>CM060688.1:95002483-96354983 GCA_030686995.1 Artemisia argyi
GGTCCTATTTGGTTTTGAAATTAGGGCTTTTAGGTTTTCTAGATTCCCAGTAGTATAGGCTAGTTTTTGCCCCCCTTAGGTTCTACTTATTAGCTTATTAAGTGCCTTATTTATAAGGTGCAAATAGGGTAGTATTAACCTAGTTTCTGTCTTAATATTTAAGCTGCATAAGTGCTTGTTGCTTGTCCTAAGTGCTTGTTTCAGCATCATAAGTTTTTTTTGTGCTTATTATAGTATACTTAAGCTGTTTCTTGGATTTTGTGCTTATTGGGTGGCAATTGCTTATCATTAAGTGCTTATTGAGACTGTTTTTGAGCCCATTTGCTTATCCTGTGAGCTTATCAGTCCATTTCAAGTTTCATTGAGCTTAAATAAGTTTTGTGGTCCTTCTGTAAGCTTTTGGTGCTAATTGGTTTACTAGTGCTTATTATTTAGCTTATTCCAAAATGCTTATTATGTTTTACAGCTTATTAGAGTTTCCAAAGTAATTCATTTTATTTTTTCTAGGTTTAGATTATTATTTTAGATTTTTCCTGAATTTTTCATATTTTTCTGAATTTATTTGCTATTTTCTTATTTAATTTTACCTTTTATTCAATTTTAATTACTTTTTAAATACCAAAAATTCCAAAAAAATCAGAAAAGGCATAAAAAATTACAAAAATATTTTAGAAAATAGTTTTAATTTATTTTAGAATTTTATAAATTAATTTTGCATTTTTCTCATTTGATTTTCATTTTCTTTGAATTTTAATTACTTTTTAATTAGTTTAAATAGTTTTTAATTCCTAAAAAGTACACAAAAGCCAAAAAAATATATTTTCAGTTTTAAAATTAGTTTTTAGTTATTTTAGAATTTTCAAATTTAATTTTGTATTTTTCTCACTTAATTTCCATTTTCTTTTAATTTTTAATTAGTTAAATTAGTTTTTAATTCATAAAAATTAAATAAAAACTCAAAAAAATATTTTTCTTTTTCTCAAAATTTTCTTTTATCATTTTTAACTTAGGAAATTTCTTTTCAAGCCCGTAGGATTAGTATAGCTTAAATTTCACTTTTTATTTCGCGCGTTTACGTTTATTTTACGTTTAAGCGTACGTTTTTTATTGTACGTTACGTTTTAGGTTACCTTAATTGATTTACGTGCTTAATTGATTACTTGTGCTTCATTTTCATATTCATTAGCGTAAATCTCATTGATATCACTCTTTCCACTTTCACGACACGTTTCACGAACCTGGAATTTGAGATTCCATTCACACCTTCGCTGGGAGAACGACCCGGGGAAATACTTTCACGAGTATTTCTTCGGAAAAATAAACCTATACTAAAATGACTAAATCAAATGGCACCTCTGCCGGGGAAGGTTGAAGTGAATTTTTGATTTTCGTTTTCGAATCGTATTTTGGAAACCTTCCTCTTTCTTGTATATATTTTCTATAAAAATATAAAAATTGAAAAATCAAAAACACTTTTCCTAAAGTATTTTCAAAAATACAAAAAGAAAGTTATAGCCTCGACTCCCTCGTGGAAGAGGGGGCGTTGTAAACCAAATAAGCTTACCAACATAAGAACGCGTGAAATTAGTTGCTAATCGGATTACTTTAAATTCTACAACCGAATAAGCGGGAAATACAGAAGCTTAGACATTAAATTGCAAGCTGAAGAGAGAAACACTCTTCTCTCCTGTTCTGTCGCGAGTAGTTTTAAAGGAAACAGTTACGATTAACGTAACGTTTGAAAAAAAGAGAATAAAAGTTTTAAGTTTTGTGATTTTGTTTTCCAATATATTAAAAAAGCCAAAATTAATTCCAAATCAGAAATAGTGCGGAGAACCGTTCTTTGAAGGTTCATGTGTTTGGTGTACATGCGAACAATGTGGTAATAATATTCATGATGGAGTTTGTTGGTTTTGTAATTCTCCCGCGTATGTTCAAAGATCAATCCTTCAAAACATTCCCAATTACTATCCAACACCACTGCCACCTTCGTTTACTTGTTATAATTGTGGTAATCCATCCGACGAAGGATTACCGTGTGGACAATGTTTTTGTAATCAATGTGGATACGCGAATTATATATGTTACGTCCCGATTACTAAAACGTCTTACGCTTGTGATTTGAGTTTTGATAATTATCCTCAAAATGATTTCAATCTTCCTTCTCAAAACTCTTATGAGCAAGAACCGTATTTTAATGATGATTCATTCCAAAGTATATCAAATTTTGAAAATTGTTGGGGATCGTTTGAAAATTTTCATTATGAGCCGAATTCATGTTAGAATTCTCATGGTTTTAACCAACCCACAAAATCTCGTCAATAATCAAATTCCAGATGAATTTATCGAAGAATTATATTCCGTTATCGAAATGGTACGAGAGTGGGTGGCTAATCATATTACATATACTCCCGATCCTCATGAGAAATCCATGGAAGTATTACTTGTTGAAGAGAGAGCGTCTAATCCTTGTAAACTTTTATTTACTAAGATTCCGAAGACGATGATGAGAAAATTATGATTGTTCTTAATCCTCACAAAGCTTCCGTTGTTTCTCCCGTAGAACCCGAGGACTCTCTAAAAATGGGGGACGAGCATCTAAACACTATTCTGGCAACGGAATTGGACAAATTCAATACGTCTAGTGTTGAGAACCTCGTCCCAATCCCAAGTGAGTCCAGGGAAATTTCTAACGGTGATTGTGAATTTATCGAAGATAAGCGTTCAGATCCTTTGGAGCCCGAGCTCGAGGATTCTTTACCTAACTTTGAAAAATATGTTTTTGATATGGCTGAAGAATGTGAGTTATCTCCGATTGAAAATTCGAATGATCATGTTGAGATGTTCTCCGATTCTGACGATGACGATTCTTTATCTTATGGAGACATCGAATATGTTGAAGAAGTACCTTCTGAGCTCGTCAGCTTAGAAGAAGAGAATGATGAAAGAGTTGAAACATAAATACAAGATGATGAACTTCATGAAAAATTATTGAATATCAATCTTCTCATTTCTAAGATCGAGGCATTGAATGATCCTCTGACTTCTTCTCCTATCCCCGTTATGGATAGTGATTTCTTAGCCGAGCTTGAAATTTTTCGATTTGAAGAGACGAGTAGTGGCAATCCCACTATTCATGCTATCTCCCTTCCGGATTATGAGCGTTTTGAATTTAAGATCGACTCTGTGCATATTTCCGATAATCTGTCACGTGACCCTCTTTTAGAGGATGTTGATCTATTTCTTGCTGTGGATGACTTGATACCACTGGGTATTGAAAATGACGAGAATAGCTGATGAGTGCTCAAACACTCATCATTTTTGGTCTAATCTGAACTGCAAAACATACAAAAACACTCAGAAATGCATCAAAATACTAAAAATATTTCAAAATTGTGTTTTATATGTTTTAGATGCAAAATGAGCAAAAACAAATGAAAAACGCATAAAGTTTGCAAAATTGGCAGTTTCAGTCCCTCAACTTTCATAAAATTACAAAACTAGTCCCTGGATATTCCAAATATAGAAAATTATCACCAAAGGTCCTTTTACAATCATAAGTTATCATATTTAGTCCTTTGGTGAAAAATCTCAAAAGTTTTGGAAATTTACACTTTTGGTCCCTGGAGTTACAGATTTTGGCAGATTCAGTCCCTGGTGGGATAATTTTGAATGAAAAATCATTTTGGGTCCTGGGGAAGTTACAAAAATCATTTTTAGTCCTCGGGGTGAAGTTTGAGGAAATTACATATTTGGTCCTCATAGTTTGGAATTTTACAAAAATGGTCCCTGGGAATTTTGAAAAGTACAAAAATTGCAAAAATGATTTTGGATATTTAAGCTATGCATGAATGGTCCCTTATAATAACTTTGGAGTTTGTACCATTTCAGTCCCGAAACCTTTGCAAAATTACATAAATGGTCCTTGTGATTATATACAAATGCCAAATGGGCCCTTACTATTATTTCTACCCAAGACAAACCCCCCTTAATCCAAACCTGATCCAAACAACATAACCCCCAGCCCACACCCTAAGCCCATTTCCCTACCAGCCCAACACCAAACTAATATAACCCCTCGGTCAAAGGTCAGTCAAACCGGTCAACCCTCACCCCCAACCTCACTTTCCCCCTAAAACCAGGAACGATGTTACCTCCCCCCTCCTCTCCTTTTCCACAAAACCCTCACCTTCCACACCTCTTGTCTCCTACATACCCCCTCCTCATTAATACCCCAACTACTTCACCTAATCCACCCATTATCTGTCAAAAGTCCATTTCCCGCCAAAACATAATAAACGGCCAAGATCAAGTTTACTCATCCAACGGCCCAAATTAAAAGTGGGAAATGCTGAGGAACTCAGGAAGACCTATATAAGTCAAGGAGAGAAGCAGAATCAGCAGTAGTTAGTTTTTATTTTTTTTATTTAGTGTAATTTAGGACATGATGTAATTTAAATTATTGTAAACCTTTAAATTAAGTCTTGTAATATCTGTATCAGTACTCAATTTACTTTTTTAAATGAAAGTATTAAGTTCTTGTTAAAGATCAGTGGTAATTCAATTTTACAAATTATAGTAAAATATCAAAGTTGTTCCAGTAGCTTTCATAAGCATAAATAAGTTTGGTTCTGATTTGTTCAAGTTTAATATAACTCAATATAGTTATTAGAGGGGTTAGTGATCAACAATATTTGATTTAGCTAAAAATTTCCACAAAGTCAACAAAAGTCAACTGGGATTATGATTAATGGAAAGGTGATGCAGAGGGGTGAGTTGTCTGTGGTTTCTGGTTAAAAAGCTTGTTGATAAGCTCTCATGAGCTTTTTGATTGTGACTTAAGGTATACTTCCCTGAATTCTGTCTCAATTCACTCTTGTGGTTACTTAGCAGTTTCAAATACTCATCTTTGCTTGTGTTTGTTATTGAGCTTATCTCTTGTTCATTATAGCTTTTATCTAGTCCCTATAGCTTATATAATAGATTAGTGTTAGTTAGATTGTTTTAAGTCATCATTTCCTTCACTAATCTTCAATTTCTAGTTGCATTAGGAGTGTTTGGATTAGAGCATTCTCTGTGATCTAGTTTGTGATTGCTGCTAATTTTAGTTTAGGCATGTTTCTTTATGTCTCAGTAGGTCATTTTACCATTAAAATCCAGTTGTGTTTTGTACAAAAGTCAAATCAACAAAAATCCCACCACCACAGTTAACTGTGGTGGTATTTGATCCCCATAAGGCATCATTTCATGAGATGATTTGTTGTTTTAACTTGTTTTAGTTGTAATATAGCCTAACTTCATGTTATCAATCAATTATAAGCCACCAAATCTCACTTTGGTTAAAGTTCTAAGTTTTATGTAAAGTCAAAATTACAAGTTATCAGATTTTTCCAAAAGTTTGAGCATTTGTTTTGATTTTTGTGTGATGAGTTAGAAGGTGAAACTTGTTTCTACTTGTTACCCACCAGCTCATCTTTATAGTCTCACCATTTTCTTATTTTTAGAATTTTCCTGCTGGGCCCCACTTTGCCCCAAACACAACTGCAGGCTCAGCTCTGCTCTGCTGCACAGATCCACCACCCACCACCACCACTTGGTGGTGGTTTCCAGCCATCTCAGTGGGCCCCAGGCCACCATACTTGGTTCCTTCCATCCCCCCTCCTACCTGGCTTGATACTTTGACCAATAGTTTGACCCCTAACCCAGTGGACCCCACTTGAAATTGTCCATGAAGTTTGTCCCATTTTCTGGTTTGAAATAAGTTTCCATGTGCTTATTTTGAAGCTTATAGCTTAATCTGTGGTCCCCAAAGGATTTTTCTAGCTTATTCATGTTCTATTAACTAGTTTGAACCAGATTAAACCATTGTGGGTCCCACTCAAAGCCATTTTAGCTTATTTTCCCCTTGGGTCAACATAAGTCAACTGTCATAACTTATTAGCTTATTCTGGCTTATTTTTGATTTTCTAAAAACTTGTTTTTACAAAAGTTGTTAGTTTTAAGGTATTAAATAGGTTGGTAAAAGAAAAATCAAGAAAAAACAAATTTAATATTAAGTGATAGTTTCTATTTAATGTAATTTAATTTTAATTTTCATTTTTAAATTTTAATTAAGTACTTAGCTATTTTATATTTTTATTAAATTCCTCATATATTAAAGTATTTATAATAAATTTTTCAGATTTTTATTTTGTCATTAAGTATTTATTAGATTTAATCTTAGTTTAATTAATAATTAATTAATAATTAGTTTTAAATAGCATAATTAGTTTTTATTAAGCAAAACCTAGTTTTTATATTTTTTATAGCTTTTATATGTTATAAAATAATTTTAGAAATTTTATTAGAATTTTTACTGTTCATTTAGTATTTTTCTTAATTTAAAATAGTTTAATTAGATAATTAGTAATTAATTAGTAATTAATTAATATAAAAAGCACAAAAAGACAAAAACACTTATTTTTATTTTTAAAACTTATTTTTAGTTATTTTATAATTTTAGAAATTTTATTTTCACCTTTTTAGTATTTAAATAATATTGTATTATATTTAAGTTGTTTAAATATTGATAATTAGTAATAATTAGTATTTAATTAATATTAAATAATTAATTAGTGTTAAAATTTATTTTCTTTTTCTAAAAATTTTCTTTTATCTTTTAATTTGTAAAAAAGTCATTTTCACCCCCTGGGTGTTTTCAGATTTCCGTTTTCACTTTTTATTTCGTACGTTTACGTTTTATTTAAACGTAACGTACGCGTTTTTAGGTTTAAATCGTTTCTGGTTTTTCCCACTTTCTTGTCTTATTCAAATAGCTTGTTTAAGCTATTTTCTAGTATATTCCTTAGTTCTAATCACTCAAAACCTTTTCCTGTCCAATTTCACCCGATCAAATAACCGTTTGATAACAATTCACACCTCGTCGGGACATAACGACCCGGGGAAACACTATATTCCGCGGAGCATTGACTCTAGGCTGTTTGACTTTGTTGACCATTATTTGGTCAATATAAGTTAGGTGGTTTAGCATCAATCAATAGCCTTCGAAGAAATTTTCTTGAGGAAATACATAATGATGATATACTTTCCGAAGCTGATTCATTTCTCTTCGATTCTCCTTCTTCTCGTCCACCCGCGAAACCACCGGACGTAGATTTTGAGTTCGATATTAATGAAGTTATTATTGGAGTGGTGGACGAGACTTATGATCATGATGATCCCGTACTTGATATTTTACCCACCCAACCCACCCATGATTCTGATTATTTTTATGCTTTTACCATCCATGTGTTTCACCCTTTCTATCTTTATTCTATCATTTCTACACCTTTCCACTCCACTGGGAGTGAGGATACTGTCTTTGACCCCGGCATCTCCGTTTATCATGCCGGGTGTCCGTTCCATCTGCTCTCCCTAAGGACGAATTAATTCGGGGATCGAGTCAAGCTCATGTGACTTAGTAATAAAAAAGAAGCACTTCGTGGGAGGTACCACATGCTTATCTATTTCATTTTCTTTATTTTCTATTTTCTTAAGTAACGTGACGTGAGGGGGGAAACCCTTTCCAAACTAGTGTTTTCGTGGTTGTTTGTGAATTTTCAGGAATTTCCCCGAAGATTGAGGACTCTCGTGCTCGTGTTTTGTCATTCTCTCCACTCGAGTCTCATTCTTCGTTGCTCTTTCAGAAATTCACCATATCCAAAATCTTATCGACTAACGTTTATCTCTTGGCATACTTAACAAACGGCCTTAGATATTACGTAAGACTACCCGTACCCTTAAAACATTGAGGACAATGTTTCACTTTAGTCTTGGGGGGGGGGGGGGGGGGGGGTGAATCTTCGATTTGATTTGACCTTGCACTTTCGTCTGAGCTGTTAACTTACGCAACTCTGTTTTTTCCACCAAAATTTTAAATTTTTGTCACCTTTTTATTGTTAAAAAAAATGAATGATATAATAGTAAAGATTTGACACCTTGTTTTGACTTTCCTACCGGCGAGAGTAGAAATAAATGTTCCGACTTGACCGGGCATGTTGAGCCCTATAATCAAAAGATTATCGGCTAAGCATCCGCGGATCTCATTACTTGGGATTTTAAATTTGCGGAGATCGAGGAATGATAGAGTTTATTTAGAAGTTTGGTGCTAAACGTGGAGTAGTTGGATCTCTTTAGAGCCCACGAAAGGTACTTGTGGCCTCCTTGTTCCCACAAGATTGCACACCAATAAAAATAGATCTCTAGGTTTAATTAAGTGTATGGGGTTTGGGCAATACTTAGTTTTTTCTCGTTCCTAAGAAAATCTCTGCATATGGGGGTTTGGTACACATAGTGGTACTACCAGTGTTACGGTGAAATAGACTATTGCATCTTGTCGGTTTGCAGCCGATGTTGTGATCTTAATAAAGGCCGTGGGACTCGGGGTTTGGCATATGATTATGAATATCAATAATAATAATCCAAAGCCAAAAATAAGGCAGAGGAATCCAAAGCTATAAAAAGCAGCGGAAATAAATCCAAGGTCATAATATAGCTCTTGCATCTTGACGGCTCATAACCGTTGTTGTAATTGAAATAAAGGACTAAGGACAAAATATTATTAAAGTGCTTATAATTATGCAAAAATGCCAAGCTTCGACTCCGGGGGTTTCCTAATAAAAAGATTCTGTCTCGGGTCTCAAACATGGGATGTTTCGGTCCTAAATAAAAAGGGGGATCTCAAAATCGTGTTAAATCAGAGACCTTCATGTGGATCCGATTTCTGTATGAAGGGGTTTTCGAGGAAAAGTTTGGAAACTACTTAGCGTTCAAATTTTGTGCTCTTATCGGACTAAGAAATATCAAAACGAGAAAATATGAAGAAATTCATTTCTCACAAAAATAAAATCTTGAGATACAAAACTTAGGAATTGGGAACAAGAGGTAATTACACGAGTAACTTCTGTGGGTAGCGTTAGCATCTAACTTGTGGATAAATAATGATTTCGATTTTACGCTTAGTTTGGGGGCTTGTGAAAAATCAAGGATGACGATTTTTATCCGTATGGTCTCTTCTCCATGAGAAGTGTTTCTACTCGTAGACCCTGAAAATTATCAAAAGATAATGAAAGTCAAGCAAACCGTCACATATATAAAAATGAAAAAGTACAAAAATAGTAGTTGTAGTTGTTGTTCATGAAAATCGGAAAACAGAGCGTTTTTTAGAATAAATGATTTTGAGATTTCTTTTGAACATCATTGCTACTTTACAACGTCAGTAAAAAGAGGTTTTGAAATTATTTATCTCTTAAGCGTGAGGTG
This sequence comes from Artemisia argyi, assembly GCA_030686995.1. Classification (NCBI taxonomy): domain Eukaryota; kingdom Viridiplantae; phylum Streptophyta; class Magnoliopsida; order Asterales; family Asteraceae; genus Artemisia; species Artemisia argyi. Next base: position 95,011,784 of record CM060688.1, read on the forward strand.
ATGACATTGCGTGAGAGCACGACAATATCTTCGTCTGGGGGAGTTTTCATGTGTGCTTATTCACACATCCTTTTTAGGCCTTAAATCAGACCAAAAATACCAAATACTAACCAAATATGCCAAAAGAATGTGTGTTTTTGTATTTGTGTATGTGCAAGTACGGATATGTGAAAAATGGACAAAAACAAAGCCAAAACCGACAAAATCGAGCGCGAGAAAGGAAAAAGGTCAAAAGCCGGAGCCGGGGAAGCTTAATGATCAAAGAAAGCTCAAAATATCAAAATAAGTCCTCGGAGATTCATTAAGTTGCAAGATTAGTCCCTGGTCAAAGTTTGAAGTGATTGGCAACTTCGGTCCCTATACTTCCAAATATTTACAAAATTGGTCCTTTGAAGAAATTATTGAAGAAAAATCAAAAGAGGTCCTTCATAAATCAAAGAATTACAAATATGGCCCTTGGAATAAAGCTTTGGAATAATGACAGAACAGGTCCTTGGAGATTTCAGAAAGTACAAATTGGTCCTTGTTATATTCCATATTATAAATCCATAACAACACCAAACGGATACTACTAATACTATAAATCCAGTCCATAATCCCACAAGCCCAACCCAACTCCCTTTATAATATTACCCAATCCAATTCCCTTTTTATCATTACCCGATCCAGTCCTCACCCTGGTCAAATACCCCAAGACCTGGTCAACACAATAAATAAAACACCCAATCCCCATTTACCCGCCCCCCAAATTTACCCCAAACCAAGAAACAGTTACTGTTCAATATGAACCCTAATATCACCACGCTCCAATTACCCCACTTCTTATAATTACTCAATAATTGGTTGATTCTATAAGGTCGTACATGTGCTAGAGGGGTCAGAAACACGGAATGCCACGCTGGCAATCCGTGTGAGGGCACTTGATCCAAGGGCTATAATTATTGCTTATGATTGAAGCTTGATTGGATGGACGAGATTAGAATTTCAGAATTTCCAGAGACTTCCAGAGATACCCACACTCCTCTCCTCACATCAGCTATAAATAGCACCCCTCACCTCACCATTTGGGGCAGTAGAGTAGGAGTAGGAGTAGTGTAGGAATTTAGTCTAATTTAGGATTTTAATTTCGTGTCTATTGTAATACTTTCTTCATGTAATCAGCTCAGCTTATTAATAAACTTTACTTGTTTTCTTTTTGAAGCTATTGTCTGCAATTCTACTTTTTAGCTTAAGCCCTTAATAGCTTTTAAATTTCTGTTTCTTTTAGCCTGTTTAAGTTACTTTAAGTTTTTGGATAAGTTAAAATCTATTTTCTGCAATTAATTTTTACACACACACACACACACACATACACACACACACACACACACACACACACATATATATATATATATATATATATATATATATATATATATATATATATATATATATATATATATTGTGTGGTTATAATAAAAAGGGAGTTAAAATAAAAAGGTTAGGAAGCCATCTCAACCGTTGGATAACATTTGTAAGATCAAAAACTCGGAGTGTCACTATTGTAAATAATGCAAACTTGAAGGGCAAATATGTAGCAATAAAAAATACACTGTATTCCTTACATTACAAAACGATGTCATTTCCAAACATCACAAAACTAGTTTTCCTTCTTCTCATTTTCCCCCTAATTTCACACACTTTCTCTCTTAATTTCACATACTAAATTCTGCAAAATCGTACAGCATCAAACCATGGAATCATCGAAATGTTATCACAAATCATAATCGTTACTGCATCACAAATCGGAAATCTTGTGTTAACGATGTTGAAGACAGATCTACTGCATCGTAAACGCCTCTGTAAGCTGATTTATGAAGCCTAATTTTGTTAGTGTATCATTTTGTTAGTTCTGGTTTACTAAAATCTTGTTTTTTTCATCAATTTATGTTCGGTATTTTGAATCTGATGAAGTAGGCTATCAAATATGTACAAGAATGTGTGTTTATATATGTTTATGATTGGTGTATACAAGGTGTTCGATAAAATGTCTCAATGGGACTTTTATAACTGTGGTGCACTAACTTTAAATTCTGATGCACTTGTAATGAAACTGTGATGCGCTAAATTTTAACTGAGATGTAGTAGGTGTTCAGTTTTTGTATGTACGGATGAATTAGGCTAAGCGTAGTTTTTTATGTATGTGGAATTGTTTGTGTGTCTGATGCACTGGAATTTGAACTGAGATGCAATAGGTGTTTTGTTGTCGCGTGTATGGATGAAATAGGCTAAGCGTAGGTTGTTTTATGTGTGTAAACTTGTTTATGTGCTTGGTTGTGCGTCTGATGCACTAGAATCTGAACTGAGACGCAGTAGGTGTTTAGTTGTCGCGTGTAAGGATGAAGTAGGCTAAGTTTAAGTTGTTTTATATGTGTAAATGTGTTTGTATGCTTGGTTGTATGTGCGATGCACTGGAAAATGAACTGAGATGCAGTAGGTGTTCAATTGTCATGTGTAAGGATGAAATAACTAAGCGTCGGTTGTTTTATGTGTGTAAACTTGTTTGTATGCTTGGTTATATGTCTGATGCATTGGAATTTGAACTGAGATGCGGTAGGTGTTTAGTTTTCGCATGTAAGGATGAAGTGGCTAAGTGTAAGTGTTTTTATGTGTGTAAATTTGTTTGTATGCTCGGTTGTATGTGCGATGCACTAGAAAATAAATTGAGATGCAGTAAGTGTTCAGTTGTCGGGTGTAAAGATGAAAAAGGTTAAGCATATGTTATTTTATGTGTGTAAATGTGTTTGTATGCTAGGTTGTATATGTGATGCACTGGAATTTGAAGTAAGATGCAGTAGGTATTCATTTGTCGCGTGTAAGGATGAAATAGGCTAAGCGTAAGTTGTTTTATGTGTGTAAATGTGTTTGTATGCTTGGTTGTATATGTGATGCACTGAATTTTGAACTGAGACGCAAGGTGTTCATATGTTTTAGAATGATGAAGTGATGCAGTAGGTTCTTATCTGTGGCATATAAGGTTAGATTAGGCTACATGTAGGGTGTATTACTTGTCATAAAGTGTTTATATGTGTGTTTGTATGGATGATGCATTTGGTGTCATGAAGTGATGCAGTACTTACATGTTTATGGCATATAAGGTTAGATTAGGGTGTATTGTGCGCAGAGTGTTTTATGTGTCAAAAAGTGTATGTGCGTATGTCTTTATGCATGATGTAGTTGGTGTGATAAAATGATGCAGTAGGTACTTGTTTGTAGCATATGAGTTAGATTAGTTTACACGCAGTGTGTTTTATTTATCGAAAAGTTAGAATGAAACTGACATTCTTTAAAACTCAATCTACAGTGAGATTGTTTTCATGGGTAAAGGCATAGAAGTAGAAAGGGTGATGGTGTTTTGTGGATGAATTAAAGAAAGAAGGGGCTGGCCAAAAAGGACAAATCCAACTGTTGCGAGCTTAGTACACGGCGAAAATAATTCTTACAATCATGAATAAGAAAAAAGACGAAATATTGGCAGCCGCAGAGGCATATACTCCCTCCATCCCATATTAAATGTTCACTTTTGACTTTTGTAGTCTTTTTTCTTCAACTTTGACCTCAAATATTTTTATTTGTATTATATAATACTTGATGAAAATTATATCTATCGAAAATACATTTAAAATTCAATTCGTTCATATATTTTGCATCAAGTATTATATAACATACATAAAAATATTTAAAGTCAAAGTTTGTAAAAAAAAGACTTTGAAAAATTAAAGTGGACATTTAATATGAGACGGATGGAGTAACAAGCTGCAAAAAGAGATTCCAAATCTCTAATACCAGAAGAATGAATCAGAATGAAACACGGACTTCATCAAAGGATTCTTGAACACGTAGCAAAGATTCTCGGATGATACTTGTTGATCGTTTGAAAAACAATGTTTCGTTACTACTGAATTAGTTTTCATTGTATGATGTACCTAAAAACTTATGTCTACATCACAATGTTATGTTTACAGGATTTGTGACATTTATAATTGAACTACTTTTAAATACCTGCTCTGTCTCGAGTGGTCCTTTTAAATATTTTTAAAATTCTATTGCTTCACAATATTGTTCTACTGCATCATAATGTTATCATATTACAGCATCACAGTGTTATCATACTGCTGAAATACAATCTAGTTTTACTGCAACACTACGTTACTTTACTGCATCACAACGTTAATTTACTACTAGATCACAATGATTTACATACTTCTGCTTCTTAGTGTTATCATATTGCTGCATCAAAATAATACTTTACTACATCACCATGTTATTCAACTGCATAACATTATATTTTACTACATTACAATGTAAATTTTAGTGCATCACAATGTATATTTTACTGCATCACAACGTTAACTTTATTGTATCACAATGTATATTTTACTCTATCACATTGTATATTCACTGTATCACAATTTAAATTTTACTTCATCACAATGTATGTTTACTGCATCATAACAAACTAAACAAACAACATAATGCAATAACTATTATACATGAATAGAAACACACTGAATATATTTCCGAAAAAAATGAGATACTATTTTGTTGATGTTTGGTAATAAATTTTATACATCTTAGAAACGAAAACATGCCTTTTAAGTAATGTTTTAATATCTATACAGTGCTTATTGTGAATTAATAAAAATAATACTGGAATAATGCTTTTAAGGTTTACGAGTAGATCCTTTAAGACCAGCTCTAGTTGGCTATACTAGTTTCTTGCTTTTCTTCGATGGTGGCAATTTCAATGAATATGTTCTGGAATTATTGCCTTCTTTTTCTCCACATACACTACATGTCCTTGTCTTATTACTTTCTTCTTTTTCTTTTTCAGCTCTTTACTTTGATAACTAACGAAGCACCTTTCGTCCATCATCATCAAACATTTTGTCCAAACTAATGTCTTGTAAGGATACACAAGTCGTTTCTAACATGTTAATCCCTGCCTGATTTGTGAATATGAAAACCGGCAATGATTGCAAATCACACCCAGTACATATTGGATTAGAAATCAGCCACATTATAATTTTCAAAAAATATAATATTATACGAATTCTTAGTTATATCTAGTGTATCACACTCTTTAATCTAGTCATCAAACAGAAACATGTTACATATTATACTATGATTCACTGGATAAAAAACTGTGATGCAATAGATTCAGACAATGTGATGCACTAAATGTGATAGTGTAAAATTATTGCATCACAGTGTAAAAACCTGGTGCATCATAATGTTTATTTCTAGTGCATCATTGTGTAAAACCCTTTTGCATCAAAATGTATAATAAAAAACTGTGAAGAAATAATATAAATAATTAATTAGAGAAAATGATGCAGTATGTTAAAAACTTGTGTTTTTGTTACATACCAGATAAAATCATTGCTGTGAAAAGCTAATATAAATAATACCATAGAAGAAACATTCTCTACTCATAACATAAACAAAAAACAAGCTTTTAGATACATATTTGCCAAAAACAAAAACCTACTGCATTCGTATTTCATAACAACCAAATCACACATACAACTACACATACAAGCCTTTTCTACTTAAATAATGACCAAAATAATTAGAAATAAAAAGCTGATACATCAGAGTGTAAACTTAGTGCATCAGATGTAAAATGAAGTAAAAGTTACACTTATTTTAAACCATTTCTGATAAATGCATGTAAGCAACATTCAGAAGCTAAACACTCGTTGCAAACAAACTCTTAACTAAGCACAACGTATAGCATCTTTATAGTAAAAGCATCATCCATTCAGATATAAACACAAACACTTTTCTACAAGTAAAACACACTACAAGTATCCTAATCGAGCATTATTTGCCACAGAACATAACCTATTGCATCACTTCCTTTATATCAACTACATCATCCTTCCAAAATACAAACACTAACACTTTTCAACATCTAAAACCAACTACATGTATCCTAACTGATGAGGCGAAAAATGATCCATTTTTAGGGGGTCATTTAAGCCCGGAATTGAATTTATTTGATCAAATATTGCCCTAAATCGTTCCTTTTGTGATTTTAGGTACTTCTGGAGTGAATTCTGGAAAAGGAAGCATTTTGGACGTTTTTGGAGCATAAAAGTGAAGAAAACGGCAAAGTCTTAATTTTCCTTGCTAGAAACAGTACCTGACAGCGTCACTTGTTTCTTAATGGCGGCGTCAAGAAGAAAAACAAGAGGTGAAGAGGATGGAGTCCATGACGGTCCAGAACACTTTTACACTAGGGCATGACGGCGTCACCATAGGCCGTCATGACCCCTTAACACGTGACGGCCCAGAGGAGAAATGCTCTTGACGGCGTCAGATCTGGATCTAGGCAATCCGATTTTATTATGGGTGGCGGGTTGACGTCGTCAGAATTTCCTTCTTGACGCCGTCACTGATGCGTGGGAATCGCACCTTGCTTTACCTCTCGAGGGATCTCAAGAAGCTTACAACCCCCACCAGGCAGTGTACCTGATCGTTGTAATATAGTATAGTGACAAGTACCGGGGGATTGATCGTTCAGCTTAGGAATAGTGTCGCTAGGATTAGAAAACCTAATTAATAGTTCTAAAGGTGAGAGATGATTATTTTTGTATTTTTATATTTTTATAAAAGCAAGTAAAATCTCGGGTTTTGGAAGAGTGGGCGGAATTAGTTGCTATTCAACTAACCCAAAGCTAAGATGCAATCAAAATAAAATAATAAAAATGAAAATAAACTAATTATACTAAGGTTGTGAGCAGTGGTTGGAGAAATTGTGTTTACTTAGACTTCACTACTCCCTAGATATCTTTTACACGTTAATTACTTGTTACACTTGTATGGATGACGGATTGTATTCCTTAATACCATTCGTGGGGTGGCATACATAACTCCCCAACTCTATGAGCTCTTATCTCCTCCTACACCATGACCCAGCACAATGATTCGTTATGTTTTGGTGTGTAAACAACAATTTATCAAAATATCAACAAACGTGAAGTTTAATTCGTCGTGAGACAAATAAACGTGAAGTAAAACGAGTAAACCGTTTAGGAAAACGATTACCTCGCAAAACTTGTGAAAGTGATATTCAAATTGTGAGACCGGGAAGTGATTTCCCGGGTCGTACCCCAACGAGGTGTGAATGGAAAGCTTCGAGTGAGATTTGGATTAAAATCTTGTATGTTGAGAAAGGTTATTTGGTTTTGCGATAGGTTAAATTAACGAATATGAAAATTTAACGAAAGTAAAAGTAAATTATCCTAAGGCAACTAACAAACTAGGAAAAACCTAAAACACTACGGGAAATCATAATTAGGTATTGGGAATCCTAAAAACATAAACTAAATTAAAAACGCTACGTTTAATTAAAAATACGCGAGTGCGCAAAATAAAACGCGAGTTTTGAGTTCTAATCGTCCTACGAGGCTCTAATTAATTTTCTCACGTATTAAATGACAAAAGTAAATTTTGAGAAAAAGAAAATTAATTTTTCGACTAAAATTCTAATTAATATGAATTAAAAACTAATTTAATGAAATAAAGTAAAAATAAATACTAAAATAACTCAAATAAATTTGAAACTTTTTGGAAAATCTAAAAAGTTAAAATGATTCTTAGGCAAAATCAGGAACTTGAAATGAGCACCCAAAATAAGCCAGAAAAAGCAGTTATTAAGCTATTGAACTTATTAAACCAACAACACTAAACCTAGGTCTAATATTAATTTTTGCAAAGAATGATTGAAAAAGCCCCAAGGGCGAGTTGGTTTCTATGTGGTGTTGGGGACCTGCTTTGAGCAGAAGGTCAAGGGTTCGAATCCCTTGGCCTTTTGTTTTTGCAAAAAACCCTTCTTTTTTTTTTCTTTTCTTTACAGATTTCGAACTCAGTGACTATTATTTTTTTTTCTTTCTTTTTGAAACAGATAGAACCAACAGATTAGTGAATGGTTTCCCCCTTCAAAAAATGGATACAACTTAAACTTTTCTAAGTTCCAATTTATATGATTCGAACACCAGCCAATACTTTGGATTAAACTTTCATACAAACAACAACACAACTTCCACAGATTGCACTGAAATCAACAATAATAACCCCAAACAAATTATTAACGAGCTTAGTTTCTAGTAGTAGCAGCAGATTCAAGGAAATAAGCCAAGACCAAAGCAACCAATGGCCAATAAAATCACTAAAAACTAGGATACATCTAAATACCAACGACCCATAACTCAGATTCAAACAGAAAAATCAAACGACTTGTGGACAAATTTTAAGAAGTCAGATTGTTGATCTAAAGAACCAACAGTTTTACTACTAAAAGAAAGTTGTGAACAAATTTTTACCTTTCACTCTAAAACTTCCAAAGTCAAGGCCTGACTACTCGGATTTAAACCTGATTAAGAGACCTAAGTCGATTTTATAGCCACTAAGTCACAAGAGCTTTAGTGAATTACACCAATCCAAACACCCTAACTTAACTTGTTTTTAAGATTTTTTTTACCAAGCAATCATTAAACTAACCTATGAGACTTTCTAATCTACCTCTAATATGCAGCCTAATACCAGATTAAGCAACAAACAATGAATTTAAACTACCAATTAGAGAGTGTGATGTAAAACCTACTTGTCGTCCGTTTTGTGAGATTGCTGCGAACCAAGAACCAAAAACACCCTAAACGCCCCCATGGGCTCTAAACCGTTTTCCCATCCATAGCTGCTACTGCTATTCATTTCTTCCTTTTTTTTTTTTTTTTTTTTTTTTTTTTTTTTTTTTTCGTAACTCTTTTTTTTTCTTTTCTTCGATTCTCTTCTTTTTTTTACCTTTCTTTTTTTTGATAACTATCTACCTTTTCTCTCTTTTTTTTTTCTTTTGATTCGACAAACAGGTAACACCAACAATTTAAACAACGAAAATTTAATAAAAACTTAACAAAGATTTAGAAAAAACTTAACAATTACTTTCATTGATTCGTAAAAATTCGGAGTACATCATAAAAAAAAATAACGATTACTAAAGTAAGAACAAAGCTGAGACTAAAAGTAGAGAATCGAATGCCCTAGAGGCTTACAACAACCTATCTATTTATACTAGACCTTGAGAGTGGTAGGTACGAATTCTTCCATTCTTTGTCTTCTCTCTTTAGCTTCTTCTTGAGTGAATCTTGGCCTTCGGATCAACTATCCATTTATCTTAGCCTTCTGATGGTCTTTTGGCGCCCAACTGAGGTGGTGGATTGCCACCATGTCACTTCTTGAATGGTTGAGGGGAGTTAGGTACAAGTTTGTGAGTGGGTTTAGGATGGTAGTGGGATTGGGAGTGGGGAATGATGGTGATGGGGGTTTGGCTGTTTGTAGTCACGAGGTGGAGGGGATACTTTGGGGAAGAAGATGAAACTGAATGCATCTTGACTACTGAGACATACCCCTTTTGTTTTTTTTTTTATTAACAAACGTGTAGTGGGGGAGATGGGAGAGGAGGTGTACGTTGTTATTTGATTAGGGTTAGGGTAAGGATGTTTTTGTGTTTTAAGCGTACCAGGAAGGGGAGAGGGGTGGGCTTGGATGGGCTAAGGGAGGATTTGTTTTATCATGGGCCAAGTGGTTGATTTTAATGGTGGGCTTGGAGTGGTGGTTTATGCTTTGAATTGGTTAACATCAAAGGTCCATTTGGTTTGTATTAATTAACAATAAGGACCAAATTTTGCAATTGTCCGAAAATTAAGGAACCATTCATGTCGTTTTTCCAAACTCATACCAAGGACTAGACTTGCCATATTTGGGTTACCAAAGGACCTCATTTGATTATTTTCCAAATTAAATTTCAAGGACCAAAACTGCCAATTTTCAAACTTGGAAGACCAAATATGAAAATTCTCCAAACATTTTACCCAAAGATCATTTGCGATTCATTTTGACTTTTAAAGAGCAAGGGTTGACTTTTCTTTGAAAATGATTGACCAGGGACTAGTTTTGTCAAATTTTGAAAGTTGGGGGACTGAAACTGCCAAATATGTAACTTTTGTTCGTTTTTCGTTTGTTTTCACTCGTTTTGCATAAGAAACATATAAAATACGATCTTTGGGATTTTCTTCGCATTTTGGTGCGTTTTTGAGTATTTTTGATCGTTTTGCAGCTTAGATTTGACTTAAAATGATGAGTATTTACACACTCATCAATCCCCCACACTAAACTATTGCTAGTCCCTAGCAATCTTTTTGAGAAAAATTAATGGATTTGAAGTCTCTTTACCAAAAGCCATCACTTCTGGAGTAGCCAGGTGTAAGAACTGTGGCTCACCTGATAGCCGTGTGATTTTGAGCAAACCACCAGCTTTCAACGGATTTGATTTGTCTTTACCAGGAGCCGTTTGCTCCTGGACTAGCCAACTCTTGATGGAACAGTCAACATCTTGGTGAGTTGATTACCAATTATGGTTTTTCCACAGCCTTTACCACAAGCCATAATCTTGCGGGCTAGCCAACTCATTAGCTTTTGAGGATGATGGGGAGTTGAGGAACCATACAATTTTTGGCAAATTGCAAGCCATCAACGGGTTTGAGTTATCTTTACCAAGAGCCGTTTGCTCCTGGATTAGCCAATCCCTTTTGTCGTTTAGACAAGGCGGACTGATAACCACAAAAATTTTGAAATAAAGTGAAAAATTTTTGAAAAAATTTTGGCCTAAAAATAGGGGTACTAGACGGTATATTTTGATGAAATTCGCTAGAATTTTCCCCTCCCCCACACTTAGAGTTGAATATTGTCCTCAATATTCAAAATCCCGGCAATTATGCCGAAATGTTGAATGAAAGACGAGAATATTAAAAGCTAACTGTGGGAACGTCATTTGTATTTTTCACTTTATTTATTCGAACAGACATTTTTTTTTTTTTTTTTTTTTTTTTTTTGAAAGATATGTACATCTCAAGTAGCTGCGGGGGGTGGCCACTCCCCCACACTAGGGTGTTAGAAAATAGGAGGAAATCAGATACACGGGTGAAAACCCGTGTTTGTTACTTGTTTTTGTTTATCGAGTCGCTAGCTTGACTCGATCCCCGAATTCATTGGTCCATGGGGAAAGTTTGGAGGTCCGGGACAACAGGTGGTATGTCCCCTCCAAAATAGTGTTTCAACCGATGCCCATTTACTTTGAAATTGGGACCGTCGTCTTGAGATAACTCGACGGTGCCATAAGGATAAACTTTGGCAACGGTGAAAGGTCCAGTCCAGCGGGTTTTAAGCTTACCCGAAAAGATTTTTAATCGAGAGTTAAAAAGAAGGACTCGATCACCAACGTTGAAAACGCGGTTCTTAATTTTGGAGTCATGGATCTTTTTGGTTTTCTCTTTGTAGATTAAAGAGTTTTCGTAAGCTTGATCACGAAGTTCATTGAGTTCATTGAGTTGAACTTTCCTGTGATCACCCGCAGACTTAAGATCAAAATTTGCATTCTTCAAAGCCCAATAAGCTTTGTGCTCAAGTTCAATCGGAAGATGACAAGCTTTTCCATACACGAGCTTATAAGGAGTACACCCAATGGGTGTTTTATAAGCTGTGCGAAAGGCCCATAGAGCGTCGTCTAACTTATCCGACCAAGAGGCACGGTTTTCGCCTACGGTTCTTTCAAGAATTCTTTTCAAACCTCGGTTTGAAACCTCCACTTGCCCACTCGTTTGTGGGTGATATGTGGTGGCAAGACGGTGAGTGACACCATACTTGAGCATGACTTTTGCAAATTGTTCGTTGCAAAAGTGAGTACCGCGATCACTTATAATAGCGCGGGGAGTTCCAAACCGTGAGAACAATGACTTCAAAAATTTGACAACTACTCGGGCATCGTTGGTCGGGAGAGCTTTTGCTTCGACCCATTTTGACAAGTAGTCAACGGCCACGAGTATGTATTTATTTCCTCGTGAAGACGGGAACGGCCCCATAAAGTCTATGCCCCAAACATCAAAGATTTCACACACTTGGATGACGTTTTGAGGCATTTCATCCCGTTGTGTGATCTTTCCTTGACGTTGACACGAATCACAAGATTTGACTAGGTCATGGGCGTCTTTATAAATGGAGGGCCAATAAAAACCGGACTCAAATACTTTTCGAGCGGTGTAGTTCGGGCCATGATGTCCCCCGGTGGGTCCATTATGACAAGCCTTTAGGATTTCCATGGCTTCTTGGCCATGAACACACCTTCGAATAACCTGATCCGCACAAATTTTAAACAAATAGGGATCGTCCCAAAAGTAGTGATTGACATCTTTGAAAAATTTGCTCTTTTGGTGGGACGTCATCCCTTTGACAACGAAGTTCCCCGCATGATAGTTTGCAAAGTTGGCAAACCATGGGGTACTAGAATCACCACGAGAGGAAATCACGTTGAGTGTCTCGAGAGGAAATGTTTCGTTTATTTCCTTTTTCTCGAGAACTCCTTGATGAGGATTTTCCAATCGGGAAAGATGGTCAGCAGCGAGGTTCTCGGCTCCTTTTTTATCACGAATTATGATATCAAATTCTTGTAGGAGGAGAACCCAACGGAGCAATCTCGGCTTAGCGTCTTGCTTGGCAAAGAGATATTTGAGAGCCGAGTGGTCCGTGTACACTATGCACTTAGTCAAGATTAAGTACGGCCGAAATTTCTCAAACGCATACACCACAGCAAGTAATTCTTTTTCCGTTGTGGTGTAATGAGCTTGAGCTTCGGTCAAGGTCTTGCTTGCATAATGAATCGGCTGAAAATGTTTGGTTTTTCGTTGCCCCAAGACCGCACCTATTGCAAAGTCACTTGCATCACACATGAGTTCGAAAGGTAGGTCCCAATCGGGGGCAACTAAAATGGGTGCTTCGGTAAGCTTTTTCTTGAGATTTTGAAATGCTTCGATGCACTCATCGGAAAAGACAAATGGAGTTTCTTTTTCAAGAAGTCGGGTCATAGGCCTAGCTATCTTCGAGAAATCTTGAATGAATCTACGATAGAAGCCGGCATGACCCAGGAAACTCCGAACACCTTTAACAGTAGTGGGATGAGGGAGTTTAGCAATGACGTCGATTTTAGCTTTATCAACCTCAATCCCACTCTTGGAAATCTTATGGCCAAGGACAATTCCTTCCTTGACCATGAAATGACTTTTCTCCCAATTTAGACTAAGATTGGTGTCTTCACACCTTTGAAGCATTTTGTCTAAATTGGAGAGACATGATTCGAATGAATTCCCAACGACCGAAAAATCATCCATGAAGACCTCCATTGTTTTCTCGATCATGTCGTGAAAAATGGCCATCATGCATCTTTGAAACGTGCCCGGAGCATTGCATAAGCCAAAAGGCATGCGTCGATAAGCAAATGTTCCGTATGGGCACGTAAAAGTCGTTTTTTCTTGATCTTGAGGATCGATGGGAATTTGGAAATAACCCGAAAAACCGTCAAGGAAACAATAGTATTCGTTTCCCGCCAATCTTTCGAGCATTTGATCCATGAAAGGTAATGGAAAGTGGTCTTTACGGGTGGCGTCGTTTAATTTTTGATAATCAATGCAAACGCGCCAACCCGTTACCAATCGAGTCGGAATTAACTCGTTATCATCATTTTTGACAACCGTTATGCCACCCTTTTTGGGTACACAATGAACGGGACTCACCCAAGGACTATCCGAAATCGGGTAAATCAAACCGGCATCAAGAAGTTTAATGACCTCTTGCTTGATAACCTCATGAATCTTAGGATTTACCCGTCTTTGTTGTTGAACCGCCGGTTTAAAGTCATCCTCCATCAAAATCTTGTGCATACAAAATTCCGGGTTAATACCCTTGATGTCGGAAAGTCGCCAAGCAATGGCTCGCTTGTGTGACTTTAAAACCTTGAGAAGAGCGGTTTTGTTTTCCTCATTCAAGTCTTTAGCGATTATGACGGGAAACTTATCGTCTCCCTCCAAAAATGCATACTCGAGATGAGGTAGAAGTTCCTTGAGTTCAACCTCGGGGAAGTCATCAGTTTTTTCAACATTTTTGACCTCCTCGATATGAAGTTCTTTTTGAGGGTGAGGGGGTGAAGGATCTTCATTCAACAATTTTTCAAGCATTAGAATATCCCCCTCGGAATCAAGATAGTCACTATCAAACTCGTGTAACATTGAGCTATCTTGGGAAAGAAGAGCATCGACCTCTTCCAAAAGAAAGTCACTTCCCTCAAATGGAGTGAGAGAAGGGGAAGAGACATCGATGGTAGAATCCTTTAACACTTCTTCGAAATACTCATCGCGTGTAACATCGATGGCATCAAGTCGGTTAATTTCTTCTCGTTCAAGTTCGAGAAGATCTTTTGAAGTGTTTTCAATGTTAATGACCAATTTTTCGTCGCCAACTCTAAGAGTCATTTCACCTTCGAAGACGTCGATTAATGCACGAGCCATTTTCAAGAATGGTCTTCCCAAAATTAGGGGGACACGAGGATCGGCATCGAAATCAACGACTACGAAGTCGGCAGGGAAATGGAACTTGCCAACCTTCACAAAGACATCTTCAGCAATACCCTTCGGAACCGTAACCGTTCGGGTTGCTAATTCAAGAGGCATTCGTGTTTGTGTAAGCTCGGGAAGTGAAAGCTTTTCCCAAATAGAGAAAGGCATGAGATTTATGCTAGCGCCAAGATCGGCCAAGGCGAAGCATTCTTCAAACTTTTGAAAATCACAAGGGATGAGAAATTTCCCGGGGTCTCCTAATTTTTCAGGAAGTTTCTTTAGAAGAACCGCCGAACAATTTTCATTCAAACGAGTTTTAGTGAGTTCAAACAATTTCTCTTTATTACTTAAAAGACTCCTAAAAGTGGAAGCAAACTTGGGCATATAGAGAAGAGCATCCGCGAAACTAATGTCGAAGTGTAACTTTTGAAATATCTCAAGAAACTTCTTCATTTGATCATTAGTTTGCTCACGGAGTTTTTGATCATTAAGCCTTGAAGGATATGGGATCGAAGGCTTAGAAATGCTCTTAGGAAAAGAAAATTCGGGAATTGATGGTTGGACCTCCGAAGGTTGGACGTGTGCGGTACTTCGTGAGCTTGAGGGTTGCACCTTGTCCTTAATAACCTCGGGTTCTCGTTCCACTTCCTTCAAAGGTGGCGGAATAGGAGTCGAGGTTCCATCAATAGCTTTACCACTACGAGTGGTAATAGCTTTCAATTTACCCTTCGGGTTGGGAATGGTGTTTCCCAGAAGAGTACCCGAAGTAGAAGCTTGATTCATTTGACTCATAAGACTAGCAAACATGCTCTCAATCTTACTTTGAGATTGTTCAATCTTGTGGTTAGTGTTACGAAGTTCATTTTTAAGCTCATGACCTTGTCTCGACATTGAAGATTGAAAATCATTCTTCAAAGTGTTGATTTGGTTTTGCATATTCCTCATGCTAGCTTCATTTGCCTTAATGTAATTAGCAAGTTCATTTGAAGCAACATTAGGAGCATGGTGATTATGAGCTTGAAAACCTTGATTGAAATTACCCCCTTGATTTGAAAATTGATTATTAGGGGTATGAAATTGATTTTGAACATTTTGATTTCTTTGTTGATTTTGATTGAATCGATTTGGATTATTGGGCTGAGGAAAACCGGGTGGACCACCTTGGTTGCTAACACGATAGTTCGGGTCAACTTGAGGACGGTATTGGTTACCTCCTTGGTTTGAATTACCGACTATTGCATTAACTTCAAATGGATTGCCATCGGTGGCAGTACAATTGTAATATGCGTGTGGACCACCACAAGTAACACAAACTTCAACCTTTTTTACTTCGGCAGGTTGAGAAGGAACTTTCTTATTTTTGGTGAGAACCAAAGCATGGATAGCTTCCGTGAGCTTGTCAAGCCTAGCATCGGTGCTAGATTGAGCCACGGGTGATGAGGAAGAAGGACCAACATTAATTTGTGAAACAACCGATTTGCTTCGTGGAATGCGGACCTTGGATTTATTTTCAATTATCATCAAAGCATCTTTGGTGGTGCGATTCAAGAAGTTGCCTCCCGCGGAGGCATTAAGAGAGTCTTGATCGACTTGGCTCACACCATTATAGAAAGTGTCGAGTTGCATCAACTCGGAAAATCCGTGATGAGGACATTTACGAAGCATGTCCTTGTAACGATCCCACGCCTCACCGAATGATTCATCAAACTTTTGAGTAAATTTCATGATCTCATTCTTGAGGGCGGTGGTTTTGGATGGAGGAAAGAATTCGTTCACAAACTTCTTGACCAAATCTTCCCACGTTTCAATCGATCGAGGGGGTTGTTTGTCTAGCCAATTTTTGGCAGCCCCATCGAGGGAAAACGGGAAGAGAAGAAGTTTGATAGCCTCCTCAGGGACATTTTTGCATTTGATGGTTGACGTGATTTTGTTGAACCATCGAATGTGATCTTGAGGATCGTCCCTCTCGAAACCATAGAATTGACGCGAGGTGACTAAGTTAATCAACCCCGTCTTAAGTTCGAAATTGTCAGCCATGATGGCTGGAATGATGATAGCATCTCCGTAACCCTCGATGGGTGCTTGGAGAAGCTCATTCATGGTGGGCTCGGCAGCCATGATTGGAATAGCACGAAGCTCGGGTTCGACTATTCGATTGGTACGTCGTCGATTATGCCTTCTCGGAATGTTATTAAGCGATTGCAAAGGACTCGTTGACGTAGACGAACGTGTGCGCATGCACCACAAAAAATATCAATTAAAACAATACCACTTTAAAGACAAGGGAACTTAAACCAATAATCAAGAACGCAAGGTCAACTTCTAAGGAAAAACGCACAAAGGAGCGGGAGAGAAGAATGGATCTCTCACTGGGCGAAGTTCGTTGGATCGCCACATACCGTTTCGACTCCTCTTAAAGTGTGTTTCTTGTTTAAAAATTTTCCAAAACGCAAGTGATACAAAGGCAAGTTTTGATCTTTGGTTTGGGAACTTATTATGGTCACACCCCCAGTTGGTAGGTGTTCTGCCTTGGTTTGCGGTGGTAAGATTTTAACTTTGTATTTATTAAACAATGAAACGGGAAAATCTTTTTGTGTTTTTCTTTATCTTATATAGATATAATACATATACTAGAAACAAAAGAAAAATATTTTTGGTTTTTTATACGTTTTATAAAAGCGTAACTTCTTGCGAAGGTTCTACAAGACTAATCGTCTAAACCTTATCGAGACTTTCGACACACAGCCTCCCCGGCAACGGCGCCATTTGATTCGTTATGTTTTGGTGTGTAAACAACAATTTATCAAAATATCAACAAACGTGAAGTTTAATTCGTCGTGAGACAAATAAACGTGAAGTAAAACGAGTAAACCGTTTAGGAAAAGGATTACCTCGCAAAACTTGTGAAAGTGATATTCAAATTGTGAGACCGGGAAGTGATTTCCCGGGTCGTACCCCAACGAGGTGTGAATGGAAAGCTTCGAGTGAGATTTGGATTAAAATCTTGTATGTTGAGAAAGGTTATTTGGTTTTGCGATAGGTTAAATTAACGAATATGAAAATTTAACGAAAGTAAAAGTAAATTATCCTAAGGCAACTAACAAACTAGGAAAAACCTAAAACACTACGGGAAATCATAATTAGGTATTGGGAATCCTAAAAACATAAACTAAATTAAAAACGCTACGTTTAATTAAAAATACGCGAGTGCGCAAAATAAAACGCGAGTTTTGAGTTCTAATCGTCCTACGAGGCTCTAATTAATTTTCTCACGTATTAAATGACAAAAGTAAATTTTGAGAAAAAGAAAATTAATTTTTCGACTAAAATTCTAATTAATATGAATTAAAAACTAATTTAATGAAATAAAGTAAAAATAAATACTAAAATAACTCAAATAAATTTGAAACTTTTTGGAAAATCTAAAAAGTTAAAATGATTCTTAGGCAAAATCAGGAACTTGAAATGAGCACCCAAAATAAGCCAGAAAAAGCAGTTATTAAGCTATTGAACTTATTAAACCAACAACACTAAACCTAGGTCTAATATTAATTTTTGCAAAGAATGATTGAAAAAGCCCCAAGGGCGAGTTGGTTTCTATGTGGTGTTGGGGACCTGCTTTGAGCAGAAGGTCAAGGGTTCGAATCCCTTGGCCTTTTGTTTTTGCAAAAAACCCTTCTTTTTTTTTTCTTCTCTTTACAGATTTCGAACTCAGTGACTATTATTTTTTTTTCTTTCTTTTTGAAACAGA
Source organism: Artemisia argyi (assembly GCA_030686995.1). NCBI lineage: Eukaryota > Viridiplantae > Streptophyta > Magnoliopsida > Asterales > Asteraceae > Artemisia > Artemisia argyi. The sequence continues at coordinate 95,030,018 of CM060688.1, forward strand.
TAGAACCAACAGATTAGTGAATGGTTTTCCCCTTCAAAAAATGGATACAACTTAAACTTTTCCAAGTTCCAATTTATATGATTCGAACACCAGCCAATACTTTGGATTAAACTTTCATACAAACAACAACACAACTTCCACAGATTGCACTGAAATCAACAATAATAACCCCAAACAAATTATTAACGAGCTTAGTTTCTAGTAGTAGCAGCAGATTCAAGGAAATAAGCCAAGACCAAAGCAACCAATGGCCAATAAAATCACTAAAAACTAGGATACATCTAAATACCAACAACCCATAACTCAGATTCAAACAAAAAAATCAAACGACTTGGGGACAAATTTTAAGAAGTCAGATTTTTGATCTAAAGAACCAACAGTTTTACTACTAAAAGAAAGTTGTGAACAAATTTTTACCTTTCACTCTAAAACTTCCAAAGTCAAGGCCTGACTACTCGGATTTAAACCTGATTAAGAGACCTAAGTCGATTTTATAGCCACTAAGTCACAAGAGCTTTAGTGAATTACACCAATCCAAACACCCTAACTTAACTTGTTTTTAAGATTTTTTTTACCAAGCAATCATTAAACTAACCTATGAGACTTTCTAATCTACCTCTAATATGCAGCCTAATACCAGATTAAGCAACAAACAATGAATTTAAACTACCAATTAGAGAGTGTGATGTAAAACCTACTTGTCGTCCGTTTTGTGAGATTGCTGCGAACCAAGAACCAAAAACACCCTAAACGCCCCCATGGGCTCTAAACCGTTTTCCCATCCATAGCTGCTACTGCTATTCACTTCTTCCTTTTTTTTTCTTTTTTTTTTTTTTTCGTAACTCTTTTTTTTTCTTTTCTTCGATTCTCTTCTTTTTTTTACCTTTCTTTTTTTTGATAACTATCTACCTTTTCTCTCTTTTTTTTTTCTTTTGATTCGACAAACAGGTAACACCAACAATTTAAACAACGAAAATTTAATAAAAACTTAACAAAGATTTAGAAAAAACTTAACAATTACTTTCATTGATTCGTAAAAATTCGGAGTACATCATAAAAAAAAATAACGATTACTAAAGTAAGAACAAAGCTGAGACTAAAAGTAGAGAATCGAATGCCCTAGAGGCTTACAACAACCTATCTATTTATACTAGACCTTGAGAGTGGTAGGTACGAATTCTTCCATTCTTTGTCTTCTCTCTTTAGCTTCTTCTTGAGTGAATCTTGGCCTTCGGATCAACTATCCATTTATCTTAGCCTTCTGATGGTCTTTTGGCGCCCAACTGAGGTGGTGGATTGCCACCATGTCACTTCTTGAATGGTTGAGGGGAGTTAGGTACAAGTTTGTGAGTGGGTTTAGGATGGTAGTGGGATTGGGAGTGGGGAATGATGGTGATGGGGGTTTGGCTGTTTGTAGTCACGAGGTGGAGGGGATACTTTGGGGAAGAAGATGAAACTGAATGCATCTTGACTACTGAGACATACCCCTTTTTTTTTTTTTTTTTTTTTTTTTTTTTTTATTAACAAACGTGTAGTGGGGGAGATGGGAGAGGAGGTGTACGTTGTTATTTGATTAGGGTTAGGGTAAGGATGTTTTTGTGTTTTAAGCGTACCAGGAAGGGGAGAGGGGTGGGCTTGGATGGGCTAAGGGAGGATTTGTTTTATCATGGGCCAAGTGGTTGATTTTAATGGTGGGCTTGGAGTGGTGGTTTATGCTTTGAATTGGTTAACATCAAAGGTCCATTTGGTTTGTATTAATTAACAATAAGGACCAAATTTTGCAATTGTCCGAAAATTAAGGAACCATTCATGTCGTTTTTCCAAACTCATACCAAGGACTAGACTTGCCATATTTGGGTTACCAAAGGACCTCATTTGATTATTTTCCAAATTAAATTTCAAGGACCAAAACTGCCAATTTTCAAACTTGGAAGACCAAATATGAAAATTCTCCAAACATTTTACCCAAAGATCATTTGCGATTCATTTTGACTTTTAAAGAGCAAGGGTTGACTTTTCTTTGAAAATGATTGACCAGGGACTAGTTTTGTCAAATTTTGAAAGTTGGGGGACTGAAACTGCCAAATATGTAACTTTTGTTCGTTTTTCATTTGTTTTCACTCGTTTTGCATAAGAAACATATAAAATACGATCTTTGGGATTTTCTTCGCATTTTGGTGCGTTTTTGAGTATTTTTGATCGTTTTGCAGCTTAGATTTGACTTAAAATGATGAGTATTTACACACTCATCACACAACTATAGGGATTGTAAACAGTGGCTCATGCATTAAATACAACCAATAAAGACCTAGTACGCCTCGGTTCATGTTTCTTAAGACGTTCAAGCTTGTTACCATTTAGAGATCTGCCAGTTTTCTTAAGCCTAACATATAATATCATTCATCCAAAACAAGAATAGACAAGTAATCAACACATAATCAACATCTAGGTTTCATTAGATCTAAGCAAACACAAAAGAGATCTAGCCTAGCATAGTAGAATTGAGACAAGAACAAGATATAAACAACCAACACATAGACATATTGATTGAATTGGAAGAACACTTATCTCAATTACAATGCAAGGTCTCAAGGGTTTGGAACCCTTGAAAAACCTGTAAAAGAGGCACCAAAATCGTCTTTAGGGTTTCACCAAAACTTCTCTCTTTTTTAATGAAAAAACTAGAAAACTATATATAGGAAAAGTAGGCTGACGGCGTCAAGAGTTACTTGTGACGCCGTCACCTCGCCGCCATATACTTCCTCGGACGGCCTTGATCCACTTATGACGGCCTATGTGACGCCGTCACCGACCACGGTATTTTATTCTTGCCACTTTGACGCCGTCATGATGCCTTCTGACGCCGTCACCACCCACGGTGTTTAATTCCTCATGTCTGACGCCGTCAAGATGGTAGTCTTGACGCCGTCACCTTGTATCTTCAGCATGGAAATTTGGTACTTAGCCGTTTTCTTCACTTTTATGCTCCAAAAACGTCCAAAATGGCTTCTTTTCCAGAATTCACTCTCCAAACACCTAAAATCACAAAAGGAACGATTTAGGGCAATATTTGATCAAATAAATTCGGATTCGGGCCTAAATGACCCCCTAAAAACGGATCATTTTTCGCCTCATCATATACCCTTACACTTGAGATTTGCTTGTCCTCAAGCAAATGCGCTTTTATTCTACTCGAAAGACAAGTTAGGGGTCATTTAACATTAATATAAAAGTAATTACAACAAATAATCGTTCCACTAAATACCAATAGACAAGCACGGAGGTCATATACAAGCACCTCACAAACAGTGTTTAGATACTCACATCTCTCGGGTGTAATAAAGTAATATAACATTATGGAAATGGAAGATATCTCTCGCTACCTGTCATAGCAAAATAGATTACCATAGGCTTGGGAAAGGATCAAACCTCCACCACATGGCGTAAGCACCTAGGATAAACTATCAAAGAGGTCTTTTAAAGGGTTATAACGTTAGGTGTAGGGATATGAATTACACGGTTTTGTTGGATAAAGGAAATTTTACTGGTGGCGAGTTAACAATCTTGGTCAATTACATGTACAAGATGGCGTTGCTAAGCCAAGACTAGACTTGACTTAAGCTAATAAATGAAAGATAACAAAAACATAAAATAAACATAGAATAAAAACGGGATGGTAGTCCGTATGTTTTTTTCTCTCTCTTTTTTTTTTTTTTTTTTTTTTTTTTTTTTTTTTGCATACAGTCTTACCCTACCATCCAAAATAATACATCATAGGGAATGGGAATTCCCCTTACACTTGAATCTTTACATACTTTACATTTAACTATTCTAATGACTCGAATTAAGAGAATCAAAACACTTGGAGCACTTTTAAGATTAACGCACATATGGGGGTAATAATATTATGTTCTTCCCCATTACTCCAATAAATAAGTACTTACCCATGAGTCCCAATCGTCCCAAAACAATATGTACAAAGATATGACTCGACTTAGCAACCATGTAATCAATTAGAAAGTTAACTTAGGGTTTAACAAATAACAATAACGCACTAAAAATGAGCGCATACACGGAAGGCTAAAGCGATTTGGGTGTACATTTAAGTGGGGTGTAACAAATTCTTCCTTTAAGTAAAATGCTTAAAGTTAGAAACGAAAAGATAGGCTCGGAGGGGTGTACTAGGGGTTTCGTGTACTAAAAATGAGTACAACGCAAAGGGTGTGGGAAAAATTAGTTGACTTAACTAGCCAAGTAATATGACTTAAATGGTCAAGTAATTATAATACGGGTTTAACACAAGGGTGATCCTAATGCCTCTTATCATGTAGTAAATCCTACCACACGAATGTATTCTCACTCGCGGTCTCGGGATGCATCACTAACGCAAGTTCTAGAATCTAAATGCTACCGGTACACTCATAAGCACTAATAGTAAATGCTTTTCCTATCAAATATAAAGGCGAACCTCACATTTTTGGGTGGAAAATTTTTCTGAATATACGGTTATGTGCTAGTCATACAATCTCCTATCCATGAGACGCTTGCTATGGCTAAAGTTTCACTCCTAAATGTTGTAAAAAATTTTAAATTTGGCGCTAAAATTACACTAACAAGTATTTCTCATAGTTTTATTACACATCTACTATCAAACAAAACAAACTCAAGCGAAAGTGCATATGTAAGGTATCATCTTTTTACCCTCCCCTTACACTTAGGATGAACATTGTCCCCAATGTTCAAGTAAAGAATGTAAAAGTTAAGAGGTAAAGAGAATGAAATCAAATACTCCCCTGATTCGCTCGGTATGGATTATAGGTTGGCCAGGTTAAATCTTCCTCCAAGAAAACGAACCATCAAAGCTTCCCTTCCAGAATATAAATCATCTTCTTGTCACAAATAACCTGTAAATCCTGACAACAATAGACAAGGCAACCTCGCGTAAAATCGGCGGCATCCTATATAAGTTACTAAATCCTAGAAAACAAAGTAAGATATAATGCTTGTGGAATGAAGTTTGCAGATTTCCTGGAGATTATAAAACTTAATAATTCACAAAAACCATAAGACTCCGTTAGAAAAACAAAACCGGTAAAATTTCCAGATTTTAACTCCTGACGCCGTCAAGAGCAATACTCTGACGCCGTCAGAATGGACCTGCAGAAATTCTTATGTTAAGTTTCCGGAAAATTTCTGGAAAAACTTTGTCCTACTTCCTGGAAAATCTTGCAAAACTTCATTATGACTCAAGACAAGCATTTGACTCTAACAAATACGAATATACATGTTCATTAAATATTGTGGAGAATCATGATCGGTTTGTTTCTTAAAAACATATTTGGGGTTTTCCCTTACACTTATCTTTTGCAAAAATACCTTTGGGTTGAAGTTAAGACTAGGCCTAACAACATAATAAAGTATTTCCACATTTTAGTTGAGAAACATGATTAACCAACAATAAAAATAAAACATGCATACGGAAGCAAATAACAATCAAACAAATAAAATCACACAAAACATGGGTTGCCTCCCAAGAAGCGCTTTTCTTTATTTACGAGTCTTGTAGCTAGACTCAAAGTCATGGGTTACTACGTGATCTCATCATTGGTTCCACTCTCCGATTGTAAGTATTCCTTGTAGAAACCAATCACCTTTTTCTCAATTGCCCCCATAATCATTTGGGCAAATTCTTCATCAACTTTATACCTTGGTCCAAGGGCCAAGCAATCCTTGTAGTAAAGACTCCTTTTTTCCCATACATAATCCATGCCCTTTTTCTTATCCTCCTCATCAATATCCTCAAAAGCACCAACGTTGTCCTGATCAAGACGAGATATAAAGCGAAATTCTTTCATCCTATTGGGCATCCTATAGGTGATACTATCGGTGTTACTTGCGAATCGGATCGTACCTTCTATCTCATCATATTCTAACTTAGACTCCTCAACAAAAGGTTTGCCAAACACAACATTGGATAATCGACAATCAATGACATTAGCAAGATCCTCCACAATCATAAAGTCGGTAACAAAAGTGAAATTACCCACAAAGACACGTAAACCTTTAACTCTCCCGACAAAGTTACAAACTCCACCGGGGCACTTGGGATCCCTTCTAGGTTCAAGTCTTGTGTTTACTATATCATTATAAACCGTTGAGGACATAATGTTGATTGGAGATTTAAAGTCAATGTAGGCATTGCTAATGTGCCTATATCCAATCATACATGGTATCTTAGCATTCTTAGGATCGCCTCTTTTGATCTTAGGTTCAATCATGGTGAAGGGAGATCGCGGGTTATCAATGAGATTATTATAGTATGCAATCTCCTCCTTAGTCGGGTATAGATTAAAGTAGTCGTTAAGCCTCGGATCCATTTCCTCCTCTTCTAGTCTCTCAACAATACTCACAAAGTCATTAGGCCCTAGGTCCTTATTTGAATACAAGGCGGTTGCTAGGTCGCTAAATGTATGTTCGAGTTCAATCTTGATCAACCTATTAAGCTCTCTAAGCTCCCTAATCTCACTCTCAATTTGTTCACGTAACACAGCCACTTCACTAGGGGAAAGGGGTGGATTCGCGTTTTCCATAATGGTCAACGGAATAGTCAATGAGGTTAGTTTACTAACAGAGGCACAAAGAAATAAGATAGACTAAAGAAGACCTAAAAATAAAAATAAAAATCTTACTAGAAAGGAATCTAGCAAGTAGACCTAATAAAAAGAAATCCTAACCTAGACAATAACTATTCCCCTGCAACGGCGCCAAAAACTTGATGCGTGGGAATCGCACCTTGCTTTACCTCTCGAGGGATCTCAAGAAGCTTACAACCCCCACCAGGCAGTGTACCCAATGTTCTGAAAGGCTCAAGGCGCACTAAGGCGCGAAGGGGGTCAAAGAGCCTTGAGTCGAGGCGCAAACAAAGGCGCGAGATTCATAAATACGAGGCGCACTATACATTTAGGTTTTTTTATAACATATGTGACAACTTATGCAGCTGAAATAATACAAAAATATCAATATTCAATACATAATGACACTTAAACGTTATTACATCTAACAAAGCTTGCATTTAAACCCAAAATATCAAGCAAGCAATATATCAGAATCCATGAACTACCCTAAATCCCTGAATATACATTACAATATATGAGTTTATGACTTATAAAATTTAACAAATTACCATGTATCTCTATCAACTATCAACAGTAAAAAATCTATTGTTGTTTGGTAACACTTAACACTAAAGAAACAACATTTGTATCCGTTAATAAGCTACTATTCTTAGACATTATATTACAAAAAATATATATATTTCTTTGTTGATTGTTTGTTTTAGTTATTTTCTAAATATTAGAGCTATTAGATACTTTATAACTTAAAGGGCCCAAGCCCAAAATGTATCTTACTATTAAGAAAAAAAGGCCAAAACCCCGTTATATCTTCTAGGCGCAAAAATCCCCAAGGCGCAAAAGCGCAAAAATCCCCAAGGCGCTGCGATTTTTACGGGATTCATGCATGTCGTGAGACTCGATCTGAAAAAATCCCAAAGGCTGGAGCCTCATGGGATTTAGGGAGTAGGCGCGCCTTAGGAGAGCTTTTTAAAACATTGAGTGTACCTGATCGTTGTAGTATAGTATAGTGACAAGTACCGGGAGATTGATCGTTCAGCTTAGGAATAGTGTCGCTAGGATTAGAAAACCTAATTAATAGTTCTAAAGGTGAGAGATGATTATTTTTGTATTTTTATATTTTTATAAAAGCAAGTAAAATCTCGGGTTTTGGAAGAGTGGGCGGAATTAGTTGCTATTCAACTAACCCAAAGCTAAGATGCAATCAAAATAAAATAATAAAAATGAAAATAAACTAATTATACTAAGGTTGTGAGCAGTGGTTGGAGAAATTGTGTTTACTTAGACTTCACTACTCCCTAGATATCTTTTACACGTTAATTACTTGTTACACTTGTATGGATGACGGATTGTATTCCTTAATACCATTCGTGGGGTGGCATACATAACTCCCCAACTCTATGAGCTCTTATCTCCTCCTACACCATGACCCACCACAACTATAGGGATTGTAAACAGTGGCTCATGCATTAAATACAACCAATAAAGACCTAGTACGCCTCGGTTCATGTTTCTTAAGACGTTCAAGCATGTTACCATTTGGAGATCTGCTAGTTTTCTTAAGCCTAACATATAATATCATTCATCCAAAACAAGAATAGACAAGTAATCAACACATAATCAACATCTAGGTTTCATTAGATCTAAGCAAACACAAAAGAGATCTAGCCTAGCATAGTAGAATTGAGACAAGAACAAGATATAAACAACCAACACATAGACATATTGATTGAATTGGAAGAACACTTATCTCAATTACAATGCAAGGTCTCAAGGGTTTGGAACCCTTGAAAAACCTGTAAAAGAGGCACCAAAATCGTCTTTAGGGTTTCACCAAAACTTCTCTCTTTTTTAATGAAAAAACTAGAAAACTATATATAGGAAAAGTAGGCTGACGGCGTCAAGAGTTACTTGTGACGCCGTCACCTCACCGCCATATACTTCCTCGGACGGCCTTGATCCACTTATGACGGCCTATGTGACGCCGTCACCGACCACGGTATTTTATTCTTGCCACTTTGACGCCGTCATGATGCCTTCTGACGCCGTCACCACCCACGGTGTTTAATTCCTCATGTCTGACGCCGTCAAGATGGTAGTCTTGACGCCGTCACCTTGTATCTTCAGCATGGAAATTTGGTACTTAGCCGTTTTCTTCACTTTTATGCTCCAAAAACGTCCAAAATGGCTTCTTTTCCAGAATTCACTCTCCAAACATCTAAAATCACAAAAGGAACGATTTAGGGCAATATTTGATCAAATAAATTCGGATTCGGGCCTAAATGACCCCCTAAAAACGGATCATTTTTCGCCTCATCAGTCACCTTGGAAAATCTATATATAGTTTTGTAATTTTCATTCATAAAGAGAGGACAATTTTAGGGACGACTTGAAAAAACCCTAGCTCGACTTTTACAGTATTTTCAAGGGTTTTCACCCCTTGAAACCTTTCATGTTCAATTAAGATAAGTATCCTTTCAATTCAATCAATATGTCTATGTGTTGTTTGAATATATCTTACGCTTGTCTTGATTTTAACATGCTAGGCTAGATCTCTTATGTGTTTGCTTAGATGTAATGAAACCTAGATGTTGATTATGGGTTGATTGCTTGTTTATAGTTGTTATAGATGAATGATTTCGATGTTAGGCTTAAGAAAACTGGCAGACTTCCATTGTGTGACATGCTTGAACGTCTTAAGAAACATGAACCAATGCGTACTAGGTTTTTATGGTTGTATTTAATGCATGAGCGAATTCTAATGATCCCATGTTAGGTGCTTCTTGCAGGCTCGACATAAGAGTGAAGTAGGAGCTTATAGAGATGGGGAAGTACGTACGCCACCCCACGAATGGTATTAAGGAATATAACCCGTCATCCACGCAACTGTAACAGACTATCAACCTGTAAAAGATATCTAGGGAGTAATGAAATCTAAGTAAACACAGCTCTCCCATTTATTGTTCACATCACATTAGTAATTAGCTTTATTTACATTTTTTGTCATTTTATTTTGATTGCATCTTAGTTATTGGGTTAGTTGACTAGCAACTAATTCCGCCCACTCTTCCAAAACCCAAGATTTTTTAATTGCTTTTCATAAAATATAAAAATACAAAAAGAATCATCCCTCACCTCTAGACCTAGTTTTTAGGCTTTCTAATTCTAGCGACACTATTCCTGAGTTGAACGATCAATCCCCCGGTACTTGTCACTATACTATACTACAACGATCAGGTACACTGCCTGGTGAGGGTTGTAAGCTTCTCGAGAGGTAAAGCCTGGTGCAATTCCCACGCATCACTAACTGAATATTACTTTCCCCAAAATGTAACCTATTTCATCACTTCTTTACATCAAATGCATCATCTTTTCAAATACAAACACAAACACTTTCCATAAGTACGACATACTATAAGTATCCTAAATGAATATTATTTGCCACAAAATACAACCTACTGCATCACATCTTAACATCGACTGCATCACACATACAATTACCCACATAGTATAAAATTAACAGTTGATGCATCACAGTGCAAAATTGCACACCTAATGCATCAGTGTTTTAGAACAACTACATCACAGTATGAAATTAATAGTTGATGCATCACAATGTAACATTAGTGCATCAGAGTTACAAAATGTCACTAAGACATTTTATCATACACCTTATCTGCAGTTTTACTAAACACATTTTGTTTGTATTTTTTCTATTCTAGACACTTTGAATATAATATATTTAGATCAATAACAACATAAGAAATGTTTTCTATATTCATTGCATCACATTTTTAGCAACAAGTTCATCACAAGGTGAATGAACAACTGGTGCATCACAATACGAAACTAGCGCATCACAGTACAAAAGTAGTGCATCATAGTTATAGAATATATTGTAGACATTTTATCAAATACCTGGTGTGCAAGTTTCATATGCACGTTTTTAATCTAGTTTCTTTCTCAAACACATAATCAAAATAAATCAATAACTCAAAAACCAAAAAAATTATTCTAAATAAATTAGTAAACATAATATACATCCAAACGAAGATCAATATATCCATATTAATTTACAATAACGGTTAACTACAATTAGAAACTCACTTTCAAATTGAATCCATGCAATCGAAGATCATTAATAATTGATGAGTTAATCGACATCTCAAAATCGGTTGTTACTGATTGAATGGCATGAAGCTACGGTAGTTAACGGTTGTAGATAAGGTGGTGCATGGTGGTAGGAATGATGGTGAAACAATTGGTGAGAGCGAGGTAATGCGAAACGAGGTTTTGGATCGAACAAAATGAATGAGGTATCTGGTGTAAGAGGTTGGGGAAAATGAATGAAAAAAGATTAAATGAAAAAAAAAGCGAGTATATATATCCCTAATAGTGAAATGACAAAAATATCCCTTGAGGAAAATTTAGAGCACGGGGGTTGGGGGGACAGGTGTCAAGCCCTGGTTCCTTCCTAGGCTTTTTATTATAAGAGGCTTTTTATTTTAACCCAAACCTATATATATTGATTGAGGCAAAAGCAGTCAACTAAAGTCAACCACGGATGTGGTCAATATAGTCAAACTCCTTAGGATCAATGCTCCGTGGAATATAGGGTTTCCCCGGGTCGTTATGTCCCGACGAGGTGTGAATTGTTATTAAACGGGTTTGTGATCGGGTGAATTTGGACGGAAAGGGGTTTGTGATTGATTAAACTAATGATTTATACAATGAAATAGCTTAAATAAGCTATATGAACAAGATTGGAAATTTGGAAAAACCAGAAATGTTTAAAACCTAAAAACGCGTACGTTCAGTTTAAAGTTACGTGAACGTACGAAATAAAACGCGAGTTTTAAAGAAATAAAATACTTATGGGTATGAAAATTACATTTTTACAATCCTAATAATAAAAGAAAAATTTTAGAAAATTAAAATTAATTTTTACACTATTTATATAATTATTATTAATTAATTACAATTTTTTAATTACTTATTAATTATTTAAATTAACCTAAATTATAACTAATTATGAAATTACACTAAAAATATGAAAACCAAATTTGGAAAAATCTAAAATATTATAAAACTAATTTTAAAATTAAAATTATATTTTTCACACTATTTATCTAATTATTATTAATTATTAACTATTTAATACTATTTAATAATTACCTAAAAAATAAGAAAATGAAAATAAAGCCTACATAAATAAAATAAAAACTTAGAAAAGTCTAAAATATTATAAATCTATTTCAAAACTGAAATTATAATTATTACACTATTATTCTATTTATTATTAATTATCTAATATTTTAATTACTTTTTAATCTAAATAAAATCTAATAAATACTAAATGCCAAAAGAAAAATCTAAAACTTTTTACAAACTTATTATATAAATACAGGAACCTATGAAAATTATAAAAACTATATGTCCAAAATGAAAATAAGCTAATAAGCAATTAAGCTTCTAAATAGAATTTTTTGTAATCTTAGCTTTTTCTGATTTTCTTTTTTCAAAACTACTTAAATACTGATAATTAACAACTTTAATAAAAGGACTATGGCTGAATCACTAAAATAAGCACAATGAGAAGCTACATGGATTGGGAGATTGGGTATTTAAAGCTTATTAGGATTTATAAGCTCAGAAAAAGCTACACAACAAGCTACATAACAAGAAGCAAAGACCAAACATGCAACAAACAGATGAGATAAACTTAGAATAAGAAGAAACAAGAGAAAAAGCACACTCAATAAGCTGAAAAGCTTGAATAAGCAAATCCAGAATCCACACAGTCATACACAGGCCAAATGGCCAAGTTTGTAGGCTATGTTGGGCCCACTAGGGGGTCTAGAAGCCCAAACTTAATGTGGAAACAATAAGCTTAGCTTATTGGCTTTCCAAAAAGCTATGAATTAACCTCTGGGGCCCACTAATAAGCAAAAGAGAAGGCTTGGAATTATGTACAAAAACTGAGTTCTCAGCTTAATGATGGATTTGGACAAACTAGAATGGACTAGCAGCCCTAGCAAATTAGTTTGAAAACCAAAGATGAGCACAGATCCTACAAGCTAAGCTGGAAAGCTTCTTACAAAGCTAAGAAACTTGAAGTGGGGTCCACTTTTGAACACTGTGTGAGCCAAAGAAGTTGGGGTGCTGGGCTGAGTTGGTGGTACAGGGGAGGTGCTTCCCCTGCAGATGTGTTTGGAGTAGTGTAGGACCCACACCAAAATTCATAAAAATGCAATGACACAGGGACAATGAAGCTTAGCTGAGATATAACAAGTCCTAAAAAGCTCAAAGTCTAAAACTCATTTTAAAATTCTACAAAAATCCTACAAGTTTTGGTATTTTCTGAAAATTGGAAATTTGACTTTTTATTAAACTTAACTAGGTTGACTTCTTTGAGCTTAGATTCCTTCTAATAAGCTTAATGTGCTATGATAAGCTAAAAGGAGGTTAATTCAAGCTGTGGCAACAATTTATGCAAGGGTTAGAGTGAAAATTGGATCCTACATCCTACACAGTTAACTGTGTAGGTGATTCTACTAAGATTTGACTATTTATGCTAGGAGACCTGAGTTTTAAGGCTTAAATATCATGAATTGGCCTATTGTGGTTTGCAAAAACCAAAACAACAACAAAACAATCAACCAAACACCACAGACAGTGCAATGCCAAACACCCCTTATTGGGTACTGTTTGGTGTTTTTTGTGAAGTAAATGGTAAACTAAGGTACCATACTGAGTCTAACTAAGGGTATAAACCTATGGTGACCAATTGCAGACTATATTGAACAAGAAACAAGCATAACAATCAATCAAAAGGACAATTTGATGAATGAGACTATTATGTAAACCAAAGGGTTGAGATAGAAATAAGAGATGTACACCTCAAGTCAGAGTCAAAAAGCTCATGAGAGCTTATAACCAGGCTGATTAACCCAGAAACATCCACAAACACACCACTGAATCACCTTAATCCACAATCATGAACCTCAGTTGACTTTTGTTGACCTGAGGAATTTTTTTAGCTAAAACTCTTTTTGAACCTTACTGAGCTTATGAAAACTTACAAATGATTCATGTGAGCTAAAATAACTATGCAACAACAAGTTTTATAACATTACAGAAGAAAATAAATTTTCTTAAATAAAAATTGCAACTTGTAAAATATAAAAGCTTGAACTGATTAACTTGCCTTGAAATGGATTATTATTACATTAAAAACTTTTAAGAGTACAACTGAAAGCTTAAGTCAACACTGGAAATACAATTACATTAACTAATGACTAATACTAAATTACAACTAATTAAATTAACTAACTACTCCTGCTTCTGCTTCTCTTTCTTCCTTTTATAGGACCTGGAGCATGCCTCTATCTTTCCCACTCTCTTCCCAGCCATTGGATGGCTTTAATGCAATCTGAGCCTTTGAAATTTGTTTGGCGGGAAAAAGGGAGAAATAGTTGTGAGTGGGTTTGGTGAGTGTAATTAATTAGGAGGGGGAAGGTAAGGTGTAGGTGAATGTATTTAATGAGGTTTGGTGAGGGTTTGGAGGAGTTGGAGAGGAGGGGGAGAAAATGGAGCGGGGTTTAGGGGGAAGAAGGAGGTGAACGATGGTGGTGTTGGGTTGACCGACCTTTGACCCTGCTTGTTGACTGTTTGACCTGGGGTGGGTGGTATTAAAAAGGGATTGGGCTTTTGGGGGAAATGGGCTTGGTTTGGATTGTGGATCAGGCCAAGGGATTGAATTAGGTTGGTGGATATAAATAACAAAAAGGGTTCATTTGGTTAAGTAGTAAAATCACAAGGACCATTTGTGTACATTCTGAAAATCCAAAGGGGCTGAAATTGCATTCTTTCCCAAAGTTACTCATAAGGATGATTAATGCCAAGTATGAATAATTCAAGGTCCCATTTGATAATTTTCCAAATTTTGAATCCGGGGCCTTTTCTGCCAAACTTTCAAACTCCAGGGACCAAACATGTAATTTCACTAAACTTGCCACCCAAGGATCATTCCTTCCGAAGATTATTAACACAAGGACCAAAATTGATTTTTCTTTCAAAAATATCCTACCAGGGACCAAATCTGCCAAAGTTTGAAACTCCAGGGACCAAAATTGTAAATTTCCAAAACTTTTGAGATTTTTCACCAAAGGACTAAATATGACAACTTATGATTTCAAAAGGACCTTTGGTGATAATTTTCCATATTTTGAATAACCAGGGACTAGTTTTGTCATTTTATGAAAGTTGGGGGACTGAAACTACCAATTATACAAACTTTGTACGTTTTTCATTTGTTTTTACTCATTTTGCATCTAAAACATATAAAACACAATTTTGAAATATTTTTAGTATTTTGATGCATTTCTGAGTGTTTTTGTATGTTTTGCAGTTTTTGACCAAAAATGATGAGTGTTTGAGCACTCATCAATCCCCCACACTAAAATATTGCTAGTCCCTAGCAATAAACTGTTTTGAAAACTTAATGGATTTTAAGCTCTTTACCAAAAGCCATCACTTCTGGAGTAGCCAGATGTATCGATTCAAGTAAGAACTACGGTCCACCTGATAACCATGTGATTTTGAGCAAACCACCAGCTGTCAACGGATTTGATTCGTCTTTACCAAAAGCCGTTTGCTTCTGGACTAGCCAACTCTTGATGGACAAAGTCAATATCTTGGTGAGCTGATTACCAATTATGGTTTTTCCACTGCCTTTACCACAAGCCATAATCTTGCGGGCTAGCCAACTCATTCGCTTTTTAGGATATGGCGAGTTGAGGTGCCATACAATTTTGGGCAAATTGCAAGCCATCAACGGATTTGATATATCTTTACCAAGAGTCGTTTGCTCCTGGATTAGCCAATCCCTTTGTCGGTTAGACATGGCGGACTGATAACCACAAAAAATTTTGAAGCACAAGTGAAAAAATTTTAAAAATTTTTGAGATTTTTGGCCAAAAACGGGGGTACTAGATAGTAAAATGTGATAAAATTCGCTAGAATACCCCCCACACTTAGGATGAATATTGTCCTCAATATTCAAAGTCCCGGCTATTATGCCGACTCTTTGAACGTAAAAGGGCAACATTACAAGCTAAATGTGGAAACACCATTTTGTATTTTCACTTTATAAGTAACCACAGCAGGGGTAACACCCCCACACTTAGGGTGAAAACCTTATAAGCATGCTACTGTTTTTGTTTACCGAGTCGCTAGCTTGACTCAACCCCGAATTCATTTGTCCTTGGGGAAGCATGATGTGGAAGAAGGAATCTCAATCGGACTTTCATTCAAGATGTTTGGACAAACATTTGAAGCACGTGAAAGTTCCACACCGATGAGATATAATCCCGGCTCAAGATAATGGTAAATGAAAATGCCGGGATCAAAGATGGTATCTTCATTCCCGAAGGAGTGAAGAAGAGAAGAAGTCACCTTATAGGTGAAGAAAAGGAAGAAAACCATGATGAAAATCATGATTTGATATTTTTCCTCGAGAGCAGGCTCATTAGCCTGAATTTGGATTTCCAAGGTTAAGCTCAAAAACATCCCGGGAGGGTGGGTGGGAATTTGCAAATTCTCATGATTGAGTGCATCTCCCCCCGGGCTATCAAACTCCGGAGGAGTCATGATATGATGAGTGAGTTCACCGGAGAACTCCTCATGAAGAGAATTATTCACAAGATGTGAATCTATGAATTCATGTTCCGGAATAGACTCATCACAATCCTCATTCTGAATATCAAAGAGTGGATTATCAGAAATCAAAGTGAATTCAGATTCGAATTCAAATAGAGGATTGGTGAGAGTAATATTGAAGGATTCGGGAACAAAGAGATTAACTTTCTCTATTGGACTGTTTAGATAAGAAGTGAGTGGTGGATCATGATATAGGAGACTTTCAATTTCTCCCATATCAGCTTCAAAATCAAGGAGACCATCATCACTTTCTGATGAAAGTGGATTGATGTGAGTATGTTCATCGGCGAACTCCTCAAGAAGATGATCAGCATCAGAATGTGGAACTGATGCCTCAACATACTCAATGTCTCCATGAGATGTATAATCATCATTAAAATCTGAGAAAGTCTCAAAATGATCGTTTGAACACTCAAGAGGGGAAGGAATATCACACATATGCTCAAGAATCCCCTGTGACTCTCTTGGGATTAGGACAAGGTGCTCAACACTAGACTTTATGAATTCGTCCGATTCCTTTTTAGGAACAGTGTCAAGATGCTCATCCCCCATGCTCAGAGAGTGAGTGGGAACCTCGGGTGTGATAGCAGTTGTTTGAGATGGAATCTCAACTGCTGGGATATCAACTGATGAACTTGATGAAGTTTTATAAAATTGAAGGATATCAAGTGTATCTTCATCATCACTGTCATCAGGAATAAAACGGAACTGAGAGCTAGATTTGGCTGCTTTTTCTTTTGCAATTGATTCCCTAATAGATTTTTCATAGGCATCTTGGGAATTTATTCTTGCAGCCTGCTCTTCAGCTAGCAATTCTTCCATGGATTTTTGATGAGTATGTTTTTGGGCAAAGTCTTTAACTAAACCCTTAAGTTCATCAACGATTTTCATCATATTTTGCATTTCTGGAAGAAGTGCTTGATTCATTTGGTACTGTGGAGGTTGTTTATAATAAGGTGTGTCAAAATTGTCACAAGGATATGGATTCCTCGTTTGACAATCTGAGCTGAAGTGTGGACCTCCACAGTAATCACAACAGTAAAACTGTTGAGTCTGGACTGGTGAATCATATGGGTATTGGTCATAACCAAAGTTCTGAGCATCACCAGAAAACTGTTCATAGACAAACGTGTTTCCGGCTTGACACTCAAATCCTTGTTGAGGGCCACCACAAAACTCACACAGATATGTTAGTATCTCATGATGTGGTGGCTGGTAGGATGAATCAGATGTATCATGGTAAGGATAGGGAGCTTGGTTATAGACAGACCCATCTCCTGACTCTACCATGCTACAGTCGGGACAATTCCCACCATTATGAGGACCACCACACCATTGGCAACCAAAATGGTGTGGATACGACATAGGAAAGAATCAAAGGTTCATAGAGGGGTAGGGATGAAGAATCAAAGATGTGAGAGGGTAAAGGTGATTATTTTTGGATTTTTGAATAAACATTTTGTACAAATGAAAAAGAAAATCTTTTTGTGTTTTTTGTGTTCGTTGAACGGGAACAATTTTGTTTTTTATATGAAAATAAGAAGATAATATGAACAAGGATGGTAAATATACAATGGATGTATATCCCGATTCACTAATACGCAAATACGTTTGAAAAACGCGCACAACCTCCCCAGCAGCGGCGCCAAAATTTGATTGAGGCAAAAGCAGTCAACTAAAGTCAACCACGGATGTGGTCAATATAGTCAAACTCCGTAGGATCAATGCTCCGTGGAATATAGGGTTTCCCCGGGTCGTTATGTCCCGACGAGGTGTGAATTGTTATTAAACGGGTTTGTGATCGGGTGAATTTGGACGGAAAGGGGTTTGTGATTGATTAAACTAATGATTTATACAATGAAATAGCTTAAATAAGTTATATGAACAAGATTGGAAATTTGGAAAAACCAGAAATGTTTAAAACCTAAAAACGCGTACGTTCAGTTTAAAGTTACGTGAACATACGAAATAAAACGCGAGTTTTAAAGAAATAAAATACTTACGGGTATGAAAATTACATTTTTACAATCCTAATAATAAAAGAAAATTTTTAGAAAATTAAAATTAATTTTTACACTATTTATATAATTATTATTAATTAATTACTATTTTCTAATTACTTATTAATTATTTAAATTAACCTAAATTATAACTAATTATGAAATTACACTAAAAATATGAAAAATAAATTTGGAAAAATCTAAAATATTATAAAACTAATTTTAAAATTAAAATTATATTTTTCACACTATTTATCTAATTATTATTAATTATTAACTATTTAATGCTATTTAATAATTACCTAAAAAATAAGAAAATGAAAATAAAGCCTAGATAAATAAAATAAAAACTTAGAAAAGTCTAAAATATTATAAATCTATTTTCAAAACTGAAATTATAATTATTACACTATTATTCTATTTATTATTAATTATCTAATATTTTAATTACTTTTTAATCTTAATAAAATCTAATAAATACTAAATGCCAAAAGAAAAATCTAAAACTTTTTACAAACTTATTATATAAATACAGGAACCTATGAAAATTATCAAAACTATATGTCCTTAATGAAAACAAGCTAATAAGCAATTAAGCTTCTAAATAGAAGCTATCACTTTTTGTAATCTTAGCTTTTTCTGATTTTCTTTTTTCAACAACAACAACAACAACAACATACCCAATCCCGCGAAGGCGGGGTATGGTGGAGGTAGAAATGTAGACAGGTCCTACCCCTACCCCTACCCCAGGTAAAACCTAGGAGTAGAGAGACTGCTTCCAGTGAGACCTCCAGCACGTGCACCAGTGCGAGTGATAGAGAAATAAAAGATGCAAGTAGTAAAAGAGCAACAAGTAAAAGCAAATAGAAGCAAGCAACCAACCAGCAAGGGGCCTAGTACAAAAGACAACAAATAAAACAAGCAAACAAACAGAGCACCAAAACAACAAACAAACAACAAACCAGGGGCAAGACAAACAAAACATGCAAACAAAGCAAGAAGGGCAAAAGAAAGAGAGCAAAAGAAAAGCCAAAAACAAACACAACAAAGCAAGGACGCAAAAGCAAGCGGGAAAAAGGCAAGAAGAGCAACACAAAAACAAAGCAAGGCAACGCAGGGGGCTAAAGCTAAGGCAAAGCAAAGGGAAAAGAGGCACCACTAGCCTACTACAAACCTAAAAAGGGAAGAGCAACGGGGCCACTAAACCTAACATGCAAAGGGCAAAGTAAACCTAAAAGGCAAAGGGGCAGGGCAACAAAGGGAAGAGAAACGCAAAGGCAAGCACCTACTACCCTACCGACACTACCCGCAAGTCCTAATCCTAGATCTCCACATATTCCTATCTGAGATCATGTCCTTGGACAAGAGAAGCTCCTTCATGTCTAGCCTAAGTCGATCCTCCCACCTGAGCTTAGGTCTTCCCCTCCTCCTCAAACCGTCGACCATCAGCACTTCGACTCTCCTAACCGGTGCTGTTTATGGCCTCCTCCTTACATGACCGAACCACCTCAACCTTCCTTCTCGCATCTTCGAGATTATAGTTTCAACTTCAAGTTCCGCTCTGAAAACTCCGTTCGGGATCATGTCAAGCATCGTCTTACCACAAATCCACCTAAGCATCCTCAGTTCTGCCACTTCCACTCTGTCAGCTTGAGCTTTTGTGATAGGCCAACATTCTGACCCGTACAAGATAGCCGGTCTGATTGCCACCTTATAAAATTTTCCTTTAAGCTTAAAGGGGACTTTCTTATCACATAGTACTCCTGACGACGCCCTCCATTTCGCCCAACCTGCTCTAATACGGTGGGTAACGTCCTCGTCTATCCTTCCTGATTTGTGTATCACCGAACCCAAATACCTAAAAGACTCCTTAGGTTGAAGAATCTGGTCTCCGATACGAACTTCCTCCTCGTTTCGGCCGATC
The DNA here is from genome assembly GCA_030686995.1 of Artemisia argyi. Classification (NCBI taxonomy): domain Eukaryota; kingdom Viridiplantae; phylum Streptophyta; class Magnoliopsida; order Asterales; family Asteraceae; genus Artemisia; species Artemisia argyi. Next base: position 95,050,294 of record CM060688.1, read on the forward strand.
TCGTAGCTACCGAAATCACATCTCATGTATTCTGTCTTCTCTCTGCTCACCCGAAGCCCCTTGTCTTCCAAAGCCTCGCGCCAATGTTCCAGTCTGTAGTTTAACCCTTCGGCCGATTCTGCAACCAACACAATATCGTCTGCGAATATCATGCTCCAAGGGATGCCCTCTTGTATCCCTCGGGATATCTCATCGAGAATCAAGGCGAAAAGGTAAGGGCTAATGGCTGATCCTTGGTGGAGTCCAACTTTCACCGAGAAAAACTCAGTGCACCCCACCGTACGCAGGTCTTCGCCCCATCGTACATATCCCTAATGACTTTTAAGTATCTCCTTGGGGTGCCTTTTTCTATTAGAGTCCTCCATATCAACTCTCGTGGGACACTATCATATGCCTTTTCTAGGCTAAGGCCATATGCAAATCTCTCTGTCTTTCTCTATACTTCTCCATAAGACTTCTAAGGAGGTGGATAGCCTCGACCGAGGACCTCCCTGTCATAACTCTCTCCCAGAGCTTCATGGTGTGACTAAGTAGCTTAATACCCCTATAGTTGCTACACACTTGAGCGTCTCCCTTGTTCTTGAAGATGGGGATGACTTCGCTGAGTCTCCATTCATCTGGCATCTTTGCGCCGGAGAATATCTTGTTGAAGAGATAAGTCAACCATATTACCCCCTAATCTCCTAGGCTCCTCCAGGCTTCTATGGGTATTTGGTCCAGGCCAACAGCTTTGTTTCTACCCATCTTCTGTAGAGACACCTTCACTTCTTCTTGGCTGATCCTCGAGTAGTAGCATTCGGGTACCAAAAGATGGCTAGGGTCATCTCGTTCACCCCTTCCTTCGGTGTTCCCCTCGTTAAAGAGAGAGGGAAAATATTGTCCCCATCTCTTCCTAATACCTTCTTCGTTCATGATGGTACGTCCTCCTTCATCTTTGATGTATTTGATGTTTCCTAAGTCCCTTCTTCTTCTCTCACGGGCTTTAGCAATTCTGAAGATATCATTTGTTCCCTCCTTGGAGTCCAATTTCTTATACAAATCTTCGTACGCCTTGTCCTTCGCCACTGCTACAGCCTTTTTTGCTTCTCTTTTAGCCATTTTATACCTCTCTTCCGCAGAGGCCCTATCTGCTTGGTCGCTCTCTCTGCTCAAAAGAAACTCTTTGAACCGAGCTTGTTTCTCCGATTCTTTAACTTGCACCTCCTCCCTGAACCACCAAGATTCCCTGCGGGTTGACTGGGTTCTCACTGACCCACTAGTCACGCCTATGGAATCCTTTGCTGCGTCTCTAATGGTGCAGGCAAGGGTGTTCCACATCTGATCTGCATCATAAGAAGTTAAGTCTTCCACCCGAGCCGAAAAACCCTCTGAGACTTTCGCTCTAAACGACTCCACCGCTTCTCCGTTCAGTTTCTTCCACCAAAATCCTTGGCATCCCTGTCGCCTCTCTCCTGTGACGACGTCTCTGAAAAAGAACGTCCAGGGCAATCAATTTGTGTTGTGATGAGCATGCCTCGCCCGGGAAAACCCTGCAATCCTTACACGCCCTAAGGTCATCTCTGCGCACCAGCAGGTAGTCAATCTGGGTGTTGTGGCCCCCGCTCTGAAAGGTAATTAAGTGGACGTCCCTCTTCTTGAAGAAAGAGTTCGCAACCACTAAGTTGTGAGCGGTAGCAAATTCTAGAATCGAGCATCCTTCATCATTCCTAACTCCATATCCGAATCCTCCATGAACCCCCGCGTAACCATCTGCTGTAGCTCCTATATGACCGTTCAAGTCCCCACCTATGATCAGTCGTTGGTCTGCCGGGCACTCCCTCACGAGCTCGTCGAGGGAATCCCAGAAAAACCTCTTCTCTTCGTCACTGCGGCCCACCTGCGGTGCGTATGCACTAATCACGTTAACGGTCGCGCCATCAATAACCAGGGTAATCATCATGGTTCTATCGCCCTTCCTGATCACTTGCACTACGTTATCCTTAAGACCAGCTGTAAGAATGACTCCAACTCCATTTCTCGCTGACCTAGAGCCCGAGTACCATAGCTTGTAGCCGTTTCCCTCCCTCGTGCTAGACCCCTTCCATCTAGTCTCCTGGAAACAAGCTATATAAACCTTATGCCTCCCCAAGACGTCTACCAGCTCAAAGAGCTTACCGCTCAAAGACCCTACGTTCCAGCTCCCCACTCTAATCCTACGCGAACCCGCAAATCTACCCACACCCCTACGCGCTCTAGACCCACCTACCCCGCCCCCTCCCCCTAACCCTACCCCGCCTACCCCTACACCTACCCCTCCCGAGCCAGCAGGACATGACCTCAGGTGACCATCACCAACTACAACGTCTATCCTACCCTCGAAAAAACAAACACAAGGCAAAGGCCCTAAAAGCTAAAAAGGGGAGAACAAGCAACAAAAGCAAAGCCAAACACACTAAAAGGGGGAAACAATATGCGCAAAAGCCAAAGATAAACGAAAAAAAGCGCGTAAAAATAAAGCACTAAAGAATAAAAAGGTAGATAAAATAAAGTATAAAGAAAATGTACTCTACTGCTGTCGGAAGGAAATTCCGGGCAGAAGTGGCTGTTTCAGCGGCGGCCGACGGCGGCAGGAGGCGGCCGGCGGCGGTATCCGACAAGACCACTAGGGTCAAGCTCAGCGTGGTGTGGGGAATCTTCACTCGCCGGAGGTGAGACCCAGAAAACGTCGCTACTTGCCTGGAAAACAAATCGCAAAACACTGTTGCAGGAACACAAATCGGCGCGTGGCGGAGCGTGCCCTAAGTTCAAGAGCTTCGGCTGGTGGGGATTTGGTCAGAAAGACGGGGGCAAACAGTGGTGGAGTTTAATTGCAAAAACTCGCCGGCAAAAATAAAATTCCGGCGAAAAATTACCGGCCCGTGGCGGCGCATGTCAGCCCCGGTAAGCTTCTGGTGTGTACTGGTATGATCGGTATTAGATGAAGGAAATAATGGTGGTGCTAGATCGGTGATATGTGGCCGGAAATAAGATAGTGAAAAATGTCAGAGAGAGGTAGCAGATAAAAATTATCGGTGATATGTGGCCGGAAATAGGATTTTACATGTGTGTTTAACAATAAAAATTTCTGATTTTCTTTTTTCAAAACTACTTAAATACTGATAATTAACAACTTTAATAAAAGGACTATGGCTGAATCACTAAAATAAGCACAATGAGAAGCTACATGGATTGGCAGATTGGGTATTTAAAGCTTATTAAGATTTATAAGCTCAGAAAAAGCTACACAACCAGCTACATAACAAGAAGCAAAGACCAAACATGCAACAAACAGATGAGATAAACTTAGAATAAGAAGAAACAAGAGAAAAAGCACACTCAATAAGCTGAAAAGCTTGAATAAGCAAATCCAGAATCCACACAGTCATACACAAGCCAAATGGCCAAGTTTGTAGGCTATGTGGGGCCCACTAGAGGGTCTGGAAGCCCAAACTTAATGTGGAAACAATAAGCTTAGCTTATTGGCTTTCCAAAAAGCTATGAATTAACCTCTGGGGCCCACTAATAAGCAAAAGAGAAGGCTTGGAATTATGTACAAAAACTGGGTTCTCAGCTTAATGATGGATTTGGACAAACTAGAATGGACTAGCAGCCCTAGCAAATGAGTTTGAAAACCAAAGATGAGCACAGATCCTACAAGCTAAGCTGGAAAGCTTCTTACAAAGCTAAGAAACTTGAAGTGGGGTCCACTTTTGAACACTGTGTGAGCCAAAGAAGTTGAGGTGCTGGGCTGAGTTGGAGGTGCAGGGGAGGTGCTTCCCCTGCAGATGTGTTTAGAGTAGTGTAGGACCCACACCAAAATTCATAAAAATGCAATGACACAGGGACAATGAAGCTTAGCTGAGATATAACAAGTCCTAAAAAGCACAAAGTCTAAAACTCATTTTAAAATTCTACAAAAATCCTACAAGTTTTGGTATTTTCTGAAAATTGGAAATTTGACTTTTTATTAAACTTAACTAGGTTGACTTCTTTGAGCTTAGATTCCTTCTAATAAGCTAAATGTGCTATGATAAGCTAAAAGGAGGTTAATTCAAGCTGTGGCAACAACTTATGCAAGGGTTAGAGTGAAAATTGGATCCTACATCCTACACAGTTAACTGTGTAGGTGATTCTACTAAGATTTGACTATTTATGCTAGGAGACCTGAGTTTTAAGGCTTAAATATCATGAATTGGCCTATTGTGGTTTGCACAAACCAAAACAACAACAAAACAATCAACCAAACACCACAGACAGTGCAATGCCAAACACCCCTTATTAGGTACTGTTTGGTGTTTTTTGTAAAGTAAATGGTAAACTAAGGTACCATACTGAGTCTAACTAAGGGTATAAACCTATGGTGACCAATTGCAGACTATATTGAACAAGAAACAAGCATAACAATCAAGCAAAAGGACAATTTGATGAATGAGACTATTATGTAAACCAAAGGGTTGATTTGAGATAGAAATAAGAGATGCACACCTCAAGTCAGAGTCAAAAAGCTCATGAGAGCTGATAACCAGGCTGATTAACCCAGAAACATCCACAAACACACCACTGAATCACCTTAATCCACAATCATGAACCTCAGTTGACTTTTGTTGACCTGATGAATTTTTTTAGCTAAAACCCTTTTTGAACCTTACTAAGCTTATGAAAACTTACAAATGATTCATGTGAGCTAAAATAACTATGCAACAACAAGTTTTATAACATTACAGAAGAAAATAAATTTTCTTAAATAAAAATTGCAACTTGTAAAATATAAAAGCTTGAACTGATTAACTTGCCTTGAAATGGATTATTATTACATTAAAAACTTTTAAGAGTACAACTGAAAGCTTAAGTCAACACTGGAAATACAATTACATTAACTAATGACTAATACTAAATTACAACTAATTAAATTAACTAACTACTCCTGCTTCTGCTTCTCTTTCTTCCTTTTATAGGACCTGGAGCATGCCTCTGTCTTTCCCACTCTCTTCCCAGCCATTGGATGGCTTTAATTCAATCTGAGCCTTTGAAATTTGTTTGGCGGGAAAAAGGGAGAAATAGTTGTGAGTGGGTTTGGTGAGTGTAATTAATTAGGAGGGGGAAGGTAAGGTGTAGGTGAATGTATTTAATGAGGTTTGGTGAGGGTTTGGAGGAGTTGGAGAGGAGGGGGAAACAATGGAGCGGGGTTTAGGGGGAAGAAGGAGGTGAACAGTGGTGGTGTTGGGTTGACCGACCTTTGACCCTGCTTGTTGACTGTTTGACCTGGGGTGGGTGGTATTAAAAAGGGATTGGGCTTTTGGGGGAAATGGGCTTGGTTTGGATTGTGGATCAGGCCAAGGGATTGAATTGGGTTGGTGGATATAAATAACAAAAAGGGTTCATTTGGTTAAGTAGTAAAATCACAAGGACCATTTGTGTACATTCTGAAAATCCAAAGGGACTGAAATTGCAATCTTTCCCAAAGTTACTCATAAGGATGATTAATGCCAAGTATTAATAATTCAAGGTCCCATTTGATAATTTTCCAAATTTTGAATCCGGGGGCCTTTTCTGCCAAACTTTCAAACTCCAGGTACCAAACATGTAATTTCACTAAACTTGCCACCCAAGGATCATTCCTGCCAATGATTATTAACACAAGGACCAAAATTGATTTTTCTTTCAAAAATATCCCACCAGGGACCAAATCTGCCAAAGTTTGAAACTCTAAGGACCAAAATTGTAAATTTCCAAAACTTTTGAGATTTCTCACCAAAGGACTAAATATGACAACTTATGATTTCAAAAGGACCTTTGGTGATAATTTTCCATATTTTGAATAACCAGGGACTAGTTTTGTCATTTTATGAAAGTTGGGGGACTGAAACTGCCAATTATGCAAACTTTGTACGTTTTCCATGCATTTCTGAGTGTTTTTATATGTTTTGCAGTTCAGATTTGACCAAAAATGATGAGTGTTTGAGCACTCATCATATATATATATATATATATATATATATATATATATATATATATATATATATATATATATATATATATATATATATATATATATATATATATATATATATATATATATATATATATAATTGAGTTCAAATAAGATCTTTATTAAAATTGTTAAAATGAGAACATAATAGAATTTTGACAGGAGGCATTTAATTAATAAAGAAAATAAAATTTACTAACATGATCAAAATTTCAAAAAATTTTGAAAAATTGATCAAAATTTATTTAAATGATAGATTTTGGTGGAATGTCAATTTTAAAACTCATATAAAAGTTTTCTGCAAATTATAGATATTTTGATATACAAAACTGTTATCTGAAATTTCGAATTTCCGAATTTAAAGGACTTAGCTTAAATAATGGTTCTAACACAAAACCATCAACTCAAATTTCAGAAATCCGAAAACAAAAAAAAAACGGTAAATCGAATGCAAAAAACCGAAAACCAAACCAAACTTTTGTTGCGGGATTTGGTTTTAAAAAACTTAAAACCGAATTTTTGGTTCTTGGGATTGGTTCAAACCGGAATGTGTCAATACAAATGGCTACAAGGATTGGCTAGGTAAAACTTTCTTACTTATTGGGTATCAAACATGAAACATCTACTCCAAACAAGATTTTCTTATACGTAAAGAGTACTTCGAACAAATATCAATAGAAATTTAATGTACTATTGGCATATTTATAAAATTACCTGAAACTTTGATAAACTGATGTTTGGAGAAGAATTTAATTCCCAAACATGAAACTTTGATGAAATTGATCAAAATTATTTAGAGTAGTCATTCTTAGTCAAAAAGTTCTTTTTTAGGTTAAACATATTTGGTCCTTTTTCACAAAACAGCTAATAAATCTTCTACTAAATCTGCTGATATAACTATAAATACTCCCATCTGCACAATATATAATCAAGCACAAAACACATTGATAAATCATTCACAAATATATACAATACTGTTATCCGAAATTTCATATGTCCGAATTTAAAGAACTTAGTTTAAATAATGGTTCTAACATAAAACCATCAACTCAAATTTCAGAAATCCGAAAAACAAAAAAACCGAAAATCGAATTGCAAAAAACCGAAAACCAAACCGAACTTTTGTCTTATTTTGTTTTAAAAATATTAAAACCTAATTTTTTGTTCTGGGGATTGGTTCAAACAGGAATGTGTCAATACAAGTAGCTACAAGAATTGGCTTGGAAAAACTTTCTTACTTATTGTTTATCAAACATGAAACATCTACTCCAAACAAGCACTTCTTATACGTAAAGAGTACTTCGAAAAAATATCAATAGAAATTTAATTTACTGTCGGTAGATTTATAAAATTACCTGAAACTTTGACACACTGATCTTTGGAGAAGAATTTAATGTCCAAACATGAAACTTTGATGAAATTGATCAACATTACATAGAGTAGTCATTCTTAGTCAAAAAGTTCTATTTTAGGTTAAACATCTTTTGTCATTTTTCTCAAAACTGATAATAAATCTTTTATTAAATCTGCAGATGTAACTACAGATACTCCCATCTGCACATATATAATCAAGCAAAAAACACATTGATTAATTTTTCACCAATATATATATATATATATATATATATATATATATATATATATATATATATATATATATATATATATATATATATATATAGAATTGAGATCAAATAAGATTATTTTCTTAAAATTGTTAAAATGATAATCTAATAGAATGTTGACATGTGGCACTTAATTAATAAAGAAAATTAAATTTTTTAACATGATCAAAATTTTTAAAATTTCAGAAGAATTTATCAAAATTTATTTAAAAGATAGATTTTATGAAATGTCACTTTTCAAACTCATATAAAATTTTTCTGCAAATTATAGATATTTGGATATTCGGATATAAAAAATTGTTATCTGAAATTTTGAATGTTCGAATTTAAAGAACTTAGCTTAAATAATGTTTCCAACATAAAACAGTCAACTCAAATTTTGGATATCCGAAAAACAAATAAAAACCGAAAATCGAATCGCAAAAAACCGAAAACCAAACCAAACTTTTGTTGCCGGATTTGGTTTTAAAGATATTAAAACCTAATTTTTTGTTCTAGGGATTGGTTCAAACAGGAATGTGTCAATACAAGTGGCTACAAGGATTGGCTGGGTAAAACTTTCTAACTTATTGTTTATCAAACATGAAACATCAACTCCAAACAAGCTCTTCTTATACGTAAAGAGTACTTCGAAAAAATATCAATAGAAATTTAATTTACTATTGGTAGATTTATAAAATTACCTGAATCTTTGACACACTGATGTTTGGCGAAGAATTTAATGTCCAAACATGAAACTTTGATGAAATTGATCAACATTACTTAGACTAGTCATTCTCAGTCAAAAAGTTCTATTTTAGGTTAAACATCTTTTGTCATTTTTCTCAAAAATGATAATAAATCTTTTACTAAATCTGCTGATCTAACTACAGATACTCTCATCTGCACAATATATAATCAAGCAAAAAACACATTGATTAATCATTCACCAATATATATAATATATATATATATATATATATATATTTGAGATCAAATATGGTCATTCTTAAAATTGTTAATATGTGAAGCTAATAGAATTTTGACATGTGGCACTTAATTAACAAAGAAAATGAAATTTATTAACATGATCAAACTTTCAAAATTTTTTGAAGAATTGAACAAAAATTATTTAAATGACAGATTTTATGAAATGTCAATTTTAAAAATCATATAAAAGTTTTCTGCAAATTATAGATATTTGGATATACAATACTGTTATCCGAAAATTCATATGTCCGAATTTAAAAAACTTAGTTTAAATAATGGTTCTAACATAAAACCATCAACTCAAATTTCAGAAATCCGAAAATCAAATAGCAAAAAACCGAAAACCAAACCGAACTTTTGTTTCCGGATTTGGTTTTAAAAATATTAAAACCTAATTTTTTGTTCTGGGGATTGGTTCAAACAGGAATGTGTCAATACAAGTGGCTACAAGAATTGGCTTGGAAAAACTTTCATACTTATTGTTTATCAAACATGAAACATCTACTCCAAATAAGCTCTTCTTATACGTAAAGAGTACTTCAAAAAAATATCAATAAAAATTTAATTTACTATTGGTAGATTTATAAAATTACCTGAAACTTTGACACACTGATGTTTGGAGAAGAATTTAATGTCCAAACATGAAACTTTGATGAAATTGATCAACTTTACTTAGTGTAGTCATTCTCAGTCGAAAAGTTCTATTTTAGGTTAAACATCTTTTGTCATTTTCTCAAAACTGATAATAAATCTTTTACTAAATCTGCTGATGTAACTACAGATACTCCCATCTGCATAATATATAATCAAGCAAAAAACACATTGATTAATCTTTCACCAACATATATATATATATATATATATATATATATATATATATATATATATATATATATATATATATATATATATTTGAGATCAAATATGATCATTCTTAAAATTGTTAATATGTGAAGCTAATAGAATTTTGACATGTGGCACTTAATTAACAAAGAAAATTAAATTTATTAACATGATCAAAATTTCAAAATTTTTTGAAGAATTGAACAAAATTTATTTAAATGATAGATTTTATGAAATGTCAATTTTAAAACTCATATAAAAGTTTTCTGCAAATTATAGATATTTGGATATACAATACTGTTATCCGAAATTTCATATGTCCGAATTTAAAGAACTTAGTTTAAATAATAGTTCTAACATAAAACCATCAACTCAAATTTCAGAAATCCGAAAACCAAAAAAACCGAAAATCGAATCGTAAAAAACCGAAAACCAAACCGAACTTTTGTCTTATTTTGTTTTAAAAATATTAAAACCTAATTTTTTGTTCTGGGGATTGGTTCAAACAGGAATGTGTCAATACAAGTGGCTACAAGAATTGGCTTGGAAAAACTTTCATACTTATTGTTTATCAAACATGAAACATCTACTCCAAACAAGCTCTTCTTATACGTAAAGAGTACTTCGAAAAAATATCAAAAAAAATTTAATTTACAATTGGTAGATTTATAAAATTACCTGAAACTTTGACACACTGATGTTTGGAGAAGAATTTAATGTCCAAACATGAAACTTTGATGAAATTGATCAACATTACTTAGTGTAGTCATTCTCAGTCGAAAAGTTCTATTTTAGGTTAAACATCTTTTGTCATTTTTCTCAAAACTGATAATAAATCTTTTACTAAATCTGCTGATGTAACTACAGATACTCCCATCTGCATAATATATAATCAAGCAAAAAACACATTGATTAATCTTTCACCAATAAATATATATATATATATATATATATATATATATATATATATATATATATATATATATATATATATATATATATATATATATATATATACACATATATATATATATATTTGAGATCAAATATGATCATTCTTAAAATTGTTAATATGTGAAGCTAATAGAATTTTGACATGTGGCACTTAATTAACAAAGAAAATTAAATTTATTAACATGATCAAAATTTTAAAATTTTGTGAAGAATTGAACAAAATTTATTTAAATGATAGATTTTATGAAATGTCAATTTTAAAACTCATATAAAAGTTTTCTACAAATTATAGATATTTGGATGTACAATACTGTTATCCGAAATTTCTTATGTCCGAATTTAAAGAACTTAGTTTAAATAATGGTTCTAACATAAAACCATCAACTCAAATTTCAGAAATCCGAAAACCAAAAAAAACCGAAAATAGATTCGCAAAAAACCGAAAACCAAACCGAACTTTTTTTGCCGGATTTGGTTTTAAAACTATTAAAACCTAATTTTTTGTTCTGGGGATTGGTTCAAACAGGAATGTATCAATACAAGTGGCTACAAGGATTGGCTGGGTAAAACTTTCTTACTTATTGTTTATCAAATATGAAACATCTACTCCAAACTAGCTCTTCTTATACGTAAAGAGTACTTCGAAAAAATATCAATAGAAATTTAATTTACTATTGGTAAATTTATAAAATTACCTGAAACTTTGACACACTGATGTTTGGAGAAGAATTTAATGTCCAAACATGAAACTTTGATGAAATTGATCAACATTACTTAGAGTAGTCATTCTCAGTCAAAAAGTTCTATTTTAGGTTAAACATCTTTTGTCATTTTTCTCAAAACTGATAATAAATCTTTTACTAAATCTGCTGATGTAACTACAGATACTCCTATCTGCACAATATATAATCAAGCAAAAAACACATTGATTAATATTTCACCAATATATATATATATATATATATATATATATATATATATATATATATATATATATATATATATATATATATATATATATAAAATTGAGATCAAATAAGATCATTTTCTTAAAATTGTTAAAATGATAATCTAATAGAATTTTAACATGTGGCACTTAATTAATAAAGAAAATTAAATTTTTTAACATGATCAAAATTTTTAAAATTTCAGAAGAATTGATTAAAATTTATTTTAAAGATAGATTTTATGAAATGTCACTTTTAATACTCATATAAATTTTTCTGCAAATTATAGATATTCGGATATACAAAAGTGTTATCTGAAATTTCGAATGTCCGAATTTAAAGAATTTAGCTTAAACAATGGTTCTAACATAAAACCGTCAACTCAAATTTCGAATATCCGAAAAACAAAGAAAAACCGAAAATCGAATCGCAAAAAACTGAAAACCAAACCGAACTTTTGTTGCGGGATTTGGTTTTAAAAATTTTAAAACCTAATTTTTAGTTCTAGGGATTGGTTCAAACAGGAATGTGTCAATACAAGTGGCTACAAGGATTGGCTGGGTAAAACTTTCTTACTTATTGTTTATCAAACATGAAACATCTACTCCAAACAAGCTCTTCTTATACGTAAAGAGTACTTCGAAAAATATCAATAGAAATTTAATTTACTATTGGTAGATTTATAAAATTACCTGAATCTTTGACACACTGATGTTTGGAGAAGAATTTAATGTCCAAACATGAAACTTTGATGAAATTGATCAACATTACTTAGACTAGTCATTCTCAGTCAAAAAGTTCTATTTTAGGTTAAACATCTTTTGTCATTTTTCTCAAAACTGATAATAAATCTTTTACTAAATCTGCTGATGTAACTACAGATACTCCCATCTGCACAATACATAATCAAGCAAAAAACACATTGATTAATCTTTCACCAATATATATATATATATATATATATATATATATATATATATATATATATATATATATATATATATATATATATATATATATATAATTGAGATCAAATAGGATCATTCTTAAAATTGTTAAAATGAGAACCTACTAGAATTTTGACATGTGGCACTTAATTAACAAAAAAATTAAATTTATTAACATGATCAAAATTTCAAAAATTTTTGTAGAATTGATCAAATTTTATTTAAATGATAGATTTTATGAAATGTCAATTTTAAAACTCATATAAATGATTTCTGTAAATTATAGATATTCGGATATACAAAACTGTTATCCGAAACTTCGAATGTCTGAATTTAAAGAACTTAGTTTAAATAATGGTTCTAACATTAAACCATCAAATTAAATTTTGGATATCCGAAAAACAAAGAAAAACCTAAAATCGAATCGTAAAAAACCGAAAACCGAACCGATCTTTTGTTGCGGGATTTGGTTTTAAAAATCTTAAAACCTAATTTTTAGTTCTGGGGATTGGTTCAAACAGGAATGTGTCAATACAAGTGGCTACAAGGATTGGTTGGGTAAAACTTTCTTACTTATTGTTCATCAAACATGAAACATCTACTCCAAACAAGCTCTTCTTATACGTAAAGAGTACTTCGAACAAATATCAATAGAAATTTAATTTACTATTGGTAGATTTATAAAATTACCTGAAACTTTGACAAACTGTTCTTTGGAGAAGAATCTAATGTCCAAACATGAAACTTTGATGAAATTGATCAAAATTACTTAGAGTAGTTATTCTCAATCAAAAAGTTCTTTTTTAGGTTAAACATCTTTTGTCATTTTTCTCAAAACTGATAAAAATCTTTTACTAAATCTGCTGATGTAACTACAGATACTCCCATCTGCACAATATATAATCAAGCAAAAAACGCATTGATAAATCTTTCACCAATATATATATATATATATATATATATATATATATATATATATATATATATATATATATATATATATATATATATATATATATATATATATATATGTGTGTGTGTGTATATATATATATATATATATATATATATATATATATATATATATATATATATACTAGCTTTCAAAGCCCGCCCGATGGGCGGGCATGACTTATAAACATCGTTGGAATATTTTTCTATAGCGAAAGAAGGTAGTAAAATTACAATTTAAAACATACTCCGTAGGTAATAATCAAATGATCTTTAATATGAATTTAAGCAATTCAATATTATTTAATTAGTAAAATTACATTTTATTACATAGGTGTTTTTCAAAAGAGCAGCAGACTTATGAATATTGTTGAAAAAAGAATTTAACGATAAATAATCTATAAACATACCAAATTATGAATATCGTTAAAAAACTTTGGTTAATGAAAGTAAGTTATAGACATACCAATATAACCTGAAAGTCACCATTTCTTTCTAATCAGTATAAGTAGACACAAATATGATATAATCTAAACCAATAAAAATAGCGAGGGAAGGGTTATGGAAAATAAGGCCGTTTATTTAATTTACGAAGTTATTTGTTTGAATATTGTATTTGTTTGAAATATTTAGTCTTTATCGTTTAAGATGAAAAAAAGATATAATCGCTCCAATTTTTATATTGAATGCATTAACAATGAGAATAAATGAAAAAAATGCACGTTCTTAGCTTATACTTCATTTTATTTTATTTTATTTTTTGTTAAAAAAAAAGTATAAGCATGATCTTTTAGTGAATAGGAAGGCTGACGTAATCCATGGTCGTCTGATGTCTAATCCTGAGTGTCATCATCCTATTGTTGGCAGGAGAGAGGCCCACTTATTCACAAACAAATAACCAATTTCCACATCCATTATTTAAGTATAAAATTAGTCACACATTTAAGCCTCTCAATCATTTTATTACTTTTATATTGCTAAGTTGGTTGGTTCTTTTGACTAACGCTAAACTACATAGATAAAGTTATTTCTCAACAATGTTCAACTGTATTTGCAATCACTTAATAAGATCACTATTCATTCACAATTTGTTATCATATAAAAGTGTTTTTTCTCATATAAAAAAATCCGTAAAGCATAAGCATCATGGCCAATGTAGTCCAGGTTTTTGTTTTCTTATAGCATCAACATTATCTTTTTTGTATATTTGGTATTTAAATTAAATTTTTAAGTTTTTTTAACACTTATTTTCATAATACATTTTAAGAAAGACACTAAGTTTTTTTTGACACATTTAAAGTCATATTTTAAGTTTTTCTCGACCAAGTGGCCTAAACCAACTTCAACAACCCATGACAACAACCAATGCAATGATGGATTAAACTATAAAGACATAATATAATAATCTTGAACGAAACAGGTCAAGACAACCAAATAGCCACTTGATACACATGAGCCACTTTACAATACTAATAAAACTTCATACATCATTAACGTTTATAAAGAAACATATAATCTTACAATCTGTGACACATTCATAGAAACATTTAAGTCAAGAATAAAAGCAAACAAAAGTCCAAATATAACATTTGACGTCAAACATAAAAGGATTATACACATCTGCTATTCCAATTATCCATATTTATTATTTCACAAAAAGTCAAAAACCAATAGACTCTTGATAAACACAACCCCAATTGAAACAGAAATACAAAAAAAGGTTGATAGACATTAGCAACTGAAGTGTAACATATCAAAATGACCTTAAAATAACCAGATCTTTAAAAATTATTAGAAAAAAAAAAGAGTGCATCACTCCATTTCGATCCTTATAATATGAAATAAGCAACTAAAAATTGTATAACCAAGAGTCAATTTGGATCCTTAAAGCAACGTGTATCACCAAGAGTCAACTTCAATCCAACAATAAACTTCAGTCTAACAACTAAATACAATAGATCAATCCCATAACCTTACAACAAATATTTGCTTCAATCTCTTTTGCTATTCTCGTTTCTTCACCTTATTATAATGTTTACAGTAACAACACTTCTTCATCATGTGAATCTTTATTTCCAGAAACACATTAGCTAATTGCAAAGCTGATAAAAATGATACACCCAATGAACCTGATAAAACGGTTAAAAAGCGGTCGCCTCACTTCTAATTCTGCTAAATTAATCTTGATAACCCGACCGTGCAATAAGTTCAAGTAACCGCACCCACAGTATCTACCTTTGAAAGCAATATGGTAGCAGATCAGGTCGCAAGTGATAATTATTGGAGTTCGAAACATATGCCTAGCCCATATGACAGAAACATTAGGTCTGCAGCGGATGTTGTCGAGGCAACAGCAGACTGCCCAAAAAAACCAACAAAAGTTTTATGAAGCTTGTAGAGACATAAAGTATTAGACAATGTTAGTATTCTTTGGACCATAAATGTGGACACGTGGAACAACATCTTCTGTATTTGAACCAGGTAATCTTAGTTGAAGCAAGGAAGTCACAAGCCAATTAATCACATATAGTCCTAATATAGTCAGTTGAACGTGGTCTTGCTGAGACCCAACATGTTTACATGATCAAGGTGCCTACACATTACCTCTGGTTCCTTTCTATCCGATTCATAATATTCTTCATCTTTTTCTTCCAAACCAAACGATACCCTTCTTCTGAGCACCCTAAAACTACTATAGGCTTATTCTTCTTGTATTTCAGGAATATGAGTTTTTACATCAAAGTTCTCTACTTAATTGCCATTGTTGTTTCTATTTTTTCTTGTAAACCAAAAGGGTGGTGGTAAAGGCATGACAGATGGTGATCCATTTGGACTCTGGCCTAAATCGATCCTCATTAAGTGATTCCTTAGGCGATTCATCATCAGTCGCAACAGGGATCTTCATAACAGAAAAGATATCAGTTTCATAAAATACAGGGCTGCCACCATGTTCCATTTTGTTTTCGTACACATCTCTCACTAAAGATGGAGTGAACACACCTGAAAAAGTTGTTACTTCATCATATTATGTCCTTGATAAATGAGGGAATCCACAAGTAGAATCGCTTTGAAATGATGGAAAAATGGAATCAGACTTCAAATTTTGTAGCATAATCATTAGCTCTTCGTTGTACCTAGCTGACCACTTCTCTGTTTCAACAATGCATTCACCCGTGCTATTCGTCTTTCTTTGAGTTGGATAACAACCTATTGCCCCAACTCTCGAGACCACCATTTTTCGCGCACCCAATCCATACAACATCTATACAATTCACATGCACATTCGAAAAAATCATTCAAAGATTCAAAATATTTAACTTATTCACAAAAAAAATTTGGTACCTTGAGTAGTAACCCTTTAAAGGTGGAAAACATAAGATCAACAAACTGTTACAGGGTGTACTGTCTGGAGACTGCGGAACCAGCGGTAAAATATGTAGATATATCGTTGTCTACTGTAAAGATTGTGAATATGGATTGTGATAGGTATTTCTATATTTTTTTTTTATGTTGAGACCATAATTCAAGATTGGCTTGGCAATCTGACATTCTAACTATTGATCTCAGCAGCCAAAATTACAACTCTCTTGATCATTATTAAGTACAAAAAACTATTATGTACCTTCCACTAAAAGTTTTGGCAAGACATTTTGAAGGAAATACATGTTCCACACCCTTTAACATCATTAGTGCGAGTGATTAAAAAGCCCCGGATTTAAACACTTTACCTATTTAGTATGATTTAAAACAGGGAGGGTTTATTTTTGCACCTCTGCAATTATCATCGTCCTGATTCACACACGGGTTCCACCTCCTTGATATGAATCCTTTCTTGGTCTCACTTCTATAAGCGTTGGTGCAGATTTTTCAACCAACTGCTGATGCTGCTGGTCTTTCTTCATTGGAACTGGTCGGGTTGGCACAAAATCTCAGACCGACAGTGGCTTAATATACGGGCAGATTAGGAGTTTCACCTAAACTTCAGCTTTGGCGTTTAAGAGCTGATCAAAATATAGCCAACATATTGAGATATTGTCAAATGATATCCCATATAATGACAATGAAATTCTGGCATTTATACCTTGTGATTATATCTGAGCAGTTGCCGCTCGGCCTTATAATTCCACAGTTCTTCTGCCCGGGCAACTAAAATTTAGATGCTATGATAGAAATTTACAGATAATATATTCAAATTAATGCCGCACTGGATAACAAAATTAAATATTAACATTAAAAGAAGATGATAAATTGTTTCATGAAAAGTTGGTTGTGCTTACTTGGTGTACTGAAAAATAAGATTACATCTGGATCATCATAGAATCCATCATTAGTCCCATTCCTATGAAAAACATCAAAGTCGATGATGAAAACACGCTTTAGCCCATCAACACACAATATCCCATGGGCAACACCCCGTTTGGAGGAGCATGATTTCACATAACACAATTCAATACATTATGTGGCCACTAATAAAATTTTACTATTGTATGGTCAAGCTAACCACAGAGTCAATTACGGATAGGCCTGTTCCAGCACCAATTAACCAAACACTCCTCAAGTTTCTGCATGCATTGTTTATCAAAATCCCAAAAATTGTTATAAAGCAAATGATAAACTTTGTCACCATGACTAACAACCTCTTGGATTAGCCAAAAAAATCATTAAAGTCTCTAAAAATGGATTTCAATCAAGAACATCGAAATCAAATGGTGCTTACGTTCATTCGTTCATGTGGATGAAACAGTGCAAGTACTTCCCAGCGACCATCGGATCGAATGCTTTATTTATGTCTCTGAATGGCAGATTAAGTGTGATGATGTCGTCGATTTTTATTTCCTGCACATGCATGAGTTCTTTGTTACAGTTTCAAATTTCAAGTGGAAAGATCTTATATGTTATAAACTTTTCATTAAACAATATAAATAATCACAGTTTTTAAAGAAAAAGGAATGGCGTCTACTCACCATTTAAAGTGATCAAGTTGCTTTCCAAACTGATCAAGTTGCTTGCGAGATCAACCGAAGCTCCATTATTCAGACTGGGATTACAACCTATAAGGACATAAAAGGGAGTCATTAGTATGTAATGTCTACAATCAAAGGATGGTTTACTGAAGGTCAAAAGTTTGAGAACCGTAGTGTCATATAGCATACGAGAAAAAAAAATTCAGAATGAAATTCCAATGAAATGAAAACTTGAGAAATATATAAGTTTACATAGTACTATGTAGGGTTTCTTACAAATTATCTGAAACTGAATGAATTGCGTTGAAAGGGTGGTTGCTTCTATTTTCAGGGTCTACCCCATAAGTGTCCGCCTTACAATATCTATCAATGATAAAACAGCAACAATCACTACACAAGTCATGAGAAAAGCAGCATCACGGATATGATGTGGCTCCTTAATAAAACAAAGTAGTAAATATATAGATATGAAGAGTTCACCACATACAATCAACACTTGCCATGATTTGCCAACATAGGCCACATATCTCTGCAATCATAACACCAAAGATAAGTCTCAATTTCTAAATTATTAAGGTAGCGTTTGGTTCGTAGTCAAGAATGGGAATGCCAATTTCTCAACTAAAATAGAATGGACAACAAAAAATAAGGTTCAGATATGTTAAAATCTTGTATTCATAATTTTTGGGTGGTAAAGGAAAAATGGAATAGTGATAAAGATGGTAAATTGTGTTTGAACAGTTACCGGATAGAGTTCGTTTGTAATCTCTTCCAAGGACTTTCAAATTTTTTTATGTGACACCTGCATTGATTTTATAATATATCATTTATCTATAATGCTTATCTATAATTATCATTGACAATTCGTTATATATTATAGGGAAGTGCATTACACGAAAAACCAAATAGCTTATTATATATGGTGTAGTCCGTCCCATGATGATCCAGCAAACTGTATTATTACATAATATAAAATACAGTGAATTCTTATGATGATTTCCAGTTGAGTATATTCTCTGTTTAGTAAGCAATTACCTAATCATCTGTTGCTTTTGTGCGCCATTGTTCAAGTTCTTGCAAACCAGACTTTACATACTCACCATTGCTGAATGTTGTTCAGCATTCATGTCTAAACTGTAAGCTTTAGAATGATAAGATGAATAACTATTAGAAAATTGAGTAACATCATTGAAAACTTTTTTTAGAACTACATGCACCTTACCTATTAAAAAGCTGGACTCCAATGAATTCAAATACTGGACTGAAAATGTTCCTGGTATATATTTAAGGGACCTAAACATAAGACAATTGGTGTTACACGTTTGCTTGTAAAAGGAAACTGATGCCAAAGGAATGTTTTCATGATTTACATATATGATTTCAAGGGTGTGATCCAAGCAGTTAACACACGCTTACAGAATACTACTTACCTTTAGCCAAATGAACCATTCAAAGACTCATCAACAACTCATAATATGTGTTCATATATTGTACTAAATAATAAAAACTATGATCAAGGCTCGATTTCAATACCTTCACTACATGGGTTTGTTTTTCTTTTTTGTTTTTAATTTCTTTTTCTTTTGTGAAACATGCACCGTCATGCAGCAGTAATTAACTTTAAGGCTTGGAGACTGAATATGATCGACGATCGATGATGGCTATAGAACCAAATTAGGGTTTGAAAGAATGGATGAAACTCAATACACCAAATAAGCTTCTACAAATGAATGTAATACGTAATGGGTTTCAAATTAGAAAAGAAACATGCACATGAAATCAGAAAAGGAAAAAATATGGTGTGTGATATTAGGGTTTTGGGAAAAAATATCGTGTGTGAGAGAGATGAATGAGCGATATTATGTTTATATTTTGTTTGTTTAAATTGGTCTATATCCATTTATTAGTTTTGATTTTGATAACTCAATCACAAATAATGAATTAGTCGAATGGTTGGGCTCTTTCTATATTTGTTTGAAAGGTTCGAGAGTTCGATCCTCGTGGTTTGCATTTTTATTCGGATTTTTAATACCACGAGATTAATTATTAAATACAAAATAAATAAATGTGATGACATGGCAGAAATTGAATTACATGGCAATGACTGGGCAATGAGGTGGCAATACGCGTGTAACGCCTCCTGTTATATATATATATATATATATATATATATATATATATATAACATGATCATTTTTAAAATTGTTAAAATGAGAACCTAATAGAATTTTGACATGTAGCACTTAATTAACAAAGAAAATTAAATTTATTAACATGATGAAAATTTCAAAATTTTTTGAAGAATTGTTCAAAATTTATTTAAATGATAGATTTTATGAAATGTCAATTTTAAAACTCATATAAAAGTTTTCTGCAAATTATAGGTATTTGGATATACAAAACTATTATCCGAAATTTCGAATGTCCGAATTTAAAGAACTTAGTTTAAATAATGGTTCTAACATAAAACCATCAACTCAAATTTCAGAAATCCGAAAAAAAAAACCGAAAATCGAATCGTAAAAAACCAAAAACCAAACCGAACTTTTGTTGCGGGATTTGGTTTTAAAAATCTTAAAACCGAATTTTTAGTTTTGGGGATTGGTTCAAACAGGAGTGTGTCAATACAAGTGGCTACAAGGATTGGCTGGGTAAAACTTTCTTACTTATTGTTTATCAAACATGAAACATCTACTCCAAACAAGCTCTTCTTATACGTAAAGAGTACTTCGAACAAATATCAATAGAAATTTAATTTACTATTGGTAGATTTATAAAATTACCAGAAACTTTGACAAACTGATGTTTGGAGAAGAATTTAATGTCCAAACATGAAACTCTGAAGATATTGATCAAAATTACTTAAAGTAGTCATTCTTAGTCAAAAATTTCTTTTTTTAGGTTAAAAATTTTTGGTTCTTTTTCTCAAAACTGATAATAAATCTTTTACTAAATATGCTGATGTAACTATAGATACTCCCATCTGCACAATATATAATCAAGCACAAAATACATTGATAAATCTTTCACCAATATATATATATATATATATATATATATATATATATATATATATATATATATATATATATATATATATATATATATATATATATATAATTGAGATCAAATAAGATCATTCTAAAAATTGTTAAAATAAGAACCTAATAGAATTTTGACATGTGGCACTTAATTAACAAAGAAAATTAAATTTATTAAGATGATCAAAAGTTCCAAAATTTCTTAAGAATTGATCAAAATTTATTTAAATTATAGATTTTATGAAATGTCACTTTTAAAACTCATATAAAAGTTTTCTGCAAATTATAGATATTTGGATATTCGGATATACAAAACTGTTATCCGAAATTTCGGATGTCCGAATTTAAAGAACTTAGCTTAAATAATGGTTCTAACATAAAACCGTCAACTCAAATTTCGGATATACGAAAAAAAAAAAAAAAAAAAAAAAAAAAAAAAAAAAAAAAAGAAAATCGAATCGCAAAAAACCGAAAACCAAACCGAACTCTTGTTGCAGTATTTGGTTTCAAAAATTTTAAAACCTAATTTTCAGTTATGGGGATTGGTTCAAACAGGAATGTGCCAATACAAGTGGCTACAAGGATTGGCTGGGTAAAACTTTCTTACTTATTGTGTATCAAACATGAAACATCTACTCCAAACAAGCTCTTCTTATACGTAAAGACTACTTCGAACAAATATCAATAGAAATTTAATTTACTATTGGTAGATTTATAAAATTACCTGTGTTAGGAATGCAAATATTCCTATGGAAGACTCAGTCACCCAAATGATGTAATAGCATTAAGATAACTCATCGTTAGCTTAATATTTAGTTTGTATTAGTTTAGTTTAAGTAACATCGTAGAGAAAGGACGGGTCTTTACCCACTGTATGCCTAATCCAAAGCCCAGGAGTGGGCGTTTTCTTTGTAACTACAAATACCCCTCTCCCGCCAAGGGAGAGGGTTGGATCCTCCATAACAAGCTAATACATTTCAAGTTTTCTCTATTTCTCTCTCTAGAAAGTTTCCCATTCTCTTTTTCCTCTCTCTAATCTATATGAACCAAAACCACCATGGAATCATGTTTGTGACTTAGTGTATCCTACAATTGGTATCAAGAGCCATGGTTTCATCTTAGGGCCTTGGAAACTCGGATTTGGTGTGGTTTTGTTAGTTAGAAGAGTTTTTCTTGGAAAACATCTTGGCTTAATGTTGTTGGTGTTATATGATGTGTTATGGGTGCATTTTTGTGATTAGTGGTGTTAGAACTACTTAGTTTTTCAGTTGGATATGCTTTATCATTCGTTGGTTTGAAGTTGTGATTGAATTTGGGTCGGTTTCTTGGTAGCGGTTACCTATTCTGTTGTTTTTTTCTTAGTAGCGATTAGCTCCATAATCTAGCAGTTAGGTCCTTTCTGGTTAGCGATTACTACTTTGGGATAAAATGACAAAAACGCTAGATAGTGACTGTTTTAGACTATTGTGTTAGCGATTTGCTCTTGCGATTAGTTCTAGCGTTTAGTTCCTGCGGTTAACTCTGGTTAGCGTTTAGCCAAGTTTAGTGAT
Source organism: Artemisia argyi (assembly GCA_030686995.1). Classification (NCBI taxonomy): domain Eukaryota; kingdom Viridiplantae; phylum Streptophyta; class Magnoliopsida; order Asterales; family Asteraceae; genus Artemisia; species Artemisia argyi. The sequence continues at coordinate 95,073,092 of CM060688.1, forward strand.
TACCTCATCTAGCGGTTTGCTATTATTAGCGATTACCTCATCCAGCGGTTTGCTATTCTTAGCGATTACCTCGTCCTGTGATTTGTCAGTTCTAGCGTTTAACTTCTCTCAGCGATTACCTCCAGATAGCGTTTACCTGAAGATAGCGGTTTGCTCTAACTTGCGTTTACCTGAAGCAAGCGATTACCTTTATTTTCCTGCGATTAACTTTAGTTATTTGGTGGTGTTTAGCGATTAACTAAGTGGTGAGATTCTAGTGATTGGTTAATCATTTGTATTCGGTGAATTGTTGTAACTTACGTCATTTTGATTAATCTGATTGTAATATGACGTTGTGAGTTAATTCTTATGACTTGACTTATTTCAATCGGATATATTGTAACTTGACTTTTCGTGACTTGACACTTAGTTCAAATTGTTACCCATCCGATATCTACCTCTAAGTCTACCTCGCTGAGTACATCTTCCGGTTTCTTTTGTTGACTTTAGTAAAATCCCGGGAAAGAATCAATTTCTCGGTTTAAGTCACAAGAGCTATTTAATACCGTTTGAAGACTTTGTCATGGCAAATATTTCTGATGACATTCAAGCTGCAGGGTCCAATACAAGACCTCCTATGCTCGATAGGACTGACTATGAATCATGGGCACAAAGAATCAGGCTTTATTGTCGGGGCAAGGAAAATGGTGAGAACATTCTACGATCAATTGATGAAGGTCCCCTGCAGATGGGTACAACAAGGGATGTTATCTCCACTGCTGATGATGGAACTGTCAATTTTGGAATTGACAGGCCACGTACTTACAATGACCTTAGTGATACTGAAAAGAAGCGCTATGATGCAGATATTCGAGCCTCCAACATTGTGATACAAGGTTTACCCAAAGATGTTTACAAGCTAATCAACTTCAACACTAAAGCAAAGGCTGTTTGGGACAATATCAAAATGCTTCTATCTGGCTCGGAGCTGACCAAAGAAGACCGTGAGTCTCAGTTGTATGATGAATTTGAGCATTTCAAGATGAATCCTGGTGAAAACATTACAGACTACTATGTCAGATTTCACAAGCTTGTTAATGACATGAGAATGATCCGAATGACAATGCCTAACATCCAACTCAACTCTAAGTTTGTCAACAACATGTCACCCGAGTGGGATCGCTTTGTCACTACAGTGAAGCTCAACAAAGGACTGAGAAATACAAACTATGAATAGTTGTTTGTGTACTTACAGCAACATGAGAAACATGCAGCTTTTGATTGTCAATTAAGGGAAAAACTCAATCTAAAGACTACCAATGACTCACTTGCATTCATGACTAGTACGTTGCCGACTAATCAACCTTTGTCATTAGTGGATCACTCATCTCTACAATCACCAGTTGCCATGAACACCCATCTCGACTCATGGTATTCTCATACTGATAAGATGATTGACAATCTTTCCAACCAAGTGTCTCTACTCGTCCAACAATTCAGAGCTACACTTCCTCAGACTAACAACCAACTTAGAGCTTCATCTAATCCATGGAATCTGGCTGTCGTGGAAGATGGAAGAGTGATGGTACAAAATGTTCAGGGCATACAAAATGTGAATCAAAGGAATGGTGCTCGTGGAAATGTGCAGAACAAGTTTGGGAATGTTAATCAGGGACAAAGAAGGCAACCTAAGTGTTACAACTGTGGAGGTTTAGGTCACATCGCGAGAAACTGCACACAGCCAAAACGTCCTCAGAACTCAGACTACTTCAAGGACAAAATGTTGCTCATGCAAGATCAAGAGAATGGAGTTGTGCTTAATGAGGAAGACTTGGCGTTTCTTGGTGGGGTTGAAGGGAATACGTTTGATGCTGATGTGGATGATAAACCAGTCCAGGATCTAGCTCTTAATGATCCAAACATCTTCCAAGCTGATGATTGTGATGCCTTTGACTCGGATGTTGATGACAAACCCACTGCTCAGACTATTTTCATGGCCAATTTATCATCAACTAATTCAGCACCACAACAATCCAGTCCCTCCAAATCATCCATCATATCTGAGGTACTGAAGTTATATGATGAATGCAAAATTGACGGTGAACAGAAGACTTTCAACGATATACGACCAATTAATGTTGGTGAACCAAATGAGACTGAATTGGAGAACAATAATGTTATTCCAACTGAGCAACAATCGGATCACAACATTAATTTTGACGTATCTAGTGGAATGTCTTCTGTTGTTTGTGACAATAATGTGATGCATGAACAAAGGACTTATAACGAAGTACAACAAACAAATGTTGCAGAATTAGATATTGCCAATATGGGAAATAGCAATGTGGTCCCATACGAACAATATGTAGAGCACAACGCTAAATTTGTTGTATCAAGTGATGCATCCTCTAGTTGACGATAATGTGTATGAATTAGATGAGTACACTGCTGTTGCACCTGATGACACTCTGACCACTAGGATTAATATTCTTAAGGATCAAGTAATGTGTTATTAACAACGTGCAAAATTTGAGCTAACCGAACGTGAACAAAAGATGGATTGGCAAATGCGGGCATATATAACTGAACATAACTTAAAGGAAGAAGCATTAAAACAAGAAATAAAATTTGTTCAAAATCAACTTGATCAAGTTGTTAAGGAAAAACTGGAAAGTCAGGAGAGTTTAAATGTTCTAAAAGGTGAATTTCAAGAAAAAGAAACTAAACTATTAAATGAATTTTCCAACCTTAAGGAGTTGAAAAACAAACATGAAAACAAGTTGTACCTGCAAGGCCAAACCATACAAACAACTCAAATGGTTCAAAAGCACATTAAACTAAGGGATAAGCATAGTGACAAGGATTTAGGTGTGCCTAAAACGAATTTCCTTAAGAGCGTTAGTGCCTCTCAACCGGCCCTGTATGATGCCAAGGTTATGCTTACACCTAATCATGCCCCCCCCCCCCAAATAGTTGGTCTGATAAAGAAATGGATGATACTGAATCTGCCAATAGAGAGAGATTTGATAATAAAATGAAGGATCCCAAGTGCATTAAACACCGTGTCATTGTTAAACCCCATGATTATTATGAACAAAATCGTGTGACTGTTTTTGCACCCCAAACTAAATTAGCACCAGAGCAGGTATTTTGGCCATTAGATGTTGAGAAAATGAAAGCTGATGAGCTTAAGGCCAAAATTCCTCAAAAGTTTGCAACCCCAACGGTGTATCCCCCCAATACACCAATGCACTTAGTTCAGTTGTCACTTCCCACACAATGTAGAACTCTTATTAGCATATAGGTCATTTGTCAAATGTTCACTGATTTTGATAAAACATCCAAAAAGAGAATCACGCCAACGGGAATTACTGAGGGTGAAAGGGGTTTTGAGCTTACAAAAGAGTGTTACTTAACTGAAGTTATCCCATTTTTTAAACTAATCAAAGAACACTTTGAGGGTTTGCAACAGTCCCTTGAAATTGAACTGAAAGAAATGAAAGAAGTGTTTAAAAATGTGAATTGCAATAGATCTTCAACATACTGAAATAGCAAGGAAAAATATTCTTATCATGAATGACAATTTGATTGCTAAATGTATTGCTCAAGATGTGTTCTACACTGCTACAGATTCTACATTAAATGCTTGTCAATTTCATGAAATGTCTATTGCTTTGAATGTTCTCCAAAATCGTGTTGTTGAGCTTGAGGGGGAGAATTTAAAACTGCATGAAAAAAATTCAAAATGATGATCATGACAACATGGTCAAGCACTTTTCTAAACTAGAAGTTGATAATCTTAACTTACAATTAAAATATCAATATTTAGAAGAAAGGATTAAAATATCAAAGTCCAAGACATCTTCTGATGTTCCTGAATTTGATACATATTTTGAATTAGCAAAAAGGGATGAAAAAATTCAAGCTCACACGAACACGATTCGGAAATTGAGGGCTCAAATTACCCAATTGAAATCTCCCATGAATGATGTGATCGATCCCCATAAACCAAAGTCTGTAGATTCTCAGGATTTTCAACTACAAAACATGATCAACAAACTCAAACATGAAAATGATTGTTTTAAAGATGAAAATTCGAAAGTCAAACAACATTACAAAGAGTTGTATGATTCAATTAAGATCACACGTGATAAAACCAATGAAAAGATAACTACTTTGATTAATGAAATTGAGAATCTAAAGACCAAGGTGAAAGGGAAAATGCCTGTCACTGCATGTGACAATGGTACTTCAAAGGTCTGTGAATGTAAAAATTCTACATGTGAGGCCGTGTACATCCACTTCCCCTTAGGAACAATGAGTTAGTCCATAGTGATTACCTTAGACATATTAAGGCTTGCCTCGATATGACTCGCGAGACCATAGAAGAAGATAGAATGGCGAGACCCTCTGATAACACATTATTAGATGTTGGTTTTCTCACCAAACGGTCACAAGAATTATTAGAATATGCCATAGGAACGTGTCCTAAGATTCTCAACATGCGAGATAGAATAGCTAAATCTTAATCTAAGAATCTGAACAAGCATGTTACATTTGACATACCTTTAGCAAGAAATGAACATAGCACATCACCTCCTAGAAAACAAACAACTATGCAAAAATCTAATGTTCCCATCGTTAATTCTACAGGAGTAAGCAATGACACTAAAGCTAGCAGGTCAAAGCCTTATGGCAATACAAGGAATGATAGGACTTCGCCAGCTAAGAGTGCTCAAGGAAAGAAAGTAGAAGACCACCCTAGGAACAATAAGATTGATTTGAATGAAAAGAATCGTGTTGATTCTAGTATTAGCTATAAGCGTACTGTAATTAATTCGAATTCTAATGCTACTTGTAAGACATATAATGGTTGTTTGATTTTTGGTAATCATGATGATTGTGTTGTGTCATTTTTGAAATCTTATTACCCATCCTTAGTTAAGATTGCTAAGAAACATAAACTGGAAAACTACACTTGGAAGACCACAGGAAAAATTTTCACCAATGTAGGATACCAGTGGAGACCTACAGGAAGAATTTTCACTTTAGGAAGCCATTGCCCATTAACAGAAATGACCAACCCCAAGCCTTTAGAGGCTAAGAAATGGAAGGCAACTGGTAGAAATTTCCCTTTAGTGACACAATGCTATGATGACAAGTCAGTAGCACCCACTAGTGTTGTTTCATCTGTGGAAATCATTGCATGTACTAATCCTATTTCTCCTAAGTATGTGTGTGCTAACCAATTGGATCCCAACCACACTTGGGGATCCACATTTTTCAGTTTTCCATATCTGTCTTGTTTCAAATGCAGGTCGTACAAATCATCATGTGGTATTTGGACTCAGGCTGCTCAAAACATATGACTGGGGATCGCTCTCGGCTTAGAAATTTCGTGAAAAAGTTTATCGGGACTGTCAGATTCGGAAACGACCATTTTGGTGCCATTATGGGCTATGGTGATTATGTGTTTGGTGACAGTGTGATTTCTAGAGTCTACTATGTGGAAGGACATGGTCATAATCTATTCTCAGTTGGACAATTTTGTGACTCCGACCTCGAAGTGGCCTTCAGAAAGCACACCTGTTTTGTTAGAGAATTGCATGGAATTGATCTTCTTAAGGGAAGTCGTGGCACAAATCTGTATACCATCTCTATCGAAGACATGATGCGGTCCTCTCCTATTTGCTTGCTCTCTAAGGCCTCAAAGAACAAATCGTGGTTATGGCACCGTCATTTGAACCACTTGAACTTCGGAACCATTAATGAACTTTCTCGCAATGATCTTGTTCGAGGTATGCCCAGATTGAAGTATGAAAAAGACCATCTATGTTTAGCATGTTAATTGGGTAAAAGCAAGAAGCACACTCACAAACAGAAACCAGTCAACTCCAACACAGAAGTTCTCCATACCCTTCACATGGATCTGTGCGAACCCATAAGAGTGCAGAGCTTTAATGGGAAAATATATATTCTTGTAATTGTGGATGATTACTCACGATTTACATGGGTGAAGTTTCTAAGTTCCAAGGATGAAACTCTTGAAATCATCATTAAACTCATCAAGCAGCTGCAAGTAAGGCTTAATAAGACCGTTAGAATCATTCGCACTGACAATGGAATTGAGTTTGTCAACCAACAACTCACTCAATTGTATGAAAGTATCGGCATCAGTCATCAAAAGAGTATTCCTCGAACCCCTCAACAAAATGGAGTTGTTGAAAGACCGAATCGTACACTAGTTGAAGCTGCTCACACTATGCTGATATTCTCTAAAATACCAATGTTTCTATGGGCTGAGGCTATTGCTACTGCATGTTACACCCAAAATCGATCGTTGATACATCCTCTCTACAACAAAACACCTTATGAGCTGGTGCATCTCAGAAAGCCTGATCTCTCCTTTCTTCGTGTGTTTGGAGCTCTGTGTTATCCAACCAACGATAGTGAAGACTTAGGAAAGCTCAAGGCTAAGGCTGATATTGGGGTATTCATTGGATATGCGCCAGATCGAAAGAGGTATTGAATCTACAACAAAAGAACCCTACAAATCATGGAAACAATCCATGTCACGTTTGATGAGCTAACAGAGCATACGGCTTAAGGACACACAAGTTCTGGACCCTCACCAAATCTTTTATCTCCTGGACCAATTAGTTCAGGACTTGTACAGAATTCCAACCCTGTCACTCCTTATGTTCCTCCCACTTGTGAAGAATTGAAGAAGTTATTTGACCCCATGTTTGATGAGTACTTTGAGTCACAAGAACCTTACGAACCTGAACAGTAGGTTGCAGATCCTAATGTTATGGCTATAGATCCTCCTCAAGCCACTAATGGTCCATCCACTTCCATCTCCATTGATCTGGATGCTCCAGAATCTAATCACTCTTAACATGTGTCAAATGTACAATCATCTTCAGAACATCAAGGAATGACAGCAGACCATTCATGTGAAGGTAATCCTTTTGCTCCACCAAAAGATGAACCATTTGAAAATGTATTCGCTCCTGAATTCTCCAACGAAGCATCATCCTCAGGAGAATCCAACACAGCTATATCGGTTCACTACCCTCTGCCTCATGAACATCTCAGAAAATGGACCAATGATCACCCTATTGACAACATCATAGGAAATCCCTCACGACCGGTGTCCACCAGAAAACAACTTGCCACCGATGCCTTGTGGTGCTTCTTCAATTCCATTCTATCCAAAATCGAACCCAAAGATTTCAAGGATGCTTTATCTAAAGAATGCTGGTTCACAGCAATGCAAGAAGAAATCCATGAGTTTGATCGACTTGATGTATGGGAATTGGAGCCTCCACCAGAATGCGCAATGGTCATTGCTCTCAAGTGGATCTTCAAAGTAAAACTTGATGAGCATGGTGATGTCTTGAAAAACAAGGCACGGCTAGTTGCTAAAGATTACAGTCAACAAGAGGGTATTGATTTTGAAGAATCGTTTGCACCGGTTGCTCGTATAGAGGCCATTAGAATCTTCCTTGCCAATGCTGCTAGCAGTAACATGATTGTTTACCAGATGGATGTTAAGACTGCTTTCCTGAATGGAGATTTGAAAGAAGTGGTCTATGTTACTCAGCCTGAAGGCTTCATGGATCCTAAACGACCAAATCATGTGTATCGTTTGAAGAAAGCACTTTATGGTCTAAAACAAGCTCCTAGAGCTTGGTACGACACCTTGTCCAAGTTTCTTCTTGCAAACCGATTCACTAAGGGTGTTGTTGATCCTACCTTGTTCACTAGGAAGACAGGAAACCATCTGCTCCACATTCAAATTTATGTAGATGATATCATCTTTGCATCGTCCGATTCCAATGAATGTGATCGATTTGCAAAGGAAATGAGTTCCTAGTTTCAAATGTCTATGATGGGACAAATGACTTTCTTCTTGGGGTTACAAATCTCACAAAATCCAAGCGGCATCTTCATCAATCAAGCCAAATATGCTAGTGACATTCTGAAAAAGTTTGGTTTTGATTCAAGTGACACAGTTGACACACCAATGGTTGAAAGATCCAAACTTGATGACAATCCAACAGGCTTATCTGTTGATCAAACAAAATAAAGAAGCATGATTGGATCTCTCATGTATCTCACAGCAAGCAGGCCAGACCTTCTATTTGAAGTTTGTATGTGTGCTTAGTATCAATCCAAGCCTACCAAAAAGCACTTAGAAGATGTCAAGAGAATATTTAGGTATCTTCAAGGGACCTGATGGAGGTAAAATCGGTCAACCAAAGTCAACCACGGATGTGGTCAATATGGTCAAACTGCCTAGAGTCAATCTCCGTGGAAGTATAGGGGTTTCCCCGGGTCGTTATGTCCCGACGAGGTGTGATGGTAATCAAAACGGGTTTGTGATCGGGTGAATTTGAACAGAAAAGGGGTTTGAGTGATTTGAATGATTACACTAGGATATGAGGAATGAAAATAATTTAGAAATACTATATGAACAATCTGATAATCAGATACACTAAAAACGTGAGCTAAGTCTAAAAACGCGTTCGTTTGATTTAATTCTATGTAGACGTACGAAATAAAACGCGAGTTTTGTGAAATAAAATACCTACGAATATGAAAATTACATTTTTACAATCCTAATGATAAAAGAAAATTTCTAGAATAAGAAAAATAATTTTTACACTATTTAATTAATTATTATTAATTAATTACTAATTTCCTAATTACTTTTAATTATTTAAATTACACTAAAAGACAAATAATTATGAAATTAACTTAGAAAAATAAAATTTAAACTTGGAAAAATCTAAAATAATATAAAACTAATTTAAAACTAAAAATATATTTTTTAGACTTTTTAAATAATTATTACTAATTAATTACTATTATTTAATTATTTTAAACTAAATTAAATTAAGAAAAATAGCAAATGAACAGTGAAAAATATGAAAAATTTCCTAAAATTATTTTATAACTACAGGAACCTATGAAAATTATAAAAATGAGAAGTGCTTAATGAATAAGCTGAAAATAAGCCAAAAGGCTTAAATAGAAGCTATCACTTATTTTATTTTTGGCTTTTTCTTGTTTTTCTTTTACAAAACTCATTACCAACTGAAATTAAGAAACTTTTGTAAAACCAACTTTTATAAAAAGCTAAAATAAGCTCTATGCAAACTTATTTTTCACACATATGGCTTAAATGACTTGAGATTGGATTTTTGAGTTTAAAAGGCAAACCAAATAAGCTAAAAGCTGAACTTAAAGTGAAAACAAAATGAAAATGTTCTGAAGGGATTTAAGTTAAGCTAATAATGCACAAATGAACAACCCACAAGGAACAAATAAGCAAGAATAAGCACTTACATACTAACAATCCTAAACAGTCCAAAGAGTGAACTTGCAGGCCCAATTTGAGCTTATCACATAAGCTTTCAGCACAAAACAAGCCTAGACCTAGAAAGCTAGTTGTATGAGCTTTCTAAAATGCTAAGCCTCAGGTCTTGAGGGTTACAAATAAACAAAAGGTGAGCTTATGGAAATGGCTAGTGAAACAGACCACTGTGGAGCAGGGCAGGTTTGGCAGGCAAAATAAACTGGGCAAGAAGACTTAAGCCCAAACTAAGCCTAGATTTGAAAAGCCAGTACAACTGGCATTCCAAAGAACCAACAAGCTCAGTGAAAGCTCAAGTAAAGAACAAATTATGAGCTAGTGAATGACAGTTAACAAAAAATATTATAAGCTCAACTGTTGTTCTAAATTGATGACATATCCTAATTATCTAACCAGTTTATGAACTGAAATAAGCTTCCACCTAACCTAATAAGCTAAAGGGGATTATAAGCATTCCTAAATGAACAAATTTAAAGAGAATAGCTAACTGATTAGGCAAGAACCCACAAGAAATGAGTAAGCAAAACAAGGACTGAGTTGCAGCTACCAAACAGTCCTCAAGTGGCACCTTTGAGCCAAGGTATAAGCCAAACTACAGTAAGCTAATGCTCAAAAAGCCTATGCACCTAAAGTTGAATCATAAGAGAACATGAATGCCAAGTTACAGCTAATATGGGTTCACTTAGAGCTTGTTAGACCAGCTGATGTGGGGCTGTTTTGGCAGGCCTGCAGGGCATACATATTCACAAAATAGGCTACTTTAAGGGCCAAATAAGCATACAAAAAAATCCTAAAAATTAAATAAAATTACAAGCTTGGAGACAAGCTGTCAAATTCTAGATGTACCAAGTTTGAGCTTGTGAGGGATTGAAATGAGATCATGAAAAATCAAGCACAAAATTGATGTGGGACAAGTTTAAAAAATTGAGCAGGCCTGCAATTGATCAACCAACTTGCAGCCTACAATTAAACCATGAAATAAATTTGAAAGTGAAACTTGAGCCACAAATATTAAATACCACACTATCAAATACCTGTGTAACAGCAATCTAAATCTAATTTTAACTTAAGCTTATCTAAAACCTAAATCAAAAAAGGGTACTATTTTGGCTAGGTGGTTGTGTAGGCTTGAGTTTAAGCTATTAGCAAGCTATAATGAACCTAGGAAAGATAAATCTAATGAGAACCATGCTATAAACTATCAAAGAGAGCAGGAACCCAATCCTATCTTTACTTGAACCTTACTAAGTTTGAAATCAAAAGGGAGCATATGCACTGATGCACAGGTTGGGTAAAACATGGGTTGATTTTTTTGGTGAAACTATGACCACCACAGGATCTAAGTTCCAGAATTTCTTAGCCTACCTTTAACCTATAACAAGCAATATTCAACTTTGAATAAGCATCATAAGATAAGCAACTAAGATAAACTAAGAAAACTCAATGTGACAGTTAACAAGTAGAAAAAGGAATATAGGCTAGGAACTAAGCATAATTAGTAACTAATGAGCATTAATAAGCAATACAAAACAGAAATAAGCAGTAATGAGCAAGGTTTCAAGCGGAGCTTTTTATCAGAGAAGACTTAGAATTTAGAATACCACAAATTAAAACTTCATTGAAATACAATAAAGAGTATAAACTTAATCTTTAGAAAATTTCCTTAAAACCCTACTTAAACCTAATTAACTACTACTACCTACTACTAATTATCTAAAAAAAACCAACTCTTTCTGCTTCCTTCTTTTTCTTCTTTTATATTGTCCCTTTTGGATTTCTTCTTACTCATCTGCTGCTTCCCCCCTTTTGATTGAGTCTATTGGATTAGATACTTGTATCCTGGTCATTGATTCTGTTTTGGCGGGAAAAGGAGGTTGTGCAAGTTGAGGTCTGATAGCTCTTGGCAGGGGTGGTTTGGAGTTTTGTGGTGGAAAGTGAGGGCAAGGATTGAGTGTGACAGAGGAGGATAGGAGTGATGATGGTGTTGGTGTTTGTAGGTTGTGGCAGAGGTGATGAGGTGGAAGGGCAGGTATCACGTGTGAGGAAGAGGGAAGGGGGGTTGACCCTAGTTTGACCTAGGTTAGTATTACAAAGGGGATGGAAATGGGCTTGGTGAATTAAGTTGGGCCACAGGCTGGGTTTTAGGTTTATGTTTATTTTTGGTTTAGATTATACAAAGGGTCCATTAGGTTAAGTGGTAAATCTCAAAGACTAATTATGTAAATTTCTGAACTTGAGGGATGATTCTGCCAACTTTCCAAACTTGTCATAAGGGTATTTCTTGCCATATCTCAATTTCACAAGGACCTTTGAAGTTCATTCTCCCAAAATTAAATATCCGAGGACCAAAATTGCCAAATTTTGAAACTACAGGGACCATTCTTGTAATTTTTCCAAAATTTTACCCCAAGGACCATTTTTGAAAATTTTTACTTTCCAAGGACCATAAATGACTTTTTCATTCAAAATATTTGCTCAGGGGCCATTTTTACCAAATTCTAAAAGTTCAGGGACCATTCTTGTCAATTTTGAAACTTAAGGGACCTAAGTTGTCATTTTTGAAATTTTGACTTTTTAAAGGATTGATTTTGACAACTTGTGAATCCCCAAGGACATGAAATGATAATTTTCCAAAATTTGAACTTCCAGGGGCTGGTTTTGTCATTTTTGAAAGCAGAAGGACCATACTTGTAAATTTATGAAATTTTCCACCAAAGGACTAAATGTGACAACTTGTGATTTCAAAAGGACCTTTGGTGACTTTTCTTATAAAATAAATGCTCAGGGACTAGTTTTGTCAAAAACTTGAAAGTTGGGGGACTGAAACTGCCAATTATGCAAACTTTGGTTGTTTTTCATCTGTTTTTGATCTTTTTGCATCTGAAACATATAAAACACACTTTTGTGATATTTTCACCATTTTGATGCATTATTGAGTGTTTTTGGATGTTTTGGCAGTTTAAATACGACAAAAATGATGAGTATTTGCATACTCATCAATCCCCACACTAAGATATTGCTAGTCCCTAGCAATCTTTTGAGAAAATTTAATGGATTTGAAGTCTCTTTACCAAAAGCCATTACTTCTGGAGTAGCCAAATGTTTCAGTTCAAGTAAGAACCATGGTACACTAATAACCATGTGATTTTGAGCAAACCACCAGCTGTAAACGGATTTGATTTGTCTTTTCCAGAAGCCGCTTGCTTCTGGACTAGCCAACTCTTGATGGACATAGTCAACATCTTGGTGAGCTGATTACCAATTATGGTTTTCCACTGCCTTTACCACAAGCCATAATCTTGCGGGCTAGCCAACTCTTTTACTTTTTAGGATATGGCGAGTTGAATACCATACAATTTTGGGCAAATTGTCAGCCATAAACGGATTTGAGATATCTTTACCCAGAGTCGTTTGCTTCTGGATTAGCCAGTCCTTTTGTGGTTTAGACATGGTGGACTGATAACCACAAAAAAATTTTGAAAGAAAGTGAAAAAATTTTAAAATTTTAGGCCAAAAACGGGGGTACTAGAAGGTAAAATGTGATAAAATTTGCTAGAATTTCCCTCCCACACTTAGAATTGAATATTGTCCTCAATATTCAAAGTCCCGGCTATTATGCCGACTCTTTGAACGTAAAAGGGCAACATTACAAGCTAAATGTGGAAACACCAGTTTTTTTCACTTTATAGGTAACCACAGCAGGGGTAACTCCCCCACACTTAGGGTGAAAACCCCATATGCATGCTACTTATTTTGTTTACCGAGTCGCTAGCTTGACTCGACCCCGAATTCATTTGTCCTTGGGGAAGCATGATGTGGAAGAAGCAATCTCCATCGGACTTTCATTCAAGATGTTTGGACAAACATTTGAAGCACGTGAAAGTTCCACACCGATGAGATATACAGACCCTGGCTTAAGATAGTATAAACTATAAGCGGTGATGCCGGGGTCAAAGATAATGTCTTCATTCTCGAAGGAGTGAAGAACAGGAGAAGTCACCCGGTAGGTGAAGAAAAGAAAGAAAACCATGATGAAAATCATGATAAGATCTTCTTCCTCGACAGCAGGCTCATTAGCCTGAATTTGGATTTCAAGGGTTAAGCTCGTTGGGTTTGAAAACATCCCGGGTGGGAGGGTGGGAATTTGCAAATCCTCATGATTGAGTGCATCTCCTCCCGGGCTATCATACTCCGGAGGAGTCATGATATGAGTGAGTTCACCGGCGAACTCCTCATGAAGAGAATCTTTCACATGATGTAAATCTGTGAACTCTTGTTCCATTACAGACTCATCACTCTCCTCATCAAAGATTGGATTGTTAGAAATCACAGTGAATTCAGATTCGAATTCAAATAGAGGGTTGGTGAAAGTCGTATTAAATGTTTCGGGAAAAAGGTGATCAATATTCTCTATTGGACTGTTAGGATCAGAACTGAGTGACGGATCATGATATAAGAGACTTTCAATTTCTCCTAGATCGGCTTCAAAGTCAAAGAGATCATCGTCACTTCCCGTTGGAAGTGGATTGATGTGAGTGAGTTCATCGGCGAGCTCCTCAAGAAGATGATCAGCATCAGAATGTGGAACTGATGCCTCAACATACTCGATGTCTCCATAAGATGCACAATCTTCGCTACAATCGGAGAAAGTCTCAAATTGATATTTAGGACACTCAAGAGGGGAAGGTAAATCACACTGATGCGTGAGAATTGCACCAGGCTTTACCTCTCAAGGGATCTTGAGAAGCTTACAACCTCCACCAGGCAGTGTACCTGATCGTTCTAGTATAGTATAGTGACAAGTACCGGGGGATTGATCGTTCAGCTAGGAATAGTGTCGCTAGGATTAGAAAACCTAATTACTAGTTCTAGAGATGAGAGATGATTCTTTTTATATTTTTATAATTTTTTAAAAAACAAGTTAATATCTCGGATTTTGAAGGATATGGGCGGAATTAGTTGCTAGTCAACTAACCCAATACTAAGATGCAATCAAAATAAAATACTAAAAATGAAAATAAACTATATTAAACTTAGGTTGTGAGCAATAAGTGGAGAAATGTGTTTACTTAGATTTCACTACTCCCTAGATATCTTTCACACGTTAATTACTTGTTATAGTTGCGTGGATGACGGATTGTATTCCTTAATACCATTCATGGGGTGGCGTACTCAACTCCCCAATCCTATGAGTGCCTACTTCACTCCTATGTCGAGCCGGCTAAGAAGCTCCTAACATGGGATCATTAGAATTTACTCATGCATTAAATACAACCAATAAAACCTAGTACACATCGGTTCATGTTTCCTAAGACGTTCAAGCATGTTACCAATTGGAGATCTGCCAGTTTTCTTAAGCCTAACATTGAAATCATTCATCCAATACAACCATAAGCAAGTAATCAACACATAATCAACATCTAGGTTTCATTAGATCTAAGCAAACACAAGATAAATCTAGCCTAGCATGGTGGAATCAAGACAAGCACAAGATATAGACAACCAACACATAGACATATTGATTGAATTAAAAGAACACTTATCTCAATAGCACATGTAAGCATTCAAGGGCTGAAAACCCTTGAAAAAGCTATAAAATTCGTATATGGTTCGGCCTTAGGGTTTCTCCAAACTTCTTTTTTTTTTAATGAATGAAAATTAGAAAACTATATATAGATAATTGAGGCTGATGGCGTCAAGAACAATCTTGTGACGCCATCATCTCGCCGCCAAAAGAATCCTCGGACTGCCTTGATCTACATCTGACGCCGTCATGTATTACACTTTTCCAGGCCGTCACGTATTTAACTCTTGACGCTCTTCCTTGTGACGCCTTCATTTTTGTACTGGGCCGTCATGAAATTTACTCTTTACGCCGTCAACTTGTTACTCTTGACGTCGTCACACACTGTTCCCAGCATGGAAAATTAAGTCTTTGGCGTTTTCTTCACTTTTATGCTCCAAAAACGTCCGAATTGGTTCCTTTTCCAGATTTCACTCCCAAAGTACCTAAAATCACAAAAGGAACGATTTAGGGCAATATTTGATCAAATAAATTCAATTCCGGGCTTAAATGACCCCCTAAAAGTGGTTCATTTTTCACCTCATCATATACCCTTACACTTGAGATTTGCTTGTCCTCAAGCAAATGCGCTTTTATTCTAATCAAAATACAAGTTAGGGGTCATTTAACACTAATATAAAAGTAATTACAATAAATAATCGTTCCACTAAAGACCAAAGACAAACACGGAGGTCATACACTAGCACCTCACAAATAGTGTTTAGATACTCACATCTCTCGGGTGTAATAAAGTATAAATTACAATATAGAAACGGAAGATATCTCTCACTACCTGTCATAGCAAAATAGATTACCATAGGCTTGGGAAAGGATCAAACCTCCACCACATGGCATAAGCACCTAGGATAAACTATCAAAGAGGTCTTTCAAAGGGTTGTAACGTTAGGTATAGGGATATGAAATACACGGTTTTGTTGGATAAAGGCAGTCTTTACTGGTGGCGAGTTAACAATCTTGGTTAATTACATGTACAATGTGGCGTTGCTAAGCCAAGACTAGACTCGACTTAAGCTAATAAATGAAAAATAACAAACACATAAAATAAACATAGAATAAAATGGGATGGTAGTCCGTATGTTTTTTCTCTTTTTCTTTTTTCAATTTTTTTTTTCTTGATTTTTTTTTTTTTTTTTTTTTTTTTTTTTTTTTTTTTTTTTTGCATACACTCTTACCCTACCATCCAAAATAATACATCATAGGGAATAAACGTTCCCCTTACACTTGAATCTTTACATACTTTACAATAAACTAATCTAATGACTCGAATTAAGAAAATCAAAACACTTGGAGTACTTTTAAGATTAACGTACATATGGGGGTAATAATATGATATTCTTCCCCAATACTCCATAAAATAAGTACTTTACCCATGAGTCCCAATCGTCCCAAAACAATATGTACAAGGATATGACTCGACTTAGCAACCATGTAATCAATTAGATAGTTAACTTAGGGTTTAACAAATAACAATAATGCACTAAAGATGAGTGCATACACGGAAGGCTAAGGCGATTTGGGTGTACATTTAAGTGGGGTGTAACAAATTCTTCCTTTAAGTAAAATGCTTAAAGTTAGAAACGAAAAGATAGGCTCGGAGGGGTGTACTAGGGGTTTCGTGTACTAAAAATGAGTACAACGCTAAGGTGTGGGAAAAATTAGTTGACTTAACTAGCCAAGTAATATGACTTAAATGGTCAAGTAATTATGATACGGGTTTAACACAAGGGTGATCCTAATGCCTCTTATCATGTAGTAAATCCTACTACACGAATGTAGTCTCACTAGCGGTCTCGGGATGCATCACTAACGCAAGTTCTAGAATCTAAATGCTACCGGTACACTCATAAGCACTAATAGTAAACGCTTTTCCTATCAAATCTAAAGGCGAACCTCGCATATTTGGGTGGAAAATTTTTCTGAATATACGGTTATGTGCTAGTCATACAATCTCCTATCCATGAGACGCTTGCTATGGCTAAAGTTTCACTCCTAAATGTTGTAAAAAAAATTTAAATTTGGCGCTAAAATTGCACTAACAAGTATTTCTCATAGTTTTATTACACATCTACTATTAAACAAACAAACTCAAGCGAAAGTGTATCTGTAAGGTATCATCATTTTACCCTCCCCTTACACTTAGGATGAACATTGTCCCCAATGTTCAAGTAAAGAATGTAAAAGTGAAATAAGTAAAAAGAATGAAATCAAATACTCCCCTGATTCGCTCGGTATGGATAATAAGGTGGCCAGGTTAGATCTTCCTCCAAGAAAATGAACAATCAAAGCTTCCCTTCCAGAATATAAATCATCTTCTTGTCATACATAACCTGTAAATCCTGAGGAAACAAACAATACAACCTCGCATAAAATCGGCGGCAATCTACATAAGTTACTAAATCCTAGAAAACAAAGTAAGATATAATGCTTGTGGAATGAAGTTTGCAGATTTCCTGGAGATTATAAAACTTAATAATTCAACAAAAACTTTAAAACTCCGTTAGAAAAACAAAACTGGTAAAATTTCCAGATTTTTACACGTGACGCCGTCAAGAGTAAACTCGTGACGTCGTCAGAAGTGACCTGCAGAAATTCTTATGTTAACTTTCCGGAAAATTTCTGGAAAAACTTGGTCCTACTTCCTGGAAAATCCTGCAAAACTTCATTATGACTCGATACAAGCATTTGACTCTAACAAATACGAATATACATGTTCATTTAATATTGTGGAGAATCATGATCGGTTTGTTTCTTAAAAACATATTTGGGGTTTCCCCTTACACTTATCTTTTGCAAAAATACCTTTTGGTGAAGTTAAGACTAGGCCAAACAACAAAGTAAAGTATTTCCACTATTTAGTTTAGAAACATGATCTACCAACAATAAAAATAAAGCATGCATACGGAAGCAAATAACAAACAAACAAAATAAAATCACACAAAGCATGGGTTGCCTCCCAAGAAGCGCTTTTCTTTATTTACGAGTCTTGTAGCTAGACTCAAGGTCATGGGTTACTACGTGACCTCATCATTGGTTTCACTCTCTAGGTCGTCTTCTAAACCAGTTTTGTATTCCGGACCTAGTTGCAAGCATTCTTTATAGAAACCAAGCATCCTATTCTTCACATACTCAACTCCTCTACGTCTATCCTCATTATTCCTATAATAAGCCGCTTGCTTGTGTTCCTTTTCTATATTAGAAAGAAGGCGGTATTGCTCAATTTTGTAGGGCATTTGGTAGGCCATCTCATCATTCTCTTCCTTGAATCTAACTATCCCTAAAGTCGGATCATAACTCATCCTAGTGGTCTCAACAAATGGTTTTCCGAATATTATTTGGCTTAGGCAATCATCTATCACCGGACGAGTGTCTTCCACTATCATAAAATCGATCTCATAAGTGAAATTACCTATAATCACATGCAATCCCTTCACTCTCCCTACAAAATTACTTATCAAATTCCTATTGGGCATCATCCTAAAATCAAGTTGTTTCTTCATCACCCAATTGTAATAAGTCCTAGTCATGATGTTAACAGGAGATCTAGGATCGATGTAAGCTTTCCATATATGCATGTGCCCGATATTGCATGGTATGTTAATGTTAGAGGGGTCTCCCATTTTGATAAGGGGTGTGCCAAGGATATATGGTCTCTCGGGACTATCGAATAAATCCTTATGTTATTCCCGTTCTTCCTTGGTGGGCAAATTATCAAAGTACTTCTCTATAGTTTCTACTTCCTCTAACCCCTTTTCCTTATTAACCTCAACTTCCCTACTTTCATCCCTAGTTTCGGTTTCTACTCCAACTTCATCCTTGTCACTTTCTTCTATCTCCTTATCTATTGGCTTGATGGTGACAACATTGACAAAGTGGACATGTTTAGATGATGAGGGGTCCTTAATTTGGATTCCGTTATTGGTTTCCCAAGTGTCCTTCATAGGTGTAGTTAACGCTTGGTTGTTGAGGGCTTTCAACAAGTTGTCTATCTTATTGGTCATCTCCGTTTGTTGTTGGTTGAATTCGGTTTCAAACCTAGCTATGCGAGCTTCTTGAGATGCCATGAACTTTGACATCAATCCTTCAAGATTGTTGGTACTACCATAGTTGTTAGAAGGATTGTTGTTGAAAGTACGGTTGGAGGGTGGACCGTTTGGTTGGTAACGATTAGGCGGATTGGAAGAAGTGGGTTGATTTTGTTTCCACCTAAGGTTTGGGTGATTTTTCCAAGAGGGGTTGTATGAATCACCGTAAGGGTTCGGCTCGGGTTTGAAAGTGTACCACTTATCTCCCGCTTCGTCGGTACGCGTGGATGCGTAGTCCGCAAAAGCTGTTCCGGGGAGTTCCACACAATCACGAGTGTCATGGGGGCCACTAGATAATTCGCATGAAGAAGTGATTTTGTTCACTTGGCTTGAAGGCTTAGGAGCTTCATAGGATTTCATGAGAAACTTGACTTGGTCCTCAAGTTCCATGATCCTACGGTCGGGAGTGCTAGAGTTGTTCGAAGGTAAAGATATTGCCTTGACCGTTTTGTTCAAATCACGGGGATCATTCCAACTTTCGTTGTCATAGAGAGCAAGATCTTATATGAGTTCCCATGATTGTTCCGCACTTAGATCACGTAGCTTACCACCGGCCGATTGGTCAATGGCTCGCCTCGTGGAGAGATCGATATGGTCATAAAAGATTTGGACTTGGAGCCAAAGATCTATGCCATGATGAGGGACTTTTTGGAGTAAGTCCTTGAAACGAGTCCATGCTTCATAAAGAGATTCATTTTGACGTTGTTGGAACATCAAGATGTCATTTCTAAGCTTAGTAGTTCTCCCCGGTGGGAAAAATTGAGCAAGGAAACGAGTGGTGAGATCATCCCATGTGGTAATGGATCTCGCGGGTAAACGCTCAAGCCATTGACTAGCTTGATCCCGTAGAGAGAATTGGAATAGGCGTAATCGGGTTGTCTCTCTATAGCACATGTAAGCATTCAAGGGTTGAAAACCCTTGAAAAAGCTGTAAAATTCGTATATGGTTCGGCCTTAGGGTTTCTCCAAACTTCTTTTTTTTAATGAATGAAAATTAGAAAACTATATATAGATAATTGAGGCTGATGGCGTCAAGAACAATCTTGTGACGCCATCATCTCGCCGCCAAAAGAATCCTCGGACTGCCTTGATCTACATCTGACGCCGTCATGTATTACACTTTTCCAGGCCGTCACGTATTTAACTCTTGACGCTCTTCCTTGTGACGCCTTCATTTCTGTACTGGGCTGTCATGAAATTTACTCTTGACGCCGTCAACTTGTTACTCTTGACGCCGTCACACACTGTTCCCAGCATGGAAAATTAAGTCTTTGGCGTTTTCTTCACTTTTATGCTCCAAAAACGTTCGAATGTCTTCCTTTTCCAGATTTCACTCCCAAAGTACCTAAAATCACAAAAGGAACGATTTAGGGCAATATTTGAGCAAATAAATTCAAGTCCGGGCTTAAATGACCCCCTAAAAGTGGTTTATTTTTCGCCTCATCACACACACATGATCAAAAGTTCCCTGTGACTCTCTTGGTATTGGGACAAGGTTCTCAACACTAGACTTTATGAATTCGTCCGATTCCTTTTCAGGAACAGTGCTAAGATGCTCATCCCCCATGTTTAAAGAGTGAGTGTGAACTTCGAGTGTGATATCAATAGATTGAGGGAGTTGAGAAGGACTAGCATTCTTGGATTGTACGAGTTCCATTTGATCCTCTGCTAGTAATTCCATCATAGTCTTTTCTCCCTGAATTTTTGAGGAAGGAATCACAACTGATGAACTTGATGAACCCTTGCAAAATTGAGAAATATCAAGGGTAACTTCATCATCACTATCATCATCGTCAAGAAGAGCAGCATTGCGAAATATGGCACTTGTTTTAGCTGCTTGTTCTAAGACTAGCAATTCTTCCATGCTCAATTCATTTCTATCATCTCGTTCTTCAGCAAGTAATTCTGCCATAGATTTCTCACGAGAATCTTGAAACGATGTAGTAGCTAACTCCAACTTAAGTTCTTGCAATATCTCAAGAGCCTCTAGTAAAAGGTCTTGCTCAGTATCATGAGGAGTTGCTTGGATCATTTGGTACTATAGAGGTGGGTCTGAAAACGAATAGTCGTAATTTTTACAAGGAAATGGATTCCTTGTTTGAAAATCCGAGCTGAAATGAAGACCTCCACAATACTCACAACAGTAAAACTGATGTGGATGTGAGTCGTATGTGCTAGAGTCATAATCGTTATCAGGAAACTGCTCAGACAAGCGTGTTTCCCGATTGACAATCAGAACTGTAGTGTGAACCACCACAGTACTCACAACAGTAAAACTGCTGAGTCTCATGGTGTGGTAGCTGATGGAATAAATCAGTCGTGTCATGGTAGGAATAGGGATCCTTGTTATAGACAGACCCGTTTCCTGACTCTACCATGCCACAACTGGGGCAATTACCACCATTATGAGGATTACCACACCATTGACAAATCAGAAGGTGTGGATGAGACATAGAAAGAATCAAAAAGTTTGGGAGGGTAAGGAATGAAGAATCAAAAGGGTAGGAGGGTAAAGATGAATATTTTTGGATTTTTGGAAAGACATTTTGTACAAATAAGAAAATCTTTTTGGGTTTTTGTGTTCATTGAAAACTGATTTTAAAATGTTTTCGTGAGCTGTTTTTATGAAAATATACACAAAGATGGTAAATTTACAAAGAAGTGAATTCCAAAATCACTAATCTGCAAAACCGTTTAGAATAACGCGCACAACCTCCCCGGCAGCGGCGCCAAAATTTGATGGAGGCAAAAGCAGTCAACCAAAGTCAACCACAGATGTGGTCAATATGGTCAAACTGCCTAGAGTCAATCTCCGTGGAAGTATAGGGGTTTCCCTGGGTCGTTATGTCCCGACGAGGTGTGATGGTAATCAAAAAGGGTTTGTGATCGGGTGAATTTGGACAGAAAAGGGGTTTGAGTGATTTGAATGATTACACTAGGATATGAGGAATGAAAATAACTTAGAAATACTATATGAACAATTACTGATAATCAGATACACTAAAAACGTGAGCTAAGTCTAAAAACGTGTTCGTTTGATTTAATTCTACGTAGACGTACGAAATAAAATGCGAGTTTTGTGAAATAAAATACCTACGAATATGAAAATTACATTTTTACAATCCTAATGATAAAAGAAAATTTCTAGAAAAAGAAAAATAATTTTTACACTATTTAATTAATTATTATTAATTAATTACTAATTTCCTATTTACTTTTAATTATTTAAATTACACTAAAATACA
This sequence comes from Artemisia argyi, assembly GCA_030686995.1. Taxonomy (NCBI): domain Eukaryota; kingdom Viridiplantae; phylum Streptophyta; class Magnoliopsida; order Asterales; family Asteraceae; genus Artemisia; species Artemisia argyi. The sequence continues at coordinate 95,095,364 of CM060688.1, forward strand.
AATAATTATGAAATTAACTTAGAAAAATAAAATTTAAACTTGGAAAAATCTAAGATAATATAAAACTAATTTTAAAACTGAAAATATATTTTTTAGACTTTTTAAATAATTATTACTAATTAATTACTATTATTTAATTATTTTAAACTAAATTAAATTAAGAAAAATAGCAAATGAACAGTGAAAAATATGAAAAATTTCCTAAAATTATTTTATAACTATAGGAACCTATGAAAATTATAAAAATGAGAAGTGCTTAATGAATAAGCTGAAAATAAGCCAAAAGACTTAAATAGAAGCTATCACTTATTTTATTTTTGGCTTTTTCTTGTTTTTGTTTTACAAAACTCATTACCAACTGAAATTAAGAAACTTTTGTAAAACCAACTTTTATAAAAAGCTAAAATAAACTCTATGAAAACTTATTTTTCACACAGATGGCTTAAATGACTTGAGATTGGATTTTTGAGTTTAAAAGGCAAACCAAATAAGCTAAAAGCTGAACTTCAAGTGAAAACAAAATGAAAATGTTCTGAAGGGATTTAAGTTAAGCTAATAATGCCCAAATGAACAACCCACAAGGAACAAATAAGCAAGAATAAGCACTTACATACTAACAATCCTAAACAGTCCAAAGAGTGAACTTGCAGGCCCAATTTGAGCTTATCACATAAGCTTTCAGCACAAAACAAGCCTAGACCTAGAAAGCTAGTTGTATGAGCTTTCTAAAATGCCAAGCCTCAGGTCTTGAGGGTTACAAATAAACAAAAGGTGAGCTTATGGAAATGGCTTGTGAAACAGACCACTGTGGAGCAGGGCAGGTTTGGCAGGCAAAATAAGTTGGGCAAGAAGACTTAAGCCCAAACTAAGCCTAGATTTGAAAAGCCAGTACAACTGGCTTTCCAAAGAACCAACAAGCTCAGTGAAAGCTCAAGTAAAGAACAAATTATGAGCTAGTGAATGACAGTTAACAGAAAATATGATAAGCTCAACTGTTGTGCTAAATTGATGACATATCCTAATTATCTAACCTGTTTATGAAATGAAATAAGCTTCCACCTAACCTAATAAGCTAAAGGGGATTAACAGCATTCCTAAATGAACAAATTTAAAGAGAATAGCTAACTGATTAGGCAAGAACCCACAAGAACTGAGTAAGCAAAACAAGGACTGAGTTGCAGCTACCAAACTGTCCTCAAGTGGCACCTTTGAGCCAATGTATAAGCCAAACTACAGTAAGCTAATGCTCAAAAAGCCTATGCACCTAAAGTTGAATCATAAGAGAACATGCATGCCAAGTTACAGCTAATATGGGTTCTCTTAGAGCTTGTTAGACCAGCTGATGTGGGGCTGTTTTGGCAGGCCTGCAGGGCATACATATTCACAAAATAGGCTACTTTAAGGGCCAAATAAGCATACAAAAAAAATCCTAAAAATTAAATAAAATTACAAGCTTGGAGACAAGCTGTCAAATTCTAGATGTACCAAGTTTGAGCTTGTGAGGGATTGAAATGAGATCATGAAAAATCAAGCACAAAATTGATGTGGGACAAGTTTAAAAAATTAAGCAGGCCTGCAATTGATCAACCAACTTGCAGCCTACAATTAAACCGTGAAATAAATTTGAAAGTGAAACTTGAGCCACAAATATTAAATACCACACTATCAAATACCTGTGTAACAGCAATCTAAATCTAATTTTAACTTAAGCTTATCTAAAACCTAAATCAAAAAAGGGTACTGTTTTGGCTAGGTGGTTGTGCAGGTTTGAGTTTAAGCTATTAGCAAGCTATAATGAACCTAGGAAAGATAAATCTAATGAGAACCATGCTATAAACTATCAAAGAGAGTAGGAACCCAATCCTATCTTTACTTGAACCATACTAAGTTTGAAATCAAAAGGGAGCATATGCACTGATGCACAGGTTGGGTAAAATGGGGCAGTGAGTGGACATGGGTTGATTTTTTTTTTGAAACTATGACCACCACAGGATCTAAGTTCTAGAATTTCTTAGCCTACCTTTAACCTATAACAAGCAATATTCAACTTTGAATAAGCAGCATAAGATAAGCAACTAAGATAAACTAAGAAAACTCAATGTGACAGTTAACAAGTAGAAAAAGGAATATAGGCTAGGAACTAAGCATAATTCGTAACTAATGAGCATTAATAAGCAATACAAAACAGAAATAAGCAGTAATGAGCAAGGTTTCAAGCTGAGCTTTTTATCAGAGAAGACTTAGGATTTAGAATACCACAAATTAAAACTTTCATTGAAATACAATAAAGAGTACATAAACTTAATCTTTAGAAAATTTCCTTAAAACCCTACTTAAACCTAATTAACTACTACTACCTACTACTAATTATCTAAAAAACCAACTCTTTCTGCTTCCTTCTTTTTTTTCTTTTATATTGTCCTTTTTGGGTTTCTTCTCACTCATCTGCTGCTTTCCCCCTTTTGATTGAGTCCATTGGATTAGATACTTGTATCCTGGCCATTGATTCTGTTTTGGCGGGAAAATGAGGTTATGCAAGTTGGGGTCTGATAGCTCTTGGCAGGGGTGGTTTGGAGTTTTGTGGTGGAAAGTGAGGGCAGGGATTTTGTGTAACAGAGGAGGATAGGAGTGATGATGGTGTTGGTGTTTGTAGGTTGTGGCAGAGGTGATGAGGTGGAAGGGCAGGTATCACGTGTGAGGAAGAAGGAAGGGGGTTGACCCTGGTTTGACCTAGGTTAGTATTACAAAGGGGATGGAAATAGGCTTGGTGAATTAAGTTGGGCCACAGGCTGGGTTTTGGGTTTATGTTTATTTTTGGTTTAGATTATACAAAGGGTCCATTAGGTTAAGTGGTAAATCTCATGGACTAATTATGTAAATTTCTAAACTTGAGGGATGATTCTGCCAACTTTCCAAACTTGTCATAAGGGTATTTCTTGCCATATCTCAATTTCACAAGGACCTTTGAAGTTCATTCTCCCAAAATTAAATATCCGAGGACCAAAATTGCCAAATTTTGAAACTGCAGGGACCATTCTTGTAATTTTTCCAAAATTTTACCCCAAGGACCATTTGTGAAAACTTTTACTTTCCAAGGACCCTAAATGACTTTTTCATTCAAAATATTTGCTCAGGGGCCATTTTTACCAAATTCTGAAAGTTCAGGGACCATTCTTATCAATTTTGAAACTTTAGGGACCTAAGTTGTCATTTTTGCAATTTTGACTTTTTAAAGGATGGATTTTGACAACTTGTGAATCCCCAAGGACATGAAATGATAACTTTCCAAAATTTGAACTTCTAGGGGCTGGTTTTGTCATTTTTGAAAGCAGAAGGACCATACTTGTAAATTTATGAAATTTTCCACCAAAGGACTAAATATGACAACTTGTGATTTCAAAAGGACCTTTGGTGACTTTTCTTATAAAACAAATGCTCAGGGACTAGTTTTGTCAAAAACTTAAAAGTTGGGGGACTGAAACTGCCAATTATGCAAACTTTGGTTGTTTTTCATCTGTTTTTGATCTTTTTGCATCTGAAACATATAAAACACACTTTTGTGATATTTTCACCATTTTGATGCATTATTGAGTGTTTTTGGATGTTTTGGCAGTTTAAATACGACAAAAATGATGAGTATTTGCATACTCATCAGGCATCCAAAATATCCAATTACACTTGAAATGAAGTACCATTGGTGCGTCGCCATTTTGGTAGATAATCAGAAGTCCTACGACCTATGGCCATCATGTGACCCTAGTAAGGAACTATGCGACGGGGGCGGTGATGAAGAGAGACTACGAGGAAATAAACATTTATGGAGTTCAACCCTTGATCAAATTAGAAAAAAAAATGAAATGGAGAGGGACGGTATCTTTCGACCAATGGATATTAATCGTCTATGGAAGAATTGATAGGGACAGGAAAATGAAATTTTGGAAGGAAATTATCAAATTCACTCTATCGACCATTTCCCGGACAATGAAGTGAATGATGATCAAACTACAATTAGTAATGACGATAGTGGCAAAAGGCATTGGTGCGAAAAGATCAGGATATACCATGATGACGGCAAATCATTTTGGTCATCATGTAATCCATACAAGGACGAATGCGATGGCGGATGTGCTAAGGAAAGAATTGGTAGTGTACCTCACTATTGGACATCCACAAATGATAGTGATAGGTGTGAACTACCTTGGGTTAAAGGAGTCACTTTTAATGATTGGGTGAAAATCAAATATGGGAGAACTGACTCGTCAACTAAAGAAAGGATTTGGAAGGAGCATTCAAAAAATAAGGATGGAGAGGATGATGAGGAGCCTGACACGGAAAATAGTGAAGACTATGAGATGAGGTCGGATGAGGATAGAGATAGAAAAATTCTCAACTTAATTGAAGACAAGCTCGATGAAAATTGGTACAAGGACACGGAGTCCGATGAGGATGACATTGATGGAATAATGGACTACCTTGAATTACAAGGATATGATGGGTTTACAGACGCGGATGATGAAGCTTACGAGAAACGGAGATATAATTTGCTCGGTATACCCTACAAGAAACCTCCACCTATCATTACTAAAAAAATTGAGGTGGTTAGATATTCAATTGGGCCGGACGAAAACTTCACCAAGATTGAAAGTCAAGGCAAAGAAGAACTACTACGCACCTCTACGAATGTTGCTTGGATAAGGCAGCACCTAATGAAAGAAATGGACGAGCGTGGGCAAGTCCATCATCAACCCACTTGAAGACCGTGGTAGTGAGTCTAACTTAAAGACTCGATAATAAACAAAAGTGCTCTTTCGGGAGACAACCCAAATTATTCTTTTCCTTTTATTTTTCTTTATTTTGTTGGTTTGGTGTGCTTTGTATTGATAATTTGCAGGTCCTAGAGGAAGCTTTGCATTGGGGAACTAATTTTTTGGACTTTTGCACCAAGAGAAATTCCCCATGACTTAGAACGGCGTAGCTCCTACCATGACTACGCCGTAGCAACCCCCAAGTGTTTTTGCAACTATGGAGTAGCAACCCATTTTAGCTACGTTGTAGCTACCTTCTGAACCTTAAAAGTTTTTTTTTTTATCTTTTTCAAATCATTACTTAAACTTGTATTAGTTTTTAAATGAACTTTGTGGGTGTGTTCCCTGTAAACCCTCATGAGACTTCACTCGTCCACTTGGGACACCAAGTCGTTTGAAAGGCTTGTTGCATACGCTAAATGCAACCGTGATTCCTACCAAAGTGAGTTAGGTTTTTATTTTTATTTTTCTTTTTTAGGTTTTATGCTTTTGGTAGTTGTATGATTTCAGGGAATTGAAGTTTGCTCATTAGGCGAAGAGAAGGCGTGTTTTTCTACATGATTCTTCTATCATTTTCAAGAGCAAAATTCAGGGAAGTTCACGTTCTAATTCTACCTTTCCTCTTTATATTTATTTTATGTACAAAAGGGACTTTGTACAACTCAAGTAGGGGGACGGGAGTAGAATTATTTACTTGAACTTTATGTTGCCCTCATTTTTTATAGTTTATATTGAAAATTTATGGCAATTTTAAACTTTTGACATGTTTTTCCGAACCTAACTAGAATAGACCTTAGCCGAGCACATTAACCCTTAATACCATGGTGAGGTTTAGCCTATTTCAGTTTCCCCTGTTTTACCCCAAATCCACCTAAATTATGAGTGTGCCGGTAGTTTGTAAACTTTAGAACTTTGCCTTTACATCATTTTGAAACCATAGACGAGTAGTGTATTGAGATTTCTTAATACATTTGAAAGAAACTTTTTAAGAAGGCAATATTTTAGGATTATCACCCAAATAACCTTTATGTGTATGTTTATCGATTAGTCACATTGACTATTCGACCCCCGTGTTAAAACCTTTGTTGCACTCACCTTTAGTGCAAGATACCCCTAGTTACACCCTTTTGAGCCTATCCTTTCGTTTCTTACCCATATTATCATTTCGATACACCTATACACATTAGCCTACCGTGTAGTCTTGGTTTATGGTTGGGAAGTTGCCACTTGTTCTAATTCAAGGTTCAAGTCAAGAGATCCAAGAATCACACCTACGTTGAAGACAAATCCTAGAAGATCATGAGAAACCCACTATTGTACATGTATAGTTCATCCCAAGTGGGGGGGATATATTTATTTCTTGTTATAGTTATGATTTAAAAAAAATTTGAATTTTCGTATGTAGATATGTTATTTGTGGTTGATGAGGTGAAAAATGAGCCATTTTTAGGGGGTCATTTAAGCTTGGAATTGAATTTATTTGATCAGATATTACCCTAAATCGTTCCTTTTATGATTTCATGTACTTTTGGAGTGAATTCTGGAAAAGGAAGCATTTTGGACGTTTTTGGGGCATAAAAGTGAAGAAAACGGCAAAGTCTTAATTTTCCTTGCTGGGAATAGTACCTGACGGCGTCAAGAGGCTTCATATGACGGCGTCAAGAGTTGGAAGTGGTGACGGTCCAGAGATAATGTGACGGCGTCACGTTTGGCCGTCAAGGTTCAAGATATGGTGACGGCCCAGAGTAATATTACACATGACGGCGTCAAACTTGGATCTAGGCAATCCGATCTCATTATGGGCGGCGAGTTGACAGCGTCAGACATTTCTTCTTGACGCCGTCACCTTGTAAAATCTATATATAGTTTTGCAATTTTCATTCATTAGAGGTAAATTTAGAGGGATAACTTTGGAGAAACCCTAGCACGAATTTTACTGCTCTTTCTAGGGTTTTTACCCTTTGAAACCTTTCATGTTCAATTGAGATAAGTATCCTTTCAATTCATTCAATATGTCTATGTGTTGTTTGAATATATCTTACGCTTGTCTTGAATTTAACATACTAGGCTAGATCTCTTGTGTGTTTGCTTAGATGTAGTGAAACCTAGATGTTGATTATGGGTTGATTGTTTGTTTATAGTTGTTACGGATGAATGATTTCGATGTTAGGCTTAAAAAAACTGGCAGACTTCCATAGGGTAACATGCTTGAACGTCTTAAGAAACATGAACCAATGCGTACTAGGTTATTATGGTTGTATTTAATGCATGAGCGAATTCTAATGATCCCATGTTAGGAGCTTCCTGCAGGCTCGACATAGGAGTGAAGTAGGAGCTTATAGAGTTGGGGAAGTACGTACGCCACCCCACGAATGGTATTAAGGAATATAACCCGTCATCCACGCAATTGTAACAAACTATCAACCTGTAAAAGATATCTAGGGAGTAATGAAATCTAAGTAAACACAATTCTCTCCATTATTGTTCACACCACTAGTTTAATTAGCTTTATTTTCATTTCTGTTATTTTATTTTGATTGCATCTTAGTTATTGGGTTAGTTGATTAGCAACTAGTTCCGTCCACTCTTCAAAAAACCCGAGATTTTAATTGCTTTTATAAAAATATAAAAATACAAAAAGAATCATCCCTCACCTCTAGACCTAGTTTTTAGGCTTTCTAATCCTAGTGACACAAAAAGATGCAAAAAGATGCTTTACTTGGTCTCCAAGGGTGAAGCCTATAAATACCATGCACATGTTCATCATTCAAGGTTGATCATCCAAGAAAGAAAAACACACACAAGTAGTTTCATCTTGTAACTAGACTAGGAAAATGTAAGTCTAGAGTCTCATTGTAATATGGAAGATTCGGACGATGTATAAGTCCGTAGGTGGTTGTGTAGATTCGGATGATCTATAAGTCCGTAGGTGATTGTGTGTAGATTAGGTCAATTCGTATGTCTAGTGTGTGAAGGCTTGGTTCGGGTGAAGAACCAAGTGTGTTAAAGAGTTAAGGCTTGGTTTGGGTGAAGAACCAAGTATGTTATTCCTGTGAAGGCTTGGATTGGGTGAAGATCCAAGTGTGTCTTAGTGTGAAGGCTTGAGTCGGGTGAAGATTCAAGTGAACGGGAGTGCTTGTTCGTGTGAAGGCTTAGATTTTGTGTCAATCTAAGTGGGACAAGAGTGCTTGTTCGTGTGGCCACGTGGGCCTTGGTAGATTGGTTCTAGCTAGGATTAGGACTCGACATTCCGCTTAGTGTCGCTAAACTTGGTGTAAGCTTGTGTACGGTTTGTTCCGCCACAAAGGAGCATGTTGATTAGTGAAGTAACTCTCGAGTGTGGTACTCGGGGAGTGGAGTATGACAAAGAGGTGCTTCGTGCCGAACCACTATAAATCACCGTGTCCGGTTTGCGTTTTCTTTTCCTTACTCTTTACTTTTATTCTTGCATTTATCGCTTTATATCTATGCTTGCAAATATGTGTTGATTGTTGCTTATATTGTCATGATGATTGATTGTGTTATAGTTACAAGTTAATATTTTAATTATGTATATAACTATATGATATAGTCTATTGTTCACCCTTCTCATATTGAGTTTAACTTAATAGATAATTTGATACAAAACATTTTAAGATTTTAAGAAGGAAAACTTTAATTGAAGATTTTGAAACAAACCTTTTATAAACAAAGAAGAGGGAAAACTATTCAACCCCCTTCTAGTTTTCCACAATTGGTACCAGAGCCATGTCGCTCTAATTTTCAAAACAAATGGTTTTAAAAATTGAGTACGATCCATGTATCAAATTACCTATTAAGGAGGATTAAATATGAAAAGTGTTTTGTTGATTAACTTGTATTAGTTTTGATATTATATACACTAATTATACTAGCTCGAGATAAGATTATGCTTAAAACAAGTGTTATATGTTCGTTATTAAAATCAGAAAGTTACACACCTTTCCACAAAGTCAGAAAACAATTTTTTGCAAAAAATGTAATTGTGAGTACCAGATGGGCGGCCACCTCAATTTTCTGGGCGGCCACCTTAAATACTGGGCGGCCCCCTTAAATATTTAAGGGGTCTGCCATTCTGTTCGCAGTTTTTTCAGAAACTTTGAAAAATCATATAAAAATAACCGTAACTCCGTAGAAGTCGTGCCACCCGGAATTTTAAAGGTAATTGAGTCTACTTTCATTTAAAAATACTTACAAGTAATCATTACAAACTTAAATATGTCAGAAAGTTAAAATACTACACGGAGGTCAAAAATTTGAGTCTTGTTTTAACGTAAAACTTGTATTTTACCTTTTCCTTCGAGTCGGGCATTCCTAGTCGGTATATCTTTGAAAAATTAATTATTTATGCTTTCAAAATATTGATCTTAATTAAATTTTAAAATGGGTAAGAAACTATTTTATTTTCAAATGAAATCGAGCTAAGTAAACATTGGTATATATAATACACAAAACGACGACAAGTGTTTTATGTGCTATGTGAACTCATTTGTGATTTTATTTTGTTAATAGAGTATACTAGATAATCGTTGCTATTTGTAATTTAGCTATTTGAATATCTTAGCATATGTGTCATGTACTTTATTAGTTCGTAGCTAGTTGTTCGTTTTTGTTTAACTAGATCTTATGCTAAATTTTTTGCGTTAAATTTGCATAATTAGTCTTGCATTGCATATAGGTATAGATGGCTTAATGTTACTTAAACATCTTGTAAATGAAGTTAAATCTAGTTACCTAAATATTTCAAACAATCTAATATATTTTCAACAAACGCTTAAATATTTTCAACAAATTACCTTGTTTTACCTTAAGTTGTTTAATAAGAGAAATTGAATCATTGTAAAACATTAGTAGTTATATAAAAGAAAAAGTATTTTCAAAATCTAAGTGTGTTCATAATAAGTAAAAATGAAGAGTCTTTCACATAAACAAAACATATAACAATCATGAAATAATAATTCAACTTTCAATCATTCACTAATAAATAATCTTAGGATTAATGGAACACACTATCAAAATATTTATTTATTTCAAATGAGTGTCCGTGAGAGTCAAGAAAGATCTTGATATTATATCAATTCGTTATTCAAATTATGGTTGATATATTTATCAAATCTAATTGACACATTTTTTAGTGTGGACAAGAAATTTGATTGCTATTTGTTTAGCTTCAAGATTATATCAAATTACAACAAAAGATATAGTCTTGAATCGACATACTCAATCACACTAGATTGATATAAAAATAGTTACATCCTTTGTAGATGAAAAGAGTATGCATTGGATCATAACTGACACTTGTGTTGATAATGTCATATTGAATCTACTTGTCCAATAATTGTGTTCCAAATATTAGAATAACATTTTAAACACATTCATAAAATATACAATGAAGTAGGATTGACGACTTGGATGTTTTGTCCGAAATATTCAAGCAATTTACATTGCAATGCAATGAATAAATATGTCATATCCGAAAAACCAAACATGAGCAAACTAACAACATATGTAATCTTTGCTCACACTACTTAAAATCATCACTTCAAGATAAAATACATATTTAAGAATAATACACACTATATATTCTATGTATTTCATTTTCTTTATAGCATGAATGGTTGTGTTACAAGATAATGCACTACACTTTCCTTTTTGAAATAATATAAGTTATTAGAATTGAAAAATAACTTGTCACAATCCATAAACAAGTAAAATTAATTATTTCAAATACTTGTTAAAGTATGATATATAACATTGGCAAAAATCATAGAAAATAATATTTGTTTAAAAATATATTAATGTCTAGTTTTGATATCATTTGAGTATCACAAACTCATTTAAGATAAATAATCTTAATGAGATCATTTCACAAGAGATGCTAAGGTGCACTCTTAAGTCTAGCACAGTTATTAAATCAAGTAATATGCCATCAAAACCAAACAACCGGTAAATCATGAACAAAAGATTAAAACTTTTTGTTTACTCTTATCTAAACATTCAACACGTCTCTATTGGGATCGTGAATAAAATATATCATCTAGATTTACCTTCATAAAAACATGACATTTGAGTCACATTAAGCCAAGTATTAGTGAATCAAGCAAACTTCATATTTGGACTCTTCGATAGTTAAATTTAGGAACTCAATTTCTTCTAAAAAGAGAATGACTACTAGAGAATCTATTGACTAGAAATTCAATTTAACCTAACGGTTGTATGTGAGAAGTTGGGTGTGTGTAACCCATAAAAATGGTCGTGTTTAGCCTGAATTGAGCACCACTAGTAATAGTCTCATACTCATTCTCCAACTTGATTAAATTACTCTTCCTAAATATACCTAACGCTAGTTTACTCCTATGAACTTTGCTTCTCATTAGATTCTGTCATTCCTAGATTTATGGCATATCACATATATGTTGTTTCTAGATGTTTATTTGCTCCTATGTGATTTGATTGCATGCCTTTACATGCTTAACTCTATGTCCGGATGAGCACGAATTTAATGGGAAGGGAAAACACACTCACTCACATATATCCTTCTGCCTTACACTCAAACCTCATAACCCTTCTTCAGTACATCCTCAAACCACCCATGTGAAATGAAAAACCAAATCATCCTTTATACTACCAATCTCGAGTCATCCACCATTTCCATGCCCTCAAAATTTACCTTCCTAAACCACACCTTTCCTACACTATAAATACATCTCCTTCATCGTTAATGATCATCCAACCAAACATGTTATCCCCCAACAACCCAAGATCTAAACTCTCAAGAGTTGCTAAGATCTCCGTAAAACCGTTTAGAGGAGAAAAATTGACTCTTGTCAAAGCTCAAGTGATGTTGTTCCAAATCAACCATTACCCAAATCTTATGCTCATACTAATAACCCATCTCACACACAAAACCAAACACCCATGCTTGGTTCCACCAATGCTTCTTCTCATGATGAGCATGCACAATCCCAAAACAACAATCCAAACCTCATCACCAATGCTTCACTTGATGCTCATTCAACAAAAACACCATCCACTCATGAAGCCTATCTTCCATCCATATCATGCTTTCATGATTACTCAAGCTCAAACTTGTCTCCACCACCAAGAGTGTCACCACCACACCCTATAACTTCACATGTCATTCCTATGTTGCATGTCCAATTATCCATCCCAAATAACAACCACATTCCACCATCATCACCTTCCTCCAAACACTTGAAGTTCATTGAAGAACTCAAGGAAGCCCATGAGCTTTATGCTCTTGTTACCTTACACCTTGCTCAATGCAACTTAGAACAACTTTCCTCTAGCTCTCCTTCATCACCCCACAACTTGAATCAAGTTGAAAAATATGTCAACAATTGACCTTGTTGCATCTTTCTCCTAAAAAACCATTACATTCAATGAACACTTCACTTGGATTGAATATCTTCTCACTAGATCACATCCAATACCCTTACTTGAACAACATCCAAAACCTCAATCAACCTCTTCCGCTCCTAAGTCTACACCTCTAAACTCTCCAACTCTCATGCACCCAAACATATACCTCCATTATCCAACAAGAGTATCATCACTCTTTCGCTTCCTTGAATATCACTCTTTCGCTTCCACCTAGTCATCTCTACTTTATCCTCATTTCCCATCTTCACTAGAAGATTCCTCCATGTAACCATTCCCTACATTCTACTAAGTGCATCATCACCATCAAAACTTAAATCCCTAAAAGTCAAGTGAATTTCTTTATGAAATGCACCTTTTCCACTTCCTAGCAAGTGAAGAACACAAAGAAGATATCCAAGCTTCAAGTGTTGTCAAGCCATCACCACCTCATTTCACATATCCACTTTCGGTCGTCAACCAACAAAACACCTCGAAATTCCATGATTCCTAATCCTCCATTAATAATTACCCAAACTCTCAAAATGTCTCCTAACCTCAATCCTCAAGATCATTCATTGTCACCAATATATCCACCTCCAATGACAAATCCAAATCTCTTACATCCTCAAATACCCAACAAAACTAGGATGCTTGTATACCCTTGAATTCCTTCCTCACTCATTGTAAGTGCAAACGTTCCTCTCATTATCTCCCTACACACATCTTCAACATAAACCTAAATTGAACCACCAACTTCACACCATCCCTACCAAACTTTGGCTCATAACATCCTATCCCACTTCTCCACTATTATAGAGTCATCTTCATCCCTATCTAGGAGCATATCATCATCATCCCATATCACCTAGACACTAGACACATATCTTGGAAGAAGTTAGAAAATGGTGTGTTAATCAACTATTATATGTTTAGTTTCAATCTTTTTTTTTATGCCATGCTTTAGAATAATCATATTCGAGTCATGCATGTTTTGATATATATATATCATCATTATTATGTGTACTTTTCTACTAACTTTGTTTTGTAGCATTACTTCATTGCTCGACTCTTTGGTAGCCAAAACTAGTTTTGAGCATACACCAAGGGGGAGCATTTGTTGTTTTAAACTAACCCTTGATGTAGTTAAGAAGGATGCAATAAGCTAGGGGAGCTTATGGATATGCTAAAGTCAATAAGGATGCAATGAGCGAGGGGGAGCTCAAAAGTAGTTGGGTACTTAGTTCAGAGTTAGTTAAACAATGGCGTTAGGAGCAAGGCTTCACTAGGATGACGCATGCTCAATTCTTTTAATGAAGGGGTTCGGGATTTTCTAATACATTAGGGGGTCATCTTTCATTCTATATACTCAAGTCTTCCTCAAGCCATCTACATTAGGAGACACCTTTTTGCTTCAACAAAAGGGGGAGAGACGAGTGTAAACTAGTAACTTATACACTTTACTATGAGTTACGGTTTACATATTTGTCATCATCAAAAAGGGGGAGATTGTTAGTGCAAACGTTACGATGTTTAATCTATACAATGTATTTATGTTTTAATGATGACAAACACGTAACTTGTAATACATAATGTAAAGTGCACAAGTTACTTGTTCACACATAGATCGGGCCAAGCATAAAAGAATTATACTTATGGACTTACTAAATTGGATCGGGCTAAGCATGCATATGAACTTAGCTAAATGGATCGGGCCAAGCAAACAAACAAGCCCATTCGGGGCCCAATAATAACGGGCCCAACAAGGCCCATCAAGACCTCCTAAAAGCTTCTAGAACATGGAGGGAAAAGGAAAAATTCAAATTTCAAATTTTGAATTTACGAGGGAAATGGATGGAATATTCTTTGGGATATTCCTTATGCTATGAAATATTCTTTGGCATATTCCTTATGCTTTGGAATATTCTTTGGCACATGCCTTATGTTATGGAATATTCTTTGGCATATTCCTTATGCTTTGGAGTATTCTTTGGCATATTCCAAGATGCTTTACTTGGTCTCCAAGGGTGAAGCCTATAAATACCATGCACATGTTCATCATTCAAAGTTGATCATCCAAGAAAGAAAAACACACACAAGTAGTTTCATCTTGTAACTAGACTAGGAAAATGTAAGTTTAGAGTCTCATTGTAATATGGAAGATTCGGACGATGTATAAGTCCGTAGGTGGTTGTGTAGATTCGGACGATCTATAAGTCCGTAGGTGATTGTGTGTAGATTAGGTCAATTCGTATGTCTAGTGTGTGAATGCTTGGTTCGGGTGAAGAACCAAGTGTGTTAAAGAGTTAAGGCTTGGTTTGGGTGAAGAACCAAGTATGTTATTCCTGTGAAGGCTTGGATTGGGTGAAGATCCAAGTGTGTCCTAGGGTGAAGGCTTGAGTCGGGTGAAGATTCAAGTGAACGGGAGTGCTCGTTCGTGTGAAGGCTTAGATCGTGTGTCGATCTAAGTGGGACAAGAGTGCTTGTTCGTGTGGCCACGTGGGCCTTGGTAGATTGGTTCTAGCTAGGATTAGGACTCGACATTCCGTTTAGTGTCGCTAAACTTGGTGTAAGCTTGTGTACGGTTTGTTCCGCCACAAAGGAGCATGTTGATTAGTGAAGTAACTCTCGAGTGTGGTACTCGGGGAGTGGAGTAGGACGAAGAGGTGCTTCGTGCCGAACCACTATAAATCACCGTGTCCGGTTTGCGTTTTCTTTTCCTTACTCTTTACTTTCATTCTTGCATTTATCGCTTTATATCTATGCTTGCAAATATGTGTTGATTGTTGCTTATATTGTCATGATGATTGATTATGTTATAGTTACAAGTTAATATTTTAATTGTGTATATAACTATATGGTATAGTCTAATAGATTATTATTCACCCTTCTCATATTGAGTTTAATTTAATAGATAATTTGATACCAAAAATTTTTAAGATTTTAAGAAGGAAAACTTTAATTGAAGTTTGAAACAAACATTTTATAAACGAAGAAGAGGGAAAACTATTCAACCCCCCCTTCTAGTTTTCCACACCTGAGTTGAACGATCAATCCCCCGGTACTTGTCACTATACTATACTACAACAATCAGGTACACTGCCTGGTGGGGGTTGTAAGCTTCTCGAGATCCCTCGAGAGGTAAAGCCTGGTGCAATTCCCACGCATCAAGTTTTTGGCGCCGCTGCCCGGGTAATAGTTATTGTCTAGGTTAGGATTTCTTTTTATTAGGTCTAATTGCTAGATTCCTTTCTAGTAAGATTTTATTTTTATTTTTAAATTCTCTTTAGTCTATCTTTTTCTTCGTGCCTCTGTTAGTAAATTAAATTCATTGACTATTCTGTTGACCATTATGGAAAACGCGAATCCACCCCTTTCCCCTAGAGAAGTGGCTTTGTTGCGTGAACAAATTGAGAATGAGATTAGGGAACTTAGGGAGCTTAATAGGTTGATTAATGTTGAGCTCAACCATGCATTTAGTGACCTAGCGACAGCCTTGTATTCAAATAAGGAACTAGGACCTAATGATTTTGAGAATGTGGTTGAGGAACTTGAGGATGGGGAGATAGATCCAAAGCTAGATGACTATTTCAATCTATACCCCACTAAGGAGGAGATTGCGTACTATAATAATCTTATTGATAATCCTCGACCTCCTTTCACTAGAATTGAGCCTAAGATAAAGAGAGGCGATCCTAAGAGTGCAAAGATACCATGTATGATTTGGTATAAACATATTGACAATGCTTACATTGATTTAAAATCCCCAATCAACATTATGTCCTCGAGTGTTTATAATGATATAGTGAAAACAAGACTTGGACCTAGAAAGTATACTAAATACCCCGGTGGAGTTTGTAACTTTGTCGGGAGAGTTAAAGGTCTACATGTCTTTGTTGGGAACTTTACTTATATCACTGATTTTATGGTTGTTGAAGACCTAGCTAGTGTTACTGATTTTCGTTTATCCCATGTTGTGTTTGGTAAACCATTTGTTGAAGAGTCCAACTTAGAATATGATGAGATAGAAGGGACAATCGGATTTGCTAGTAAAACCGATAAGATCACATATAGGATGCCTAATAGAATGAAAGAATTTCGTTTTGTGCCTCGATTTGAAATGGATAACATTGGTTCTTTTGAGGATGTCAATGAAGAGGATAAGAAAAAGGGCATGGACTATGTATGGGAGAAGAAGAGCCTTTTCTACAAAGATTACTTTACTCTAGAACCAAAATATAAAGTTGATAAGGAATTTGCCAATAGGATCATAGGAGCAATTGAGAAAAAGGTGGTCGGTCTCTACAAAGAACATTTACAATCGGTAAATGAGACCGACGATGAGGTCACATAATAGCCCATGACCTTGAGTCTAGCTACAAGACTCGTAAATAAAGAAAAGCGCTTCTTGGGAGGCAACCCATGATTTGCGTGATTTTTAATTGTTTGATTATTATTTGCTTCTGTATGCATGCTTTATTTTATTGTTGGTAGATCACGTTTCAAAATAAAATGGTGAAAATACTTTATTTTGTTGTTTAACTTCGTCTTAACTTCATACAAAGGTATTTCGCAAAAGATAAGTGTAAGGGGAAACCCCAAATTTGTTTCTAAGAACGATATTGATCATGATTCTCCACAATATTAAATGGACATGTATATTCGTATTTGTTAGAGTCAAATGCTTGTATCGAGTCATAATGATGTTTTGTAGGATTTTCCAGGAAGTAGCACATAAGTTTTTCCAGAAATTTTCCGGAAACTTCACGTAAAGATTTTTGCAGGTCACTTCTGACGGCGTCATGAGTTAGCTCCTGACGGCGTCATGTGTAAAATTCTGGAAATTTTGCTAGTTTTGTTTTTCTAACGGAGTCTTGAAGTTTTTGTTAATTCTTTAGTTTTATAAACTCCAGGAAATCAGCAAACATTCATTCCACAAGAATTATATCTTACATTGTTTTCTAGGATTTGTTAGTATATATAGATTGCCGCCGATTTTACGCGAGGTTGCCTTGTTGTTTTCTCAGGTTTAACAGGTTATGTATAACAAGAAGATGATTTATATTCTGGAAGGGAAGCTTTGATTGTTCATTTTCTTGGAGGAAGATCTAACCTTGTTGACACACTATCCACACCGAACGAATTAGGGGAGTATTTGCTTTCATTCTTTTACCTGTTTTACTTTTACATTATTTAATTGAACATTGGGGACAATGTTCATCCTAAGTGTAAGGGGAGGGTAAATGATGATACCTTATAGGATACACTTTCACTTGAGTTTGTTTGTTTGATGGTAGGTGTGTAATAAAACTATGAGAAATACTTGTTAGTGTAGTTTTAGCGCCAAATTTAAATTTTTTTACAACATTTAGGAGTGAAACTTTAGCCTTAGCAAGCATCTCATGGATAGGAGTTCTATGACTAGCATGAAACTGTACTATTCAAAAAAATTTTCCACCCAAATATGTGAGGTTCGCCTTTAGATTTGATAGGAAAAGCATTTACTATTAGTGCTTATGAGTGTACCAGTAGCATTTAGATTCTAGAACTTGCGTTAGTGATGCATCCCGAGACCGCTAGTGAGACTACATTCGTGTAGTAGGATTTACTACATGATAAGAGGCATTAGGATCACCCTTGTGTTAAAACCCGTATCATAATTACTTGACCAATTAAGTCATATTACTTGGCTAGTAAAGTCAACTAATTTTTCCCACACCTTAGCGTTGTACTCATTTTTTTTTACACGAAACCCCTAGTACACCCCTCCGAGCCTATCTTTTCGTTTCTAACTTTAAGCATCTTACTTAAAGGAAGAATTTGTTACAACCCACTTAAATGTACACCCAAATCGCCTTAGCCTTCCGTGTATGCACTCATCTTTAGTGCATTATTGTTATTTGTTTAAACCCTTAGTTAATTATCTAATTGATTACATGGTTGCTAAGTCGAGTCAAATCCTTGTACATATTGTTTTAGGACGATTGGGACTCATGGGTAAAGTACTATTGTTATGGAGTAATGGGGAAGAACATCATATTATTACCCCCATATGCGCGTTAATCTTAAAAAGTACTCCAAGTGTTTTGATTATCTTAATTCGAGTCATTAGATTAGTTTATTGTAAAGTATATAAAAATTCAAGTGTAAGGGGAATATATATTCCCTATGATATATTATTTTGGATGGTAGGGAAAGAGTGTATGCAAAAAAATAATAATAAAAAAATCAAAAAATCAAGAAAAAGAAAAAAAAATAGAAAAAGAGAAGAAAAAAAAAACATACGGACTACCATGTCGTTTCATTCTATGTTTTTGTTATTTTTTATTTATTAGCTTAAGTCGAGTCTAGTCTTGGCTTAGCAACGCCATATTGTACATGTAATTAACCAAGATTATTAACTCGCCACCAGTAAAGATTTCCTATATCCAACAAAACTGTGTATTCCATATCCCTACACCTAATGTTATAACCCTTTAAAAGACCTCTTTGATAGTTTATCCTAGGTGATTACGCCATGTGGTGAAGGTTTGATCCTTTCCCAAGCCTATGTTAATCTATTTTGTTATGAAAGGTAGTAAGAGATGTTTTCCATTTCCATATTGTGGTATATACTTTATTACACCCGAGAGATGTGAGTATCTAAACACTATTTGTGAGGTGCTAGTGTATGACCTCCGTGCTTGTCTTTGGTCTTTAGTGAAATGATTATTTGTTGTAATTACTTTTATATTAGTGTTAAATGACCCCTAACTTGTATTTTGACTTGAATAAAAGCGCATTTGCTTGATGACAAGCAAATCTCAAGTGTAAGCGTATATGATGAGGCGAAAAATGAGCCGTTTTTAGGGGGTCATTTAAGCCCGGAATTGAATTTATTTGATCAAATATTGCCCTAAATCGTTCCTTTTGTGATTTTAGGTACTTTTGGAGTGAATTCTGGAAAAGGAAGCATTTTGGACGTTTTTGGAGCATAAAAGTGAAGAAAATGGCAAAGTCTTAATTTTCCTTGCTGGGAATAGTACCTGACGGCGTCAAGAGTTGGAAGTGGTGACGGTCCGGAGAAAATGTGACGGCGTCACATTTGGCCGTCAAGGTTCAAGATATGGTGACGGCCCAGAGTAATATTACACATGACGGCGTCAAACTTGGATCTAGGCAATCCGATCTCATTATGGGCGGCGAGTTGACGGCGTCAGACAATTCTTCTTGACGCCGTCACCTTGTAAAATCTATATATAGTTTTGCAATTTTCATTCATTAGAGGTAACTTTAGAGGGATAACTTTGGAGAAACCCTAGCACGAATTTTACTGCTCTTTCAAGGGTTTTTACCCTTTGAAACCTTTCATGTTCAATTGAGATAAGTATCCTTTCAATTCATTCAATATGTCTATGTGTTGTTTGAATATATCTTACGCTTGTCTTGAATTTAACATGCTAGGCTAGATCTCTTGTGTGTTTGCTTAGATGTAGTGAAACCTAGATGTTGATTATGGGTTGATTGTTTGTTTATAGTTGTTACGGATGAATGATTTCGATGTTAGGCTTAAGAAAACTGGCAGACTTCCATAGGGTAACATGCTTGAACGTCTTAAGAAACATGAACCAACGCGTACTAGGTTATTATGGTTGTATTTAATGCATGAGCGAATTCTAATGATCCCATGTTAGGAGCTTCTTGCAGGCTCTACATAGGAGTGAAGTAGGAGCTTATAGAGTTGGGGAAGTACGTACGCCACCCCACGAATGGTATTAAGGAATATAACCCGTCATCCACGCAATTGTAACAAACTATCAACCTGTAAAAGATATCTAGGGAGTAATGAAATCTAAGTAAACACAATTCTCCCCATTATTGTTCACACCACTAGTTTAATTAGCTTTATTTTCATTTCTGTTATTTTATTTTGATTGCATCTTAGTTATTGGGTTAGTTGATTAGCAACTAATTCCGCCCACTCTTCAAAAAACCCGAGATTTTAATTGCTTTTATAAAAATATAAAAATACATAAAGAATCATCCCTCACCTCTAGACCTAGTTTTTAGGCTTTCTAATCCTAGCGACACTATTCCTGAGTTGAAAGATCAATCCCCCGGTACTTGTCACTATACTATACTACAACGATCAGGTACACTGCCTAGTGGGGGTTGTAAGCTTCTCGAGATCCCTCGAGAGGTAAAGCCTGGTGCAATTCCCACGCATCAGTGGTGCAACCTTGTATAGCACCGTATTATGAGTTTTGAAAGAATTAGTATCGAAGAGGCCACTTCGGTCATATTTGAAGAATGAAGTTGTTGGTTCTTAATCACCAACATGAAGATCAAGTGTGGTGCCCATCATGACGTCTGCTAATGGCACGCACTTGTTACATGATCCAATTTTTACGTTTTGAAGCTTGGACTTTGGATGAACATCAAGTGGTAGCAACTCGGTTATAGGCTAAGACTATTTGCTTTCTTTTTCCTTTTACACCATTATTGTGCATCGCATGTCTTATCCTACCCCTTTTAGTTGTGAATCATGCTTAGGTGAAGGATTTGAGCAGTCATTGGTGTCTTGCCCGGCATTCCGGTCATGTACCATTGCCTTTGTCGCCTTTGCCGTAGTATGTTAGTAACAACACTACACCCAAAAGCCAATCATATGTGTTCACCCAATATTGCCTTTAAAAATTGTTTCGACCTTAGCTCTAGTGGTAGAGATTTGTGTAACTGCCAAGCCTATGATAGAATACATTCTATGACTGTGCGTTGAGTTATCACCCCGAAATTAACACTTAGATTAGGAGAGAGATATGAGTGTTTGTTCCACTTCGTGAGGTGTTCGGCTTTGAAATATTCTAGCATAGGAAGTTTTTAGACTCATATTTTCCAGTTTCTTGGGAAACATCTTTTTAAAAATTATTCTAATAAGGTCTACTTGAGGGCAAGTAGAGTTCAAGTGGGGGATATTTGATAACGTCAAATTTACCCATGATTTAAGTGTTAAATTCTCCCTTATTTGCTCATCTTTTCTATTCATATGTAGGATTTATACTCTTATTTGTTTATATTCTGGTTTCAAGGTAAAGATGAGCAAAAGAACAAAGAAAGGCAGAAATGGAAGGACTTGAGTGAAAATACATGAAAAATGTGGACTCTGCACTAACTACGGCGTAGAGGTTCATCTACTACGCCGTAGCGAAGATTTATGAAGACTACGGCGTAGCTCACTCCATGACTACGGCGTAGAGATTTGCTAAAGGGTACTGCGGAGTAGCAACTCTCCACCTACAGCGTAGACCCTAATTTGAGGAAGTAAAGAACTCACGAGGCCAAAGAGAAAGTTACGGCGTAGTAACCCTAGCAACTACGCTGTAGAAGCATCCAATGAAGAAACTACGCCCGTAGCACTTGATCAAGCTATGATGTAGTCCAGCTTTACAAAGGATACGGCGTAGCAACTCAATCAGCTACGCCGTAGCAAAGTCGGGCCTATAAATACCAGCCCTAATTCCGAGTTTATTCATTCACTTTTACCTCACAGAAGTTGGGAGAAACTCAGGGAGCAGGAGGAAAGAAGTTCTAGCCACATAGAAGTCATTTCCAATGGAGGATTCGCACACCAATCATAAGTTTATCATTTCCTTTGTCTTGTATTCGATTTATGTTTACATTTGTATTAATCTAACACTGTTTTATTGCAACTATGAACATGAGTGGCTAAACACCTCTTGGTGTTAGCCTAGTTATGAAATTGTTATTGTTATAATTTAGTTTTCTTTGCATCTATTGTCTATTGTTTGTATACTGATGAGGCGAAAAATGAGTCGTTTTTAGGGGGTCATTTAAGCCCGGAATTGAATTTATTTGATCAAATATTGCCCTAAATCGTTCCTTTTGTGATTTTAGGTACTTTTGGAGTGAATTCTGGAAAAGGAAGCGTTTTGGACGTTTTTGGAGCATAAAAGGGAAGAAAACGGCAAAGTCTTAATTTTCCTTGCTTGGAATAGTACCTGACGGCGTCAAGAGGCTTCATATGACGGCGTCAAGAGTTGGAAGTGGTGACGGTCCAGAGAAAACGTGACGGCGTCACGTATGGCTGTCAAGGTTCAAGATATGGTGACGGCCCAAAGTAATATTACACATGACGGCGTCAAACTTGGATCTAGGCAATCCGATCTCATTATGGGCGGCGAGTTGATGGCATCAGACATTTCTTCTTGATGCCGTCTCCTTGTAAAATCTATATATAGTTTTGCAATTTTCATTCATTATATGTAACTTTGAGAGGGATAACTTTGGAGAAACCCTAGCACGAATTTTACTGCTCTTTCAAGGGTTTTTACCCTTTGAAACCTTTCATGTTCAATTGAGATAAGTATCCTTTCAATTCATTCAATATGTCTATGTGTTGTTTGAATATATCTTACGCTTGTCTTGAATTTAACATGCTAGGCTAGATCTCTTGTGTGTTTGCTTAGATGTAGTGAAACCTAGATGTTGATTATGGGTTGATTGTTTGTTTATAGTTGTTACGGATGAATGATTTCGATGTTAGGCTTAAGAAAACTGGCAGACTTCCATAGGGTAACATGCTTGAACGTCTTAAGAAACATGAACCAACGCGTACTAGGTTATTATGGTTGTATTTAATGCATGAGCGAATTCTAATGATCCCATGTTAGGAGCTTCTTGCAGGCTCTACATAGGAGTGAAGTAGGAGCTTATAGAGTTGGGGAAGTACGTACGCCACCCCACGAATGGTATTAAGGAATATAACCCGTCATCCACGCAATTGTAACAAACTATCAACCTGTAAAAGATATCTAGGGAGTAATGAAATCTAAGTAAACACAATTCTCCCCATTATTGTTCACACCACTAGTTTAATTAGCTTTATTTTCATTTCTGTTATTTTATTTTGATTGCATCTTAGTTATTGGGTTAGTTGATTAGCAACTAATTCTGCCCACTCTTCAAAAAACCCGAGATTTTAATTGCTTTTATAAAAATATAAAAATACATAAAGAATCATCCCTCACCTCTAGACCTAGTTTTTAGGCTTTCTAATCCTAGTGACACTATTCCTGAGTTGAACGATCAATCCCCCGGTACTTGTCACTATACTATACTACAACGATCAGGTACACTGCCTGGTGGGGGTTGTAAGCTTCTCGAGATCCCTCGAGAGGTAAAGCCTGGTGCAATTCCCACGCATCAAGTTTTTGGCGCCGCAGCCCGGGGGATAGTTATTGTCTAGGTTAGGATTTCTTTTTATTAGGTCTACTTGCTAGATTCCTTTCTAGTAAGATTTTATTTTTATTTTTATGTTTTCTTTAGTCTATCTATTTCTTCGTGTCTTTATTTGTAATCTTTACCATCCGACATCATGGAAGGTGGTAACATCTTTGAACCCATCAACCCACCACAACAAAACCACCCACAAAACCCACCACTAGCAAACCAACCTCTTAGGCCCCGAACCCTAGGAGAGTATTCCCGTCCTAGCCACCAAGGCTATCGAAACACTATTGAGCTCACCCAAGGAGCCAATGTGTCCCCCTTGCGATCCGACACCATCCGGTTGGTGTAAAGCAGATGTGCATTCCATGGACTTCGTTCCGAAGATCCTAACCAACATCTTAAGGATTTCCTTAAAATCGTAGATTCTATAGACCATGATGTTACAACTAGAGAGTCGACCCGATTACGCCTATTCCAATTCTCTCTACGTTTACCCGCGTTTACCCGCGGGATCCATCACCTCATGGGATGATCTCACCACTCGTTTCCTTGCTCAATTTTTCCCACCGGGGAGAACTACCAAACTTAGAAATGATATCTTGATGTTCCAACAACGTCAAGGTGAAACTCTATATGTAGCATGGACTCGTTTCAAGGACTTACTCCAAAAAGTCCCTCATCATGGCATAGATCTTTGGCTCCAAGTCCAAATCTTCAATGACCATATCGATCTCTCCACAAGGCGAACCATTGACCAATCGGCCGGTGGTAAGCTACGTGATCTAAGTGCGGAAGAATCACGGGAACTCATAGAAGATCTTGCTCTCTATGATAACGAAAGTTGGAATGATCCCCGTGATTTGAACAAAATGGTCAAGGCAATATCTTTGTCTTCGAACAATTCTAGCACTCCCGACTGTAGGATCATGGAACTTGAGGACCAAGTCAAGTTTCTCATGAAATCTTACGAAGCTCCTAAGCCTTCAAGCCAAGTGAACAAAATCACTTCTTCATGTGAATTATGTAGTGGTCCCCATGACACTCGTGATTGCGTAGAACTCCCCGGAACAGCTTTCGCGGACTATGCATCCTCGCATACCGACGAAGCAGGAGACAAGTGGTACACTTTCAAACCCAAGCCAAACCCTTATGGTGATTCCTACAACCCTTCTTGGAAAAATCACCCGAACCTTAGGTGGAAACAAAGCCAAAACAATTCTTCCAATCCGCCTAATCGTTACCAACTAAACGGTCCACCCGCTAACCGTACTTTCAACAACAATCCCTCTAATAACCATGGTAGTACCAATAATCTTGAAGGATTGATGTCCAAGTTGATGGCATCTCGAGAAGCTCGCATATCTAGGTTTGAGCCGATTTCAAACAAAAGCAAAGTGAGATGACCAACGAAATTGACACATTGTTGAAAGTTCTCAATGACCGAGAAATGGGAGCACTCCCAAGCGACACGGTCAAGAACCCGAAACTAAACGTTAATTCCATATCATCGGTTTCGTCACCCACTTCTTGTCCGCAATACTACTCGGTTAGATCAATGAGCACGTGTTTCAAGCAAAACCAAATTCTTCAAAAGGGCCAATCAAATGAAACACCCAATATCAAACCGGTCAAAAGCATAGTTGAAACACCTCCTACACAAGACGTTGACGATGAATTCAAGGAACTCCACCTTGAACGCCCCGTCATTGATGTCTTAGCCCGTGCTCCCTACTATAGTTCCCTCCTTGAAAAATATGAGAAGTTTAAATTGGGTAAAAATGGGACCGCCTTTGTTCAAAACAAGTTGCCTAAAAAGCTTGATGATCTGGGTATATTTGTTTTGCCTTGTAAGATAGGAAAATCCGAAGCTTTCGACACACTAGCTGATTTAGGATCAAGCCTCAACTTGATTCCCTTATCCCTTTTCACCACTCTCAAGCTAGGAAAGTTATAGGAGACGGAGGTACTAATTGGTCTAGTGGATGGGAGTATTGCCCACCCGGTTGGGATGATCAAGGATGTAGTACTTCACGTAGGAAAGTTAACTATTTTAGCGGATTTTCACGTCCTAGATATGGTTAGTGATACTACATGCCCATTGTTAGTAGGAAGAGGATTTTTAGCAACCGCTAGCTCCATGATAGATTGTAAGGAGTCTAAGATAGCAGTAGGTGAGGGCGATACATGGTCGGTATATGATGTTAAGAAGCATAGCTACGATTGTGAGGACGAACCGACACCACATTGGGTAGAGATGAATAGGAGACCATCTAGAGATGGACCTTGGATGGAAAGAAACTTTATAGGACCTCAACGCCCATTCTATCTAGAAAAAGATATCATCGATAAAACACGTTCGGTGGAACAACTCATAGCTAGAGATGAGGAGCTAGACCCTTTTGAGGACCCCCGGGTCTTTAGGAAAATGATTGAGTTCTTATGCGTAATGCCTATTAACATAGAGATGAACAAGTGGCAAAGAGAGGGGGATAAGTGTAAATGGAGGTGGGACAAGCCACCTAAGGAAGGTGACGGATCATGGCATATAAAGATGATTTTATATGATCCAGATGGTGAAAAGTTTGAAAGGTCATACCGTACCAAGAAAACCGATAGGAAGTTGAAACCCAAGTTTGATCCCAAAGATGTCCTCAATGAGGAACTCACCCATGTCACGTAATAGCCCATGACCTTGAGTCTAGCTACAAAACTCGTAAATAAAGAAAAGCGCTTCTTGGGAGGCAACCCATGTTTTGTGTGATTTTTATTTGTTTCCGTATGCATGCTTTATTTTATTGTTGGTAGATCATGTTTCAAAATAAAATGGTGAAAATACTTTTTTTTGTCGTTTAAATTCATCCTAACTTCATACAAAGGTATTTCGCAAAAGAAAATTGTAAGGGGAAACCCCAAATTTGTTTCTAAGAACGATATTGATCATGATTCTCTACAATATTAAATGGACATGTATATTCGTATTTGTTAGAGTGAAATGCTTGTATCGAGTCATAATGATGTTTTGTAGGATTTTCCAGGAAGTAGGACATAAGTTTTTCTGGAAATTTTCTGGAAACTTAACGTAAAGATTTCTGCAGGTCACTTCTGACGGCGTCATGAGTTAGCTCCTGACGGCGTCATGTGTAAAATTCTGGAAATTTTGCTAGTTTTGTTTTTCTAATGGAGTCTTAAGGTTTTTGTTAATTCTTTAGTTTTATAAACTCCAGGAAATCTGTAAACATTCGTTCCACAAGCATTATATCTTAATTTGTTTTCTAGGACTTGTTAGTATATATAGATTACCGCCGATTTTACGCGAGGTTGCCTTGTTGTTTTCTCAGGTTTAACAGGTTATATATGACAAGAAGATGATTTATATTCTGGAAGGGAAGCTTTGATTGTTCATTTTCTTGGAGGAAGATCCAACCTTGTTGACACACTATCCACACCGAACGAATTAGGGGAGTATTTGCTTTCATTCTTTTACCTGTTTTACTTTTACATTCTTTAATTGAACATTGGGGACAATGTTCATCCTAAGTGTAAGGTGAGGGTAAATGATGATACCTTATAGGATACACTTTCACTTGAGTTTGTTTGTTTGATGGTAGGTGTGTAATAAAACTATGAGAAATACTTGTTAGTGTAATTTTAGCGCCAAATTTAAAATTTTTTACAACATTTAGGAGTGAAACTTTAGCCTTAGCAAGCATCTCATGGATAGGAGTTGTATGACTAGCACAAAACCGTACCATTCAGAAAAATTTTCCACCCAAATATGTGAGGTTCACCTTTAGATTTGATAGGAAAAGCATTTACTATTAGTGCTTATGAGTGTACTGGTAGCATTTAGATTCTAGAACTTGCGTTAGTGATGCATCCCGAGACCGCTAGTGAGACTACATTCGTGTAGTAGGATTTACTACATGATAAGAGGCATTAGGATCACCCTTGTGTTAAACCCGTATCATAATTACTTGACCATTTAAGTCATATTACTTGGCTAGTAAAGTCAACTAATTTTTCCCACACCTTAGCGTTGTACTCATTTTTAGAACACGAAACCCCTAGTACACCCCTCCGAGCCTATCTTTTCGTTTCTAACTTTAAGCATCTTACTTAAAGGAAGAATTTGTTACAACCCACTTAAATGTACACCCAAATCGCCTTAGCCTTCCGTGTATGCACTCATCTTTAGTGCATTATTGTTATTTGTTTAAACCCTTAGTTAATTATCTTATTGATTACATGGTTGCTAAGTCGAGTCATATCCTTGTACATATTGTTTTGGGACGATTGGGACTCATGGGTAAAGTACTATTGTTATAGAGTAATGGGGAAGAACAACATATTATTACCCCCATGTGTGCGTTAATCTTAAAAAGTACTCCAAGTGTTTTGATTATCTTAATTCGAGTCATTAGATTAGTTTATTGTAAAGTATGTAAAAATTCAAGTGTAAGGAGAATATATATTCCTTATGATGTATTATTTTGGATCGTAGGGCAAGAGTGTATGCAAAAAATAAAAAATAAAATTAAAAAAAAAATAATAATAAAAATAAAAAAATCAAGAAAAAGAAAAAAATAGAAAAAAAAAAGAGAAAAAAACATACGGACTACCATCCCGTTTCATTCTATGTTTATTTTATGTTTTTGTAATTTTTGATTTATTAGCTTAAGTCGAGTCTAGTCTTGGCTTAGCAACGCCATATTGTACATGTAATTAACCAAGATTATTAACTCGCCACCAGTAAAGATTGCCTATATCCAACAAACCGGGTATTCCATATCCCTACACCTAACGTTATAACACTTTAAAAGACCTCTTTGATAGTTTATCCTAGGTGCTTACGCCATGTGGTGGAGGTTTGATCCTTTCCCAATCCTATGGTAATCTATTTTGCTATGACAGGTAGTGAGAGATGTTTTCCATTTCCATATTGTGATATATACTTTATTACACCCGAGAGATGTGAGTATCTACACACTATTTTTGAGGTGCTAGTGTATGACCTACGTGCTTGTCTTTGGTCTTCAGTGGAACGATTATTTGTTGTAATTACATTTATATTAGTGTTAAATGACCCCTAACTTGTATTTTGACTATAATAAAAGCGCATTTGCTTGAGGACAAGCAAATCTCAAGTGTAAGGGTATATGATGAGGCGAAAAATAAGCCATTTTTATGGGGTCATTTAAGCCCGGAATTGAATTTATTTGATCAAATATTGCCCTAAATCGTTCTTTTTGTGATTTTAGGTACTTTTGGAGCGAATTCTGGAAAAGGAAGCGTTTTGGACGTTTTTGGAGCATAAAAGTGAATAAAACCGCAAAGTCTTAATTTTCCTTGCTTGAAATAGTACATGACGGCGTCAAGAGGCTTCATATGACGGCGTCAAGAGTTGGAAGTGGTGACGGTCCAGAGAAAACGTGATGGCATCACGTATGGCCGTCAAGGTTCAAGATATGGTGACGGCCTAGAGTAATATTACACATGACGGCGTCAAACTTGGATCTAGGCAATCCGATATCATTATGGGCGGTGAGTTTACGGCGACAGACATTTCTTCTTGACGCCGTCACCTTGTAAAATCTATATATAGTTTTGCAATTTTCATTCATTATATGTAACTTTGAGAGGGATAACTTTGGAGAAACCCTAGCACGAATTTTACTGCTCTTTCAAGGGTTTTTACCCTTTGAAACCTTTCATGTTCAATTGAGATAAGTATCCTTTCAATTCATTCAATATGTCTATGTGTTGTTTGAATATATCTTACGCTTGTCTTGAATTTAACATGCTAGGCTAGATCTCTTGTGTGTTTGCTTAGATGTAGTGAAACCTAGAGGTTGATTATGGGTTGATTGTTTATTTATAGTTGTTACGGATGAATGATTTCGATGTTAGGCTTAAGAAAACTGGCAGATTTCCATAAGGTAACATGCTTGAACGTCTTAAGAAACATGAACCAATGCGTACTAGGTTATTATGGTTGTATTTAATGCATGAGCGAATTCTAATGATCCCATGTTAGGAGCTTCTTGCAGGCTCAACATAGGAGTGAAGTAGAAACTTATAGAGTTGGGGAAGTACGTACGCCACCCCACGAATGGTATTAAGGAATATAACCCGTCATCCACGCAATTGTAATAAACTATCAACCTGTAAAAGATATCTAGGGAGTAATGAAATCTAAGTAAACACAATTCTCCCCATTATTGTTCACACCACTAGTTTAATTAGTTTTATTTTCATTTCTGTTATTTCATTTTAATTACATCTTAGTTATTGGGTTAGTTGATTAGCAACTAATTCCGCCCACTCTTCCAAAAACCCGAGATTTTAATTGCTTTTATAAAAATATAAAAATACAAAAAGAATCATCCTTCACCTCTAGACCTAGTTTTTAGGCTTTCTAATCCTAGCGACACTATTTCTGAGTTGAACGATCAATCCCCCGGTACTTGTCACTATACTATACTACAACAATCAGGTACACTGGCCGGTGAGGGTTGTAGACTTCTCGAGATCCCTCGAGAGGTAAAGCCTGGTGCAATTCCCACGCATCATATACTTTCATGGCGAGATCCCTCGAGAGGTAACCTCTTTTACAAGAAACAAATATTCATTAAACTATAAAAGATATTCTACATATCTTATCCTAAAATAACAAACTCTATCTATGGATTAACGATATCCGCATAAACTATGTCATCAGCAGAATCCATACGTGCTTCAGCAGAATCCTGTTAGCAGAATCTATATGCTGACTTCAATAATTCTTAACACCTATTGATGCGATACACTTAAAGGAGTTAGAGGGGGTGTAAGATCTGACCATGCCACATCTCGCTAGATTTTTCCATGTTAGTAGAGGTTCTTAATGACTCTTACATCTTCGTAGGTTCACGCCGCCCGATGAACCTTCGGCTTTACAATAGTCGGGGATAGGACAAGGTGTAGGATAGATTCAGGTGATTTAACCCTCTGATCCTGAATGAATATAACCCCCAGACGATATGATAGGATGCACTTATAGAAAACTAATCACAATAATAACAAGAGTAGTAATTAGGTTAGCACTATCTCTCTTTATTGATTTCTTTCTATTTACTTATTTGTTTTGTCATTTACATTTTCTTATTTATTAATTTTTCAAATCATAAAACCCCTTTTATACGTGACATTAAACTTAGATAATTTCCACACTCATAGCTCTTGGGACGACCTCGGCTTTACCATCTAGCTATACCTCACACAACCGGGTACACTGCCCGATAGTGTATTAGGTAGACCTTAGGTAAATGAGACACTTTATAAATATTAAAACCAGGTCGGTAAAACCTAAATCAATATACATAAGAATCGAAGTCGTAGTGGAATAAGTCACTAAAACAGAATGGAAATTTGCTTTTGTTTTGAGTTTCGGAATGGAATCACTAATTTATTGACTCATTTGTCAGGTCATCACACCAGCAAATGCTATTTTCATTCCATGGCTACCTTATTTTTATTTCATTACATTCCAACATGGAACGAAATTTTGTCATATTTCATTTATTTCATATTTTTGTAATGCTATTACAACGTGTTATAAAATATATAAAAATGATATATTTTATTACGACATAGCAACCAAACAAGACAACAGAATAATAATAACTCATTCGGTTAGTACTTTTATTCCATTACATAGTTCATGTCATTCTTTCACCATTTCATTCCATCTAAGGTCAAACCAAACACTTTTTTCTTCATTATTTTTTGGTATTTCCTAATACCATTTTTGCCGCTTAGTTTGTAAGGTTTTAAGTTTGTATAAGTAAATAAACGTATATACGCACAAATATATGTCGTTATATGAATTGGTTTTGATTCTTTAAATTTGTATTGCAAAGTTGTGTTTTTCAAACAATTTTCAAACCATAATTTTGGGCTTTTAGTTTAAACTTTACAAAAACGCAGCTCAAACTTTTTAGCACATGCCCGCTCTGCGTCAATTAAATCTTCTGATCCGCAACATTTAAAAAACAATATATGATAATAGCAGTTCTAAGACAATCATTATCGTCATCATTTATCTCATTGATCTCTTAGACCATTAATTCTTTTTCACTTAACCTTGTAGGCAAGGGAATAAAAACTATTAGAGCATGAGGTGCCTTAACCATCGACCCATGTTATTTATGTTTCTTCTTGCGTTAACAAGCACGTTAAGGTACCGTGCGTTCGCGTTATTCCTGCGCTAACGCTGGAAGTTAACGCAACGACGCAGTGTTAAGTGGGAAAAAGGAAACAACATTTACACAAATGATAAGGCGAAAAGTGTACCGCTTTTAGGAGGTCATTTAAGCCCGAATTCGTAATTATTTGATCAATTATTGCCCTAAATCATTCCTTTTGTCATTTTAGGTACTTTTGAGAGGAAATTTACAAAAGGAAGCATTTTGAACGTTTTTGGGGCGAAAAAGTGAAGAAAACGACAAAGTCTCAAAATCCTTGCTGGGAACAGTACCTGACGACGTCAAGGCATTGCAAGTGACGGCGTCAAGTGTGGCAAAAGAGGTGGATGTGGAGAATACACATGACGGCCCAGAACATTTGCAAGGCTATTTGGCCTGACAGCGTCACCAAGGCCGTCAAGGTCAAAACACATGTGACGGCCCAGAGTATATTTACACATGACGGCGTCAGAAGTGGATCTAGGCAATACGAATTTTATCTTGGTGGCGAGTTGACGGCGTCACAAGCTAAAACGTGACGCCGTCAAGGTGTAAAACTATATATAGTTTTCTAATTTTCATTCATTAAGTGGTGGAACTTTTGGAGAGCTTCTTTTTGAAAACCCTAGACGAATTTTCTGTAATAATAAGGGTTTCAACCCTTGTTCCATCCATGTTCAATTGAAGATAAGTTTTCCAATAATCATACAATATGTCTATGTGTTGTGTGATTCTATCTTATGTTTTTCTTCTTTTTAACATGCTAGGCTAGATTTTTGTTGTGTTTGCTTAGATTTAATGAAACCTAGATGTTGATTATTGGTTGATGTTTGTTTATAATTGTTGTGGATGATTGTATTCGATGTTAGGCTTAAGAAAGCTGGCAGACTTCCAATTGGTAACTTGCTTGAACGTCTTAAGAAACATGATCGGAGGTGTACTACGATTTATGGTTGTATTTAATGCATGAGCGAATTCTAGTGATCCCATTAGTCGGCTCGACATAGGAGTGAAGTAGGAGCTTATAGAGTTAGGGAATTTCGTACACGGCCCTACGACTAATATTAAGGAATATAACCCGTCATCCATGCAATTGTAACAAGCTAATCAACCGGTAAAAGATATCTAGGGAGTTATGAAATCTAAGTAAACACATTTTCTCTTATTATTGTTCACACCACAAATTAGTTTTAGTTTATTTTATTTTATTTTGATTGCATCTTTAGTTAATTGGGTTAGTTGACTAGCAACTAATTCCGCCCACTCCTTCAAAACCCGAGATTTTACTTGCTTTTATAAAAATATAAAAATACAAAAAGAATCATCCCTCACCTTTAGACCTACTTTAGTAGACTTTTTAATCCTAGCGAACACTATTCCTGAGTTGAACGATCAATCCCCCGGTACTTGTCACTATACTATACTAAAACGAATAGGTACACTGCCTGGTGGGGATTGCAAGCTTCTCAAGATCCATTGAGAGATAAAACCTTTTGCGAGGGTGCAATCCCACGCATCAAGTTTTTGGCGCCGCAGCCTAGGGAAATAGTTATTGTCTAGGTTAGAATTTTTTTTTATTAGGTCTGCTTGCTAGATTCCTTTCTAGTAAGATTTTTATTTTATTTTTATAAGTTTCTTTAGTCTATCTTATTTCTTTGTTTCTTTGTTCGTAACGTTTAACATCCGCCATCATGGAAGGTGGTAATCTCTTTGATCCCATTAACCCACCACTACCAAACCAACCTCCTAGACCCCGAACTTTAGGAGAGTACTCCCGTCCTAGCCATCAAGGCTATCGAAACACCATTGAGCTCACTCAAGGAGCCAATGTGTCCCCCTTGCGATCCGACACCATCCGGTTGGTGCAAAGCGGATGTGTATTCCATGGACTTTGTTCCGAAGATCCTAATCAACATCTCAAGGATTTCCTTAAAATCGTTGACTCCATAGACCTTGATGCTGTAACTCGAGAGATGACCCGATTGCGTCTCTTCCAATTCTCTTTACGTGACCAAGCTAGTCAATAGCTTGAGCGTTTACCCGCGGGATCCATCACCTCTTGGGATGATCTCACCACTCGTTTCCTTGCTCAATTTTTCCCACCGGGGAGAACTACTAATCTTAGAATTTATATCTTGATGTTCCAACAACGTCAAGGTGAAACTCTCTATGAAGCATGGACTCGTTTCAAGGACTTACTCCAAAAAGTCCCTCATCATGGCATAGATCTTTGGCTCCAATCCAAATTTTCTATGACCATATCGATCTCTCCACAATGCGAACCATTGACCAATCGGCTGGTGGCAAGCTTCGTGATCTAAGTGCGGAAGAATCATGGGAACTCATAGAAGATCTTGCTCTCTATGACAATGAAAGTTGGAATGATCCCCGTGATTTGAACAAAACAGACAAGGCAATATCTTTGCCTTCGAACAATTCAAGCACTCCCAACTGTAGGATCATGGAACTTGAAGACCAAGTCAAGTTTCTCATGAAATCTTCAAGCCAAGTAAACATAATCACTTCTTCGTGCAAATTGTTTAATGGTCCTCATGAAACTCATAATTGCATGGAACTTACAAAACATGCTTTTAAGGAATTCACATCCTCACGTGCTGATAAAGCGGAGGATAGAGGGCTCGCCACTAATCGAGGTCCTCGAAACTTTGGCGAGGCCTATGATGCATGGAAGGATAAGCCAAATTTCAGAGGATACCAAACTCGGAGCGTATCCTTCGATGATTCTCTGCCACTCGCATGGTCCGAGCATTTTCCACCCCAGAACACTCCTAAGCAAAGCTATGAAGATGCATTGCGAAAGTTCATTCTCTCTCAAGAATTACAGCTTTCCACGCTCGAGACCTGACTTAGACAACAGCAAGTCGATATGAATAACAAGGTTAGTAATCTGTTAACCGCTATTAAAGAGCACGCTGCTAGTAAATCGACTCAGGCTGAAGAAGTCAAATCTCTCACCATCATGAATCAGCCAACCTCCCCTGTGAAAATAAAAATTCCTAGTAAACTCTTTAAACATCTGTCACTAAAGGTGAAGGAAGCTAGGGACCATGTTAACCCCTCGGGACCAATCCACTTTGTAAACGCCATCATCACAATACTTGCTCCTACATCCAACCAGAACCAACAATCAACTGGGAATTAGGGTCATGGAGTTGAAGGCGAGACCCCAGAGAAAGACCACGAAGTGGCTAAGAGCCTTGCCGACTTATTCGAGGACTCCATCACACAAGAGTCAAGCGAATGGGATAAGTCAAAATAGAAATCAAAAGCTCACATGAAAAATCCAGTGATTTTGGGTGAATCTATTATAGAGAAACTCGAGGAAAACGTGGTAGATATTACTATAAGGTGTAGTGATAGGATTATGGAAAGCAACTCTGAAGTTTTTAAGATTTCTTGCACCAATAGGAAGAAGCTCATAACCGATACTTACATAGATCCTAACCTTCCTATAAACGTAACCCCCCTCTCCCTTTACAACGAAACCTTCCCTGAACAAATCACGTGTAAAGGACTCGATAACGTCAGGATAATGAAAAGGGTATCAGTTATGATTGGAGGATTCATCTATAACATTGATCTAACCGTGATCGATGACATAGACTCGGTCATTAATCCAAAACCATTTGTAATAGAAATAGGGGTGACCCTAGATAAGAGCGATAGTAGTGCACTATTTACCAATGGCGTCAGGAAAGTAATTTTTCGTAAGAGTAATGAGGAAGTGTATGAATATCGACCATCATTAGATTGTGATACAAATGGATTGCATGGTGGAAGGTCGGGAAAGATAAAGCGACGTGATCCAAATAACCTCAAAATACCTTGTATGATAGGTCACAAGTATTTTTATAATGTCTACATTGACATATGCCTACCCAAGAATGTTATGTCCTTGTTCCACTACAACAATATTTGCATATGGGGAATGATTTATAAAGGCAAAAATGTTGTCGGTAGAGATCATGAAGTTCAAGTATTCGTAGGAAATATGACATTCACAATGGACTTTACGATCGTTGAAAATATTAAGGATTATATCGACCCGAGGTTATCACAAGTTGTTTTCGGGGCGCCCTTTTGTGAAATCACTAGCTTAATGGTTGATAACAGGAATGGAATCATGACTTTCACAGATGGAATTAGGAGAATCTCGTACCAAACGCCGTATAAGATGAAATATTTCGAAGGGGTAGATTGTGACGGACTTGATAAGCTAGGGTCTCAACTTGTTTTATGTGATGATGATGTTCGGAGAGGCTGTAAAAACATCTTTGATTTATCGTGTGGGTTCTTTAAGGATGTTAGTAAGCTTGGTTCCAAGTATCGGGAAGATGTCTTTGAGTTTCACAGATAGAATTAGGAGAATCTCGTACCAAACGCCGTATAAGATGAAAGATTTCGAAGGGGTAGATTGTGACGGACTTGATAAGCTAGGGTCTCAACTTGTTTTATGTGATGATGATGTTCGGAGAGGATGTAAAAACACCTTTGATTTACCATGTGGGTTCTTTAAGGATGTCAGTAAGCTTGGTTCCAAGTATCGGGAAGATGTCTTTGAGTTTGAAGACCCAAAATACATGCACTATGAAAGCGAATCCGATATAGATTTGGAAGATGACCTAGGAACAAGAACCGATGATGAGGTCACGTAATAGCCCATGACTTTGAGTCTAGCTACAAGACTCGTAAATAAAGAAAAGCGCTTCTTGGGAGGCAACCCAGGTTTTATTTGTTTTATTTGTTTTGTTTGTTTAATTTTATTTATTTCCGTATGCGTGTTTTATTTTTATTGTTTGTGGATCATTGTTCAAAGTAAATTGTGAAAATGCTTTATTTTGTTTTTAACTTCGTCCTAATTACATATGAAGGTATTTTGCAAAAGCTAAGTGTAAGGGAAACCCAAATTTGTTTATAAGAACGAAATTGGACATGAACCACAACAATATTAAATGAACATGTGTATTAGTTATTGTTTGAGTCAAATGCTTGTATCGAGTCATAATGATGTTTTGCAGGATTTTCCAGGAAGTAAGGCATAAGTTTTTCCAGAAATTTTCCGGAAACTTAACATGAGATTTTTGCAGGAACATTCTGACGGGGTCAGGAGTTAAAACCTGACGGCGTCAGGTACTAAAATTCTGAAAATTTTTGTGAGTTTTGTGTATACCAGAGTCTTAAAGTTTTTGTTGATTCTTTAGTTTTATAAACTCCAGTAAATCTGCAAACATTCATTCCACAAGCATTATATCTTAATTTGTTTTCTAGGATTTTTTAGTATATATAGATTGCTGCCGATTTTACGCGAGGTTTGCCTTGATTGTTTTCTCAGGTTTAACAGGTTACATTGGACAAGAGGATGATTTATATTTCTGGAGGGAAGCTTGCAAAGTTCATTTTCTTGGAAGAAGATCTAACCTTGTTGACACACTATCCACACCGAACGAATCAGGGGAGTATTTGTTTTCATTCTTTTACCTTATTTTCTTTACATCTTTTTATTGAACATTGGGGACAATGTTCAGCTTAAGTGTAAGGGGAAGGTAAATGATGATACTTTTGAGAATACAATTATGCTTGAGTTTGTTTGTTTAATAGTAGGTGTGTAATAAAACTAAGAGAAATACTTGTTAGGGCAATTTTAGCGCCAAATTTAATTTTTTTTACAACATTTAGGAGTGAAGTTGTAGCCTTAATAAGCGTCTCATGGATAGGAGTTGTATAGCTAGCACAAAAACCGTACCACTTAGAAAAATTTTCCACCTAAATATGTAAGGTTCGCCTTTAGATTTGTTAGGAAAAGCATTCATTATTAGTGCTTATGAGTGTACCGGTAGTATTTAGATTCTAGAACTTGCGTTAGTGATGCATCCCGAGACTGCTAGTGAGACTACATTCGTGTAGTAGGATTTACTACATGATAAGAGGCATTAGGATCACCCTTGTGTTAAACCCGTATCATAATTACTTGACCATTTAAGTCAATTACCTTGACTAGTTAGGTCAAGTAATTCTCCCACACCCTTGCGTTGTACTCATCTTTAGTACACGATACCCCTAGTACATCCCTCCGAGCCTATCTTTTCGTTTCTAACTTTAAGCATTTTACTTAAAGGAAGAATTTGTTAACAATCCACCCCAAATGTACAACCAAATCGCCTTAGCCTTCTGTGTATGCAGTCATCTTTAGTGCATTATTATTATTTGTTTAAACCCTTAGTAAATTATCTAATTGATTACATGGTTGCTAAGTCGAGTCATATCGTGTACATATTGTTTTGGGACGATTGGGACTCATGGGTAAAGTATTTGTGTTATGGAGTAATGGGGAAGACATCATATATTACCCCCATATGTGCGTTAATCTTAAAAAGTACTCCAAGTGTTTTGATTATCTTAATTCGAGTCGTTAGAATAGTTGATTGTAAAGTATGTAAAAGTTCAAGTGTAAGGGGGACGTAAATCTCCTATGATTTATAATTTTTGATGGTAGGGTAAAAGTGTATGCAAAAAAAAATCGAAAAATATTCAAGAAAAAGAAAAAAATAGAAAAAAAAAACCATACGGACTACCATCCCGTTTCATTTTATGTTTGTTTTAAGTTTTTGTTATTTTTGCTTTATTAGCTTAAGTTGAGTCGAGTCTTGGCTTAGCAACGCCACATTGTACATGTAATTAACCAAGATAATTAACTCGCCACCAGTAAATATTGCCTTTATCCAACAAAACCGTCGTTACCATATCCCTACACCTCATGTTATCACCCTTTAAAAGACCTCTTTGATAGTTTATCCTAGGTGCTTACGCCAAGTGGTGGAGGTTTGATCCTTTCCCAAGCCTATGGTAATCTATTTACTATGAAAGGTAGTGAGAGATGTTTTCCATTTTCTTATTGTGATATATACTTTATTACACCTGATAGATGTGAGTATCTAAACACTATTTGTGAGGTGCTAGTGTATAACCTCCGTGCTTGTTTTTGGTTTTAAGTGGAACAATTATTTGTTATAATTACTTTTATATTGGTGTTGAATGACCCCTAACTTGTATTTTGATTAGAATAAAAGCGCATTTGCTTGAGGACAAACAAATCTCAGGTGTAAGGGTATTTGATAAGGCGAAAAGTGTACCGCTTTTGGGGGGTCATTTAAGCCCAAATTCGTAATTATTTGATCAATTATTGCCCTAAATCGTTCCTTTTGTCATTTTAGGTACTTTTGAGAGGAAATTTACAAAAGGAAGCATTTTGAACGTTTTTGGGGCGAAAAAGTGAAGAAAACGACAAAGTCTCAAAATCCTTGCTGGGAACAGTACCTGACGACGTCAAGGCATTGCAAGTGACAGCGTCAAGTGTGGCAAAAGAGGTGGATGTGGAGAATACACATGACGGCCCAGAACATTTTCAAGGGTATTTGGCCTGACGGCGTCACCAAGGCCATCAGGGTCAAAACACATGTGACGGCCCAGAGTATATTTACACATGATGGCGTCAGAAGTGGATCTAGGTAATACGAATTTTATCTTGGCGGCGAGTTGACGGCGTCACAAGCTAAAACGTGACGCCGTCAAGGTGTAAAATCTATATATAGTTTTCTAATTTTCATTCATTAAGTGGTGGAACTTTTGGAGAGCTTCTTTGTGAAAACCCTAGACGAATTTTCTGTAATAATAAGGGTTTTAACCCTTGTTCCATCCATGTTCAATTGAAGATAAGTTTTCCAATAATCATACATTATGTCTATGTGTTGTGTGATTCTATCTTATGTTTTTCTTCTTTTTAACATGCTAGGCTAGGTTTTTGTTGTGTTTGCTTAGATGTAATGAAACCTAGATGTTGATTATTGGTTGATGGTTTGTATATAATTGTTATGGATGATTGTATTCGATGTTAGGCTTAAGAAAACTGGCAGACTTCCAATTGGTAACTTGCTTGAACGTCTTAAGAAACATGATCGGAGGTGTACTACGATTTATGGTTGTATTTAATGCATGAGCGAATTTTAGTGATCCCATGTTAGGAGCTTTTAGTCGGCTCGACACAGGAGTGAAGTAGGAGCTTATAGAGTTAGGGAATTTCGTACACGGCCCTACGACTAATATTAAGGAATATAACCCGTCATCCATACAATTGTAACAAGCTAATCAACCGGTAAAAGATATTTAGGGGGTAATGAAATCTAAGTAAACACATTTTCTCTTATTATTGTTCACACCACAAATTAGTTTTAGTTTATTTTATTTTATTTTGATTGCATCTTTAGTTAATTGGGTTAGTTGACTAGCAACTAATTCCGCCCACTCATTCAAAACCTGAGATTTTACTTGCTTTTAT
Source organism: Artemisia argyi (assembly GCA_030686995.1). NCBI lineage: Eukaryota > Viridiplantae > Streptophyta > Magnoliopsida > Asterales > Asteraceae > Artemisia > Artemisia argyi. Next base: position 95,135,371 of record CM060688.1, read on the forward strand.
AAAAATATAAAAATACAAAAAGAATCATCCCTCACCTTTAGACCTACTTTAGTAGACTTTTTAATCATAACGAACACTATTCCTGAGTTGAACGATCAATCCCCCGGTACTTGTCATTATACTATACTAAAACGAACAGGTACACTGTCTGGTGGGGATTGCAAGCTTCTAAAGATCCCTTGAGAGGTAAAACCTTTTGCGAGGGTTCAATTCCACGCATCAACAAACACCCCCTATAACGGTTATATTCCTGCGTTTGGTTTTTAAAAAAAAAATCATTTCAGCCCCCCTAACGTATATATTGTGACAAAACGGCTATATTGTTAAAATAAATAAATAAACAAACAAACAAAAAAACACTTATTTCAAAACCCATTTTCAACCAATATAAATAATCATTCAACATACCATTATTTTTCAAACTTCCACAACTCAAATACAACATTAATACACATTATCTCTAACAAAAAAATACCCTTGTTTATTCCCAATGGATACGAATGAATTTAACTTCGAACAAATGAGCTGGTCCGATGTAGATGATGCAACCGACCTTGAGTTTATGGTAGCTGCGTATGAATATCATCAACAATTGTAACAAGCAGAATCATCAAAAGCTCCTGTGCACCGTACTAATGTCTATCATGAACGTGAGGTTGCCGAAGAACGCATGCGTAACGACTATTTCTATCAAGGTTGCAAGTATACTGACCGGAATTTTCGTAGAAGATTTCGTATGAGCCGGAAACTATTTCTAAAAATAGTCGAAGGTATTGAATCCTATCATTCTGATCCTCTTTCAGAACATTTTAGTTTCTTTAGGAAAGGACTTGATGCTTGTTGTCGACCTAGCATAAGTGCTCTTATGAAGTGTACATCTGCCATACGCCAATTGGCGTACGAAACCTCACTTGACGCGCTTGATGAGTATTTGCAAATGGGTGAGCATTGTGCACATGATTGTCTTGATAATTTTAACAAGTGTGTTATTGATCTGTTTATGTCGGAGTATCTAAGAAAACCAACTTGGTCCGATGTTCAACGTATTTATGAAAAACATGAGTGTCAACATGGTTTTCCGGAAATGCTTGGTAGTATTGACTGCATGCATTGGGCGTGGAAAAATTGTCCAGTTGCGTGGCAAGGGCAATTTGATCGGGGTGATAAAAGATACCCAACATTAATGCTTGAAGCTATTGCTTCATATGATTTATGGATCTGACATGCATTTTTAGGGATGGCGGGAGTGAATAACGATCTTAACGTTTTAGATAACTCTTCGTTATTCAACGATCTTCTTGCTGACGAATCCCCTAGAGCACCTTATATGGTAAATGGTCGAAGGTATGAAAGGGGATAATACTTAGCTGACGGAATTTATCCACAATGGGCATCTTTCGTCAAATCCTTCACGACAACAATTGACGAAAAACATGGTTACTTTAAAAGGAAGCAAGAAAGTGCACGAAAGGATGTCGAACGTGCTTTTGGTGTGCTTCAGGGACGTTGGGGTATTCTACAACAACCGGCACGTCAAATGGAAATTGTCAAGATACAAACGAATCATGTATAGTTGCATTATTTTACATAACATGATTTTAAAAGATCAAAAATTTAAACTACTTGAATATGGCGAAATATGGGTTGATCCGTCACCATGTTTTAGACAAGACAGGTGGATCAACAGATGTGACATCCGACGTCGCATTTCCAAAGAATTACGCGACCGAGGTACGCATACCCAATTCCAACAAGACCTTATGGACCATGTTTGGCAAAAACGTCTTCAACGTCAAGTAGAACAAGAAGATGAAGAATATTCCGAAGACGATGAATAAATTTCGTAATGTTTTTTTTTTTTTTTTTTTTTTTTCATTTTTTTTTAATTCCGTATTGTAAGATATTTTAATAATGAATGTCATGTTTTTTAATAAATGTAGTATTTGTTTTAGTTTAGGGGTTGAAATTGAAAATATTTGAATAAAAGTTGAGTTAAGGTGAGTTACGCTCTGTTCTCAAGTTTTTTTTTTTAAGTAATGGAAGTGGATGGGAAGGGAAATCAAAAATTGGGACGTTTTTGAGTTTTTTTTAAGGTGGAAAGGTAGGGGACGGGAAGGTGGGAGGGAGGGAAGGGATGGGCTTTTGTGTGTATATGTAATCTCCCCATATTTGGGATGATCAGGAGGGAATGGGTAAAATGAGAACATGGTTTTTTGTTAAATTACAATTATATCCTTGTTTTACGTCACATATAGGTTATATTTTCTGCTCCTAATTTTTATCTGACGTGAATCATTTATTTCAATACTTGTTTCGACTCTCCTAGAAGAAGCCACAACTCTCAATTTGTTTGTGCGGTCAAAATAAAGTTCACAATCAACTCCATGATCGAATTCGAAATTGGATTGCTTAAAAAGTTCAATTTTCTAGCCATACAAATAACAGTGAGTGACGATGCGAAATCCAAAATTATATCTCCACACACAAATATATAGCATTCTTTTGTGTCATAAAAGTTACTTCAAAACATGTTCTAAAATAAGTTCTTGCACAAGTTTTTTAACAGTATTAAATTTTCTTTATTAGAAAGCTTAAATCTTGACCCTTTTTTTTAATATTCTATATAATCTTTGATACTACCATGAAACAAATTAATACTAACAAACACTTTTAAATGGGATGTTCATGGTGAACTGATCATAATCAACTTACATATAGGATGCTTCAAAGTATTAGCAAAAGACAACAGTGTTATCCAAACATAATTTGGCTGCAATCACACTCTAATGAAAAACGTTGATTTTAACCAATCTTACAACTCATTTATTCAAAGAGACAATAGAAAATCATCCCATCCAAAGGTTTGTCGTGGTCAGTATTCCAAGGCCAAAAGATTACATCCCATCCAAATATTTGTTGAAATATAAGTGTTTGAGGGTATATTGGTAATTTGGGTAGCTTCTCATCCTTTCCTTGCAACTTAAAAACTAAAACTCAAGAACACAAATAAAAACCCTTCTATTCTTCACAATCCCATTCCTTAATTTCAAAGGTAAGAGGTGTTTTTTTGTGAGTTAAGGTGAAAAATTTAAAGATGACGTGGCGCTGAGGTGGCACTGAGTTATTGAATAACTCAAGTTAAGACATCTTATGCTCTTATAGCCGTCATGTGTTATAAAAAAAAGAACATTTACATATATATCCTTTGAAATTTTCAAAATTACACATATATCCTTTTGATGCATTAAAAACACTGTACTTTATGCATAAAAAACTAATAAAAAGGATATATATGTAGTTTTTAAAATTTTCAAAGATATACATGTAATTCTGCCTAAAAAAATAGTGGAAACCATATGTTTCATTTGATGTACAATATACGATTAATACATAATTAAAATCTAATAATCTTAATAACTTAGTTTATCGCTAATGTCAAGCATCCGCTTCTCTTCACACGTTTAACTCAAGGTTATTCGCATGTTTAACTAAAGGTTATTCATTTCTTCTGAAACAGTAAAAAATACTGTACCAAATTCTTAATATTAAAATAATCAAACGCAGATTATTGCGAATACTTAAACCAATGCAAAATATCAAACCCAACCTTTTATATTTCCGGGGAAAAAAAATGACAAATAAATTGCACGGCCGCAACGCGCGCAGGTCTAACATTTCTCGTTCCAAAGTTAAACTTGTACTTTTCAAACATTCATTTGGCCAGGCCAAACTTTTTACCACATACTAGGGGTGAGCAAACAAAACCCAAAAAACCAAAACCGAACCGAAAACTAAAAAAACCGAACCGAGAAAACCGACCAAAACTAAAAACCGATGGTTCGGTTTTTAATTTCTCAAAAACCGAAAAATACGGTTCGTTTTCGGTTTTCGTCCAAAAACCGAACCGTAAAAACCGAACCGAACCGATTTTATTATATAATAATATACAATTAATACTAAATGAATAAATAACTAAATAAATCAAATTTATAAATACATATTCATTTTGTGGGTAGATTTATAATATATTTATCTTAACGTTTATGTTTATATGTATATTTTTCGTAACGTGTTTTTACCTGAAAATATATCAATAAATATATGACGATGATCATACTATGCGTATATTCACGTGCCTGTGTGTGTCTCATCTATATGACTATATATGTGTAATTATAGAATTATGAATAAACATTATTATGCTTAGATTGAAAAAAAAAAAAGTAAAAATAAGAATAACCAATTTTTTATGTAATACAATAAGTTTGTTGTTATAAATTTTCCATGCCTAAATATGAACGGTTAGAAACCGAAAAAACCGAAAAATCGAACCGAAACCTATAAGAAACCGAAAAAACCGAACCGCCATAAACTGAACGGTTTCGGTTTTGGGTTCTATAAAAACCAAACATTTCGGCTCGGTTTCGATTTTAGCCAAAAACCGACCCAAACCGAACCGTGTACACCCCTACCACATACATGCCCGTTACGCATCAATTAAATCTCCCAATCCGCAACTTGATGAATAAACCAATAAAACGGTCCACAACCACTCAACCACTCCCACCCGGATCACAATCAAACGGTCCACAACCACTCAACCACTCCCAACCCCAAAATCCAACGGTCCCCAACTCACTCAACCACTATAAAGACACCCCCACACAAATATCCCAAACACAAAAAACAACCAAAACCCACAAATTCATTAAAAAAAAAAAAGAAAAAAAAAATGTCAGGAAGAGGGAAAGGAGGAAAAGGACTAGGCAAAGGAGGAGCCAAACGACACCGTAAAGTACTCCGTGACAACATCCAGGGGATCACTAAACCCGCGATAAGACGGTTAGCGAGAAGAGGAGGAGTGAAGAGGATAAGCGGGTTGATTTACGAAGAGACACGTGGCGTGTTGAAGATATTTTTGGAGAATGTGATTAGAGATGCTGTGACTTACACTGAGCATGCGAGAAGGAAGACTGTTACTGCTATGGATGTTGTTTATGCTCTTAAGAGACAAGGCAGGACTTTGTACGGTTTTGGTGGTTAGGTTTTGAAATGATGTATGAATGTAATTTGGTGCAATTCAAGTTCTGATTCAGTTTTACTAAAATTTGATTTGAAATGATGTTTGGGGGTGTTTGTTATGGCTTATATAGTGGCTTTTGGCTTATGTTTCATAACATCACTTTTTGTGGCTTATTTTGAAACTTTAAAATAAGCTTATTATGACATGATAATAAGCTTATATAAGCTGAAAAGTTTCAAAATAAGTCACAAAAAGTGATGCTATGAAACATAAGCTGAAAACCAAGTAAGGCATAAGTCTGCAACGCCTAAAATTATTAACTCGACAAATGTATGTGTTAGTTGTAATCTATTGATGAACTTGTAATGAAACTAGCCTTAGTTTGACAATGCCTAAAATACTAAAAATAAATACAAGTTCAACATCAGCTGATCAGCATTATATTTGATTGACCAAAATGGATGTTAGCATTACAAATTCAAAGTATATTACTCTATTTTTCATACTATTTAGTTAATACTAGTAACATTTTGTTCATTCCATCAACTTTCTGAAAAGATAAATTACTAGTTATGAGTGCAAATTTTGTATTATTAAGTCTGAAACAGGCTTATTATGGTCTAGATGTAAATTTGCATTGCAAGTGCACAGGCTATTAGCAAGTAAATGTTTGGATGATGGGAGGGACCAGAAGATATAGGAATTAAAGCTTGTGAGCAGGGATAGTTTCACACTACTTTCACTTGGTCGAATGATGGACCACGGATACCCTTATGAAAGACACGGATGCAGTCACCTACAAATTGTTACCGTATTAATTATGTTACAACTTGCTGAACTTTTATTGAGACGTGACTTCTTTTTATAGTATAGATTCAACAAAATCACATTAGCCATATTTTCTTTAAGGTCTGCATAGAACCTGAATTCTATTTTGTTGCAACTATCATCTGAGTCTACACAGAACAAAATGGAATATGTAGATATAGTTATATACACTAAACGGATTCAGCAGAAGTACATGACTTGGTCTTGTAGAATAGCACTACTACGTATAAATACATTGCTGGCAGTTTCTGAAACAGATTATTCTTAGTGGCATATAGACAGCAATATGAGGCAAAACGGCAGTATCAAGCATCATTGAAGTAAGCCCGCAAGGCTTTAACACAATTCTTTCACATCATTAATTGCACAAACTATATAGTGAAAACAAGACCCAAAATGATCAGCAATGCTTAATAAGTTCCCTGATAGACTGAACTTTTATCTGTTAATAAAGATCTTAACGAAATTATTCCACTAATACCACCAATCCCAGATGAATATTTTCAAACTTTCAATCAACCCACATGAATGCATAACCAAGTATCAATAATAAGTAAGCACTGAGAAGGATAAATTATAAAGTAAAGAACTCTATGAAAACTTATTTGTCAGAAAGTGGGTGTAAAGGGATCAAGGTAATCAGCAACTGCAAGTAATTAAGAATTGAAATAAAGATATTAAAAACATCATCCCACAAACAACGCCGAGAAAGTAGCCTTAGGCTAACACATTCGAAATCAGAAGAAAGATACAATGACCACCATTATATGATTTACTAAGTGCGTGCAGACGCTTCTCTTACAACTTGCTGAACTTCTATTAAAATGTGACTTCATTCTAATAAAGGTCCAACAATCACATTAGCATATCTTTCCGAAGGACGATTACATAGACCTTGGATCCTATCTAGTTCCAACTGTCATCGGAGTCTACACAGATCAAAGTGAAATAATGTGTATATACACTAGTGAGTTATTCTTCAAGAACTGGACCACATTATAATTAATACGAACAAATTGCAGTTTTGAAACGGGTATAGACAGCAACATGAGGCAACAGAGCAATACGAGGCAGCAGCCGTAAAACACAAAAAAGACTGAATTTAAGCATCATTGAGGTAGCTCTTAAGGACCAATCAGATAGGAGGTGTTTTCATTAGCATTTGATAACTGGCGGACTATTTGGTTTTGTTAGTAACTTTTTAACTTTTTTACGATTCACCAGTAACCTAAGATAAACAGACAACAGATATATCGCAACTGAAATACCATATACTATTATGATCTTTAAAATGAGCCAGCCAGCAATTTATGTTTTTTCTCTATGAGACATAAAAAGTGAGTCGTAAGCGGAACAGCATCCCACTTCATTCAAACTCATTTGCATCTTAAGGAAGAGTCGATGTCATAGTTTCTGAAACAAATGATTTGTGTCAAAATGTACAAAACCACATGGATGAGTTTCTAAGTTTATTCTTTTCACAGTGTACAAACAAAACATAAAAAAAATACACGTCTTTGGTTATTCAACTAATCTACTGTCCATGTTATCTATACACAACTCAACTTACAAACAGTTGCAGAAATTAACTACCATTACTAAACCATAACTTAAAAGTCACAAGATTCACAAAACATTATAATATTCGCTTAATGCTGCAAAACTAAAAGAAAACAAGCTATTCCTAAGTTATGTAACCATTAGCAACCATTTGCGCCATACGAATTTTTCCCTCATCATCCAACCGTTCAAACATTAGTGAAAGTGGCGCACTCCTACCAATTACAGACATCGCTAAAAGACGCTCATCAAGAGTCAGACCTTGTAAATCTTTCATTTGAGTCATTACTATGTCCATAATCTCATTCGCTGCATTGATTTCTTGCTTAGCCACTTTTGTTTCCACATAAGTTTCATTTAGCTCGCTAGTTTCATCTCTTTTGTGTTTATCACCCACACTCTCTTTAGATCCATCGAATGAAGAAACATCCACACTAACAGGCAACGCTTCAGCTTCCAAACTCGTGTTTATATTGATTTCTTCAAAGTTGTGTTCACCTTCAACATTGTCTTCGGCTTCAAAACTCATGTGTACTTTGATTTCTTTCGACGTTCTCTTCAACTTCAACGTTGTCTTCCGCTTTAAAACTTGGGTTTATTTTAATTTCTTCTGCATCATCTTCAGCTCCAACACCACCTGGTTGAAGGCCCCTAACTCTTTCTTTACCATAGATGATGCAAAGCTTGTCATAATGGGGAAATGGCCATTTTCTAAACCGAACAGCAGTTTTTTTAATCTACAAGGAATTACAAATACGCATCAATTTATTTTGGTTTGTATGAAATTAGTAATAATAAGCTGCTTAGACTTTAGTCGGTACCTTGATGTACTTGTCCCATACGTGATCATATGCGACAACACAAGATTTCTCGTGGTCCCAACTAAATCCACTCATGTATTTGCCAACCAACATGTCGTTTACAATTTTTAAGTTATTTTTCAAAGTCTTCAGTCTAGACTTTATATGAGGATCTGCTTTTATCCCCATGCTTGGAAGACTCACATTCAACATTCGTTCCAATGCCTCAAGATACCCAGTTATGAACTTATTATTATAAACGTCTGTGTATTTCCCCGATAAATGTATTTCCAGTAGTCCATCAACTAGCTTTGTATCTTCATCGGTTGTCCATATTCTCATGTTTCTTTTTACACCCGTCATTATACGTGAATACGACATCTACAAGACATCCTGTAGACAGAATGCCATTTTTATAACCAATTCAATGCTTATAGGTATCATACAACACCAAAATGCCATAATTGATCAGCGACTTGAATTACTTTTTTGAGGGAATTAGTAAGCCAATTTGTATTGCAAAATGATCCAAGATTGCCACTTAATGAACTATTTACATTCTGCAATAGTCGCACTCAGGGGAAGAAAAAAATAAAAAATAAAAAATAAAAATAAAAAAACCCTGTATAGTTTGAAGTAGAGCGACCTACTCCAACATTCAAATAACTATTTATCGAGATATCAGAACTTCAAAAGCTAAACATATCCGTAGGCTATATGATTCTAGTTACTACATATAGCCCTTAGGGGTGCTTTAGATTGCTTATCAAAACAGCTTATGGTTCTAAGCAAGCTTAAGGGTGTTTGGAGTAGCTTACTTAAGGAGCTTATTCACACCACCACCAAGGTAGTGTAGTGGTCAAGTGTCATGATGTCCTGATAGGTTCGAACCTCACTAGGTAAACATTTAAGGGTGGCCTGGGAAAGGGTTCCAAAACGGTCATGGGATCTGAGTCAAAAGTCAACACGGGTCTGTTTACAGTTTACTTAAAAAATTTAGTGACTTTTTTCAGTTTCAAATCACAATAAGCCCAAAAATATGGAGCCTATTGAGGGCTTATAGACTTATGTGACTATGTGAGTGAATTCCTTTTGTGGCTTTTTGGAACTGCTTAAGCTCTTCCAAATAAGCTAATCCAAACACTTACTAAACACAAAACTATGCTGAAAAAAACTTAATTTCACATTAAGGGTAAACTTGTAATTTCTGAATCGACAAAAAGTAACTACTTTAAAATAAGCAATATTTGAGTCTCCATGTTAATAAAAACTCATTTCATCTTAAAATAAGCATAAGCATAAAGACATGATTTATCTGATTTTGACAAGCACAAAATTGGCAAATAAGTTATTAAAAAAAAGTTATCCCAAACACCCCCATAACTTCCAAAAACACATTTCCTAACACCCATTAAGAAGTAAACCCTTAAACCCATAGAAACACCTATGGACATTATATCAAACCACCAAAACTATAATACTACATTGCAATAATGCATGCACATAGAAATTAATGTTACATAAACGGGAATATGTCTTGCAAACATGCACATAGAAAATGAAATATAACTACAAAAATGTATATACTACGTATTATTTATGAAGTTAGAAATGTGAACTTACAATAATCCGATGACTTTTGAGTAACCCACCAGCGGTTTTGAGAATGTGAGTGGCAGATGAAATTTGTTTTTTTTCTTTTTAGGTATTAATCTTTCTTCATATGGGCCCAACCCATTTTTAATTATAGTATTAATCTTAGGCTAGCAGGCAAGGTAGTATTTTTTTCATTATACCCATCAGCGTCACGTCAGCTTTCTCTCTCCTCTCACTCCCCTTTCACCACTCTTCACCAATTAGTGGGCAAGGGATATGTTTTTTCACCTTAACTCTATTTTTTTTAATACTTACACAATTAAAAACATAAACGTAAAAATATAAATACGTAAACTTCAAATTTAAAAACATACAACGTACGAAATTAAAACGTTACATAGACTACATAAACTACGATTTTATCACCCATCTGCAAATATTCGTCTAAAGCATCAGGAATCGCGCCGTATGCCATTTGACGAATCGCAGAGGTGTACTTCATCAATGCTGAAATGCCTTCTTTCCCGGTACAATCAACATTACTACTAAAAAATGGATTATGAATAGTTACCTCCCGAACTATCCAGTTGAAAAGAGTTCGACTCATTCGGAACCTCTTTCGAAAAGTATCTTCATCGTAGAACGGGTTCTCAGAAAAATAGGCGGCAACTAAACGTTCATGAGCACCATAATGATCTCGTTGAAGGCGTTCGCGGGGCGATTTGCTTTTCGTCTATTATTAATAAACGACAACGATCTTGCAATAAAATTCAAATTCCGACTTGTAACTCTCGTTCTTCTTCTGAGTCGGTGAACATAATTATATCGGAATTCATTTGAAAAATAAAAGGAATGAGATATATATTGTTTGAGATTGTGTTAAAAAAATGAAGTTTGTGGGTACTTATATAAAAGAAATAGTGGGGTGGTATGATTTTTTTATTTTATTTTTATTTTTATTTATTTTTTAGTCACAACGGATATAAAATGCAACGTTCGTGTTTTTTAGTCACAATGGTATGAATTAAACGTATAGATATTGTTTTGATTTGTACATGGGTTCCGTTTAATAAGAAGAAGTAACTGGTGGTCATACCACCAAATTTGTTCTTGAAAAACTAGTCTAGCGCTTGAAGGAGGATGGTAGGCAAGGAGGATCAAGCGTGGGGTGGGCCCATTTGGTGAGTGTTTCATGCGCTTGCCTACTAGCCTTAGTGACTTAGTCAAATGTATTTATTAGTAGTATTTTCTAATCTATAACAAGTGTACATAAAATATTGTTGCATATTTTGTTTCTCCAAATTTGAACTTTGGAATAATAGGTGTTATACGCTTTACTTCTCTTATGTTGGCTGTGAAATCATTCAATAACGCTGACAAATGATCGATTTGTGTTTTTGGATGTTTAATGGCAATTTTATGAATGAAACTCATTCACAAAGATATGTCTAACAACAAGATTCAAGATAAAACAACAAAATTAAAAGATAAGACATGTTAGAGTATCTGGCCGTTGTACAAGAAAAGACACCGAATTGAAAAGTCATCGAATTATTGTGAGTTCACGACTTTATTCGTATTGCTTATTAAAGTTCTTAGTTGCTTTATCTTGAAAGCAGTATCGAGCATTTGGTTAAAACTATCTAACTAAACTATAATAATAATTTAAAAATAAGCCAGTTGGTAGTAGTTAAATATTTTAACCAATTTCTTTAAGCAATAAGAAATAAGCAAATCCTAAACCCCCTTTTATAAAAATGGTGAGATCCTCTCATGTTCAATATAAACATGTTCAATATGAACATGAGAGTTAATGTTAACATTTATGTGAGTGAGGAAAATAAATTAATTAATTATTTGTGGGACCTTCATTTACTATTTTTTTTCTTCACAACATAATAGTATGACCTCCACGTTCAAATAGAACATGAGAGGATCCCAATTGTATAAAAACATTCAAAACATGATCAAAACATAACTAATCCAATTGCATGCACTTTATTTTATTCTACTAAAGATAAATGATGAATTAATGATCTACACTTAATAAAAAGAAAACGAAAAATAATTATAAATAACCAAAAAAATCTTAAGCTCATTTACTAACTGATGAAGTAGCAGAATCAGAGTCTCAAGTATTTTTAACCCATTTCAAATGATGAAATTTTGGGATTTTACTTCAAAGATTTTCTAATATGATGGTTTGTCTTAATGGACAAAATTCTGAAATGTTGGTTATTTACAAGTCTAGGAAATATATTTATACAAATAAGTTATTAGCAAGTTGCTATAAATTTTGCAAAAATGTTAATAACTGGTAACGCTGAGTAACCTTATACGACATGTTTGAAAAACTATGTGTGAAAGGTAATCTTTAAAAAAATAGTATACCTAAAAATTGCTTTTAAAGTTACAAATACACAGATTTTAACAATGTTTTTGTATTTACATGTGTTTACTGTTCACAACATCAACATGCAAAAACTCGAAAGAATTCACTATCACAAAACACAAACAAGTCAGATAATAAGTTGATCTTAATACCAGGGACGGATCCAGGATTTTAAGGTGGCTGTTGCACAAAAGAAATATTGAGCTAACTAAAGTTACACAGTAAAAGTAGCAAAAAATAAAAATAAAAATAATTTTTTTGGGTTGCACATACCACAAAAACGACAGTTTTAAAATCTTTTTGCACTTCATGAATTAAAATCAGGTGTAGCTCGTGCCATACCCGGCATACATGTGGGTCCGTCCATGCTTAATACTAGATCAAATAGATAAAGATCATCTGATATGTAGATTTCTTACGGTAGGTTAACTAAAATTAGATCAGAATAACAAGACAATACCTACCTGATGCGCAGACCATAATCTCTGGGTTAATGAGTCACATGCCTAAGACGAAATAAGAAAGTCACAAGATTCACAAATGTCACATTACAGAAATATTAACATCCACATGATGCCACAAATAGAAAGATACTACTAAGACTAGTTTATTGTTGGAATATGTAAATCATAACAAATATATAAACATATAAACACATCAAGCACGCAGCGGAATAGGATCAAATACATGTAATTGAAATTAACCGAATATAAATAAATGCGTACCTCTTTTGTGATTTCTAGCAAGAACAAGAAATCAATTGAACAAGAACTTATAAACCCTAATTAGGGTTTAATATGGATCGACTAAGGAATAGTCGAATGGGCAATCACAACGTTAGCAAAAATATGCCAACACTTCGTTCTTGAACACACGTACTATTAGCGTTTCAATAAGAAAAGCTAGGTTCTTAATTCACGAGCAAGCACTACTAGTTTAGCCATAGTTGATTTAATAAAATCTCGCTCTTTCGGAACCGGTATAGAAATGGGTGCTTTTTCTACGTTGTTTACCTTAGTTACTGGGGGGTTTCGTGGAAATAAAAAAGGAAGTAGATTTTTTGGTGCGATTGCCGGGGAATTGAGACAGTTTAATTTGACTAAAAGACTTTCATTAGCTCCTTAGGTATTATAATATGAGACCAAGAATCGAACCAGATCGAAACATTCAGCTGTCGACGGACACACTTTGCCGGAACGTCGACCACAAAGGAAGGATAGCCGGGCCCCGGTTCCCAGGGTTAGGGTATTCCCTATTATGTTATGAGCCTACTCAGCCTATAGCTCAAGAAAGGAGAGGAAGAAGAGATTGGCTTGCTAATGAACCAAGGAATGAATAGAATAAATCCATGAGGCCATGTATTTATACCATCACAAACTTGGAGCAAAAGAAATCAATCCCTACCCCCATAAGGAGTGGGTCGGCCGATCATAAGCCCAAGGGGGGGGGGGGTTTCTAGATCCTTCTTGGCCACTATTTCACTCTTAGTCCTTTAACTTTCGTCTAACGGTCGTTAGGTACTGTTAAGTGCTTATTTCGTGAATTTAATAATTATTCGTAATTAAAACAATAATTATTAATTAATTGAAACTCATACGTAAAGTGTGCAAACCCGAAGTCTCGAGTTCGAGTCCGGACATATTCATTAATTTTTATCTGTTAATTCTAACAGCTCTCACTCGGATATACATTAATGTAATAATGACAATGGTTAGTCTAGCATAACACGCCAATGTCCCCAGAACGATCACGAGTATGGTTTCCTGGAAAAAAACCACATTTTATGATTCATCATCATACTTATCCTTTTGATTCTAATACTATGTTAATATGGATATGGATCAAAGTCATTCCATAATTAACTATTGTTTCTCGTTATTTATGATCAAGCAAGATTACCAATTCATCTAAACGTATTCCAGATAGACCTTGAGCATGGTCATGCAAACATCTTGTTAATCCAACGAGTGGCCAAACAATATTAAACTTCAAAACAAATTTGAAGGAACCAAATCCTGTATTGACTACAAGCATAACCTATGAACTTCGCATCACTTCCGAAAATAATCCTTATAACTACCAGTTACGGATAGCGTTAGTGATGAGTGTGTAAATACTCATCATTTTTGTCTTATATGAACTGCCAAAACATACAAAAACACCCAAATATGTATCAAAATACTTAAAAATATCTTAGAGGTGTGTTTTATATGTTTCAAACACAAAATATGCAAAAACAAATGAAAAACGTACAAAGTTTGCATAATTGGCAGTTTCAGTCCCTCAAGTTTCATAAATTTGCAAAACTAGTCCCTGGTGAATCAAAACTTGTACAAATATCATAAAAGGTCCTTGGGATTCATAAGTTGTAAGAAATAGTCCTTTAAAGTTAAAATTCACATATTTACAACTATGGTCCCTCAACTTTGGAAAAGTGTCAAAATTAGTCCCTAAGGTTTAAAAATAAGAAAATATTCAAAATAAACCTTATACTATTCTAAAATGACATAACTGGTCCTTTTTGTTAACATTTGATATTTACAGGTTTAACCCTTCAAGAATCAGAAAATTACAATAAAGGTCCCTGGAGTTTGAGGTATTGACAGAAAAGGTCCTTGGGCATTAAAAATGGAATAATTACATCTTTGGTCCTTGGGTTGTTCAACAGTGGCAATAGTGGTCCCTAAAACTACTTTGGGAAAGTTACAATTCAGGTCCCTCAATTTTGTATTAATTACAAATTTGGTCCTTGTTGAGTCTAATTACCAAACGGACCTTTAATTCTTATTACCCAAAAATAAAACACTAACCTAAGTCCACCCCTGGTCCAGTCCATGTACCAAAGCCCACACTTAGCCCAGTCTTAAACCCGGTCAACAAGTCAAACCACCAAAACCATACCACCCCGTCTTCTTTCCTTCCCCACCAAAACAGCCAAACCCCCCCCTGCAATACCACTCTCCCATCCACCACTTGCACCATTCCACTGCACCCTTATCCATCACACTCCCCAAGGTCATTTAATGCTTCCCCCCCCCCCCCTACTACACGTTATCAGATACCTCAACTAGTCAAATTCCTATTTTCCCGCCAAAATAGAGGAGGTGCAAAAAGTGAACCAAGTTGATAATTGATTGATGGGATTTGACCAATGGGACCCACTGAGCTCAAGGGATGCATAAAAAGAGAAGGAAGGAGCAGATATGGGAGTTAGTTAGTTTTAGTTAGTAGAATAGTTTAGCTGTATTGTCGATTAAATTTTAATTAAGTATTTCAAGTGGTAATTTTATCTCTTAAGTTGTATTTTAAGACTTTGTAATGTAATATCAAGTTTAATTAATCAAAGTTTCCCAGTTTCTCAGTCAAAGTTAAATTGTGTTCAAAATTGCTCAAATTTCCATTTTAGCTTATAAGTTGTTTAACCTTGGTATTCAGTGTTGCATACTCTCAGTAAAGCTTAATGTTAATGTATAATTGGGATTCCTAGTTCAATTGTGTCTTAAATGTTAAATAGTGGTCTGGTCAATGAAAGTCAACAAAGCAGGGGAGGCTATTGATGGTTATTCTGGGTAGATGAGGGGTGGTCAATGATGAAATGTAAGCCTATCCAAAGATAGGTTGAGGTTGGTGTCACCTGTTTCAGTTAGAATCCCAGAATTGTAAGTCTCACTTCAAGTTCCTATATTTTCTATTGCTCAAACTTTGTTATTACTAGTTATAGTTGTTATAGCTGTTGATTTATGTTTCTTTATGTTCAATATTGGATTAGTGAAAGTTTAAGGTTATGTTTATGGTGTAGATTAGCAGTTTACTTCACAAACCTTCAAATTCAGTTTGTAAAAGGGTGTTTGGGTCAAGCTTGATTGCTGAGGTTTTGTTGTTGCTTTGGTATTATTGCATCACTAATATGTTACATTAGGTAATTTTAGGTCATTTATAGTTTCACAACCTGCATTAGTTGACAGATAGTCAAAATCACCAACACCTTCCAATCTCAGTTAACTGTTGGTGATTCACACCTCCAAGTCATTCATGTTAGTTCATATTGTGTTGTAGTTACATAATTTAGTTTCAATATAACATATAACATCAATTTAAATCAATTAGGGCCTGTGTAATTCCATTTTAGTCAACCTTTCTTATTTTCTTCAAAAGTCAAAGTGTGCATTTTCAGGTTTTTACCAAAATTGAAATAATTGTTTTGATTTTTATATGTTGATTTGGAATGTGAAATTTGTTTCTATATACTCTCTACCAGCTCATCTTCAAAGTCCAACCATCATTTTATTTTTAGAAATTTTCTTGTGGGCCCCACAAGTCACCAAAGTGACTTGCAGGGCATATAGCTGCTCTGTCTCAGCATCTGCACACCCACCACCACCACTTTGTGGTGGTGTTCTGGCCACCATGGTGGTCCACCACCTTCACTAGTTGCACCATTCAACCCTCCCCCTACCAGGCTCCACATTTTGACCCTTGGGTTGGCCTCACACTCCCTGGGCCCCACCTGGATTAGCTACTTAATCTTGTCCCAGTTCTGAGGTTATACCAAGTTTCCAAGTGCTTAATTTGTAGCTTATTGCTTATTCTGAGGTCCCTAATCATATTTTCCAGCTTATTCATGTTCTAGTAGCTTATTTAGACCAGATTTAGCCATTGTGGGTCCCACCACATGCCATTCTAGCTTATTTTCCATTCTAGTCAACTAAAGTCAACTGTCTTGACTTGTAGCTTATTCAGTGCTTATTTCTAATTTCTAAATAGTTGTTTTTATAAAAGTTGTTTGTTTTTAGGTATTTAATAAGTTTGTAAAATAAAAATCAAGAAAAACTAATATAAAATTAAGTGATAGTTTCTATTTAATTAGATTTAATTTTAATTTCTATTTTTACATTTTTATTAAGTAAGTTGTGTTTTTATATTTTTAATAATTTCATCTTAGGATAAAATAGTTATAATAAAATTTTCAGATTTTTATTTGGTCATTTAGTATTTATTAGAATTAATTTTAGTTTTATTAATTATTAATTAATAATTAGATTTAAATAGCATTATTAGTTTTTATTAAGTAAAACCTTGTTTTTATATTTTTTACAGCTTTTATATGTTATAAAATAATTTTAGAAATTTTCTCATAATTATTACTGTTCATTTAGTATTTTTCTTAATTTAAAATAGTTTAATTAGTTAATTAATGTTTAATTAGTAATTAATTAATAGAAAATCCACAAAAAGACAAAAACACTTATTTTTATTTTTAAAACTTATTTTTAGTTATTTTATAATTTTAGAAATTTTATTTTCACCCTTTTAGTATTTAAATAATATTATATTGTATTTTAGTTATTTAAGTATTTATAATAAGTATTAAATAGTTTCTAATTAATATTAAATTATTAAATAGTGTAAAAATAGTTTTTAATTTTCTAAAAATTTTCTTTTACCCTTAGGTTTGTAAAAAAGTCATTTTCACCCCCTGGGTGTTTTCAGATTTCCGTTTTTACTTTTTATTTCGTACGCTTACGTTTTATTCAAACGTGAACGTACGCGTTTTTAGGTTTTAATCGTTTCTGGTTTACCTTACTTTCCAGTATTGTTAATATAGTGTATTTGAGCTGTTTTCTTTCATATTCCAGTAGTGTAATCATCACCACTCACTTATATCCATTTTCATCCAAATTCACCCGATCACGAAACCGTTTTAATACCATCCACACCTCGTCGGGACATAACGACCCGGGGAAACCCTACACTTCCACGGAGCATTGATTCTAGGCTGTTTAACTTTGTTGACCATTCCTTGGTCAATATAAGTTAGGTGGTTCGGGCTCAATCAATTTTTGGCGCCGCTGCCGGGGAGGTTGTGCGCGTATTCTACACGGTTTTGCGTATTAGTGAACCTGGATATACATCCATTGTATATTTACCATCCCTTGTTCATATTTTCTTATTTTAAAAACAAAACTGTTTCTGAAAACTTTGTAAAATTAGTTTTCAACAAACACAAAAAACACAAAAAGATTTTCTTTCTTATAAAATGTTTTCCAAAAACACCAAAAATATCCATCTTTACCCTCTTACCTTTTTGATTCTCCATTTCTTACCCTCTATACACATTTGATTCTTTCTATGTCTCATCCACACTTTCTGGTTTGCCAATGGTGTGGTAATCCTCATAATGGTGGCGATTGCCCCAGTTGTGGCATGGTAGAGTCGGGAAACGGGTCTGTCTATAACCAGAATCCTTATTCCTACCATGACACAACTGATTCATTCCATCAGTTACCACACCATGAGACTCAGCAGTTTTACTGTTGTGAGTACTGTGGTGGTTCACATTACAGTTCTGATTGTCAATCGGGAAACACGCTTGTCTATGAGCAGTTTCCCGATAACAATTATGAATCTAGCACATATGACTCACAGCCTCAACAGTTTTACTGTTGTGATTACTGTGGAGGTCCACACTTTAGCTCTGATTGTCAAACGAGGAATCCATTTCCTTGTAACAATTATGACTCTTCGTATCAAGACCAACCTCCACAGTGTCAAACTATCCTAGCAACTCCTCAAATCCAGCAAGACTTTTTAGAAGTTCTTGAGAAATTTAAAGAACTTAAGGAGGAGTTAGCTAATATTTTACTCCGCCAAACTCCAAATTCTTCTTGTGCTTATTGTGGGGGTCCTCATAGTGATTTTCAATGTCAACCTTACGGTTTTGACACATCCACATCCCCACAATTTCCTTTCATTCCAAATTCTCGTGGGAAAACTATGGCAGAATTACTTGCTGAAGAACGAGAATCTGGAAAAAGCATGGAAGAGTTATTGGCTGAGCAACGAGCAGCTAAATTTCGTGCTAACATTCGGAATACTGCTCTACTTGATGACTCTGATGACAGTGATGATGAAGATAACATTGTTATTATTCAAAAAGATTCATCAAGTTCATCGGTTGACATCCCAGCAGTTGAGATTCCATCTCAAACAACTGCTATCACACCTGAAGTTCACACTCACTCTCCAAACATGGGGGATGAGCATCTTGACACTGTTCCTTCACAGGAATCGGACGAATTCATAAAGTCTAGTGTCGAGATCCTTATCCCAATCCCAGGAGAGTCACAGGGAACTTTGGATCATGTGTGTGATCTACCTTCTCACCCTGAAAATCCAAAAGATCATTTTGAGACCTTCTCCGATTTTAATGATGATTACACATCTTATGGAGAAGTTGAGTATGAGGAGGCACCATTTCCTCATTCGGATGTTGACCCTCTTATTGAGGAAGTCACAAACGAACTTACTCACATCATTCCACTTCCTTTGGGAAATGATGATGGTCTCCTTGATCCTGAAGCCGATGTGGGAGAAACTGAAAATCTTTTAAACTCTAATCCCAACATCGAGCTTAGTACTTCCCATGCTGATGAAAATTCTTTATCTTCTGGAGACATCAGTCATGTGGAAGGTTTGCCTTTTGAGCTAGTTAGCTTAGAAGAAGAGAATGATGAGATTGACACTGAAATTAAGGATGAAGCACTTCGTGCTACATTATTGAAAGTCAATCTCCTCATTTCTAAAATCGAGGCTTTCAAAGAGAAACCTATTTCATCTCCTATCCCCATAAAGGATAGTGACATTCTCTCCGATGACCCTATACCGGAATTTGAAGCCTTTACTTTTGATCCTTTGGGAGAGAATATTAGTGGCAATACCACTTCTCATTCTCATAATTCTCTCCCTGATTATGAATCATTTACCTTCGATGAGTTCTCCTGTGAACTCACACACATCAATTCAGAATATGATTCATTCACGTTTGATGAGTTCTCCTGTGAACTCACTCATGTCATGACTCCTTCGGAGTTTGATATCCCGGGGGGAGATGCTCTCAATCATGAGAGTTTGCAAATTCCCACCCACCCTCCCGGGATGTTTACGAGCTTAACCTTTGAAATCCAAAATCAGGCTAATGAGCCTGCCTTCGAGGAAGAAGATCTTATCATGATTTTCATCATGGTTTTCTTCCTTTTCTTCACCTACAAGGTGACTTCTCCTGTTCTTCACTCCTTCGGGAATGAAGACATTATCTTTGATCCCGGCATTTTCATTTACCATTATTTTGGGCCGGGATTATATCTCATCGGTGTGGAACTTTCACGTGCTTCAAATGTTTATCCAAACATCTTGAATGAAAGTCCGATGGAGATTATTTCTTCCACATCATACTTCCCCATGGACAAATGAATTCGGGGTCGAGTCAAGCTCGCGACTCGGTAAACAAAAACTGAGCATGCTTATAGGGTTTTCACCCTAAGTGTGGGGGAGTCCCCCATGCTATGATTACAGAAGTGAAAATACAAAATGATGTTTTCCACGCTTAGCTTGTAATGTTGCCCTTTTACGTTCAAAGAGTCGGCATAATAGCCGGGACTTTGAATATTGAGGACAATATTCATGATTAGTGTGGGGGGGTATTCGCTATTCTAGCGAATTTTATCACATTTTACTATCTTATACCCCCATTTTTGACCAAAAATTTTCAAAATTTTTCACTTGAGCTCAAAATTTTTTGTGGTAATCAATCCGCCTTGTCTAAACGACAAAAGGGATTGGCTAGTCCAGGAGCAAACGACTCTTGGTAAAGACATCTCAAATCCGTTGATGGCTGGCAGTTTGCCAAAAACTTGCATGGTTCCTCAGCTCCCCCGCATCCTCATAAGCAAATGAGCTGGCTAGCCCGCAAGATTATGGCTTGTGGTAAAGGCCGTGGAAAATCCATAATTGGTAATCAGCTCACCAAGATGTTGACTATTCCATCAAGAGTTGGCTAGTCCAGAAGCAAACGGCTTTTGGTAAAGACTAATCAAATCCGTTGACAGCTGGTGGTTTGCTCAAAATCACACGGTTATCAGGTGTGCCACAGTTCTTACACCTGGCTACTCCAGAAGTGATGGCTTTTGGTAAAGAGTTCTTTGAAATCCATTAAAACTTCATAAGATTGCTAGGGACTAGCAATAGTTTAGTGTGGGGGATTGATGAGTGTGTAAATACTCATCATTTTTGTCTTATATGAACTGCCAAAACATACAAAAACACCCAAATATGTATCAAAATACTTAAAAATATCTTAGAGGTGTGTTTTATATGTTTCAAACACAAAATATGCAAAAACAAATGAAAAACGTACAAAGTTTGCATAATTGGCAGTTTCAGTCCCTCAAGTTTCATAAATTTGCAAAACTAGTCCCTGGTGAATCAAAACTTGTACAAATATCATAAAAGGTCCTTGGGATTCATAAGTTGTAAGAAATAGTCCTTTAAAGTTAAAATTCACATATTTACAACTATGGTCCCTCAACTTTGGAAAAGTGTCAAAATTAGTCCCTAAGGTTTAAAAATAAGAAAATATTCAAAATAAACCTTATACTATTCTAAAATGACATAACTGGTCCTTTTTGTTAACATTTGATATTTACAGGTTTAACCCTTCAAGAATCAGAAAATTACAATAAAGGTCCCTGGAGTTTGAGGTATTGACAGAAAAGGTCCTTGGGCATTAAAAATGGAATAATTACATCTTTGGTCCTTGGGTTGTTCAACAGTGGCAATAGTGGTCCCTAAAACTACTTTGGGAAAGTTACAATTCAGGTCCCTCAATTTTGTATTAATTACAAATTTGGTCCTTGTTGAGTCTAATTACCAAACGGACCTTTAATTCTTATTACCCAAAAATAAAACACTAACCTAAGTCCACCCCTGGTCCAGTCCATGTACCAAAGCCCACACTTAGCCCAGTCTTAAACCCGGTCAACAAGTCAAACCACCAAAACCATACCACCCCGTCTTCTTTCCTTCCCCACCAAAACAGCCAAACCCCCCCCTGCAATACCACTCTCCCATCCACCACTTGCACCATTCCACTGCACCCTTATCCATCACACTCCCCAAGGTCATTTAATGCTTCCCCCCCCCTACTACACGTTATCAGATACCTCAACTAGTCAAATTCCTATTTTCCCGCCAAAATAGAGGAGGTGCAAAAAGTGAACCAAGTTGATAATTGATTGATGGGATTTGACCAATGGGACCCACTGAGCTCAAGGGATGCATAAAAAGAGAAGGAAGGAGCAGATATGGGAGTTAGTTAGTTTTAGTTAGTAGAATAGTTTAGCTGTATTGTCGATTAAATTTTAATTAAGTATTTCAAGTGGTAATTTTATCTCTTAAGTTGTATTTTAAGACTTTGTAATGTAATATCAAGTTTAATTAATCAAAGTTTCCCAGTTTCTCAGTCAAAGTTAAATTGTGTTCAAAATTGCTCAAATTTCCATTTTAGCTTATAAGTTGTTTAACCTTGGTATTCAGTGTTGCATACTCTCAGTAAAGCTTAATGTTAATGTATAATTGGGATTCCTAGTTCAATTGTGTCTTAAATGTTAAATAGTGGTCTGGTCAATGAAAGTCAACAAAGCAGGGGAGGCTATTGATGGTTATTCTGGGTAGATGAGGGGTGGTCAATGATGAAATGTAAGCCTATCCAAAGATAGGTTGAGGTTGGTGTCACCTGTTTCAGTTAGAATCCCAGAATTGTAAGTCTCACTTCAAGTTCCTATATTTTCTATTGCTCAAACTTTGTTATTACTAGTTATAGTTGTTATAGCTGTTGATTTATGTTTCTTTATGTTCAATATTGGATTAGTGAAAGTTTAAGGTTATGTTTATGGTGTAGATTAGCAGTTTACTTCACAAACCTTCAAATTCAGTTTGTAAAAGGGTGTTTGGGTCAAGCTTGATTGCTGAGGTTTTGTTGTTGCTTTGGTATTATTGCATCACTAATATGTTACATTAGGTAATTTTAGGTCATTTATAGTTTCACAACCTGCATTAGTTGACAGATAGTCAAAATCACCAACACCTTCCAATCTCAGTTAACTGTTGGTGATTCACACCTCCAAGTCATTCATGTTAGTTCATATTGTGTTGTAGTTACATAATTTAGTTTCAATATAACATATAACATCAATTTAAATCAATTAGGGCCTGTGTAATTCCATTTTAGTCAACCTTTCTTATTTTCTTCAAAAGTCAAAGTGTGCATTTTCAGGTTTTTACCAAAATTGAAATAATTGTTTTGATTTTTATATGTTGATTTGGAATGTGAAATTTGTTTCTATATACTCTCTACCAGCTCATCTTCAAAGTCCAACCATCATTTTATTTTTAGAAATTTTCTTGTGGGCCCCACAAGTCACCAAAGTGACTTGCAGGGCATATAGCTGCTCTGTCTCAGCATCTGCACACCCACCACCACCACTTTGTGGTGGTGTTCTGGCCACCATGGTGGTCCACCACCTTCACTAGTTGCACCATTCAACCCTCCCCCTACCAGGCTCCACATTTTGACCCTTGGGTTGGCCTCACACTCCCTGGGCCCCACCTGGATTAGCTACTTAATCTTGTCCCAGTTCTGAGGTTATACCAAGTTTCCAAGTGCTTAATTTGTAGCTTATTGCTTATTCTGAGGTCCCTAATCATATTTTCCAGCTTATTCATGTTCTAGTAGCTTATTTAGACCAGATTTAGCCATTGTGGGTCCCACCACATGCCATTCTAGCTTATTTTCCATTCTAGTCAACTAAAGTCAACTGTCTTGACTTGTAGCTTATTCAGTGCTTATTTCTAATTTCTAAATAGTTGTTTTTATAAAAGTTGTTTGTTTTTAGGTATTTAATAAGTTTGTAAAATAAAAATCAAGAAAAACTAATATAAAATTAAGTGATAGTTTCTATTTAATTAGATTTAATTTTAATTTCTATTTTTACATTTTTATTAAGTAAGTTGTGTTTTTATATTTTTAATAATTTCATCTTAGGATAAAATAGTTATAATAAAATTTTCAGATTTTTATTTGGTCATTTAGTATTTATTAGAATTAATTTTAGTTTTATTAATTATTAATTAATAATTAGATTTAAATAGCATTATTAGTTTTTATTAAGTAAAACCTTGTTTTTATATTTTTTACAGCTTTTATATGTTATAAAATAATTTTAGAAATTTTCTCATAATTATTACTGTTCATTTAGTATTTTTCTTAATTTAAAATAGTTTAATTAGTTAATTAATGTTTAATTAGTAATTAATTAATAGAAAATCCACAAAAAGACAAAAACACTTATTTTTATTTTTAAAACTTATTTTTAGTTATTTTATAATTTTAGAAATTTTATTTTCACCCTTTTAGTATTTAAATAATATTATATTGTATTTTAGTTATTTAAGTATTTATAATAAGTATTAAATAGTTTCTAATTAATATTAAATTATTAAATAGTGTAAAAATAGTTTTTAATTTTCTAAAAATTTTCTTTTACCCTTAGGTTTGTAAAAAAGTCATTTTCACCCCCTGGGTGTTTTCAGATTTCCGTTTTTACTTTTTATTTCGTACGCTTACGTTTTATTCAAACGTGAACGTACGCGTTTTTAGGTTTTAATCGTTTCTGGTTTACCTTACTTTCCAGTATTGTTAATATAGTGTATTTGAGCTGTTTTCTTTCATATTCCAGTAGTGTAATCATCACCACTCACTTATATCCATTTTCATCCAAATTCACCCGATCACGAAACCGTTTTAATACCATCCACACCTCGTCGGGACATAACGACCCGGGGAAACCCTACACTTCCACGGAGCATTGATTCTAGGCTGTTTAACTTTGTTGACCATTCCTTGGTCAATATAAGTTAGGTGGTTCGGGCTCAATCAGTTAGACTATCTCACAGAAAATGAGCTACATCCACAGTAGTTACCTGGTATCTCAAGTCTGAGGATAAATATTCATGATTTACTATAATGACAACATCCATAAGTATAATCATGTAATTGGGATTTTGTCCTATATTCAAATTTTCATTTATTGAATATCATGTGAATTTGGCATGTCTATGCATCAATATACTTAAAGTATATTATACCAAAACTCAGATTTGTCTTAGTTCAATGATACTCCCATATCATTAATTGACAACGCACTATTTAGAATAACTTAAGTTATTCATGGATTAAACATGCAAATATAGGATACAATATTTATAAATGGAAATAAACATAACAAAATACTTCATTTCATTTGAATAATTATTGTTTACAATATCCTTTATCCAAATACTAACCATAGATTTACACGAAACTACTAGCTAAACGAAGTCCAATGCCATTAGCATGTTGAGTAAGCTTTTCCTTAGATAAAGCCTTCATAAATGGATCAGCTAGATTGTTATCTGTGTGAATTTTGAGTAAATTGATTTCACCTATATCGACTTGTTCTCGAACATAGTGATATCTTCAAGGAAAATGTCTGGCGCCCTTAATAACTCCAGGTTCATTGGCGAATGTAACTGCGGCAGAGTTGCCACAATACATATTAATAGGTAATTCAATTGACGGCATAATACCAAGCCCCAAAATGAATTTCCTAATCCAAACAGCTTCCATCGCAGCTTCCGATGCAACAATATACTCAGCTTCTGTAACAGACATCGCAATTGTTGTCTGCTTCTTGCTCTTCCAGTTAACTGCTCCTCCATTAATAACAAAGACATAACCCGTCTGAGACTTCGTATCATCTTTATCAGTTTCAAAGGACGCATCAAAGTAACCTGTAACATCAAGTTCTGCATCTGGATTTCCCCCAAACACTAGAAACATATCTTTGGTATTCCTCAAATACTTAAGAATGCTTTTAACAGCGTGCCAGTGCTTCCCACCTGGATTCTGTTGATAACGACTGGTCATATTTTGTGCAAACGCCACATCAGGTCTTGTGCATCTTACTGCATACATGATAGATCCTACTGCTGAAGCATATGGAACTTTCTTCATGAGTGCAACCTCTTCAGGTGTTGAGGCACATAGTTTGCTACTTAAGCCATTTTCTACTTGCATTGGCAAATATCCTTTCTTGGAATTTTGCATATTAAATCTCTTAAATACTTTATAAATGTAAGCACTTTGACTTAATCCAATCAACAGCTTTGATCTATCTCTGTAGATCTTGATTCCAAGGATGTATGTTGCTTCTCCTAAATCCTTCATAGAAAAATAGTTACCAAGATAGGTTTTAACTTCCTTTAAACTTGGTATGTGATTTCCTAAGATTAATATGTCATCGACATATAGGATAAGGAAAGTAACATTACTCCCACTAGCTTTCTGTTATACACATGGCTCATCAAGATTTTGAGTAAATCCAAAACTTTTGATTTCAGCATCAAATCTTTTATTCCATTGACGTGATGCTTGCTTCAATCCATAAATGGATCTTTGAATTTTGCATACACGGTTTGGAAATTCCGGATTCACAAACCCCTCAAGCTACGTCATATAGATGTCTTCATCTAGGCGACCATTTAAGAAGGCGGTTTTGACATCCATCTGCCATATCTCATAGTCATAGTAAGTAGCTATAGCTAAGAGAATCCTAATAGCTCTAATGTCAGCTACAGGAGAAAAGGTCTCCTCATAGTCAACACCAAATGTTTAAGTATAGCCTTTAGCTACCAAACGAGCCTTATAGGTGTGTACAATGCCATCCATGTCTGTTTTCTTCTTGTAGAGCCATTTACTTCCAACTACCTTGGCATTTGGAGGAAGGTCTAGTTCTATCCAGACTTCGTTGTCTCTCATGGATTGCATTTCCCCATTCATAGCACCCCGCCATATCTCCTTTTCAGGACCATTCATGGCAGCCTTATAACTAGTAGGTTCATTAAGATCCCCTAGTATAGTTTCCTCACACTCTACGTTAAGACATAGACGTTCGGGTGCTTTCATAGGTCTTGAAGATCTGCGAATGGGTACCACTCAACTTCAGGTGGAGGACCTAAACTTTCAGGTCTCACTGTAGTGTTTTCAGAAGGTGATTTATCTTCATCTTCTAGATCATAAACTCTCCCACTGAATTCTTAAGATATGAGATTCTTTTCAAAGAAATCTCCATACCTACCACAATTACTTTATTCTCTGGTGGAAAGTAAAAGTAGTAACCTATTGTTTCCTTTGGGTATCCTACGAAGATACACTTAACAGATCTTTGTTGGAGTTTATCTGGTGAATCACGTTTAACAAACGCGTCACAACCCCAGACCTTTAAGTAAGAAAAGTTAGGAGCTTTTCCTGTCCTTAATTCATATGGAGTCTTATCAACCTTCTTAGTTGGAACCATATTCAATATGCGGATTTCCGTTTCAAGGGCATAATCCCAAAACGATAAGGGTAGAGTTGTAAGATTAAACATTGATCGTACCATGTCTAGCAAAGTGATTTCTCCTTTCAGATACACCATTTTGCTGTGGAGTATAAGGAGCCATGAGATGCTGGAATATACCACACTCAGCTAAGAAATCTTTAAACTCTTGGCTTATATATTCACCGCCTCTATCGGATCGAAGAGCCTTAATCTTCTTACCGAGTTGTAATTCTACTTCACTTTTGAAAACCTTGAATGTGTTAAAGACTTCATGTTTATGTTTAAGTAAATAAACATAACCATAACGACTATAATCATCCGTAAAGGTTATGAAGTAGCTAGCACCGCGTTTTGACACATGTCTAAGTGGACCACATACATCAGTGTGTATTAATACAAGTAGTTCTATTGCCATTTCCACTTGATATGAAAAAGGTTTCCTTGTCATCTTCCCAGATATGCAGCATTCGCATTTATCAAATGATTCATCATTGATCTTTTTCAAAAGCCCATCATGTTGCAGCTTTTCCATGTGATCCTTGCCTATATGAGCAAGACGACAGTGCCAAAGATAAGATGAATCCAAGTTAGACTTGATTCTCTTGTTGCTAATGCTATACACAGAATTATTTCTATTGGACACGGAATTTTCCATATCAATTTCAAACACACCATTTATTGGAATTGCATTAAAGTAAAAAAAAAAACATTATTTAAAGAAACAGAAATTCCATTGTTAATAAATGTGTGAACAAAACCATTATCCAATAACAAAGAAACTGAAACAACACCCCTAACAATAGAGGGTGCATAATGACAATTATTCAATACTAGTATCAAACCCGAAGGTAAAACTAAATCGAAAGTCCCTATGGCTTCAACTGTTGCACGTATGCCATTCTCTACGTACAAGTATCTGTCTCCATAGGCCAGCTTCCTTGCTCCTCTAAGTCCCTGTGACGTATTACAAATGTGAGTACCACATCCTGTATCATATATCTAGGAATTATTCTTATGAGGAAAAGAAAATAATTCAATCATAAACATATCTGAAGTGCTTGCGACGTTACAAGGCATTTTACTCTTGTTGAGACGCAACTCCTCTAGTAACAATGGACAGTTTCGCTTCCAATGACCAGGAGTGTTGCAATAGTGACAAGAAGCCATATCCTTGTTGGGAGTTTCCTTCTTCTTAGGAGGAGGAATTTGCTTCTTAGGCTTCTGTTGGTGAGTCGCAACTTGTTTGCCTTTTCCATTACCAGTGCCTTTACCCTTGTTATTCGCATGTTGCGGTTTGTTGGGTTTCTTCTTGATGATCCTACCACTTTGTATCACCATTACAGCGGGTGTAGGTGTCTTTTTAGACAAACCTTTTTCAAAGTCAATAAGCATTGCATGAACTTCACTAATTGTCTTCCCCTTGCAATGCATATTATAGTTGCGTACAAACTCATTATACAAATCCTGATTAAGGAATCGCAAGATGAGACCAATACATACGCTTTCCTGATATAAGTAACTGAGTCGGTCCAATTGGTCCAAATATCATTTCATCTCCAATACATGGACACTTACAGATTTTCCTGCTTCCTACTTGCATTCGTACAGAGATTCTATTAAGTCATATAATTTTGCAGCAGGTGGTTTCTCAAACATTCATCTGAGTTCATTAATCATGTCCATGGGTCCATAGTGCTCAAACTGTTTCTGCAATTGAGTATCCATCCAAGCCAACATGAGACAAGCCACATCATTGTGCTTTTCATATGCAACATTGTATGCATCCTTCTGTGCTTGTGTTGCATCCGCAGCAGGTTCAATAGGAAGAGGTTCACCAAGATAATCACATCTTTTGGCCATCCTTAAGGTAATTCTTAAGGATCGATACCAATCATTGAAATTTTCACCAGTCAACTTGTCTCGATCAATCATTTGCTTGAACGCAGAACTCATGTTGCTCATATTAGTGTTTCTGGTGTAGCCATTTCTACAGAAAAAATTCAAAAGTTAGTACTTTCGATAATAAATTTCAAGAAAATTTAAATACCCTTGGTTCATAAACATATAACCATTTAATTTAACATTGAAAACTAGGATCCAAATTGACATAGGTTCATCACATCAGTTGATCTGCTAGTGATGACTGTATTCAATAAGGTACGAGACGAGTCCCAATTGCCAATATTCAATTGCAATTCCTAGAAAGGATGGGATTTACATATTTGCCAACCGCAGTTGCAATGTAAGCATGTTTTATCCCCATCATATGCCTTGAGTGATCAGAACCCGCTATCAACTCAATTAAGTTAACCAACTTAAGAAACATCAAACTTACATAATTCCAGCACATCAGTTGATCTGCTAGTGATGAAATCATGTAATTTGCCCTTCCATTGCAATCTAGCCAGGTTACGCCCTGACGTAGACCCAATTTTAGGTGTTTCCGTTTCATTGGCATATAACTTTAATTTAAGGGTAGTAAATTTGATTTGTGTAATCAAAATATATGTACAAAGATGTCATGCATTCATCTTGTAGCATATGTTTCATGTAAAAAACTTTTACTCATTAGTTTCTTTACGAGCTTAAATCTCCAAAGTTTTGATTGAGGCGTTGAGAAACTTACAACTTTGCCTTAAGTGCTTCGTAGTTATCATGGTTGTTGGGTAAAACTAAATTTTGACTCACAGGCGAGTGTTAAGCCAGAATGGAGGCTATTTAAGGCCACAATTTAATGTGAAGCCACCTTATACCCACTTTAATAGTTTGTCAAAATTAGTTTCACCTTCCAACCACTTAATACAGTCGCGATCAATCAATCAAAAGTTCAAGATTTTTGTAAGCTCAAAACAAGATTTCACCATTATTAAGTCCGTTTAATATTTTATTTATAAAATTACCCTTTGCTTACTATCATGTCATATAACATATAAAAACAAAAGTAATTAAACAAAATAAACAAACAGCATAAATAATGGACATGCAAATTAAATCAACTTTAAAACACACAATTGACTAATACATGATTTTAATAGGGTCTTCCCTAATTTTATAATTAATTAATTTTAGTAATCTTTATAGTCATAATATTTACTAAAAAACATATCAATTATAATTAAATCGTATAATATAAGCATGAAATCTATAAAATACAAAATCACCATAATCCATGACAACACATGCACGGTTTGTCATAGATGCCCACATTGCACATATTATAATCATATAATCATGCCAAGGAACGCAACCAAAATGGCATATCACAAATATCCATTTAAATACACATAAAAATTACATGCAACCTAGGGTTTCTACAAGTTTTATAAAAAAATTCAAAAACCCTAAATTTTCTTTTCCAAAAAAAAATAATAAAAAAATAAATAGAAGTCGACATTTAAAAATAAAATTCTAGGGTTTATGAAAAATTTAAAAACTTAAGAACACCAAGCATGTAATAATCATAACGATTATGTGTTTCGGTAATTAATTACAACGTATTAACGGCTCTTGAAGCCACTGTTGGAATATCTAAACCATAACAAATATATAAACATATAAACTCAAGCACACAACGGAATAGGATCAAATACATGTAATTGAAATTAACCGAATATAAATAAATGCGTACCTCTTTTGTGATTTCTAGTAAGAACAAGAAATCAATTGAACAAGAACTTATAAACCCTAATTAGTGTTTAATATGGATCGACTAAGGAATAGTCGAATGGGCAATCACAACGTTAGCAAAAGTATGCCAACACTTCGTTCTTGAACACACGTACTATTAGCGTTTCAATAAGAAAAGCTAGGTTCTTAATTCACGAGCAAGCACTACTAGTTGAGCCTTAGTTGATTTAATAAAATCGCCTATAGCTCAAGAAAGGAGTGGAAGAAGAGAAATTGGCTTTCTAATGAACCAAGGAATGAATAGAATGAATCTATGAGGCCATGTATTTATACTATCACAAAATTGGAGCAAAATAAATCAATCCGGCCCTACCCCATAAGGAGTGGGTCGGCTGATCATAAGTCCAGGGGGGGGGGTTTCTAGATCCTTCTTGGCCACTATTTCACTCTTAGTCCTTTAACTTTCATTTAACGGTCGTTAGGTACCGTTAAGTGCTTATTTCGTGAATTTAATAATTATTCGTAACTAAAACAATAATTATTAATTAATTGAAACTCATACGTAAAGTGTGCAATCCCGAAGTCTCGAGTTCGAGTCCGGACATATTCATTAATTTTTATCCGTTAATTCTAACATTTATCACACCAACTGCAACCATCTGTGCCATACGAACTTTTCCCTGCTCATCCAACTGATCAAACATGACAAAAAGTGGCTCACTCCTACCAATCACAGACATAGCCATAAGATGCTCGTCAAGTTTGAGATAAGGTAAATCTTTTATCTGACTTGCTACTTTGCCCATAGTGTCATTCACTGCATTGCTTCCGTGATTAACCACCTTTGATTCCACACAATTATCACCTACCTCATCGCCCTCATTTCTTTTGCGTTTACTGCTTTCACTCTCTTGAACTCCATATAATGAAGAAAGATTCTCACTAACGTGTAACTCCTCATCTTCCAAACATGGAATAGTTTGGTTTTCATTTACCATGTATTTAGCTTCAACTCCAAGACCATCAGCTTTAGAACCCTTAGTTGTAACCTTAACAAAGATAATATAAAGCTTGTTGTAATGGGGAAATCGTTTGGTTGAACCATATGAATGATGCTACAAGGAAAGCATACGAACAAGCATTAAATCATGTCATATTCTCATCAACTATTAACAATCAACTATATCAAAGAACTGTTATAGCCATGTTGATCATTGTAAATGTGTAACTAGTCAAGTTGCATAGATTAAAAACTTAGCTAAACAAGTCTTCAGTACCAGATTAAAAACTTAGCTAATCTGGTACTGTAAAATTAAATAAATACCAATCTTAATAATAAAAGTGATTTCAGGTCAACCAAACCATTTTGACCCATACAGCACCATCTGTAAACAAGTCTTCAGTATCTTTTTTAAGATAAATTAAATTAGCACTGTTTTATTTAAGCTTAAATCAGTATTATCAATGCGAACCGAACAGTCACCAAGATGATAGATAAGATACAGCTTAAATCATTATTCTTATGTCAGGACTGCATAATCTTAACATCGACCATGAAAGTAGGTATTTGTTTAACCACATAAATACGAGGTCTTTGTTTATGAAGTACTACTTATGATCCTAAATAACTGAAGTGAAAGGTAATTGGGCAAATTCCATCAAAATAGCAACCTATTTTCCGACATGGTTATATTTGGTAATTATGTATACTCTATTATAAAGTATTTACGCACCCAACCTCCATTTGTATTAAAATCCACCCGAGCCCACTTCCATACCACTAATTTTTTTCCACCCATTAATAATGTGACCCATTTTCCATACCTTACTTGCACCACCACCTCCCTTACACTACAATGGTCGGAAATCGAAACCGAAAATACAATTCGGCCATCATATTATAGTTGCGTACAAACTCATAAAATTACCCTTTGTAAATACGCGAGGATATATTATGAGGTTTGTTTGTATTAAGTGAGTTATTTTCATGTGTTTGGTTAGGTGGTCACTATCACATTTTTTTTAATTCTTTTTAGAACGACAATTTTAACTATCTCATAACATTTACATCACAAATCTAACTCACATGTTCTAAGCAGGACTTGAACCCACAACAATTTGGTTGCGGAGCTTCTCACATACCATGGGTTACCATTAACACATAAGCCTTTTGGTACTACTACGGTTGTTAGGTGATAGGTTAAGTGATGTGCTGATGTGGTGCTGGGATAAAGGTGATGGGAAGGTGACCAATACACCTACCTAGCCTATGAGAATGCACAAAGATTTTGCATAATAGTTTTGTGTAACTTGCGCGACCAATATGAGTTTAGACATGTTTAAAAAAAAAGCCTTAATTTGTGCAGTCACGCGATCAGATGAAAATCACAGGTAATAGTGATTGTTGCCCGAGTGACTTTTTATATTGATTTATGAAATTAATGTTTATTTGCATTTAAACAATTAAATGACCGGACTATGACTAGTCACACGAGAAATTGGTTTTTTAGTTTGCACAAAAATACGATACAAATCCTTGACCCTTTTAATATATAGGCGAGTAGCCGCTCATAGCGGCGAAAATTTAAAAACAAAATATAATTATAGTTGTGAAATTGTGATTAAATATTTCGTGTATGAAATGAATGAATATTGCCTGTTGGGTTAACTTAACTTATAATTAGTGGTGGAATGAAAATATATATAAATGTTAAGTATAATTTTTAAGGAGTAAGGAGTAAGGGTAAATTAGTACATTCACATATTTCACTTTAAGAATTTTTAAGTAAATGTGATTTTTAGTCATAAAAAAGATAGAAAAAAAGGTATAGAAAGCATTTTTTGGTAACTTTATCTAACATTTTGGGTGCACAAAATATATTCAAGTTGTTGAACAAAGAGGCAATTTCAGTTAAGTATGAATATGTACCCACTTTTAAAATAAACAAACCTCATATAAGAATATTCAGTGCTACTTAAGTATCCATATGATAAGTCTCGGGGTTTAAATTGTTAATTAGTTATACTTAACCGACCTTGTTTCCTTCCCGCTCAAATCTACATAAAAGGCGGTGAGGGCCGGGTGGGGTAATGTAGAGATTAAAGATGAGGGAGAGAGAAATCGATAGTGAGAGTGACATGACCCTGTTGACCGGTGGTGGTGCTATCCGGCAAGGCAGAGGTGGTCGTAGGAGTGTTTTACCGCTTACTCCTCTTGCTGATATTACAAATATTGTTAGGGCCATTGAAAGAAGAAGATACCCAATACCGGTGTATCAAGAATCGAATATGGGAGATCGGAATAGTAGGGATTCAGAGTTATTAACACCTGCACAGAAGAAGAAGCTATTAAAATCAATTGATATAATTGAGAAGGCCGAAAGGGAGAAAAAGGTCAGGACTTTAATGTCAATAAGGTGATTTTGTACTAGTATTCTTGTATCCATAGGCCAGCAATTTGAATGTATTGATTTTTTAGTAATAGTAGCATATTGAGTGAGTGCATGTGGTACGTATTGGCTTTGTTGTTTCTTGCATTGAAGCTACAAACATATGGTTTTACTATACTAGTGTTGTTGTTTACAGTGATGATATGTTAAGGATGGTTGATTTTGTTTAACCGCTTTTCTAATACTAGTGGAGTAGTCAAATTATTTGTCTTTGCTGAATTTTCATGTGTTGGTGATTACTTAATTCTGTCATCAACCATTGCTACTTGATACGTGAGATTGCACCCTCGCAATAGGTTTTACCTCTCAAGGGATCTTGAGAAGCTTGCAACCCCTACCAAGCAGTGTACCTGATCGTTGTAGTATAGTATAGTGATAAGTACCGGGGGATTAATCGTTCAACTCAGGAATAGTCTCGCTAGGGTTAGAAAGCCTACTAAACTAGGTCTAGAGGTGAGGGATGATTCTTTTTGTATTTTTTATATTTTATGAAGCAAGTAAAATCTCGGGTTTTGAAGGAGTGGGCAGAATTAGTTGCTAGCCAACTAACCCAATTAACTACAAATGTAATCAGAATAAAATAAAAGAAATGAAAATTAAACTAATGTACTAATGTGGTGGAAACAATAATGAGAAAAGTTGTGTTTACTTAGATTTCATTACTCCCTAGATATCTTTTACCAGTTGATTAGCTTGTTACAATTGCATGGATGACGGGTTATATTCCTTAATACTAGTCGTAGGGCCGTGTACAATATTCCCTAATTCTATAAGATCCTACTTCACTCCTATGTGGAGCCGACTAAAAGCTCCTAACATGGGATCATTAGAATTCTCTTATGCATTAAATACAACCAAAAATCGTAGTACACCTCCGATCATGTTTCTTAAGACGTTCAAGCAAGTTACCAATGGAAGTCTGCCAGTTTTCTTAAGCCTAACATCGAATACAATCATCCGTAACAATTATAAACAAACAATCAACCAATAATCAACATCTAGGTTTCACTACATCTAAGCAAACACAATAAAAACCTAGCCTAACATGTTAAAAGAAAGATAAACATAAGATAGAATCAAACAATACATAGACATATTGAATGATTATTGGAGAACTTACCTTTATTAAAACATGAAAGAAAGAAGAGTTTGAAACCCCTTCAATATGCATGAAATTCGACCTAGGTTTTGTGTGTAGTATTCCACAACTTGTTCCACACTTTACAATGAAAAATTGGAAAAATATATATAGACATAGCATCCTGACGGCGTAATGTGTTGGCGTCTGACGCCGTTAACTCGCCACCAAGTTGAAATTCGTATTGCCTAGATCCAGTCTTGATGCCTTCATGTGCAAATCTACTAGGGGCCGTCACTTGTATTTAGACCCTGGCGGCCTTGGTGACGCCGTCAGGCCAATTACATTGAAAATGTTCTGGGCCGTCACGTTATAAATTCCACATCCACCTCTTTCGTCACTCTTGACGCCGTCATGTGTTGTGGCTTGACGTCTTCAGGTACTGTTCCCAGCAAGGAATTTGAGACTTTGCCGTTTTCTTCACTTTTATGCTCCAAAAACGTCCAAAACGATTCCTTTTCCAGATTTCTCCTCAAAAGTACCTAAAATGACAAAAGGAACGATTTAGGGCAATAATTGATCAAATAATCACGAATTCGGGCTTAAATGACCCTTTAAAAGCGATACACTTTTCGCCTCATCAAATACCCTTACACTTGAGATTTGCTTGTCCTCAAGCAAATGCGATTTTATTCTAATCAAAATACAAGTTAGGGGTCATTTAACACTAATATAAAATTAATTACAACAAATAATCGTTCCACTAAAAACCAAAAACAAGCATGGAGGTTATACACTAGCACCTCACAAATAGTGTTTAGATACTCACATCTCTCGGGTGTAATAAAGTATATATCACAATAAGGAAATGGAAAACATCTCTCACTACCTGTCATAGCAAATAGATTACCATAGGCTTGGGAAAGGATCAAACCTCCACCACTTGGCGTAAGCACCTAGGATAAACTATCAAAGAGGTCTTTTGAAGGGTCATAACGTTAGGTGTAGGGATATGGAAAACACGGTTTTGTTTGATAAAGGCAATATTTACTGGTGGCTAGTTAATCATCTTGGTTAATTACATGTACAATATGGGGTTGCTAAGCCAAGACTCGACTCGACTTAAGATAAATAAAAAACAACAAAAACATAAAACAAACATAGAATGAAATGGGATGATAGTCCGTATATATATATATATATATATATATATATATATATATATATATATATATATATATATATATATATATATATATATATATATATATTTTTTTTTTTCTTCATACACTTTTACCCTACCATCCAAAATAATACATCATAGGGAATGTACATTCTCCTTACACTTGAATTTTTACATACTTTACAATAAACTACTCTAATGACTCGAATCAAGATAATCAAAACACTTGGAGTACTTTTTAAAATTAATGCACATATGGGGGTAATAATTTGATGTTCTTCCCCATTACTCCATAGCACTAGTACTTTACCCATGAGTCCCAATCATCCCAAAACAATATGTACAAGATATGACTCGACTTAGCAACCATGTAATCAATTAGATAATTAACTAGGGGTTTTAAGCATGTAACAATAATGCACTAAAGATGAGTGCATACAAGGAAGGCTAAGGCGATTTGGTTGCACATTTGGGTGGGTTGCAACAAATTCCTCCTTTAAGTAAAATGCTTAAAGTTAGAAACGAAAAGATAGGCTCGGAGGGGTGTACTAGGGGTATCATCTACTAAAAATGAGTACAACGCTAAGGTGTGGGAAAAATTAATTGACTTTACTAGTCAAGTAATATGACTTAAATGGTCAAGTAATTATGATACGGGTTTAAACACAAGGGTGATCCTAATGCCTCTTATCATGTAGTAAATCCTACTACACGAATGTAGTCTCACTAGCAGTCTCAGGATGCATCACTAACGCAAGTTCTAGAATCTAAATACTACCGGTACACTCATAAGCACTAATATTGAATGCTTTTCCTATCAAATCTAAAGGCGAACCTCACATATTTGGGTGGAAAATTTTTCTGAATGGTACGGTTTTGTGCTAGTCATACAACTTCTATCCATGAGACGCTTGTTAAGGCTAAAGTTTCACTCTTAAATGTTGTAAAAAAATTTAAATTTGGCGCTAAAATTACATTAACAAGTATTTCTATTAGTTTTATTACACACCTACTATCAAACAAACAAACTCAAGTGCAATAGTATCCTATAAGGTATCATCATTTACCCTCCCCTTACACTTAGGATGAACATTGTCCCCAATGTTCAATTAAAGAATATAAATGTAAAATAGGTAAAAGAATGAAAGTGTGTCAACAAGGTTAGATCTTCCTCCAAGAAAATGAACGTTGAAAGCTTCCCTCCAGAAATATAAATCATCTTCTTGTCATATATAACCTGTTAAACCTGAGAAAACAATCAAGGCAACCTCGCGTAAAATCGGCGGCAATCTATATATACTAACTGATGAGTGTCTAAATACTCATCATTTTATACTAATCTGAGCTGCCAAAACATCCAAAAACACTCAAATATACATCAAAATACTTAAAATATCTTAGAAGTGTGTTTTATATGTTTCAAATGCAAAATAATCAAAAACAGATAAAAAACGTACAAAGTTTGCATAATTGGCAGTTTCAGTTCATCAAGTTTCATAAATTGGCAAAACTAGTCCCTTAAGGTTTAAAATGAATAAAAAGTCAACTTTAGTCCATGGGAAATCAAATTTATTCACAAATAGTCCTTGGACAAAAGTTTACACATATTGGCAACTTTTACCCCTCAAGTTTCAAAATTGGCAAAACTAGTCCTCGGGTTTTAAAAATTAGAAAATATCAAATATTACCCTTGTACTATTCACATGTGACAATTTATACCCTTTTGATAAAATTTTGGGAAATTACAATTTCACCCCTCAAACTTTAGAAAATTACATAAATGGTCCCCGGGGTGTTTAAAATTGTAATAAATGAAAAATTATCATTTAAGGTCCCTGAACTATTCAACTTTTACAAAACTGGACCTTTTGATAACATTTTGGGAAATTACATATTTAGTCCCTGAAGTTTGGTGAATTGGCAACTTTGGTCCCTGATGTTTAAAATGGGAAAAATTATCAATTATAGTCCTTGGTTTATCACATATGGCAAGAATAATCCTTTGAATATATTTTAGTAACCTGCCAATTCAGACCCCTAAACTTTCAGCAAATTACAACTTTAGTCCTTGTGATTTCTACTAATAAAACCAACCGGACCCTAAAATAATTAAACCCAAAATATAAACCAAATCCAATCCACTACCCTAATCCACCCAGCCCACACACTCCTGGCCCAACCAAAAGCCCAAACCACTACCCTTAGTATTAAAACGGGGTCAAACCCGTTTGACCAAACCACCCTTCACCCATTTCCCTCCTTCTCCTTCCTCCACCACTGCAATACCACAAACCACCTCACACCCACAGTTTTCTTCACCACCTGTCCACCATTACTATCCTACCTTATCCTCCTACCTCACACATACCCCTAAAACCCTCACACGCAACAAACACTGACACTAGGACTTTTGGCGCCAATTTGCATTTAAACGGCTGAGATGAAAAGCAGTTATCCAAAGGCTCTAATTTGTGGTGGGAAATGGCCCAGTGGGTCCCACAAACCCTAGAAGTCCATTATAAAGAAGAAAGAAGCAGGGAGGAAAGAGTATTAGATTAGCTTAGTTTAGTGTAGTGTCGAATGAGTTAAATTTCAATTTCTATTGTACTTTCAATCTTTCTAGTGTCTAAGTAAGTCAATTCAGTGTAATTTGAACCTTTTCAAGTAATCAATTCAAGTTTCTCAGTTGATTTCATCATTGTGCAATTTTTACTCAAAATCTCATTCGTAGCTTAATATTGTTGTTTGTTGTTATTGTGGATTGAAATAGCTCACATAAGCCTTGACAAAGCTTGTTAAGCTATTAGAAATCTTAATTATCAGTTTCATTTTATAAACAAAAAAATACCAAAAATTCCAAATAAATAAATAAAAAATCAAATTAGTGTTCAAGGAAGTGGAAGCAAGAAGCAGGGAGTAATTTGGATTGTTCATGGTATTAGTGACTTGTGGAAGTCAGTAGGGTGTGATTTGGTTCACTGGTTCACTCAGTTCTAAGCTTGGACATATTGTAAGCACCTTATTCTAATTTTGGTTTTTACTATTCCAATGCTTAATTAGTGGTTAATTATGTTAATTTATGTCTATTAGTCATATACTAGTAATATTATAGCTTAAGGTTTGGTATTGGTTCATTAAGTTTCAAATTATAGCTTATAATCTTAGTTGACTGTCAAACCTAGATCATATAGGATTTTTGAGTATTAGTAATAGTAAGTGTTCAAAATCAGCTTAGAATAAGTTTATATATCTTATGTAAGAACTTTGCATCATTAAGTATAGAATTAGCATTATTAGAAATTGAAAAAAACCTTCAAAACAGTTTTTAAGGGGTGTTTGGCATTGATGGTTCATCTATGTTATAGACTATCCTAGCTGCTGTTTTTAGTTGCTACAACTCACTTTAGGTTTAATTAACTCAGTCTAGGCAAAAACAACATGGTTTCATAAGCAAAAGTCAAAGATCAACCTCCAATGCCTCCAACAGTTAACTGTTGAGGATTGGTGATCTCATAACCCCACCATTTACTTAGAACTTATTAATTTCACTTAAATTAGTCTTAATATAACTTAATTCATCATAATCAGTCAATAGGATTAGATTAAAGTTCAACAAAGTCAAACTAGTTCAAGTTTACAAAAAGTCAAATTTACATCTCTCGGATTTTCCCAAAAGTTCAAGGATTTATTTAGAATTTAGTGTTTGCTTTCATGACCTGAAACTTGTTCCTAATCTTAGTCTACCAGCTCAAATTTAAGTTCCTATCTTTGTTATATTTTTAAGATTTTTGTTGTGGGTCCCACAGACCTCCAAAGTAGGTTGCAGGGAAGATACTTCCCTTGCACCAGCAGAACACAGCCCAACACCACCACTTTGGTGGTGGCTGCAGGCCACCTCAATGGGCCCCTTTGTCCCATTTTTGGTTCTCCCAACCCTCCTCCTAGTAGGCTTGGGATTTTGACCATTTATTTGACCTAAAGCCCTGTGGACCCCACCTGAATCAGACCCTATAGTTTGTCCCATTTCTGAGTGGTATTGGAGTTTTGGAATTGCTTAATCTAGCTTATTAGCTAATCTTTTGAGCTTATTTGGCATATTCTTGCTTAATCATGTCCTAATCACTTATTGGAATCAGAATAATCCATAGTGGGTCCCACACAAGCTTATTTGAGTTTATTTGCTTCTTTGGTCAACCAAAGTCAACTGTGAAGCTATTAAGCTCTCACAGTGCTTATTATTAAGTTATAAATTAGTTGTTTTTACAAAAGTTAGTTATTTTTAGGTATAAATTAGGTTTGTAAAAGAAAAATCAAGAAAAACCAATATAAAAATAAGTGATAGTTTCTATTTAATATAATTTAAATTTTAATTTTCAATTTTAGATTTTTATTAAGTAAACTATATTTTTATATTTTTATTAATTTCATTTTATATTAAAGTATTTTTAGTAATTTTATTGGATTTTTATATTATCATTTGGTATTTATTAGAATTAATATTAGTTTTATTAATAATTAATTAATAATTAAGTTTTAAATAGCATAATTAGTTTTTATAAAGCAACACCAAGATTTTATATTTTTCCTAGCTTTTATAAGTCATAAAATAATTTTAGAAATTTTCTTGTAATTTTTACTGTTCATTTAATAGTTTTATAATTTAAATAGTTTAATTGGTAATTAATTAATAATTAGAATAATAATTAGTAAATTAGTTTAAAAATACATAGAATAAACTTTTTATAAATTTTTAGGATTCCTGTGATGGTTAATTAGATTTATAAAAATCTTCTTAATTATCTAAGTCTTTTTAGTATTTATAATAATTTAAATCATATAATTAGTTAAAAAATAATTAAATAGTAATTAAT
The DNA here is from genome assembly GCA_030686995.1 of Artemisia argyi. Classification (NCBI taxonomy): domain Eukaryota; kingdom Viridiplantae; phylum Streptophyta; class Magnoliopsida; order Asterales; family Asteraceae; genus Artemisia; species Artemisia argyi. Next base: position 95,177,032 of record CM060688.1, read on the forward strand.
TAATAATAATTAGATAAATAGTCTTAAAAATATAAGTTTAGTTTTAAAATAAGTTTTATAATATTTTAGACTTTTAGAAATTTTAATTTTATTTTTCTAAGCTTATTTCATATTTTCTTAATTATTAGTGTATTATTAAATAATTAATAATAGTTATTAAATAATAATAATTAATTAAATAAATTAGTAATTAATAAATAAATATTTTAAGTTTATTTAATTTGCATTTAAGCCCCTAAGGCATGCAAATTCCTACTTTAGTTAAAATCGTTTTGTTTCGTACGTTTACGTAGATTTAAATTAAACGTACGCGTTTTTTAAGTTTTAAACGTTTTTAGATATCTGGATTTTACGTAACCACTCTTATAGTTTATCTAAGTTATTTTGTTTTATAAAACCCTAGTGTAAATCACTCACACTCACATTTATACGTTTCCTGTTCATATTCACCAATCACAGATTCGTTTTTAATACTATCCACACCTCGTCGGGACATAACGACCCGGGAAAACACTGTATTTCACGGAAGCATTGGCCTAGGCTGTTTGACTATTATAGTTAACCATTCACAAGTGGTTGACCAATAATCGTCTGACTGTTTTCACACCAATCAAAATTTGGTGCCGCTGCCGGGGAGGTTGTGCGCGTATTTTAAACGGTTTTACGTATCAGTGATTCTGGATACACGCTCATTGTATATTTATCCATCCCTTTCTTATTATAAAAACAAAACTGTTCCCGAAAACATTTTAAAATTAGTTTTCAACGAACACAAAAACCCAAAAATATGTTCCTTATTATTATTATTACAAAAATTTTCAAAAACACCAAAAATATTCACCTTTACCCTCCTACCTTTTTGATTCTTCATTTCTCACCCTCCTAAACCCTTTGATTCTTTCTATGTCTCATTCTCACATTCTTGTCTGTCAGTGGTGTGGTAGTCCTTATAATGGTGGTAATTGCCCCAGTTGTGGCATGCTAGAGTCAGGAAACGGGTCTTTCTAAAACCAGAATCCCTACTCTTACCATGATACGACTGATTCTTACCAGCAGCTTCCACACCATGAGACCCAACAGTTTTACTGTTGTGAGTATTGTGGAGGCCCACACTACGGCTCTGATTGTCAAACTAGGAATCAGTTTGGCTATGAACAGGTTCCTTGTAACAATCATGAATTTGGTTTCAACCAACCTTCACAGTACACAAACCCTCAACCACTTCCTCAGGACGAGTTAGCTAAAACTGAATTGATTACTAAAATGATTATGGCTCAAAGTCAATTCAACAAAACCATTCAAGATGGAATAAACAGTCTTAAGGATCTGATTATTAAGAAACAAAAACCTCTTGTTAACTCATTATATCTTGAGGATGAAAGTGACGAGGATGAACCAATTGAAGACAAAAACTCAAAGGACCCTTCAGATATCTTGATAATGGGGGGCAAGGAAGTCAAAGTAAATCCTCTTGAGGAAATAAATGACCTTGTTCCAATCCCAAAGGTATCTAAGAAACCTTTTGATTCAACTTCAGTTGAAACTACTTCAGTAGAAATACAGGGAGAAAAGAATATAGCTGAATCACTAGCAGTAGAAATAATGGAACTTGTAGAATCCATTACTTCTAGTCCTTCTCAACTCCCTGAGTCTGCTGTTATCACACCCGAGGTTCCCACTCACTCTCTGAGCATGGGGGACGAGCATCTTGACACTGTTCCTCAAAAGGAATCGGACGAATTCATAAAGTCTAGTGTTGAGAACCTTGTCTCAATCCCAAGTGAGTCACAGGGAATTCTTGATCATATGTGTGATATCCCTTCCCCTCTTGTCTTCCCAAATGATCATATTGAGATGTTCTCTGATTCTGATGAGGACTATTCTTTATCTTATGGAGACATAAGTTATGTGGGGGAATTACCTTCTAAGCTTGTCAACTCAGAAGAAGAGGATGATGGAGAAATAATCCAAGACGAATCTCTTCGTCTTACATTATTAAATGCTAATCTTCTCATTTCTAGAATCGAGGCTTTTAATGAAAAGCCTATTTCATCTCCTATCCCCGTCAAGGATAGTGAGGTTTTGATCAATGATTCTATTCCGGAATTGCAAACGTTCCATTTTGATCATACGGAAGAGAAGATAAGTGGTATCACCACTTCTCATTCTTATAATTCTCTTCCCATTTATGAATCATTTACATTTGAGGAGTTCCCCAGTGAACTCACTCAAATCAATCCCGAATACGAATCATTCACCTTTGAGGAGTTCTCCTGTGAACTCACTCATATCATATCTCCTCCGGAGTATGATAACTTTTATTTTGATCTAGACATACCCATAATATCTCTTGATCAAACGAGCTTAAAAGAGGAGATTCATGAAACAATGAATTCTCCTATTGAAGATGAGGAGTTAGTCATGATTTTCATTATGACTTTCTTTCTTTTCTTCATATATCCCGTGGCTTCTCCTGTTCTTCACTCTTTCGGGAGTGAGGACATTATCTTTGACCCCGACATTCTCATTTATAAATTTTGAGCCGGGTACTTATCTCATCGGTGTGGAACTTTCACGTGCTTCAAATGGTTATCCAAATATTTTGAATGAAAGTCCGATGGAGATTGTTCCTTCCACATCCTACTTCCCCATGGACAAATGAATTCGGGGTCGAGTCAAGCTAGCGATTCGGTAATCAAAAACAGTAGCATGCATTAGGGTTTTCACCCTAAGTATGGGGGAGATACTAACCCACATGTTGTATATATGTATATATGCTTTAAAAAAAATGTGTATATAAACTTAAATAAAGGCTAAGAGTATTTTCCTTCTTACGTTCTAAGTGTTGGTTTAACACCCGGTGCTTTGAATATTGAGGACAATATTCAGTTCTAAGTGTTGGGGGAGATTCGTTATTCTAACAAATTTAAACACATGTTCCATCAAGAACCCCCATTTTAGCCAAAATTTTAAAATTTTTTCTCACTTAGAACGCAATAAATGGTAATCAGTCCACCATGTCTAACCCACATAAGGATTGGCTAATCCAGGAGCAAACGGCTCTTGGTAAAGATATCTCAAATCCGTTTACGGCTTGCAATTTGCCCAAAATTGTATGGTACCTCAACTCGCCATATCCTAAAAAGCGATGAGTTGGCTAGCCCGCAAGATTATGGCTTGTGGTAAAGGCAGTGGAAAAACCATAATTGGTAATCAGCTCACCAAGATGTTGACTATTCCATCAAGAGTTGGCTAGTCCAGAAGCAAACGGCTTTTGGTAAAGACAAATCAAATCCGTTGACAGCTGGTGGTTTGCTCAAAATCACACGGTTATCAGGTGTACCACAGTTCTTACATCTGGCTACTCCAGAAGTGATGGCTTTTGGTAAAGAGTTTTTCAAATCCATTAAGTTTTTCTCAAAAGATTGCTAGGGACTAGCAATGTTTTAGTGTGGAGGATTGATGAGTGTCTAAATACTCATCATTTTATACTAATCTGAGCTGCCAAAACATCCAAAAACACTCAAATATACATCAAAATACTTAAAATATCTTAGAAGTGTGTTTTATATGTTTCAAATGCAAAATAATCAAAAACAGATAAAAAACGTACAAAGTTTGCATAATTGGCAGTTTCAGTCCCTCAAGTTTCATAAATTGGCAAAACTAATCCCTGAAGGTTTAAAATGAATAAAAAGTCAACTTTAGTCCATGGGAAATCAAATTTATTCACAAATAGTCCCTGGACAAAAGTTTACACATATTGGCAACTTTTACCCCTCAAGTTTCAAAATTGGCAAAACTAGTCCTCGGGTTTTAAAAATTGGAAAATATCAAATATTACCCTTGTACTATTCACATGTGACAATTTATACCCTTTTGATAAACTTTTGGGAAAGTACAATTTCACCCCTCAAACTTTAGAAAATTACATAAATGGTCCCCGGGGTGTTTAAAATTGTAATAAATGAAAAATTATCATTTAAGGTCCCTGTACTATTCAACTTTTACAAAACTGGACCTTTTGATAACATTTTGGGAAATTACATATTTAGTCCCTGAAGTTTGGTGAATTGGCAACTTTGGTCCCTGATGTTTAAAATGGGAAAAATTATCAATTATAGTCCTTGGTTTATCACATATGGCAAGAATAATCCTTTGAATATATTTTAGAAACCTGCCAATTCAGACCCCTAAACTTTCAGCAAATTACAACTTTAGTCCTTGTGATTTCTACTAATAAAACCAACCGGACCCTAAAATAATTAAACCCAAAATATAAACCAAATCCAATCCACTACCCTAATCCACCCAGCCCACACACTCCTGGCCCAACCAAAAGCCCAAACCACTACCCTTAGTATTAAAACGGGGTCAAACCCGTTTGACCAAACCACCCTTCACCCCTTTCCCTCCTTCTCCTTCCTCCATCACTGCAATACCACAAACCACCTCACACCCACAATTTTCTTCACCACCTGTCCACCACCTCACCATCTACTATCCTACCTTATCCTCCCACCTCACACATACCCCTAAAACCCTCACACGCAACAAACACTGACACTAGGACTTTTGGCGCCAATTTGCATTTAAATGGCTGAGATGAAAAGCAGTTATCCAAAGGCTCTAATTTGTGGTGGGAAATGGTCCAGTGGGTCCCACAAACCCTAGAAGTCCATTATAAAGAAGAAAGAAGCAGGGAGGAAAGAGTATTAGATTAGCTTAGTTTAGTGTAGTGTCGAATGAGTTAAATTTCAATTTCTATTGTACTTTCAATCTTTCTAGTGTCTAAGTAAGTCAATTCAGTGTAATTTGAACCTTTTCAAGTAATCAATTCAAGTTTCTCAGTTGATTTCATCATTGTGCAATTTTTACTCAAAATCTCATTCGTAGCTTAATATTGTTGTTTGTTGTTATTGTGGATTGAAATAGCTCACATAAGCCTTGACAAAGCTTGTTAAGCTATTAGAAATCTTAATTATCAGTTTCATTTTATAAACAGAAAAATACCAAAAATTCCAAATAAATAAATAAAAAATCAAATTAGTGTTCAAGGAAGTGGAAGCAAGAAGCAGGGTGTAATTTGGATTTTTCATGGTATTAGTGACTTGTGGAAGTCAGTAGGGTGTGATTTGGTTTACTGGTTCACTCAGTTCTAAGCTTGGACATATTGTAAGCACCTTATTCCAATTTTGGTTTTTACTGTTCCAATGCTTAATTAGTGGTTAATTATGTTAATTTATGTCTATTAGTCATATACTAGTAATATTATAGCTTAAGGTTTGGTATTGGTTCATTAAGTTTCAAATTATAGCTTATAATCTTAGTTGACTGTCAAACCTAGATCATATAGGATTTTTGAGTATTAGTAATAGTAAGTGTTCAAAATCAGCTTAGAATAAGTTTATATATCTTATGTAAGAACTTTGCATCATTAAGTATAGGTTTAGCATTATTAGAAATTGAAAAAAACCTTCAAAATAGTTTTTAAGGGGTGTTTGGCATTGATGGTTCATCTGTGTTATAGACTATCCTAGCTGCTGTTTTTAGTTGCTACAACTCACTTTAGGTTTAATTAACTCAGTCTAGGCAAAAACAACATGGTTTCATAAGCAAAAGTCAAAGATCAACCTCCAATGCCTCCAACAGTTAACTGTTGAGGATTGGTGATCTCATAACCCCACCATTTACTTTGAACTTGTTAATTTCACTTAAATTAGTCTTAATATAACTTAATTCATCATAATCAGTCAATAGGATTAGATTAAAGTTCAACAAAGTCAAACTAGTTCAAGTTTACAAAAAGTCAAATTTACATCTCTCTGATTTTCCCAAAAGTTCAAGGATTTATTTAGAATTTAGTGTTTGCTTTCATGACCTGAAACTTGTTCCTAATCTTAGTCTACCAACTCAAATTTAAGTTCCCATCTTTGTTATATTTTTAAGATTTTTGTTGTGGGTCCCACAGACCTCCAAAGTAGGTTGCAGGGAAGATACTTCCCCTGCACCAGTAGAACACAGCCCAACACCACCACTTTGGTGGTGGCTGCAGGCCACCTCAGTGGGCCCCTTTGTCCCATTTTTGGTTCTCCCAACCCCCCTCCTGGTAGGCTTGGGATTTTGACCATTATTTGACCTAAAGCCCTGTGGACCCCACCTAAATTAGACCCTATAGTTTGTCCCATTTCTGAGTGGTATTTGAGTTTTGGAATTGCTTAATATAGCTTATTAGCTAATCTTGTGAGCTTATTTGGCATATTCTTGCTTAATCATGTCCTAATCACTTATTGGAATCAGAATAATCCATAGTGGGTCCCACACAAGCTCATTTGAGCTTATTTGCTTCTTTGGTCAACCAAAGTCAATTGTGAAGCTATTAAGCTCTCACAGTGCTTATTATTAAGTTATAAATTAGTTGTTTTTACAAAAGTTAGTTATTTTTAGGTATAAATTAGGTTTGTAAAATAAAAATCAAGAAAAACCAATATAAAAATAAGTGATAGTTTCTATTTAATATAATTTAAATTTTAATTTTCATTTTTAGATTTTTATTAAGTAACCTATATTTTTATATTTTTATTAATTTCCTTTTATATTAAAGTATTTTTAGTAATTTTATTGGATTTTTATATTATTATTTGGTATTTATTAGATTTAATATTAGTTTTATTAATAATTAATTAATAATTAAGTTTTAAATAGCATAATTAGTTTTTATAAAGCAACACCTAGATTTTATATTTTTCCTAGCTTTTATAAGTCATAAAATAATTTTAGAAAATTTCTTGTAATTTTTACTGTTCATTTACTAGTTTTATAATTTAAATAGTTTAATTGGTAATTAATTAATAATTAGAATAATAATTAGTAAATTAGTTTAAAAATACATAGAATAAACTTTTTATAATTTTTTAGGATTCCTGTGATTGTTAATTAGATTTATAAAAATCTTCTTAATTATCTAAGTCTTTTTAGTATTTATAATAATTTAAATCATATAATTAGTTAAATAATAATTAAATAGTAATTAATTAATAATAATTAGATAAATATTCTTAAAAATATAATTTTAGTTTTAAAATAAGTTTTATAATATTTTAGACTTTTAGAAATTTTAATTTTATTTTTCTAAGCTTATTTCATATTTTCTTAATTATTAGTGTATTATTAAATAATTAATAATAGTTATTAAATAATAATAATTAATTAAATAAATTAGTAATTAATAAATAAATATTTTAAGTTTATTTAATTTGCATTTAAGCCCCTAAGGCATGCAAATTACTACTTTAGTTAAAATCGTTTTGTTTTGTACGTTTACGTAGATTTAAATTAAACGTACGCGTTTTTTAAGTTTTAAACGTTTTTAGATATCTGGATTTTACGTAACCACTCTTATAGTTTATCTAAGTTATTTTATTTTATAAAACCCTAGTGTAAATCACTCACACTCACATTTATACCTTTCCTGTTCATATTCACCAATCACAGATTCGTTTTTAATACCATCCACACCTCGTCGGAACATAACGACCCGGGAAAACACTGTATTTCACGGAAGCATTGGCCTAGGCTGTTTGACTATTATAGTTAACCATTCACAAGTGGTTGACCAATAATCGTCTGACTGTTTTCACACCAATCAAAATTTGGCGCCGCTGCCGGGGAGGTTGTGCGCGTATTTTAAACGGTTTTACATATCTGTATCCAGAATCACGCTCATTGTATATTTATCCATCCCTTGTTCATATTTTATTATTATAAAAACAAAACTGTTCCCGAAAACATTTTAAAATTAGTTTTCAACGAACACAAAAACCCAAAAATATTTTCCTTTTTATTATTATTACAAAAATTTTCAAAAACACCAAAAATATTCACCTTTACCCTCCTACCTTTTTGATTCTTCATTTCTCACCCTCCTAAACCCTTTGATTCTTTCTATGTCTCATTCTCACATTCTTGTCTGTCAGTGGTGTGGTAGTCCTTATAATGGTGATAATTGCCCCAGTTGTGGCATGCTAGAGTCAGGAAACGGGTCTTTCTATAACCAGAATCCCTACTCTTACCATGATATGACTGATTCTTACCAGCAACTTCCACACCATGAGACCCAACAGTTTTACTGTTGTGAGTATTGTTGAGGCCCTCACTACGGCTCTGATTGTCAAACTAGGAATCAGTTTGTCTATGAACAGGTTCCTTGTAACAATCATGCATTTGGTTTTAACCAGCCTTCACAGTACACAAACCCTCAACCACTTCCTCAGGACGAGTTAGCTAAAACTGAATTGATTACTAAAATGATTATGGCTCAAAGTCAATTCAACAAAACCATTCAAGATGGAATAAACAGTCTTAAGGATCTGATTATTAAGAAACAAAAACCTCTTGTTAACTCATTATATCTTGAGGATGAAAGTGACGAGGATGAACCAATTGAAGACAAAAACTCAAAGGACCCTTCAGATATCTTGATAATGGGGGGCAAGGAAGTCAAAGTAAATCCTCTTGAGGAAATAAATGACCTTGTTCCAATCCCAAAGGTATCTGAGAAACCTTTTGATTCAACTTCAGTTGAAACTACTTCAGTAGAAATACAGGGAGAAAAGAATATAGCTGAATCACTAGCAGTAGAAATAATGGAACTTGTAGAATCCATTACTTCTAGTCCTTCTCAACTCCCTGAGTCTGCTGTTATCACACCCGAGGTTCCCACTCACTCTCTTAGCATGGGGGACGAGCATCTTGACACTGTTCCTCAAAAGGAATCGGACGAATTCATAAAGTCTAGTGTTGAGAACCTTGTCTCAATCCCAAGTGAGTCACAGGGAATTCTTGATCATATGTGTGATATCCCTTCCCCTCTTGTCTTCCCAAATGATCATATTGAGATGTTCTCTGATTCTGATGAGGACTATTCTTTATCTTATGGAGACATAAGTTATGTGGGGGAATTACCTTCTAAGCTTGTCAACTCAGAAGAAGAGGATGATGGAGAAATAATCCAAGACGAATCTCTTCGTCTTACATTATTAAATGCTAATCTTCTCATTTCTAGAATCGAGGCTTTTAATGAAAAGCCTATTTCATCTCCTATCCCCGTCAAGGATAGTGAGGTTTTGATCAATGATTCTATTCCGGAATTGCAAACGTTCCATTTTGATCATACGGAAGAGAAGATAAGTGGTATCACCACTTCTCATTCTTATAATTCTCTTCCCATTTATGAATCATTTACATTTGAGGAGTTCCCCAGTGAACTCACTCAAATCAATCCCGAATACGAATCATTCACCTTTGAGGAGTTCTCCTGTGAACTCACTCATATCATATCTCCTCCGGAGTATGATAACTTTTATTTTGATCTAGACATACCCATAATATGTCTTGATCAAACGAGCTTAAAAGAGGAGATTCATGAAACAATGAATTCTCCTATTGAAGATGAGGAGTTAGTCATGATTTTCATCATGACTTTCTTTCTTTTCTTCATATATTCCGTGGCTTCTCCTGTTCTTCACTCTTTCGGGAGTGAGGACATTATCTTTGACCCCGACATTCTCATTTATAAATTTTGAGCCGGGTACTTATCTCATCGGTGTGGAACTTTCACGTGCTTCAAATGTTTATCCAAATATTTTGAATGAAAGTCCGATGGAGATTGTTCCTTCCACATCCTACTTCCCCATGGACAAATGAATTCGGGGTCGAGTCAAGCTAGCGATTCGGTAATCAAAAACAGTAGCATGCATTAGGGTTTTCACCCTAAGTGTGGGGGAGATACTAACCCACATGTTGTATATATGTATATATGCTTTAAAAAAAATGTGTATATAAACTTAAATAAAGGCTAAGAGTATTTTCCTTCTTACGTTCTAAGTGTTGGTTTAACACCCGGTACTTTGAATATTGAGGACAATATTCAGTTCTAAGTGTGGGGGGAGATTCGTTATTCTAACGAATTTAAACACATGTTCCATCAAGAACCCCCATTTTAGCCAAAATTTTAAAATTTTTTCTCACTTAGAACGCAATAAATGGTAATCAGTCCACCATGTCTAACCCACATAAGGATTGGCTAATCCAGGAGAAAACGGCTCTTGGTAAAGATATCTCAAATCCGTTTACGGCTTGCAATTTGCCCAAAATTGTATGGTACCTCAACTCGCCATATCCTAAAAAGCGAATGAGGTGGCTAGCCCGCAAGATTATGGCTTGTGGTAAAGGCAGTGGAAAAACCATAATTGGTAATCAGCTCACCAAGATGTTGACTATTCCATCAAGAGTTGGCTAGTCCAGAAGCAAACGGCTTTTGGTAAAGACAAATCAAATCCGTTGACAGCTGGTGGTTTGCTCAAAATCACACGGTTATCAGGTGTACCACAGTTCTTACATCTGGCTACTCCAGAAGTGATGGCTTTTGGTAAAGAGTTTTTCAAATCCATTAAGTTTTTCTCAAAAGATTGCTAGGGACTAGCAATGTTTTAGTGTGGATGATTGATGAGTGTCTAAATACTCATCATTTTATACTAATCTGAGCTGCCAAAACATCCAAAAACACTCAAATATACATCAAAATACTTAAAATATCTTAGAAGTGTGTTTTATGTGTTTCAAATGCAAAATAATCAAAAACAGATAAAAAACGTACAAAGTTTGCATAATTGGCAGTTTCAGTCCCTCAAGTTTCATAAATTGGCAAAACTAGTCCCTGAAGGTTTAAAATGAATAAAAGTCAACTTTAGTCCATGGGAAATCAAATTTATTCACAAATAGTCCCTGGACAAAAGTTTACACATATTGGCAACTTTTACCCCTCAAGTTTCAAAATTGGCAAAACTAGTCATCGGGTTTTAAAAATTGGAAAATATCAAATATTACCCTTGTACTATTCACATGTGACAATTTATACCCTTTTGATAAACTTTTGGGAAAGTACAATTTCACCCCTCAAACTTTAGAAAATTACATAAATGGTCCCCGAGGTGTTTAAAATTGTAATAAATGAAAAATTATCATTTAAGGTCCCTGTACTATTCAACTTTTACAAAACTGGACCTTTTGATAACATTTTGGGAAATTACATATTTAGTCCCTGAAGTTTGGTGAATTGGCAACTTTGGTCCCTGATGTTTAAAATGGGAAAAATTATCAATTATAGTCCTTGGTTTATCACATATGGCAAGAATAATCCTTTGAATATATTTTAGAAACCTGCCAATTCAGACCCCTAAACTTTCAGCAAATTACAACTTTAGTCCTTGTGATTTCTACTAATAAAACCAACCGGACCCTAAAATAATTAAACCTAAAATATAAACCAAATCCAATCCACTACCCTAATCCACCCAGCCCACACACTCCTGGCCCAACCAAAAGCCCAAACCACTACCCTTAGTATTAAAACGGGGTCAAACCCGTTTGACCAAACCACCCTTCACCCCTTTCCCTCCTTCTCCTTCCTCCACCACTGCAATACCACAAACCACCTCACACCCACTGTTTTCTTCACCACCTGTCCTCCACCTCACCATCTACAATCCTACCTTATCCTCCCACCTCACACATACCCCTAAAACCCTCACACGCAACAAACACTGACACTAGGACTTTTGGCGCCAATTTGCATTTAAACGGCTGAGATGAAGAGCAGTTATCCAAAGGCTCTAATTTGTGGTGGGAAATGGTCCAGTGGGTCCCACAAACCCTAGAAGTCCATTATAAAGAAGAAAGAAGCAGGGAGGAAAGAGTATTAGATTAGCTTAGTTTAGTGTAGTGTCGAATGAGTTAAATTTCAATTTCTATTGTACTTTCAATCTTTCTAGTGTCTAAGTAAGTCAATTCAGTGTAATTTGAACCTTTTCAAGTAATCAATTCAAGTTTCTCAGTTGATTTCATCATTGTGCAATTTTTACTCAAAATCTCATTCGTAGCTTAATATTGTTGTTTGTTGTTATTGTGGATTGAAATAGCTCACATAAGCCTTGACAAAGCTTGTTAAGCTATTAGAAATCTTAATTATCAGTTTCATTTTATAAACAGAAAAATACCAAAAATTCCAAATAAATAAATAAAAAATCAAATTAGTTTTCAAGGAAGTGGAAGCAAGAAGCAGGGTGTAATTTGGATTTTTCATGGTATTAGTGACTTGTGGAAGTCAGTAGGGTGTGATTTGGTTCACTGGTTCACTCAGTTCTAAGCTTGGACATATTGTAAGCACCTTATTCCAATTTTGGTTTTTACTGTTCCAATGCTTAATTAGTGGTTAATTATGTTAATTTATGTCTATTAGTCATATACTAGTAATATTATAGCTTAAGGTTTGGTATTGGTTCATTAAGTTTCAAATTATAGCTTATAATCTTAGTTGACTGTCAAACCTAGATCATATAGGATTTTTGAGTATTAGTAATAGTAAGTGTTCAAAATCAGCTTAGAATAAGTTTATATATCTTATGTAAGAACTTTGCATCATTAAGTATAGGTTTAGCATTATTAGAAATTGAAAAAAAAACCTTCAAAACAGTTTTTAAGGGGTGTTTGGCATTGATGGTTCATCTGTGTTATAGACTATCCTAGCTGCTGTTTTTAGTTGCTACAACTCACTTTAGGTTTAATTAACTCAGTCTAGGCAAAAACAACATGGTTTCATAAGCAAAAGTCAAAGATCAACCTCCAATGCCTCCAACAGTTAACTGTTGAGGATTGGTGATCTCATAACCCCACCATTTACTTTGAACTTGTTAATTTCACTTAAATTAGTCTTAATATAACTTAATTCATCATAATCAGTCAATAGGATTAGATTAAAGTTCAACAAAGTCAAACTAGTTCAAGTTTACAAAAAGTCAAATTTACATCTCTCTGATTTTCCCAAAAGTTCAAGGATTTATTTAGAATTTAGTGTTTGCTTTCATGACCTGAAACTTGTTCCTAATCTTAGTCTACCAGCTCAAATTTAAGTTCCCATCTTTGTTATATTTTTAAGATTTTGTTGTGGGTTCCAAAGTAGGTTGCAGGGAAGATACTTCCCCTGCACCAGCAGAACACAGCCCAACACCACCACTTTGGTGGTGGCTGCAGGCCACCTCAGTGGGCCCCTTTGTCCCATTTTTGGTTCTCCCAACCCCCCTCCTGGTAGGCTTGGGATTTTGACCATTTATTTGACCTAAAGCCCTGTGGACCCCACCTGAATTAGACCCTATAGTTTGTCTCATTTCTGAGTGGTATTTGAGTTTTGGAATTGCTTAATCTAGCTTATTAGCTAATCGTGTGAGCTTATTTGGCATATTCTTGCTTAATCATGTCCTAATCACTTATTGGAATCAGAATAATCCATAGTGGGTCCCACACAAGCTCATTTGAGCTTATTTGCTTCTTTGGTCAACCAAAGTCAATTGTGAAGCTATTAAGCTCTCACAGTGCTTATTATTAAGTTATAAATTAGTTGTTTTTACAAAAGTTAGTTATTTTTAGGTATAAATTAGGTTTGTAAAATAAAAATCAAGAAAAACCAATATAAAAATAAGTGATAGTTTCTATTTAATATAATTTAAATTTTCATTTTCATTTTTAGATTTTTATTAAGTAACCTATATTTTTATATTTTTATTAATTTCCTTTTATATTAAAGTATTTTTAGTAATTTTATTGGATTTTTATATTATCATTTGGTATTTATTAGATTTAATATTAGTTTTATTAATAATTAATTAATAATTAAGTTTTTAATAGCATAATTATTTTTTATAAAGCAACACCTAGATTTTATATTTTTCCTAGCTTTTATAAGTCATAAAATAATTGTAAAAATTTTCTTGTAATTTTTACTGTTCATTTACTAGTTTTATAATTTAAATAGTTTAATTGGTAATTAATTAATAATTAGAATAATAATTAGTAAATTAGTTTAAAAATACATAGAATAAACTTTTTATAATTTTTTAGGATTCCTGTGATGGTTAATTAGATTTATAAAAATCTTCTTAATTATCTAAGTCTTTTTAGTATTTATAATAATTTAAATCAGATAATTATTTAAATAATAATTAAATAGTAATTAATTAATAATAATTAGATAAATAGTCTTAAAAATATAATTTTAGTTTTAAAATAAGTTTTATAATATTTTAGACTTTTAGAAATTTTAATTTTATTTTTCTAAGCTTATTTCATATTTTCTTAATTATTAGTGTATTATTAAATAATTAATAATAGTTATTAAATAATAATAATTAATTAAAAAAATTAGTAATTAATAAATTAATATTTTAAGTTTATTTAATTTGCATTTAAGCCCCTAAGGCATGCAAATTCCTACTTTAGTTAAAATCGTTTTGTTTCGTACGTTTACGTAGATTTAAATTAAACGTACGCGTTTTTTAAGTTTTAAACGTTTTTAGATATCTGGATTTTACGTAACCACTCTTATAGTTTATCTAAGTTATTTTGTTTTATAAAACCCTAGTGTAAATCACTCACACTCACATTTATACCTTTCCTGTTCATATTCACCAATCACAGATTCGTTTTTAATACCATCCACACCTCGTCGGGACATAACGACCCAGGAAAACACTGTATTTCACGGAAGCATTGGCCTAGGCTGTTTGACTATTATAGTTAACCATTCACAAGTGGTTAACCAATAATTGTCTGACTGTTTTCACACTAATCACTAACAAATCCTAGAAAACAATTTAAGATATAATGCTTGTGGAATGAATGTTTGCAGATTTCCTGGAGTTTACAAAACTAAAGAATCAACAAAAACTTTAAGACTCCGGTATAAACAAAACTCGCAAGATTTTTCAGAATTTTAGTACCTGACGTCGTCAGGTTGTAACTCCTGACACCGTCAGAATGTTCCTGGAAAAATGTTATGTTAAGTTTCCGGAAAATTTCTGGAAAAACTCATGCCTTATTTCCTGGAAAATCCTGCAAAACATAATTATGACTCGATACAAGCATGTGACTCAAACAAGTACTAATATATATGCTCATTTAATATTGTGGCGAATCATGATCATTTTCGTTCCTATAAACAAGTTTGGGTTTCCCCTTACACTTAGCTTTTGCAAAATACCTTTATATGTAATTAAGACGAAGTTAAAAACAAAATAAAGGATTTTCACAATTTAGTTTGAAACATGATTTACCAACAATAAAAATAAAACATGCATACGGAAACAAATAACATCAAACAAATAAAAATCAAACAAATAAAAACACACAAAACATGGGTTACCTCCCAATAAGCGCTTTTCTTTATTTACTAGTCTTGTAGCTAGACTCAAGGTTATGGGCTATCGTGTGTCGCTTATGCTCACATACCCAAGTGTGAGCCATCTAATAGTCGCCTCATCTTTTTTATAGTTATCACTTAGCTCTAAACATCCGCGATAATACCTTTTATTCTTTTCATGAGGATATTTAATCCCTTTCCTTTTATCATTCTCACTTAACATTTCAAGGGGTGGATACCTATTACATTTCTCCATAGAAAAATCCTTGAACCTAGGGTGTGCATGGGGCATTTGGTAAACAAAATCTTCATCCCCATCCGAGAATGTAATTAACCCTTCCATAAGTTTTTCGTCAAGGTTAGTTAACCTTTTGAAAGGTTTTCCAAACACAACTTGGGTTAACTTACTATCAATAAATTCTCCTAGACTCTCAATAACCATGAACTCAACCAGATAATCAAAGCTTCCTACAAACACATGCAATGTCATTGCCCTAGCAACAATATTATCTCCTTTGTATAATAACTCATCTACCATAATTTTATTGTATTCACTACGCGAGATTATGTTCATTGGTAGAGATGAGTTAAGGTAGGCATTAAAGCTCCTAAATCCAATTTTACAAGGAAACTGCATATTAAATGAGCTATCATTCTCAATCCTTGTTCTAGGGTCGACATACCTAAGAGGGTCCACCTCATCTTCCATCCTATCCTCATTAATTACATCACCAACATCTAGGTCCTCATCGGAGTCCGAATAGTAAAAAGGACTAGCCCTATGGCCATTATCATGGTTAGACTCCTCCATCTCAGAATTATTGTCAAAGTGATGGTTAGGCGAGAGGTTACGTGGGTTCTCATTTTCCACTAAAGGGATTGGGGTGGGTATTTGGAAAATCCTACGACGAAAAACACGAATAACAGGAATCAAACGATCAATGCTATTGTTATCCATCGAGATAGTTTATGAACTGTTAGGAATACAATTATTCCTATAGAAGACTCGGTCACCTAATTGATGTAATAGCATTTTAGTTAGCTCGTAGTTAGTTAATTATATATATTAGTTAGTTTAGTTTAAGTAACACCGTGGAAGAAAGACGGGTCTTTACCCACTGTATGCCTGATCCACAGCCCGGGTGTGGGCGTTTGTAGAAAACTATATATACCCCTCTCCACATGTGGAGAGGGTTGGAGCTTCCATTCACTTAATCTAATCTTCCACATTTTCTCTCATCTCTCTCTCTCTAGGAATCCTCCCAACTTCTTTCTCTCTCTAGTTTTCTTTCATACTTGAATCAATATAACCACAATACCATACTAGTGATTATTGAGTATATCTTACAATTGGTATCAAGAGCCAAGGTTTCATCTTAGGACTTGGTTTTCTCGGATTTGTACTTGGTTTTTGTGGTTTTAAATTTTGGTTCGATGGTATATCAAGAAAAATCTTGTGTTTATCTATTTCGTGGTTTTATTCGCTATATGTTGCTACTTTTGTGAGTTTGTTTATCATTGATGCTTGGATTGAGAACTGATTTGGTTGACTATTGTGGTCATTGAAAGTTTTTTTTAAACATTCGTGGGTATCTATTTCGTTGTTCTTCATTGCGTTTATCTTGTGTTTCATATATGCGAGTAACTAAAGAATGAATATAACATTTTCATGTGACTTTCACGGTACTCGATGTTCACAGATATATGTTTTTGGCTGTTTGTGGGATGTAAACAAATATGTGATTGCGACTGGTTTTGGCTGTTTGTGACTTGTGAGTAGCGTTTATTTTTTTTAAGTAGCATTTACTTGTGAGTTGCGATTATTTTTTTTCTTCTTCTTTAGTTGCGATTAATTTTCTTTTGGTGTTTGTCCAAACCAAACGCTGCCCATATTTCATCAAATCTGCGATTACCTCGTTCTTGGTTGCGATTAGTATCGGTTTTCAGTAGCAATTAGTTCAAGATTAATAGATAAACAAGGACCAATCCAACAGCAACTAATCCAAATCCATTCCAAAACTCATCTAGTTTCATGCATCTTTACAATATCAGTTCCAACAACAATTACAAACCAACAAGAGATTATCATCACTAATCCCGATCAAAGCCAACAAGAGATTATCCGATAACAACTATGTTATCATTGTCCCTTTAGTTTGGTATAAATGATTAACATAACTTGATATTCGAAAAATTTGATGAAAAGATACTATACAAATACAAACAGATCTCAGGACATCTCTTTATCCATTTCAAGATTCGTTCATAAGAACAAACATATAAGAGATTGTTCATCATTGATCGATTTAAGAAGATTAACTTCTCTTGAATGTTCGAATCATTAAGAAAGATCAAAACAAAATTGTTTCAACATCTCTTTTAGTTCGTATTAATTGTAAAATGATACACAACATATAATACATACCCTGGATTTATTCTCTTTCTCGTTAGCTTACAAGTCCAGGTAAATACAAGGGTGGTACTTGGATTCAGTTTATCTATACATCAAGATACAAAGGGAAGGTGCCAATTTTTGTTAAGCTGCGTGTGGTTTATGATATTGTTGGGTGAGTAAATCTTTGTGTGACTGCGTTTGTTTCTCTTAAGACAGATTAGGTTTAGACAAGTGGGGATTAGTGGTGTATTATATAACAAAATTTAGGGTTAACTCGCTTTGAATTTGGGCCGTATGGAACTGGGTTGATATTGGGCTGGGCGAAGTGAGTGTTGGGCTTTAGGTTTATTGGAGTTGGGCTGCGCATTTTACCAATGAAAATTGTGCTGGAATGTTTACAAGTATTATTATTGACTGATTGAAAGATTATTTGGGCATGAGTGTCGTGGGATTAAGCTTAAGTGTGACAATCGTGAGTTTAAGCTTAATTGTCGGTTACTTTTCTTTGGTTATACTTTTGGTTAAGCTCTAAATTCTTTAGACAATCTGACTTGACTGTGTGGTTAAATTTTCGGGTTACATTTTGGAATACGGTTTCGATTGAGCTCCATGATATTGATAGTGTGACTGATTTGTGGGTTGAGATATTCTCGTGTTTATTGGATACAATTTCGAGGTCTATTCGGATTTTGATCATTCAACCATCACTTTCATCAAACTATCATCTCATCATCTACCGTTCCAACGGTTTCTAATTATTTCACGGTTTTGTCTTGATTTTGTAAAATCCCGCGAAAGATTATATTTTTCGGTTTAAATCATAGACTTGTAAAATCCCGTGCACGGTTACATCATGTCTACTACTTCAGACTCTGTCAGATCTGAGAGTGTACTTCACCAGCCACTTAAATTGCTCGATGATGCAAAAGATTGTTGCATAGAATGTTTTCAACAACTTCATTCACACCTCTCGGCACTTTTAGAGGGAACTGGATTCAAGATGGGATTTGAACGTGCATTTGTAACTCTCTTCGGTCAAGATGTTCAGACTTTCACAGACACAATGATTCTTAATTTAGATCAATTACGACAACAACTGGACCAAGCAGAACCTTCCAATATTGGATCCTTGGCTGCCCTCTGTGTGATCAACAAACAACTGCTTAAGTTCATCGATTCAAAATTCACTCTGGAATATGACCATTATAGTCAGATGACGAAAAAGTGCTTTGCTGATCACACGGGAATAGAGTTTGATACGTTCAGAGACACACTCATCCAACTTATGGATGAAGTGAAAAGATTCATTGAAGAAAAAGCACAACATATACCTGCATATGATGACAAGGTGAAGGCATGTAGGGTGCAATCTTGTGATGGTATTGGCGATTCGGGTAAAGCATCGGATGTTGGGTCAGTTGTCACGACATGTAAAGAATCAGAGACTGATAAGCCTGACACACCCTGCAACTCAGTGACTAGTGATACTCCAGACATGGGCACTGAATTAAGACCAGTAAAAGAACAAGTGTCATGTGCTGAGGTACCCCTAACTGTACATCATAATGTGCTTTCGGATGAACTACTGCATACTGATCAAGGTATGCCCAGTTATGACACATATTTGTTGAAAAAGACTGATAGCAATACCATTTCTGATTTAACAAATATGAATCATAAAGGGGGAGAAAGTGATCAGGATGCTGAACGTGATGATGTGTCAAGTTCTTTGTTTATAGCTGAGTCTTTTAAATCACATGATGTGGTTGATAAAGAAGCTTTTAATGAACTTTCAAACAAATTTGCACAACTTGAAAAACATTGTGTTAATCCTTTGTTTGTTGCTGAGTCTTTTAAATCAAATGATGTGGTTGATAAAGAAGTTTTTAATGAACTTTCAAACAAATTTGCACACCTTGAAAAACATTGTATTTCACTTGAAATTGCAATGTAACAAAAGGAAGAAAGTTTTCAAACTAATCAACCGTGTAAAAATCCGGAACTTCCTGATTTCCGCGAATTCTTTATGATAAATGATTTGAAAGCTCAGCTGGAAGCCAAAAACTTGACAATCAACAACCTGAAAAGCCGTATTTCTGAGATGTGTGATGTGTGTAATGAAGTTGAGGATAATCATGTCAGTAAGACTTTTGCAACAAGAAATTTTGAATTGGAACAATATGTGGCCGAGTTACTTAAGGAAAATGAGACTTTGAATATTCATTGTAAAGACTTGTGTGATTCAATCAAAGAAACGAAAACTAAGACTATAGAACAGATAACTGCTTTGATTGCCAAAAATGATGAATTCAAAGCTCAAATTCTAGAAAAGGGGTTCACAATTACAGCATTAAAGAATGAGCTAAGAAAAGCAACAGGGAATAGCGTGAACACTAAGTTTGCAAAACCATCAATCTTGGGGAAACCAATTATACAATCCAATAGAAACCAATTAGTTGTTAGACAACCGAGTGCTTTTAGATCTGAACGACCAAAATTTTTAAAAACTCGGTTTGCCTCCCAAGTTGATGCGGAAAAAGTTTTGACAAAACCAGTCACTACACATTATTGGCCTAAGATTATTGCCTCTAGTTCTGCTAAGCCTCAACAAGTAGTTACTCCTACACCCAGCTCCTCTAGGATTAGTTCTAAAACAGTGTCAAAACCTAGCATTAAGGTTCAAAGCACTTATGATATAAATGACTTGCACAAGAACTATGATCAAGAAATGGCTAGGAAAAGGGCACTACTTCATAAGGATGGAATCTTAGGTTCACAACCTTGTATGATCCCTCCTAGGATTTTGAGGAACAATGCTAAGGTTCAACCTGTTAAGTCTAGGATTTATAGTAAGTCATCCACAATGCATAAGAAGCAAAACATACCTATAACTTCTCCTAGGTGGATTCAAACTGCTAAATTTTTGGAGACTAGGAATATCGATAAGCCTTCCACTGTGCATAAGAAGCTTAACAATCCTAGACCTTGCCATAAGTGGATTCCAACTGGTAAAATTTTTAAGGACGCTGGACTTAAGTGGATACCTACCGGAAAGATACTTACCAATGGCAATACCTTGGTTGACCGTGAAACCCCCAAGGGTTTGGATACTTTTGTCACTAACCCATATATATGCAATCAAGTTTGTAATGTTAGTGCATGTTGTCCTTACTTAGTTGCAGGTACATCAATCATTCACTACACGAGAAGAGTCAAAGTCTGAAGGCCTAAAGCAAGCATATCTCCTACTTCAGGAGGTATAGAAGGTCAATGTTGATGTATGTTCACTATGACGTCTGAATACTTCAGTTCAGGCCTCGTTCTTCAACGGCTATGACGTTTGAACACATCAGTTCAAGCCTCGGTCTTCAACTTCATCATTATGGTGTCTGCTGACAACACTTCAGGCCCCGCTCATCAAAGAAAAGAAAGGTATACGATTCAGTGCGCCTTATCTTCGGAAGAAGAGAAATCTTCTTAGTTTTGACCATTCTCAACAACACGGTTCATGCTTCCTCCATGTTCATTCAGTCATCAAGTGGATCTACTCATCTTTGATCGAATTTGCATTCACTTGCTCATTCAAAAATGGCAAACATCGTATGCAATTTTTGAGGGGGAGAAGAGTGGATAAAATACATGATTGAATGTATTCTTATTCACATGCTCAATCAAAAATGGCAACCTCGTATGCAATTTTTGAGGGGGAGAAGTGTGAATAAAATACATGATTAATTGTATTCTTATTCACTTGCTCAATCAAAAATGGCAAACCTAGCTTGCAATTTTTGTGGGGGAGAAGTGTGAATATACCACTTGTTGATTGATGCTTGAAGAATGGTCATACGACTCTCCTCCAACACCTAATGTTCCATTAACCAAGGATGACTGGGATTTATGTTTGATGATTACTTCCAAGCTTCAACGAATGATGATTGATCAAGATGCAC
Organism: Artemisia argyi; assembly: GCA_030686995.1. Taxonomy (NCBI): domain Eukaryota; kingdom Viridiplantae; phylum Streptophyta; class Magnoliopsida; order Asterales; family Asteraceae; genus Artemisia; species Artemisia argyi. The sequence continues at coordinate 95,198,627 of CM060688.1, forward strand.
CATCCAGAAGTATTACTCAGACTACTCAAGTAATCCAATCTCCAGTTATTCGTCAAGGTGTTGATGATGACTATCATGATTGTGAAGATGCACACATGAATAATGATCCGTCGTTTTGTTATATTATCAAGGATTGTTGTTCCTACCAATGTGCACTCTGTATATCAACCCGAAGGACATTATGGAAAATGTCGGCTAAAATGACAAAACGGCTAAGAATTTGGACATGGAATGTCAAGTAATCACGGAGTTTATTTGGTATCCCTTGTTTGAGATTGAAGTTGACTTTCACAAAGGAGTGATCTTATTTTATCTTGAAGTCGGGGTTGGTTGGATGAAGACTCTTCGAGATCCTTGCTTGAGCTTTTACCTTTACAATGACGAAGACTTGGTTATCTAGTTATTTTGGTAATTATTCATTTCTATTACCACAAAATAACTATCACTTCAAGGATTATCACAACTTACATGAAGTTGTCGGTAGTCAAGAGGTGATGTACGTCTTATACTTGATGGTTGGTTGGTTGAAGAGTATATAGTACTTAGGGATTCGATGATGTACGAACTCTCTACACCGCTCTTTGTCACACATTAGTGCAAGTTTAAGTTACAAGAACGGGGAATTCTTCTTCAGTTTCAAGTTTGGTTTATTGGATTTGCTTCATCAGTGGTTACTTCAAACAGTCTACACAAGGGTTAATAATGATAGTCAGAGAGTTTCTGTAGCAGTTGATTCTCACAAGATCTATTTGAGCCAATTTTGTTCTCCTCTCATGATGTCAAGTTGATGTGCCTATAAGTTGTTGCTGATTCTGATATATCAAAACCAGCAAGGGGCAAGGAGACATACATCTAAATGCATAACGAGTACACATGATGAACATAATACTTCTTCTTAATTGAAGTTATCCTAGGAAGACATATGTCATAACCATAGAGAAACTTAGTGTATTAACTCGTAGCGTTTGGTGTATTATTCCAACTACGTAGGGGAAGTGGTCTCTTGATACTTGTGGTGTGAATCACTTCAGCTTTCAGTGGGATGAAATATAAGAAGGATATGTGGAACGTGAGATGATATTGCTTATTGACATCTTCATATGAGCTGATAAGAGTTATGGTAAAGTGCTTCTGGTTAATGTTTCATGTACACAATGGTATGATGATTCCGATGAGATCGCAACCATCAGGGGAGAGATTTGTGTACATCAAGGACGCGCAACAGGTTCACGTGATCGGGCTTAATCATATATTTCGGAGGAAGATATCCGTAGAGATGATCAGTGCTTCAACCTGTTACTTTGGTGTCATCGTTTCTTCTTGTGTTGGATACATGCATACAAGATGGATTGAGTTGATATGTGTAAGATAACTGGAAAGCATTTAGTGAAATGAAGATGTTGATATCTTATTCCCCTAATAGACAACTGCTCCAAACCTCAAAGTAATGTGTACATTGGGGACGCACAACAGGGTCATGTGATCGGGCTTCATCATACATTCCGGGATTGATAAACCGCAGAGATGATCCATGGTTCACCTTGTTACTTCGGTGCTATCATTTCCTTTGGGTCTTTGAGCGTCATACAATGAGACTTTTTGCATCACTTCAACTACTTGGGGAAGTGGTCTCATGTAGGTGATTGTCGGTTTGGGGGGAAGCTACCAAAGCTTCACATTGAGGAGGAAATAAAAATTCATCGATTTGGTGGGTGTCTAGCGATTAACTCAGTTGTGAGATTCTAGTGATCTGTTAACTACTTGTGTTTGGTGAATTTTTGTGACTTAAGTCGTTTCGATTAGTCTGATTGTAATTTGACGTTGTGAGTTAATCTTTACGACTTGACTTGTTACAATCGGATCTATTGTAACTTGACTTGTCGCGCCTTGACACTTAATGCTAATTGTCACTTATCCAAGATCTCTCTCTAAGTTTAACTCGCATATTACATCTTTCAGTTTCTTTTGTTGACTTTAGTAAAATCCCGGGAAAGATTCGACCTCTCGGTTTAAGTCACAAGAGTTGTAAAATCCCGTTTAAGATTATGTCATGGCATCTACCGCTTCAGACGATTATTCAAGAGCCTCCAAAGCTTTGGTGGTGAAAGTTTAAGAGATGTTGACTACTTACTTCTACAACAAGCTGAACGTTAATCATATTTTGATGCTCATGGCAACATCTCATTAAACTGTTTGGTATCCTTTGTACATATCTTATACCAATACGTAAATAGAAAAATATAAAACCTATAAAAAACCATAAAAATCTGAAAAATCATAAAAAAAAATACAAAAATATTCTTCTCACGACATGTCTCTTGTGTAATCAATATTATGTACGTTTCTAGAAATGTCATTCAATAATGACACAGAATCATACATATGCTTGAGCAAGAGTTTTTCGGTTTCAAATAAAGTTTTTTTCAAAAACATGTCGTTCCTCAAAACATTCCTTAAAAATATGGCTTGCAGTCATTTCAGGCTGCAGCCCGGACTTAAAATCATGGCTTGTAGTCATTTCAGGCTACAACCCGGACTTCAAAAATATGGCTTGCTATTACTTCAGATAGCAACCCGGTTTTCAAAATGAGGAAAACACGTCGCCAAAAAGACGGTTGTTCCTAGTAAAGGGTGCCGTTCATCCGAGCGTGAATTACTCTATATTCATGCACCCTCGATCTAATGTACGTTTCAGTGCATTATTTCTTGATAAAGAAGAGAAGTCTTCTTTTTATCGCCAAATACTTTCCCTTCTATGATTTTTCCGGAAAGTATTTGTGCAAAACTTGGTGGTACCATGAGACTTTGATTGAAAATCAAATTGAACTCAAAAGTTTGATAAAATTTTCACTCAATCAATGACTTTAATATTTTATGAAAATATTTCAGTTTTAACATCCGTCATTGATTGAGGGGGAGAGTGATTTCTCAAAATTTTATGTATCACAAAAACTCTCCACTTTGTACAAAAGCAACAAAACGATTGGTGATGGTTATGTGTCAGAATGAGTACATTTTAAAAGAGTTTTCGTTAAAACTTCGAATCTTTTGTAAACTCCTCAAATCTGACACATAACAACCTCCCTCACAGATTGAGGGGGAGCAAGAAAAAATTCCTTTTATCAGAAAACATTAAAAAATTAACCGCATTTCTCTCCCAAAATGTTCTTCTAACTTATTTAAATCAATTGGGATCCAAAATCTCAAAAGATTTGAAATTTTTGATCGGGGGAGAGAATGTGATTTAAATATGGAATCTGATAATCAAAAGTAATATTTTGGACTCAATAAATGTGCTCCCACATATGTGCTAAACTCTTTCGAATATCGATGCACATATTGAGGGGGAGTAAAAGGCGTTTGTGAAAGTTATACCAAAGACCGACCATTTATCTTTATGCATGGAGTTATAAGGTTGGTTAAGGTTAGGTATGAGTTCCCATGATCCACCAAAACTGGAAGGATCTTCCCAGGGACAATCCTCTAGATAGATTAGAAGTCCTTAGGAATGATTGAAAAAAGGAGAAAAGTGAGAAAGGGAAGAGTGCGGACTGAGATAGAGCTAGGACTGGAACAAATCCAACAAGGTTCTAGTGGTGAAGTCTCGGTAAGCACTGAAGGGGTTGAAGAATGAAAATGAAATGAAATGAGAATGGGTGAAAAGAAATAGCCCTCCAAATATTCAACCTTAGGGCAGAAACCGGGTTCAATTCATAATCTACTAGTGGTTACTAAGGTAACACTAGTATTGAAGACAAGACGTCATGGACCCAGTGACGCACTGCACTAAACTTCCTAACCACTCAAGTTCTCTTAAAAGAACTTGTTTCATTCTCACGGGGAACCCTGTGTAATGTATAGACCGCTCTTTGTGAGCTATGTTGATACCTAAAACAGGAGACGCCTCCCCAGTCTCCAGGAGCGGATCAAAACGCACTATTGAGTCTAGAGCCATAAGATCATCCATAAATCTCGATAGGACACATTCCAAATATGCTTATTGTTTCACACTATGTGGAAAATAAGATAAAATATTTAGAGTCCTACGCATTATCCTTGGGGTATTGCCAGAACATCTGAGTGATATGTAAATATTCACAATGAAGATGGAAATCCTTCTAGAGCGAACATCACTCAAGCTCTTGGTAGGTGACATGTGAGATCCATCTTGGATCAATGATCAAGTGACAACTGGAAAGCAACGATGGTGCGATTCAACATTGAATCAAACTTGTTCCAGGATATGGATTGACGTATACTTTTGCTAAAACCTTTCAATGTGCTCACAAACTAATTTTTCGAGCACATTGATTGTGTATAATCTTTCAAACAAAAGTATTTTTGATGGAAATGTGATCCTAAGTATAAAACTCTCGTCGTGTCTCAAAATGTTTATCATATGACACACGAGTGATTTCTATAAATCAATTTCCCATCAATCCGTGAATATTTATTCACCGATTCACTCTATCGTGTTGTCTGCTTTGAGACGTTCCGGTATGAGAACATGCTAAGTATGAAGATTCCAAAGTGAATTCTTTGGAAAATTCATTACTACAAGTTAGAAATTCCTGTCAAGGAGAGTCTTCTTTAAAAGAGACTCTACCTAATCACAGGTCGGTTTTCACAAAAGCGGAGGGTAGTCTATCCTCGCAGAACGAATGACAAAGCCATATTCGTTCTCTATCTTTATTGCTAACTATTTTATTTCAGGGACACATATAAAGATGGCATTGATGGCTGCTTTTTCTAGCTGAATCGGGTCAATCCATACCTCATGCTCACACATCCTCCACACTATCAATGACGATGAGAGACTTGCTACAACAAATGTTGAGAGACTACCAACAACGTTTTCGCAACTCTGATGAAAAAGTCTCCTGATCCACAACTCTAAAGTAAAGTCTCCTGATCTAGAAGGGTGTGAGCATGATGGTCCTTAAGTCACTACATCACATGAAGGCGATACTACTGTGGATGAGCTTGGAGATTTACTATGGCTGATGATCTCAAAGAAGCTCAAAGATCACATTTCACAAAGGAATCCAAATCACAAGTTCACTTGCTTGAAATACAAAGTGTGCGGAGAAGTGAAGAATCAGAACCTACGAGCTACATGACTAAAAATTGCTTGAAGAACAAAGAGCTTAATTTCCAAGGTGACCTCGCTTAGGGGGAGATTGTTAGGAATACAATTATTCCTATAGAAGACTCGGTCACCTAATTGATGTAATAGCATTTTAGTTAGCTCGTAGTTAGTTAATTATATATATTAGTTAGTTTAGTTTAAGTAACACCGTGGAAGAAGGACGGGTCTTTACCCACTGTATGCCTGATCCACAGCCCGGGTGTGGGCGTTTGTAGAAAACTATATATACCCCTCTCCACATATGTAGAGGGTTAGAGCTTCCATTCACTTAATCTAATCTTCCACATTTTCTCTCATCTCTCTCTCTCTAGGAATCCTCCCAACTTCTTTCTCTCTCTAGTTTTCTTTCATACTTGAATCAATATAACCACAATACCATACTAGTGATTATTGAGTATATCTTACAAGAACAAAGGAAACAAAGAAATAAGATAGAGTAAAGAAAACCTAAAAATAAAAATAAAACCTTACTAGAAAGGAATCTAGTAAGTAGACCTAATAAAAAGAAATTCTAACCTAGACAATAACTATTCCCCGGGCTGAGCGCCAAAAACTTGATGGCGCCGCACTCTTTTGCGAAAGTTGAGAAATAAATGTAAAGGTAGAAAATCCCCGGCAACGGCGCCAAAAACTTGATACGTGGGATTACGCCCTCGCAACAGGTTTTATCTCTCAAGGGATCTTGAGAAGCTTGCAACCTCTACCAGGCAGTGTACCTGATCGTTGTAGTATAGTATAGTGACAAGTACCGGGGGATTGATTGTTCAACTCATGAATAGTGTCGCTAGGATTAGAAAGCCTACTAAACTAGGTTTAGAGGTGAGGGATAATTCTTTTTGTATTTTTTATATTTTATGAAAGCAAGTAAAATATTGGGTTTTGAAGGAGTGGGCGGAATTAGTTGCTAGCCAAGTAACCCAATTAACTACAAATGTAATCAAAATAAAATAAGGGAAATGAAAATTAAACTAATGTACTAATGTGGTGGAAACAATAATGAGAAAAGTTGTGTTTACTTAGATTTCATTACTCCCTAGATATCTTTTACCGGTTGATTAGCTATTTACAATTGCATGGATGACGGGTTATATTCCTTAATACTAGTCGTAGGGCCGTGTACAATATTCCCTAACTCTATAAGATCCTACTTCACTCCTATGTCGAGCCAACTAAAAGCTCCTAACATGGGATCATTAGAATTTTCTTTTGCAGTAAATACAACCAAAAATTGTAGTACACCTCCGATCATGTTTCTTAAGACGTTCAAGCTAGTTACCAATGGAAGTTTGCCAGTTTTCTTAAGCCTAACATCGAATACAATCATCCGTAACAATTATAAACAAGCAATCAACCAATAATCAACATCTAGGTTTCACTACATCTAAGCAAACACAATAAAAACCTAGGCTAACATGTTAAAAGAAAGATAAACATAAGATAGAATCAAACAATACATAGACATATTGAATGATTATTGGAGAACTTATCTTTATTAAAACATGGAAGAAAGAAGGGTTTGAAACCCCTTCAATATGCAGGAAATTCGACCTAGGGTTTGTGTGTAGTATTCCACAACTTGTTCCACACTTTATTATGAAAAATTGGAAAAGTATATATAGACATAGCATCTTGACGGCGTCATGTGTTGGCCTCTAACGCCGTCAACTAGCCACCAAGTTGAAATTCGTATTGCCTAGATCCAGTCTTGACGCCTTCATGTGCAAATCTACTCTGGGCCGTCACTTGTATTTGGACCCTGACGGCCTTGGTGACTCCGTCAGGCCAATTACATTGAAAATGTTCTAGGCCGTCACGTTATAAATTCCACATCCACCTCTTTTGTCACTCTTGACGCCGTCATGTGTTCTGGCTTGAGGTCGTCAAGTACTGTTCCTAGCAAGGAATTTGAGACTTTGCCGTTTTCTTCACTTTTATGCTCCAAAAACGTCCAAAACGCTTCCTTTTTCAGATTTCTCCTCAAAAGTACCTAAAATGACAAAAGGAACGATTTAGGGCAATAATTGATCAAATAATCACGAATTCGGGCTTAAATGACCCCTTAAAAGCGGTACACTTTTCGCCTCATCACTACTCTTTGGTTTGAAACTTGGTTATCTTTTGAAACAAGGGGTTTGGGGGTATTTTGATATAATAGCTCTAATTAAAACTTAACCTGAACCCAACAGCGAAATCTGTAGATGAGTATCAAGAAAATTCTTTACATTATCCATCAACAAAAGTACATAAACTCCATTAAAACCAATTGATCTGAAAGCTTTATTGTATAGCAAAGGTGATTTGCTATGTCCAACTGGCTTCCCAATAACACCGAATACTTTTATGTCAGGACCTAATTGTCTGAAATTAAACAAGTCCAAAAGACTCAAGGGTGCCAAATGTCAGATATCCACTAAATTTCAGGCAGAGTACTCTAGACATCAGACCCTTCTCACACATCACCATTGCTATTATTAGTGGTAAATACGGTGAAGTTTGATTGTGACAACTCGTCAAAACGTGGCGGGTGCTACTAACATAATCAAAGAGTCCAAACAATGAGCCATCATAATATACCTTATTATCTTTCGATAAGAAAAGTTCATATTAACACTCAGTTCTCAAGTTTAGTTTTGAGAAGAAAATGAAAGGAATGGAGTGAAATAAAAAAAGTACAGTGTTCTTTAGTTTTTTTAAGGACTGGAAGGGAGGTAAAACTAGAGGAAAGGAAGTATGCTCCTTAGATTTTCTTTGTCAAATCTTCCACCCCATATTTGGGATGAAACATGATGAAAGAGAATAACAACCACACGATGACAAAAACACCCATATTCTCTTTAAATATATCTCCACCAAATTTTAGCAATTCCTTTAAAAAACCATAATTTGACTTTCTTTGATGATTTAATTTTTGCTCTTCGATGATTCAATTTTTGCAATGGAAGAAATTACTACCGTAACATGATACAAAGCAGGTTACAAACCTGAATTTGACTTTCTTTATTGGTTTTCCAAAAATTACATATTGATGGAATTCCAATTTTTATTTCTTTGTTGATTTTTCTTTGTGAGTCTTTTATGCAAGATTGCATTGTTCCATGCCACAATTAATTGATAGATTTTAGTAAAGAACTTTTTGAATTGCAGGGAAGATAGCATGTTGTTTATTTTTTTCTTTTCCTTTTTTTTAGCAAAATTGTAGATCTGGGTATTTAAAGATATATGTCCATGGTTGTTTTTTGTGTTAATATATTCATAGCAAGATTGTGTGGATCTGGGTACTTTCGTTTTGACTTGAGAACACAAAAGAGAAGCGAAAATTACTGCAGAGGCAACTGTCACAAGCAGTTGCCTCGCAGTGGGTTGGTTTTTTTATTCCCTGTGAGGTCACTAAAATCGCTGCAAGCCTGCATCGAGGTACAATACTTACACGTGTCGAGTTCTCGTTAATTTAAAAAAAAAACAGAAAAAACTTGTATTTCTAGTCCATGTTGCAGCGAAATACAAATAAATAGGGACCCACTTAATCTCTCTCCTACTTTTTTAGCCCACTTGAATAATAAAAAAAATTATATATGTATTCACATAAGTCTTGCAGCGAAATACAAGCCTTTGGGTCCACATGGCCCACGCGTTAAATAAAAAAACAAATGTATTTTTGGTTTCATATGCAGCGAAATACCACTCAAATAGGGACCCACATGTTATCTCTTCCTTTTTGGGCCACTTGAATAATAAAAAATATATATAATATATGTATTTCACTTCTCATTTGCAGTGAAATACATGTAATTTTAGGGTTATGTTTTATTGTTTTTGGCTTGTAAGATTAAGAGTTTAGCGTTTTTTTTTTTTTTTTTTTTTTTTTTTTTTTTTTTTTTTTTTTTTTTTTTTTTTAGAGGTATGTGATGTATAAAATTGTACTAATTGTCATGTCTTAACACAACTATGATAATGATTTGTAATTACACATTTTGTGAATTTTGGTTTAGGAAAGTACGACAACATTTATATAATAACATTAAAAAAGAAGGAATTTATTACAGGATACGTAAATTACATTACATAGTAAGTTGGAAATATTAAAAACACATAAACTGTTCTACCCTCTTAAAAACCAAGGTGATTAAACCAACTATTTGAACGTTGCGTGTTGTGATCATCTATATGTTGAGATGCATACTGCTGGGAATCGTATTGTTGGGACATGTTGAATGATGGTTGTGTGTGATTGTGATCATATGTTTGTGAAGCATTCGTGTTTTGATCATATTATTGAGATGGGTATCTGTTGTGGTAGTAACTTTGAGACGCGTACTGGGTATGATCGAATGTTTGCGTGTATTGGTTTTGATCATAATGGTTTGTGGGGTATGTGTTTTGACCATAGTCTTGGTAAACGTACGAGTTTTGAGCATATGGTTGCTCATCCATTGCAAATTCTTGTTGCTTTTGTTTACCTTTGCGTACAGGCGGATCAGGGACAAATGATTTGTTGCAACGCCCACGAGTGTGCCCCACTTCATTGCACCTGCTACAATGTCTTGTAGTTGGTTCCTCACCTTGTGATGGTATACGGTTTGTATTTTTTGGACGACCTGGCTGAGGGTTGTCCATGTTTGGAGGAGTAACAGGATGTATATGGCTTGGATACTCCCATTCGTTAAAATTGCCAACAAATTGAATTGACTCCGCGTAGGTTGCTTGGTATTTTTCCTTTTTAAACCAGTCCTGTACATATTGAACACAATTTGTTAGACCCAAAAACCTACTAACAGCAATAACATGACCACAAGGTATCCCAGAAAGCTGCCATTTCCGACATTCACATTCATTGGTCATTAAGTTCACTTCACGGTTATATAGCCCATCAGAAACTTGATACTAAAATTGGTTAATTCCGTATACAACCCATCTGACGCTTTTTATTTTTCTTTTTTCCACCTTATCTGCTACCCAATCAGTGATTTCATACTTCATTGTTGCTACAAAAAAATGTGAATATAAATCAGTTAATTAATTTATCATTAACTCACACGTTTAATATATACTTTGTTTTTTAAGCAATAAATACCTGCAGCTTTACGACGGTTAAAATACCACTTCTGCACCATATCTCGATACGTGTCGGTCAACATTGTGACCGGTAGGTTTCTGTACCTAACGGTACAAGAATTAAGAGACTCGACACTGTTGGATGTACAGTAATTGTAACGAGTACGTGGGCAATGCGCTCTAAACCAACGTGTAGGATCAGCCTCCATTAGCTTCTAGTACGCTTCTGGTTGAACAGCCCAGAGTATGTTCATTTTTATTTGCCACTCATCTGTTGTATACGCTTTGCATATTCCCCAGTATAGACCTTTAATTTTTTTTATTTTTTAGTTTAAGGTTCATCATTAGATGATTACAACATATACCATGAAACGCCGAAGGAAACTCATTCCTTACTGATAAAGCTATCGAAGGATGCCTATCAGATATGATAACCATATTTGGGTTATCGCCTACACACTCCTTAACTACTGACATCCACCATGACCATAAATCTCCAGTCTCTCCTCTGCATATACCGTAAGCAATTTGCACAATCTGGTTGTTTCCGTCCATCCCTACAGCTTGGAAATTGGTACCCTTGTAAACACCCTTTAAATGCGCCGCATCCACTATAAGTATTGGGCGAAGATGGTTCCGAAACGTGCGCAACTGAATATAAACAATTTTTACAAGCAAACGTGTTGTCATGTATCTAAAATGAATGTATTAATAAAAAAAAATTAAAAAAATAACAAGACTTACCGATGCACCAATTGCAATGAATGAAATTTCGAAAACTCCTGCATTGTTTGTCTTGATTCGTGTCACAGTCCCTGGGTTTTTTTTCTCTAAGTTGTAACGGTAAGAGGGTAGCATCTGAAACGATTCTAATGGTAAACCTCTTAACGTTTTTAACCCATAATCCTTACCTCTCCATGCTTGTTTGTAAGATATATATGTTTTATATTGTGCCAAGATATCTTTTTGTATATCTCTTGGTTTCAAATCACGGCTACCATCTTGTAATTTACCTTTCATAATGTGGGCAATAACTTTTTTGTTTGCATTTCGATGGTTAGGAAATGTTTAAGTTCTATCACACGTGTGAAGATCTGAATTCTTCCAACATTTTGCATTAATAAACCATGCACATTTTCCATGTTGAACGCATTTAATGCTATGCGTAGTCGGATTACTTTTTTTGGAAACAAATTCAAAACCATCTTCTATAGATTTCAACCTATATTCCATGTCTAACGTACCCCTATCTAAAAAAAGCTCGTTGACTTTTACTCTATTTTCTTTATTATAAACCTCTGTAGAAATTGGTTTTGACTTGTAAAGTGGTGTTTCAGGAACTTGGGGGATATATTTAAAACAATTTGTCCAATTATGGTGAATGGGTTGTGGTTGTTTATTTAAATCCAAATAAGTATTATTTGGCTCATCTTCTTGTTCGTTATCCGAACTGAAAGCACATGATGACCCTGGTTTTGTGAAATTGGCCTCATTTTTATAACCAGAGTCATTATTTAGAAAATCATCTTCTTGTTCGTTATCCGAACTGAAAGCACATGATGACCCTGGTTTTGTGAAATTGGTCTCATGATTATAACCATAGTCATTGTTTAGAAAATCATCTTCTTGTTCGTTATTCGAATTAAAAGCAAATGATGAGCCCGTTTTTGTGAAATTGGCCTCATGTTTATAACCAGAGTCATTGTTTAGAAAATCATTTTTTTAGACATACATAAATGGAACATCAATAGGTGAGCCAATGCGTTCATCTACTCTTGATGAAAAAAAGTTATAAAACTCTGGCACTTGCTGGGTTGTACTAAAAGATTTTGTTTCTTCCAAATTTTTTGTTTGTGAAACAAACAATTCTACAATTTCACTAGGAGACTGTAAAGCACATTCAACAAAAAAATTTACCTCGTTGTTATCAGTAATATCGAGTAGAGAGTCAAGTGAAGGAAGTTTAACCTTTAAATTGACCCGGTCATTCTGGTTCAAATTAAACTTACTCATCACCATTTTAACAAACCCGGAATACGTTACATCATCATAAATTATGACACCACGATCTACATCATGATAATGTAGCCTGCATTTTATTTTTTTAAAACTCATTTCAATTTTTTTTATTTTTTTTTATTATTTTTTTGTTTGTTTTGTTTTGTTTTTTTTAGTGTGAAGATGTGTATGCACTTTAAGTTGTTGATGTGTTATATATAGTTGGCTTAGTAAGCGTGTGTGTTTTTATAAAGTCACTGTTTTGATTGTCATATTTCGTGTACAATTATATGTGATACAAAAATTTTCATTTACTAGTCACATCAGTGGTCACATCACTGGATACTTCATTGTTTTAAATGTTATATTTTGTGTAGAATTTTATGTGATCCATAAATTTTCCTTTACTTGTCACATCAGTTGTCACATCACTGGCCACTTTACTGTTTAAATTGTCATATTTCGTGTATATTTTTATGTGATCCAGAAATTTTCCTTTACTTGTCACATCAGTTGTCACATCACTTGCCACTTTACTGTTTAAATTGTCACATTTCGTGTAGATTTTTATGTGATCCAGAAATTTTCCTTTACTAGTCACTTCACTTTCTGGGTATATGTTTGACTGTGTGTCATACTTTTTGTCATAATTCGTGTTGATTATTATGTGATAAAAACATGTGAAAGTTACTGTACTACTCGTCATGAACAACCGTGTTTTTACAATACCGGTGACTAGCAAATCTTTTATCAGCTCACACTATATAAACCACATTGTTGCACTTCAATTACAAAAAAACCTTTTGAATTATTTTTTAAATTCTTACTATAGCTAATAAAATGACATTCAAAGTCCTACTTCACCATTATGGAATGTTCACTTCCCTGCCTAGAAGAAAATTTGTAGGTGGTTTAATTGCTTGTGTAGATCCAGTTGAGTTTGACACTTTTTCGGCCGAGCAATTGAAAAAAATCTTAACCAATTGTTTAGGTTACGATGAAAGGTCCACAACCTTTTTTTTAAAGAAACCTAATTGTTGTCTTGATTCAGGTCTCGAATCTTTGGGTGATGTTATTGACAGCCGCGAAACTGTATTAGCCTATACCCAACTTGATCAAAACAAACTACATGTGTATGTATCACGTGTGGAGTTATCTAGGGCTGTAAACGAACTGAACGTTCAGTGAACATTTCATGAACAGTTCGGTAAAAAGTTCGTTTATGTTTGTTCGTTTATTAAATGAACGAACATGAACAGTATTTTACGTTCGTTTAGTTAAATGAACGAACATGAACAAAAGTCTCGTTCGTTCATTTATGTCCGTGAACGTCCGATTAAGCGTTCATTAAAGTTCGTTTATGTTTATTTATCTATTTATGTTCATATATCATATATTTTAATTTTATAATTTAAAAATTGGTTTGTTTAAACAAAGCAACTACTTATAAAACAATATATTGTGAAGAATTCAATAAAGTTTATGTTTGTTTGTCTATTTTCATTTATGTTCGATCGTTTATGCTCGTTTAGCGTTCGTTTATTGTCTTAATGAACGGACATAAACGAACATGAACAATTCATTTTCTTAATAAACGAACATGAACAAGAAAATTCGTCCGTTTAAGCGTCCGTGTCCGTTTATTTGTTCGGTTAAAATTAAATGAACGAACATGAACAGGGCTCCGTTCGTGTTCGTCCGGTTAGTTTACAGCCCTAGAGTTATCCCCACTCGTTGTGGCCGATCAATGCAATCATGAGGGTACCAAGAAGAATATACAAGATAAACCTTCATGTTCAAAAAAGTTGTTTGACTAGATAGGAAGTACGGGTCTGTTCAGCTTGTAATGTCGTATTATCCTTACCGTTTTATATATACCACTTCGTGGTTTCATGGAATCAAATTGAATATTTCCTTCTTTCTATCACCAAATGTCAACATCTAATAACCATACTTTCAAATTTACTATAAACTACAATGGGCAGTTTATAGTCAACCCAGTAACATATCAAGATGGATCATGCATGAAAATTATTGTTCCAAAATTTGATTTTCAAGATATGCTTACCTATCTGAAGAGAGAATTACCAATAAGGGTACACAGTCTATATTACGCATTGCCACAAAACAACAACTTAGGGGTATGAAAGCAATTAAAAATGATTACGATATTGATGTTGTGTTTGACATTGCAAAAGTTGTTGGGGAGCTTCAAATTTTTGTTTCTGAGCATCCTATTGATATAAGCACAATTTTGATTCCAGATGATGGTTCTTTGGAAGAATCATTTGCTTGTGTAATTTCAGAAGAAACAAAATTAGAGCGTGAAGAGCGTGTTGCGTACCTGCATCAAATGGTTCAGAGAAAAAACAAACGTGAAGAGCGTATCCTGTTTAAACTTGGCTGCATGAAAACAACTAAACCTACAACCCCGTATACCTAAACCAATTTTAATTTCCTTGTCCACAATAATGGTCAATTGGTTTGCAATGGCGGAAACCCAATTATGTAAACGGTTGGAAGATGAAAATCACTATTCCAAGAATGAAGATGGAAGAGCTGAAGCAATACTTGTGTAACATTGTTGATAGGAAGATTCATGCTCTTTATTACGTAGTACCAGACACCGGGTATTCAATCATCGTCAAACTAAGAAACAACTATGATATGCATGTGATGTTTTATATTTCAGCATCACAAGGACAGTTGGAAATTTACGTTGACCATGGCGGTATCGATTTTATTTTATCAAAATATATATGCCCAAATACTACCTTGGCAGCAATGATGGATCATGTTATAACACCATACACAAGTGACAACGAAGATGAAAAAAAGATTATATCACAATCAGATTACACTTTTGATCAAATGGTTAAATGGGCGGAACAAGAACACTTTGAGAATGAGGAAGCTAAAGCAGATGAACGTCAAAAATCGATATGGAAACCTCGTTTCTATTATTAGTTATATGATTAGCACAACTTGGGGTTGTGCTACTAGTCGGATTAATTTTACATGTTTTAATCTTTGTGTGTTTATTTTATGTATCACGTTTTTTTGTAATAAATAAAAGTTTATCTTCTACTTTCGATTTTCATACTAGAAAATATGTTGTACTTCATTTAAGCAACACCTAAATAATGTTCTATCAATTCAACACTAATATCTCATGCTTATGCAATGTTAAAATACTATCAGTTTCACAACAAGTTCAAAGCAACAAAACCAACACATTTAGTCTCCTATATCATATTTCGTGTAATTTATTATGTGATAAAATCAATGTTGTCACATCACTGTTTGCTAAATGTCATACCGTGTGTCATAGCTCATGTACATTTTTATGTGATAAACGTTTAGTTTTCACATCAGTGTCTGCTAAATGCCAAACTGTGTGTAATATTTCGTGTACAGTTTTATGTGATAAAAAAAATGTTTCTGTAGTGGTCACATCACTGTATGACTATATGACATACATAACCCGACTAAATGTCATACATCATGTCATATTTCGTGTATACTTTTAACCGATTAACGTACTTCCTCCCTCATACAAACACTCTATTTAAGTTGAATGTTGATACCATAACATTACACATTCAACTACACAAACAAATATTCGTAAGCATCGACAAATTAATCCGTTATAAGGTGTAACAATGTCAGACTACATACCCTTTGATATTCAAGTCAATATCATGAATCGACTTCCTGTTAAGTCTTTAATGCAGTTTCGTAGTGTCTCAAAGAGTTGGAAAGCGGCAATTGACTGTAACGACTTCATCCGTCGTTACGGTTTTCATGAAGTTTCTACGACTAGCTTTATTTTAACATACAAGCTAGATATAGGCTTTATGTTTTACGTCGATGAAAATTTTGGTTTAACACTCTTATATACAGATTTGATGCTCACCACTATTAAGCCAATTGCTACTTCTGAAGGTGTCTGGTGTTTTTCGTATTTGGATAATAATATGATTGTTCTGTGGAACCCATCCATAAAACGATCTGTTGGTGTTTTATTTCCTAATTACATGGATCAACCTCCTGATTCACCAAAATTGATTTTTGGTTTTGGTGTCCGACCTGACACTTTAGACCCTACCATTTTAAAGATCAAATACCCTTACTATGGTGAAGGACCATGGTACGTTTCAATGTTCACATTGAGCTCCGGTCGTTAGAACGTTCTTGATAATTACCGTTTACCCCGTCAAACAATCCGCCTAAAAAGGTCAGGGCAAGCATGTGTGGGGGTAAAATTTACTTGCCTGCTTCTGAAAGATTCGTCAATGATGATGGTATGGTGTACAAAATATACATGCTTGTTTCGTTTGATTTGACTACTCACCGATTCCTAGTTATCAACCTTCCTAAAGAGTTAAGGGTTTTGATTCCCTTCCCATTAAAAATTTTCCAGCTGGGAAACTCCCTCGTAGTTTCGTCTAGTTACTACCTAGAGGATATCCGATTTCTTTGTGCATGGGTGTTAGAAGTTGTTGGTGGTTTTGTAACCTCATTTCGAATGTTATTCAACATTCCATTCCTAGTTGACCATGTACTAAAATTGTTGGGTTTTACTAAGGACGAGGAACCAATAGTCGAAGCAAATATAAGCCAACAACTTCGTCGATCACTACAAGTATTCATGCCTAATGTTGAATCATTTCAAAATGTGGGTGTTGAAGGAGATTTTGGTTCATTCTTCATTGGAGCCAACAAAGAATCACTAGTTCTATCTAATTTTGACCATAGAGAGCTACTTGTAGGATTTAATCTTTAATGTTATCGTTTACTACTTTCATGTAATATCTACCTGTTATTTGTATTTTATGTTACGAGTTTTAATTGGACTGTAGAAGTTTGTGCGAATATAGCATGTGATTCCTTGATGGTAGATGTTACAAAGTACTTTCATTTATTATAACATAACACTTAGGACAATACAAAATATTAAATTATAATAGAAACTTTAAAATTATAACTCCGAAACTGAAAAACGTACGTGTTTTTTTGGAAGATATTTATAATGAAGTGGAATGAAATGAAGGACAGAGAGCATTTCTTCCCTCATTTCATTCCGCTTCATTATAAATATCTTCCAAAAAAAACACGAATGTTAAAGAAAACGAAAACTAGTAAGTTTTTTAATCAGTTTTTTAACTAACAAAAAATTTATAATAAAACAAAATATACCTGTGTATTCGGAAATATTTCACTAGCCTGGCCGAAGCCCTACATACAATATTAGAATGTTTATTCAGTTATGAAATAAATAAAAAATTACGTGATAAAAAATAAATAAAGTATAGTAGACTAAAAACATACCTTAGAGTTAGGAAACCCTGTAAATCCACTAACACCCCTTTGTTGGGTCTGCATCTAATTTTATATCGGAATAATAAACAACTACTTGGGGAATAATAAACAACTATTATTTAATCTATGTATACGCTTCAAATTTAAAAAATAAAAAATATCTGCATGTAACCTAATAGTTGTTGGATCAACGTCTCGTGTTGTTGTACTTTATCGTTCAAAGCTTCAAATTGCTTATGTTTTTCCTCGTATTCCGTTAATTTTCGATATAACTCTTCCGGAACATCGTCTCGGCTATAAGGGTCTGTGGGAGGGGGTAATGGCGGTGGTTGGGTACAACGACCCTCAAAGTATGCTAAGCTATGAACCCACCAATCCTCTTTACGCTCACGCTCATCGGGGAAAAGCCTTATAATAGGTTGCGTTTCCTATAAAGTATATATATATAAAAAAAAATCAATATTGTTATGGTATACATATAAAATATCGAACAATAACTTTCATTTCATATAAATTATACATAACAAGTAAAGGGCATGCTTAAATAAAAACTCACCAATAATTCATTGAGCACACTGCGTTTAAACCTCCTCTTAAAACCCCAAGCACACGCTCTAGGATAGCGGTCTTCACGATTAAAAAAATTAACAGCCCCGACTCTATAACTCTCCAATATCCAAGTCTAAAAACAAAGTTAATTGATTAATTTCTTTAACATTATACATAAACATAAAGAACAAAAACTATTAATAGGCGCACCTTAAAGGCCAATTGAAACCCCATCAACGTATACTTAGGGTTTTTTACTTTACCCTTAGCATCGGGGCGGTGGCGGCGGTTTCGCATAAAAGGCTTCAAGACGAGTACCAACCGCGCCAGCTAACTGACTGTACAATGTTCGCCATACAACATTACCCCAAGGATAGATGTTCCACGCATCCAAATTGTCTACTAAGCTCCATATCCAATTATAGACTTTGTAATGAAACTCAAGCCCTAACAACACTAGCACCAACAGTCCTACCAAACTAAAGCGAACGACATCATTATCGCTAAGTTTATCAAAGTCCTCGCTATAAAGCTTATCATACACCATTCCGACAGTTATGCTACAACCATCATATACGGATGAAAAGACACGTCGCCTAAATGGAGTAGGACGACCTTCTAAAAAGTCTTTAAATTCAATCCCAAATCGTAACCCCGTTACAACGCAAAACTCCCGTCTACTAAATTTTAACTCGTACCCTCTTACATGATACGTCAAGGGAACGACATCCGTGTCTCCTTAGGCAGGTTCCTCTTGACATAAACTAATATAATGTAGAAGGATACATGTCTCTTGCATTTGTGCTAAATCAAACAACCATCCAAAACACGTTCGCCTAAACATGGCATCCTTATTGGTATTTCTAAAATTTTGCTTAATGTCGTGAAGCAACCTTAGCTTACTTCTACAGGTAAGATCAACGGCAAGATCCTAAAATAACATATAATAAACATATACGTATTAACTACACAAATAAGGATCTAAACCAAATAATTATAAAAGAACAAAGGTTGATATTTACCGGAACATCATTATTTTGCGTCATGTTCACAACGCCTCACAACCACAACAACCCCACCACTAACAGCACCATCACCAACACCATGACACCACCACCACCACAACCACGACACCACAACCATGACACCACCACAACTCCACCAAACAACAACACCACCAACACCACGACACCACCACACCTCCACCAACGCCACGACACCACCACAAATACAGCCTCCACCACCACCAACACCACGACACCACCACAGCTCCACCAAACAACAACATCACCAACACCATGACACCACCACACCAACACCACGACACCACCACACCACCACCAACACCACGACACCACCACAAACACAGCCTCCACCACACACCACCACCACGACCACACTAAACCTACAACAAAACAACACACCCACCTCCAACACAACCTCAAAGCACCTTTGTATTTTTTTTTTCGAGAGTAAACAAACACCAAACACAGTTTCCCAATCTTATGTTCTTAAAAAAAAATTAAAGGAAGGTATACTTACTCACCGGAGTAAGTATTGTCATTCGAACGGATTCTGCAGTTGATTTTGGTCTTTCCCAATGGTAAATCGCTGCAATTCATATGAGAGATGGTGATGTTGTCTTTAGTGTGAATATGTGTATTTCGCTGCAAATATGAGGTAAGATACATTTTTTTTTTAAATCGATACTATGTTGGGCCAAGTGGGTCCTCACTATGGTATTTCACTGCAGAGGATATGTGAAGTACCAATATAGTTTTTTTTATTATTAAAGTGGGACCAAAAAGAGGAGAGAGATGTAGTGGACCACTTTACAACGTATTTTGCTCCAACTGTTATGTGAAATACAAGCTTTTTTTTTTTTTTTTTTTTTTTTTTTTTTTTTTTTTTTTTTATAATTAACGAGAGGGTGACACGTGTAAGGTATGTATTTCCCTGCAGGCTTACAGCGATTTAAGTGGCCTTATAGGGAATAAAAAAAAAACAGCCCACTGCGAGACAACCACTCTCCAAAGTGGCCTCTGAAGTAATTTTTGCGTACGAGAAAGATGGTCACCTTTCCTTTCCTACACTTTTCAACCCCTTTCTTTCCTTCCTTTCCTTTTCTTTCTAAAAAAGGAATTGATTTGAGTAGTACTAGTAACATTTGACTGACGTTAAACTGATTCATAAAAAAGAGTCCAACAAACCATGAATGAACCCATAAAACTGAAAGAGACCCTCACTTCCGATTTTTTCAATTCTTATTCAGGTCCCCTTGACTCTTGATAGGGTCGGGTTCGGGCGTATTGTTTTTAGCGTCAACCCAACCCGGATGAATCCCTGATTTAATTTGTTTTTGGTTCGGGTCAACAACATAAACTATGAGTTGAGATCCATGAAGAACTCATACATGCCATAGAACCTATCAACCAATCATATCCACCCATTTATATTTTCCACATTTTTTTTCAAAATAACATATCTTGCAAACGGTAAATCTTCAAGCTACAAAAAAAATACCATCGCGACGAGAATTAAATGATCTTTCTATAGATATGCATTGTTATATACTTTCGACGAACTTTTTTTTTTAATTTCCGCCCAGAAAGAATCATATATGATTCGTAAAGATCATATATGATTCGTAAAAAATCATATATGATTCGATTCTTACGAATCATATATGATTTCTTAAGAATCATATATGATTTTTTGGCAAAAAAAAAATTCATCGAAAAAAAAGTTCGTCGAAAGTATATAACAATGCATGTCTATAGAAAGATAATTTAATTCTCGTCGCGATGGTATTTTTTTTGTAACTTGACGATTTACGGTTTGCGAAATATTTAAGTTTTAAAAAAAGGGTGGAAGTTTGTTTTTTTATTTTAATAAAAAAATGAGTGGCTAAAATTGCATGATAGGTTCTATGGTAAAAGTGAGATCTATAAAGAACTTTTGACCATAAACTATAATCTCTGACGTATTTCTTATTAGGGTTAATTTATTTGTGATGAGTTTCTTATTTCAAAACTCGATTAAACACAAGACCAACCAATTACATTAGTCATTTAGAAGGCGGGTTAACCGAATAACATTGATTGTAGCGGTAGAAATCTTCAAGTCAACGCCGGATCATTCCCGTTCCATTACCTTTAACCCAGTGCCCACATTACTTACACTTTACCCATACATCACTTAAACATATGCGTATCGCACTTCAAGACATAACTCACTTGTGCTAAACTTGATAAGATGTTATATTTCTGTGGACTTAAAATGCCTACATTTTATTTATTTATTTATTTTTCCTTTTGTTTATTTCTTAACCACACCCAAGTACCCAACTCGTAAAGTTGAGGATGTGACCTAGTAGATGTCATGTCATGTCAATCGTTTGATTCTCTTACCGATTATGATATCATACTATAATGAAAAGCATTACTAACAAATTTAGAAAATGAAAATATATAGTTATAGTCTAACAATAAATCTTACTACAAATGAAAGCTTAAACTAGTTTATACATATTCCAAAAATATGTCTCTCGTAAAAATTGAAATCGTAATTTCTCCGCTTCCTTACAGCTAAACTGAAAATCAAAAATTCAAAATATATCAATCTTCTTTATCTAGTCGTCATTTTCTTCCTATTTATTTTATTTTGAATAACCGAAAAACATTGCTAGCCAAAATTAATATTGTCATGAACATCATAAAACAGTAAAAACACTGCTCGCCAAAATATAAAACTGTAAATTTGCCACCGTATTGCACGAGTACTTTACTAATAGGGTTTTTCTAACATGTGCCCTTAGGCACATGTTAAGAAGTGGGCCCATGTGTCTTTTTTACTCAGGGATCCACAAAAAAGACACCAAAAATATTTTTTTAATTTAGAAAATGACAAAAATCAATAAAATAGGACACCTAGGCCCACTTCTTAACATGTGCCTAAGGGCACATGTTAGAAAAACCCTTACTAATATTTACTAATATAGCTCATCAATCAAATGAGATACCTATTAGTCCATGGACTTGATTATTCTCACAAACTAACAAAATAATCAAGCCATTACAGATTACAAACTAACAGAACAGAATCCTATCAAAAAAAGGATACATAAAAATAAGAAATAAAAAGCTGATGTACCATCACAAGCTCTGAATGCATTAATGGAATGACAATGTTCTATTAATGTGGGAATCATGGCTTCATATTAGAGTAGTTTTTGTGTGCAGAAGAGAATCACAACCTGAGGGAAAAAAAACCTTATCACATGAATAGACAAACATGTACATTATTGCAAGCATAAATGCTGAGGTGTTTCCTCTTCAGTTTCTTATTTGCTAAATTGCTGCCTTTGTCTTCATCCTTATTCAAGATGCAATTTTCAGAACTGAGACATCATTTCCGGCAGACCCTTTCATAGTGGTACTCATATCAATAGTGTCTTTCAGCGCCTAAATGTATCCGAGAAAAGACATGGTAAAAGGACGTGAGGAAATTACCTGGGAAAGAACATAAGTGTTCAATTATACATGTGAAACAAAGTTGTTAACCACACAACTATCTTATTTACTATGGAAATTAATAATGATATAATTAAAACTATATTCTATGGTTGATCTTATGACAGATACCCTCTTGCAACTTGCAGAACTTTTACAAAAAAGTGACTTATGTAGGTTCAACAAAATCACATTAACATAGTTTCTCCAGAGACTATCTGCTACATAGACCCTGGATTCTATCTAGTTGCAACTCGAGTCTACACAGATCAAAGTGAAATCATGTATCTTTACACTAATCGGATTCTAACAGCAGTACATGACAGTCTTACAGACTGCATCAACAAAAACATCGCTGATAATTTGTGAAACACCCTATTCTCAGTGGCATGATCTAGAAAGCAACACGAGGCTAAATAGCAGTAAAACACACAAAAAAGGGCCAAATTAAAACAAGGACATAAAAAGTGAGATGTGAGTGAAACAACATTTCACTTTCATGGGCTATACTTGATACAACAGTCCACTGAACATGAAGTTAAATCACATACCAAAATTTATTACTCGTTTAAATTTAACTCTAAACAAAAACACACGTATAGAAGATATATAAAGGAAGATATGGTACCGGAATGAAACGATTAGTACCGGTAGTACTGTAGTAGTGAGTGATAGTCTTCAGCCCGCCAATGTATCAGAGTAGAGAGAGACAGCTGCCCTCGTGTTCGTCTTTTGTAAATCATGTAGCCAAAAAAGCACAATGGAGTAAAGATAACACTTTACCATGGTCAAAAAATAATGCTAAATGTTCTATTATTTCTAAAAATCATAACAAGGTAAAGCTACATTTACCATGGTTTAAATATCATTCTATCGTTTTTATTTTTATTTTTATCTTTCTATTAATCATATAATGGAGGAAAGCATTAATAAAGCTCATGCAGTTGCAATTGATCATATCATTCTAAACACAACAAATAATAACAAGATTAGAAGAATAATATTAGATATAATCTCACAAAGAGTTAATGCAGTTCAGGCCGGGTTTGTCTCTCATGTCCTCCCAGTCCAATAGTATCCGCAATCAATAATGTACTAAAGATCTGGAATCTTCACTCTTTGAGAAATCCAGCTGTAGAAAAACATTCACAAGTACCAAACACCAGCTGTTAATGATAAACAAGGATCACATCATGTACAATATCACACACCAATCGCAACCTTCTTATATTCACAATCAATAATACTCAGGTTGTTCATTCTGGAGGATACAACAAAAAGGTGATGATAAATTGAGAAAGAAAAAAAATAGAACCATCCAGCTGTTCTTTTTACACTTATCAAACAGCTGAACCTCCTTCCCAAAACATAAAAAAATAAAGATAACTGTTATTTTCACAAAGCACACACAATAATTTGGAGATGAAATTAATAAATAAATTTCCAATGCGGATGGGGAGTTCATTTTGCAGTCCTGAATAGTTGACTTCCAAGTGTCACAACGGGGGTACCTTCCCCCATGATTGTTGTCAAGCTCATTTCTTTTTCAAGTATTCGATCGAGTTCTGTTACTATATAACTCATTGTTGGCCTTCTTTCACTAGAAACTTCAACACATCGAACTATCAACTGGATATACTCTTCCATACCTTCTGCTGTGAAGCTGTTAACAAGCCGTGAATCAATAATACTAGATATGGTGTCTGCTTCTTGATGGTCATGTACCTTTTAAAGCAAAGAAGTCACGATTATATAACAATTGAACAGCCACATGAAAAAATATATAAATAGAGCTGAGCTGTGTACCCATTCAACAATATTTTGGCTGGAGTCAGAGGATAGCAATTCCGCTGCTTCCTGACCACTAACCAACTCCAGAAGGAATACACCAAAGCTGTAAATGTCACTTTTTTCCGAGAAGCGTCTGAACTCTCTCACCCTATCACAAATACAATTTTAGACAGTTTTTCCATAAATTGTGAATACAAACAAAGATATGAAAAGGGTATAACTCTGGAGCAAGGAATATCTCATCAGCTGTAACTTGAGAAGACGGGCCTGCTGTGTCACCTCTTCCTAAGAAATTTCGGACCCCTGCATCAGCAACCTTGGCTATAAAGTTTTCATCCACAAGAACATTTGCTGTTTTGAAGTCCTTGTGTGCCAAACGAGGGCTTAGGGAGTGAAGGTGAGCCAAACCTGAACATTGGAGAATATGAATGAGAGTTACAAACTACTAATACACACAAAATGTACATGAACAAGCAGCCATAGCTAGTAGCTTAATTCTTTCAAAAGCCAACTTACGAAAGACTCTGTATTTTAACTAATAAAAGATGAACTAATACCAGGAAAGCCAAAAATGCTCACTGATTTTGCAGAGGATCACCTTTAGCTGCCCCAAGAGCTATCGAAAGCCTATGCTTGAATTCAAGCTTCTCTTTAGTAACCTGACCAGCCCCTGCACGTTGAAATCATGGAACATCATAAATCATAATGCAATAAAGATTTTGGTGGATTGAGAAAGTATGTGCACTTAGCAAAACCGAATACTAGATGCAGACTTACCATACAAGTGGATTGAAACACTTCCATTGGGTACATACTCGTATACAAGGATTTGTTGACCATTTGCTTGGCAGTAACCTAGAAGAGTCACAATATTCCGGTGCTGAATAGATGCCAGATACCTCGCCTGATTAAAAGTTAAATCAAATGATGCCAAACAACAAAACAACACTATATTGGAAAAATAGAGAAGTACAAAATGTAACCATCAATCACACCAATATCAATATGATTAATTACCTCTTGAATGAACTCTTGACTAGGGGGAGCCGGTCTCCTTTTTATTGCTACTAGCATACCATCATGAAGTAATCCCTTGTACACCTCCCCAAATTTTCCTTCCCCAATCAAATTCTTTTCACTAAAATTTTTAGTAGCTAAAGACAATTCCTCAATTTCAAAGCGCCTGGTCTCTCGGACGACTAACTCAACTCCCTGGGGTCTTCCAACTGGATATCATCGCATCACTATCAATTACTAATTCATGAAATGAACCTTAATTCGTTAACCGACATATATGGTACATGAAAAAACAAAAGCTATTCTAAAAGTCACCTTGAGATGGATCAGATGAGCCAGTTTCTGAAGTTCTCGATACACTCCGGTTATTACATAGAAAAAACCATGTAACCAATATCACAACCCCAACCAAGGCCACAGCTCCTGCAGCACCTCCGACTATCGCTGCAAGAGCCCTTGACATTTAGTATGTAAAATAATTCACCTATTTTCGCGTACACCCTACATACAAAAACATACACCCCAACTATTTAACACACATATTTCAGAAACATAGACTGACAGCTGAGAAAAATAAAGTACATTGCCAAGATATGCCAGTTCAAGACAGTATTCTATTAGTACTAATTAAATAGTCATGCACAACACAACTATTTTACATATAATCAATTAACATAAAACACTAATATAAGTTATAAAGAAATTACCAAAAAAAGCTTAGCAAGATCCCCAAAAGACCCAACTTTATATACTTATTCCACAAAAATCAACAAGCCCAGATGAAAAAATCAAGACTTTTAATGAACCCAAATGAAATTCATAACCAAGAATGAATAATAAAAAGTACACACATTGACAAGAACAATTAGCTATAAAGTAGCAAACTAATTGGTATTTGTGGGAATGTGGGTGTAAAGGGTATCAAGTTAATCAACAACTGCAACTAATTTTTATAAAAATAAAATTTTTTATAAAAAAAAACATCATCCCGCAAACGAAGCCGACAGAAAGTGACCTTGCGCCGACACACATTCGATACCAGGACTGAAAATATATTTGTAATGTTTTTTTTTATATATATATAAAATATATATGGTGAAATGAATATTTATGAAATCATGATTATTGAAATCATCATCATCATTTACTATTTATGAATCTTTTTAGTAGAATAATACAGTGGAGTACTGTATTAATTAATAGTCATATTGGCAATGTGCATACAAGCTACTGTAATAAACTTCATTGCTACTTGTAGTAAGAAAGTTTTTTTTATTTTTTAATTTTTTTTCCAATGGGGGCAAGTATGGGCTGTAAAGCAGTAGAATTGGGTTGTCTGGTACTGCTACTGGCAAAAGAGTTAGTTGGAAGATTTTGGTATTATACTTTGTGTAAAACCTTATTTACCTATTGCTCCCTTTTGGTTTTGGAGGTTTTGGTGAATTGGTCCCTTGGAGGGGTTCCTAATAATGGCGGCATACCAGATGAGATTGATACCCTCCAGCTACGCAAAATAATACCCACCTCATTATCAGCATCACTTTTCTCTTTTAGTTTCACTATCATTCTTAAATTTCAATTTATGCACCTAAAAGTAGGGTGTTTATCGAGGTGTGTTCGAGTTGATCTATTTGTGTTCGTGGATTGATGGATTGGCATAATCTTTACCCAAACACGACATATTTATTAATTATGTTAAGAAACTCAATCTCAATTAATACCTGCATAACATGTGTAACCTGTTTGTGACTCATTTAACATGTTTGAACTTTAAATAAATATGCCAAGCATTAAAAAAGGTTGATGATTTATCGCTTCAACAAGTTTAAATAAAAAGTAATACAATAATTTTAAAAATGATAAAAATAACTTATGAATAAGAGTAAATTGCAAATTTAGTCCCTAAACTAACACGGATGCGAAAGGATCACACTGAGAGAAAATTTGTTGCAAAACAGCAACTACTCTTTACATTTTTTGCAAAACAATCACCGAGAGCTACTTTTTGCTAACGCTCGTTATTTATCTCGTTAGTTAAGGTCAAATACATGTGAAATGACTAATATGCCCCTTCATCTTCAGTCAAGGTCAACTCGATACAATAAAATTATGTAATAACAAGGTATTGGCTTGGTTCCGACGCCGAACTCGTTACCACACTATTCACAAACCCCAAGTTGGCAGGCAAGCAAATTACTCACAATCTCATCCCACTTTACTCGTTGACTTACAACCCCGGTTATATTACATTGATCGTCCTTGCCTCTGCACAATACGGTAAGAACATAGTGCATTTTCCTGTTTACTTAAATATTGTTCTTGATTTTTAAAGAAAATACATTTGTTGTTAATGTTATGGGTTTATAATTGTAGGTGGACCTATGGGAAATGTGAAAGAAGTAGAGGTGGATACTGAAACAGAAGAAAAGAGTGGCGATAGTGGTTCAAAGGATTTGAATTATAATCCAAAGAATAATGAAGTGTTTGATGATGATGATGAACATATACTTGAAGATGTTCATGTAAGTAAGTCTAATTTGATTGTCAATCCAGATAGTAAACATGATTTAAGTATGCATGTTTTTACGGAGCATTATGTACTGCTTAGAAAGTATGACCAAGAGTTGGTTAATGAAAATTCAGGCACAACTGTTAGGATTGATGTACAGCAACCATATCCAGAGTCTACAACAAGAACTTTTAGAATGGTGTATGTGTGTTTGGGAGCTCTAAAACAAGGTTTCAAAGCTTATGCTAGAGAATTCTTAGGATTAGATGGATGCTTCATGTTAGATCCTTTTCCATGTCAAATACGAACAACGGTTGGGGTTGATGTAAACTATAGGATTTATCAAGCAGCACATGCTGTTGTTGATGCACAAAATAATACATCTTGGTGTTGGTTTTTGAAATTACATGGAGAGGATCTTGGTATAGAAAGCAACTACAAGTTCACTTTCATTTCTAATAGGCAAAAGGTACACATTTCTATTCTATAGTTAATCATATGTTTATGTAAAAGGAGAATAGGTACAGTTTTAACGCCATCCTTAACCTTAACTGTTCACAGGGACTGATACAAGCCATTGCAAGTATATGTTTCCAAGTGCTGAACACAGGTTCTCTGTTAAGCATATTTATGAGAATATGAAGTCACAGTTTAAAAAAGGTGTTTACAAGGACATGCTTTGGAATGCAGCTAGAGCCAGTATTGTTGTTGAATTCAACAAATAAATGGCTCATCTCAAGTCTTACAAATTTGTTGCTTATGATTGGTTGATCAAGACTTCAGCTGAACAATGAAGTAGGTCACATTTTTCAGGTAATTCATTAACTTTCACTGGACAAAAGCATACTGATAATTAGTCATATACTTATATAGTGTGTGATTTGTTTAACAGGCATAGCCCAATGTGGTCTACTCTTAAATAACATATGTGAAGTGTTCAATAGGCAATTAACTGATGTCAAAGATCAACCCATTATAACTTGCCTTGAATATATCAAAGAGTACTCGATGAAGAGGATTGTAGTAGTTCAGCAACTGATAGATCAAACAGTTGGACCACTTACTCCTATGGTGACAGCCATGTTTGATGCTATCAAAAAAGAAGCTACTGATTGTGTTGTTGATTCGATTTGAGGCTGTTTATATAAAGTAACTGTGCCTTACAAAGATCAGTGTGTTGTTAACATGGATAGAAGAGAGTATCGTTGTAGGAAGTGGGAGCTGACCAGAATACCATATAAACATGTTGTGGCTGCAATAAACCACATGATTGACAATGAAACATAGTTTGGTATACTTGAAACTGGGTTCAAGCTGCTTATAGACTAGAAAGATGGGCACGTATATACTCATTCAAGATCAATGGCTGTAGTGGCAGAGACTTCTGGCCATTTGTTGAGTCTACATCATTAATAATACCACCCATTCACAAACCTCAAGTTGACAGGCCACCAAAAAAGAGGATGAAGTAAGTTGATGAGCTTGCAAGTCAAAGTTGTTCAGTTGTTATGCAGTTATCTTTTAATAATAGAAATTCTGTTAACTTTCATGTCTTTTGGATTATATGTTTGAACTCTATGTTTGTCTTTAATGTCTTTTGAACAATGTTATGCGTATATCTTTGTTTAATCATGTTATGTATTGAGAAGTTGGGATGAAACTTTTACATTGAATTCAATTAAAATGAATGGTTACAAACAGTATTTTTTAATACAATAGGTCAAAATCAAAACTGACCCAATCATTGACATTCTAAAGTCAACTGTCATATACTGCATGTTTGCTTACTTTGACATTCTAAAGTCAACTGTTATGTAGTGTATGTAATGTGTGTATTTGGCTGAAAATCGTGCAAATGCTCATGGATACACTCATGCCAAACACCCCCTTTATCTAATGTAGTTAAAACTCAGGACTCCCATTTAGTAATTGCATTTTGACTTTCCAAAGTCAAATTGCAAATGTTAAATGGGAGTTATGTATACACTCATGCCAAATACCCCCTTTCTAATAGTTTGTGCATTTGCATACTATCTAGAATTCATCACTTTAGCAATTTACAACAAAAAAATAGATCAGTAACATAAACAACCAAAATTTTATTGATGATAATAGGAGTTCACAACCATTACAAATTTCCATATCATCTAAACACACAGTTAGTTAGAACCACTACTTTCCGCAACACACCTTTCCTTCCTTTCCTTCATATCCTTTAGTTGTTTAAACACAACTTCAAGATTTGAAATCCTCCTTCCCAAGTTCCCAAATCATCAACCTTTGGTAACTCGGTATCTATAGCCTCTTGCTTCTCTACCGTAACACCCAAAAGCTCTTCATAGTAGTACTTTTGTTTCTTCAGCCAATTCCGAATCTTTTCTCTCAGATCTTCAGGTATCTTCCTATATGAACCATACTCACTAATTGGTTCATCGCCAAATCCCTAAAGAACTAAATTAGAGAGAAAATAGTTGTCTATCACTTTTGCCCACTCCTCTTTATCAGAACCAATGTAGATAGCCTTCTCTTTATTTGCCATCATTAGTGGTTTGGTTAGTTGGGATTATGTGTGTTTTGGAGAAAAACAGGGTTGGGATATGTGTGTTTGGTTTGGTTCATTTAAATAAGCGGTATAGATAGGGAAATGAATAGTCCCCAAGCAATCTCTTCGGTTGCTATGTGTTTTAGGCGGCAAACATAAGTTAAGAAGTTGCAAATTTGGTCATTGAAAAAAAGTGTGGCTAGACAATTGCCGGAAACAAGTGAAATGATGATAATACCCTCGCGGGTAGGTTGACTAACAAGATAAATAACGAGCGTTAGCAAAAAGTAGCTCTCGGTGGTTGTTTTGCAAAAAATGTAAACAGTAGTGGTTGTTTTGCAAAAAAAATTCTCTCGGTGTGATCCTTGCACATTCGTGTTAGTTTAGGGACAAAATTTGCAATTTACCCTATGAATAACAATACAATAATTTCAATAATATACAAGTTATAATCGTAATTAAATGTCATGTTATGTACATAACTAAATTCATTTAAATCCAATCTAAATCTCACATCAAATCAAAGTTATATATTTTATTATTTAAACGCTTACCTACTAAAAACGGGTTGACCTGTTTAATACTTGTTCAATCCAAACACGATCCGTTTATTAAACGGGTTAACATGTTTTTGACCCAAATATGTTCATACTCAACCTATACATGTTTAACTTCATGTCAGTTATCGTGTCGTGTTGAAAATTGCACCCGTACCTAAAATTAGACTTAAGATAAAATTATTATTATTATTTTTAAATGAGATTGATGAGAAATAACTAATTACACATAATGGATGCATGGCTTGAATTAGCTGCATCCGTAATTTTTAGATGCGCTCTAATATATTTTCTAGCTAAAATTTAGATGCATATACATATATTAGATGTCTTTCATCAAGTTAGGTGATACCTATATATTTTTTGTCCTGTGCGAGTCAAATTTGTTGCCAGAACTACTTTGCATCGTTTTCATTATAGCCTGTAAAGGGTCCTTTACCCATAACTCAAAATTCCCTTGCTAAGCTACATGAAAGAGATTTCCAGAAGTCCACAGAAAAATTATTGCTAATTGCTCGAAGTGAGAAGCAAAAATATTCTGATAAAGATGTTCCTTAGTAATATCATCATGACTCTAGAAGCCATGCGCGGTAGCAATACCAAACCAAATACGACGAGTAATATCATCATGACTCCGAAAATCATGCGCGGTAGCAATAAACTAAATACGACATGTAGTGACGTCCTGAGCTAACCAATGACTATAATATATTTTCTACCTAAATTTAGATGCATATACATATATTAGATGTCTTTCATCAAGTTAGGTTAATCTTATATATTTTTCATTTTATGCGGGTCAATTTGTTGCCAGTACTACTTTGCATTGTTTTCACTAGAAAATCACTTTCAGAATTAACTGGAAAGTATCTAAATGAATAGAGACGCATTTATTCAAGTCGATGCATCTCAAATGTGTAACAATAGTTGTTTCTCATCCTTCTAATTATAAATTTACTTCTCATTTGATCTCTACCCTCTAAAAGGATTGTTATTAGATGATTTGATGATTTCTCTTTGTGTTATAAAATGGAAGAATCATAAAGCAGTGCCAAACCTAGTGTTAGAATTTATATGGTAATAGAAGCCTTTAAAAAGTAAAAACCACCTAAGCTTTATGTAATTATGATATGATACTTCATGTGATTTGAGCATTTACATTAAGCTGCTGCGATCACTGATGTTATATCAACGTCACATCATATCCTTAATCACTTTCTCACTATTTTGAACCAAGCACCAATCACTATTCATACCAAGCACGACCTCTTTGACAAAGATCCAACGATAAAGTACCATAATGGTGATCACTTCTACCACTTCTCACCATGAGGCATGACCCCATTGTATATGTTCTTATAAATGCTAATTACTAGCTTTTTATTTTTTATTTTTTTAGGATATAATTTGATTAGAGTGTACTATTTTTAGAACTTCATGTTGATTAAAGAGAACTTTGTACACTAAAAATAACAAATAAGTTTTATCACACTTAATATAAATGTAGCCGATCAAGTACACCATACATCAAGAATACTAAACGATTATTCACGTATAACGGCGGCATTTATAGTAGCATTAACTTGTGTGTGCAATTTTTATGTATAAAGTAAGTTAAAGTGAAGAAAGTGAGTGATTTAAATCATAATCAAGTATTTAAATTCACAACTTATTGCATTGACTTTTATAAGAAAATGATTTGTAAGCATAATACCTAGACCTAAAATTAAACCTAAAAATGTGATTGATGCTTTTGAAAAGTTAATTGGTGGGAAATAATGAAAGAGAAAAGGTGTATGACACTTGTCAAACAATAAATTGTTTATATCTATTAATAGGTCTAAATATTACAACTACTTTTATAAATATGGGTAATTTAGTTTTTTAGTTTTAACCAAATGTGTTTTCTAATTATATGTAGGATATATATAGATAAAATATCTCACATTAAAGATTATGGTAACATAGCTATTTGATTAATATTAAATTCTCACCATCCGAATTTCAAATTTCAATGTAATAGTTTTAGACTTTAGTCATGATGAACTTGCAAGTATGAAACGGTTACTTACGAGAAATTTTCGTTATCGATTTCAAAAATAGGATACTGAACTAGTTTCTCTATTTATAAGTAAAATGGTACGGGTTTGTTTGTTAAATATTTTATTCAAGTTATGTTATATCTACTATTTATATAAAGCATTGTTTTGAAAAGTCATTTCTAACACAAAATTGCTTAAAATTCGATATTTGGAAATTCATTTTGATCTGATGGCCTGTATTGCATTTCCCTCTTAGCATTTAGTAAGTCAACAAAATAACACATATTCAACACCTCCCAACTTAAAACCCATAATCCATATATAACCTAAACCCTTCAAACCCAGATCCCTAACAATTAAACAACTATGATTCAGAATCTACAAAAACAACGCAAATTTTTTGGTTTTGTTTGGGATTGGAATGGAGCATGTTCCGGTTGATTAGATCGTTCGATTATTAAAGGCAGTTTATTCCAGTGACCTAATTGACAATTATAGGTTATTAATTTTTTGTTTTATTTTATTTTATTTTTTATTTTGGTCTCAATTACATGTTTTTATTTTAACCTGCTAGGATAGCAATTACAAGTTTATTATTATTATTATTATTATTATTATTATTATTATTATTATTATTATTATTATTATTATTATAACATGGTAATTCTAATCTGTTATCACTTTTATCAATTACATCTTCAGGTTTTTTATGATGTTCCGGTCAATAACTGAAAACCGAATCATTTGAAAACTAGATATTATTTACAATCAGGTGTTTCATGAGTAATCTTGCTTAATCTTACAATTATAAGCTCTGTGTTTGGATGCAATCAGTTCAATGAGTTGTTTTAATTTACTGTTTTTAATGTTTCATTGTTTTTAACAATATGCCATTTCTTTGCTTTATGTTGGATGTTGAATCTCGTATTTTGATTTTAAATGGGCAAAGAAAAAGTTGTTAGTGAAGGCAGAAAACAATTTTGATATAGAATGTGCACTTAGAAAATATCGTTTATAGGGATGTTTCGAATTAGTGTTTTGATTGCTTATAACGAATGGAGTATTATATACGGGCTGTTTGTCATTGCTTATTGAACACCTATTTTTATTTTAACTCCATATTCCATCTGCAGGATTCGCAGTCTAAAATACATATTGGATGTGTAGTAATTAGCCGCATAAAAAAGCCGGTGAGTTACCATTTAACTTCTTATGTTTATTATTTTGAGCTTAGATTTCTACTAATGTTTCCCTATTTGGTGATCCATAATCTAAAGTTTTTAATTATAGTAGAGTAGTATATATATGATGTAACACCCCCAATTTTAAAATATTTGCAGCGGAATAAAGATTGGGTGTTACTTCACAGCTCATAGTTTTTCAGTAGAAAATGATTTTCTAAAACATTTATCATTCGAAGTTTTGTAAATATCAGAGTTTTCAAAATGAGGTCCCAGTGGTTTTCAAAATTTGTTAAATAGGTTTTCGAATGATAGTAAAATTTTATAGCCTTTGTAAGAATTTCGTGCTCCTCCGCCCCATCCTTGCTCGTTATAGACCTGAGATAAACATGCTAAAAATCAACAAAAGTTGAGTGATATTCATAGGTTTAATTTTTAATAGTTGAACACAAGTTATAAGTGATAATTGCACCGTCATACAATTATAAGTTAAAAACAGTTGTTATTGCATTAAGCTCATGACACTCAGCCGATTAACAGATCTCATCATAAATGATGGATTATAGTAACAGGGGCCCTCGGGATAGGTCCTTGCCAATAACCTATTAGATTTCAAATAAAGTGCGTTTGGTTGTTTTCTCAACGCCCAAACGGGGATTGTCAATCCCTAATAGATCTATCCACAATTATTTACGTTCACCTCTCTGGGTGACTAAGGCTCATGATATGAGGGGCTTTTGGCAAATAGGGACTTAAGCAATAACGATATCAGGTAAAGCATACCAAGAAAAATACTTGTGTTCAGTTTGTAAAAACTAGCATGTATCCCCCTCGCAGGGTTTATAAAACATTTAAATAAGTAAAGGCGAGGCTATGAACTCACCTTAGTGGTTTAGTGAATAAAAATATCGATACTCAGTTTGCAAAATGGGAACGGCTCCACACACGACCTAGATAATATATGGCATGTTTTAGTGGTTGGTAGTCTTAATGTTTTAATCGCGAATAGTTTTTGAATGCATGATTTGTTAATTTATCTTTAGTAAAACTTTTGGATTTTATCGTATATCGTACGTTTAGTTTAGTTATATATATATATATATATATATAAATATAACGTAAGGTTTAATAATAAAAATAATAACGATAGTTTGAAATAAAGCATAACATTTAATAATAATAATAGTAATGATAATAATAGTTTGAAAATAAATGTAACGTTTAATAATAATAATAAAAATAATAATAATAGTTTGAAAATAAACGTAACGTTTAATAATAATAATAGTAATAATAATAATAGTTTGAAAATAACGTAACGTTTAATAATAATAATAGTAATAATAATAATAGTTTGAAAATAAACGTAACGTCGTGACGTGAACTCGTAAAAAAATGGAAAGTAAAAATAAAAATATTAATTTTGTATACGGCCCTTGTATTTTCTAAAAATTTACACTTTTTACCCTAACGGCGTTGGCGTTACGCCGTTAGTCCAAAATTAGATATATTTACATTTTACGTCCAAAACTTTATATTTCTTACACTTTTCACCCTAAAGTTTATAAAAATCAGTTTTCACCCTTAAATTTACGAAATGACAGTTTATACCACAACTTTGAAAAATTGACACTTTTGACCCGATTTTTGTAAAATTTACAAATCTAGTCCAAAATTCACAATTTTCAAAACTTAATGTTTTCATTTCTTAAATAGTTTCAAAACAGCTTATTTAACTTATTCTAACATCTTATTTGTTCGAAAAGCTTATTTCATAGCTTATGGGCGCTTTAACAAAATGTAAGGCACGTTAGCATTTTTAGATCCAATGGGCCTACGAGGGTTTTGGGCTAAGGTTAGGACTATGAAAACGTTGCCCAACTGCTTATTGTCGTAGCTTATTTGCTCGGCTTATTTTGAAATGATTGGGCCTTAAGGCCCAATCGATCATTATAAAATTTCAAAACTAGCTCCTATGTCGATTTGGTTTTGGTCATTTACTAGGTCCAAACGTGATTTTTATTACAAAGTTTTTATACGAAAATGATTGTTTGACATGGGGTCTATTAGTTTGTAAAATAAAATGGCATGCTCGTTAAGTAAATATTAAAGATATACGTGCGTTTTGGGCGTAGCATGGGACGAGTTTTTATAAGAAAAGACTTAGAAATTTTAAGAGTTTTCCATACTTGTTGTATACGTTAGAAATGGTATTCCAAAATAGTTGTACGTAGCTTTTTAGTTTCAAAACTTTATATAACTCGATTGTTGAGGTGGAAAATATATAGACTAACGTAAAATATAT
The DNA here is from genome assembly GCA_030686995.1 of Artemisia argyi. NCBI lineage: Eukaryota > Viridiplantae > Streptophyta > Magnoliopsida > Asterales > Asteraceae > Artemisia > Artemisia argyi. The sequence continues at coordinate 95,235,152 of CM060688.1, forward strand.
ATATGTCGTTTGTTTAGTTTTTGAATACTAAGGTGCATTTGTTTGTGTCGCGTATAAAAATAATGCAAATGAAAGTTTTATCTAAATATTGAAAAGAGTTCGTTAGGAACTTACGACACCAAAATGGTGGGTAAAACAAGACGTAGAGTCGAGAAGAGAGTGATATGAGTACGTAGTGTGATTGTGTGCTCGACCAAGGTTCACAAACAATATCTTGTTCCTCCTAAACCCACACGAATCCCTTGAATTTCCTACCCAAATGCTTCGACCCAAGGCTAAACTAAAGACTTAAAGGTTTTTGGTGAATTTTTGGTTTTGCATGGAAATGAAAAACGAAAGCTTGCATGCATGGCTACTTATATATGAAACTTGAAGTGTTCTAGTGAATAACATTTAATGAGATGTGATGCTTGCTTGTATGCAAAAGTCCTAAGGTGTAAGAGTAACATGTCACTCAAGCTTTTTGGTTTCTTGTGGTCGACATCCTCAAAGTTTAGAGAAAAACGTGGGCTTTGGACTTTTACAAACGAAATGTACTTGTGAAATACATTATAAAAGGTCATGGTACTATGCCTAGTGAATATAATATGATCTTGAGTGTGCTTGATTTAAGGGAGTACTAGTTTGTCTTGTAAATGTATGTCGACCAACATTTCTTTTGTGAACCGATTTGTAAACTCGTGTATAGTTTGTGAGGTTTGATAATTTGGAAATATTTAGACATGAGATTTAGTTTAGAAATGGTTTTAGGACTTAATAGAAACAAACGTGGTTCAAAACGGTTTAGTTTTGGATTAGTTGAAAAACGTATGAAATTGTTTTTGGACAATTGCTTTGCCTAGTAAAATCGTAGCTAGACCCAACGTGAGAAGCTAAAAATCGACACTCTAATTGTTGGCTAGGGGAGGAATGAGTATGTGTAAAAATATAGGGGTGTCGTGTGTAGGATTTGAGCATACAAGGCTCGTTTCTAGTCGTCCTAGTCGAGTGGAATGAAAACAAAGCAAAGGGGAAATGGGCTAAGTTTACTTTGGGCTGTGAATAGTAACAGGCCAGGAATTGTTTTTGGGCTTAATGTGTAATTAAGGGTCCGGTTAGGGTAATTATAATTAGTAAAATTTATAAATTATAGTTAGTGAAAAGTTTAGAAATTAATTAGTGAGACGTTTACGTGAGTCCGAGAGTGAATAGTGTTTCGTGAATAGTAAAACTTTTGAAAAACATCTCAATATCACTAACCGACTCCAAAAACGATGAATAGTGAAATGATGAATAGTGTTTGGTGAATAGTAACTGATGAATAGTAATTTTTGAAAAATGTCTCGAAAATGCAGGTTCGTAACGAATAAAAGAAAATTTTAATATTCTCGCGATTTTAGACTATAGTGGTACATGTGTGAGCATCGTTCCAAGCAAAAAGAATCATGAATATCGTAGTGATTTTAAGTAACATAGCATATTTGATAATAAAATATATAAAAAAAAAAATTGTTATCGGTAAAAACGTTATTAATTAACAAAATGATATATTAGTCTTTGATTTACTTTTACTATTTATAGGGAAATTTACGGGAGTTTACATATGACATTCATGTAAACATTACAACCACCACATCTAAAAAGCAATGAAGGCAATTCTATGTTAAAGAGAAGAATGCCAAAGTTGTTGCAGACATTGAGTCATATGAAGGAACCAAAAGCATCAGATGAGCATGAAAATGGGATTTTTTCTGATAGAAAGCACGCAACAGAAAAAACCAAAGTAGCACTTGAGAATTGTATGGTAAAATTGCAATAGTGGATTAAGATAAAAATGACCCATGGTGAGGAAATAAAGCAATCTGTTGAGAGCACATTGGGGGTACAACTTAAGACGTTTGTGATGGTCAGATTGTCATTGGAATAATTACGTAAGCAACAGAACTCACTAATGGAGGTTGTCTACTTTCATCAGCTTCTTTATATGAAAAAGCTAAGGAATTCTTATTACCAGCTGTATCGAGGAGTCTCTGCGTAAGTTAGTTCTTTTTTTATTTTATCTTCTTTCATTTAGTTTTCCTAATATGCTATTTATATTTGATTATTTTATATTTCTGGTGTGATAGTTTAGTAGAAGCTCTTGATATAAAGCCACCTATTATGCCAAAGGATAGTCATACAAGGCTCACAACAGGTGATGATATATCATCTACTGGTATTGGAAAAGAGGCTTATGTTGCTAAAGCATTGTGTGATGATCTGGATACTAGAATCTTTTATGAAAGTTTACCCAGTCTAAGGTGTGTTCATATTAGAATGGAATTAGAACCCGTATTATGTATATTTCAAGCATCAAAAGTACAATGTGGTGGGTACATTATGTGTTTTTGTTTTTATTTTTATTTTCAGGGCATTTGTCCCTGCTGTATTATTGGTAGAAGCTGAATAGAAAGCAAATGATCAATCATCAAAATCACAAGATAAGCCAACTATAAGTACTCTTAAATATCATTGCAGCAAAGAAGTGTTTTGGTTTGCTTATTTTTAGTTTATCTGCACATATATATTTGGTGTTTCATGTATTGACAGATTTTGTTTGTATTTGTTTCCTAAAGTTATTATGTTGGTGTGTTACGTCTTTATTGGCTTACTGCATATAAAGTATATGCACATGATGAGGCGAAAAGTGTTACGCTTTTAGGGGGTCATTTAAGCCCTAAGTCGTGATTATTTGATCAAATATTGCCTCAAATCGTTCCTTTTGTCATTTTAGGTACTTTTGAGAAGAAATCTGGAAAAGGAAGCATTTTGGACGTTTATGGAGCGAAAAGTGAAGAAAACGACAAAGTCTCCAAAATCAAGCTGGAAACAGTGCCTGACGGCGTCACACTCTAAAGGTGCGGCGTCATGTGTTGGCAAAGAGGTGGATATTAAGTTTACACGAGACGCGCCAGAAAGTTTTTTGGGTTTAAAGAGTGACGGCGTCACCCTTTGTGACGCCTAGGCTGTCACGTACAACCTAGAAGGTGACGGCCAATGAAGATTAAAAAGGGACGACATTAGTTCTGGATCTAGGCAATCCGAGGGAAGCATTGGCGGCGAGTTGACGGTGTCAGATGTATAACGTGACGCCGTCAGATTGTATTCTCTATATATAGTTTTCTAATTTTCATTCATTAAAGAGAGAACTTTTGGAGGAACTTCACCATAAACCGTAGGACGAATTTTAACATTTTTGTAAGGGTTTCAAACCCTTCTTTCATCCATGATTAATTAAAGATAATTCTTCCAATAATCATTCAATATGTCTATGTGTTGTTTGATTCTATCTTATGCTTGTCTTTATATTAACATGTTAGGCTAGGTTTATTTGTGTTTGCTTAGATGTAATGAAACCTAGTGATGAAGCGAAAAGTGTACCGCTTTTAGGGGGTCATTTAAGCCCTAAATCGAGATTATTTGATCAAATATTGCCCTAAATCGTTCCTTTTGTCATTTTAGGTACTTTGGAGAGAAAATCTGGAAAAGAAAACATTTTGGAGCTTTTTGGACGTTTTTATGCTCAAGAATGAAGAAAACGAGAAAGTCAAGAATCCAAGCTGGAAATAGTACCTGACGACGTCAAGTTCACAAGGTGACGCCGTCACAGGTTGATCAAGAGATGGATATTTGCTTTACACTTGACGCGCCAGAAAGAAAATGGGAAGATTACACGTGACGACGTCACATTATAAAATGCCATGGCCGTCACATATTAACTTAAACAAAGATGGCCCAGAGGACTTAAAAAGTGACAGCGTCAGGGTTGAACCTGACGATGTCAGATGATTTAGAGTGACGACGTTAGGAAGAAGGCTAACACAAGAAGAAACCTTAGTAAAACCGTCACATGTTGATCAAGACAAAAATAACTTACGAGCGGAATAGCTGGCACTGTTTTGGCCATAACTTTTGCATACGAACTCGGATTTGAGCGATTCAAAAAAGAAAACGATCGGGACGAAAAAATATTCGATTTGGTGAAAAAATGGTCATGACGCCGTCAAGTGTACGGGCTGACGCCGTCAAGATGGGCCGGGCAGAAAAGTGCCTATAAATACAACCTTATAACTTCATTATTTGTAAGCCCCCAACCCTAGGTCCGATTTTAGGGTTAGGGTAGGTGTTTTAACAGCAACTTAGAGGGTTTCAATCACTCCATAAACATCTTGTATTGGTTTGTTGATTTTATCTTAATTATGTTTTCTATTATCATTGTTGCTTGCTCTTCTTTGATGATGTTTTGCTAATTCACCTAGTGTCTACTTATGATTGTGTGAAACTTGTATATAATTGATTAGATCTTATTGATTCCTTGTTGATGTTTGTGTCTATCTTCATCAATTCGGGTGTGACACTTCGATAGGTCTAATTGGTTTAGCTTATAATTCTTGTTTCCTATTGTTTCTTGTTTAATTGAATGATATCGATGTTAGGCTTAAGAAAACTGGCAGAATTCCAATTGGTAACTTGCTTGAACGCCTTAAGAAACATGATAGGATGTGTACTACGATTATTTGGTTATATTTAATGCATAGGTAACTTCCAGGGATACCGTGTTAGGAGCTTTTAGTCGGCTCGACATAGGATTGAGGTTGAAGCCTATAGAGTTAGGGAAGATCGTACACGGCCCTACGAATGGTATTAAGGAATATAACCCATCAATTAAAACAAGGTGTGACAATTCAATAGGTAGAATTGGATAGCTAGCAAGGAGTAATACATCATAGGTAGACAGGCTTCACTTCCCTTGTAGAACCCTAGTTTACTTTTCTTGCACATTAGTTTAATTGGTAGTTTTTGGGTTAGTTGATTAGCAACTAATTCCGCCCCTCCTTCCAAAACCGAGATTTTACTTGCTTTCATTTAAAATATAAAAATACAAAAAGAATCATCTCTCACCTCTAGACCTAGTTAGATTAATTTTAATCATAACGAACACTATTCTTTGAGTTGAACAATCAATCTCCCGGTACTTGTTACTATACTATACTACAACGGTCAGGTACACTGCCTGGTGGGGATTGCAAGCCTCCTGAGATCCCTTGAGAGGTAAAACCTTTTGCGAGGATCCAATCCCACGCATATCAAGTTTTTGGCACCGCAGCCCGGGGAATAGTTATTGTTTAGGTTGAAATTTATTTTGATTAGGTCTACTCATTAGATTCCTTTTTAGTGAGATTTTTATTTTCATTTTATTTGCTTTCTTTAGTCTATCTTTTCTTTGTGTCTTTGTTCATAAATACCTTTCCATTGACTCTTCCGTTCACCATTATGGAGAACGCGAATCCACCATACTACCGACCACGAAATCCATTCACCCCTAATAACATCTTGATGTTCATATAATATCGAGATGAACCCATATATGATGCATGGACTCGTTTAAAAAATTTACTCCGAATAGTCCCTCATCATAATTTTGATTTATGGTCCCCAGCTAAAATCTTTTACAATCGTGTCAACCGATATGACCAAAGGTACATTGACGATTTTGCCAATGCGGACCTTAGGGAATTAAATACTGAAGAAGCATGGGATGCCATAGAAGATTGTGCCAAATATTATTATAGAGTAGACAACCAAACAAACAACATTACAAATCAATTAATAACAAGTATGAAGGAGCAAGTAGGAAATTTGTCTGGGGATGATTACTCAGGGATACCTAAGTGGATGTCGCCTAATATCATAGTACAAAACAAACACATAGGTAATCTAGACACAATGGAAGATGAGGTGGACAATCCAAACCCATAAAGTACCCCACAAGTCCTACCATCCTTTGAGGCACATACACCGCCCGTAACTTACCCGAAAGAATTCGAAGAGACTTTAGGAATCCCAATAGAGGTAGAGCCCTTAGACCAAGCACCACTTGAGAATATAGGTTTGAATACTTGTAATGATAACCTTACACCTAGTTCTAGGGAATTCCCTAGTGTTGATGAACTGGAACCTCAATCTTTACACGAATTTCCATCCGTAGATTTACATCTAGGAGACAAAAGAGCAACCGACCAACCCATCAACCAATATTATCCAGGTAGTTTTAGGATGAAGGAAGCCATTCACTCACCCCCTTCACCTCACGTGGCATATTTCCACCCTAAGGGTGTGTATCGCTACTTTCACCCGCACTTAATCCTAAGTGTAGGGAAAACCTCCCTTATTTTCGTTAAATAAGGGTAGAGTCAGGCTCGTGACTCAAACAAAAACAAGCACTTCTTGGGAGGCAACCCATGTTTTTAATTGTTTGATGTTTATTTATTTATTTTTTAATTTTATTTGTTTGTTTGTGTCATATATGCTTAATCATAGTTGTTTAATTTTCATGTTTTGAATAATTTGTGAAAATGCTTTATTTTGTTTTTAACTTCGTCTTAATTGCATATAAAGGTATTTTACAAAAAGACAAATGTAGGGAAGTTTATATTTTGTTAAAAAAAAAACGAATTTCAAACATGAAAAATTCACAATTCATGATTAGCATATTGGTGAGTGCTTATTCACTCACCTTTTCTGAGCCAAAATAGGACTTAATAATCCAAAAACTAACCTAAAACGCCAAAGAAAACATGTTTTTGTGATTGTGAATGTGCAGGTATGGATATTTCGTAAAATGATGAAAAACAAACGAAATCCGGCAAAAACGAGCACGAAAGTGAACGAGTCAGAAAGTCAAAGCTGGAAATCATGTTGAGCTTAAAAAGTCAAATAGAGTCCTCAGAGTTTGAAGATGTACAAAAATGACCCTTGTTGTGGAAGTTTGATGGAATGACAAGAATGGCCCTTATAGTTTCAAAGATGGCAACTTTAGTCCCTTAAAGTCATATTTTGAAGAAAGGTCCTTCATCTATTCAATATTGGCAAAATAGACCCTTGAAAGTTCAGTTTTGAATTATTGGCAGAATAAGTCCTAAAGTTTCATGAATTACACAATTGGTTCTTGAAGTAAATCTGAAAATTTCAATTACCAAAACCAAGTCTTAAAGCCTAGTCCAATATAAAAATCCAAGGTCCAAATCAAACCCCAAAGCCCATACCCGATCCATCCCTTGGTCAAAACAATAACACGGGTCAAAGGTCAAGGAAAGTCAAACATCAATAAAAAATTAACCACACTTACCCGCCCCCAATCCCCCAATTACCCAGGTCCCTAAGAACCCTAGATTGACCGTACATCCAAATTACCGCAAGTAAGGACAATTCAGTCAAATCAGAGTATTTCTAGAAGCTATTGGTGATGTCAGATGGTGTCAGAGTATCAAAGAAGCACAAATGGGACATGTGGCAGGCTACTATTGGCAGAGACGCGTCATTGGGTATGATCTAAGGGTGCATATCATATGGAAATGATTGAGAAAGTGATCAAGGGCTCTCAGATGCTTCAAAGAAACACAGCGCACACGGATTGCCAGCTTGGCAATTCGTGACCCTCATTCCTCACCTCTCCTATAAATAGGACCTCTTGATTAGCTCATTTGGTAGTTAGTAGTAGTCTTAGCGAAGCTCTGTCAAATTGTAGTCTTGAATGTAACTAGTTTAGATATTGTAATGAATTTCAATTTAGTTTAATGAAATTTTCAGTTTTCTCATATTTTCTATTAGCTTATTATTCCTATTTTAGTTAATCAGCTTTTATACATCTTATATTCAGCTTATTTTTTCAGTAACTTTCAGAGTTTTTCAATTAGCTTAATCATTCTCATTTTGATAATTCAGTTTCCATTCTCATCAAAAATTTATAAAAAAAAAATAGAAAACAATAAAAATTTAAAAAAAAAATATGTTTTCATTTAATTGAGACAAGCTTTCAAATAAGCTTACTTAGTTTCTACACAGTCCATACAAGCTTTGTAGCTCTTTGTGGATCTGTTTTCATTTCATTTTCACTAGTGTTTATAGACAGTCAACATAAGTCAAATGGGTTTGAATCATTGGAATTTGAGGTGTTTGTGATAAGCTGAGACAATAAGGGAAGGTCTCTGCCTATCTTAAAGATAGGCATGCTCAGTGAGCCCCCTCTGTTCTAGCTGAGGGGGATACTTTTGTAATCTCTTATTCATTTTATCTCATTTAGTAGTATTTGTGATGATACTGATATTGTTTTAGTTATAGCTTGTGATTTGATTCAGTTTGCTATATTAGTTGTAGTTGTTTGCATATCTTTTGCTTGTTTGATTTCTCATTGAATCTGTTTAGTTTAGATCTTAGTTGTTCAACTGTCCTCAGTGTTTTGTCATAACTGTTGGATCTGAGTTGTTGCACATCTGCTTGATCTAGTTGTTATTTGCAATTGAAGTACTGTTAGATAGTTGATTTAGAATTGTTTTGGATTGGCTTGGTGGTGATTAGTGGTTTACAAATAGGTGTTGAAGTGTAACTACTAGTATAAAAGGGTGTTTGGATCTGTTGATAGTTGAGATTTGCTGCTGTAGAATTACTGTTTTTTCATTACATTTAGTTTACCTCAGATATATATAAGAATAAAATGGAGTAAGAGTTAGTAGTTATTCCATCAAAAAGTCAAAGTAATAATTAGATTTTACTTACAGTAGGTTAAAATTGATATCTGCTGATTAATTAGTAATAGTAGTTGCTTAATAATTTAAATTAGCTTAAAAAAATTTTATATTAGTTTAGTAATGCATTTAGGAGTAGAATTAAGTTGCTAAAATTGTATTTGGTCAAAATTAGTAGTTGCCGCATTTTAGTCAACTGTTATTAGCCTAGTTATGTCACAGGATGTTGAATTTGAGTAAGATTAGGGTAGTAAATCAATAATTCTAATTAAGCATTTGGTTAATATAGTCACTCAGTGGTATAGAGTTGCTTTTGCCCTACTTATTTTGATAATTAGAGCTTATTTGATTAAGCTTAAGCTGTTTGCAAGTCAACACCTTAGAAACTAGTAACTGATTTGGAATCTAAGCCTGCTAGTGCTTATTTTTGCTTGTACCTGAGCTTTTTGGATAATCTGAGTTCTATTGTAAGTTGAATTAGTATTGTGCATGATCCTTCTGTCTCTGGTTTAATCTGTTTGTGATTATGCTTATTGATTGGCTTATCCTTGATTGCTTATTTCTTGCATCTGTTGTTTCTGTGTGATATCTGTTCATTATTGAGCATTTTTGAGCTTATTAGAGTTTATCACATCTGAGTTTCAAGTTTCAAAAAGTTTTGACACAAGTGCTTAAAAATAAGCACCTGTGATAAGCTGAATTGGTCTAAATAAGCACTTAAACTGCTTATTTTTGTTTCCAAATTTTTCTCCAAGTTTCTTTTATCATTTTTGATTTTTTGTTAATTTTTCATATTTTTCTTAGTTGTTTTGATATTTTTCTTAATTTTTCTTTGATTTTAATCACTTTTATATACTTTTTAATAAACAAAAATCAATAAAAATTCAGAAAAAGTCATAAAAAATCCAAAATTATTTTAGGAAATTCTTTTATAATATTTTAGATTTTTAAAAAATTATTTAGCATTTTTCCATTTTGTTTTTCTATTTTCTTTTATTTTTAATTCATTTAAAAATTCAAAACACAAAAATAAATTCATAAAAAAATTAATTAAAACTCAAAAAAAATATTTTTCTTTTCCTGGAAATTTTTCTTATTAGTTTAAGATTTTTAGAAAATTATTTTACATTTGTAGGATAATTTTTTGTTAAAAGTTACGTTTTAAATTGTACGTTATGTTTTAAAAAATCGCGTTTGCATTTATGTTTTTAGAATTTTAACTTTAGTGCATACCTAGTTTGTACATGTTGCATAATTCGTGTTTGTTTGTCATAATTTGAATTACTTGATCACAATTTTCACTTTAACCACTTTTCACTACACGGTTTGCACGAATCAATATTCTTTGATTCCATTCACATTTGTACGGATACGACTCGGGTGATCCGTATTTCTTGCGGATCTCCTCAATATACTATATATATATATATATATATATATATATATATATATATATATATATATATAATTGATTTTGACCCAATCACATATATTCTATCTTGTTTGTGTGTCAATACTTGTGGATATGTTTTATGAGTTCCTATTTGTAATTCATTCCACAAGTATCCTAACCTTTTATTGTTTTGTTTTGTTTTTATTTCTAAGTCTGGAATTACATCTAGTTGTGGTTTTTCTTTGTTCGGTTTGATGCTTTGGTTTTTGTGTTTGTTGATTACAGGTTATATTGGACAAGAAGATGATTACATTTCTGGAGTGGAGCTTATCATGTTCATTCTCTTCGAGGAAGATTTAACCATGTTATCACATCGTCCATACCGAGCGAATCAGGGGAGTATTAGTTTCTGTCATTCTCATTTATTTTTACTTTTACATCTTTTATCTAGAACATTGGGGACAATGTTCGGTTTAAGTGTAGGGAGGGTAAATTAGGATGCCTTAGAAACTATAACTCCACTTGATTTTTGTTTTGTTTGATAGTGAATGTGTAATAAAGCTAAGATGAATACTTGTTAGGGCAATTTGAGCACCAAATTTAAATTTTTTTACAACATTTAAGAGTGAAACTTTAGTCTTAATAAACGTCTCATGGATAGGAATTGTATGACTAGCACAAAAACCATACCACTCAAAAATTTCCACCCAAAAAAATGTGAGGTTCGCCTTTAGATCTTTAGGAAAAAGCATTCATTCTTAGTGCTTATGAGTGTACCGGTAGCATTTAGATTCTAGAACTTGTGATAGAGATGCATCCCGAGACCGCTAGTGAGACTACATTCGTGTAGTTAGGATTTACTATATGATAAGAGGCATTAGGATAACCCTTGTTTTACACCTGTAATATAATTACATTGACTTCATAGGTCAAGTAATTCTCCCACACCTTTGCGTTGTACTCATTTTTAGTACACGATACCCCTAGTACACCCCTCAGAGCCTATCTTTTTCATTTCTAACTTTAAGCATCTTACTTAAAGATAAAATTTGTTTACAATCCACCCCCAATGGTACACCCAAATCGCCTTAGCCTTCCTTGTATGCACTTATCTTTAGTGCATTATTGTTATATGTTTAAACCCTTAGTTAATTGTCTAATTGATTACATGGTTGCTAAGTCGAGTCATATCTTGTACATATTGTTTCGGGACGATTGAGACTCATGGGTAAAGTACTAATGATATGGAGTAATGTGGAAGAACATCAATTATTACCCCCATATATGCGTTAATGTTTTAAAATACTCAAAGTGTTTTGATTATCTTGATTCGAGTCATTAGAATAGTTGATTGTAAAGTATGTAAAAGTTCAAGTGTAGGGAAGAAATGAGCTCCCTTTGATGTATTATTTTGGATGGTAGAGTAAAAGTGTATGCAAAAAAAAAAAAAAAAAAAAAAAAAAAAAAAAAAAAAAACGGACTACCATCCGTTTCTTTTATTTATGTCTAAGTCAAATAGTGTCTTCAAAAAAATCCAAAAATGAGTCGTAGTTAGTTCAAGTTGAGTCAAGTCTTGGCTTAGCAACGCCTCATTGTACATGGAGTTAACTAAGATAGTTGACTTGCCACAAGTAAAATATCCCTTATCCAACAAACCGTGTTTTCCATATCCCCTACACCTAACGTTATAACCCTTTTAAAAAGACCTCTTTGATAGTTTTCCTAGGTGCTTACGCCAAGTGGTGGAGGTTTTGATCCTTTCCCAAGCCTATAGTAATCTATTTGCTATGACAGGTAATGAGTGATATTTCTCCATTTCCAATTATGATATATGAATTAACAACACCCGAGAGATGAGAGTATCCAAATACTTAATGTGAGGTGCTAGTGTATAATTTTCGTGCTTGTTTTGACTAAGCTAGAACGATCACTTGTTGTAATTACTTTTATACTAGTGTTAAATGACCCCTAACTTATATTTTTATTGGTGGAAAAGCTCATTTGCTTGAGGATAAGCAAATCCCAAGTGTAGGGATATTTGATTAAGCAAAAAGTGTACCGCTTTTAGGGGGTCATTTAAGCCCTAAATTGAGATTATTTGATCAAATATTGCCCTAAATCGTTCCTATTATCATTTTAGATTCTTTGGAGAGAAAATCTGGAAAAGGAAGCATTTTGGAGCTTTTTGGACGTTTTTATGTTCAAGAATGAAGAAAACGAGAAAGTCAAGAATCGAAGCTGGAAACAGTACCTGACGACGTCAAGTTCACAAGGTGACGCCGTCACAGGTTGATCAAGAGATGGATATTTGCTTTACATTTGACGCGCCAGAAAGAAAATGGGAAGATTACACGTGACGGCGTCACGTTATAAAATGCCATGGCCGTCATGTATTAACTTAAAGAAAGATGGCCCAGAGGACTTAAAGAGTGACTGATGAGGCGAAAAATGAACCGTTTTTAGGGGGTCATTTAAGCCCGGAATTGAATTTATTTGATCAAATATTGCCCTAAATCGTTCCTTTTGTGATTTTAGGTACTTTGGGAGTGAATTCTGGAAAAGGAAGCATTTTGGACATTTTTGGAGCATAAAAGTGAAGAAAACGGCAAAAACTTAATTTTCCATGCTAAGAACAGTACCTGACGGCGTCAAGAAAGAAATTGTGATGGCGTCAGGAGTAAAATCCATGACGACCCAGACAAAACCTGAAGGCGTCAAGAGAAGGGCGTCAAGAGTAATTTTTGTGACGGCCTGCAATTGGAATACACGTGACAGTGTCAAACCCAGATCTAGGCAGTCCAAGAATTTATTTGGCGGCGAAATAACGGCGTCAGACATTTACTCTTGACGCCGTCACCTCACAAAATCTATATATACGTTTCTATTTTTCATTCATACGGGAGGAACTTGTGTGGAGAATACTAGGGTCGAACCTAATAAACCCTAGGTCGTTTGTAACAGTATTTTCAAGGGTTTTTACCCCTTGAAACCTTTCATGTTCAATTAAGATAAGTCCTCTTTCAATTCATTCAATATGTCTATGTGTTGTTTGAATATATCTTATGCTTGTCTTGATTATAACATGCTAGGCTAGATCTTTCATGTGTTTGCTTAGATGTAATGAAACCTAGATGTTGATTATAGGTTGATTGCTTGTTTATAGTTGTAATGGATGAATGATTTCAATGTTAGGCTTAAGAAAACTGGCAGATCTCCATTGTGTAACTTGCTTGAACGTCTTAAGAAACATGAACCGATGTGTACTAGGTTTTTATGATTGTATTTAATGCATGAGCGAATTCTAGTGATCCCATGTTAGGAGCTTCTTAGCCGGCTCGACATAGGAGTGAAGTAGGAGCTTATAGGATTGGGGAAGTAAGTACGCCACCCCATGAATGGTATTAAGGAACACAATCCGTCATCCACGCAACTGTAACAAGTAATTAACTTGTAAAAGATATCTAGGGAGTAGTGAAATCTAAGTAAACACAATTCTCCCATATATTGCTCACACCTCTAGTTAATTTAGTTTATTTTCATTTCTAGTATTTTATTTTGATTGCATCTTAGTTATTGGGTTAGTTGACTAGCAACTAATTCCGCCCAACTTCTTCAAAACCGAGATTTTTATCTGCTTTTATAAAACATAAAAAAATACAAAAAGAATCATCCCTCATCTCTAGATCTAGTTTTTAGGTTTTCTAATCCTAGCGACACTATTCCCAAGCTGAACGATCAATCCCCCGGTACTTGTCACTATACTATACTACAACGATCAGGTACACTGCTTGGTGGGGGTTGTAAGCTTCTCGAGATCCCTCGAGAGGTAAAACCTGGTGCAATTCCCACGCATCAAGTTTTTGACGCCGTTGCCTGGGAAATAGTTATTGTCTAGGTTAGAATTTCTTTTTATTAGGTCTACTTGCTAGATTCCTTTCTAGTAAGATTTTATTTTTATTTTTAGGTTCTCTTTAGTCTATCTTTTTCTTCGTGCCTTTGTTAGTAAATTAAGTTGATTGACTATTCCGTTGACCATTATGGAAAACGCGAATCCGCCCCTTCCCCTAGAGAAGTGACTTTGTTACGTGAACAAATTGAGAGTGAGATTAGGAAACTTAGGGAGCTTAATAGGTTGATTAAGGTTGAGCTCGACCATGCATTTAGTGACCTAGCGACCGCCTTGTATTCAAATAAGGACCTAGGACCTAATGATTTTGAGAATGTTGTTGAGGAACTTGAAGAAGGGGAGATTGATCCAAAGCTAGATGATTATTTTAATCGATACCCCACTAAGGAGGAGATTGCGTACTATAATAATCTTATTGATAACCCTCGATCTCCTTTTACTAGAATCGAACCTAAGATAAAGAGAGGCGATCCTAAGAATGCTAAGATACCATGTATGATTGGGTATAGACACGTTGGCAATGCTTACATTGATTTTAAATCCCCAATCAACATTATGTCCTCAAGCGTTTATAATGATATAGTGAAAACAAGACTTGGACCTAGAAAAGATCCCAAACACCCCGGTGAAGTTTGTAACTTTGTCGGGAGAATTAAAGGTCTACATGTCTTTGTTGGGAATTTCACTTATATCACTGACTTTATGATTGTTGAAGATCTTGCTAATGTTATTGATTATCGCCTATCCAATGTTGTGTTTGGTAAACCGTTTGTTGAAGAATCCAAGTTAGAATATGATGAGATAGAATGGACAATCCGATTTGCGAGTAACACCGATAGGATCACTTATAGGATGCCTAATAGAATGAAAAAATTTCGTTTTGTGCCCCGATTTGACATGGATAACATTGGTGTTTTTGAGGACATCAATGAAGAAGATAGGAAAAAGGGCATGGATTATGTATGGGAAAAGAATAGTCTTTTCTACAAAGATTGCTTGACTCTAGGACCGAAGTATAAAGTCGATAAGGAATTTGCCCATAGGATTATAGGAGCAATTGAGAAAAAGGTGATTGGTTTCTACAAAGAACATTTACAATCAGAGAGTGAAACCAACAATGAGGTCACGTAGTAACCTATGACCTTGAGTCTAGCTACAAGACTCGTAAATAAAGAAAAGCGCTTCTTGGGAGGAAACCCATGTTTTGTGTGATTTTTATTTTTGTTTGTCATTTGCTTCCGTATGCATGCTTTATTTTTATTTTTGGTAGATCATGTTTCAAAACTAAAATGATGAAAATACTTTATTTTGTTGTTTGGCCTAGTCTTAACTTCATCCAAAGGTATTTCGCAAAAGATAAGTGTAAGGGGAAACCCCAAATATGTTTTTAAGAAAACAAACTCGATCATGATTCTCTACAATATTAAGTGAACATGTATATTCGTATTTGTTAGAGTCAAATGCTTGTATCGAGTCATAATGATGTTTTGCAGGATTTTCCAGGAAGTAGGACGAAGTTTTTCCAGAAATTTTCCAGAAACTTAACATAAGAATTTCTGCAGATCACTTCTGACGGCGTTAGGAAGAAATTCCCGACGGCGTCACATGTAAAATTCTGGAAATTTTACTAGTTTTGTTTTTCTAACGGAGTCTTGAAGTTTTTGTTGAATCTTTAGTTTTATAATCTCCAGGAAATCTGCAAACATCATTCCACAAACATTATATCTTATTTTGTTTTCTAGGATTTGTTAGCATATATAGATTGCCGCCGATTTTACACGAGGTTGCTTTGTCTGTTTTCTCAGGTTTTACAGGTTATGTATGACAAGAAGATGATTTATATTCTGGAAGGGAAGCTTTGATTGTTCATTTTCTTGGAGGAAGATCTAACCTGGCCACCTTATTATCCATACCAAGCGAATCAGGGGAGTATTTGATTTCATTCGTTTTACTTATTTCACTTTTACATTCTTTACTTGAACATTGGGGACAATGTTCATCCTAAGTGTAAGGGGAGGGTAAAATGATGATACCTTACAGATACACTTTCGCTTGAGTTTGTTTGTTTGATGGTAGATGTGTAATAAAACTATGAGAAATACTTGTTAGTGTAATTTTAGCGCCAAATTTAAATTTTTTTACAACATTTAGGAGTGAAACTTTAGCCATATCAAGCATCTCATAGATAGGAGATTGTATGACTAGCACAAAACCGTACCATTTAGAAAAATTTTCCACCCAAATATGTGAGGTTCGCCTTTAGATTTGATAGGAAAAGCATTTACTATTAGTGCTTATCAGTGTACCGGTAGCATTTAGATTCTAGAACTTGCGTTAGTGATGCATCCCGAGACCGCTAGTGAGACTACATTCGTGTAGTAGGATTTACTAGATGATAAGAGGCATTAGGATCACCCTTGTGTTAAACCCGTATCATAATTACTTGACCATTTAAGTCATATTACTTGGCTTGTAAAGTCAACTAATTTTTCCCACACCTTAGCGTTATACTCATTTTTAGTACACGAAACCCCTAGTACACCCCTCCGAGCCTATATTTTCGTTTCTAACTTTAAGCATCTTACTTAAAGGAAGAATTTGTTACACCCCACTTAAATGTCTTTAGCCTTCCGTGTATGTGCTTATCTTTAGTGCATTATTGTTATTTGTTAAACCCTAAGTTAATTATCTAATTGATTACATGGTTGTTAAGTCGAGTCATATCCTTGTACGTATTGTTTTGGGACGATTGAGACTCATGGGTAAAGTACTTATTTTATGGAGTAATGGGGAAGAACATCATTTATTACCCCCGTATGTACGTTAATCTTAAAAGTACTCCAAGTGTTTTGATTATCTTAATTCGAGTCATTAGATTAGTTTATTGTAAAGTGTGTAAAAGTTCAAGTGTAAGGGGAATGTTCATTCCCTATGATGTATTATTTTGGATGGTAGGGTAAAAGTGTATGCACAAAAAAAAAAAAAAAAAAAAAAAAAAAAAAAAAAAAAAAATGACTACCATCCTTTTTTCATTCCATGTTCATTTTATGTTTTTTTGTTATTTTTCATTTATTAGCTTAAGTCGAGTCTAGTCTTGGCTTAGCAACGCCATATTGTACATGTAATTGACCAAGATTGTTAACTCGCCACCAGTAAAGACTGCCTATATCCAACAAAACCATGTATTCCATATCCCTACACCTAACGTTACAACCCTTTAAAAGACCTCTTCGATAGTTTATCCTAGGTGCTTACGCCATGTGGTGGAGGTTTGATCCTTTCCCAAGCCTATGGTAATCTATTTTGCTATGACAGGTAGTGAGAGATGTTTTTCATTTCCATATTGTGATATATACTTTATTACACCCGAGAGATGTGAGTATCTAACCACTATTTGTGAGGTGCTAGTGTATGACCTCCATGCTTGTCTTTGGTCTTTAGTGGAACGATTATTTGTCTACGTGTTGTTTGAATATATCTTATACTTGTCTTGATTATAACATGCTAGGCTAGATCTTTCATGTGTTTGCTTAGATGTAATGAAACTTAGATGTTGATTATAGGTTGATTGCTTGTTTATAGTTGTAATGAATGAATGATTTCAATGTTAGGCTTAAGAAAACTGGCAGATCTCCATTGTGTAACTTGCTTGAACGTCTTAAGAAACATGAACTGATGTGTACTAGGTTTTTATGATTGTATTTAATGCATGAGCGAATTCTAGTGATCCCACGTTAGGAGCTTCTTAGCCGGCTCGACATAGGCGTGAAGTAGGAGCTTATAGGATTGGGGAAGTAAGTACGCGAACCCCATGAATGGTATTAAGGAATACAATCCGTCATCCACGCAACTGTAACAAGTAATTAACCTGTAAAAGATATCTAGGGACTAGTGAAATCTAAGTAAACACAATTCTCCCATATATTGCTCACACCTCTAGTTAATTTAGTTTATTTTCATTTCTAGTATTTTATTTTTATTTCATCTTAGTTATTGGGTTAGTTGACTAGCAACTAATTCCGCCCAACTCCTTCAAAACCGAGATTTTTATTTGCTTTTATAAAACATAAAAAATACAAAAAGAATCATCCCTCATCTCTAGACCTAGTCTTTAGGTTTTATAATCCTAGAGACACTATTCCCAAGCTGAACGATCAATCCCCCGGCACTTGTCAATATACTATACTACAACGATCAGGTACACTGGCTGGTGGGGGTTGTAAGCTTCTCGAGATCTCTCGAGAGGTAAAACCTGGTGCAATTCCCATGCATCAGTGACGGCGTCAGGGTTGAACCTGACGACGTCAGATGATTTAGAGTGAAAACGTCAGGAAGAAGGCTTACACAAGAAGAAACCTTAGTAAAACCGTCACATGTTGATCAAGACAATCATAACTTACGCACGGAGTAGCTGGCACTGTTTTGGCCATAACTTTTGCATACGAACTCGGATTTGAGCGATTCAAAAAAGGAAACGATCGGGACGAAAAAATCTTCGATTTGGTTAAAAAATGGTCATGACACTATCAAGTGTATGGGCTGAAGCTGTCAAGATGGGCCGGGCAGAAAAGTGCCTATAAATACAACCTTATAACTTCATTATTTGTAAGCCCCCAACCCAAGGTCCGATTTAAGGGTTAGGGTAGGTGTTTTTCCAGCAACTTAGAGGGTTTCAATCACTCCAAAAACATCTTGTATTGGTTTGTTGATTTTATCTTAATTATGTTTTCCTTTATCATTGTTGCTTGCTCTTCTTTGATGATGTTTTGCTAATTCACCTTGTGTCTACTTATGATTGTGTGAAACTTGTATATAATTTATTAGATCTTATTGATTCCTTGTTGATGTTTGCGTCTATCTTCATCAATTAGGGTGTGACACTTTGATAGGTTTAATTGGTTTAGCTTATAATTCTTGTTTCCTATTGTTTCTTGTTTAATTGAATGATATCGATGTTAGGCTTAAGAAAACTGGCAGACTTCCAATTGGTAACTTGCTTGAACGTATTAAGAAACATGATCGGATGTGTACTACGATTATTTGGTTATATTTAATGCATAGGTAACTTCCAGGGATACCGTGTTAGGAGCTTTTAGTCGGCTCGACTTAGGATTGAGGTTGAAGCCTATAGAGTTAGGGAAGATCGTACACGGCCCTACGAATGGTATTAACGAATATAACCCGTCAATTAAAACAAGGTGTGACAATTCAATAGGTAGAATTGGATAGCTAGCAAGGAGTAATACATCATACGTAGACAGGCTTCACTTCCCTTATAGAACCCTAGTTTACTTTTCTTGCACATTAGTTTAATTGGTAGTTTTTGGGTTAGTTGATTAGCAACTAATTCCGCCCCTCCTTCCAAAACCAAGATTTTACTTGCTTTCATTTAAAATATAAAAATACAAAAAGAATCATCTCTCACCTCTAGACCTAGTTAGATTAATTTTAATCCTAACGAACACTATTCTTTGAGTTGAACGATCAATCCCCCGGTACTTGTCACTATACTATACTACAACGGTCAGGTACACTGTCTGGTGGGGATTGCAAGCCTCTTGAGATCCCTTGAGAGGTAAAACCTTTTGCGAGGGCGCAATTTCACGCATCACCTAGCTATTGATTATTGATTGATTGTTTGTTATTAATTGTTGTGGATAAATGATTTCGATGTTAGGCTTAAGAAAACTGGCTAATCTCCAATTGGTAACATGCTTGAACGTCTTAAGAAATATGAATCAGATGTGTACTAAGATTTTAATGGTTGTATTTAATGTATAAGTGACTACTAAGGAGGCTATGTTAGGAGGTAGTTGTCGGCTCGACATAGGAAGAGGTAGAAGCTTATAGAGTTGGGGAAGATCGTACACGGCCCCACGAATGGCATTAAGGAATATAACCCGTCATCCACGCAATTGTAACAAACTAATCAATTAATGAATGATAGCTAGGGAGTAGTGAAATCTAGGTAAACACGTTTCTCTCCATATAAGGTTTTTCTCATATTTATTTTCTCGTTATTTTATTTTTATTGCATTTGTAGTTATTTGGGTTAGTTGACTAGCAACCGCTCACTCTTCCTATACCCGAGATTTTTACTTGCTTTCTATAAAATATAAAAATACAAAAAGAATCATCCCTCACCTCTAGACCTAGTTAGATTATGTTTCAATCTTAACGAACACTATTCCCCAAGTAGATCGATCAATCCCCCGGTACTTGCCACTACACTATACTACATCGGTCAGGTACACTACCTGGTGGGGATTGCAAGCTTCTCGAGATCTCTCGAGAGGTAAAACTTTTTGCAAGGTTGCAAAACCACGCATCAGCACAAGCCAAAATAGTGTTGCCCCAAAAGATATATATCTCATGGATATTGAAAACTACGTATATAAATACTCATACTAATAGTTGGTTGGTTGGGTATAATATAAGGGGATTTCAGATACCCGTTAGTTAAAGGGTACAAATTGTTTATGTAAATGTATGTTTAATGTAACTTGGGCAACCAATTTATGTGAGGTTGAGAATTCGTTGGGGAAAATTTATAATGAGTTGAACTGAGTGAATTTGGAGTGATTTGAAACTTCTTTTGCATAAGCTACATTAAAGCTTCCTACTGTGATCATTGTTCCACTGTAAATAAGTGGCATGTCCCTTATCTCAGGTGGTGAGATGCTATTTTGTTGGTTCTCTAATCCTCCTATTGGATTGGGCAATTATGAGCCAAGTTGATGCACATTATGATAACATATTGTGTACTAAAATGGTCTTACGATTTTTCATTAGGTTATGCCTATAACTAAAAGTGCTATTGGTTGCGCTTCTTACCCATGATGCTCTGTCAATTAGCTAATTTTTGTTCATATTAATTTTGTAGGTCGAAAGTTCCTGGTTCAAGAATTTCAATGTGGGTAAAGGAGTTCAATTTTCTGTCGATGAACTATGTGTAAATCTGGTTGTTTATAAGCTTGACTTTTTGGGTTACCTCAGTAGCAAGGGTAGCCTTTATTTTAGTTATGACACTATATTTTGATTTTGCATCGTACAAGATAGTGATAGTATTTTATGATGATCTATATATTATTGCTTCAAATTTACCATACCTGTAATACATTTTTAATAGTATCACAAATTTATGATACCTGTAATACATCTTTATATCTTCGCAATTTAACATTCGACAAACGTTATGCTTCTCGCTTTTTCATCATTATACTTTTTTTTATAAGCCATATCCATTATATACATGCTCTTTTATTTTAAACGAATACTTAAAACTAACCGCTCATCGGACGGGCCTTTAAGTTAGTATTTTATGTTTTTGAAATCTCAATTAAGTTATAAACAAAATTTTTTAATATAACTTAATACAATAAGATTTTTTTATTAAGATAATTAAGCCAAATTCAAACACCTCTAAGCTGAGTTGAAATTTTTACTCAAAATAAAATTTTAAGATGCGGGTTGCCATTGATATTTCTCATATGAGTAATTGACGAATATGAAGTTCTTCAAAAAGAAAGAAAATAAATTGATAATCAATAGCAGACTAAACATTATCAAAACCTCAACATGAGTTAATTTTCTCTTAATTAAATTGAAGTTATATTACAACTTCCACATGATTTAGACTGCCTTAGATTCTCTCAACCACCTTCAATTTATTTTAGTTTTGGAATTATTCAAACTATTTATATATTCATTAATAAAATTAGAATACTAAGGAAGTTGTTGGCAAGAGGAAGATATATGCTTTACTTTAATGATTGAGTGTATTATAAAATTAGTTCATCTATTTGAATAATTAAGATCATATTATTCTCTAATATAATAAGGGATTAACAAAGGCATAAACATTATTCTTTTCTCTTTCACAAAAGGAGACAAGATATATTTTGACAAGAAATTATCATAAGTTTATATGAAAATTATTTTACTCAAGGTTGTTAAGATTAATATCTTACTATAGATCATGTTTATCTTTGCAAAATCGGAAGTGTAAGATCAAATCGAGATCGAAAGATTCTAATTAAATGTCCAAATGTCTTATATCTCCAGTAATTTATATTTAAAAATGATAATGTAACAATAATTAAGCAAGAGAGTTCAGAGAGTTATAACATAATGGAAATGAAACTCGCATGAGTTCAGAATACTAATTTATCTAATCGGTGATTCAGGTCGATTAATTTGTAGTATGAAAATCTATATATTTTACGCTTATATGTCACTTATGGTTGCTAATGCTTGCTTATTATTCCGCTTTACTAAAATACATTCGTTTATATTTTCTTTGTTTAAATAATTTGAGGGAATTAGGATAGGATCAATTGAAATCTTACGATCTTATGGTAAGATTGAGATTCTACGTAAGATCCTATGTCTTCAAAAATCCTATAGATGATTGACTCATTTCCGCTTAGTAGAATCATAAACTCATGCGATCTTAAGAGAGAGATCGCGATCTTAACAACTATGATTTTAATTAAGAGTTAATTACACGTGTCGTTATTTTGGTTTATACTCTTTTTCATCTTTCGTCTTAAAACTTCAAAAATTACATCGTCCGTTCTTGTAAATTTAAAACTAAATTAAATCGTACCCACCCGTTCCAACCATCCCACCTACCCGTCTTTGTTTTCCGGTCTTTGAAGTTTTAAGACAAAAAGTGAAAAAGTATAAACCACAAAGACGATTTATGTAATTCACTCTAAATCTTTTTGAAGGAAAATCAGTAAGTTTATTCATGTATTGCTATTTCTATTCAAAACTAATAAATAGAAAAGGGGCAAATACCATTAAAAAACATCATACTTGTCCTAAAATACACTTTTGAGTATCGAACAAATTTTTTTCCTTATTTGAGTGCTAAACTTATATTTTTTTGCCTTTTTGAGACACTTTGTGACGATTTTGCCTCTCAAATTATTAAAAATCCAGGTGTAAAAATGTCACAAATTACCTAAAAGAGGCCAAAAAATGTAAGTTTAGTACCCTAATAAGGAAAAAAAATTATTCGATACCCAAAAAAGACTTTTTTTAACAAGTATAGTGCTTTAATATGCTATTTGCCCAGTAGAAAAGTCACACTTTCAAGGTGATGCAACCATCGTCTCATGGATGATGCATTTTTCGTCTCTTTTTAGTTGTTCAAACACATAAGACAAAACTTTAATCTAATAACAGGCTAAATGCGATTTTATTTTAGCTAAATGTCAATTTTACGATCAAATGCTTTGTAATATAGTAAGATGATCTATAAGACTATACTAGATACATGACTTCTATGCATTAAGATGAAGCACAAATTACATAAAATAAGATATATGTATATTTGTTGTTTTGTCATGTTATTGTCCATGAGACCATGACCATTTCTTGCAAGATGAACTCAGTGTGATCTAAAACTAGATAACAAACTTTAACACGGAAATTGTCAAGCACATTACAACGTATATGTCAGGCACACAAAATAAAAGAAAGACATCCCTTATTAGAAACATCATCCCGCGTCAATAACATGCTGGATGGTTATTCTTAGAATGAAATAAGAAGCTTGTGATGACGGGAAAAAGAACCACGGATGATGACATCTATAGTTCTATACGACTCTCCACTTTCTAAGTATGCTTATAAACACTTAACAAACAATCAACTACTAAATACAACTATACAGTATCACTCTAAGAGTGAAGTTGTAATTTTTAGTTCACTGTAGTGTTCATCGGTTCGGTTTATGAATTTATTGGGTTGTCTAGTTCAGGTTTAACGGTGAAAAATCTTAGAGACAAAACCATATCAAGTAAAACCAAACAAAACATGAAATTTAAATTTGGTCCGTTTTCGTTTAAAACAAAACCAAATTCCAATAATCTTCATTATAAGTCATTTAGTGATAGCTACGGAAGGGAGTTTGGTTCTTTAATCGGCATATTATATGTGAAACGATGGTTGGAGTTTTAAACGTGACATCGAAATAGAAAACCGAAGTAGGTTTGACATGCATCTATAAGCTTGATTTTATGATTATCGTTCAAGGATAATTTAAGATCGTTAGTTTGACCCTAAATTAGAATTATATGTAACTGTTTTTTTATGTAGCTAGAAATGTTCAGGATTTTTTTGGCTCGGTTCGGATAAAATTGTCTATCAAACATTCAAACACAGATAAATATTTTGGTTTGGTCCCAACCTAAACCATAAATCAATTAAAAGATTCGGTTATGTTTTATTCGGTTGGTTTCGGACTGATTTATACTTCCGTTTATTTGATGTCAAACCAAACATTAAACACCCCTAAATGTAATCAGTTTGAAATAAGAAAATCTTATACAGGTTTCTTAAATCAATATATTATGATAAAACAAAACAGATAAACATGAACACTTTTCTTCATTTCTCACCCATTTATATAGAAATGGCATTTCCTTTGTGTTTTAGAAAATGAAAATGCAAGTTGTTGGGCTTCCAATCATGGCCGGATGGGTGTGTATACGCAATAAGTAATTGTTATACTTAAAACTGTTATTAGACTTGCATTACCTTAAGACCCACACATTGGGGGAGTTTCGGTCTTTTAAACGGGTTTGGGTTGATGCCCAAAATTTATTGTTTAGCTCAAATTCTTTTAGGAGTGTATACTAGGGGGTGTTCATGGATCGGGTAATATCCACGATAACCGAAAATCGAAACGAAACGAAGAAAAAAACCGAACCGAATTTGTAACCGAACCGAACTAAATATTCGGTTATCGGTTCAGATATGGGTTTGAAATGAAAACCGAAAACCGAAAATATATAAATATATATATTTTTTATGTATTTATATATAAAAATAATCACTAAAAGTCTTTTTTAATATAAATATAATATTATTTAAGTTTGAAAAAAAAATTGTTATAAAAATATATATAATTAAATGAAAAAATTATTAAAATTTCTTAATTCGGGTTATTCGGTTCGGTTTTTGGTTATAGGGGTTCGGTTTTCGGTTCGATTGAATCAAATTTGAATTTGGTTCGGTTCAGTTTTCGATTTGACCCAGAAAAAAAAATTAACCGAACAAACCGAACCGAATTAACCGAATAACCCGATAACCGAACCAATGAACACCCTTAGACCTGTATACATTGGTATTCAGATTATTCGTGGGCCTTCTCAATTCTTCATCCACTTGTTGTTTATTTTTATTTATTTTTCTTTTATTTGATAGATTTTAATTTTAATTCATATTATAATATATAATGTATATACAAATATTATTTTCTTTTTTTTACTTCAAATCTAAATACAAATTCTAAAACAAATCCTAATCATAGACCCATTTACAAACCAAATGGGCCCTTAAGTTCTAATGTTCTCATCAAATTTTCCCTTAGTAGTATCAGTTTATCTCGTTATAAAAACTAAATCTAGTTTTATCAGGATGCTTAAATAATTATTACCATTCCAAATTGTCTTATAACTTTAGACAAAGTTTTAGTCATTGTATTACGTTCAATCACATGTCTTGGAGTATCTCTTTTGTCCAATTACAGTATATAATTTGTTTGGGGAGGATATCAAACGTGCAAATAACTGTGTTTATACCGATACTTTTGCCATTTTTGGTGATGTAAACTTGAAATTATTATCTGCTCAAGGGTACCAGTGTAGCACACACAAACTAAGAGTTGTATCATATAACATCTCGCTATTATTCTGTAATATACTTTTCGGTTATGAAAAAGGTTCGTGGCAGAATGAAACTTTAATACCGTTCCCTAATACCCGGTACATGTCTTTTTAAGGCTCTCACGCTACCTGCATTGCGGGTGCTGGTAGATCAACATGTACTTTTGGATTCCATGCATATATGTTACTGTTTCTTCTTAGCTTCACACAATCTGAATGAAGGCAAATCAAGAAGTCCCTACTTAGCATCAACTACTTCTTCATCCCGCACGCATGCTTCCTTGAAATCCTCCTGAAAATTAGTATACATATACGGCCACTTCATAACTTGCACAAATGAACACAAACGGTTAAGTTATTGGATATATATTTATGGGTTGCACCCATATGTATACATTTTACTTTTGGTTTGGGTTGGATTACACATCATATACCTTTCTAAACAGCTAGTCAAAATTCATTACTCCTCATGTCTCCGAGCAGAGATTCAGCATCAGCGCGATATTGCATGCTGTTTACAGTGGTAGTGATTATGTCCAGCATCAATCCCCATAGTGGTGGTGGTGGTATTAGGTTAGCAATGGCGCAAGAACAACAACAACCACGGCCAGAAGAAGCAGAAGCACAAAGCATTGGTGGTTTACTTGGAGGTGGTCAAAGGGCTCAGCTAATTATGCAATGCTTTACAGGATGTAGTCAAGAAATTGTGGGTTGTGGTATCACCTGCACCCTTGGATCTTCTCAAAGTATCCAACCGTGCATTATGGACTGTGGTATCTCTACCTTTGTATGTATGCAAGGATGCATCCAACCCTCGGTTCTTCCAAAGGACGACCCCGTTCCCGCCCCTCCCGGTCCTAGTTTCAGCTCCAGACCCAGCCCCAACTCTAAGCATGGTCACAGTCCCAATAACCCCAGCCCCAACCCTAACCATGGTCACAGTCCCAATAACCCCAGCCCCTTACCCATTCATTAATCAAATACATACATACATATATATATATATATATATATATATATATATATATATATATATATATATATATATATATATATATATATATATATATATATATAGTTTTCTAATACTATCAGGCAAATCCTATCCTATATAGATCAATGGTATATGTTCTCATTTTACACTTGTCTCTTGCTAGATATACAATTTACTCATCATTTCATAGGTTTATTACATCAGTAGCACATGGTTTGGTTTCATCTTGTTGAAATAATTCTCTCTATTGAATATGAATTATTTCTCACTTGTTTTATCAAGGTCCCATCTTTAATAAAATATATGTTGTATATATGATATATGAACATATATGGTCTTTCCATCCGGGGGGGGGGGGGGGGGGGGGGGGGGGGGGGGGGTGGAAGGCATGCTTGAGTCTTTCTTATGGAGCAAAAACAAAACTCCTTGATCGTCTGAAAAATGCAACATGACATATACCTTCGTGTGTCATGACAACTAGCCATATATATTTCACCTAAATCTAATGATTATAGCGTTGATATTATGGATATTTTGATCATGTTCTTAGGGGAAACTTAAATAACATGAATCATTTTGAAAAATTTTGATACACAAATAATGTCATCAAATTATTTTCTTATCGCAGGTCATATAGACATGTAACTTTGATGTTCATATAAAGTTTTATAAAGGTCATACATAATATACACAAAAATTACATTATTTTACATTTAAGTTAAAAAATATATAAAAAAGAAGTTACAAGTACACACATATTTTTTAATCAAAACGCATTTAATATTATTTAACTCGTTTAAACAATTCGGATTGGCCACTCATTTTTCTCAAATTTACCCTACCATCAAATTGAATAAATTAATTGGTAGAAAGATTATTTATTTATTTATTTTTATTTATTTATTATTTTTTTTTTCACAATTAACTTCCGAAACATATATGTTATCCTACATCAAAAGTTTAATTTTCTTGCCATTTGCCATTTGGACTTGCTAAGTTGAATCTCCTGGTTTGATACGTTATTGTCAATTAAAATACTTCCCTTAATATATGCCCATTCTAATAAATATTGTCGTTTACGGAAACCCATTTTTGTATACGTGATATGGCTATTCAGATCGTCTTTAGGTGGAATACCAACAATATGTTGCATGGTTCGATTATAACTCAAGACTATTCATATCCCATCACCTAAGCGATGTTGCCAACATTGTCCCCTTCCGCGGTTGCTTTTGATCTCCAAGTTTTATAATATTGCAGGTGGCCAAAGTGCCAACTAAAAAGTCGGATTACAATTTTTTGGCATTTTTGTAGTCGACCTAAATTTCCAAGACTTGGTTTTTGATATCATGATATGTATATAGAAAACTTCTTTTTGAAAGATGTAGAATTGTACTAATAGATGATAAACATATATTGATAATATAAAAAGTAGTACTGTATCATTTGCGCAAGCGATAGTGGACTAAAAGCAAATGAAAGAAAAAAAAGGCAACTATTCATCATTTCTATTTTTCTTTACTACAACCGTTGGCCAACGGGATTTAATTCACAAAATGCCCGGCAACAAAATTCAAAATTCGACCAACATCAACTAACAAAAGCAAAAGTTGCCTTTACCTTTTTTCAATCTCCTTTTCCACTATAAACACTAACTTATACTTTCAATAACTTGCATTATCACAATTTTACTAAGTTTTCTCAAATGGGTTGTTGCATTAGCAAATGTACACCACCAAAGAGGAAATCATGTCATAACCCGAGTGTCGAAGACAAGCTTGTGATCTCTCAATCGCCGCCATCTACTCCAACATCTCCACCACGAAAGCGTAAAACCATCCAATCTCCACCTTCCATAACCTCGTCTACATTTACATGTTCTACACAAAGTAGTACTTGTGGTTCTTCTTCATTGTCAACGGCCTCTTCTATTTCATCAGTTGGATTTTCAAAAGTAGACCGCTCGTTTTCAAATGACTTTTTGCAATCTTGTGCTATTGAAAATCCACAAATAATTGGTTTAGACCCCATCAAGAAAATTGTAGAAGTGAAGCAAGCTACTACTCCTGGAAGCACACAAAAACGCGCACGTGCAAGCTCTCCAACTCTAACAAGACAAAAAAGCTTTAGAGTTGAGAAAGAAAGAGTGCTAAATACTATTGGGAATGGGAGAAATATGACCATGAGATCACCTTCTCCTAGTAGAAGATTCAATGGATATACAAGCAACTATCAAAGACAACCAATGGTGTACTCAACAAACACGCGCAATGAGACTAATCGTACAGTAAAGATGAGTGCACGACCACCAAGTCCCAACCGCCACGTTATTAATAAAGAAAGACCCCTCTATGTGAAGAACAAAGAGAGATTTGGGTATGATGTTGGTTCAAAAGTAGAAGATGTTCAAGTTGGTCAAGTGTTGTCTAAAGTGGATTATACAGGGCCAATTCCTATGGAGGATCTTGATAATCCTCATATAGCTTTGGATTGCTTCATTTTTCTATGAAAAAAGTAGCTAGAAACATTAATTTGACGTTTATAGGGGATTTTTAGTTCTTTTCATTCTTCTTTTTGAGTGTTTTTTGTGTGTGAATTCATATTTTTTTGAATTTGGGAAAGAGAGCTTGGATTTTACTCAAGTGATTCTCCTTGTTTAGCCTTTGCGAGTATTATTATGTAAATTGCCTATTTAATATTTATATGAACCAAGGTATGAGACACCTTTGCGAGAACTAGTCTATATTTTTATGTAAATTATAGATTTAGGCTCTAACAATAGCATATTCTTGTTATGAATTTTTAGAGTACTAGCGTACTGCCTTTACAGCCCAATGCTTGATAAATCTAGATATATAGATTACTTAGTATCGTCCCTATCTCGACCTTTTTATTATTTGGTGCGTTGCTATGAATGATTGAGTAGTATTTTGAAACATGATAGAGTACTAATTAACAAGCTAATCTATCTGTAACGCTACATGAAAATGTATTCCACAAGACAACAAACATATATATTTAGGGAATATATTTATTGACCATAATAAGGCGGTCGTTGTTGATACAAAAGTTGGGTTTACCTTGTTTGGACTCCTGCTCTCGTACCAATTAGAACTTTAGTGCTTGTGATACCTGCGCACTAAGAAAGCAAACAACACCGTTAGGCTTATCGTGGGATTGTCTCCCACGATTAGACTTCGGCGTGAGAGTAAGTAATCGGTTTAGGGTTTAGTTGAAGAGTTAGGGATTGTGTAAATCGTACCTTTTCATGAGAATATATCATTCTATATATAGGGCGCAAAAACCGTGTAGGTATCTTGCTCTTTACTCTTCGCACTCGTGGTGCTTATCTGGGGTAAGGATATCTATTCCGTAAATAGAAGATCCTTATCCATTAGCCGTGTGTTTTGGTTGGGCTTTGGGCTTCGTGAGCCCAAGCCGTTGGTAATTATGACCCAAGTCATTTGTCATGATAGCCCACTCGTGGTGGGTTTGGGCTTAGTAATGTCTATAATTTGAGCTCGTGGCCCAACTATAGGCTATACGTCATCATGTCCTCCCAGTCTAGTGTGCGCGGCTCGTAGCCGCAGATACTAGACTAATGAAACTAGCGGCAAGCGTGGCGGGAAGAAATTAAATACTTCCTGCCCAAAAGGTAGGAACATTGTACCAAGTCCCAAAATATCACAAAGGGTGCTTCGAAAAACGGGGAGGCTATCCACGTGTGCCTCGAGAGAAGGGGAAAAGTGCTTGTACCTTCCATCTCCCAGCCACACGTTTGTTAGTGGGATCCACGTGGCATCCCATTTAGGGTTTCTTGCCGTCTTATATAAATCACCGCCCTCTTTTCACTGTGGTTCACACAGTCAAACGTTTTTTCACCATTTGCAAAATTCTAAAAGCTTATTCTCCTTCAATCTTCTATTAGGTATCTGCGCGTGCGCATTATTTAATATTCCTTTGTTGTAAAATGGTTGCTCAGTTACACGAATTCCGCTCTAGGTTGGATGAGGATGACGTACGTCAGTTTTCTTCTGACCTCTTCATTCCTCTCGACACCCATCCTGAAGCACCAGACGTGGATGCGTGTATTGCTGATTTCCCCGATGGGAAGATCGGTTTGTATACACGCTTTTTTGATTACGCGAATTATCGCGTACCCATTTCTGTCTTTTTGAGCAACGTGCTCAATCATTACCAACTCCATATCTCACAGCTGCACTGTATAGGTGCGGCTAAGATATCAAATTTTGAGATTAATTGCCGGTTATTGGCTATCAATCTGACAGTTGACCTATTCCGTGCGTTTTACCACACAACGTGGTCGCATGGATGGGTTTCTTTTGCCAAACGCGCAGGGCGCCTTCAATGCTATGAAGAGAAGGTAGATTCCTTAAGGCATTGGAGAGAGTACTTCTTCTGGGTAGATGATGTTGTATTTCCATCGCGCTTTGAGTTCTATACTCAAAGGTCGTTGCCGAGGGATGAGCGTCCTATCGCTGGTTCTTACAGCGCCGCGGATGCGGGGCTGAGCCGTAATTATTTTGATGGTGCGGACGAGGTTCCAACCTTCATCGATGAGAACAGCCAGGGTGGGTGCTCATCCTTTTACTGCCTCTATAATGTAAGTATTTTGCTTTTTATCCCTTGAATAACTAACTTTGTTCTTTGTTATTTGTCTCTTGTCTGTCGCAGAAATGGATTTGTTCGCTGTCTGATGCGTGGGAATCGCAACAGGCTTTACCTCTCGAGGGATCTCGAGAAGCTTACAACCCCCACCAGGCAGTGTACCTGATCGTTGTAGTATAGTATAGTGACAAGTACCGGGGGATTGATCGTTCAGCTTAGGAATAGTGTCGCTAGGATTAGAAAGCCTAATTAATAGTTCTAAAGGTGAGGGATGATTATTTTTGTATTTTTATGTTTTTTAGAAAGCAAGTAAAATCTCGGGTTTTGGAAGAGTGGGCGAAATTAGTTGCTATTCAACTAACCCAAAACTAAGATGCAATCAAAATAAAATAATAAAAATGAAAATAAACTAATTATACTAAGGTTGTGAGCAGTAATTGGAGAAATTGTGTTTACTTAGACTTCACTACTCCCTAGATATCTTTTACACGTTAATTACTTGTTATACTTGTATGGATAACGGATTGTATTCCTTAATACCATTCGTGGGGTGGCATACATAACTCCCCAACTCTATGAGCTCTTATCTCCTCCTACACCATGACCCAGCACAACTATAGGGATTGTAAACAGTGGCTCATGCATTAAATACAACCAATAAAGACCTAGTACGCCTCGGTTCATGTTTCTTAAGACGTTCAAGCATGTTACCATTTGGAGATCTGCCAGTTTTCTTAAGCCTAACATATAAAATCATTCATCCAAGACAAGAATAGACAAGTAATCAACACATAATCAACATCTAGGTTTCATTAGATCTAAGCAAACACAAAAGAGATCTAGCCTAGCATAATGGAATTGAGACAAGAACAAGATATAAACAACCAACACATAGACATATTGATTGAATTGGAAGAACACTTATCTCAATTACAATGCAAGGTATCAAGGGTTTGGAACTCTTGAAAAACCTGTAAAAGATACACCAAATTCGTCTTTAGGGTTTCACCAATACCTCTCTATTTTTTAATGAAAAAACTAGAAAACTATATATAGGAAAACTGGGCTGACGGCGTCAAGACAACCATGTGACGCCGTCACCTCGCCGCCAAATACTTCCTCGGACGGCCTTGATCTACTTATGACGGCCTATGTGACGCCGTCACCACCTACGATATTTTATTCTTGGGACTTTGACGCCGTCAGGATGACTTTTGACGCCGTCATCAACTACGGTGTTTTATTCATGATGTCTGACGCCGTCAGGGTATAACTCTTGACGCCGTCACCTAGTGTCTTCAGCATGGAAAATTGATACTTTGCCGTTTTCTTCACTTTT
Organism: Artemisia argyi; assembly: GCA_030686995.1. Lineage (NCBI taxonomy): Eukaryota > Viridiplantae > Streptophyta > Magnoliopsida > Asterales > Asteraceae > Artemisia > Artemisia argyi. The sequence goes on from CM060688.1 coordinate 95,267,635, forward strand.
ATGCTCTAAAAACGTCCAAAATGGTTTCTTTTCCAGAATTCGCTCTCCAAACACCTAAAATCACAAAAGGAACGATTTAGGGCAATATTTGATCAAATAAAGTCGGATTCGGGCTTAAATGACCCCCTAAAAACGGATCATTTTTCGCCTCATCATATACCCTTACACTTGAGATTTGCTTGTCCTCAAGCAAATGAGCTTTTATTCTATTCAAAAGACAAGTTAGGGGTCATTTAACACTAATATAAAAGTAATTACAACAAATAATCGTTCCACTAAAGACCAATAGACAAGCACGGAGGTCATACACAAGCACCTCGCAAATAGTGTTTAGATACTCACATCTCTCGGGTGTAATAAAGTAATATAACATTATGGAAATGGAAGATATCTCTCACTACCTGTCATAGCAAAATAGATTACCATAGGCTTGGGAAAGGATCAAACCTCCACCACATGGCGTAAGCACCTAGGATAAACTATCAAAGAGGTCTTTTAAAGGGTTGTAACGTTAGGTATAGGGATATGAATTACACGGTTTTGTTGGATAAAGGAAGTTTTACTGTTGGCGAGTTAACAATCTTGGTTAATTACATGTACAAGATGGCGTTGCTAAGCCAAGACTAGACTCGACTTAAGCTAATAAATGAAAAATAACAAAAACATAAAATGAACATAGAATGAAAAGGGATGGTAGTCCGTATGTTTTTTCTCTTTTTCTTTTCTATTTTTTTTTTTTTTTTTTTTTTTTTGCATACACTCTTACCCTACCATCCAAAATAATACATCATAGGGGTATGAGCATTCCCCTTACACTTGAATCTTTACATACTTTACAATTAACTAATCTAATGACTCGAATTAAGAAAATCAAAACACTTGGAGCACTTTTAAGATTAACGCACATATGGGGGTAATAATATTATGTTCTTCCCCATTACTCCATAAAATAAGTACTTACCCATGAGTCCCAATCGTCCCAAAACAATATGTACAAGGATATGACTCGACTTAGCAACCATGTAATCAATTAGAAAGTTAACTTAGGGTTTAACAAATAACAATAATGCACTAAAAATGAGCGCATACACGGAAGGCTAAGGCGATTTGGGTGTACATTTAAGTGGGGTGTAACAAATTCTTTCTTTAAGTAAAATGCTTAAAGTTAGAAACGAAAAGATAGGCTCGGAGGGGTGTACTAGGGGTTTCGTGTACTAAAAATTAGTACAACGCTAAGGGTGTGGGAAAAATTAGTTGACTTAACTAGCCAAGTAATATGACTTAAATGGTCAAGTAATTATGATACGGGTTTAACACAAGGGTGATCCTAATGCCTCTTATCATGTAGTAAATCCTACCACACGAATGTAGTCTCACTAGCGGTCTCGGGATGCATCACTAACGCAAGTTCTAGAATCTAAATGCTACCGGTACACTCATAAGCACTAATAATGAATGCTTTTCCTATCAAATCTAAAGGCGAACCTCACATTTTTGGGTGGAAAATTTTTCTGAATATACGGTTATGTGCTAGTCATACAATCTCCTATCCATGAGACGCTTGCTATGGCTAAAGTTTCACTCCTAAATGTTGTAAAAAATTTTAAATTTGGCGCTAAAATTACACTAACAAGTATTTCTCATAGTTTTATTACACATCTACTGTCAAACAAAACAAACTCAAGCAAAAGTGCATATGTAAGGTATCATCTTTTTACCCTCCCCTTACACTTAAGATGAACATTGTCCCCAATGTTCAAGTAAAGAATGTAAAAGTGAAAAAAGTAAAGAGAATGAAATCAAATACTCCCCTGATTCGCTCGGTATGGATTATAGGTTGGCCAGGTTAAATCTTCCTCCAAGAAAATGAACAATCAAAGCTTCCCTTCCAGAATATAAATCATCTTCTTGTCATACATAACCTGTAAATCCTGACAACAATAGACAAGACAACCTCGCGTAAAATCGGCGGCATCCTATATAAGTTACTACATCCTAGAAAACAAAGTAAGATATAATGCTTGTGGAATGAAGTTTGCAGATTTCCTGGAGATTATAAAACTTAATAATTCACAAAAACCATAAGACTCCGTTAGAAAAACAAAACCGGTAAAATTTCCAGATTTTTAACTCCTGACGCCGTCAAGAGTAATACTCTGACGCCGTCAGAATGGACCTGCAGAAATTCTTATGTTAAGTTTCCGTAAAATTTCTAGAAAAACTTTGTCCTACTTCCTGGAAAATCCTGCAAAACTTCATTATGACTCAATACAAGCATTTGACTCTAACAAATACAAATATACATGTTCATTTAATATTGTGGAGAATTATGATCGGTTTGTTTCTTAAAAACATATTTGGGGTTTCCCCTTACACTTATCTTTTGCAAAAATACCTTTAGGTTGAAGTTAAGACTAGGCCAAACAACATAATAAAGTATTTCCACATTTTAATTGAGAAACATGATCAACCAGCAATAAAAATAAAACATGCATACGGAAGCAAATAACAATCAAACAAATAAAATCACACAAAACATGGGTTGCCTCCCAAGAAGCGCTTTTATTTATTTACGAGTCTTGTAGCTAGACTCAAAGTCATGGGTTACTACGTGATCTCATCATTTGAAATGATATACCCCATGTAGTTGCGATCATTACTGTTATGGTGGTAGTGCCTCAATCTATCGATACTCGCAATTACCTTCCCACCTAATTTGCTTCTCAAGTTAGCTACCCCTTCTTGGCTCAATCCTTCGATTGTGAATGGCCCATACCACCAAGGACTTGGTTTATCGGGTGGTATTGTCGTTTCCGAGTGTCTCAGGAGCACCAAGTTCCCTTCCTCAAATGGTGTAAGATTTTTTTCGTGTTGAGTATGTTTGAGTTCAATCGGAACCTTATTGCCTTTTCTTCTTTCATCCTTAGCTTTCTTATAGCTTTTGATTCTTGCCTCCCATGCAAGAATTTTATTCTGAACACGAATGGGTGTCGTGCCAATGTTGTTTTTGATCATTCTCCAACTCAAATTCCCATGCCCACTTCGCGGAGTCATGTGGAAACTAATCTTTCTTTTTCCAGATTTAAGCTCAATCTTCCTATCTTCATACTTAATGACAGCCCTAGCGGTGGTGAGGAATGGTGCCCCAAGGATTATTGGCATGCATCCATCCCCTTTATCATCAATGATCATAAAATCAACGGGGTACATGAATCCTGCAACATTGACTAATACATCTTCTGCGATTCCTAGGGGATATACGTACGAGTGTCCAACAAGAGATAGCCTAACACGAGTAGGTGCTGGCATTTTTGACGTTAGTTGGATGTAAATAGTTAGGGGCATAAGATTTACTTCCGATCCTTGGTCGGCGAAAGCACTAAGATGTTTCAAGTCCCCAATGCTCATTGGTATTTCAAAATTCCCACATGCTCCCTGCTTAGTAGCCACTTTCTGTACCAATAACCTCTCGACCACTGATTCTCCAGGAAGCGTATCATACTCATCTTCCTCTTCTTCCTCTTTCTCAGGAACCTGTCCGGAGGATTGGTTACACCTATCACCCTTAATCCAATTTGTTATGGTGTTTTTGTTTATATCATGTTTCAGGTAGTAACTCAAAGGTTGGGACTCTGGTGGTTTTTCTAAGGTATGTTGAGCAGGAGCTTCTACCTTCTCGTTATCATTATGGATAATGGTGACGGAGTTAACAAATTGGGTGGTGGGAGTGGCGCTTTCTTTCCTTAGCAGTATCCGTTCGGGGGTTCTCTGATTGGTATACTCCTCCAATAGACTCAACATCTCATTCATTTTCTCCTGCATCTCCTCTTTTTGTTTATAAACTGCTTCTTCGAATCTAGCAAGCCGATCAGAGTGAGTTGCCATATATTCTCTCATCCTAGCCTCAAACTCCGAGCTAAGTTCCTTGGGAGGGGAACAGGGTGGAGTGCACCTCTGAAAAGTCTCGACATGTTCTCTAGAAGGTGACTCAGATAATGGTGCCGAAGTTGGTTTTGAGACAGAATTGACAGTGGCTTGTCTAGGACTTAAGGGTCTCCTTTGCCTTTCCTCAAAATAGTCGACTTTTGCCTCAAGTTTGCATAAGAGTTCATCGGGGATTTCGGTGGTTCCTCCAGATGTCGAGACTGCATTGATGGCCGCTTCTATCGTATGTTTAAATTCCCAAATCTCATTATTATCAACAGCGAGCTCTTCGATAATTGCCCAAGACTCCTCGGCATTTTTATCACGCAATTTACCTCCCGCGGCCCTGTCGATGGTGCGCTTAGTGTGATAGTCAACATGGTCGTAGAAAATCTGGACCAATAACCAAAGGTTTATGCCATGATGGGGGATCTTGTGGAGGAGATCCTTAAAACGGGCCCAAGCCTCGTAGAAAGGTTCACCCCGCTATTGCTCAAACATCAAAATGTCCCTTCTAAGCACTGCAGTCTTTTCCGGCGGAAAGAATTGGGTAAGGAAGCGATTGGCGAGATTGTCCCATGTGGTGATGGATCCCACGGGTAAACGCTCAATCCATTGACTAGCTTGATCCCGTAGAGAGAATTGGAATAGGCGTAAACGGGTAGTCTCTCTAGTTTCAACACCTAGGTCTATGGAATCTACGATTTTGAGGAAGTCCTTAAGGTGTTGGTTTGGATCTTCGGAACGAAGTCCATGGAATGCACATCCGCTTTGCACCAACCGGATGGTGTCGGATCGCAAGGGGGTCACATTGTCTCCGGTGAGCTCAATGGTGTTTCGGTAGCCTTGGTGGCTAGGTCGGGAATACTCTCCTAAGGTTCGGGGCCTAAGGGGTTCTAATGGTGGGTTTTGTTGTGGTGGGATGATGGGTTCAAAGATGTTACCACCTTCCATGATGTCGGATGGTAAAGAGTTACGAAGAAAGGCACGAAGAAATAAGATAGACTAAAGAAGACCTAAAAATAAAAATAAAATCTTACTAGAAAGGAATCTAGCAAGTAGAACTAATAAAAAGAAATCCTAACCTAGACAATAACTATTCCCCGGGCTGCGGCGCCAAAAACTTGATGCGTGGGAATCGCAACAGGCTTTACCTCTCGAGGGATCTCGAGAAGCTTACAACCCCCACCAGGCAGTGTACCTGATCGTTGTAGTATAGTATAGTGACAAGTACCGGGGGATTGATCGTTCAGCTTAGGAATAGTGTCGCTAGGATTAGAAAGCCTAATTAATAGTTCTAAAGGTGAGGGATGATTATTTTTGTATTTTTATGTTTTTTAGAAAGCAAGTAAAATCTCGGGTTTTGGAAGAGTGGGCGGAATTAGTTGCTATTCAACTAACCCAAAACTAAGATGCAATCAAAATAAAATAATAAAAATGAAAATAAACTAATTATACTAAGGTTGTGAGCAGTAATTGGAGAAATTGTGTTTACTTAGACTTCACTACTCCCTAGATATCTTTTACACGTTAATTACTTGTTATACTTGTATGGATGACGGATTGTATTCCTTAATACCATTCGTGGGGTGGCATACATAACTCCCCAACTCTATGAGCTCTTATCTCCTCCTACACCATGACCCAGCACAACTATAGGGATTGTAAACAGTGGCTCATGCATTAAATACAACCAATAAAGACCTAGTACGCCTCGGTTCATGTTTCTTAAGACGTTCAAGCATGTTACCATTTGGAGATCTGCCAGTTTTCTTAAGCCTAACATATAAAATCATTCATCCAAGACAAGAATAGACAAGTAATCAACACATAATCAACATCTAGGTTTCATTAGATCTAAGCAAACACAAAAGAGATCTAGCCTAGCATAATGGAATTGAGACAAGAACAAGATATAAACAACCAACACATAGACATATTGATTGAATTGGAAGAACACTTATCTCAATTACAATGCAAGGTATCAAGGGTTTGGAACCCTTGAAAAACCTGTAAAGGATACACCAAATTCGTCTTTAGGGTTTCACCAATACCTCTCTCTTTTTTAATGAAAAAACTAGAAAACTATATATAGGAAAACTGGGCTGACGGCGTCAAGACAACCATGTGACGCCGTCACCTCGCCGCCAAATACTTCCTCGGACGGCCTTGATCTACTTATGACGGCCTATGTGATGCCGTCACCACCTACGGTATTTTATTCTTGGGACTTTGACGCCGTCAGGATGACTTTTGACGCCGTCATCAACTACGGTGTTTTATTCATGATGTCTGACGCCGTCAGGGTATAACTCTTGACGCCGTCACCTAGTGTCTTCAGCATGGAAAATTGATACTTTGCCGTTTTCTTCACTTTTATGCTCTAAAAACGTCCAAAATGGCTTCTTTTCCAGAATTCACTCTCCAAACACCTAAAATCACAAAAGGAACGATTTAGGGCAATATTTGATCAAATAAAGTCGGATTCGGGCTTAAATGACCCCCTAAAAACGGATCATTTTTCGCCTCATCACTGTCGTGAAGCTGAAAGAACCCAAGCGCGTGACGGTAGGGGTGTGTCCCGTGAGGGAGGGTGAGCAGCCCATTTTGCAGGCCACAGCGGGGCACCTGACTGTTTTTGGACCTGTTGAGCGTCAGGACTCTCCTCCTGCAGCTGTGCTTGTTGCGCTAGTGCAGGTTGTCCCTCCTACTGAGGAGAAGTCTCCCGTGGAGACGCACATGGAGTCGTCCAACAGTGTGGAGATTGTGGAGGTTCGTAGGGAGAAGCGCAAGGAAGCGTCTTCTGGTGGTTATGTTGGTACCTCCAAAAGGAGGCGCCGCCTGATTGGTGAGGATGAGTCAGATGCGCCAGATGAGATGTCTGCTACTAGCGCGCAGAAGAATCAGGCCAGATCTCCACCACTTGTGTAAGTATTTATGACTGTAACTTTCTTTTATTTGTCGTATCCACGTACTAATTACATCTTCTTCATTTCGTAGGGACCATGCTGCAGATGATGATGCGGCTGTTGCTGATCATGCCGCATCGCCTAAGGCTGCTGATGTGGAGGAGCCTCTAAAGGCGGCGGCGCAGATGTCTGCGCCGAAGTTGGTGGAGGAGTTGGCTAGTGTTGCTGCTCGCCAGGCTGAGTTGGTCACTCAGCTAAAGGCGCGAACTGTTGTTGAGGGAGGTAGCCTCGCTCAGAGGGATGAGCAGATTGCGCAGCTCAAAGCGCAGTTGGCTGAGGCTCAAGCGAAGGTGTTGGCTGCCGATGAGCGCGCCAGGAAGGCGACTGAGGAGAAACTTGTGTTTATGGCTGAGCTGCAGCGCGAATGTGGGGAATCGCAGCAATATAAGGCTGATCTCGCCTGGGGGGTAAAATACCTGGAAGAGATGAAGAATGAGCTCTGCGGTCAGCTTGCTCAGTTTGGCAAAAAGGTGGAAGACTCTGTGGAGGCGCAGGAAGAGAAGCTGCGCAGGCTGAGCATATAGTATGATGAGGAGTTGTATCCTCATCTTATGTCTACTATTGCGGAGCGCAGGTACTTGTTGTACGTTTCTCTTTAATTTTGTATATTGTTTGTTTTTCTAATGCATTTGTTGTTGTCTTCGCAGGTGGTTAATCAGCCATGGTTTGCGCCTAGCTGCCATGAGCACATTGGAGTCCCCAGAGGTCGTGAGTGCCTTTGGGAAGGTGGTGGAGTGCGCCGTTGCTCGTGGCAAGGCGCAGGCTGTGGAAGAGTTGGCTGAGGTGCAACTGCTGAAGGTTTCCCCCTCTGTGGTTCCCGAATATAATGCTGGTGCCTATGACGAGCTTGTGCAGGCGACGGAAAAGATGAGGCTCTTTGAGCTTCCACACATTGCGCAGCTGGAGCGCGACCAAGATTATCCCATCCGACTGATCATGCAGGGATTAACTCTTGGGAGGCATATAGCAGAGAACGCAGAGGCCGAAGCTGACTTCTTCTTAAAGCCTGATGAGTCCCAACTACAGGTTCCAGTGTTCACGCGACCGCGTGACATCCTGAACCCATTCGCTCTTGAGACGGAGGTGCCACTGAAGGAAGTTTTGGAGCGTCATGTAGAGAGGGCGGCCAAGAAGAAAGGTCTAAAAGGAAAGGCCACTCTATACGGTGTGGGTGCTGCACATCTTCCCAGGTCGGATGGTGTTGCAGCAGTGTGGCAACCGTGTCACCAAAAGATGCGCTATTGTTGAAGAAGCTTCAGGAGGCGGGGAGCTCAGCTGTGCCAGAGCCTTCCCCCGAGCGTATCCATAGTGTATAGATATGTATAACTCGTAGTTATAGCTTTGTAAAAACGCGTAGTTTTTTGGTAAATAAAATTATGGAACTCTTTTGTGCACATATATTGTTTTGTACTTAGATTTTTTGTTTTTTTTTTTTTTTTTTTTTTTTTGTTTTTTTTTTTTTTGTGAAAGACTAATCTAGAGGTACGATGTGCATGTAATACCTTGTATTTGAGGCCATAACTTGTGCATTAAGTTCGTAACTTAAGAAACGTTTGCTGTCCATTACCTGAACAAACGCGCGAATAAATGTGTAGCGTACTACGTTTATCATTTATAGTAACCAAGTGTCTTGGTTTATTAATTCGTTTTAACTTGTTGTTGTGCATTCATTGTGAGATGCGTACTAAAGTCATAAGCTTGTATGAAGTTAGTGTACGAATTTAGGAGTCAATTATTTTGAATCCATGTGGTGGAGTGCAGCGTACTGCAAATTCCACTACGTAGGAATCAGTTGTCTTGAGTCCATGTTTTGTTAAACGCGCACCGTGTGCGATAAAGTGCATCCATCGTGGGGTGTACTTATTGGCTTACTCCAACGTCTTGATAGTAAGGTGTTTAACAGGGATACGTGACCCAGTGTTGATGGGTTTGCAACCCTCTTACTCAACGAGTACTTTAGTAGGTTTACTCATCCTGTCCGCCCTTGTGTGGTCTTAATATGTGCATGCACGCCATGTAGGCAATAATATAAACAGAATTGAAACATAAATGAATAATGTAAGCAATAATGTTGAAATGTGTTGTGGAGTTAGCTAGAAACCACAACGTTTTATTAATTGTTGCAAGTGCAAAAAGACAATTTCCTAAGAAAGAAAAAAAAGAAGTAAATACACCAACATTTATTGAGCGCTTACTAAAGTGCGGAGGTGTCAGTGTGTGGGCCGTGGCCTAAAGGTAGCATCTCTTGAGATTGCAAATGTTCCAGGTGCGTGGTAGCTCGTGGCGTTTCATGTCGCGTACTCTGTACGCACCGTCGCCTAATGCCTCTGTGACCTCGTAAGGTCCTTCCCACTTGGGTCCAAGCTTCCCCGTGTCTTTTGCGTGGCTTGCATCATTGGCGCGGTATACAAAGTCCCCTGGTTTGAAAGAAGTGTTTCTGACTCGTGCATCATAATACTTCTTCATCTTTGATTTAGCTTTTGCTTCGCGGATAGCCGCCCTTTCGCGTCGTTCTTCCAACAAGTCAATACGCCGTTCATCATCGTTTGTTGTGACGTTAACTTCCGATGTACGGATTGTTGGCATTCTAATTTCTGCTGGTATAACAGCTTCTGTCCCGTAGACAAGAGAAAAAGGTGTATCGTCGTTGCTGACTTTGATTTCTGTGCGGCGGGCCCACAAAACATGCGATAATTCGTCCACCCATCTTCCTTTATGTCTGTCCAAGTGCGCCTTAATTCCTTCACCCAGGCTACGATTCGCGCGTTCTACTAATCCATTTGTTTGTGGATGTTTAACTGATGCGAAGTGCTGTGTGATGTTTAACTGCGCGCACCAATCTTTGAATGGGTTATCACAGAATTGTTTTCCGTTGTCTGAAATAATTTCTCCAGGTAGGCCAAAGCGGCATACAATGTTATCCCAAATGAATCGTTTGACCTGGTTGCCTGTGATACTTGTCACTGCTTTTGCCTGGATCCATTTGGTGAAGTAGTCAATGGCGACAATAAGAAACTTGAGTCCTCCTGGCGCGACTGGAAAGGGTCCTGCAATATCAATTCCCCATTTATGGAATGGCCATGGTGAGGTGATGGGTGTTAACTCATGTTGTGGTCGACGCGGGATTGGTCTGTGAACTTGGCAGTCGTTGTATCTTCTAATCATGTCTCGCGCGTCGCGGTGCATGGTAGGCCAATAGTACCTGGATCGCAAAGCGCGCGCTACAACAGACCGTGGTCCTGAGTACATGCTGCAAGAGCCAGCGTGGATTTCCCGGAGTACATAATCTGCCTGAAGAGGTCCGACGCACCTGAGCCATGGTTGTAGGAATGAACGCCGATATAGGATACCATCTCGAAGTTCGAACCTCTGCGCTGTGCGCCGTATCCGTCGAGCGTCCTTTTGTTCTTGGGGGAGTGTTCCCTTGCTAATAAAATTCATGATGGGTGTCATCCATATAGGATGTTCTTCCTCTATTACTGTGGACACTTCCATCTCAGAGATGGATTTGTTCTTCAAGGTTTCCACCAATACCTGTTTTGACAGGTGTGCAAAGCTTGTGGATGCGATTTTACTTAGCGCATCTGCTTTTTTATTTTCTCCTCGTGGGATTTGTTTAATGTAAAACTTGTCAAAATTCTTGATCAAGGATTTGGCTTTATCGAGGTATTGGATCATGTGTTCTTCTTGAGCCACATACTCGCCTAACACGTGGTTAGCTACTAATCGTGAATCCACATTAGCTTCTAGGTTGCGTACACCCATTTGATTTGCTATGCGTAGTCCAGCCAGTAATGCTTCATATTCTGCCTCATTGTTTGTGGCTATGAATTCAAAGCGTAGTGCGTAAGTGTGCTCTGTTCCATCTGGGCTGGTAAGGATAAGGCCTGCGCCTGATCCTTCTGCGCACGAGGATCCATCTGTAAATAGAACCCATGGTTCTTGTAGTGGTACTTCAACCTTTGGTGATGGAGTATCAGCATCTGGCTTCTCGATAATGAAATCAGCCAATATCTGTCCTTTCGCTCAATAACACACTCCACTTTTGAAGTCGCTCTAATGCATCAGGTTTAGAGATAACCTGCTTGATGGGTTGGTCCGTGATTACAGCTATCGGATGCGCTTGGAAGTACCTGCGCAGTCTCTTAGCTACGAATACTAAAGCTAGGACCAGTTTCTCCATAGCGGTGTAGTTAGTCTCTGTCTTCTTGAGGGCTTTGCTTACGAAGTATATAGGTGTTTGAACAGAATTTTTGTCTGTCAATAGCACCGCGCTGACTGCTCCATGGGTTGCTGACAGATACATGATCAGTTCTTCCCCTTGTCGGGGTGCAACAAGCTTTAGTAGCTCTGCTAGGTTTTGTTTTAGCTGTTGGAAAGCTTCTTCCGCTTCTGGAGTCCATCGAAAATCTCCTTTCTTTGTACACTTCGTGAGTGTTTTAAAGAGAGGAAGTGATTTGTCTGCTGATTTAGACAAGAATCGATTCAGCCCGACTAATTTGCCGTTTAGTGACTGGACTTCTTTTAGTGTGCGCGGTGAAGGTAGTTCGATGATCCCTCTTGTTTTTTCTGGACACGGTTTAATACCATCGGGTTCTATTAGGTATCCAAGAAACATGCCTTCTGTTGCTCCAAAAGCTCACTTCTTAGGATTCAATTTCATGTTTATTCTTCCCAATGTTTTAAACGTCTCTTCTATGTCACGCACCAATTCTTCTTCGGTATGGCTTTTTATGACCAGGTCATCAACATAGACCTCCAAATTGCGCCCCACTTGCTTCTCGAATGCGTTATCCACTAACCGTTGGTATGTGGCTCCTGCATTTTTTAAGCCAAAGGGCATCTTTGTGTAGCAATACACTCCTTGACTCGTATGGAAGGCTGTTTTTTCTTCATCCTCCTTGGCCATTTGAATTTGATGGTATCCTTTGTATGCGTCTAGGAAGCATTTGAAAGGGTATCCGCACAGGGATTCTACTTTCCAATCAATTTCTGGTAGCGGATAGCAGTCTTGTGGACATGCTTTATTGAGATCGGTGAAGTCCACGCACATTCTCCAGCTCGCTTTTCTTTACCATTACTGGGTTGGAAAGCCAATCGTGGTAATAGACTTCTCGCATGATCCCTGCGTCCACGAGCTTGTGCACTTCCTCTAGGATAGCTTTTGCGCATTCTGGAGCTTGGCTACGTTTTTTCTGTCGTATTGGAGGATATCCTTGTCGGATTTCTAGCTTGTGTTCTGTGATGGCTCTTGGCACTCCGGTCATGTGTTTGGGTTCCCATGCGAAGATGTTTAGGTTATTTTGCAATAATGCGCACACAGCCACTCTGCCCTTGTCGGACAATGATCCCCCAATTGATACCTCTTGGTCAGGATAATCTGGGTGGATTGCAACTTTCAGGTTTGTCACCTTGGCCGTGTGTTGTTCTGGAGCGCGCGAAACTTCATCTGTCACTACGTTGCATTCTCTTGGAGATGCAATAGTATTATATAGGGTGACGATTCTTCCTTCCACTGGGAACTTAAGCATCCCATGTGCTGTGGATGGAACTGTACGCATGGCTGATATCCCTGGTCTCCCGACGATGCCATTGTACGACGAGGGAGACCTGATTACCATGAAGTTCATCCAGGCTGTTGTGGAATGGTATTCATTGCCGATTACCACAAGTATGCGTAATTGTCCCATGGGCCAAATCTTTTCGCCTGTGAATCCAGTTAGCGACGTTGTGGCCGGAATTAACTGGTTTTGTATCTCAGGTTTTAGCCTTTTGAAGCAGTGTTCGTACATGATGTCCGCAGACGCTCCTCCATCGACATACATGCGGTGGATCTCGTGACCTCCCGCTTGTATCTCGATGGTGAGTGGTTCTATTATTGCATTGTCCGCAGTGAGAGTGGGGAAAGAGATATGGTTTCCCTTGGAAAATCTTTGACTGACTTTTTGTTTCGTATTTCGTTGCCATGATTGTATCATGTATATCGTATCAGCCTTATTTTTTGGTATCTCCTTTTTGGCCCCATTCTTTTGTCTATCTTTCCCTTCTTTGATGTTTTTAACGAGGTGGTCCATCTTCCCTTCTCTTACTAACTTGTCAATTAGCCGACGTAGTTGAACGCACTCGTTAGTAGTGTGACCCTTCTGTCCATGGTATTCGCAGTATCCTCCTTCGATGCGCTTTTCTTCTGGAGTGCTCATGGGTGGAGGTTTTAGAAAATTTGCTCCTTCTGTCGCGAATATTTCCTTAGGGGTTTTTGTGAGTGGGACATACTTGTCGTTATCCCTTCCTCGGTTGCGGTAGTTCCTGTTGCGATTGCCACTTTGGTCATTGGATTGTCTCCTAGACTGTTCTTGTGGTTTAAAGGTTGAGTAACCTTTTTTGCTGTCTGCCGCCGCCACTTCCCCTTGGATGAAAGATCTGGTGTGCTTTGTTAGCTCATCAAAGCTTTGGGGTACTTTATCGTTTAGCTTCCGTATCAGCTCTGGGTTATTGATCCCGTTCATGAACCCTGAGATTTTTAGTACCTCGGGGCATGCCTTGACTTGCATGCATTCATCCTTGAAGCGCTCTATGTAAGCGCTTGTGGATTCCCCTTGGCGCTGTTTCACTCTGGCTAGTTCCACAGGGTTCTTTGCGCACTTTTTTCGTTGTGTGAAATTTAGGCGGAATGCTTTCCACAACTCTTCAAACCCATTTATGCTTCGTCGTGGAAGCTTGCTGAACCATGTTCGCACATTCCCCACTAAGGTAGAGTTGAACATATGGTACCACACAGGTTGTGGCCAGTTTTCGATAGCAGCCGCTGACTCGAAAATTTTTAGGTGATCATCAGGATCACCCGTGCCATCGTATGTTTTAACATTGGTGGGCATGCGCCTTTTCTTGTCATCTGAGAAATCGCTTATGCGTCGCGTGAACGCATCAACCTTTTGGCGACGCCAAGGAAGGGAAATATCCTCGTCCTCATCGTACCTTCGTCGGTTCTTAGATTTCCAATGTCCCGTCTCTCTATCCTCGTTGTCCGAGGAACTGCTTGAGGAAGAGTCGTTTCTCCTGTGGCGCTTGCGCCGCTTTTCCTCGGAGTCTGAATTTGAAGGACTTGTACTTGGGGAGTAGTGTTTCCCCAATCTATCTTGGATTCTTCTGCTTCCTGACCTTGAGGTGCTTTCGCTTGGTGAGCGTTGTCGTCCAAGTCTGTCTTGTATCCTTCGGCTACCAAGCCTAGCATGGACACTGGTGTGCCTCGCATTGTCTTCGTAATCCTCCGAGTATTGAGAGTTAGATGCTGTACCAAGTCTATCGTGGACGTTGGTGCGCCTCTCCCCGGTTCTGCGCTCATGATGGCGCGATGGAGATTTTTCTTGGTTAAAGTTTAGCCTATTTTGCAGGTTGCAGCTTGACCTTTTCCTTGCCTCCTCTTGCATGAGACTAGTTAAAGTCTCATAATGTTGGGACACGAAATCGTTTAATGTCACCTCAGGTGCATCCTCTTCTACTGCGAGGATGTCCGTCTCCGCATGAGGTTCCCTCTCTCTATTAGGTGCTCCTGGTGGCACAGTGTTGTCCACTATGGATGCCACCTGGTGGGGAGTGGTAAAGAGGGTGCGCTGAATGTCCTCAGCGCTTGAGACTACGGTAGTAGTTCGGGTTGTCCCTAAGGGCAATTCTACCGCGGTAGGAATTGGAGTTACATTCGACTCACGATGACTAGGCGCACTGGTTGTTCCAGAGGTCGGCTTAGGAGTCGAATCTTGATGCTTCTTCCTATGTGAATCATCATGTGTTTTCTCCAGCTGCGGAGTCCGCTGGCCTGAGTTCTTGTTTTTCGGCATTCTGGTCTTGAGTTCTTAGTGTAGGGTCCCACGGATGGCGCCACTTGTTGATACAAAAGTTGGGTTTACCTTGTTTGGACTCCTGCTCTCGTACCAATTAGAACTTTAGTGCTTGTGATACCTGCGCACTAAGAAAGCAAACAACACCGTTAGGCTTATCGTGGGATTGTCTCCCACGATTAGACTCCGGTGTGAGAGTAAGTAATCGGTTTAGGGTTTAGTTGAAGAGTTAGGGATTGTGTAAATCGTACCTTTTCATGAGAATATATCATTCTATATACAGGGCACAGAAACCGTGTAGGTATCTTGCTCCTTACTCTTCGCACTCGTGGTGCTTATCTGGGGTAAGGATATCTATTCCGTAAATAGAAGATCCTTATCCATTAGCCGTGTGTTTTGGTTGGGCTTTGGGCTTCGTGAGCCCAAGCCGTTGGTAATTATGACCCAAGTCATTTGTCATGATAACCCACTCGTGGTGGGTTTGGGCTTAGTAATGTCTATAATTTGGGCTCGTGGCCCAACTATAGGCTATACGTCATCAGTCGTAATCAGGAGTCACTGAGTCGTACTATGAGTGACACTAACACATTAAGAGCACACAGTGCAACAACGTTTTTCTAACGTTTTTACTCATCGACGTACACCTAAGGTACCATACAGGGTTTCGGTGGTGTTCTTGAATTTGCTGGCCAAAATTGATGGAGCAATGCTGTGTTATGCACTTATGTGTGTCTTAATAGATCACGTACATCTCTCGGTATTACTACGACAAGTAAAAATGAGTTTAGTATTGTTTTCAAGACAATTTTTAAGAAACTCGGTCGCTCTAAAACATAAAATTAAAAAAATGTCTCACTGAAAGGTACAATTTATATATTTTCTCTACTTCCACCTAAAAATAAAATGAAAGAGAGAGTATTTCAAAATTTTGTTTAATATCGTACTACATGCGTCAACATTTTTACGGTTATTTTTATTCAAGACACTTTTTAACTAACTAGATCGCACTAAAACATAAAAAAAATGAGAGAGAGAGAGAGAGAGTATTTCAAATTTTTGTTTAATATCGTACCAAAATAGTTAACTAGTGTTTAAGAAAAAGTTGGCATATGTTGCTTGCTTTATCTTGTTGGAATTATACACGATAAAATAAATAAATAAAAATAATAAAAATAATTGCTTTCGTTTTTAGTTTTATTAAATATTTTTATATGCTCTTTGATGCATTATAACGTGAATAAATTGAAACTGATTTTTTTTTCCTAGTCAAGTTGACGACATGAATTAACTAGTCAATTTTTGATGTTTATTAGGTGGATATAAAAGTTTTCAAATTGCAGTATCACTTTCAAGCGCGTTTTTTTTTTTTTTTTTTTTTTTTTTTTTTTTTTTTTTTTTTTTTTTCAATTATCGTTTCATGTCTGTTTTTGTTTAGCATGTATTATATTTTAGTTAAATTTTTAGAGAAGGATTGTTTTTTAGTTGTTAAAAACTTAAAATATCAACTTCTACCTCAACTATATTCATCTACATATCATTAAAGTAGTTGTCCGATGTATATTTTTATTTTCTATTTTAATGAGACACAATTCAAAACAACGTGCTAAATTTGATATTTTTTCTTTATTATATTGGAATATTATGCATTTTTATTTTGTTTCACCATAGTTGTTTACTAAGTTAGTAATCAAAATAGCTAGTTACAAGCCAATGTTGCTAGGACAAAACTGTTTACTGATTAAACATTTTGCTCGGTTGTTGTTTGAATCACAAAAAAGAACAAATTAACATGGACAAGAACTAAGAGATAAAAGGTAAATAAGGAGAAATTAAACATATACTTTATAATATATATAACTTTTATAAGAACAACAACGATGTATTATACGTTTATGGCATTATGAGCACAACTACAAAGGGGAGTTGATACGACCCGGTTAGGGGTTGTATCGGGATAAGGCACCACTTTTAGCGTGTGCGAGCTCCTTAAGAAATAGAAGAGAAGAACCACTTCAAGGGTTGTATCGGGATAGGGCACCACTTCAAGCGGGCGCAGGCTCCTTAAGAAGAAGATTGGAAAACTAGAATATTATTGACTGAAAACTTATACGATTACATTGATTGCCATTGCTTAAATAGAGACGAAACCCTAAATACCATAAACCCACAAACCGGGCTTGGGCTCAAACATTTATTCATGATAAACATAAACACAAATCCTAGGTGTATCAGGAGTAAACAAAATAATTTAACAATTACTACATACTAAATTAAACAACAGTTGATATTACAAACAAATGAATACATTTGGTAACTTAAATTAGAACAAGGATGGCAACGATCGCCGCGATGCCGGCGTGCCGGTTTTTTGGCCGAGGCGATTTTGCATAAATAAAGTAGAATATTTAGGCGTTGGAAAACATCAAGTATGTAGTATATACATGTGTAACTCATCTACAGGTATATGGAGGACAAAAACGCCTGTATTTTTCATCTTAAATTCATCTAACTGCATACCTGGATTTGGATACGATGTTGCTGCAGGTGCGCGAGGTTTTTTTTTTTTTTTTTTTTTTTTTTTTTTTTTTTTTTTTTTTTTTTTTTTCAGTAGCTATCTCAGCATCCAACTTTTCCAGCTCCCAAAGTATAGCAAGCCAAATCTTTTCCATCACTTGTTCAGTCAAACGTTGTGTCACATGCTTTTGTCGCCTAGAACCTGTGTTCACATTATGGGAAGGAGTATCGGGCTGATCCAAACGGGCTGTCACAACAGTACCAAGGCTACAATAAATAATAAATGCGTGCATAAACATGTTGATTTCAGTTTGCTCAAACTTTTTTAACGATTGGTTTCTTTTTTTATGCAGATTTTTTAAGGCGAATTTAGGTTCGAAGACAAATTAAAAAAACATAGCAATCATAAAAAAAAATTATTTTAATTCTGGCTCAGATTTT
Source organism: Artemisia argyi (assembly GCA_030686995.1). Lineage (NCBI taxonomy): Eukaryota > Viridiplantae > Streptophyta > Magnoliopsida > Asterales > Asteraceae > Artemisia > Artemisia argyi. The sequence goes on from CM060688.1 coordinate 95,285,318, forward strand.
CAAGTGCGGAACTGGCCAAAAGGGTAAGCGAGCCCCGCCATGGCAGCAATCAGTTTTCTGATCACGATGCCCTGCCAAGATACGGGTCGTTTCCAGCCATCATGTTCGAGTACGTTATAATAGCTGGAAAATATTAAACACACCAAAGTAATACTATCTTCATCGCCATAATAAATTAAAAATGAATTCATAAATGGGAAAATAAGCTGTTGTATAGGGCCATTAGTTTGAAAATAAGAGACACTTAACTGTTAAAGAAAGGATATTGAAGCGCCTCCATTGCTGCTCGACTCCTGCACGCATTCCATGAGAGAAGTTATTTATTTACAAATGATTGAAATTCAGAAAAAAAAGGCGACAACTAAATTGAAAAGACCTTATACATCTTTATAAATTTTGGTGGTATGGCGTTTCAAGTGTACCCGTAATTTGGCGTTGGCTTTGTTCCAAGATGCTGGCAGTGGCGGTGTGGATGTCCTTCTTCAATTTTCATATGACATGTACGGCACTTAATGAAGTACCAACCTTTTGCTTCAACGATGTACACTATGACAACCTCGGTAGTAAACACTTGGTCCTGGAATAACGGTATTCAAAATATAAGGAGAGTGTGTTTTGTATATCTTAGTGTGTTAAGATTGTTTATTACCATGTGAGTTTGCTGGTTTAGTGACATTAGTGTTGCCAATGATATGGGACCTTCAGGAATTTCATGTTCCTGTGCCTTGGTGTTAGTAAATGGGAGAATGACCGGTTGTGATGGTCCCATTAACTTCGCATACCTGTTGATGTAACACGTGGAAAGGCCGATATAAATCTGGTCCAAATAAAAAAATAAAGTGAGGTTTAATGTTTCAAGATATTTGTGAGAGGCCTTACAAATGTCTAATTTGGTCGGTCTCTCGGACATCAGGTTCAGATAGCAGCTTGTTGCCGGGGTTGCAGATAGTTGTAGCCCCCCTGTATCAGTAACTTTATTTATGCAGATAGTTATATGAATTGTTCCATAAGCTTACATTTCGTGTAGAGGCACACTTGCAAAGCACCTGGCCCAACATGAACTTATAGCAATGATGACCGGCTGTTCCATGGCTGCGCATTTAGCGACTTCGAAGGCTGTCGAAATCTCATTCCACAGAGTGAATGTCAGAGTGTTACCGCTGCATATAGTTTTGAATAATGTAAAATGACAGTGAACCAACGTACTTGAGATTCTGTATGTCGATGTTCCTTCGAGTGGTGCGATTTCTTGTTGAATCTTCAAACTCTCGTAGTGCTCTTATGTTGTGGATTGTGCTTATGTAATCTGTTGAAACATTTTTTGTATTAGTATCTTATGTGTTTTTAAAGTGTTTTCAGTTTTGGACAAAACCTGTAAGAATGGAGTCTCGTGAGTCTGCCCGGTGACCTATTTTGTAAGCTGTAAAATTAAAGTGATGCAGCGGGAAACCTTGGTTTTCAATAGGCGTGACCTGTGTGCACTTGCCAAGTAGGAGTGTGATGTTAATGGGCAGAGTCCGCTGCCATTTTTCAGTTTTCTTAGTGCCGAATCATCGGATTTTGTAGCATGGATCGACCTGAAGTTTTGCATCAAACTGTTGCACATCCCATAATTGAACATTTGGTAGTTCGTTTTGAGACACAACATTGACCATGTATCACCACGTTTTCAGATGGTCTTTTATTCTCTGTCGGTTTGCAACATAAAGTCAGGCCTGCAAAATATTATGAACCCAGAGTCATTGTCACAACAAAGAGCTAAAAGTCATATGGAAAAAAAATCCAGGTAATCATAAGAAAATACTCAGACAATCATGGTTACCTTAAGCAAGCGTACCAGTCAGTTCTGCATGTTCTTTTGCAGCGCCAACAGATCGCCGACGGTCATTATCAGAAGGACGTGTGATTAAGACATGAATAAAACAGAAACAACAAATAACATTAACCTTTCTTTTAATTGATTATAGACACAAATTCTTCTAAATAATGTACATTTAAAGAGGTGTAGAAATGTACCTGTTCTTTAAAGGTTTGCCGATGCTATAACATGGCAATCTTATGTCTTGAGCTAGGGTTGAATATGCACTCCTTTAAGATTAATGCGTAGAAATTTTCATGCAACTGGTGATTTATAATGTATCACCTTCTCCTACGGGTCGAAAACCAAACCACCCTCTTTTCTCTTTCACGGCAAGCCTGCAACTGAATAATAAACTTAGGTGGTGGAATCAAGTTAAGCAATAGAACTTTAAACAGTAAAAGTCAAATATGAACATTTAAGGGGTGGGTGGTATTTCATGTTTTCAGCCTATAATAAACGATGCAAACGTAACTGGGAGTATTGGCACCTTTCTCTGGTTCATCCTCAAATAGGTAAAGTAGAAACCGGTTTGACCTGAAATATTGGAGGGACTATGGTATAAAATAGCTTAATTATATTTTAAATATCTAAAGATAGATGAGCATAAGCAATTCGGCGTAAGACCGTTGATGGTTAACTGTTTGGTCAGGCCTTAATCTGTTGACAGTTTCTTGAGCTCATCCACATCCACTTCATTTGCCTGTGCATTTACGCGTGTGCCTGCTACAGTTGTTACACCTACAACACGAAAAACATTGGCCATTCAGCATTAATTAATTTAAAATAAATGCACATGTAAAGGAAACAAACCAAAACGTTTATGCATATACAACACGCAGACATTAATTAGGCATAACCATTGATTCACCTGCAAGCAGCACCTCTGTATAGTCATTATCCGAATCCAAAATGTCGCGCCTATTATTTCCGCATACATATATACCTGTGAAATCACAGAGAAAGCAAAAACACAAAGGTCACGCACATTGAAATGCATCAAAACTGCAACAAATTTTGACAGTTAAAACAAATGAAGAGACAGTACCTCTAGTTAAATCTAATATTGTATATTCGATATCATATAACTATTTTCAAAATGCAATGGCAAATACCCCTTTTCACATCCATCAAGCTCTGCATACTCCCAATAATGCTCAATATGCACTCATATTTATTGAAATTGCACATTCCATTTAAGCAGCAACTTGGGTGACCTATGGGCTGTGTGTGACAGGCCATACACCCAAACCCATATCCATACAACCAATATAAGTTATTTGTCTATCATAATAGCAATCTCAGGGTAATAATGTTCGTCACCCGCACATAGCAAAAAAACATAAACCTAAGACCAAATAGGTTGAGCACAAAGGCCAAATAATAAACAAAGTAACTATAATCCATGCTAATAATGAAACACTAACCTCGTCTTCATCTGTTGCGCATCCTGGCTATGATGGACAATAAAGTTGTGTCTGAACCTAACCTCATCAAACATTAATGATCCCTCTTCGATTTCATCAGTCAAAGTTGTCCTACTTGTTCTACCTATAAACTCATATACAAATTGCAAATTATAAGACCATCCAAGAATGGTTAACCACACTAACAAATATGAGCTGAGATTAAGAAAAGGAAAGTAATATGTAAAAACCTCATGTTGATGTTTGTGAACAGTCTCTTTTTGTAGAGATTCAAGACTAAATAATCCTCATTTCACACTTTTCAAACGACCACTTTTCTGGTACAGAACCTTGCTAAAATCAAATTATGAAATATCAATCGGAAAACAAAAACCTTATGAAAAAACCCACAAAAATTCATCAGTAACCTAACTATAATGAAAAGTTGAAAACGATGCTAACGCAATCTTCTCAAGCAATTCATCAAACACATGGTAGGCATCAAACCCGCCAAAGATATTAATAACAAAAGTCAGTCCCAAAATCATAAATAAACCCTTAGTTTCATCTTTTTTTTCACAAATCATCAAAAACCCACAAATCATATAAACAATCAACAAAAAAAAATCAAGAAACTCCAATAAAAATCAGAGCAAATACGTTTTTTATTTGCGTACCTGTCTTCTAGTACCCCGATCATCACCTCAATCAAGACCACCACGATCCCTATCCCACCACCACAGGCGCATAATTTAAGAGACGGATCATCGGAGATCATCATCAGCAGCAGAAAATTGGAGATCATCATCAGCAACAGAAAATAGTGTGCGGAGGGTTTGTGGAATGGTCTAGGTTATGGGTTTATCATTGCATAAATGGATCAAAAGTATAGGTTATGGGTTTATCACTACATAAATGGATCATAAGGTTAACACTCACATGGGCTAACCACCTGGGCCATTTTTTGGCGGGAAAACGGGACGCCAAAACGGCGTCGTACGTATCTGGATTTAATATAATCTTTAATGTCGATCAAACTAGGCCATAAGAATTAATACATTTGGTAACTTAAATTAGAATGTCGATCAAACTAGGCCATAAGATTTGGATTTGGTGTTGGTGCAGTTTTACGGGATACTAGTGCTAGTTAACTCATACCTAGCGATACCCATAAACAACATCCAGAGGCTATGTATCATCACCTTCACAGGAACAGCAACATATGAATCTAACCACAGCCTTCACTGCCCTTGAGAGCACGTCACCACGAGCATGAATGTTTATGTTAGCTTCCGCCATTAATTTTTCTCTTTTTAACCGGTGTATGACAAATACTGATAGGATATATGTTTTTGATGTATGTAGTTGTATTCAGCTCTCTTCATAGCACATATATACTGGCGAGTTTCTCTTTGTTTATAAGAACATACATCATGTAGAATTAATTTACCCATACTTTTCCAACATTTTCTTGTTAAATTCTTTCAATTCTCTTTGAAATTTAAGAAGGTTAGTGTGGATTTTCCATCGTTGGTTGTGATAGAAGTTACTTCAGCACTTCATAATTATACTTTAAATTCATTACATATTGTAATATTGTGTTACTTGCACACTTTGCCACACTACTTGCATCACAACCATAGATAGTATCTTTCTTTAATTGTTCGCATCTTTCATTCATTTTCTATAAGTTTCTTTGATTGGCAAAAAAAAAAATAATGAAGAACATACAAATTACCGGTTCATTTACCCCTGGTTATACTTTTCTCATGAGACATGTTTACACATACATGTCAAAGGAATTTTAGCCATGTTTGGTGAGGAATTCATTGTACTTTTTTGGAAATATAATTTAAAAAAAACAATATTTATTATGAGGTGAGTTATTTTACATACTAAGTTTTTGTTATAAACTAAGGGACAAATCCCCACCATTCATCTAGTTTGATCTAATGGTGGGGATTAACCTAAGATTTAATAAGACAACCTAAGTCCATGTTTTTTTCTTGTCCTTTTTGTCTATCTTATTTATTCATTTTTTTTCCTTTTTCTTTTCTTTCTTTTTTTATTCTTTTTTTTCTTTTTTTTTTTTTTTTCTAACTTCACGTTTTTTCTATAATTCAATTTTTTTTTTTTTTTTTTTTTTGCGTTTTTTTCGTTCTTCATACATATTCGTCGGTTTTTTACGTTTTCGTCAGTTTTCTTACGTTTTCGTTCGTTTTCATACATTTTCGTCCGTTTTCATACGTTTTCGTCTGTTTTCTTACGTTTTTGCTCGTTTTCATATGTTTTCGTCTATTTTCTTACGTTTTCACCCGTTTTCATACGTTTCGTCCATTTTAATACGTTTTCGTCCGTTTTTATACGTTTTCATCTGTTTTCGAATTTTTTTCATACGTTTTCGTCTGTTTTCTTACGTTTTCGCCCGTTTTCATACGTTTTCGTCCATTTTCATATATATATTCGTCCATTTTCTTACGTTTTCATCTGTTTTTGAATTTTTTTCATACGTTTTCGCCCGTTTTCATACGTTTTCGTCCGTTTTCATATATATTCGTCCGTTTTCTTACGTTTTTGGCTATTTTCATACGTTTTCGTCCGTTTTCATATGTTTTCGTCCGTTTTCATACGTTTTCGTCTATTTTTATACGTTTTCATATGGTTTCAATCTGTTTTCATTCATTTTCGTCTGTTTTTATACGTTTTCGTCCGTTTTCATTCATTTTAGTTCGTTTTTAAAAGTTTTCAAACGTTTTCATACCTTTCTGAATTTCACAAGTGATATACTGTGATTATCAGAATATCACTTGTGATATTCAGAATATCGTGAGTGATATTGAATATCACTCGCGATATTCTGAATATCACAAGTGATTTTTAAAATTTTGTAACATGAAAATCACAAGTGATATTCAGAATATCGCAAGTCATATTCAAAATATTGCAAGTGATAGCTGAATATCGCAAGTGATATTCTGAATATCACAAGTGATTTTTCACAAATATTCTGTGACATGTCGCAAGTGATATTCAGAATATCGCAAGTGATATTCTGAATATCAAAAGTGATATTCTGAATATAAATCACAAGTGATATTCAGAATATTACAAGTGATTTCACGCTTTTTTTAATTCACGTTTTTTCAAAAGTGATATTTTGAATATCACTCTGAATATCACAAGTGATATTCTGAATATCACAAGTGATTTTCAACAATTGTTCTGTAACATGAAATTCACAAGTGATATTCAGAAAATCACAAGTGATATTCTAAATATTACAAGTGATATTCCGAATATCACAAGTGATTTTCAACTAATATTTTGTAACATGAAAATCACAAGTGATATTATAAATATCACACGTGATTTTCAACTAACGTTTTGTAACATGAATATCACTTGTAATTTTCTGAATATCACTTGTGATATTCAGATTATCACTTGTGATTTTCATGTTACAAAACATTAGTTGAAAATCACTTGTGATATTCAGAAAATCACAAGTGATATTCAGAAAATCACAAGTGATATTCAGAAAATCACAACTGATATTCCGAATATCACAAGTGATGTTCAACTAATGTTTTGTAACATGAAAATCACAAGTGATATTCTGAATATCAAAAGTGATATTCAGAATATTATAAGTGATTTTCACATTTTTTTAATTCACGTTTTTTTCACTTTCTTACGTTTTCTTCTGTTTTTGTTCGTTTTCATACGTTTTCTTTCGTTTTCATACGTTTCTGAATATCACAATTGATATTATTAATATCACAAGTGATATTTTGAATATCAAAGAAAATCACTTGTGATATTAAAAATATCAATTGTGATATTCAGAAACGTATGAAAACGGCCGAAAACATATGAAAACGAACGAATACGTATGAAAGCGTAAAAACACGCATGGAAAGGGACAAAAACGTATGAAAAATTGATGAAAACGGACGAAAACGTATAAAAACTGCTGAAAAGTATGAAAACAGACAAAAATACATAAAACGGACGAAAATGTTTATAAACGTATGAAAACAGATAAAAATGGATGAAAGCATATAAAAACAGACGAAAACGTCTGAAAACAGACGATAATGTAAAAAATTGATGAAAATGTTTGAAAGCAGATAAAAACGTCTGAAAACGTATAAATACTGCCGAAACGTATGAAAATAGACGAAAACGTTTGAAAACAGACAAAAATGTACAAAAATGGATAAAAACAGACAAAAACGTATGAGTATCACCGAATATCACTTGTGATATTCAGAAACGTATAAAAATGTCTAAAATTGGCCAAAAAAATTGAAAAACGGACGAAAACCTATGAAAATGAACGAAAATGTAAGAAAACAGACGAATATGTAGGAAAAAGGACGAAAACGTCTAAAAACGGACGAAAACATAAAATAATAGAGGAAAAGTATGAAATCAGACGGAAACATATGTAAACATATGAAACCGGACGAAAACGTATAAAAACGGATGAAATCGTGTAAAAACGGATGAAAACATATGAAAACGGACGAAAACGTATATAAACGTATGAAAACAGACACAAACGTATAAAAACGGACGAAAACGTCTGAAAACGGACAAAAACGTATAAAAATGGATGAAAACGTATGAAAATGGACAAAAATGTCTGCAAACATATAAAAACTGACGAAAACGGATAAAAACGTCTGAAAACAGACGAAAACGTAAAAAAACGGACGAAAACGTATAATAACGAACAAAAACGTCTGAAACAGACGAAAACGTATAAAAACGGTAAAAAACGTCTGAAAACGAACAAAAACGTCTGAAAACGTATATAATCATATGAAAACAGACAAAAACGGACGAAAACGTAATAAAATGAGAACAAATCGTGAATTTATTTAAAAAAAAAAAGCTTGACTTATTTTTTTAAAAAAAAGAGAAAAAAAACGTGAATTTAAAAAAAAAAAAAAAAAAAAAAAAAAAAAAAAGTGTAACGTTAATTGGAAAAAAGAGCAAAAAAAAAAAGAAATAAATAAATAAAAAAAGTGAATATTAAAAAAGACAAAGAAAATGGAAAGAAAAAGACATGGACTTAGGTTTCCATGTTTAATCTTAGGTTAATCCCCACCATTAGATCAAACTAAATAGATGGTAGGGATTTGTCTCTTGGTATGTACAAAAAAACTAGTCCCTAAATGAACTTTTCTCTATTTATTATATATATTTCTAAAACAAACTTGTGTTGCTATCAGCTGATTGTTGAATTTTGGTTTCTATCTTTTTATGTGCAACATTAGTGGCTGCAAGTTTTTAAGGCAACATTAGTGGCTGAAATTTCTTTAGTGGCATGGTACATAATTAACCAAAAGACACTCTTCTTTTAAGTCTTGTAGCTTATTTACGTAATTAATCTTTACCTTTATTGCATTTAAAAAGAAAATGGTAAAACTTTGATTTTGCTTATAAACTAAAAAAGTGATTAATGTTGTTTGACTAACATAACACTCTTTTATTAATAAAAGGCAATACAATCTATAATTATTTATATACTTAATTACAATTTAATACACAAACTTTTTCTACTATCACTTATACCCAAATATAAAACAAGAAAAATCATACACAAACAAATTAACATTACTATACATTGTCGCCGTTGTGAAAAGATAATCATCTATTTTAATCATTGAGCTTATATGAGTAAGACCACATATAAAAAAAGCATAGGTTGGAAATGTTTTAGATAACAAGTACAAATTGAAAAAAAAAAAAAAAAAAAAACTCCTTTCCTATAGCTCAATCGGCTTTATCATTTATTGTCATCATTCATCTTGATCTTAGCTTAACCATATATAAAGACAAAACGATTTTTTCTTTAAAAAAAAAAAAAAAAAAGTATTTCAAATTTTTGTTTAATATCGTACCAAAATAGTTGACTAATGTTTAAGGAAAAATTCCATATGTTGCTCTTTTTTTTGTTTCTTTTTCTTTTTCTTTTTTGAACAGCGGTATAATATTAAAACTAGCAAAAGCTAGAAAAGAATTACAAAGAAGTTATAGTAGCTATAGGGTTTTGCTACTATCCTACCCAACTAAAATTATGTTTGGGATTTCTAGATGAAATCCACGGAAACACGATTGAAAAACTATATTATCCCATATCATCGCCTTCCTAGGGTGTGAATTAGAAAAAACCAGGCGATTACGAAAACTCCAGATGGACCATAAAAGAGTCCCTCCCACTAATTCAAGAAAAACTCGCACCATATGTTAGAGGGACGATGAATCAAGCCACAAGATCCACTCCACCATGTTCGCGCATAAAGGAATGTCGAGTTCCCACCATTTAGTCAACAACGCCCATAAATCTTTAGCCATCTCGCATGTGAAAAATATGTGGTTAACCGTTTCAGCGTCTTCATAACAAATGGGGCAAAGAAGCGACTGAACATCAAGGCCTCTCCTATCCAAATTCACCCTAGAGGGAAGCTTGTTCAACAACAACCTCCACAAAAAAACATTCACTTTAATGGGAATACTACGATTCCAACGAGTAGCGGTGGGAGCTACATCTAGGATGTAAAACCCACATTTCCATGATACGTTTAAATTACTAAAATGCCCTCCAATTTAAAATTTTGAAGAATTGTGTACGTTTACCAAACAAGCCCTAAATCAAAAACGGTTATCGTACGATCACAAACACGAATATGTAACTTCAAGTAAATAACATTTGAGCTACTACAACATTATAATAACTCAAGGATATGAAATTTTGACTAAGAAACGAATGTTGCACGTTACGTGACTTAACGAGTCCAAAAACCTTAAAACTTGTACACAACTTATAAAATAAACACCAAATAAATCCTAAACACTTGGTAATTTGCAATATATGATATGTAATATTTTTTTATGAACATTACAATATTTATTAAGTGTACTAAAAATAAATGTCTCACCTAAAAATGTTACATTGGCCAAATTTTATTTTATTTAAGTATATAATTGATTTAATTAAGAGCACTGGGTACAGTCAAGCCGTCAGGCTGCTGCTGTGGGAAAATTTTGCTGCCACGTCAGCAAAAAGCTCCATGGCACCAGAAATCCCACGACACCACATTTCAGGGGTATCCGTTGGCACCAGAATTTCTGGTGCCGTCGGCCATTTTTTTTTAAACAAAAATTAAAATATACACAATATAAACTAAAATAAACTTCATTAATATTAAAAACAAACATTACATATAAAAAAACAAACATTACATGTAAAAAAACACACATTACATTAAAAAAATACAAACTAATTATGCAAGTTCCATAAATTCTCCACAAGGTCATTTCGAAGCTCGTCGTGAACTATTCGATCGCGAAGTTCTTTACTTTTTCTAACATGTAAATCACATCTTTCGATCCAATTATTTGGCATGTTAAAGCGTGGATCGACGAACGTCTCTCTTAAATTCACTTCGAATCCTTCGTCTTCCAATATCATGTTGTGTAACATTATACAACAATACATGATTAGTTTCAAAGTGTTGATTTGAAAAGCACGTGCCGGTTGTCGTATAATCCCCCAACGACCTTGTAGGACTCCGAAGGCTCGTTCAATATCTTTTCTAGAACTTTCTTGTACTCTTTTGAAGTTCAAATTTTTTTCCGACCTTGCAACACTAAACGTTTTCACAAACACGGACCATGTTGGATAAAAGCCGTCGGCTAAATAGTAAACTTTTGTATATGTATGTCCGTTTACTTCAAACGGACATTCCGGAGCTGTGCCGGCAAGTTCTTGATCAAATATCGGGGAACCATACAACACATTAAGATCATTATTTGCCCCTGGAACCCCAAAATATGCATGCCAAATCCATAATCTTTGATCCGCAACCACTTCCAACATAAGAGTTGGGTATTTATGATCACGTCTTTTAAATTGAGCTTGTAAAGCCTTTGGACAATTTTTCCAATCCCAATGCATACAATCAATACTCCCGAGCATTCCCGGGAGTTTATGTTTTTCTTCATGCAATGCATAAATTTTTTCTATGTCATCTGAAGTGGGCTTTCTTAAATACTTCTCATTGTATAAAACATGTATGCATTTAGTAAAGTAATTTAAACATTGTAGTGAACAACGTTCACCAATTTGCAAGTATTCATCAAATGCATCAGGTGCAGTGCCATACGCCAATTGGCGTATGGCGGATGTGCACTTCAACACAGCACCTATACTTAACCGACCGGTAGCATCGTAACTTTGTCTAAAAAACAAAAGTACTCGGGAAGAGGCTGAACATCATAACTTAAAATATCATTGAGAATTCTATTAAAAAGTCTAGAACTCATACGATACCTTCGCCTAAATTTATCTTCGGGATATTTAGGAGTAGTCGCAGCGTTGCCAAAGTAGTCTTCGAGTAATCGTTGTTCCGCCTCTTCTCGTTCACGAGGTATGTATGCCCTCGTTTTCTTTTCAACCGATTGCAATCCCCCGGCTTCTTGATCATACAAGGATACAAATTGTTCATATGCCAAGTAACTTTGGAGATATCGTTCTCGATCATCGTTAAAAAAAACATCATAAACATCGAACGGGTCGTTGTGATTAATTGGGTTGTTTGGATTCATGATTGAACGATTTATATGAAAAAATGAATATGGAATTAGATAAATAGAAGTAGAGATTTAAAGGGTATTTATAAGGTTGTTTTGGGGTTTTTTTTTTTTTTTTTTTTAATGAAAAACGGCTATAAAGCCGTTACATGCTTCACAGTCAAAAAATATATCCGTTATACATGCTTCCATTTTCCAAAGAAAAGAAAAAGAAATAAACGATGGCGCTGCGCCGATGGGACGGCGCCAGAAGCGATGGCGCGAACGACGGTATGGTGCGCCGTCGGCCAAAATGGGCTGGTGGTCATGGCACCACCGTACCCCAAGCTCTAAGGGATAAGTATCAAATAATTATGGAAAGTGAGAAAATCAGTATAATTGATTTTATCCCCACTCATTTGGCATAAAATTTTGCCTCCCTTCCTATCTAATACATGGTTTCTCCTAATTCTCATATTTACCTAATTAAAAACCCTAAAAACACATCAAAAATACATATGACGGCTAGAAATTTTTCTGAGGCTCCATACCGTTTTTCCTGGACGTGTTTATGGTCCTGGAAGGTGGGAAAAATAGTGGTGAAGATTGTTGATTGATCGTGTGAAGGCTGGGAATTATTTTGTGTCGGTTTTGAGGCCGATAGTTCCAAAATTGATTTTGCTTGTTCCATTCGTTCCAATCTTCAAGAGGGTTTTTTTTATCATCTTTCCTAATCATCTTGATCATATTTATACGTTCATATCAATACCTTTGCATGCTTGATTGGCCGTAATAATTAAAAGAACCAAAAACCTAATAAAAATCTAATCGACCATATATGATTTTTGTATGCTTCGAATCTATTTTATTCTGGTCCTATACATGTTATATAACACTACAAAAATAAGTTTTGTAATTTTCGAAACTTGGATAATCCTTTAGAATTTAATTTGTAATCGGATTATTAAAAAGAAAACCCTAAAAATAAAATATAATTCATATGAACTAGGGTTAGGGTTTGTAAATGATTGTAATGATTGAGTGGTTTTTTTTAATGATTGTAATTATTATGTAATGATTGAGATGATTAGAGTTAGGGTTTTTTTTTTCTTAAAGGTAAATTTATTAAGAAATAAGAGCCAAAAAGGCATACAAAGCAAGAAAAAAAATGTACAAAGTGTAAACAGAGACTAAGACACATCCTTAGCTCCACACTTTACACCACAAACTACAAATGGCATAGGACAATACCCCTAGCTCAAATACAAATAATCAACCCCTGAACTAGGAAAAATACATAAACAGAAAGATACTAAACTCTATAAACTAGACAAAGCAGATAAAAGGGCTTGAACTCGGGTCATCACCATACTCTAAATACATGGGCCAGTGCAAAGGAACCAACCAAAGCACCTCCAAACATCACCATATGATGACCACACCTAGTAAGCTAGACTGCCAAGTCTAATCTAAAAAGAGTTAAATACATAAGTGATACTAGAGCATCAGAAGAACTTTGCAGAATAATCCAATAGAAGTCCAGAACTCAACAGCCACCAAAGCCAAACTAAGCTTGCTCAAACTACAAGGGAATTGCCAGAGTAGCAGTTTTGGTAAGTTTGCCTCCTTAAAAACCTATCTATGTAAAACCCAGAGGGAAAAAACATAGAAAAGGACAAACAGAGTGCAACACTTACCAAAACCTTCCCAACCAATACCATCATCCAGAAACACCAGATCCATCATCTTGAATTCATTAAAGCAGTCCTCAAATGCAACTTCATAATAATATATCATCTGCAAGCAATAGTATATTTGGACCCTGTGTGCATTAAGACAATCAAACTCACCAATGAAAGGATCAAAACAAAAGTTGCACATCCAAAAACCAGTTCCTTCCTGAGTGCAAAAACCACTAGTGTATATCCATAACTTGGTCCAAGGCAATTCAGACCTCAGACAGTAATGCCAATATAACCATTTAAGAGAAACCATAGATAACATAATCACTTGTTATTACCCAAGCAGAAAGTGACATTCTTCCCCATACTTCTATCCAGCTTAAGACCCCAGATGAGAGCAGCATTCCTAACATTAACAGTGCTTCTAATTTTGAGACTAAGAAGCCTAAACCTCAAAATCTCAACAATAAGCTTAAAGAGGACATCATCAGACCTAGCAGTATCTCTAAACAATCTAGAATTCCTTTCCTGCCAAATATAATAAATGACAGCTCCAACTGCAAGCCTTTGGATGACACTCCAAATACTATTGTTACCAGGAAGAATAGTAATACCAGATATGATTTCAGCCCAAATATTAGATAAAGTATCTAATTTGGCCATACCCTTCAGCCTTTCCCACAATCTTTTAGAAAAAGCACAATCAAAAAATAAGTGAGAATGGGAATCTTTACATACCTTGCAGAAAGCACATTTCATATCTTGAAGATTAAGCCATTTTGAAATCCTGTCTAGAGTCTTTAATCTCCCTTTAACAGCCATCCATAGGATAAAAGCATGGCTAGGAATGCATTGTGAGAACCATATATGTCTATACCAAATAACTTCAGGGGCAGTAGGCCTAATACCTTTCCAAATTTCTTTCACACTAAAAACTTTTTCATTACCATTGTTGTTGATCCAGACAGCCTTATCACAAATACCCTCACTTAAAGAAGGAACAAGAACATTGAGCACTTCCACAAACCTTCCATTCCAATCTCTTGGCCATTTCCATCCATCATCATTAATAAAATCAGCTACTTTGGCATCAAGTTTCATACCATATTTATACAAAGTGGCATGATTAATTAGTCTACATAAAGGACCATTATTGTACCATCTGTCAAACCATACATTACATTTCCTTCCATTGCCAATTTTAATACCAATAAATCTTCTTATGTTATCTCTTAGCCTCAGAAACTGATTCCAACTCCAAGAAGAACAATTGTTATTACAGTCCCAAATACTTCTACCCTTGAGCCAGTAAATATTTACCCATTTGACCCAAATAGATTCTTTGTCAGATATGATGTTCCATAGGTGTTTGTCCATGAGGGATTCATTCCACAAATGTAAAGGCTTTAGACCCAAACCACCTTGGTTTTTAGGCATGCAAACAGTTTTCCAAGATACACTAGCTTTACCCACACAATCACTTCCAGCAGCCCAGAGATATCTTTCAAAGAGTTTTTCAATGGTATCACAAACATTAATAGGTAATATAAACATGGAAGCCCATTATACCTGCATAGAGCTAAGAACAGAAGAGATGAGTTGCAATCTTCCAACAAAATAGAGGCACTTATTCTTCTAGTCCTCAATTCTTTTCTTAATATTATCCACAAGCACCTCACAATCCTTTTTACAAAGCATCTTAGAGATCAAAGGTACACCAAGGTATCTGACATGGAGACTTCCTTCCTTGAAAGGCATAACCATTAAGATTTCACATCTTATATCATTAGGAATATTGCCAAAATACACAGTACTTTTATCTAAGCTTGGATAAAGACCAAAGGACAAAGTGAATTCATCCAAAGCTCTTCTAAGAATAGAAGCAGACAACAAATCACCATGACATAGTAAAAGAAGATCATCAGCAAACAGAAGATTAGTTTGCAACCCCAATGATACTTGAATTTCTTCTCCATACTAACCTGTCTTATCACCATCAAATTGAAAACTTCCATAACGATAGTAAAGAGGTAAGGTGAGACAAGATCACCTTGCCTTAATCCTCTCTTAGCTTTGAAGAAACCATGTGATTCACCATTAATAGATAAAAAAAAGAGGCAATATTGAGACACTCCATGATCCAATGAACCAAAATGTTGTGAAAATTCAAATCTCTCCAAAGCAAACTTAAGAAATTCCCAACATACAGTGTCATAAGCCTTTTGGATGTCAATTTTGAAAGCACATCTTCTCCCTTTGCTCCTTCTACCATAACCATTCATCAGCTCTTGTGTTAGAAGGATATTATCACTAATTTTCCTTCCAGCCACAAAGGCACTTTGGTTATTATCAATAAGCTCATTCAACACACCTTTGATCCTATTGGTAATTACTTTACTGATGCATTTATACACAACATTGCAGCAAGCAATAGGCCTGTAATCAGTGATTCTAATGGGTGTTTTAGACTTAGGAATAAGAGAGATGATGGTAGCATTGATCTCACCAAGCATTCTACCATTTCTGAAAAACTCTTTAACAGCTGCAATGACATCAAAACTGATAATACTCCAAGAAGCCTTGAAAAATTTGGATGTGAAGCCATCTGGACCAGAAGCTTTGTTGTCATCTATATCAAAAAGAGCAGCCTTAATTTCATCATCATTAACCTCTCTGACCATATATTCTGCATCCTGAACACAAATCTTCTTGAAAGACAAATTATCATGGTCATCCACACGAAAAACTTGATCATGTGTACCAAGAAATTTTTGAAAGTGAGCCACAAACTGTTCTTCAACTTCATTATCATGAAAGCTATTCCCAAATTCATCATTAACTGCACTAATTCTACTTCTGTTTCTTCTACCTTTTATCACATTATGAAAATAAGCACTATTGTGGTCACCTTCTTTGAGCCATCTAATCTTAGTTTTTTGCTTTAAGACTTTTTCTTCATCCAATGTAGGTTCTTTGTAAGCGGCAGTATAAATCATCTCTGTGGTGTTTGATAGACTCCATGGATCGTTTTGAGCACTAGGGTTAACAATAACAATGATAATAACATGCAGCGGAATAAGAACAAATCAAAGTTATTGACACAAAGTTTTTCCATCATCACCTCCAATTATTATTTGATCAGAATAACAACGTGTTACCTAAATGTAACAAGGATCTAAGACACCTCAGACCTTAGAGGATTCGAACAACACTAACTAGTTCTAGGTGTTTATAATGAACTACACCCTAGAACACACACACACACACTTTTCTAGTCGACTACATTATGAAAGACATATTAAACTACGTACCCTATGTCTCTTTATATAGAGAGATATTAGGGTTTACAAAGAGATAAGAATAAAACTAAAATACAGAATATTATCAAAATCGTTTCTTCATAATAGAATATTTCCTGTATCTTTATTCTTTGTAGCTTTCTCTCTTTGTCATCTTTAGCCCTTCTTGTTTCATTCTTTTATCTATTTTGTCACATCAAATCAAGAATCCCAACAATCTTCCCCTATTTGATGATGAAAAAACAAACAAAGTCGTGTACGAACTTCCCTAGACGAAGTAGAGAAGTTGAGATGTAAGCATCTCCCTGAATGAAACAATCTTTGTCTTCCCCTTAAGTCATGCCATGCCACTCTAAAATCTCTTCCCCTTTTTGTTATCAACAAATAGGGAACGTATGCAATATGATCTTCCCCTTGAGTGGTGCATGTAGATGGACTGATTAAACACATCATAATATGCTTCCCCTGAAATCAATGTGTTAACCATCTTCATGATTCTTCAAATCTGTAGGCTCTTATGTAATGATCACTGATGAAGAAAACTAAGTATAACGAACTTGATGAAGAAGTTGAATAACCCAAACTTGTGTCTTATGTCTTGTACTAACCATGTGACTTTGAACTTATACCCAAAACCGAATATATAAGTAGACCGCAATCTCTTGACAAAATCCTCATCTTCAATGAGACACTGAGCACAATAACGTAACTCCTTCAAGTGATAGTTAACTAGGTCTTCGTCCATCCTCCCCTTGACCTATGAAAACTAGATTTGACAAGTCTTCGTCACCACCTTAAGCACGAACAAGTTATCTTCAAAGTGTAACACCCACTTTGAGATATGATAAGAACAGAAACCTGTGAAACTCAACTACAACATAAAAGAAGTGATAATCCATCTTCTTCGTAATCAAATAATCCAATAAGAACGAAATACCGAGCCTTTTTAAACCTTTAAGAACAAAAACCAAACCAAACTCCATTTGTGAGTGTAAACCAATCAAACATATGCACTTCCCCTTACTGCTCATAAATCATCAAAACGCAGCAGTAGAATAAATAACACAGCAGCAGAGTGTAATACTGAGCAGCAGTGTGGAGCAGCAGAGTAAATAGCGTAGCAGTAGAGTGAACTTCGTAGCAGCAGAGTGATTTATCTCTAGCAGCAGAATGAAGATAATACTAGCAGTAGCATAGCAGTATAGCGATCAAAGTTCATGACCATATTAGGGTTTAGTGAATAACGCGACTTTTACAAACAACACTTCAAAGTGTCGCGAAAACCCTAAAATCACCAAAAATCACTCATACACCTCCATAACTACTTTCCTTCAAGAATTATAAACACCAAACATCGTATAACCAACTTCTATGATGAATATATTCAATAGAAACCGAAATCAAAGAAGTTGATATAAAGAAAACCCTAAAAATCGAATTACAAACCCTTTATCTGCAGCAGTTTTCGACATACCAGAACTTGCACTTAAAAGCTCAGATTGCAGATCCCTCCGGTGGAAATCTTCCTTGATATATAGAGAAGCTCCAGTAAAAATTTCAGCCCGATCCAACGGTTAACGAAGGAGATATCGCCGTTTGAAAACTGACCTGCAGAAAGTTACGAAAATTGAAACCAAATTCGATTTTCTTCTTCATTCTTCGACTAAAAACCTTGTGAATCCCTAGGTAACGAGCTCCCCAAGCTCTGATACCAATTTTGGAGTTTGTTAGACTCCATGGACCGTTTTGAGCACTAGGGTTAACAATAACAATGACAATATGCAGTGGAATTAAGAGTAAATCAATAGTTATTGACAACAAGGTTTTTCCCAATCACCTCCAATTATTATTTGATCAGAATAATAACATGTTACCTAACTATAACAGGGATCTAAGATACCTCAGACCTTAGAGGATTCGAACATCACTAACTAGTTCTAGGCGTTTATAATGAACCACGCCCTAGAACACACACACACACTTTTCTAGTCGACTACATTGTGAAAGACTTAATAATTAAAACCTCTACCCTTGATCTCTTTATATAATAGAGATTTAGGGTTTACAAAATACTACGAAGGACTAAAATATAAATCTTCTTTTGCAAGCAAGTCCTTCTCCATCTTTTGTAGAATTCCAGCTTTGCATTATAGTCCCTTTGTTTCATTCTTTTATCTATTTTGTCACATCAAATCAAGAATCCCAGCAATCTTCCCCTATTTGATGATGACAAAACAAACAAAGTCGTGTACGAACTTCCCTAGGCGAAGTAGAGAAGTTGAGATGTAGACATCTCCCTGAATGAAACAAGTCTTGTTTTCCCCTTAAGCCATGCCATGCCACTCCAACATCTCTTCCCCTTTTTGTTATCAACAAATAGGGAGCGTATGCAATATGATCTTCCCCTTGAGTGGTGCATGTAGATGAACTGATTAAACACATCGTAATATGCTTCCCCTGAAATCAATGTGTTAACCATCTTCATGATTCTTCAAATCTGTAGGCTCTTATGTAATGATCACTGATGAAGAAAACTGAGTATAACGAATTTGATGAAGAAGTAGAATAACCCAAACTTGTTTCTTATATCTTGTACTAACCATGTGACTCCAAACTTATACCCAAGACCAAATATAAGTAGACCTCGATCCCTTGATAAATCCTCATCTTCAATGAGACACTGAGCACTACAATGTAACTCCTTTAAGTGATAGCCAATGTGTGCATAGAGCATCATAAGAAAAATCACACATTACTAGATTCATCAAGCTGTTGTCACCACCGTATAAAACAAACAAGTTACCTTCTGCTATAAGGTATGATAAGAACACAAACCTGTGAAACTCAACTACAACATCAACTAAGTGATAATCAACCTTCTTCGTAATCAATTAATCCAATATGAATGAGCCTTTAATCTTTTAAGAACATAAACCAAACTCCTTCCTGTGTGTGTAAAACTAAGTAACCATTCTGTAAACGCAGCAGCAGAATAAATCTTTCGAGCAACAGAATAATATGACTAGCAGTAGAGTCTCGAAAGTAGCAGTAGAATGCAGCAGCAGAATCACAAAGCTAGCAGCAGTTTCAAACATGTAGTAGCAGAATAACAATGATAATAACATGCAGCGGAATAAGAACAAATCAAAGTTATTGACACAAAGTTTTTCCATCATCACCTCCAATTATTATTTGATCAGAATAACAACGTGTTACCTAAATGTAACAAGGATCTAAGACACCTCAGACCTTAGAGGATTCGAACAACACTAACTAGTTCTAGGTGTTTATAATGAACTACACCCTAGAACACACACACACACTTTTCTAGTCGACTACATTATGAAAGACATATTAAACTACGTACCCTATGTCTCTTTATATAGAGAGATATTAGGGTTTACAAAGAGATAAGAATAAAACTAAAATACAGAATATTATCAAAATCGTTTCTTCATAATAGAATATTTCCTGTATCTTTATTCTTTGTAGCTTTCTCTCTTTGTCATCTTTAGCCCTTCTTGTTTCATTCTTTTATCTATTTTGTCACATCAAATCAAGAATCCCAACAATCTCTTCCTCCCTTAGAGCAACATTGTTAGGATCTTTATCAAGTTCTTCTTGGACTTTCTTCAATTCCTCTCTTAAAATCTTAACCTTATCAAAAACATTGCCATTCTTCTTATTTAACTTCTTCATGTGCCTTTTCATAGCTTTCAATCTTTTAACCAAATGAACATAGAATATCCATTAACAGGGACATTCCAATTGTTTCTTATAGTGTCTAAAAACTCCTCCTTGTCAGTAAGATAGTTCATAAATCTGAAAGATCTACTTTTCTTACCGGCAACATTAGGGAATGACACCACAGCATGGCTATGATCAGAAGAAACAAATGGAAGAAAACTTGCATAAGCATTGGTGAAGCAATCCATAAAAAACTATTGCCCATTACCCTATCCAGCTTTTTCAAAATCTCTAATTTAGGATTTTTCATTTTCTGGATCCAAGTAAAGAACATACCCTTCATGGACAAATCCTCCATGTCTAGACATTCAATACAGTCTTTGAAATCTTGAATACCACAATCTCTAACAAGACCATTAGAACATTCATCAGCATGTAGAGTAACATTAAAATCTCCAAGCATCATCCAAGGAGATTCTCCAATATCAGTACAATGGTTCTTCAAGTTATCCCATAAAGCAGATCTATCTTTAGGGTCATTCTCACCATAGATAAAAGATACAAACATCTTTCTATGACAAGAAACAGTAGTAACTAAGAAGTGCATAACTTGATCAGTTTTACTAATGAGACTAGCATTGAGGACATTAGGATCCCAACCAACAATAATCCTACATCCTTTCTTGCTTTCCACTGAGTTAGATACCCAATTCCAAATACCAAAAATTCTACTACATACAGAACCCACAATATTTTTATTTTAGTGAGTTTCTATAATAGAACACATACTAATACTATTTTCATTAATAAATAACTTGACTTCATCTTGTTTAGAGGTAGTAGACATACCTCTAATGTTCCATGAAGCAATTTTTAATATCATTAAGAAGAATAAGGGATTGATGCATTATAACACTGCATCTGAGTCATTGATACATCAGCATCATTAGTCACATCATTCTTGGTCATGAAAGAAGCATGAGCAGAAGTATCCTCAGCAACTTCATCCATAACCTCACTATAATTCTGTCTTTCTTCAACAATACCTTCATATGCTTCAATCATCTCATCCGTCCATTGACTTTTTATCTCCTCAGCCATTTGTTTTTCCCAAACTAACTCATTGATTTTATCCCCTTCAACTCTATAAATCTCATCATATAAACTACGAAGAGCTTGTTCCCTATTGAGGTTTTCAGGTTTCATTTTACCATCAACAAGATTCTTAGCTTTTTCCATAACAACTTGGTTAATATTTCTGTTATCTTCAACGATTTTATTCTCCAACACCTTGATCATTTCTTTGCACAAAATACCTTTTTTGCTTTTCTCCAAGGCAACACACTTAGACCACAATTTAATTTCATCTTCAGAACAAGGAATTCCCAAATCAAAAGATAAATCAATCTTCATCTTCATTTCCTGCCAAAGGCTGCTATTCTCCTCCTCTTTAACTTCATTATCTAACACAGCATACCTGTTATTGCTTCCATCATTCTTTTTCTCAGTATTCTTCTTCTCAACATTCTTTTTCACTACATTCTTCTTCTGGATACTTATTTCTTCATTAACTTTACCTTTCCTTCTGTAGTTCTGTTCATTACTTCCATTACTTGCTGCTTTCTTAGCTGAATTCTCCTTCACAGGTTCTTTTTGCACATTCACATTTCTAGTAGTACCACTTGGACCAAGAGAGTATCCATAGTAACCACCTCTACCATTCATTCCACCTCTTCCTCTTCCATAGTATCCACCTCTACCATTAAATCCTCCCCTACCATAACTTATACCAATGTTATTCTGATCAGCACTATTGACTGAAACACCCATCACATTTGTGTTATTCTTATTATTATTGACAGTTTTCCAGTTATCCTTGTTTGTCCCCTCATTACTTGCCCCTTTCTCTGCCATATTTTTATTTTCACTCCTTCTCAGAACTTCTTCCTGAGTAATGATTCTATTACCACACTTCTCAAAACTATGCCCAAAGACCTTACAATGAGAACACATTGGAGGAACCCATGCATATTCAACTTTCAGCATCATTGATTTAGCCAAACTTCTATAACATACTTCAATTGAGTTGACCAAGTCATTAGAAGCATCAACCTCAACAAGCACTCTAGCAAAATTTGCCCTTCCATAGATGTTTTCACACATAGAAGCTGTAATTCTGTCCATAATGATAGGCGACCCAAGTCTACTAGCAATTCTACTAATACCCTCCACATTTCATGCCTCAAGAGGAACATTGAAGATCTTAGCCCAAATAGGAATCTTCCTAGGTTCAGGTTTGGTAAGACACAATCCAGCCTCCCATTTTTGAACAAAAAGAGGTTTTTGATCAACCAACCATGGACCATTTTCAATCACAGCTTGCATCCCATCCTCGGACTTAAAATTAAAGAAATACAAACCTCCTTCATTCATCATAATGCTTTCTAATTTATAAGGTCTCCACATCCTTCTTAAATGTCCTAAAATCTCTCTATAACTCATCTTATATCCAACAAAATATCCCACTTAAGTTAGACCCCATTTCTTACTTCCATCCTCCATAACAGGATCTAAGTCAACAAACCTCAACCCTTTTTCATTAACAGAAACAAGAATATATCTTATTTTGTTATCTCCATAACTAGAATAACCCTGCACCACCCTAGAAAACGACATTGGTTTCTTAGGACTAGCTTTATCATTCATTTCAACATCCTCATTAATTAACTGCATCATTATTTTGAACATCACTGCTACTCATACCCTGAACCTTAGTACTATCCCAACTCAAATCATTAACATTCTTACCACTATTATTGTCACTCTCATTATTATTCTCTACACTACTTCCACCACTTTCATTAGCATTATTACTAAAACAAGGGTTATTACTAACATTAAAATTAGCATGAGTAGAATTACCTTCATTAACCACATTCATACTGGTAATACTAGAACCAATAGATGACCCTCCACCATTAACAACAGATGGTAAATCATTCTTAGCACCAGCATCAACTTTCCCACTTTGTTCATCTTCATATGCAGTTTCCTTAACTTCCATGTCTTCACCCTCTTCTTCTTCTTCAATAACTTCCCCACTCAAACTCATACCTAGCTTAACCTTATTATTAGACTTCTTAGCATCCTACTTAAAGCTCCTATGAGACAATTTAGATACAACATTACTGCTACCTTTTTTAGGACGAATAAAATCAGAAAGGGGTTTAGGGGGAATATAAGGATTGGGAGGTTTTGTATCTGGATCAGACATGATTAATGATAAAAGTAGCAGTAAAAATGATAAAGGATCCTACATAATCAATGAATTGATTAGTAGGAAATGATATGGGGGAAATGAATGATGAAAAGTGATGGTAACGGATAAAACGGAAATATAAAATGACTATTATTATAAGATCAAACCGGTGGTTTTTTAAGAAAATTATATCATCATGTGTATGATGAACAGTAGAACATCATACTAAATTTATATAAAATTTCAATGGATAGATTTAAAATAGATCAAAGATTACTTAATAAAATTCAAGGGTTTTTAGATAGAGGTTTTTTTTAGAGAGAAAGAACATCTGTTAATTATCCTAAATAGAGTTAGGGTTTGTTTAAGACCGATTGGTATGTAAAAATTGTTTGGGTGAGTTTTGTAACTTTATAAACTTGAGGGATATTTTTGTAAGTTATTTTAGATCAGGTGTGAATTGAATAAAATGATAAATGAGGGTGTTAAGTGATTGTATATTGATTGGGCCTGGGGTAAAATACTGATTTCACATACATTACATCTTACACTTAACCTTGATATCTTTTGATTACCCATTTGACACCATATGTAATCCATCTTCATTTTCCTTTGATTATTCCTAACTCTATTGTATTGCTTTGTCATTTGTTGATATCTATTCACTGAGCTTTTTATGCTCAGCCGCATTTCTTTTCCTGCGGCAGGTTTAGTAGGAAGCTGGGTTATGGACGGAGGTTTTGCTTTTGGGCTTAGAAGACTTCACCCTGTTAGCTATTTGCTGGACTTAGAGATGATTAGAAGCATCTATGTTTGGCTTAGATTATTGTTACTCCTTTTGTACCTTGTACTTTGATTAGTTTTATTTTGTTACCTTTGTAAGTTTTGTATTAGTATTGTATCTCCGTTTCGCTTGTGTTCTAATTTGACTCCATAATGTTACACTTTAATCCTTTTCGGGTTGGGGTGTTACATAGGATGCGAGAGTCAATCAAGGAATGGACGGAAGCAATAGTAAACCCCTTGGTAACATCAAGCGACCATTGCCGAGAGTTGATATGATTTGATAGCACCACATCTCCGATAAGTTGTTTCAAATCAGATAATTGAGCCGCTTCTATACCACCTCTCGGAATCCTTCTTAGAACACAACTCCAGTCTTGAAGAGTAATACGATTTGCAATGTTGCAGCCTCTATCGATATCAAGCATGTAGATACAAGGGAAAAGATTTTTTAAAGGAAGACTACCACTCCAAATTCCATCCCATAAACGAATAGAAACACCATTCCCAAGTTTCCGAATACACAAGGATAGAAGGTCAATTCCTTTATGTTTAAGAGATTTAACAGATGATAGAATACCGCACCAAGGGCTAAGACCAGAACGTTGCATTGAGTCATCAAAAATACCTCCATATTGCCCATAAATTTCCTTGATCACTTTAATCCATAGATCAGAAGAGTTATGAAGAAACCTCCAAATCCACTTGAATATCAGCCCAACATTTAGCGCGAGAATACTTCCAATGCCAAGACCTCCCAACTTCTTGCTAGCAAGACATTTCTTCCAACTAACCCACGACATCTTTTTCTCTCTAGCTCGCCACCTATGAAGAATTGATTATGCATAGACTCCAGCTTATTGCAAATAGAAACCGGCGCCATGTATAGCGATAAGAAATATATAGGAAGACTCTCAAGAACAGATTTTATTAAAGAGAGTCGACCTCCAACAGAAAGAAGACGAGCTTTCAAAGTGAAAGCTTGGAGGAAACTTTTTGTATGATGGGATCCCAATTAGAGCATCTAGCCATATTACACCCAACAGGAATGCTGAGGTATTTGAACGGTAATTTGGCAGCTCCACATCCAATGACATTAGCCATAGCATGAGTATCTTCTTCAGACACACAAACACATGATATATTGCTTTTATTGACGTTTATTTTTAATCCAGAAACTAGGTAAAAGCACCGAAGAATGCATAGCAGATTATGAGCATTTGTAAGAGACCATACACCAGTAAAAATGACGTCATCAGAGTAAATGAGGTGTGAGATACACAAATTATCGTTACCAATGGAGATACCCTTATAAATACCCAAGTCCACAGCTTTACAAATAAAGGCATGTAAACCTTCCATAGCCAAAATGAAGAGTAAAGGGGATAGGGGATCACCTTGTCTAAGACCTCTAAAAATCTCGAATTCATTCGTGGGAGACCCATTTATCAAAACAGAAGCACGGGCATTAAAAAGAAAGCCTTTGATCCAAGAACGCCATATGAGACCGAACCCAAGATTTTACATAACCAAGTCCAGAAAATCCCATTTTAAGGAATCAAAGGCTTTTTCGAAATCCACTTTAAAAATCATAAGTTGTTTTATGCGTTTACGATACCATGCCATGACTTCGTTTAAAATGAGAGGACCAACGAGGATGTTTCTACCCTTAATAAAGGCAGATTGCTTCGATCTTATACAGCCACCAATCACCATGCTAAATCTATTAGCTAAGATTTTCCCAATAATTTTGTATTGACACCCTATTAGACTAATAGGGCGAAAATCTATAACAAGAGTAGCATTAGAAACTTTAGGAATCAAAGCTATAAACGAAGAATTACATCCTTTTGAAAAATTCATGCACGAAACGTATCACGTCAGTTTCTATAAGATCCCAAAAGGTAGTGAGAAATTTGAAAGTAAACCCATCCGAGCCCGAGGCCCGGTCACCACCACAATCCCACACAACCCTCTTAATTTCATCTCTAGAAATTGTGCGTTCCATGAACTCAGATTGATCATGAGAAAGGTGATTAAGCATTTCAGCGTCGAAGGAAGAAGAAAGCCCACTAGGAAGTTGAAATCGATTTCGGAAGTGTGCCATAAATTCATCTTTAATTTGGTCAGGGTCTTCAATCCATTCACCTTCCTTTTGAATGCCTTTGATAGCAAGTTGACGTTGTTTTTTCTTTAACAAAGCATGGAAGAAACTAGAGTTTTCATCCCCTTGCATAGCCCATTTAATCCTAGCTTTTTGAGCAACATCGCTAGCTTCACGTCAATCCAATTCCCCCAGAATTCTAATGGATTCTCGCCGATTGAAACGGTCCGTCTCATTAGCATGACCTAGATCTAACTTGGTATCGATGGAAGAGAGACGCGTTAAGTGTTCTTTCCTAAGATTGAGAGAATATGATCTTTTAGAGGCAATCCAATCACATATAACACGTTTGAGGTTTTGAAGTTTCTTCTTGAACGAGATCAAGCCGTTAGCTTCAACAATGCCATCAATATTCCAAGTATCAACAACCAAGCTGTGAAAACCCTCTAACTCCAGCCAAGAGTGAAAAAATGGAAAGGTGTGGGACCAAAATCACCCGCGTTTTCTTTAATGAGAATAGGACGATAATCCGGGTTTTCTTTTTCCAAAATAACACTGGATATATTAGGGAATTATACACGATAAAAAAAAAATTTGCTTTCATTTTTAGTTTTATTAAATATTTTTATACGCTCTTTGATGCATTATAATGTGAATAAATTGAAACTGATATTTTTTTTTTCCGTCAATTTTCAAAGTGTAGTATCACTTTCAAGCGTGTTTCTTTATTAAATTGTCGTTCGATGTCTGTTTTTGTTTGACATGTTGCCAGTTGGTCCGATGCCAAGTATTGTATCCTAGTTAAAATTTTAGAGAAGAATTGTATTTTAGTTGTTAAAAAATATTAACTTCTACCTCAACTATATTCATCTACATATCATTAAAGTAGTTATCCGATGTATATTTTTATTTTCTATTTTAATGAGATACAATTCAAAACAACGTGCTAAATTTGAAATTATTTCTTTATTATATTGGAATATTATGCATTTTTATTTTGTTTCACCATAGTTGTTTACTAAGTTAGTAATAATTAATCAAAATAGTTACAAGCCAATGTTGCAAGGACAAAACTGTTTACTGATTAAACATTTTGCTCGGTTGTTGTTTGAATCACAAAAAAGAACAAACTAACATGGATACGAACTAAGAGATAAAAGGTAAATAAGGAGGAATTAAACATATACTTTATAATATATATAACTTTTATAAGAACAACAACGATGTATTATACGTTTATGACATTATGAGCACAACGTACTACAAAGGGGAGTAAACAAAATAATTAAACAATTACTATATAGTAAATTAAACAACAATTGATATTACAAACAAATGAATGCAACTTAAATTAGAATTTCATCAAACTAGATCATAAGATTCGGATTTGGTATTGGTGCAGTTTTATGGGATACCAGTGCTAGTTAACTCATACCTAGCGATATGGTACCCATAAACAACATCCAGAGGCTATGCATCTTCACCTTCACAGGAACAACAACATATGAATCTAACCACAGCCTTCACAGCCCTTGAGAGCACGTCGCCACGAGCATGAATGTTTATGTTAGCTTCCGCCATTTTTCTCTTTTTAACCGGTGTATGACAAATACCGATAGGATGTATGTTTTTGATGTATGTAGTTGTAGTCAGCTCTCTTCTTAGCACATATATATAGAATTGTTGAGTTTCTCTTTGTTTATAAGAACATACATCATGTAGAATTAATTTACCCATACTTTTCCAACATTTTCTTGTTAAATTCTTTCAATTCTCTTTGAAATTTAAGAAGGTTTGTGTGGATTTTCCATCGTTGGTTGTGATAGAAGTTACTTCAGCACTTCATAATTATACTTTAAATAATGCATTACATATTGTAATATTGTGTTACTTGAACACTTTGCCACACTACTTGCATCACAACCATAGATAGTATCTTTCATTCTTTAAAAAAAATAAAAAAAATGAAGAACATAAAAATTACCGGTTCATTTACTCCTGGTTATACTTTTCTCACCAGTCATGTTTATACATATATGTCAAGGGAATTTCAGCTATGTTTGGTGAGAAATTCTTAGAGTAGTACTTTTCTGGAAATATATTTAAAGAAAAAAAAAATTATTTATTTCGTAGTATATAAATTTCTAAAACAAACTTGTGTTGGCATGATGCTATCAGCTAATTGTTGAATTTTGAATTCTACCGGTATCTTTTTATGTGCAACATTAGTGGCTGCAATTTTTTTTCGAAGGCAACATTAGTGGCGGAAATTTCTTTAGCGGCATAGTATATAATTAACCAAAAAGACACTTTCCTTTTAAGTCTTGTAGCTTATTTACCTAATATAATCTTTACCTTTCTGCATTTAAAAAGAAAGTTGTCAAACATTGATTTTGTCTTTTTAAACTTAAAAACTTAGATCATCCTAGGAGAGCTCTAAGAATAAGTCTAAAAAACTTGAAAAGGTTTATGTTTTATCTTAGCCATAGTGGAGCTTTATTTTATACATATATGGCATGAAAAGGTCCTAAATATTAGACCTCTTCATAATCTCAAGACATTTAATGCATGTGTTGTGAGAAACAATTATAAAACTTTAAGATGTTTATGTCATAGTAGAAATAGGTTTATTAACACAAAAGGTCTAAAACATATTGATGTGGCATGAAAAAAATTAATTTATAAAGCTTTATAATATTTTACCATAGTGGATGCTTAGGGGGTTGGCAATGGGTGCGGGGAGGCACGGTGCGGCATCCCCACCGCACGGGAACACCGCCGCCCTCCCCTCCTTACCGCACGGTGGCTTCCATTTGCGGTGAAGCTTACCGAGTGGAAATAGCCGTTTGTGCATTTAATTTTATGAACGTTGGGGGTGCAACGGATACTTTTTTGTTCAATATATTCATGGCCAAATTTTAAATGAGTACCAAAAAAAAAAACCATCCATTGTAAAAAGAAAAAAAGCACCGCTGTGTGTGTGTTTGCAAACAGCCAAGGAAGAAGACAGACAACCATAATTATATTTTTTCTTTTATTTTTGAAATGGGCTTTGTGAAAGAGTTTTTTTTTTTTTTTTTTTTTTTTTTTTTTTGAAATGGACTTTGGGCTATTGGACTTGTAAGATTGGGCTAGTGAAAGAGTTTAAAAAAGAAATTTTTTTAAACTATAGTGAAAAGTATAACTTTTATGTTTTTTAATAATATTATGTAATGTTTATTTTAATTTTAATGAATTTTAGTTTTTAATAAATTTTAATAGAATTGAAAAAAGAAAAAAGAAAAAAAAAAAAGTGAGTGAAGGGTGAGTGATGTGAGGCCAACAAAAAATGAGTGAGTGAAGAGAAAAGTGGGAGGGTGATGTGACATAAGGGGATTGGTTGTTTGTAAGTGAAGGTATTTAGGGTGAGTGATGCATTGCCAACCCCGTTAGTAAGTTTGTGTGACTAGAATACCACTATTTTATTTATAAAAGGCAATACAATTTATAATTATTTAAATGCTTAATTATGATACGCAAACAAATTCATGTTACTATACACTATTACCGTGCTAAATGGATAATGTCTATTTTAATCATAGAGCATAGATGAGTAAGACCAAAACGCATAGGTTGGAAATGTTTTAGATAACAAGCACAAAGTGGAGAAAACTATTTTTCCTACAGCTCAATCGGCTTTATCATTTATTGTCATTGTGCATCATCTTGATCTTAGTTTTTAACTATATACAAAGAGAAAATGTTTTTTCTTTAAAAAAAAAATAAATAAATAAATAAATAAATAAATAATAATAATAAGTAATGTGTTATGCACTAAACATCCTTCTAATTTTAATGTATTAATCTTAATAGTTTTAAATTTCAAATTTTTGTTTAATATCGTACCAAAATAGTTGACTTATGTTTAAAAAAAATGTTGGCATATGTTGCTTGCTTTATGATGTTGGAATCCTAAATGATAAAAAAAAAAAAAAAAAAAAAAAAAAAAAAAAAAAAAAAAAAAGTTGCTTTCATTTTTAATTTCGCTAAATATTTTTATACGTTCTTTACTACATTTTCAAATTGTTGTTTAGTTGAATTGTCATATTAAAAGAAACACGTAGCCAAAATATTGTAATTATAATTATCTGCTACTATAAAATCTCATCGCTATGCACGAGTTTTGCCCTAATTTTAAATACAATGCATGCTATCAAATTTTAAAGAGGAGAAACAACGGATTAGTAGTTCGTATCTTCTTGTTTCTTCATTTCGGTTTCACATCATGTTGTGTTTAAAGGGATAAAAGAAAACTTTATGTTAGATTAAAAAATGGTTTGAGAGAACACTTTGGTCGAGAGTACCCTCAACAAAACTAGATGAGATTTGAGGGCACTGGCTGCCACTATAATACACAATCATCTGCCCATCCTTTGTTTATGGAGCGGAATGTTTGGCTTAATTTACATCTATCCTAAAGTATCGTTACTAATACATCCATAAGACAAGCTCGGAGACATTAAGTTTTTTGTAGTAGTGAGTACAAATGCTACATGGTTCATAAATCTTTACCGAATGCGACATTAGATCGATATTTTTAAATGTGATAGAGTTCCAGTCTAGTATTAATCACAAACACTAACAAAAAAAACCCTAAAGCATTTAACCCATGGTGGAAGCTTACTAAAGAGCAAGAGGAGATTGTAGCCCCAAATCTAGGGCCACGCTTATTTTTTCTTTTTTCCTAATATTGTAATTATAGGTTCTTTTCAGCCCCTCCAATAATGATGCTCAAGCTCCGTCTCTAACATAATTCACTGATTAATTTATTTCGTTAACGTATGTGATGACTCATCCAAAGTAGATATTATGTGCCTTCAATTTTGTTTATTATTATTATTATTATTATTATTATTATTATTATATATATATTTATTATTATTATTATTATTATTATTATTATTATTATTATTATTATTATTTTATGCATATGCACTTTTGGTAATGTCGTTATATCCTTATTCGCATTTTGATTGTTTTGAACTTTAATTGCTTTTTCATTAATAAGTTATATAGCTGGCTATAGCTAGAGTTATGTACTACATTAACGACAAAGTTCAAAGACCAAGCCATCCAAACCGTAAGAACAAAGACAAACAACGGAGTTGTCGTACCAATTAAGAACCATTACTTTGTCATTTCAATCTCCAAAAAAAAAAAAAAAAAAAAAAAAAAAAAAAAAAAAAAAAAAAAAAACATAGAAGAAAGCTAAGGGGATTAAAACATGATTCCCATGTAGAAATGAAAGAACGATAATTATACATATACCGATATACATATAAGACACTAGTCAACCAAATGAATTAACAGACTACTAATATAGTTAAATACAAATAAAAGTATAGATTCAGTACGTATACTAAAATCTCAAACGTAATATAACCTAGCAAGCACTCAAAGATCCCCTTTTTAGTATAGGTGCACATCTTGCCATGCCCACCGATGCCAATAAACGGCGCAGGGGCTAGCCATCTTCGTCGTCACAAGAGCAGCAGAATAGGAATCTAGCTATTTTTGTCACTGCCCTCAACAGAATGCCATCACGAGCATGAATGTTTCCATTTATTTCAGCCATCTATTCCCTTTTTGAATATAATACTATACTAGATAAATGTGATATATTCGTAGATAGTAATGAGAGGTACGGTGCAGAGGCTCTTCTTAGATGTATATATACTTACATAAATCCTGATCGAGGTTCTCTTTCGTCTACAATTTACCCATATTTTTCATACATTTTCTTGCTAATTTCTTTCTCTTTGTCATTATAGCAACTGGTGTGGCTTACCACATTGGTAGCAGGCTGGAATAGAAATTACGTCATGACTTCATTCAACTCTTTGTTATGCAATTAAAATATATATGGTGTTAGGCAACCATCTACATCAAAACCATAGCAGATTCCGTCCATTCATTTTTCTTGAAATTTCTATAATTAGCAATGGTATGAAAACACAAAGATTATCAAATGACCGGTTCATTTTATCTTTTCGTCTTCAAATCATGTTAACTAGAATATCAAGGTATTTTCAGTTATGTTGGTCAAGCTAGAAATTCTTTGTACTTTTCTGGAAATATATAACTTCCTCAAATAAATAAAAAAGTAGACATCATCTACCTCAACTAAAAAAAAATAATAATAAAAAAAAATAAAATAATAATCATTATTATTCGTTAATTTTTCAAGAAAGCTGTCAAGTAGAAAACTTGTGTCTATATGTTTGACGTTTTTAACATAAACTTGGGTCGCTATAAGCAATAAACCTTTTCACTTATACAGTTCGTTTCGTTATACGTTTTTACCACCATCTTTGTTCAATTTTCTATCTTTTTATGTATAGGTGAATCATCAAGAACAAATTTAGTGGCTATTTTTTTAATTATTTTATTTTTTATATAGCCGCGGCAACACTGGCATTGTATGTCTAGTAGAACTTCTCTTTTAGTGGCAAATGTTAATTTTAGAGAAAAATCTGGTCAAGATTCTTCACCATGATCCAACTTATTAGAAAAAGAAAAGAAAGACTTTCTCAATTTATTCTTGCTAGACTTACGCGAAATATTAGTTTCTTTTATTACAAAAATACATATGAGTTGGTGGTGCTAATATAAAGACTTGTTTTTTCTCTTTTTAATAAATAATTTTTTTTTAACTTGTGTCTTAGGGTAAGTTAAGCATATCAAGAAAATTCATAAGCTCACGAAAAAGGACTCACATAAGGTACACATTTATGTGGGTCATTGAGTCATTTTTCGTGGATCCCTGAATTCTTTTGGTATATTTAAGAGTTGCTTTTAGAACACAAATTAGAAAAACCCGAAAGATTGGAAAAAAAAAATTAAAAAATTAAAAAAAAAAAAAAAAAAAAAAAAAAATTACGAATATCAGTTTCTATCTACCCGTCAAACAAAAAGTGGTTATCATATGCAGTCGATTTGGCAAAATAAGTCTATCAAAAGTACACAAGTTTAGCAAAATATAAAATCGGTCTAACAAGAAGTATCACCAAACAAAAGAGATACTTTTGTTATAAAAGAGATACACGTGAATAGAAAACTTATTTTTTATTGACCATGTTGTGGATCATGCTCACGAAACAATGCAAAGGTGTGACTATGACAATTTGAAAATAGAAGATCAACGAAATTAGCTAGCACTTAATGATATACATCAGCTGTAGACAACGTTTGGCGAACTTAGGTTGATAAAATTATTTAATAGAAATGTTTTAAGTCTATTAAACATGCTAGCTCAATTGGTTCAAACCCATCTTTCAACAAACATGAAACATGTCATTTTTTTTAATGCGACCCCCTTTGCCCAAGTTTAAATTTCCGTTTTAGGCCCAAACTACTTAAAAAAATAATAATAATAATAAAAATTAAAAAAAAAAAAAAAAAAAAAAAAAAAAAAAAAAAAAAATCCTAGCCATCTGTTTATTGGATGCCTTACATGTCGATGATAAATACTAGTAAGACAATAAGAGCACGAGTTGTCATGCGTCTCGCGTTATAGCAAAAGTGTTGCTACCTTAGCACTCTTCTCTTATAATATGATCTCCATAAATTAAAACAAAAACACCCTTTTTCAAAAGTTGGCATTATAAGACATTTCTTGCTCACATATAACCCACTAAAACACAAATACAACACACACACACACACACAAAAATGTCGCTAGGCTGGTGATTTCGATGCCAGAACCTAGGCACGAGGTCTTGTCGTGGTTGGTGTTATCCGCTTGGCTGGTAGGTTGACGCGAGGGCAACGAGCCACCCACACCAAATGCTCTAATATACTAAACCTTGAACATGTCAAATTTATTACTCTGTAATAACAAAAAGAAAGCTTACACTGTTGATACAAAAGTCGGGTTTACCTTTTTTGGACTCCTGCTCTCGTACCAATTAGAACTTTAGTGCTTGTGAAACATGCGCACTAAGAAAGTAAACAACACCGTTAGGCTTATCGTGGGATTGTCTCCCACGATTAGACTCCGGCGTGAGAGTAAGTAATCGATTTAGGGTTTTAGTTGAAGAGTTAGGGATCGTGTCCATCGTACCTTTAATGAGAATATATCATTCTATATATATAGGCGCAGAAACCGTGTAGGTTTCTTGTTCCTTACTCTTCGCACACGTGATACTTATCCAGGGTAAGGATATCTATTCTGTTAATAGAAGATCCTTATCCTATAACCGGGTAGTTTGGTTGGGCTTCGGACTTCGTGAGTCCAAGCCATTGGTATTATGGCCCAAGTCATTTGTCATGATAGCCCGCTCATGGTGGGTTTGGGCTTAGTAATGTCTATCATTTGGGCAACTATAGACTATACGTCATCATGTCCCCCCAGTCTAGTGTGTGCGGCTAGTAGCCGCGGATACAAGACTAGTGAGAGTAGTGGCAAGCGAGGCGGGAAAAAATTAAATACTTCCCGCCCAAAAATGGGAACAATGTATCAAGTCCCAAAATATCATAAGAAGTGCTTCGAAAAACGGGGAGAGTGTCCACGTGTACCTTGGGAAGAGGAAAAGTGTTGTACCGTCTCTCATCCTAGCCACACGTTTTGTTAGTGGAATCCACGTGGCGCTTCTCTTAGGGTTTTTGGTACTTATAAAAGTCACCGCCTCCTTTTCACTGTGGTTCACACAGTTAAAAAACCTTTCCGCCATTTTTAAACATTTCAAAGCTTTTTCCTTCGATCTGTTGTTCTACTAGGTAACTGCGCGTGCGCAATTTAGTGTTCCTTGTTTATTTCTTAAAAATGGTTGCTCAGTTACACGAGTTCCGCTCTAGGATGGATGAGGATGACGTACGTCAGTTTTCTTCTGACTACTTTATTCCTCTCGACGTCCATCCTGAAGCACCAGATGTGGACGCGTGTATTGCCGATTTCCCCGATGGGAAGATAGGTTTATATACACGCTTTTTTGATTACGCGAATTATCGCGTACCAATATCCCTATTCTTGAGCAACGTGCTCAACTTCTATCAACTCCATATCTCACAGATGCACTGTATAGGTGCGGCTAAGACATCCAATTTTGAAATAAACTGTCGGTTACTTGCCATCAACCCGACAGTTGACCTATTTCGTGCGTTCTACCATACAACGTGGTCGCACGGGTGGGTTTCTTTTGCAAAGCGCTCAGGGCGCCTCCAATGCTATACCGATAAAGTAGATTCATTAAGGCATTGGAGAGAATATTTTTTCTGGGTGGATGATGTTGTGTTTCCATCGCGCTTTGAGTTCTATACTCAAGGGTCGCTGCTGAGGGATGTGCGTCCTGTCCCTGGTTCGTATAGCGTTGCGGATGCGGATACAATTGATAATAACCGCATTCCCATTAACTCCTATCCTGAGGAGTTTTTGGTGCATATGGGACTGAGTCGCAACAATTTTGATGGTGCCGACGAGGTTCCAACCTTCATTGATGGGAACAGCCAGGGTGGGTGCTCATCATTTCTTGCCTTTGCCTCTATAAATGTAAGTGCTTTCTTTGCTTAAATAACTAAGTTGTTCTTGTTATTTGTTGTTTGTCTGTCGCAGAGATGGACCTGTTCGCTGTTGTGAAGTTGAAGGAGCCAAAGTGTGTGACAGTGGGGGTGCGCCCTCTGAAGGATGGTGAGGAGCCCATCCTACAGGCTACTGAGGGGCACTTAACGGTGTTTGGGCCTGTTGCGCGTGAAAATTCTCCACCCGCAGCCACACTGTTGTGCCGGTGAAGAGTGTTCCGCCTACTGGGGAGCAATCTCCCGTGGAGGAGGAGGTGCATGTTGAATCATCCAACAGCGTGGAGATCCTAGAACCTGTTGCAGAGGTTCAGAGGGGGAAGCGCAAGGAAGCGTCTTCTGGTGGTTATGGTACAGGTACCTCCAAGAGGAGGCGCCATCTGATTGCTGATGAAGAGTCTGCTACGCCGGATGATATGTCCGTTTCTGGCGCGGAGAAGAATCTGGCCAAGTCTCCACCTCTTGTGTAAGTATCTACAACTTTTGTCTTCTTTATTTGCCGTATTCGCGCACTAACTTTACCCTCTTTGTTTTATAGTGACCATGTTGTGGATGATGATGCGGTGTTTGCTGATCGTGCCGCATCACCACAGACTGCTCATGTGGATGAGCCTTTGAAGGCAGCGGCGCAGATGTCTGCGCATGAGTTGGTGGAGGAGCTAGCTGGTGTTGCTGCTCGCCAAGCTGAGTTGGTCACTCAGCTAAAGGCGCGGGCCGTTGTGGAGGGAGGCAGCCTTGCTCAGAAGGATGAGCAGATTGCCCAGCTCAGGGCACAGTTGGCTGAGGCGCAGGCAGAGGTGTTGGCTGCCGATGAGCGCGCCAAGAAGGCTACCGAGGAGAAATTGACTGTGATGGCTGACCTGCAGCGCGAGCGTGGAGAGTCGCAGCAGTACAGGGCTGACCTCGCCTGGGGGGGGGGGGTTAAGTACCTTGAGGAGAGGAAGAATGAGCTCTGCGGCCAGCTTGCTGAATTTGGCAAGAAAGTGGGGAGTTCTGTGGAGGCGCAGGAGGAAAAGCTGCGCAGGCTGAGCACAGAGTATGATGAGGAGTTGTATCCTCATCTTATGTCCATGATTGCAGAGCGCAGGTACTTGTCGTACATTATCTTTTAATTCTTGTATTTTTCCTTCCTTTCTAATGCATTTTTTGCTGTTTGTGCAGGTGGTTGATCAGTCATGGCTTGCGCCTGGCTGCCATGGGCACGTTGGAATCCCCAGAGGTCGTGGGTGCCTTTGGTAAGGTAGTGGAGTGCGCCATTGCTCGTGGCAAGGCGCAGGCTGCGGAAGAGCTTGCTGAGGGTTAACTACTGACCGTTCCCCTTACTGAGGTTCCTGACTACAATGCTGGTGCCTTTGAGGAACTTGTGAAGGCGATGGAGGGAATGAGGCTCTTCGAGCTTCCGCACATTGCGTGACTGGAGCGCGACCAAGATTATCCTATCAAGTTGATTATGCAGGGATTAACTCTTGGGAGGCATATAGTGGAGAACGCAGAGGCTGAACCTGATTTTTTCTTGAAGCATGATGAGTCTCAGTTGCAGGTTCCAGTGTTCGCGTAGCCGCGTGACATTCTTAATCCCTTCGCTATTGAGACAGAGGTTCCTCTGAAGGAGGTCTTGGAGCGTCATGCAGAGAGGGCGGCCAAGAAGAAGGGTGTCAAAGGAAAAGCCACTCTCTGCGGTGTAGGTGCTGCGCATATCCCTAGGTCAGATGGGGTTGCGGTCAGTGTGGCGACCGTGGCCCCAAAAGATGCGTTGCTTTTGAAGAAACTCCAGGAGGCTGGGAGTTCTACTGACCAAGGCCGCAGCCCTCAGCGCTACCGTAGCTTGTAGATATTTATGTATAACTTGTTGTAAAAACTCGTGGTTTTTGGTAAATGAAAGTATGGAACTTTTTGCACGCCTATATCGCTTTGTACTTAGATTTTTTGTCTTTATTATGTGAAAGACTTTTTCAGAGTTACGATGTGCATATAATATCTTGTATTGAGCCCATAACTTATGCATTAAGTCCGTAACTTAATAAATAAACGTTTGCGGTCCATAACCTTAACAAACGTGCAAGTAGATGTGTAGCGTGCTACATTTATCATTTTTAGGAACCAAGTGTCTTGGTTTCATAGTTCATCTAAACTTGGTGTTGCGCATTCGTTGTGGGATGCGTACTAAAGTCAAAGTCTTGTATGAAGTTAGTGAGTTTGCATACGAACTTAAGAGTCAATTGTTTTGAATCCATGTGGTGGTATGCAGCGTACTGCGAATTCCACTATTTAGGAATCAATTGTCTTGAATCCATGTTTTGTTAAACGCGCACAATGTGCGTTAAAGTGCATCCGTCGTGGGATGTACTATTAACTTACTCCAACGTCTTGATAGTAAGGTGTTTAACAGGGATACGTGATCCGGTGATGATGGGTTTGCAACCCTCTTACTCAACGAGTATTTTAGTAGGTTTACTCATCCTGTCTACCCTCGTGTGGTCTTAATATGTGCATGCACGCCATGTAGGCAATAATATAAACAGAATTGAAACATAAATGAATGATGTAAGCAATAATGTTGAAATGTGTTGTGGAGTTAGCTAGAAACCACAACGTTTTATTAATTCTTGCTAGTGAAAGAAGTAAAGACAATTTCCTAAAAAAAGAAAAAGTAAATACACAGACATTTATTGAGCGCTTACTAAAGTGAAGAGGTGTCAGTGTGTGGGCCGTAGCCTAAAGGTAGCATCTCTTGAGATTGCAAATGTTCCAGGTGCGTGGTAGCTCGTGGCCTTTCATATTGCGCACTTTGTACGCACCGTCGCCTAATGCCTCTGTGACCTCGTAAGGTCCTTCCCATTTGGGTCCGAGCTTGCCCGTGTCTTCTGTGTGGCTTGCATCGTTAGCGCGGTATACAAA
The DNA here is from genome assembly GCA_030686995.1 of Artemisia argyi. Lineage (NCBI taxonomy): Eukaryota > Viridiplantae > Streptophyta > Magnoliopsida > Asterales > Asteraceae > Artemisia > Artemisia argyi. The sequence continues at coordinate 95,324,429 of CM060688.1, forward strand.
GTCCCCTGGTTTGAAAAAAGTGTTTCTGACTCTTGCATCATAATACTTCTTCATCTTTGATTTAGCTTTTGCTTCGCGTATAGCTGCTCTTTCGCGTCGTTCCTCCAACAGATCTAAGTCAATGCGTCGTTCATCATCGTTTGTTGTGACGTCGACTTCCGATGTACGGATTGTTGGCATTCCAATCTCTGCTGGTATAACAGCTTCTGTCTCGTAGACAAGAGAAAAAGGTGAATTGCCGTTGCTGACTTTGATTTCTGTGCGGTGGGCCTACAGAACATGCGATAATTCATCCACCCATCTTCCTTTATCTCTGTCTAAGCGCGCCTTAATTCCTTCACCCAGACTACGATTCGCGCATTCTACTAATCCATTTGTTTGTGGATGTTTAACTGACGCGAAGTGCTGTGTGATGTTTAACTGCGCGCACCAGTCTTTGAATGGGTTATCACAAAATTGTTTTTCGTTGTCCGAAATAATCTCTCCAGGTAGGCCAAAGCGGCATACAATATTATCCCAAACGAATCGTTTGACCTGGTTGCCTGTGATACTCGCTACTGCTTTTGCCTCGATCCATTTGGTGAAGTAGTCAATGGCGACAATGAGGAATTTAAGCCCTCCTGCCGCGACTGGAAAGGGTCCTGCAATGTCAATTCCCCATTTATGGAATGGCCATGGTGAGGTGATGGGTGTTAACTTATGTTGTGGTCGACGCGGAATGGGTCTGTGGACTTGGAAATCGTTGCATCTTCTAATCATGTCTCGCGCGTCGCGGTGCATGGTAGGCCAATAGTACCCGGATCGCAGAGCACGCGCTACAACAGACCGTGGTCCTGAGTGCATGCTGCAAGATCCGGCATGGATTTCCTGGAGTACGTAGTCTGCCTGAAGAGGTCCGACGCACCTAAGCCATGGTTGTAGGAATGAACGCCGATATAGGATACCATCTCGAAGTTCGAATCTTTGCGCTGTGCACCATATCCGTCGAGCGTCTTTTTGTTCCTGGGGGAGTGTTCCCTTGCTAATAAAATCCATGATGGGTGTCATCCATGTAGGATGCTCTTCCTCTATCACTGTGGAGACTTCCATCTCAGAGATGGATTTGTTCTTCAAGGTTTCCACCAATACCTGTTTTGACAGGTGTGCGAAGCTTGTGGATGCGATTTTACTTAACGCATCTGCTTTTTTATTTTCTCCTCGTGGGATTTGTTTGATGGAAAACTTTTCAAAATTCTTGATCAAGGACTTGGCCTTATCGAGGTATTGGATCATGTGTTCCTCTTGGGCCACATACTCGCCTAACTGTGGTTAGCTACTAATCGTGAATCCACATTGGCTTCTAGGTTGCGTACACCCATTTGATTTGCTATGCGGAGTCCAGCCAGTAATGCTTCATATTTTGCCTAGTTGTTTGTGGCTGTGAATTCAAAACGCAGTGCGTAAGTGTGTTCTGTTCCATCTGGGTTAGTAAGGATAAGGCCTGCGCTTGACCCTTCTGCACACGAAGATCCGTCCGTAAATAGAACCCACGGTTCTTGTAATGGTACATCAACTGTTGGTGATGGGGTATCAGCATCTGGCTTCTCGATGATGAAATCAGCCAATATATGTCCCTTGATCGCGGTGCGCGACCTATAAGAGATGTTATGTTCACTCAATAACACGCTCCACTTTTGTAGCCGCCCTGATGCATCAGGTTTAGAGATAACCTGCTTGATGGGTTGGTCCGTAATTACAGCTATTGGATGCGCTTGGAAGTACCTGCGCAGTCTCTTAGCCGCAAATACTAAGGCTAGGACCAGTTTCTCCATTGCGGTGTAATTAGTCTCTGTCTTCTTGAGAGCTTTGCTTACAAAGTATATGGGTGTTCGAACAGAGTTTCTGTCTGTTAGTAGCACCGCACTGACTGCTCCATGGGTCGCTGATAGATACATGATCAATTCTTCCCCTTGTCGGGGTGCGACAAGCTTGGGTAGCTCTGCTAGGTTTTGTTTGAGTTGTTGGAAAGCTTCTTCCGCTTCTGGAGTCCATCGAAAGTCTCCCTTCTTCGTACACTTCGTGAGTGTTTTAAAGAGAGGAAGTGACTTATCCATTGATTTGGACAAGAATCGATTTAGTCCGGCTAATTTGCCGTTTAGTGACTGGACTTCTTTTAGTGTGCGCGGTGAAGGTAGTTCGATGACCGCTCTTGTTTTTTCTGGACAAGGTTTAATACCATCGGGTTCTATTAGGTATCCGAGAAACATGCCTTCTGTTGCTCCAAAAGTGCACTTCTTGGGATTCAACTTCATGTTTATTCTTCCCAATGTGTTAAACGTTTCCTCTATGTCACGCACCAATTCTTCTTCGGTATGGCTTTTTATGACTAGGTCATCAACATAGACCTCCAAATTGCGGCCTACTTGCTTCTCAAATGCGTTATCCACTAACCGTTGGTATGTGGCTCTTGCATTTTTTAAGCCAAAGGGCATTTTTGTGTAGCAATACACCCCTTGACTCGTGTGGAAAACTGTTTTTTCTTCATCCTCTTTGGCCATTTGAATTTGATGGTATCCTTTGTATGCGTCTAGGAAGCATTTAAAGGGATACCCGCACATGGATTCTACTTTCCAATCGATTTCTGGTAGTGGATAGCAGTCTTGTGGACATGCTTTGTTGAGATCGGTGAAGTCCACGCACATTCTCCAGCTGCCATCGCTTTTCTTTACCATCACTGGGTTGGAAAGCCAATCGTGGTAATAAACTTCTCGCATGATCCCTGCGTCCACGAGCTTGTGCACTTCCTCTAGGATAGCTTTTGCGCGTTCTGGAGCCTGGCCACGTTTTTTCTGCCGTATTGGAGGATATCCTTGTCGGATTTCTAGCTTGTGTTCCGTAATGGCTCTTGGCACTCCGGTCATGTGTTTGGGTTCCCATGCAAAGATGTTTAGGTTCTTTTGCAATAATACGCACACAGCTGCTCTGCCCTTGTCGGACAGTGATCCCCCAATTGATATCTCTTGGTCAGGGTAATTTGGGTGGATTGCAACTTTCAGGTTTGTCACCTTTGTCGTGTGTTGTTCTGGAGCGCGCAGAACTTCATCTGTCACTATGTTGCATTCTCTTGGAGATGCAGTGGTGTTGTAGAGAGTGACGATCCCTCCTTCTACTAGGAATTTTAGCATTCCATGTGATGTGGATGGAACTGCACGTATGGCTGATATTCCTTGTCTCCCAATGATGCCATTGTATGACGAGGGAGACCTGATTACCATGAAGTTCATCCAGGCTGTTGTGGAATGGTATTCATTACCGACTACCACAAGTATGCGTAATTGTCCCATGGGCCAAATCTTTTCACCTGTAAATCCAGTCAGCGACGTCGTGGCCGGAATTAACTGGTTTTGCATCTCAGGTTGTAGCCTCTTGAAGCAGTGTTCGTACATGATATCCGCGGACACTCCTCCGTCAACATACATGCGGTGGATATCGTGATCCCCCGCATGAATCTCGATGGTGAGTGGTTCTACCACTGCGTTGTCCGCAGTAAGAGTGGGGAAAGAGATTTGGTTCCCCTTGGAAAATCTTTGGCTGACTTTTTGTTTCGTATTTCGCTGCCATGATTGTATCATGTATATTGTGTCAGCCTTACTTTTTGGTATCTCTTTTTTGGCCCCATTCTTTTGTCTATCTTTCCCTTCTTTGATGTTTTTAACGAGGTGGTCCATCTTTCCTTCTCTCACTAATTTATCAATTAGCTGACGTAGTTGGACGCACTCGTTAGTGGTGTGACCCTTCTGCCCATGGTATTCGCAGTATCCTCCTCCTATGCGCTTCTCTTCTGGAGTGCTCATAGGTGGGGGTTTTGAAAAATTTGCTCCTTCTGTCGCGAATATTTCTTTAGGGGTTTTTGTGAGTGAAACGTATTTGTCGTTATCCCTTCCACTACCTCGGTTGCGGTAATTCCTGTTGCGGTTGCCACTTTGGTCATTGGATTGTCTCCTAGACTGTTCTTGTGGTTTAAAGGTTGAGTAACCTTTTTTGCTGTCTGCCGCCGCTGCTTCCCCTTGGATGAAGGATCTGGTGCGCTTTGTTAGCTCGTCAAAGCTTTGGGGTACTTTATCATTTAGCTTCCGTATCAGCTCTGGGTTATTTATCCCGTTCATGAACCCTGAGATTTTTAGTACCTCGGGGCATGCCTTGACTTGCATGCATTCATCCTTGAAGCGCTCCATATAAGCGCTTGTGGATTCCCCTTGGCGCTGTTTCACTCTGGCTAGTTCCACAGGGTTCTTTGCGCACTTCTTTCGTTGCGTGAAATTTAGGCGGAATGCCTTCCGCAACTCTTCAAACCCATGTATGCTTCGTCGTGGAAGCTTGCTGAACCATGTTCGTGCATTCCCTACTAAGGTAGAGTTGAACATATGGCACCACACAGGTTGTGGCCAATTTTCGATAGCAGCCGCTGACTCGAAAATTTTTAGGTGATCATCAGGATCACCTGTTCCATCATATGTTTTAACATTGGTAGGCATGCGCCTTCTCTTGTCATCTGAGAAATCGCTTATGCGTCGCGTGAACGCATCAACCTTTTGGCGACGCCAAGGAAGGGAAATATCTTCATCCTCCTCGTACCGACGTCGGTTTTTAGATTTCCAATGTCCCATCTCTCTATCCTCGTTGTCCGAGGAGCTGCTAGAAGAGGAGTTGTTCCTTCTGCGGCGCTTGCGCCGTTTTTCCTCGGAGTCCGATTTTGAAGGGCTTGTACTTGGGGAGTGGTGTTTCCCAAGCCTATCTGGGATTCTTCTGCTTCCTGACCTTGAGACGCTTATGCTCGGTGAACGTTGTCGTCCAAGTCTATCTTGTATCCTGCGGCTACCAAGCCTAGCGTAGACATTGGTGTGCCGCACGTTGTCTTCGTAATCCTCCGAGTGTTGAGAGTTAGATGTTGTACCAAGGCTACCAAGCCTAGCGTGGACACTGGTACGCCTCTCATTGTTTCTGCGCTCATAGTGGCGCGGTGAAGATTTTTCTTGGCTAAAGTCCAGCCGGTTTTGCAGGTCGCGGCTTGACCTTCTTCTTGCTTCCTCTTGCATGAGACTAGTTAAAATCTCATAATGTTGGGACATGAAATCGTTTAATGTCACCTCAGGTGCACCCTCTTCTACTGCGAGGATGTCCATCTCTGCATGGGGTTCCCTCTCTCTATTAGGTGCTCCTCGTGGCACAATGTTGTCCACTATGGATGCTACCTGGTGGGGAGTGGTAAAGAGAGTGCATTGAATGTCCTCAGCGCTTGGGACTACGGTAGTGGTTCGGGTTGTCCCCAAAGGTAATTCTACCGTGGTAGGGATTGGAGTTACATTCAACTCGCGATGACTAGGCGTACCGGTTGTTCCAGAGGTTGGCCTTGGAGTCGAATCTTGATGCTTCTTCCTATGTGAATCATCACGTGTTTTCTCCGGCTGCGGAGTCCGCTGGCCTGAGTTCTTGTTTTTCGGCATTCTGGTCTTGAGTTCTTAGTGTAGGATCCCACGGATGGCGCCACTTGTTGATACAAAAGTTGGGCTTACCTTGTTTGGACTCCTGCTCTCGTACCAATTAGAACTTTAGTGCTTGTGAAACCTGCGCACTAAGAAAGTAAACAACACCATTAGGCTTATCGTAGGATTGTCTCCCACGATTAGACTCCGGCGTGAGAGTAAGTAATCGGTTTAGGGTTTTAGTTGAAGAGTTAGGGATCGTCTCCATCGTACCTTTAATGAGAATATATCATTCTATATATATAGGCGCAAAAACCGTGTAGGTTTCTTGTTCCTTACTCTTCGCACACGTGGTACTTATCCAGGGTAAGGATATCTATTCTGTTAATAGAAGATCCTTATCCTATAACCGGGTAGTTTGGTTTTGCTTCGGACTTCGTGAGTCCAAACCGTTGGTATTATGGCCCAAGTCATTTGTCATGATAGCCCACTCGTGGTGAGTTTGGGCTTAGTAATGTCTATCATTTGGGCAACTATAAACTATACGTCATCATATACTCTCACACCTCTCAAGTGGAGTCTTGAGAGGTATTTATAGGCTAAACATCATCTAATTATTACACGTTTACATTATTAGTTTCTACGTGTCTAGCTAATTACGTTTCCAGTACAATCCCGTAAAGTCATATTTTTAGTGTTCTAACACAATTTAAGTCTCTACGTGTTTTTTTAATGTGTAATCTGGTACGTTAGATCAAAATTTTTGGATGATAGACATGAGTCCATAAGGTAGGAAAGTAAAATAAACGTATCTAAGTATTTTTCTTTTTTTTTTCTCACCGACCTAGCTTCGCTATATATAGAGACACTAAGATATCATACTTTTTGACTTCTTTTTCCCCTTAGCTTTATTCGTGGAAGACGTTACAATATAACCTAGTCGACAATCATCAATTCATCATAGTAAGTTTTCTTGTGCCACAAGTTTTAAGTTTTTGAATAATGGCTGTGTTTATTAACCATTACATGATACTTGGCTTTTCGTCTCACGAAAGCGGATCCAAAGTTTCAAAGGAACAGATCAAGAAAGCGTATCGATCAAAAGCTTTGGAATTGCATCCAGACAAGAGATTAGACGACCCTAATGCTGTCTCCGCGTTCCAACAACTTCAAGCGTCTTATGAAATCCTCAAGGATGAAAAAAGAAGAAAAGCTTTTAATTATGATCTTATCGTTCGAGAACAAAAACGTCAACGAGAAAATAAACGTTGGGAACTTGAAGAAGAAGTAAGACAGCTTAGGAAAAAGCTGTCTGATCTTAAACAAGAAAAAGAAAGAAAGCGTAAGAAAGTGATGTCTGACCTTAAAGAAAAAGAAGAAAAATATCAAAGGGGACTATCCTCACTAGAAGCAAGAAGGCGAGCTAAGATACTTAGAGAAGAACATGATAGAATTCGTGGAATGCATGGTAATAAAACTGATTATACATTTTATGATTATGTCACTCGACAGTTATCGAAGAATTAAATAGATTGTACTTACTGCATAATGCGTCAATATATTCGTAAGTGCCATATATTAGTTACCAATAATGTGTTAATAATGGTATCGTCGTTTATGTGAAGGCCACATCCATGATTTGTTAGGGATGATAAAGTTTTCTGAACGGGTTTCTGAGTCGATTCTTTCGTTGCTGTTTGTATGATATCCTCAGCAAATTAACATCATTTGAATTTACCAGATGTGTTATATTCTTATTAGTATTTTGTTTCTTCCTTCTTATTATTCTTATTGATAACAAACTAGAAATTACAAAAAAAATAAAAGGGCATACAAGAGGACATTGTGGGTTACATATGTAGTTTAGCATATACGTATAAAAAGACTAGCTTCATAGCACACCTGAATGGGCGGGCTAGCTTCATGATAACACATGCTGAAATCTAAAAGCAAACAATGTAATATATATTGAAAAATATAATGAAGTTGTTCTTTGAACACAAAATATGTACTAATACTTATTCAAATACATAATAAAACTTCTTTGTACACGACGATATGGAGTTTGAGTAGTTGCCATCTTTGTCACAACAAAGAACCTTCAAGCCTTTCTTGCCTTGACGTACTCTTGACACAACCACATATAGTTGGCCGTGGGAGAATACCGGCCTTTGTGGAAACAAACCAATCTGCGTACTACCTACATAATAGGAAGCACCTCTCAGTTGGATCTTCAAATTACTACATAATAAGAATATTTTGTAGAATAGGTTAGGTGTGTAACCCTTTTTCTACATGTACTAAAAGTAGAAGTTGAGTTGAAAATACAATTCAAACACCATGATTAAGTCTATTACTCAAATCTGTCTGTGACATGCATGGCCATAATGTGTGACATACTGACATAAGTTATAACTATAATATAAGCACCCTTTGGCTTGGTCAAAGATAACATGGGTAAAAGGAATCCTTTGCAAAATTGGCGCTACTTGTGAAAAGCAGCTGAAATCATTTGAAATTTACCCAATCATTGTGTAATGAAAGAATTCTTGGTAAATCATTTGAATGTACTATCTAATTCTATACTAACCAGACAAATTAGGAAACAATTTGGGTGAAATGTGGCGTAAACTTCTAAGATTAAAAAATAACTACTGACCTTAAAAGGAAGGAGTCGTGGAATTAATCACCGTTTATTGTATGAAAGCTGTTTAAGCTTTCATTCCAGCATCATTTGGTGTTTCAACTTTTGTTCCAGCATCATTTGATGGAACATCGTTATCTATCAATGCTTCTGTACCCAAACCATTTTGTGTGTAGCCCAGAGCTGTCAAATACTCATAAAAATTGATAACTACAATCCTTTTTGACAGCAGCAACCAAACACGCTGGTTAGACAGCAGCAGCCAAACACCCTTTTTGACAGCACCAACCAAACACCCATTAAGACAGATTTGTCATTTATAGGTGAAAAGTTCGCAAACCTCCTTAAAAGTTAATGGCAACAACAAAAAATTAATTATGTAATAACTAAAAATAAGTCAAACGGGTAGAAAAGAAAATGTTAAGCTCTGCTGAATTCCGTGGAGATGCAGTATGCTCTGAACATCTGGTCGCAGGTTAGGATGAGATCATTCAAAAGCTGAGATAATATGTTACTGTAGTTGCTTTGCAAATGTACCGTAATTTTATGCCCATTAGCGGTTAGCCTTTTAGGATGCCACTATTGTGGTGTTTAGTGTTGTACTACTATTAATGGCACAAAGGTGATAAATCAATTGTGTGTAAAAATGCTACTTTATTCCAAAATACTTGAAAGGAATTTCAGATTTACCGCAGCATATGGTTCTTCAGTATGAAGCAAGGTGGATCGAGATACATCAGTCAAAGACACCATGTTGTGTTTAAAGGGATAAAAGAAAACTTTATGTTAGATTAAAAAATGGTTTGAGAGCACACTTTGGTCGAGAGACCCTCAACAAAACTAGATGAGATTTGAGGGCACTGGCGGCCACTATAATACACAATCATCTGCCCATGCATTCTTTGTTTATGTAGCGGAATGTTTGGCTTAATTAATTTACATCTGTCCTAAGGTATCGTTACTAATAAATCCATAAGACAAGCTCGGAGACATTAAGTACAACGCTACATGTATCATAAATCTTTACCGAATACGACATTAGATCGATATTTTTAAATGTGATAAAGTTCCAGTCTAGTATTAATCACAAACACTAACAAAAAAAACCTAAAGCATTTAACCCATGGTGGAAGCTTACTAAGAGCAAGAGGAGATTGTAGCCCCAAATCTAGGGCCACGCTTATTTTTTCTTTTTTCACAATATTGTAATTATAGGTTCCTTTCGACCCTCCAATTACGATGCTCAAGCTCCGTCCCTAATTTAACATAATTCACTGATTAATTTATTTCGTTAACGTATGTGATGACTCATCCAAAGTAGTTATTATGTGCCTTCAATTTAATCTAATTTAATTTAATTTAATTTATTTATTTATGGATATGCACTTTTGGTAATGTCGTTATATCCTTATTCGCATTTTGATTGTTTTGCACTTTAATTGCTTTTTCATTAATAAGTTATATAGCTGGCTATAGCTAGAGTTATGTACTACATTAACGACAAAGTTTAAAGACCAAGCCATCCAAACCGTAAGAACAAAGACAAACAACGGAGTCATCGTACCAAGAACCATTACTTTGTCATTTCAATCTCCAAAAAATACAAACATAGAAGAAAGCTAAGGGGATTAAAACATGATTCCCATGTAGAAATGAAAGAACGATAATTATACATATACCGATATACATATAAGACACTAGTCAACCAAATGAATGAACAGACTACTAATATAGTTAAATACAAATAAAAGGATAGATTGAGTACGTATACTAAAATCTCAAACGTAATATAACCTAGCAACCACACAAAGATCCCCTTTTTAGTATAGGTGCACATCTTGCCATGCCCACCGATGCCAATAAACGGCGCAGGAGCTAGCCATCTTCGTCGTCACAAGAGCAGCAGAATAGGAATCTAGCTATTTTTGTCACTGCCCTCAAAAGAATGCCATCACGAGCATGAATGTTTCCATTTATTTCAGCCATCTATTCCCTTTTTGAATATAAACTATACTAGATAAATGTGATATATTCGTAGATAGTAATGAGAGGTACGGTGCAGAGGCTCTTCTTAGATGTATATATACTTACATAAATCCTGATCGAGGTTCTCTTTCGTCTACAATTTACCCATATTTTTCATACATTTTCTAGCTAATTTGTTTCTCTTTGTCATTATAGCAACTGGTGTGGCTTACCACATTGGTAGCAGGCTGGAATAGAAATTACTTCATGACTTCATTCAACTCCTTGTTATACAAATAAAATATGGTGTTATGCACACCATCTACATCAAAACCATAGTAGCTTCCATTCATTTTTCTTGAAATTTCTATAATTAGCAATGGTATGAAAACACAAAGATTATCAAATGACCGGTTCATTTTATCTTTGCGTCGTCAAATCATGTTAACTAGAATATCAAGGAATTTTCAGTTATGTTGGTCAAGCTAGAAATTCTTTGTACTTTTCTGGAAATATATAATTAACTTCCTCAAATAAATAAAAAAGTAGACATCATCTACCTCAACTAAAAAAAAAAAAAAAAAAATCGTTATTATTCGTTAATTTTTCAAGAAAGCTCTCAAGTAGAAAACTTGTGTCAATACGTTTGACGTTTTTAACATAAACTTGGGTCGCTATAAGCTATAAACCTTTTCACTTACACAGTTCGTCTCGTTATACGTTTTTACCACCATCTTTGTTCAATTTTCTATCCTTTTATGTATAGGTGAATCATCAAGAACAAATTTAGTGACTATTTTTTAATTATTTTATTTTTTATATAGCTGCAACACTGGCATTGTATGTCACTAGTAGAACTTATCTTTTAGTGGCAAATGTTAATTTTAGAGAAAAATCTGGTCAAGATTCTTCACCATGATCCAACTTATTAGAAAAAGTAGAAAAAGGAAAGAAAGACTTTCTCAATTTATTCTTGCTATACGATAATAAGACTTATGCGAAATATTAGTTTACATGTCCTCCTTTTATTACAAAAGTAAATATGAGTTGGTGGTGCTAATATAAAGACTTGTTTTTTCTTTTTTTAATAAACTAGACGAGTACCCGTGCATAGCAACGGGATTTTATAGTGATAGATAGTTTATCGATAAAAAAATGTTTATATGTTATAAAAAATAATAAAAATTTAAAGATTTGGGGATTAAAAATAATGTTTTGAAACCCGGTTCGACCCGGGTGGTTCAACCGGTTGAACCGTTCCGGTCAAAAATGGGTCGATTTAAACCGGGTCAACATGCTAGGTTGGGTCGAAAACGGGTCAAATTATACCGGGTCAACCCGCCGGGTTTGAAGCGTCCCGGGTCAACTCGGTTTGTGATTTGTATTAATAGTTTTCTTTTGAAATATATATTTTCAACATTTACTTTTTTAGTTTCAACTTTCCCTTTTCAGATTTTCATTTGGGTACTCTGTGACGATTAACCGGAGAAGTAGATCTCGATAAGGCATGATTCACCAGTTTGTATCGGTTTCAACGGGTCATCTCTGGTTCGTTTTCGGATGATTTTTATTGGTTAGCCGAACCGGTTCCCGGTTGAACCCGTTAGTACCGTCCAGTTTTCAAAACTATATGTATTATCAACTTGTTAGGTTGTATGAAGCTTTGTGTGTTTTATTAATTTGTATAATAATAACATGTACATTTCATTTTAGGGTGTTTAAAAATAACATTAATTAATGTGTTTAATTATTTCATATGGATTATATGGATTATGTTGTAGCTTATTTAAATTGTACATTATGAAAATTTTATTTTACTTTTTAGTGTAGTGTTTTAACTGGTTTTATTTTAATTTGGTAGGTATGTTTTTAATTGGTTGTACAATGTGAATAAATCATTGTACTTTTAAGTAACGGGGTATTTTAATAAGAGTATTAATTACATTATAATTTCTCTCTCATTTGACCAAATGTTGAAAACTCAACTTTTCACTTTGACTATTTTTCTTTTATAAGTAGTATATATATTTTTTTTTAACTTGTGCCTTAGGGCAAGTTAAGCATACCAAAAAAATTTATAAGCTCACGAAAAAAGACTCACATAAGGTACACTTTTATGTACTTGTATGAGGGTCATTGAGTCTTTTTTCGTGGATCCATGAATTCTTTTAGTATGTTTAAGAGTTACTTTTAGGGCACAAATTAGAAAAGCCCGAAAAAAAAAAAAAAAAAAAAAAAAAAAAAAAAAAAAAAAAACGAATATTATTTTCTGTCTACCCCGTCAAACAAAAAGTGGTTATCATATGCAGTCGATTTGGCAAAATAAGTCTATCAAAGTACACAAGTTTAGCAAAATATAAAATCGGTCTAACAAAAAGTATCACCAACAAAAGAGATACTTCGTTATAAAAAAGATACACGTGAATATATTAGATAATCTTCAAATGTATTTATCTCTCCTTCACAATAGGAGATTAGTTTGTAATTAGTGAATATAAATACACCTGCCTCATACTCAATTAGAGGCGTGGTTAATTTAATATCATTATATGGTATCAGAGCCGACAACATTTGAAGCGTGTGGACGGGGAACAAGAGTCCATGTACGGTTTTGATTTAGAGCATCCATTTCATCATGTATGTACGGTTTTGCTGCAGATTTATAGCCTTTTGGTGGAACATTGGAGAAGAGAGCGATATGCAGTCCATGTGAAGCGAGTGATGCAAAATTCGAAAAGTGCTTCTTCTTAATAACACCAGATTTAGAACGGGTTTTCATTAGATGTGCGGAGGAAGGCTCGGGAGGAGCATTATTATTGGAAATTGGTTCATGCGATGGGTTTGGATTATCAGATTGTGGATTATCATCATTGGAATGTAGAGGAGAGTCATGAGGTGGTGTGTTAGATGAAGGGGACTCAAATGGTGATACATCAGGAGCTAGATCCGGACACAACCCACACTGACCTTTGGGCAAAGAATGAGCTGTGGGCCGAGAAGAAGCCTTTGCCGGATTAACTTGATGTGGCGCAATAGGTGGCCCATCCTCCAAAAACGAGCATAGATCAAGTGTGGAGAGATCTGTAGGAGTAGTGGAGGTAGCAAATGGAAAAGTGACCTCATCGAACCTAGCATGTCGGGTAATATAAATACGAGAAGTCACCGGATCGAGACATTTATAGCCTTTGTATTGTGTATGGTAACCAATAAAGATGTAAGGGATGCTTCTTGGGGCCAACTTGTGAGCAGAATAGTCATGAAGGTACGGATATACTAAGCATCCAAAGGCTCGAAAATTTTGATAATTTAGCAACCGTGAGTATAGTAGCTCGAATGGAGAGTGATTATCGAGGACCTTGGTAGGTAATCAATTAATAATATATGTAGTTGAGCTAAAAGCATCCACCCAATAAGATGCAGGTACATGAGCATGAAATAACATGGCCAACCACCGGGGTTTGTTGATCCTCAATTTCCCAATCATGTGTGTAAATTATCTAAGGCACTGTACGGTCTAAAACAAGCTCCGCGAGCTTGGTTTCATCGTCTTAGCTCCTTCTTACTCACACATGGTTTCGTTTGTAGTCGCGCCGACACCTCTCTTTTTGTCTTTGTTCGAGACTCCAGTATCATGTATTTACTTGTCTATGTTGATGACTTGATACTTACGGGTAACGATGAATCTATGCTCACTTCCTTCACTACTCGCCTTAACCAGGAATTCACCATTAAAGATCTTGGTGATCTCAGCTATTTTCTTGCATTGGAAGTGACTTATACTGATGATGGTTTATTTCTTAGTCAAGCAAAGTATGCTAAAGACATTCTCAAAAGAGCTGATTTGCTAGACTCAAAACCCGTCTCTACTCCATTAGCTACAAACGAGTTTTTCACCTCTGCTGGGTCTTCCTTTTCTGACCCCACTCTCTACCGAGCATTAGTGGGAGATGTAATCCCCCGTAAATTTCCCTATAAATAGTAAAAGTAAATCAAAGACTAATATATCATTTCGTTAATTAATAACGTTTTTACCAATGACAATTTTTTTTTTATTATCAAATATGCTATGTTACTTAAAATCACTACGATATTCATGATTCTCTTTGCTTGGAACGATGCTCACACATGTACCACTATAGTCTAAAATCGCGAGAATATTAAAAATTTCTTTTATTCGTTACGAACCAGCATTTTCCGACATTTTTCAAAAATTACTATTCATCGGTTACTATTCACAAAACACTATTCATCATTTCACTATTCGTCGTTTTTGGAGTCGGTTAGTGATATTGAGATGTTTTTCAAAATTTTTACTATTCACGAAACACTATTCACAAAACACTATTTACTCTCGGACTCACGTAAACGTTTCACTAATAAATTTCTAAACTTATCACTAATCACAATTAATATTTTACTAATCCTAAAATACACCTAAACGGACCCTAAATCTCACCCTAAGCCCAACGTCATTTTTGGCCTGTTACTATTCACGGCCCAAACCAAATTAAGCTCATTCTTCTTTCTTTTGTTTTTCATTCCACTCGACTAGGACAAGTAAGAAATGAGCCTCGTATGCTCAAATCCTACACACGACACACACATATTTTTACACACCCTCGTTCCTCCCCTATCCAACATTTAGAGTGTCGATTTTTAGGTTCCCCACGTCGAGTCTAGGTACGTTTTTACTAGGCAAAGCATATGTCCCAAAAACGATTTCATAAAATCTCATCTAATCCAAAACTAAACCGTTTTAAACCTCGTTTGTTTCTATAAAGTCCTAAAAATATTTCTAACACAATTTCAAGTCTAAATATTTCATTTGATCAACCATCACCAAGCCTAGCCAAAATTTCAAATCGTTTAACAAAAGAAATCATGGTCGACATGCATATTTCAAACAAACTAGTACTTCCTTAATTCAAGCACACTCCATCTCATATTTTATTCATCTAGGCCAAGTACTACACCATTTTTAAATCCATTTCACAAGTACCATGTCATTTTAAAAATCCAAGACCCACGTTTCATTTGAAAATGGAGGCATGTCGACATGCTAAGAAACAAAAGAAGTGAAATGTTACGTCTTACACACTTTCATGACTTTTGGATACAAGCAACCATCACCTCACATAAATGTTAGACACTAGGACACACTAGGTTCCATATAAAAACCCCATACATGCATTTTAAAATCAAACTAGACGTACAATCCTATATATATAATACTATCACACGTTTTCCTTTTTGACAATGGAGTATGTCGACAAGCTAGGAGCCAAGATACATGTTACACTTTCAAGAATTTTGGAAACCTCATGCCACACTCCAACATCCCATCCCATTAGTTTTACTCACTAGAACACTCAAAAACCTATATATATAGCACCTTGCATGCATGCATTCGTTTACCACATTCATACAAACCAAAACATGGAGTAACTTGTACTCTTACACCTTAGGACTTTTAGGATGCAAGTAACCATCACATCACTTTAAATCTTATACACTAGTACACACTAGCAACCTTATATAAATCGCATGCATGCTTGCATTTTCCATTTCCATGCAAACCAAAAATCACCAAATATTTCTAAGTAGTAAACTAGGCTTTGGGTCGAAGCATTGGCTAGGAATTCAAGGGATTCGTGTGAGTTTAGGAGAAACACGTTATTGTTTGTGAACCTTGGTTGAGTCGACACACACACTACACTCTCGTACTCTCTTTTTCTCGACTCTACGTCTCGTTTTACCCCACCATTTTGGTGTAGTAAGTCTCACACAACTTTTTCCATTTTTATTTAAAACGTACATTTAATTATTTTCGTATAAATCACAAACACTTGCACTAAGACTCTCGAAAACTAAATAAACGACATATATATATTTTACGTTCATCTATATATTTTACACCTTAACAATTAAGTCATGTAAAGTTTTGAAAATAAAAAGCTACGTACAACTATTTTGGAATACGATTTCTAACGTATCATAACTAGTCGTGAAAACTCTTAAAATATTTCTAAGTCTTTTTCTCATAAAAACTCATCCCATGCTAGCCCAAAATGCACGCATATCTTTAAATTTTACTTAACAAGCATGCCATTTTATTTCCCAAACTAATTGTCCTCATGACAAACAATCATTTTCGTATAAAATATTTAAAATAAAAATCGCGTTTTGAACCTATAAAAGTCACCAAGCAAATCGACTTGGAAACTAGTTTTGGAAAATTGTTAGTATCGATTGGGCCTTAAGGCCCAATTATTTCAAAATAAGCCGAGTGAATAAGCTGAGGCTATAAGCTGTTGGACAACTTTTTCATACTCATAACATTAACCCAAAACAAGGCCCAAAACTCCCGTAGGCCCATTGGATCTGAAAATGCTAACGGGCCTTACATTTCGTTAAAAGCCCATAAGCTATCAAATTAACTTTTCGAACTAATAAGCTGGTAGAATAAGCCCAATAAGCTGTTTTGAAACTATTTAAGAAATAAAAACATTAAGTTTTGAAAATTGTGAATTTTGGACTAAATTTGCAAATTTTATGAAAATCGGGTTAAAAGTGTCAACTTTTCAAAGTTTCGGTATAAAATGTCATTTCGTAAATTAAAGGGTGAAAAATGATTTTTATAAACTCTAGGGTGAAAGGTGTAAGAAATATAAAGTTTTGGACGTAAAATGCAAATATATTTAATTTTGGACTAACGGCGTAACGCTAACGCCGTTAGGGTAAAAAGTGTAAATTTTTAGAAAATACAAGGGCCATATATATAAAATTAATATTTTTATTTTTACTTTCCATTTTTACGAGTTCACGTCATGACGTTACGTTTATTTTCAAACTATTATTATTATTATTAAACGTTACGTTATTTTCAAACTATTATTTTTATTACTATTATTACTATTAAACTTTACGTTATTTTCAAACTATTATTCTTATTACTATTATTACTATTAAACTTTACGTTATTTTTCAAACTATCGTTATTATTAAACCTTACGAACAATATACAATAAAAACCAAAAGTCTTACTAACGTCAAATTAACAAATCATGCATTTAAAAACTACTCGCGATTAAAACATTTAGACTATCAAACCCTAAAACTTGCCATATATTATCTAGGTCGTTTGTGGAGCCGTTCTCATTTTGCAAACTGAGTATCGATAATTTTATTCACTAAACCACTAAGGTGAGTTCATAGCCTCGCCTTTACTTGTTTAAATGTTTTATAAACCCTGCGAGGGGGATACATGCTAGTTTTTACAAACTGAACACAAGTATTTTCTTGGTATGCTTTACCTGATCTAGTTATTGCTTAAGTACCTTTCCTTGCTAAAAGCCCCTCATATCATGAGCCTTAGTCACCCAGGAGGTGAACGTAAATAATTGTGGATAGATCTATTAGGGATTGACAATCCCCGTTTGGGAGTTCGAGAAAACAACCAAACGCACTTTATTTGAAATCTAATAGGTTACTGGCAAGAACCTATCCCGAGGGCCCCCTGTTACTATAATCCATCATTCGTGATGAGATCTGTTAATCGGCTGAGCGTCATGAGCTTAATGCAATAACAACTGTTTTTAACTTATAATTGTATGACGGTGCAATTATCACTTATAACTTGTGTTCAATCTTTTAAACTTAAACATATGAATATCACTCAACTTTTGTTAACTTTTAGCATGTTTATCAGGGGTCTATAACGAGCAAGGATGGGACGGAAGAGCGCGAAATTCTCACAAAGGCTACAAAATTTTATTATCATTCGAAAACCTATTTAACAAATTTTAAAAACCACTGGGACCTCATTTTGAAAACTCTGATATTTATAAAAATTCGAATGATAAATATTTTTAGAAAATTATTTTCTACTGAAAAACTATGAGCTGTGAAGTAACACCCAATCTTTATTCCGCTGCAAATATTTCAAAATTGGGGGTGTTACAGATTGGCATCAGAGCTTTGGTTATAGCGAAACAGATCTATTTTAGATCTGAACTATAACCGTTTTTACAAACAAAACATTTTATAGCCCTACACTCTTCGTGCTTTCCGTGCCTACAGACTACCTTGCTCAGTACATTACCTGTTAGGATTAGTCTGCATGTTTAGAAATTGCGCGTACATAATTATTATTTCATCCGTACTATTATATCTATAACGTAAAAGTAACTTATAAAATACTATTCCCGGTTACTACAGTAACATGTCTCCAAAAACTTCCTTGAACGCCAAAACTACTCTCCGTAATACTAATACATCCCCCGTCAATCAAAATTCTCCGAACACTGAAGATCCCTACGTACAAATATCACAGCCCCAACTTAATATAGGAATCACTCAGAAATCAATCCCATCGTCACCTATTTCTTCACCACTACGTCAAAAACTTAGGAGAACCACTGAATCATATGAAGATGTGATTGGTGGTCAGGCAACATTCGAAGTTGGACAAAGTTCACGTCAAGAGAGGCCGTGGAAGAATGTTGAGCCAAATTCTCCGTTACCCTACACTTTAGATTCCCCAATACCAGATATCCCAAATACCTTATCCTCACCTAATTCCCCCAACCACAATATAAGCACACCCGATTCTCAAACATGGAAGCAGCACAACTTGAACTTGAGAAAGAGATTAGATATTTACGTCAGAGGCGTAACTAATCTTAAGTTTACAAGTATCCTTGCTGCATCTACTAAACCAGACATACTTGGTTAGTATTTCATGTAATGTTCAATAAACCTGAACCCTTCAGAACTTGAAATCAAATCTATAATAACCTCCTCTTCCTTTACATATCTCCGTTATAAATCAATCGTTTCTTTCGTATCGAGCATGCATACTATGAATCCTCATACCTTCATGCAAAAATTCTCATCATTTTGTTATCTCCCTAGATAAACAAATAACTCCACGTAGATCTCTGACATATTAATAAGAGAGCTTGTACTAATCATTTCACAAAGACGATCAGTCAAGTTATTAATATTATGATGACTTCTACTATACTATTCAAATCTAACGTAAGATTTCTTACAATTGTAAGAAATTCTTAAACATACTATAATTAAATTTTCAAGAGAGAGAAAATTTATTTTAGTGGACGAATTGGTTTGTTCCTTAGTAATCTCATATCAAGAGTTGATTATCTAGCTATGATACAACACAGACATATCTTGAAATTAGATTACAGTAAGGATTCAATTCAGTCTATCATCAATGAAATAATTAACTCCATTTGAATTATTCTGACATCAGAAGAATTCTAAGTTAAGTTTCATTAATGATTTCAGAAGATGGACAACGTAAACAATACATGTACTCCATCTTCATCAAAAACCACCATGACTACTGAAGCCGTCAGGAAATTGGTAACCAACATCATATCAGTGGTACTCGAAGGGACTACCATAGTTGATCCAAGGGGAGATATGGACATATCCAATAAGCAAGAAAGCTGCATGGAATATAGGTCAACACACTTTAAAACGCCAGAAGGAATGGCTAACCCTACCATCACCCATAACCAAGGAATTAGGCAAAGAGTTATACCTAATGGAAATAAACAAAAGCGAAAACTCTTAGAAATAAGGAACCTTTAAAGACTTCGATAGTATCAAAGGAATGATGACTAGATTGAAGCAGATGAATAAACTCCTGTTGTAAATAAATAAATCCTAGTTCGTCAATTTCCTGAGATTGTATCTCTTCCCCGTATTTTACTTTAAGTTACGATGGATGTAACCTAAGTAAAACAACTATCCTTCTACCGTATCGAAAAAAAATCTACCTTATAATATTTCTAAAATAATTATAATCTACGTCAATTCCAATTCCTATTCCATTAACAGTATACTGTTATCACACTAGAAATTTCTGACTAGAAATTTCTGACCTATCATCATAATACGAACAAAAAGTTCCTACTTTATTCTTACAAGAAATTACGTATTATATTATAATAACAAAACGTTGAACACCATCTAAAACAACTTAAAGAAAAACATAAATACCACTGTGACTGAACCAAACATCACATAATTTAGTCCTCCATTAAACATAGCCTGGCCAACTATGTCTAATTTAGGAACAAATCATGTCATGATGGAACAATCATAATGCCAAAATTTCTAAATAACAATCTTCATTTAAAAGCAACAAATATAAATAAACTGAACTATTCATAAATATTACAAACTACCATAAAAAAAACCTATCTTATTCCTTCGTCATTAGGACGAGAAGCCAACAAAAGTACAAATAGGAAAAACCCTAACAATTCACAAAGACTAATAGAAAACTCCAATAACTAAGAATTTATCCGAATCCATGAAAATTTATAAATAAACAAATAATTAGCATCGGAAATGCTAACGTCACAATAATTACAATATAAACCATAGAATCTTCAATAGGTTGATCCGCTATGACAACAAAAACCCCCACCAACAAAACGATAGCAAAAGCCACCACAGGATGAATCACCTTAATTATGCTGAAAGAGGAATATAAACAAATCATTAAAAACTATAGCAAGACTAGTTTTTAAACATAAGGACAAATAAGACTTATTTCACATTTATTGAGGATTACATAGAAATACGACAACGAATTAAGTTAAAACAACCCTAGCTTAAGATTATTACCCCCATATCTTGTCCACGGTAATGGCTAAAACCGTGAGGGGTACGACAAACAACAAGATCGCAACCAAGAACCCAAAGTCTTCGTCTGGAACATACGCTAAGTAGACAGCGGCAAGGATGACATACACAATCGCTAGTATAGTAATTAGGCTTGGCATTTTTTTCGGAAGTATTAAGAATAGGAAATGTGAAATGATAGAAAAATGGTTGGTGGAAGAAATGGAAATTTGAAAGGAGTATATGTAGGTGAAAAAACTAGCTGTTATTCACTGTTTAGGACCGTTAGGATTCACTATTCACGACCGTTGGGTACGGTACACCTAGCCGTTATTTTACTATTCAAAACCATTACCTTCAATATTCACAACCCTTAAATACACCAGTTACTAGATCCTGTCTAGCACAAATAAGTCTATATAAACCGCGTCTCCTAAATCTTAATCTCTCGACAACCCTCTGATCGAAATTTCCTAATACCAGAATTTAGTTAAACTTGAATTCCGGGACGGAATTCAGAATGAGGGGTAGGTACTGTAATCCCCCGTAAATTTCCCTACAAATAGTAAAAGTAAATCAAAGACTAATATATCATTTCGTTAATTAATAACGTTTTTACCAATGACAATTTTTTTTTTATTATCAAATATGCTATGTTACTTAAAATCACTACGATATTCATGATTCTCTTTGCTTGGAACGATGCTCACACATGTACCACTATAGTCTAAAATCGCGAGAATATTAAAAATTTCTTTTATTCGTTACGAACCTGCATTTTCCGACACTTTTCAAAAATTACTATTCATCGGTTACTATTCACAAAACACTATTCATCATTTCACTATTCATCGTTTTTGGAGTCGGTTAGTGATATTGAGATGTTTTTCAAAAATTTTACTATTCACGAAACACTATTCACAAAACACTATTCACTCTCGGACTCACGTAAACGTTTCACTAATAAATTTCTAAACTTATCACTAATCACAATTAATATTTTACTAATCCTAAAATACACCTAAACGGACCCTAAATCTCACCCTAAGCCCAACGTCATTTTTGGCCTGTTACTATTCACGGCCCAAACCAAATTAAGCCCATTCTTCTTTCTTTTGTTTTTCATTCCACTCGACTAGGACAAGTAAGAAACGAGCCTCGTATGCTCAAATCCTACACACGACACACACATATTTTTACACACCCTCGTTCCTCCCCTATCCAACATTTAGAGTGTCAATTTTTAGGTTCCCCACGTCGAGTCTAGGTACGTTTTTACTAGGCAAAGCATATGTCCCAAAAACGATTTCATAAAATCTCATCTAATCCAAAACTAAACCGTTTTAAACCCCGTTTGTTTCTATAAAGTCCTAAAAATATTTCTAACACAATTTCAAGTCTAAATATTTCATTTGATCAACCATCACCAAGCCTAGCCAAAATTTCAAATCGTTTAACAAAAGAAATCATGGTCGACATGCATATTTCAAACAAACTAGTACTTCCTTAATTCAAGCACACTCCATCTCATATTTTATTCATCTAGGCCAAGTACTACACCATTTTTAAATCCATTTTACAAGTACCATGTCATTTTAAAAATCCAAGACCCACGTTTCATTTGAAAATGGAGGCATGTCGACATGCTAAGAAACAAAAGAAGTGAAATGTTACGTCTTACACACTTTCATGACTTTTGGATACAAGCAACCATCACCTCACATAAATGTTAGACACTAGGACACACTAGGTTCCATATAAAAACCCCATACATGCATTTTAAAATCAAACTAGACGTACAATCCTATATATATAATACTATCACACGTTTTCCTTTTTGACAATGGAGTATGTCGACAAGCTAGGAGCCAAGATACATGTTACACTTTCAAGAATTTTGGAAACCTCATGCCACACTCCAACATCCCATCCCATTAGTTTTACTCACTAGAACACTCAAAAACCTATATATATAGCACCTTGCATGCATGCATTCGTTTACCACATTCGTACAAACCAAAACATGGAGTAACTTGTACTCTTACACCTTAGGACTTTTAGGATGCAAGTAACCATCACATCACTTTAAATCTTATACACTAGTACACACTAGCAACCTTATATAAATCGCATGCATGCTTGCATTTTCCATTTCCATGCAAACCAAAAATCACCAAATATTTCTAAGTAGTAAACTAGGCTTTGGGTCGAAGCATTGGCTAGGAATTCAAGGGATTCGTGTGGGTTTAGGAGAAACACGTTATTGTTTGTGAACCTTGGTTGAGTCGACACACACACTACACTCTCGTACTCTCTTTTTCTCGACTCTACGTCTCGTTTTACCCCACCATTTTGGTGTAGTAAGTCTCACACAACTTTTTCCATTTTTATTTAAAACGTACATTTAATTATTTTCGTATAAATCACAAACACTTGCACTAAGACTCTCGAAAACTAAATAAACGACATATATATATTTTACGTTCATCTATATATTTTACACCTTAACAATTAAGTCATGTAAAGTTTTGAAAATAAAAAGCTACGTACAACTATTTTGGAATACGATTTCTAACGTATCATAACTAGTCGTGAAAACTCTTAAAATATTTCTAAGTCTTTTTCTCATAAAAACTCGTCCTATGCTAGCCCAAAACGCACGCATATCTTTAAATTTTACTTAACAAGCATGCCATTTTATTTCCCAAACTAATTGTCCTCATGACAAATAATCATTTTCGTATAAAAACTTTATAATAAAAATCGCGTTTGAACCTATAAAAGTCACCAAGCAAATCGACTTGGAAACTAGTTTTGGAAAATTGTTAGTATCGATTGGGCCTTAAGGCCAATCATTTCAAAATAAGCCGAGTGAATAAGCTGAGGCTATAAGCTGTTGGACAACTTTTTCATACTCATAACATTAACCCAAAACAAGGCCCAAAACTCCCGTAGGCCCATTGGATCTAAAAATGCTAACGGGCCTTACATTTCGTTAAAAGCCCATAAGCTATCAAATTAACTTTTCGAACTAATAAGCTGGTAGAATAAGCTCAATAAGCTGTTTTGAAACTATTTAAGAAATAAAAACATTAAGTTTTGAAAATTTTGAATTTTGGACTAAATTTGCAAATTTTATGAAAATCGGGTTAAAAGTGTCAACTTTTCAAAGTTTCGGTATAAAATGTCATTTCGTAAATTAAAGGGTGAAAAATGATTTTTATAAACTCTAGGGTGAAAGGTGTAATAAATATAAAGTTTTGGACGTAAAATGCATATATATTTAATTTTGGACTAACGGCGTAACGCTAACGCCGTTAGGGTAAAAAGTGTAAATTTTTAGAAAATACAAGGGCCATATATATAAAATTAATATTTTTATTTTTACTTTCCATTTATACGAGTTCACGTCATGACGTTACGTTTATTTTCAAACTATTATTATTATTAAACGTTACGTTATTTTCAAACTATTATTCTTATTACTATTATTACTATTAAACATTACGTTATTTTCAAACTATTATTTTTATTACTATTATTACTATTAAACTTTACGTTATTTTTCAAACTATCGTTATTATTAAACCTTACGAACAATATACAATAAAAACCAAAAGTCTTACTAACGTCAAATTAACAAATCATGCATTTAAAAACTACTCGCGATTAAAACATTTAGACTATCAAACCCTAAAACTTGCCATATATTATCTAGATCGTGTGTGGAGCCGTTCCCATTTTGCAAACTGAGTATTGATAATTTTATTCACTAAACCACTAAGGTGAGTTCATAGCCTCGCCTTTACTTGTTTAAATGTTTTATAAACCCTGCGAGGGGGATACATGCTAGTTTTTACAAAGTGAACACAAGTATTTTCTTGGTATGCTTTACCTGATCTCGTTATTGCTTAAGTACATTTCCTTGCTAAAAGCTCCTCATATCATGAGCCTTAGTCACCTAGGAGGTGAACGTAAATAATTGTGGATAGATCTATTAGGGATTGACAATCCCCGTTTGGGAGTTCGAGAAAACAACCAAACGCACTTTATTTGAAATCTAATAGGTTACTGGCAAGAACCTATCCCGAGGGCCCCCTGTTACTATAATCCATCATTCGTGATGAGATCTGTTAATCGGCTGAGCGTCATGAGCTTAATGCAATAACAACTGTTTTTAACTTATAATTGTATGACGGTGCAATTATCACTTATAACTTGTGTTCAATCTTTTAAACTTAAACCTATGAATATCACTCAACTTTTGTTGACTTTTAGCATGTTTATCAGGGGTCTATAACGAGCAAGGATGGGACGGAAGAGCGCGAAATTCTCACAAAGGCTATAAAATTTTATTATCATTCGAAAACCTATTTAACAAATTTTAAAAACCACTGGGACCTCATTTTGAAAACTCTGATATTTATAAAAATTCGAATGATAAATATTTTTAGAAAATTATTGTCTACTGAAAAACTATGAGCTGTGAAGTAACACCCAATCTTTATTCCGCTGCAAATATTTCAAAATTGGGGGTGTTACAGATTGGCATCAGAGCTTTGGTTATAGCGAAACAGATCTATTTTAGATCTGAACTATAACCGTTTTTACAAACAAAACATTTTATAGCCCTACACTCTTCGTGCTTTCCGTGCCTACAGACTACCTTGCTCAGTACATTACCTGTTAGGATTAGTCTGCATGTTTAGAAATTGCGCGTACATAATTATTATTTCATCCGTACTATTATATCTATAACGTAAAAGTAACTTATAAAATACTATTCCCGGTTACTACAGTAACATGTCTCCAAAAACTTCCTTGAACGCCAAAACTACTCTCCGTAATACTAATACATCCCCCGTCAATCAAAATTCTCCGAACACTGAAGATCCCTACGTACAAATATCACAGCCCCAACTTAATATAGGAATCACTCAGAAATCACTCCCATCGTCACCTATTTCTTCACCTCTACGTCAAAAACTTAGGAGAACCACTGAATCATATGAAGATGTGATTGGTGGTCAGGCAACATTCGAAGTTGGACAAAGTTCACGTCAAGAGAGGCCGTGGAAGAATGTTGAGCCAAATTCTCCGTTACCCTACACTTTAGATTCCCCAATACCAGATATCCCAAATACCTTATCCTCACCTAATTCCCCCAACCACAATATAAGCACACCCGATTCTCAAACATGGAAGCAGCACAACTTGAACTTGAGAAAGAGATTAGATATTTACGTCAGAGGCGTAACTAATCTTAAGTTTACAAGTATCCCTGCTGCATCTACTAAACCAGACATACTTGGTTAGTATTTCATGTAATGTTCAATAAACCTGAACCCTTCAGAACTTGAAATCAAATCTATAATAACCTCCTCTTCCTTTACATATCTCCGTTATAAATCAATCGTTTCTTTCGTATCGAGCATGCATACTATGAATCCTCATACCTTCATGCAAAAATTCTCATCATTTTGTTATCTCCCTAGATAAACAAATAACTCCACGTAGATCTCTGACATATTAATAAGAGAGCTTGTACTAATCGTTTCACAAAGACGATCAGTCAAGTTATTAATATTATGATGACTTCTACTATACTATTCAAATCTAACGTAAGATTTCTTACAATTGTAAGAAATTCTTAAACATACTATAATTAAATTTTCAAGAGAGAGAAAATTTATTTTAGTGGACGAATTGGTTTGTTCCTTAGTAATCTCATATCAAGAGTTGATTATCTAGCTATGATACAACACAGACATATCTTGAAATTAGATTACAGTAAGGATTCAATTCAGTCTATCATCAATGAAATAATTAACTCCATTTGAATTATTCTGACATCAGAAGAATTCTAAGTTAAGTTTCATTAATGATTTCAGAAGATGGACAACGTAAACAATACATGTACTCCATCTTCATCAAAAACCACCATGACTACTGAAGCCGTCAGGAAATTGGTAACCAACATCGTATCAGTGGTACTCGAAGGGACTACCATAGTTGATCCAAGGGGAGATATGGACATATCCAATAAGCAAGAAAGCTGCATGGAATATAGGTCAACCCACTTTAAAACGCCAGAAGGAATAGCTAACCCTACCATCACCCATAACCAAGGAATTAGGCAAAGAGTTATACCTAATGGAAATAAACAAAAGCGAAAACTCTTAGAAATAAGGAACCTTTAAAGACTTCGATAGTATCAAAGGAATGATGACTAGATTGAAGCAGATGAATAAACTCCTGTTGTAAATAAATAAATCCTAGTTCGTCAATTTCCTGAGATTGTATCTCTTCCCCGTATTTTACTTTAAGTTACGATGGATGTAACCTAAGTAAAACAACTATCCTTCTACCGTATCGAAAAAAAAATCTACCTTATAATATTTCTAAAATAATTATAATCTACGTCAATTCCAATTCCTATTCCATTAACAGTATACTGTTATCACACTAGAAATTTCTGACTAGAAATTTCTGACCTATCATCATAATACGAACAAAAAGTTCCTACTTTATTCTTACAAGAAATTACGTATTATATTATAATAACAAAACATTGAACACCATCTAAAACAACTTAAAGAAAAACATAAATACCACTGTGACTGAACCAAACATCACATAATTTAGTCCTCCATTAAACATAGCCTGGCCAACTATGTCTAATTTAGGAACAAATCATGTCATGATGGAACAATCATAATGCCAAAATTTCTAAATAACAATCTTCATTTAAAAGCAACAAATATAAATAAACTGAACTATGCATAAATATTACAAACTACCATAAAAAAAACCTATCTTATTCCTTCATCATTAGGACGAGAAGCCAACAAAAGTACAAATAGGAAAAACCCTAATAATTCACAAAGACTAATAGAAAACTCCAATAACTAAGAATTTATCCGAATCCATGAAAATTTATAAATAAACAAATAATTAGCATCGGAAATGCTAACGTCACAATAATTACAATATAAACCATAGAATCTTCAATAGGTTGATCCGCTATGACAACAAAAACCCCCACCAACAAAACCATAGCAAAAGCCACCACAGGATGAATCACCTTAATTATGCTGAAAGAGGAATATAAACAAATCATTAAAAACTATAGCAAGACTAGTTTTTAAACATAAGGACAAATAAGACTTATTACACATTTATTGAGGATTACATAGAAACACGACAAGGAATTAAGTTAAAACAACCCTAGCTTAAGATTATTACCCCCATATCTTGTCCACGGTAATGGCTAGAACCGTGAGGGGTACGACAAACAACAAGATCGCAACCAAGAACCCAAAGTCTTCGTCTGAAACATACGCTAAGTAGACAGCGGCAAGGACGACATACACAATCGCTAGTATAGTAATTAGGCTCGGCATTTTTTTCGGAAGTATTAAGAATAGGAAATGTGAAATGATAGGAAAATGGTTGGTGGAAGAAATGAAAATTTGAAAGGAGTATATGTAGGTGGAAAAACTAGCCGTTATTCACTGTTTAGGACCGTTAGAATTCACTATTCACGACCGTTGGGTACGGTACACCTAGCCGTTATTTTACTATTCAAAACCATTACCTTCAATATTCACAACCCTTAAATACACCAGTTACTAGATCCTGTCTAGCACAAATAAGTCTAAATAAACCGCGTCTCCTAAATCTTAATCTCTCGACAACCCTCTGATCGAAATTTCCTAATACCATAATTTAGTTAAACTTGAATTCCGGGACGGAATTCAGAATAAGGGGTAGGTACTGTAATCCCCCGTAAATTTCCATATAAATAGTAAAAGTAAATCAAAGACTAATATATCATTTCGTTAATTAATAACGTTTTTACCAATGACAATTTTTTTTTTTTTTATTATCAAATATGCTATGTTACTTAAAATCACTACGATATTCATGATTCTCTTTGCTTGGAACGATGCTCACACATGTACCACTATAGTCTAAAATCGCGAGAATATTAAAAATTTCTTTTATTCGTTACGAACCTGCATTTTCCGACACTTTTCAAAAATTACTATTCATCGGTTACTATTCACAAAACACTATTCATCATTTTTTGAAGTCGGTTAGTGATATTGAGTTGTTTTTCAAAAATTTTACTATTCACAAAACACTATTCACTCTCGGACTCACGTAAACGTTTCACTAATAAATTTCTAAACTTATCACTAATCACAATTAATATTTTACTAATCCTAAAATACACCTAAACGGACCCTAAATCTCACCCTAAGCCCAACGTCATTTTTGGCCTGTTACTATTCACGGCCCAAACCAAATTAAGCCCATTCTTCTTTCTTTTGTTTTTCATTCCACTCGACTAGGACAAGTAAGAAACGAGCCTCGTATGCTCAAATCCTACACACGACACACACATATTTTTACACACCCTCGTTCCTCCCCTATCCAACATTTAGAGTGTCAATTTTTAGGTTCCCCACGTCGAGTCTAGGTACGTTTTTACTAGGCAAAGCATATGTCCCAAAAACGATTTCATAAAATCTCATCTAATCCAAAACTAAACCGTTTTAAACCCCGTTTGTTTCTATAAAGTCCTAAAAATATTTCTAACACAATTTCAAGTCTAAATATTTCATTTGATCAACCATCACCAAGCCTAGCCAAAATTTCAAATCGTTTAACAAAAGAAATCATGGTCGACATGCATATTTCAAACAAACTAGTACTTCCTTAATTCAAGCACACTCCATCTCATATTTTATTCATCTAGGCCAAGTACTACACCATTTTTAAATCCATTTCACAAGTACCATGTCATTTTAAAAATCCAAGACCCACGTTTCATTTGAAAATGGAGGCATGTCGACATGCTAAGAAACAAAAGAAGTGAAATGTTACGTCTTACACACTTTCATGACTTTTGGATACAAGCAACCATCACCTCACATAAATGTTAGACACTGGGACACACTAGGTTCCATATAAAAACCCCATACATGCATTTTAAAATCAAACTAGACGTACAATCCTATATATATAATACTATCACACGTTTTCCTTTTTGACAATGGAGTATGTCGACAAGCTAGGAGCCAAGATACATGTTACACTTTCAAGAATTTTGGAAACCTCATGCCACACTCCAACATCCCATCCCATTAGTTTTACTCACTAGAACACTCAAAAACCTATATATATAGCACCTTGCATGCATGCATTCGTTTACCACATTCGTACAAACCAAAACATGGAGTAACTTGTACTCTTACACCTTAGGACTTTTAGGATGCAAGTAACCATCACATCACTTTAAATCTTATACACTAGTACACACTAGCAACCTTATATAAATCGCATGCATGCTTGCATTTTCCATTTCCATGCAAACCAAAAATCACCAAATATTTCTAAGTAGTAAACTAGGCTTTGGGTCGAAGCATTGGCTAGGAATTCAAGGGATTCGTGTGGGTTTAGGAGAAACACGTTATTGTTTGTGAACCTTGGTTGAGTCGACACATACACTACACTCTCGTACTCTCTTTTTCTCGACTCTACGTCTCGTTTTACCCCACCATTTTGGTGTAGTAAGTCTCACACAACTTTTTCCATTTTTATTTAAAACGTACATTTAATTATTTTCGTATAAATCACAAACACTTGCACTAAGACTCTCGAAAACTAAATAAACGACATATATATATTTTACGTTCATCTATATATTTTACACCTTAACAATTAAGTCATGTAAAGTTTTGAAAATAAAAAGCTACGTACAACTATTTTGGAATACGATTTCTAACGTATCATAACTAGTCGTGAAAACTCTTAAAATATTTCTAAGTCTTTTTCTCATAAAAACTCATCCCATGCTAGCCCAAAATGCACGCATATCTTTAAATTTTACTTAACAAGCATGCCATTTTATTTCCCAAACTAATTGTCCTCATGACAAACAATCATTTTCGTATAAAATATTTAAAATAAAAATCGCGTTTTGAACCTATAAAAGTCACCAAGCAAATCGACTTGGAAACTAGTTTTGGAAAATTGTTAGTATCGATTGGGCCTTAAGGCCCAATTATTTCAAAATAAGCCGAGTGAATAAGCTGAGGCTATAAGCTGTTGGACAACTTTTTCATACTCATAACATTAACCCAAAACAAGGCCCAAAACTCCCGTAGGCCCATTGGATCTGAAAATGCTAACGGGCCTTACATTTCGTTAAAAGCCCATAAGCTATCAAATTAACTTTTCGAACTAATAAGCTGGTAGAATAAGCCCAATAAGCTGTTTTGAAACTATTTAAGAAATAAAAACATTAAGTTTTGAAAATTGTGAATTTTGGACTAAATTTGCAAATTTTATGAAAATCGGGTTAAAAGTGTCAACTTTTCAAAGTTTCGGTATAAAATGTCATTTCGTAAATTAAAGGGTGAAAAATGATTTTTATAAACTCTAGGGTGAAAGGTGTAAGAAATATAAAGTTTTGGACGTAAAATGCAAATATATTTAATTTTGGACTAACGGCGTAACGCTAACGCCGTTAGGGTAAAAAGTGTAAATTTTTAGAAAATACAAGGGCCATATATATAAAATTAATATTTTTATTTTTACTTTCCATTTTTACGAGTTCACGTCATGACGTTACGTTTATTTTCAAACTATTATTATTATTACTATTATTATTATTAAACGTTACGTTATTTTCAAACTATTATTTTTATTACTATTATTACTATTAAACTTTACGTTATTTTCAAACTATTATTCTTATTACTATTATTACTATTAAACTTTACGTTATTTTCAAACTATTATTTTTATTACTATTATTACTATTAAACTTTACGTTATTTTTCAAACTATCGTTATTATTAAACCTTACGAACAATATACAATAAAAACCAAAAGTCTTACTAACGTCAAATTAACAAATCATGCATTTAAAAACTACTCGCGATTAAAACATTTAGACTATCAAACCCTAAAACTTGCCATATATTATCTAGGTCGTGTGTGGAGCCGTTCCCATTTTGCAAACTGAGTATCGATAGTTTTATTCACTAAACCACTAAGGTGAGTTCATAGCCTCGCCTTTACTTGTTTAAATGTTTTATAAACCCTGCGAGGGGGATACATGCTAGTTTTTACAAACTGAACACAAGTATTTTCTTGGTATGCTTTACCTGATCTCGTTATTGCTTAAGTACATTTCCTTGCTAAAAGCCCCTCATATCATGAGCCTTAGTCACCCAGGAGGTGAACGTAAATAATTGTGGATAGATCTATTAGGGATTGACAATCCCCGTTTGGGAGTTCGAGAAAACAACCAAACGCACTTTATTTGAAATCTAATAGGTTACTGGCAAGAACCTATCCCGAGGGCCCCCTATTACTATAATCCATCATTCGTGATGAGATCTGTTAATCGGCTGAGCGTCATGAGCTTAATGCAATAACAACTGTTTTTAACTTATAATTGTATGACGGTGCAATTATCACTTATAACTTGTGTTCAATCTTTTAAACTTAAACCTATGAATATCACTCAACTTTTGTTGACTTTTAGCATGTTTATCAGGGGTCTATAACGAGCAAGGATGGGACGGAAGAGCGCGAAATTCTCACAAAGGCTATAAAATTTTATTATCATTCGAAAACCTATTTAACAAATTTTAAAAACCACTGGGACCTCATTTTGAAAACTCTGATATTTATAAAAATTCGAATGATAAATATTTTTAGAAAATCATTTTCTACTGAAAAACTATGAGCTGTGAAGTAACACCCAATCTTTATTCCGCTGCAAATATTTCAAAATTGGGGGTGTTACAGGAGCCCTGCAATATTTAATCATCACCAGACCCGACTTATCCTATGCGGTAAATCAAGCAAGTCAATTTCTTCATGCCCCAACTAATGCCCACTTTCAGTCTGTCAAAAGAATCTTGCGACATGTCAAGGGAACAATAGCTTTTGGTCTAACATTTTGTCGGCCTCATTCCAACTCCATCATGGGCTACTCGGATGCTGATTGGGCTCGTTGTATTGAAACTCGCCGATCCACTTATGGCTACTCTATTTTTCTTGGTGGTAATTTAGTTTCATGGAGTGACAAGAAACAACCGACTGTCTCACGATCTAGCTGTGAATCAGAATACCAAGCCATGGCCAATACTGCTGCGGAAATAGTTTGGATTACTCATCTGCTTCAAGAATTACATGCGCTACCACCTGATTGACCGACACTTTTGTGCGACAATAAAAGTGCTCTATTAATGTCTTAGAATCCAGTTTCTCACAAATGGGCTAAGCACATTGACCATGATTATCATTTTGTTAGAGAACTTGTTGCATCCGGCAAACTCTATACCAAGTTCATACCAACCAAGCTTCAGGTGACAGATATGTTAATACAAATATCGCCTAAAAACGTTATTTATATTTTACGATCTTTGCTAAGTTTTGTTAATGACAAAGTATGAAGTTTAGCTATAAATAAATTATCACTTTAAGTGTTTAAGTCTTGTTTAACTAAGGTTTACATTTCTTTTAAACAAAACATTGTTTTTATTTCTTAAATTAGAAAGTGTCTTGTCACATCACATTTATTTCTTAATATAGTAAGGTCACATCACATTTAGGGCAAGCTTTGTCAATATACATTTATGGTAAGAAATGTGTTTGACTTACTAAGTTGTTGCTTGCAAGTTTAGTGTTTGACTTGATATTATGAGATGTGACATTGTTTGGTTTGCAAGGAGTAATGAGATGTGACCTTGTTTGGTTTGGAAGATTTATTGCAAAACCAACTGCAGCCCTGACGGTACCCTGGGGGTACATGGGCGGAACCCATCTGAGGGTTCCGCCTGATCCGCCAGACCTGCAGAATGGTTTGCTATAAATACCAAACCATTTGTTAGTTTTGAGCAACCTTTTTAGGACATATTTTCACATACTCTCTCAACTAACTCAGTAACATTTTGATTTGTGTGATTCTCTTATGTAGCAAGGGACTTCACAAGATCATTCAAGAAGTTACAAGCTTCAACTCTAAAGTTGCAAGTCTTGCTAGCTTTGTCATGTATAAGCTTTGGTAGTTTATACTTCATATGTGTCATGTATGTAGAAGTGATTGGTTAGTATTTTAGGCCTCAAAATACATAGTGTGTCGGGAGTTGTTGTACCCTTGTAAAAGAACTAACGGGAGTGGTTGTACCCTTGGTAAAGAACTCGACATCTAGCTTAGTGTCGGTAAAAGTGTAAGCGACGATGGGAGTGGTTGTACCCGTGTAAAAGAACTCGACATCTAGCTTAGTGTCAGTAAAAGTGTAAGCGACGTTGTAAAGGTTTTCTCCGCCGGTGAAAGGAGCTTGTTGATTAGTGCTTATAACTCTCGAGTTGGAAACTCGGGGCGTGGATGTAGGGCAAGGAAAAAGAGTCCTTGTAGCCGAACCACGATAAACAATCGTGTTGTGGTTTGATCATTTCTTTCTTTATCTTTGCTTATTACATGTTGTTCTTTAGTTAGAATTGTTAGTTACATATAAAGCTTTTCAAAGAACTAAACAAGTAAAGATGTGTTTATATCTTCAAACAAAAGTAAAGCTTTTCAAAGAACTAAACAAGCAAAGTTAGGATCATCACAAGCAAAGCTTTTAAAAGTATGAAACTAGTAAAGTTAGAATTGTTATTCACATGAAAAGCTTTTCAAAGAATCAAACATATAATGTTGTGTTTATATCTTTAAGCAAATGTAAAAGTTTTTAAAGATATTCAAGTTAAAAAGAAATTAAAAAGCGGTAAACTATTCAACCCCATTCTAATTTTCCACAATTGGCATCAGGAGCTACGTTACTCAAGATCTTTAAAATAGAATGTATTTTAAAACTTGGATCGATCAATGGATTTTGAAAATCTCAAAGAAGGGCAACTTATTCAAAACCCACCGCTATTTGAAAAAGAAAACTTACTTGAATGGAAAAGTAATTTTGAAAACTATGTGAAATCAATTGATCAAGATATTTGGCATATTATTTCTTTTGGTGATTTCAAACCAAAGAAAACAAGTTTTGAAAATCAAGATAACTATCTCAAACTTGATAAAAACACTAAAGCTAAAACAATGATTTATAAAGCTGGCTAATGATATTTGGAAATATATGTTAAACTTTCATCAAGAAATATGTCAAGTCAAAGATGATCAATTTGATCTCACATATAAATTAGAAGTCTTAGAAATATTAATTGATAGACATTTAGTTGAGATAAATACATGTACTACTAGTCTTAATGTTTTAAATGAAGGTGTAAGTGAAGATGATTATTCATGTCAAGCTCTTTGTGGACTTACTTACGATTCATGGAATAACACGGATGAAGATGAAGCCAACCATCCGGTTTGTGATTCTCAACTAGATAAAACATCAAGCAAGGTATATTTTAAAACCAAACACTTTTGCTTTGATAAATTTATCCTAGAGTTTTCTAAACTAGAAAATGAGTCTAAACGGTTATGCAACATGGACCTAAAAACTATCTTCAAGAATGAATCTTCAAAATCTTTTAAGAAAATCTTTAAAAAGGAAATCTTGTTAGAAGATAAAATGTCTAGAATTGAGAGTTATGTTAAAATTGATCTAGAATGTAAATTGTGTTTAGATTACAAACATAAGATTAAAAAGCAAAATGAGAAAGGAAAATTATTAGTTAAATTTGATGAAGGCTCAAAATCTCTTGAAAGATTGTTGAGGAGTCAAAGGTTGTTTAATGACAAAACTGGATTAGGACTTAACTCAAAAGCACCATAAACTAATAAAACAAAGCAAGTAAAATTTGTCAAACCTAGAAGAAAGATTTAAAGATAATTCAATCTCTAATAGAAACTCATGATAAAAGAATTAGGATTATCATTCTCTATGCTTTTATATGATTATCTAACCTTCGTGGATACATGAGTTATTGAGTTTCAAAGCGTGTCGTCAAACCAAGATTTTACGCGTAGTGTTTATTCTCTTGATTGCATCTCTATGCAATTTAAAAGGTACGCATTACTTCAACTCGACTTTGATTGTTTTTTTGTTTCTAGCATTATGTGTTGGAATATGTGTTATTAGTAATACACTAAAAGTGCTTACTTGCTATTAGTAATAACTAAGATTAGATTCTATGTAACAAGGAATTTCGTCATTAGTAGTAGTAGGAGATATAAGGTGTTTTGGTTCTTTAACCATCAAGAGATAAACACGAGAAACTCTTGAGTGAGTCTCACACAACTCTTGCTTACAAGGAAGCTAACTAAGAATTTCCTAAGTGTTAAAATGTCTAACAGTTTTGTGATGCTTGCAAAACAAACTTTTGTTAAACAACATTCTCTAATACTATACTTTGAGTCTTAAATTGTGTTTTTCTTCAATCACTCTTTTATGATTATCTCACATAAAACACACAAGGTGAAATAAATCACATTAGCATACATTAGGATGTGTGAAAGAAAATGAGTTTTCAACATCTAGGATTTACTCATCAAATGTGACACTTAGTCTCATGATGTTGTACCTCTTGGACTTTGTCAAAACAAATAAGAGTTCATAGTGTCTTAAGTAAGAAAACCCAAAGAGTCGAGGAGTCGTTGAATATAACATTTAACGAGTGATCTCCTCCTTCTAAGATATTATCTTTGGTAGATGATAACTTAGTCGAAAAGCCAATGATGGCAAGACATGCATGGAGTAAAAGTACAAAATAACATCTTCTCACCTTAAGTCAAACATTGAATCAAGTAAAATTGACATAAGTTATAAAACTTGATTTATAAGTCATAGTTGTGTCTAAACAAATTCAACAAAAACAATTTTTGGAATTTAGAGTAGAACAACTAGTGAAACAAAATTGATATTTCAAAGTAATCAAGTGAGTATAGTGTCAATATTTGAAAGACTTTTTGATAATAAAAGCAAGCCCCAAAAGCAAGGGATTTTAACTTAAAAACATTCCTAGTTACTCTCTCGTTTTCAATAGTTAAGTTATTGATGACTTGTCAAGAATAAGATTAGTAAATCCGTAGGTAAAACTAAACGTAGAGAAATGTTCGGAAGACTACTTGTTATCAT
Source organism: Artemisia argyi (assembly GCA_030686995.1). Classification (NCBI taxonomy): domain Eukaryota; kingdom Viridiplantae; phylum Streptophyta; class Magnoliopsida; order Asterales; family Asteraceae; genus Artemisia; species Artemisia argyi. The sequence continues at coordinate 95,361,265 of CM060688.1, forward strand.
AACAATTAGATCCAACATTATGTTTAGCATTTGTCTATGTGCTCGTGTTAAAGAAGATCCTCGAACAACTCTTTAGTTAAGCTTGTTTGGATACATCATAAGGTACTACACAACTAGGATTATGGTATCCCAAAAGAACGGGAATAGAAACCATAGTATATGCATAATGGAATTATGTCGGTAATAAGTTGATAAGAAAAGCACAAGTGGTACTTGCACTTTTATACTTACTTACCCAATGAGTCCAAAACACGTAAGGTTCTCAAATTAGTTTTGGATGGAGAAGCACATCAACAAGCTCTACTTGAACAAGCTGACTCACATCGACGACGAAATTCATCTCATCAACATTGTCATCCCTTCAACAAAGGAAGCATTGACTTCGACGATAATTCAATCCATTATGTTTCTTAATAGACATATTGTGATCCATCATCATCGCCTTGGTAAGATTGTTCGTTGAGGAACGTCTTAACTAAGAAAGTCTTCTACGATAACTATTCCATCAACTCGTTCACAAAATCTCTTGAATGTGAAGCATTCATAATTTCTAGGCTTAGTCAAAGACTCATAAGACCTAAAACCTTAGCTTTGAACATTAGGATAAAACCACAAAAATCAAGACAATTCCTTTTGAGTTTTTCCCTGCAGCTTCCACGGCACCCTCAGACCATACGGGTGGAACCCATTTTTTGGTTCCGCCTGGTCCGCCAAAGCCACAGATTGTTTTACTCTTAATTTCAAAACCAAACACCCTCTTACCTTTAACATTAACTTTCAAACAGCCATCACCCTCTCAAAAACACATATCCTCACGAATTTTAGGGCTTTCAATCCAATCCCTTCAAATCCAACTAACGTTGTAAGTATTCTAATCACAATTGCATTTTTGATTCAATTATAACATTCTTGCTTACAATCATTAACTAGAATCTTAGGGTTTTTGCATAAAACTTCTTGATTCATGAAAAACTTGATGGCTAGTCAATTATGTATTTCATTAGTTAAAAATTGTATCTTTTTGTTGATTTGCCAAACACACCAAGTGCATTGTCTTTCAAAAATCACATCCAAAAGTAGAACATGATTCATCACCACATTGTTAAAACAAATGAAAAACATCATTTAAACATCACTTGCATACTATCTCTTGAATGCTAAAGGGGATACATAATTAATATGTATTTTCGGGTACATTCTATCGAAGACACATTCAATTAGGAGAGTGTTGGTTATCTTTTGTTTTTACAACAAAATTTGCATAACAAAACAATTTAGGAATCAAAATGAGTCAAGATAACCAAGTCTTCACATTGTTTTGCATATAGGACCACATTAGAACATCCACATTGTTAAAAGTCATTAACATACAATTTTATGTTTTCTAGGAATCAACATGCCTCCCGCAAACAAATCCGATCACAAGGAAACCCTTAAGTACATGCCCAAACACCATATGACCAAAGGTCTCAACCCGGTTCAAGTAGAAACCATTAAGGCATTAGAAAAACGCTATGTTCACGAAGGTAGAACCATTGATCCATCCTTTCTAGAAGGAACATCTATTCGCCAAAACTTTGCCGCAATTAACTTTGATTGTCTCCTTGATATAGATGAGCCAATTTGTCCTAGGTTCATTTTGGAATTCTATACAACCGTAAACCTTTCCACAAGTGTTGTTGGTAAGATATCATTAAACTTCACAACCAATCAAATACCACATGACATAGATTTAAAAGACTTAGCTATCATACTTGGAGTCCCAAATGAGGGAACTTGCCTCTACACGGATAGGTGGCCCATTTCAAATCTTGATTCTGTTGATCGTTTTTATCCATACGACACACCTCTTGCTAGTAAGGAAACTATTAAGGAACATCTCTTTGTTAGAACCTCTACCACTAGGGTGAATCATTCGGGGAATATTGTAGATAAGGATCCTTTTGGTATGGAGCTAAATGAGCTTAAACCACAATTTAAGAAGTGGGAAGAAATCCTTAGAGCTAACGTCATAAGTACCATAGGAAATAGAGATCATATCAACACATGTCTTTGCTACATGCTCTTTAGCATTTCCACCGGTCAACCCTTCAACTTAGCCTACTACCTAGCCAAAAGAATGGCCGACATATCCTTAGTTGGAACAACCGCTCTTCCCTATGGAATGCTTCTTACCCGCCTCTTTAGAGCAATCTCACCCATTTCTCCTAACGAAAATGGAATGCGCCTTGACTATTCTCTCGTTCCTCACATCTTCGTTCCTTTAAGTGATAAACGAGTTTACAAAGGTAAGGGCAAACGTACTCGATCACCTACACCATCATCATCATCATCCGGCATGAGCGAGGACGATAAACTTCCTAACTCTAAGTTACCTCCTTTAGAATAACTTCAAGCACTCCCCGTCATTGACAATGCATCCGAAGAGTTCAAGCAAACCAAAGGAATGTTCAAATGCTTTGGAAGGTACCTAAACAAGCTCAATAAGAAGATAGACCGGTTGTGAGAAGATTAAGGAGTGTTTGGCTTATGAATGCTTTAGAACCGGTTGTGAGAAGATTAAGGAGTGTTTAGCTTATGAATGCTTTAGAACCGTTTATGTGTTAAACTATGTGATTTGTTTGTTTTTCACTTTCATGGTTTTTCGGATTATGTTTGTATGAACTTTTATGCATAATGACAATATTTGAGATGTTTGTCAATTTTTATGCTTATGGCAAATTTCACTAAGTTTAGTGAATATCGCTAGCCCCCGGTCAAAGTCATATGATATGAGTATTTACATGTTCATTTTTTTGCATTTCCTAACCAGATACGCATTATATTTTTGATTTTAGGAGTTTTCGAAAATTTTGAAAATCGTCTCGCGGGTCAAAAACGCGGACTGCCTAATTTTTGAGCTCTGGCAGATCTGGCGGTACCCAAAATTGGGTTCCGCCAGTGTATTTTCTGGGAATCCCAGAAATGGCCCAACGGACCAGGCGGTACCCTCAAATGGGTTCCGCCAGTGTATTCTGAGGGTTCCGCCAATCATCTGCAGAAAATTTTTGTCATTTTTCTTAAGTTCAAAACTTGTAAAGTGTCAAATCATTTTCTTTAGTGAGAAACATCTTCCCTTACCTCCAATAACCATACTATGACAACTGTCACTCACTAAAACAATTAGGAAGTCACTTCCCGCCAAAAATTCGAATTCAAACATAACTAACCCATGGAACCCTTTTAAAGGATCCTTCAAACCTTTGGAACATTTTCGAACCAAATCGCTTCCCATGATCATAAAGCATTGAGTTCATATGTTGGTCTTTCACTCCACCCAATTCCATTGGATTGACATCAAATCATTTGAAACCTCAATCTTTGTATGGAACACATCAAATCCAAACACTCCTTCCCACAATTCTTTTTAAGTTTGATCACTTTAGAATACCCCAAAACTCACACCAACACCATTACTTCTCTCAAACCAAAGATTTGAGATGACTTAATCAAACACCTCATCTGAATCATCAAGCTGAAACCACTAGGATTAGTGTTAAACCTTGTTGCTTCAACAAAACCATCAAATCAAGCTCATCACTTGACATTTCTTCACCTATCCAAGACTTCCTTAACCTTACTACCTCAACACCATATTCAATACCTTGCAACATCAACATGACCACTATTCAAGATTTCCTAAATCTTGCTACTCCAACATCCTTTCCCAAACATGGCAATACAAACATACACACTTTTCAACCATCAATCACCAACACTTACACCAATGGAACTTTTCCATACACCACCAACATCACCACATCCACTATTGGAAACTTTTGAAAACCTATCACCTAAACCATCAATCCCTCCATCATTTGTCACTTTTTGACACCATTGCCGAAACGGAAACCCAACAACAACCAATATTTCAACCAAATGAGTCATTGGATGATGCACCTCATCCACCGTCATTGCTTGAGAGTTTGGCTTACCATTATGCTAGACCCTAATTTTGTTTTTTTTCAAATAATCAAGGTCATACAAACCTACAATCATTTGTGTTTCACCCCATTTACAAAAACCTTCATGGTAATCCTTCCGGAGAACCAAGCTTCCATCACTTTGTTCAACAACAACAACCACAAGAACCTTCCCAACACTTTGAATCTCTATTTTCTTCGTATAAGAAAATAGAAGCATCTCAATGATCTTTCACCAAGACCAACAAAACCACCACCTTTCACAAATGAATTACCAAGGTCATTGCTTAACCAAAATGAGTCTTTCGACCACAACCAACCACCACAACAAGAGTATCACCACCCAAAACCATTGATTCACCCTATCCAATAAAATGAGGTTTATCCTAAACCACATTTTGGATAGTCTCAAGTTTAGAGTCTCCAAAATGAAACAAAACCGTTTCTTTTGGAAAATATTTCTTATTAAAACCAACAAACCAAGCTTAGAGCACCAACACCACCTCAAGTTTAGAGTCTCCAAAATGAAACAAAATCGTTTCTTTTGGAAAACGTTTCACCATTTAAACCAAAACCGTGTCACCTCCACAACATTCAAAATAAAGCCCGCTAGAACCCTCAACACACATTCTCATCCTTAAACAACCTTAGCCTTGTTTTTGGAAAATGTTTCTCATTAAGGAAAATGATGATTTCCTTGTAGCATTTTATGCTCTTAGTTTATTTTTGGCTTTTCTTTATTTTTAAGAAGTAGGATAATGTCGTCCTAATTTCTTGTCTTTGACTTTTTAAGAGTCAAAATTCTACATGAAATGTATTTCATTCTACTACAAGGTTTGCATTGTTTGTTGACCATTTAGGTATAATGAGTGAACTATACCTTGTTATGGTAGCATACATATATCTTGTGTTTTAGGAACTAACCTTTCTTTTTGTAGGATCATTATCCATGTTTTCCTTCCTTGATACTCCATTTAGGGGAGTAATATTCAAGGGGGAGCATGAGTGTTGCGTTATTCCACTTCATAACTCTTAGTTGTGTTTTAGACATGAAATGCTTTCATGACTTGTCTTGTGCAACAACTAACCTTTTTCTTGTAGGTTCAAAATCCATGTCTCCTCTCTTGGCACTCCATTTAGGGGGAGTATCGTCCAAGGGGGAGCAAGTGCTTACTTCCGCTTCGCTACTCTTCTTTTTGTTTCGACAAAAAGGGGGAGAATTTATATAAACTTGTGCTTATCACCTCATCTTTGCAAAAACAAGTTTTTATACTAACTTTATAAGACTTAACACTAAAACTAGTGACTTACTTATAAATAAAGTTTATGTTTTGTCATCAACAAAAAGGGGGAGATTGTTAATACAAATATCGCCTAAAAACGTTATTTATATTTTACGATCTTTGCTAAGTTTTGTTAATGACAAAGTATGAAGTTTAGCTATAAGTAAATCATCACTTTAAGTGTTTAAGTCTTGTTTAACTAAGGTTTACATTTCTTTTAAACAAAACATTGTTTTTATTTCTTAAATTAGAAAGTGTCTTGTCACATCATATTTATTTCTTAATATAGTAAGGTCACATCACATTTAGGGCAAGCTTTGTCAATATACATTTATGGTAAGAAATGTGTTTGACTTACTAAGTGGTTGCTTGCAAGTTTAGTGTTTGACTTGATATTATGAGATGTGACATTGTTTGGTTTGCAAGGAGTAATGAGATGTGACCTTGTTTGGTTTGGAAGATTTATTGCAAAACCAACTGCAGCCCTGACGGTACCCTGGGGGTACACGGGCGGAACCCATCTGAGGGTTCCGCCTGATCCACCAGACCTGCAGAATGGTTTGCTATAAATACCAAATCATTTGTTAGTTTTGAGCAACCTTTTTAGGACATATTTTCACATACTCTCTCAACTAACTCAGTAACATTTTGATTTGTGTGATTCTCTTATGTAGCAAGGGACTTCACAAGATCATTCAAGAAGTTACAAGCTTCAACTCTAAAGTTGCAAGTCTTGCTAGCTTTTTCATGTATAAGCTTTGGTAGTTTATACTTCATACGTGTCATGTATGTAGAAGTGATTGGTTAGTATTTTAGGCCTCAAAATACATAGTGTGTCGGGAGTTGTTGTACCCTTGTAAAAGAACTAACGGGAGTGGTTGTACCCTTGGTAAAGAACTCGACATCTAGCTTAGTGTCGGTAAAAGTGTAAGCGACAATGGGAGTGGTTGTACCCGTGTAAAAGAACTTGACATCTAGCTTAGTGTCGGTAAAAGTGTAAGCGACGTTGTAAAGGTTTTCTCCGCCGGTGAAAGGAGCTTGTTGATTAGTGCTTATAACTCTCGAGTTGGAAACTCGGGGCGTAGATGTAGGGCAAGGAAAAAGAGTCCTTGTAGCCGAACCACGATAAACAATCGTGTTGTGGTTTGATCATTTCTTTCTTTATCTTTGCTTATTACATGTTGTTCTTTAGTTAGAATTGCTAGTTACATATAAAGCTTTTCAAAGAACTAAACAAGTAAAAATGTGTTTATATCTTCAAACAAAAGTAGAGCTTTTCAAAGAACTAAACAAGCAAAGTTAGGATCATCACAAGCAAAGCTTTTCAAAGTATGAAACAAGTAAAGTTAGAATTGTTATTCACATGAAAAGCTTTTCAAAGAATCAAACATATAATGTTGTGTTTATATCTTTAAGCAAATGTAAAAGTTTTTAAAGATATTCAAGTTAAAAAGAAATTAAAAAGCGGTAAACTATTCAACCCCCCTTCTAGTTTTCCACAAGATATATTCACCAAAAGTCTTCCGCGTACTCAGTTTGAACACCTTCGATCCATGCTACGTCTTGGTCCGCCACCCATTCGCTTGAGGGGGGACATTAGATAATCTTCTAATGTATTTATCTTGTATTTATCTCTCCTTCACAATAGGAGATTAGTTTGTAATCAGTGAATATAAATACACCTGCCTCACACTCAATTAGAGGCGTGGTTAATTTAATATCATTATAGAATAGAAAACTTAATTTTTATTGACCATGTTGTGGACCATGTGATAGAACACAGTAAGATAATCCCTTTTTGGAGATGGGATTAAATCTCCAGAAACAAGTAAATGGAAGGAGATAGTAGATTTGATTAAACTTTTTTTCTTTTACACTTGCCCTAATTCCTTTTATATCTATTTGGGAATTTGTAGTATTTTGGGCTAGATACAAAGTACACACCGACTTGATAAAACAATAACAAAATACTATAAAGTAGCTTAGGTGTTGTCATAGTAGCACTTCATACATAGGTCATGTTTGGCAACGAGCGTTAAAGAAGCGTTAAGGAGCGACAAGCGACAAGTAGTAAGCATTTAAGTGAAAAGCTTGTTTGGTAACACATTTAATAGCGTTTGAAACTTGCCCCACTGCTCCTAATTGAACTGCTTCAAGAAGAAGCGTTTCTTTACTGCTCTCAACATGTTGTTTGAGAATTACATATTTACCCTTAAAACTTCACCTCTGTTGACCAACGAGAAATGAATTTGCTGTATTAAAAAAGTGTAATTAATGAGCTATGTGCAAGTTGTTGGGATGATTTGTTTTTAAGTTTTAGTTAAATGGACTAGTTATAACTTTTAGCTTGTAAATTTACACATGATATGGCGTCACTGAGCTGACTTGATATCTAGTGGTTGGGACTTATGCACATACGTCGAAAGGTTATCTTCTGATTCTATTTGATAAGAACACAAACATCGCGATGTAAGATGTTCATGGCTCGGCGACAAATAATGAAGGTAATTCTAGTAGAACGTCTAATGAGATGAAACAAATTCATAATGATATTGCCACATTAATATGGAATAAACGTCATATATAATTTATAGCTAGCGTATCATGGTGTTTATGTAATATCAAACTAGTAAAATAATGAGTACCTTGATAAATTATAACTTTATTATTTGTTTAATCAATTTTTTGTTTTAATGTACATATACCTTTTTTCGTAATTTTACGCTTTATAATTACAGCTACTGCTACGTTACCAAACATGTTTTTTAAACAAACAGCTATTGCTTACTGCTACAGCTTACTGCTTAATACTACTGCTACTGCTCACTGCTTACTGCTCCTTGTCGCCAAACATACCCATAATCGGTCATCCATGTGGGCTTCTTGGATTGCCTCTTAGCATTAACACCCACTAGCTGGACTCCTTCTAATTGGGCTTTATGATGAACCGTATCACTACCTTCCCCTCCGACACTGACCTTGTCCTCAAGGGCGAAAGTAGGAAATGTCTTCAAGAATGTGTCACGGTCTTCCCATGTTGCCTCATCTGCTGGTGCATTATCCCATTGAACTAGAACTTCATCTCCCCCCTGTGGCAATGAACGATTCCCTAATATATTGATTAGGCTCATTTCAGGAGTTGTTCCCCAAGCAAGTCGTGGCAGCGGACATGTTTGGGTTGAGGGTTCACCACAAAATTTCTTGAGAAGAGAAACATGAAATACATTATGGATTCGGGCTGCTGGAGGTAGCTCGAGTTCATATGCAACAGGACCAATGCGACGTAATATGCGAAATGCCCCATAATAACGTGGAGCGAGTTTTTGAGATCGGCGAAGATGAACAGAAACTTTTCTATACGGCTGAAGTTTCAGATAAACCCACTGACTCACCCTAAAAATTTTCTCTTTTCTGTGTTTATCAGCTTGTTGTTTCATCCGATTACGAGCGTGAACTAAATGGGCCTTTAAAGTATCCAACAAAGCTTGTTTCTTTTGCAAGGTTTCATCTAGGGTGGCAATTGGTGAGATCCCAGCTGTATAAGGTAGGATTGATGGTGGTGGTCGTCCATTTAATGCCTCAAATGGCGTCATTTTTATTGACGAATGAAAAGAAGTGTTGTACCAATACTCAGCCCAATGTAGAAATTGAGACCAGTGTTGAGGCTCATCGCTAACAAAGCAACGAAGATAAGTCTCTAAACAACGGTTCAAAACTTTAGTTTGACCGTCAGTTTGTGGGTGGTAAGCACTACTAAACTTGAGTGTAGTACCCTGGAGCTTGAAAAATGTCGCCAGAACACGCTCATAAACAATCTGTCGCGATCAATAATAATAACCTTCGGGTTACCATGCAACTTGCAAATATTCATGGCGAAAATAGAAGCTAGTAGCAGTGTTTAACGTTGGTAAGGCAATAAAGTGTGCATATTTAGATAAGCGATCAACCACAACCCATATAATCGTATTTCCGCCTGAAGGAGGCAAGTGGGTGATGAAATCCATAGAGATATCATCCCAAACTTGAGAGGGAATCGAGAGTGTTCCATAGGGGGGTTCAGTACTATACTTATTTGCTTGACAAACCTGACATTCTTGAATAAATGTCTTAACGGATTTGGCTAAGTTTGGCCAATTGAAGGAAGCCGCGAGGCGTGCAATTGTGGCTCAGATGCCAGAGTGGCCCGCAATGGGAGTTGAGTGAAACTCCTTTAGTAAATCAGATTGCATCCCCGTAGCTTGAGGAATGAATAATTTCCCTCTAAAATAAAGCAACCCATCCCGAAATTGATAGAAATTTGTTTCAGAAAGCATAGAGGTGAGCTTGGAAACAAGTTGTTGACCTACTTTGGTTGACAAATAATAACTACGAAGGTTATTAAGAAGTTGAAAGTCAACAGATGAAATACCGTAAAAGGATAGAAACTCCGCATGTGTACAACGAGATAAAGCATCAGCAACATTGTTTTTTCGGCCTGGACGATAAAGGATCTCATAATCATAGCCAAGTAACTTTGTAAGCCAACGTTGCTGGTATGGAGTTTGAATAGCCTGAGAAAGCAAACACTTCAAACTTTGTTGATCAGTATATATTCAAACTTTTCGTCCTAAAAGGTATTGCTTCCATTTTTTAACAGCTTCTGTAATGGCAAACATTTCCCGGGTGTAAGTTGAAGAGGATTGGAGGCTGGGGTTGAGCTTCTTGCTAAAATAAGCAATAGGATGCGACCGTTGACTTAGCACGACACCAATTGCAAAACCGGATGCATCTGTCTCAACATCGAAAGGCTTGGTGAAATCTGGTAAAGCGAGAACAGGTAATGATACCATAGCCTCCTTGAGTCTTTTAAATGCATGTGTAGCCTTAGGATTCCATTGAAAAGAACCTGAATTTAATAAATCTGTGAGAGGAATAGCAATAGAAGCATATCCCTTTAAAAACCGTCGATAGTAACCAGTTAAGCCGAGAAACCCACGCAATTCCGATATGGATTTGGGTAGTGGCCAGTCCATAATAGCACGAACTTTTTCTGGTTCAGCATGCAGTCCATGAGCATCAATAATATGACCCAAAAATGACACTTCGGAAACTCCAAATACACACTTTGATGGCTTTGCGAAAAACGGTCTGAACAATTCATTCATGGCACTTTGAAACGTGGAAGGAGCATTAGTAAGACCGAATGGCATCACCAAAAATTCGAAATGTCCGTCAACTGTTCGAAATGCTGTTTTGTGAGTATCATCATTAGCAACCCGAATCTGATGGTACCCCGAACGTAAATCAATCTTTGAGAAGAATTGGGCACCGTAAAGTTCGTCAAGTAACTCATCAACCGTAGGTATAGGGAACCTATCCGGAATAGTAATCGCGTTCAAGGCGCTATAATCTACACAAAAACGCCAACTACCATCCTTCTTTCGTACCAGCAAAACAGGTGAAGAGAATGGACTGATACTCGGTTTAATGACCCCTTGTTGTAACATCTCAGAAATCATTCTTGCCTTATCATGTTTTTGACATTGTGGGTAACGATATGGTCGAATGTTTACGTGTGTTGAATTGGGTACTAAATGAATGTGGTGGTCATGTGGACGAGATGGTGGCAGCCCGTGTGGTTCCTCAAAAATAGCTTTATAAGAAGTAATTAAGCTTTGTAGTTGAGAAGTCTGGTCCATTGAAAGTGTGTCACTAATTGAAAAAGTAGATGGCTGACCTGTGGAATTTGTGGTAGTAGTTTCAGAAACGGAAACCGAGTGTAAAGAGACAAGGCAATCATTGTCCCAAAGGTGACAAATTTGACTAAATGATGCTTGTGTAGGCAACACCTTAGCATCTCCGGTCAAAGTGACCAAGTGTCCGTCATGGTGAAATTGCATCACTGGAATGGAATAATCTGATAGTATTTGACCCAATGTTTGTAGCCACTCTACACCAAGGACAACATCAGCTCCAGAAATTGGAAGAACATAAAAAGGTATGTTGAACATATACTGTTGCATATAAATAGGCACATTCAAGCACAACCCCGAACACGTTAACGAATCACCATTTCCAACCTTAACTGAAAATCTAGGAGTATTAGAGATCTTTAGCTGTAAGAACTTGGCTACACGAGGTTGAATGATATTATGTGAGCTCCCAAAATCAACCAAAACAGAGACTTGATGACCATTAATAATACCACATAAACGAAGGGTCCGTGGAGAAGGTAAACCAACTAAGGCATCGGCAGAAAGTTGTAAGTAAATTTTATCTTGGGTAGTGCTGGGATTCACTAAAGATGGTGGTGGCAATGGAGGACTTGGGGGATCAATAAGGGAATTATATTCGGTGATTACGGGTGGAGAAAGGTCTGGTTCCTCAGGTTCAAGAATAAGGTATTCACGAGGGCTACAACGGTGACCTGGGCGATACTTTTCATCACAATTAAAGCATAAACCACGAGCTCGTCATTCTTGTTGTTCAGTAAAAGAAAGGCGTTTTATTGGAAATTTAGGTGGTTGTTTCAACAAGGAGTGGTTAGCTAATGGTAGGGTAGAGGGTAAGAGGCGATTTGACACAGTTGGGGAAGGAAGTAAAGGTGTGTTCGGTTGTGAGATAGTGTGAGCAACACTTTGGCGAAAAGGCTGCCATATGGGTTTAGAGTCATGAAATTTATCCTCAATCAACTTAGCCTGACCAATAGCCTCTAAGATAGTAGCTAGCTTTAAAAGTTTCAATTCCCTTTGTATTTCGGGTTTCAATCCCGATATAAAGCAATTTAATATGGAACCTGGAGCTAAGCTTGATACACGATTGCAAATCTTCTCAAATAACTGTTGATATTCAGCTACTGACGAAGTTTGTCTAAGTTTGAAAAGTGCAGCTTCATGATTATCATAGGTAGAAGGCCTAAAGCGAAGTTCAATAGCATTGGTAAATGCATTCCAGGTAGATAACTAATTATTTTTAAACATCCATTGATACCAACTAAGAGCATCTCCTTTCATAAAAAAAAAATAACCATTTCCATTCTCTTTTCAACAGAGACTCTATAAAATTGGAAATATTGTTCAGCTTGAAAAATCCATTCTAAAGGATTTGAACCATCAAATAAAGGTAACTTCATTTTTGGTTGTGGCGGATGATGAATACCCTGTGATGGTGTACCTGTAGGTGTAGGAGGTGGGGATGGTTGCGAAGGACCTGGTAGAAGAATGATGATCGTCTGAAGTTGTGCTTGCATCGTTTGAAGCTGGTCACGTAATTCTCCTTGCGCACTTCCTTGAGAAGTGATTTGTGATTGTAGGTTAGAAAGTTGATTTGCGAATTCATCCATGGTTTGGTTTCTAGTGATCGGCATGTAAGGAAACGGGAACAGAGATCGTGATGAAAGCACCAATGATAGAACACAGTAAGATAATCCCTTTTTGGAGATGGGATTAAATCTCCAGAAACAAGTAAATGGAAGGAGATAGTAGATTTGATTAAACTTTTTTTCTTTTACACTTGCCCTAATTCCTTTTATATCTATTTGGGAATTTGTAGATATTTTGGGCTAGATACAAAGTACACACCGACTTGATAAAACAATAACAAAATACTATAAAGTAGCTTAGGTGTTTGTCCTAGTAGCACTTCATACATAATCGGTCGTCCATGTTGGCTTTTTGGATTGCCTCTTAGCATTAACACCCACTAGCTGGACTCCTTCTAATTGGGCTTCATGATGAACCGTATCACCATGCTCACTAAACAAGACTGTAACATGGATTTTCTCGATATTTTTTTGAATTTTCTGTAATAATGCAAAGGTGTGACTATGACAATTTGAAAATAGAAGATCAACGAAATTAGCTAGCACTTAGTTTCTTGGTTTTTCTTCATTAATCTAATACTAAATGATATACATCAGCAGCTGTAGTAACGACAACGTTTGGCGAACTTAAGTTGATAAAATTATTTAATAGAAATGTTTTAAGTCTATTAAACATGCTAGCTCAATTCAGGAACGCTTTTAATAGCGGTGTGCCTTACGACAATCTGGATCCTATGGAAATTCAGGAACGCTTTTATTTTCAAAAATCAAGAGTTGCGCAAAGAGTATATAGTAGACTCCATTAAAGAGTTTACTTTTCTTTGGATTTGTAATCGTTGGAAAAAAAGTGTGTATAGCATAGATTGGCTAAAAAACCCTACTGATGGATGTAATTTTCTAGCTTCTTGCTAGTTTTTTTTTTTTTTTTTTTTTTTTTTTTTTTTTTTTTTTTTGTTTTGTGCAAAAGTGAAATTATATTAATCATTCCAAATATTGTACAAATACAAGAGATTTCTACTAACTGTTTTGGACAAAACCCAAGAACATGATGCACAATACATCAAGAAAATACATCCAATATCATACATGCTTGTAACACATATCTGACAATACTATGACTTCTTGCTAGTTTTTGTTTAATTTTAATTAATGGCAGTCATTAAAAAAAAATGCTAGCTCAATTGGTTCAAACCCATCTTTCAACAAACATGTCATTTTTTTTAATGCCACACCCTTGGCTCAAGTTTAAATTTTCCTTTTAGGCCCAAATTACTTTTAAAAAAATCCTAGCCATCTGTTAATTGGATGCCTTACATGTCGATGATAAATACTAGTAAGACAATAGGAGCACGAGTTGTCGTGCGTCTCGCGTTATAGCAAAAGTGCTGCTACCTTAGCACTCTTTTCTTATAATATGATCTCCATAAATTAAAACAAAAACACCCTTTTTCAAAAGTTGGCATTATAAGGCATTTCTTGCTCACACATAACCCACTAAAACACAAATACAACACACACACAAAAAATGTCGCTAGGCTGGTGATTTCAACGCCAGAACCTAGGCACGAGGTCTTGTCGTGGTTGGTGTTATCCGCTTGGCTGGTAGGTTGGCGCGAGGGCAACGAGCCACCCACACCAAATGCTCTAAATATACTAAACCTTGAACATGTCAAATTTATTACTCCGTAATAACAAAAAGAAGGCTTACACTCTCACACCTCTCAAGTGGAGTCTTGAGAGGTATTTATAGGCTGAACATAATCTAATTATTACACGTTTACATTATTAGTTTCTACGTGTCTAGCTAATTACGTTTCCAGTACAATCCCGCGATTTCATCATTTTTAGTGTTCTAACACAACTAATTAAGTCTCTCCGTGTTTTTTTAATGTATAATCTGGTACGTTAGATCAAAAGTTTTGGATGATAGACATGAGTCCATTAGAAGGTAGGAAAGTAAAATAAACGTATCTAACTATTTTTTTTCTCACCGACCTAGCTTCGCTATATATAGAGACACTAAGATATCATACTTTTTGACTTTTTTTTCCCCCTTAGCTTTATTCGTGGAAGACGTTACGATATAACCTAGTCGACAATCATCATAGTAAGTTTTCTTGTGCCGCAAGTTTTAAGTTTTTGAATAATGGCTGTGTTTATTAACCATTACATGATACTTGGCTTTTCGTCTCACGAAAGCGGATCCAAAGTTTCAAAGGAACAGATCAAGAAAGCTTATCGATCAAAAGCTTTGGTATTGCATCCAGACAAGAGATTAGACGACCCTAATGCTGTCTCCGCGTTCCAACAACTTCAAGCATCTTATGAAATCCTCAAGGATGAAAAAAGAAGAAAAGCTTTTAATTATGATCTCATCGTTCGAGAACAAAAACGTCAACGAGAAAATAAACGTTGGTAACTTGAAGAAGAAGTTAGACAGCTTAGGAAAAAGCTGTCTGATCTTAAACAAGAAAAAGAAAGAAAGCGTAAGAAAGTGATGTCTGACCTTAAAGAAAAAGAAGAAAAATATCGAAGGGGACTATCCACAGTAGAAGCAAGAAGGCGAGCTAAGATACTTAGAGAAGAACATGATAGAATTCGTGGAATGCATGGTAATAAAACGGATTATACATTTTATGATTATGTCACTCGACAGTTATCGAAGAATTAAATAGATTGTACTTAGTGCATAATGAGTCAATATATTCGAAAGTGCCATATATTAGTTACCATTGTGTTAATAATGTCCATGATTTGTTAGGGATGATAAAGTTTTCTGAACGAGTTTTAGAGTCGATTCTTTGGTGGTTGTTGGTATGATATCCTCAGCAAATTACTGAATTAGCATCATTTGAATTTACCAGATATGTTATATTCTTATTATTATTTTGTTTCTACCTTCTTATTGCAAGTTTGTGGTTAAATCCTGAACCTTTTTTTTTTTTTTTTTTTTTTTTTTTTTTTTTTTTTTGCATTTTGTTGATAACAAACTAGAAATTACAAAAAGATAAAAAGGCGTACAAGAGGTCATTGTGGGTTACATATGTAGTTTGGCACATACAATATATACGAATAGAAAGACTAGCTCCATAGCGCGCCCGAATGGGCAGGCTAATAACACATGCTGAAATCTAAAAGCAAACAATGTAATCTATATTGAAAAATACAATGAAGTTGTTCTTTGAACACAAATATATACTACTTATTCAAATACATAATAAAACTTCTTTGTACACGACGTTTGATATGGAGTTTGAGTAGTTGCTATCTTTGTCGCAACAAAGAACCTTCAAGCCTTTTTTGCTCTTGACTCTTGACACAACCACATATAGTTGGCCGTGGGAGAATAGCGGCCTTTGTAGAAACAAACCGATCTGCGTACTACCTACATAATAGGAAGCACCTCTCAGTTGGATCTTCAAATTACTGCATAATAAGAATATTTTGTAGAATAGGTTAGGTGTGTAACCCTTTTTCTACATGTACTAAAAGTAGAAGTTGAGTTGAAAATACAATTCAAACACCATGATTAAGTCTATTACTCAAATCTGTCTGTGACATGCATGCCCATAATGTGTGACATGGTTATAACTATAATATAAGCACCCTTTGGCTTAAAGTCAAAGATAACATGGGTAAAAGGAATCCTTTGACATAATGCAAACTACTTGAGAAAAGCAGCTGAAATCATTTGAAATTTACCCAATCATTGTGTAATGAAAGAATTCTTCGTAAATTAACGCGCTATCTTAGTCAAGGTTTTGTGTACAGATAAGGGAATTAAAACTTTTTGTGACCTTCACGTAGCGCCAATTTTGCATTTTGAATATTTGGCAGACGCTCGGTCACAGTAGAACTCCCTTCCTTAGTAACCTTGAGAAATAGTAAGTGATGTAATAATAAAATATCAAAGCGCATGTTTAAATCTTAAACATCACGTCTTTGCTTCCTTTTGGTGTCAATCACCATGTATAATATCAATCATTTATAATTGCGTAAGTTTCTTACCTTTCTTGTGTTCTAACGACATGTTTATTGACCTTGTATATGTTCTTCCTATTGTGAAAACAAAGGAGCATCTTCATCATCAAGTGCTAAAGATATTGAATGACTCATACAAAATGGTTTAAAAACTGTATGAAGAACAAAAACTATTTGAGAGGCCCATTTGAACGTTGTGCAAAGGGCCTCATAATAATGATATATGACATTGTGAACGAAATTTGTGCTTTTTTCTTACAGTACTCTTTTTTCTTTATATAGATAAAAGGTGAATGAACCTTTGGCTGTTTGTTTATGTACTATCTAATTCTCTACTAACCAGACAAGTTAGGAAACAATTTGGGTGAAATGTAGCGTAGACTTCTAAGATTAACAAATAACTACTGACCTTAAAAGGAAGGAGTCTTGGAATTAATCACCGTTTATTGTATGAAAGCTGTTTAACCTTTCGTTCCTGCATCATTTGGTGTTCCAGCTTTTGTTCCAGCATCATTTGATGGAACATCTTTATCTATCAATGCTTCTGTACCCAAACCATTTTGTGTGTAGCCCAGAACTGTCAAATACTACGATAAGTTAATATAACAGAAAGACTAAAGCATAAAAATTGATAACTACAATCCTTTTTGACAGCAGCAACCAAACACCCTGTTTAGACTGCAGCGGCCAAACACCTTTTTTGACAGGACCAACCAAAACCCATTGAGACAGATTTGTCATTTATAGGTGAAAAGTTCACAAACCTCCTTAAAAATTAATGGCAACAAAAAATAATTATTTAATAACTAAAAATAAGTCAAACGGGTAGAAAAGAAAATGTTTTGGATGTTTGATGAGGTTACCTTTACTATACAATGTTAAGCTCTGCTGAATTCCGCAGAGATGCAGCAACATCTGGTCGCAGGTTAGGATGAGATCATTCAAAAGCTGAGATAACTGGACATCATCATTATTGGCACCTCCACAAGATACCATCAAATGTTTCTGCAATAAACAATTAAATAATCTGTTAGTTGCTTTGCAAATGTACCGTACTATTGTGGTGTTAAGTGTTGTACTACTATTAACGCCACAAAAGTGATAAATCAATTGTGTGTAAAAATGCTACTTTATTCCAAAGTACTTGAAAGGAATTTCAGATTTACCGCAGCATATGGTTCTTGAGTATGAAGCAAGGTGGATCGAGATACATCAGTCAAAGACACCATGCCCTTTCTTTTTGCTTTTGTAGAAACACACTCCAATTGTATTTGTTGTGGCTGATCTGTTATAGATGACCTATATGGTAAGGATCATGAAAAATCATATTGAGAACCAGCTTAAGTTCGTAAAAGTAATGAGTGTGTCTTTATACATATATAATTTTATTTTGATAATTTGATAGAGAAACCAATACTATTAAGTTAAGATATACCGAGTATATGATAAAAGCATTAATGCGGAGCAACAAAGATTTTAATCTTCCAGGCCATTTTGGCAAGCCACCTATCAAGTAAATAAGACTTGCAGTAACATCTTTAAACACCATATAAATGAGAACCAAGACAGAAATACTGGATGGACAATATATATAACCAAATATAACTGATCTAGGTAAAAATTATACCATTGGCAACTGACTCCTTGTAATCTGCTACAAATGGTGGAAAGTCTTTCTCATTATGTTGCACTCGTCATCTACCTGCCGCTTTCCACTTAAAGACTGTTCTGTGCATAATGAAACTTTCAAATCACAGACTGCGTCCATAGATGTGTTTGCCTTCCCTGTTCTATACCATGCCTACAATGCAAATATTCCGAGATACATCAGATGTCAATAAAGACATAAGCATATACAATAAACCTGGTAAAAGCTAAAATTGTGGATCCATACCAGATAATTAACCGCAGAGTCAGATCCAATCATCGATGCAAACACCTAATGTCACAATCACACATATAATCATCAGTAATTAATAACCAAAATTAAAATATCAAAATCCCTAAAATCAAGCTGATATCATTACCGTTAATCATAATTTGAATTAAAACCCTAATTATCCTCATCTTGTTGCGGTGTTTAATCAGAATTCATCATCGCGAAACTAAGGTCGAAGATCATACAGGAGCGCGGGTTCAACCCATCTTTCAACATACATGTCTTTTTTCTTTCGTTAGTTAAGCCACCTTTTTCTAAACTAATGTCTTATTGGCCCCGTGAATAAACAATCTGCTTTCTTCTGAATTTTGGTTACATAATTGAGGAATTCCTGTTCGCTTCATCATTGACTTAAAAATGAATACTGAAGAGTGAAAGCTGTTGATTTTCTTTTCATTTAATACCACCATTCTAGTGGTCGACATGTATATTTTATAAGTTTCCGAAAGTAACCTATTAGCAACCAGTTTTCAAATACCATGTCATTAAACAAAAATCCACCTCATTTAATAAAATCCAAGTCATTGATAAATCAATGTCTTTGTTATAACGACTAAAATCCAAAATTCAGAAAGGCCAGACCAAAACGAAAATCCAAAATTTAGTCGTTAAAACAAAGACCATTGATTTAGTCAGTTCAATCTCCCGAAAGACCAAACATGCAAAGGGGAACAAAAACATGTCTCACATATAAAATCAAAGAACAATATTTGTATTACATTCACAACATCGGAAGTGTTACACAAGTCAACAAAATAAATTAACAGACTCTAACAGCATGGCACTATGGTATATTTAAATGGATAGACTCTGGAGGTACAATAAACTTTTAAACGCTATATAACCTAGCACACAAGATCTTGCCATGCCTACCAATACCCATAAACGACAGGGGCTATCAATCTTCATCGCTACAAGAGCAGCAGAACAGGAATCTAACAATTTTTTTCACGGCATTGGACAGAATGTCACCACGAGCTTGCACATTTCCATTTGCTTCAGACATCTTTTCTCGTTTTACTTTGTATGCAATAATATCTGATATACTTGTAAATAGCAGTGCAGATGTCCCCCTTCTTATGAGGTATATATATAGTAGTGTTGCGGTTCTTTTTCATCTATTTTACCGTATTTTTCAATCACTTTCCTGCTAATTTCTTTCTGTTTGAAATTCAACCAGATTACTACCCTGCATATTTTTTAATTTTTTTTTTTTTTTTTTTCTTCAAATACACATTTTGGCACACCACATTCATTAAAACCATGGTAGCTTCCATTCATTTTTCTTGAAGTTTACATAACTAGCAAAGTATGAACAAGAATAAAAACAGCATTACCAGTTCATTTTGGTCTGTTAAACCATGTTTACCATCAATGTCAAAGGAATTTCAGTTAAGTTGGTTGAGAAATTTCTTATTACTTTACTAGATAAAAAAATTTCGTATGTGATACAAATTACTTTAATACATAAGAATTTTTTGGTAATGCACATTTTTGCACACCACATTTTACTGAAACCGGGTAGCTTCCATTCATTTTTCTTGAAGTTTCTATAATAGGCAAGGTATGAAAAGGAGAATAACAGAAGTATTACTAGTTCAAACTGGTTTGTTAGATAATGTTTACCATGAATGTCAAGGGAATTTCAGTTCTGTTGGTTGAGAAATTCTTAGTACTTTACTAGAAATATAATCGACTCCTCGAGTCATACTAACATACTATTGTTAATGTTTGGCATTCCCAAGAAAACCAACAAGAGCATTGTTCGTTACAGTAACAGGAAAATTACAATATCAGGAGAAACACCATTACTATACCTCCTTAATGTCTGCATTAATAAAATGACAGATTAAAAGTACAAGTTTACATGTCACAGGCATACACCTTAAGAGTCTCGAAGACACGAACAAAAAAAGAATCTAACAAGGTATCATCCGATGAGGGGTGTCAAAGGAAGCATTCATGATGTTCTTGGCTTCACTTTATAGCCAAATATGAATGTAACTCCTTTCCACCCCAAAACAGTAATAGAAATGTACAGACCTGAATGTCAGTACGTACGCGTTGTAGTGTACAACCTGCCAGAAGACTATTCCTTCCACATGATCCAAAGACTATGTATTTCCATTCATAATCCTCAGGGTATCCAAAGTCTCCTGGTGACTTATTGTTTTAGCTGCAGTTACAAGCATATCTAATCCGCCAGATTTATCTTTTCCTACATGTTCATCGACCACAGCCACTGCTTTGTTTTCTGTGTTCTCTGATCCATCTTCTATTTTGACTTTCTTTTGCAGATTCTCATATACCCTTTTCATTGTTCTTATTCTCTTCAATTCCCTGTCACATTTGCCACAAAACCAACTTCCCTTTGGAATAGAGTTAAGTTGTGGTGACGCACAGTAGATATGATATGCTTGATCACAACCATCACAAAGAACAATCTGATCGTCATCCTTATCCACAAGGCAACGTCTACATAGACAAGACGGGCAGTACCAACAAGGACCACTTACACCTAATTGTTTGTATGTTAGGCACCTATAGTGGTAGAACTTATGTTCACATAAAGCATGACCACATGTTCTATAATTCTCTCCGATTTTCACCTCGGATTTGCAAATAAAACAGATCTTTAAGCTTAGACTTTCATCAACTACATCATGCATATCTTCCTCCAAGCCATCTGGTACATGTGATTGACCATTTGTTAGGCCCTCGTCAGCATGTGACACGGAAGCAGCAGCTTTAAGCTTCTCACAGACTGAACAGTTATCATGGGGTGACCCGATTCCATTTGAAACACAGCTAGCACAATACCAATTTTTCGGAGGAATTCCATTATTTCCAAGCTCTGTACAGGATAGATGGTATATCTCTTCACATGAATCACATACTAAACAGTTTCTGAGATCAGCCTTTTTTCCACATCCCTGACAAGCACGACCTTCTGCACCCCTTGGTTTCCTAAAAAACTGTTGCAGACATGTTAAAAATGGGAAAAAAAAAAAAAAAAAAAAAAAAAAAAAAAAGTTTAACACATGTGATTCAAATTTGTAGGCTTGTTTGGTTCTACCTGTTCGTAGTTAGCTCTAGATGCATCAGACAAACTCTTTGCAAGTGCAACCATCTCATTGCCAACCTGATGAAGCTTTGTCCATACCTATCCAATATGGTGAAGTAAAAGAAATCAGTGAATATGATAACTTTCACCCTCCTCAAACAATGTTACTTTTAGGCTATGGGTATATATGTTATAAAATGACAAGTCGATATCAAAGAGGATGATACAAAAGAACAGCCACAAGATACTCCATAACAGAATTATTAAAGACCAATAATACCATTGTGCTAAATTACATAGCTCATGCTCCATTTCAGTTTTTATGGATAAAGGATTCTACCCTGGAAAAATTTTATAAATATTGGAATATTGTGTACACAAGTTATGTGGATGATTTTCGACATTCACAACCAATTTATCCACAACAACGTAAAAGAACAAACTACCAGCTAAGTGATAACAACATGCCCGAGATCACTTCTACCAAATTAGATATATAATCAACCAATGGAGTAATAAAAAACCAATAAGCTTCCAGCTTTTTGGCGCGACAATGAGTAGAAAACCATATCGATTCGCTAATCTACGCCTTAACCTGAGCCTCGTCTTCTCTCGCTACTCCTACGCATTCCCATTTTATTATCATTAAGGATAACAGATTTCAAGTATCTATCCCATTAACATAGCTCAAGTGTAGACGGAAAAGATGGCATCACAAGAAATTGAGATATAGGTAAAGTTTATCTGATAAAAAGGGATAAGACCATATGTTGTGACTCTGCACATCGCAGAGAGAAACACAGCATGACATCACTAGTCATATCCTTCTGAATATGGCTGACAGGCAGTATAATGATTAGCCTTAAACAGTGTGCTAATTGCAAGTTAGAAGAAAAACAGGTAGCAGGATGATACACATCTTACTTCTATCCCTCTTCTATTTCTGTTAGATTATGTTCGTACTTTTGTGAAAATAGAACGAGGCCGGATTATTTTTTTGTTGTTTAATACCTTCATTTTGTGGTTCCCAATTGCAAGGGTCTAGAGAATAAAAAACACTATTTGAAAAGAGTACATAGAGGGTCATGGCCGCAGTGCAAAAAATCCCATATTAATTGACCAGCAGAACTCCAACATAAATAATATAACTCCTCATGTTGAAGTATGTATCAATAATTCCCAACTTGCAACATTTACCATAAAATAGGTCTATCCTATATTATCGCCAACTCTAAAAGTTCAATCTTTTCATGAAAATAAGTTTGAGTAACAATCATTTGATTCAGGGCTTGTTTGTTGAAATTTTTTATTAAGTTATGTTTAATTAAGAGAAGACTTAATGCAGACACCCTCAATTTTATTACTTAATATTTTCAGTCATCTTTCTCTATTAAGTCACAAACAAACATTTTTCATATGACTTAATAAATTCAGTTTTTTTTATATTAAGTTTGTTAAGTCGAATTCAAACACCACCTCAGTTTCCTAATAAGTCTTGTCTTACTGGATCATTCACATAGCTTTCGATTGCCAGTAATTTTCCATTATGGATTATAGGTTTGGCTTAATATTTTGCAACCCGCCAACACTTTAAAACCATGATGGTACCAGAAGCAATGAGAATGACCCCAACAAGGCCGTTGAAGTGCATACATGGGCCCACGATAGTTCAAGCAACATCTGATTTGCAAAAATCAAAATAAAAATCATTTGCAAACTTTTTTGTGGGTTTGGCTACACAAGATTTTGATACATAGTGAAGCATGCTTTGAGTCCTTGATATAAGCACAGATCAGGGAATATTAAGTAAAAAAACAATTCTTGATTTTTACCACATAAACCCAACTATTTTCATGAAAAGGGGTCATCAATGAAGTTAAATATCTAGATCTATAAATACACTCAATGTAGTACAGTCCACAGAATACCAATCTGTAACCAATGGTATAGAGTTCACCATACCAGATACTCAAAAAAAAGAATATGAACATGCTTTCCTTAATACAACTCGCTACCAAATTCAAGATACACAGATCTGAGACTGATAACTACATCGATGATACGTCTAACCAATAATTTTGGGACGGAGGGAGTATCACTTTACTTGTAACCAAACTATAAATGATTAATAATTCTTTTCAAATAACAAGACAAATTCAATATACCAAGGTTCATCAAGTTTACACAAAAGTCTTGTATTGCTAAGAGGTTGTTCCATCACTCAAAGCCATAACTATCGATCACAACAGAGCAACCTTGCCTATTGCTTCTAAGCTCACCTTTTTGTCATTAAAAACGCCTATCAAAGTTGAAATATATCAAGCAACTCATTTGACTAATTTATTTATGTTCTGGGATATGGGCACTAGGCACATTACTATACTTGACTAGAATTTGTTCAAACAATCATTTTGTTCCTTTAAGCAATCTGCACCAGCACTCATGTTGTTATTATTTTACATGTTTAATACATAAGATCATCTGTTTTGTACTGCTCCTACCACCAGCTATCATTGGTAAAAAGATTATCTCCGGAGCTTGATGACAATTTGACTATCACAGATACGATTTTCTAAGCTATTATTACTGTTAATAGCACGACAAAGGGGAAGGACTTCTACATGCATGTCAAGTGTTATGAATTAACAGATAAACTGGGATATATAAAAATAAATTTCGAAAACGAGGGAATACCCGTTGGATATCTTTCAGGTAAAGCATCGGTGAAGTTTCGTAAGCCCCATTATTCATCTTCAAGTTTATAGCATTAAGGTCCAAAACTTGGTTAGCATGGACAACACCAAAATTCTTGAGAAGTAGACCAGATAATTCAGAATATTTGTCAGAGTTTATGATATCAGAGAAGGCACGCCCACACAACTCAGATATAGTAGAGCCTTCTGATTGTCTATGAGAATGTTCTTTAGCAGAACTATGTGTATTATCGTCACTTCTTTCAGCGCTATCGAGAGACTCCTGCAAAAGAAGCAGCTTACATGAACCTAAGTACACAAAATTTACATCACACATTCACACCTCTCAGAGATCAGCTAAAATAATACATCATTCTTGACAAGGTATTCTACCTTCAGCACAGACGTGCAACCACTTTCCGGATGAGTGACAAGAGATTTTTGGGTGCATCCAACTAGACCATTTTCACACCCATTAACCGATCGATGCATCTGCCGCAAGACAGCCTTACCACAGTGCGTAAGAGAACATTCACCAGGCCCATTAGAAAATGCCTCAAAACTCAATCTGCGAAGATCTTGATCGGAAGCACTACCATCAACAGCCTCTATCTGCAAAAACCATATATTTTAATAACTTATATATTTTATCATAATACATACAACTACAGTTATTGCAAATAGCCAACAAAACCATGTATCCAATTTGACCAGTGACCTTCTTAGTTTCTAGATATGAAGAAATTAAAATGAATGACAAATCTCAAGATTCTTAAAACTGACCCACCCATAAAACTCGAATCTCCAAGACTCCAACTCTCAACCAGTCGAAAAAAGCTAAGGAACCTCAGACATCGTAATAATCAAGTTAATTCAATAACGCATATTTGACTAGACCCACAGGCAACAAGTGAGAGGTCATAATCAAAATGACATAAAGGCAAGGATTGAACCGATGACCCCCGTGTTATGCTACATGTCAAAAAACGAATGTTCAAGTTACCTGAGGAGGCTAACCTAGCCACCCCAAATGTGTGAACCCTAAATCCTAAATCTTTGCAAATTTCAAAAACATTCTAATTGAAGTTAAAAAGACTAACAAACAACAAATAGGGGTAAACTGTCATTCCGCAAAAAGTAAGGCGTAACAATTAAGCCGGAGAATTCACTTATAGGTTAACAAAGTATGGCGAACCTAGTGAGGAATGTCGTAAATCCTAAATCTTTGCAAACAATTATCAGAAAGCAAAACTAATTAGCAAACAATTTGAAGCAATTAAAGTCATGTAACAGAATAAAAAAGAAAAAAAGTAGTAATACCGAATAATCAAAGTTGGTCTTAACGGTTTGGTCGGAATGACTACTAGCAATCTTTCGGCGTTTACGCCTCTTATAAATCCGAACACCATCAGCAGAAGAACCTTCTTCTTCTACTTCTACTTCTACTTGTTCACCATAACTACCATTCACCACCAACTCACCCTTCTTATTATTATTATTATCGCCATTTACAACCACTACATCTTTTCTATCAGTTATTGCTTCTTCGTTATTATTATTATTATTCTCATCAACCATCATTTTTATTATACAATTGAATTGAAGTGGGTTATTGAGTTGAAACGACACCGGATTGGGTTTTAGTGAAATTGGATTTGGGGTTTTTGCGAGCCCTAATTATTTGGGGGAATGGGAAGAGAGAAGGGGGAGTTTAAAAAAATTTTGAGTTCAAATGGAGTCACAAACACTTCCAACTTAACTTATCCATACGTCAGTCAAACTCTTTTACTAAACTCTTTTACTTACACAATCACAAATTCACATGCCATTTAATTTGTGATATTTATTTATTGTTTCTTAAATTCCCACTTTTTTTTTATACATCAACAAATATACATGGGTATGTTTGGCTTAGGGATTTTATACATCAACAAATATACATGGGTATGTTTGGCATAGGGGATGTGGAGTTTTTTGGAGCGGTAAGTAATGAACATTTTGATTTTAGTAGTCGGTTGGTAAAGGAGTAGTGAGTTTTGCTATTTTTTAGGAAGACTTATTTTTTTCAATGATTCTTTAAAAAGTGACAGCTTACTGCTACTGCTCACCACTACTTTTAAAAAACACACCGGTAATATGTTATTGTATGAATGTTTTCTTGTAAAATTTTGTGGTTTTAGCGAGTATTTTTTTGAGAGCTATTAACTATAGACCAATCTAACACAGTTTTATCACTCACCCGGGATTAAATCAGTATCAAATGCAATATTTATATGAGTACAAACACAATAGAAAATGTTTGGCAAAGTTTAAGGTAATAAGTGAGATAATCTATGTTACATTATAATGCATTTGAGACTATCTTATAATTAGAAAGACTTAAAAATCAATTATGGAAAGATTTCAAAATTAATTTGTTAAAAAGCAAGTGGTTAGGAACTTTGATAGGAAGCGGTTGGTTGTTCAAACTAAAATTATTGCCTTAACTATCTCTAATATCTCCTACTTATAAAGTATGAAGAAAACTAAACGTGTAACCAAATGATGCAAAATATAATCACACAGTACCCGCCGCCGCATTGCACAGGTACCATTCTAGTGATTTAAGAAAAGAGAAAAGTAAATTATGCTAAGTTGCGAAAGACTAATCTACCTTTTAATTACTATTCATTTCATCAAAGTTTATGACAAATGATAGGAAGCCAAGATTATTTGGGTGTTTTAGATGAAAAAAAACTAACATTATTTGATTCAGATTCAAATTTTTCACCACAAATATAATTCAAATAAACAAAACTTTAAATGTCATATTTATCATATATCTAACAAAAAAACTCATATAAAAATGTTAAGCGTTAGACGTTTGACATGTTAATAATTTCTTAGAAAATGATTAATGTTAAATTTGATAAACTACGAGGATTAATTTTGGCAGTTTACTCAAATTATTTGTTCATTCTCTATTTTAAAATAGATTTAAATCAATTTTCTTAAATAAAAATTAAAAAAAAAAAAAAAAAAAAAAAAAAAAAAAAAAAAAAAAAAGGATGGAGTTGTTTGAATTTATCATAATACTCATAATCAAAATTATTATTTACAAAATCAAAATTATCATTCAGTTGGCATTCGAGTACTCTTCTTTAAGATGTTATGTCAAACTTTTGGTCGCTCCCTAGTGTGTGTGCTTTCACATTTGTTGTACGTTCGAAACTTGAGACGGAATCTATTTTGAGGGCAATTATGATTGTTTATAACCAATTATTTTGTATACTAGTAGTTAGTAGCATCGGTCCATCGTGGATGTCGTGGAAGAAGAATGGAAATATTTCTACCTTCTTCTTTTGCATACATAAAACAAAGTATTAACAAAAAGATCTAATACAAAGTTGAAACTGAGATATAAAACAAAACAAAAAAAACTAAACAACAATCAACAAAAAAGATGAATTCACTTGATTGCATTTCAAGTATTTGCCCCATTGAAACAAAGTAAACATCTGATTTACAGAGTCACTTTATTTTGCATACTCTAATTTTGATGCATATCAATGGACAAATCCCTACCATCCATCTAGTTTGATCTAATGGTGGGGATTAACCTAAGATTAAATGGAAACATAAGTCCATGTTTTTTTCTCTCTTTTTCTTTTTGTCTTTTATATTATTTTTTTTCTTTCAAACTCACGTATGCTTTTTTTTGTTTTTTTTCTTTCTTTTTTTTTTCCCATTCTTTTTTGTTGTTATTTCAATTCACGTTTTTTTTTTTTTTTTTTTTTTTTTTTTTTTTTTCAATTCACTTTTCTTTTTGTCCACCTTTTTTTTAATTCACATTTTTTTTTAGTTCACGTTTTTTTTCGCTTTCATACGCTTTTTATTGTTTTCATACGTTTTCGCCCGTTTTCATACGTTTTTGTTTGTTTTCATACGTTTTCGTTTGTTTTCTTACGTTTTCGTCTTTTTCTTACGTTTTCATACGTTTTCGTCCGTTATCGTTCATTTTAATACGTTTTCATCCATTTTCTTTTGTTTTCGTCCGTTTTCAGACGTGCTTTTACGCTTTCATACGTGTTTGTCCGTTTTCATACATATTCGTCCGTTTTCTTGCTTTTTCATCCGTTTTCTTAATCTTTCGTCTGTTTTCATACTTTTTCGTCTGTTTTCTTGCGTCTTCATCAGTTTTCTTACTCTTTCGTCCGTTTTCTTGCGTTTTCGTCCGCTTTCTTTCGTTTTCGTCCATCTTTCATACATATTCGTCTTTTTTCATATGTGTTTTTACACTTTCATACGTTTTCATCCGTTTTCATTCATTTTCGTCCGTTTTTAAATGCTTTTGGCCGTTTCCAGACATTTTCATACGTTTCTGAATATCATAAGAGATATTCTGTGATATTCAGAATATCACAAGTGATATTCCGAATATCACAAGTGATTTTTCGAATATCACATGTGATTTTCTTTGTTTTTCTGAATATCACAAGTGATATTCTGTGTACCACAAATGATATTCTGAATATCATAAGTGATATTCAGAATATCACAAGTGAGTGATTTTCTGAATATCACAAGTGATTTTCAACTAATGTTTTGTAACATGAAAATCACAAGTGATATTCAGAAAACCACAAGTGATAGATATTCAGAAAATCACAAGTGATACTCTGAATATCAATTGTGATATTCAAAAAGGTATGGAAAACGTAAGAAAATGGATGAAAACATAAGAAAATCACAAGTGATATTTGTCTGTTTTCGTCCGTTTTCGTTCTTTAATACGTTTTCATCCATTTTCTTTCGTTTTCGTCCGTTTTAAGACGAGCTTTTACGCTTTCATACGTTTTTGTCCGTTTTCATACATATTCGTCCGTTTTATTGCGTTTTCGTCCGTTTTCTTACGCTTTCGTCCATTTTCTTATGTATTCGTTCGTTTTCATACGTTTTCATCCGTTTTCGTTCATTTTCATACGTTTTTATCCGTTTTCTTTTGTTTTCGTCCATTTTTCATACATTTTCGTCCTTTTTCATATGTGTTTTTATGCTTTTATACGTTTTCATCCGTTTTCATTCATTTACGTCCATTTTTAAATGCTTTTGGTCGTTTTCAGACATTTTCATACGTTTCTGAATATCATAAGAGATATTCTGTGATATTTAGAATATCACAAGTGATAATCCTTGATATTCTGAATATCACAAGTGATATTCCGTGATATTCTGAATATCACAAGTGATTTTTTGAATATCACATGTGATACTCTTTTCTGAATATCACAAGTGATTTTTCGAATATCACAAGTGATATTTTTCATACGTTTCACCCGTTTTTAGACGTGTTTTTGCGCTTTCATACGCTTTTGTCCGTTTCATACACATTTATTCGTTTTCTTGCGTTTTCATCTGTTACTTTCATTTTCGTTCGTTTTCGTCCACTTTCATCCATTTTCTTACGTTTTCGTCCTATGTTTCATACATTTTCTTCCTTTTTCATACGTGGTTTTACGCTTTCATATGTTTTCGTCTGTTTTCATAAATATTCTTCCATTTTCATCGTTTTCATATGATTTTCAATATTTTTTGCCATTCTTAGACGTTTTCATACGTTTTAGAATATCACAAGTGATATTCTGTGATATTCAGAATATCACCCCAGTGATATTCTGAATATCACAAAGGATATTCGGAATATCACAAGTGATTCTCTGAATATCACATGTGATATTCTGACTACCACAAATGATATTCTGAATATCATAAGTGATATTCTGTGATTTTCTTCCGTTTTCATTCATTTTCATCCGTTTTTAAATGCTTTTGGCCGTTTCAAGACA
Source organism: Artemisia argyi (assembly GCA_030686995.1). NCBI lineage: Eukaryota > Viridiplantae > Streptophyta > Magnoliopsida > Asterales > Asteraceae > Artemisia > Artemisia argyi. Next base: position 95,391,312 of record CM060688.1, read on the forward strand.
TTTTCATATGTTTCTGAATATCATAAGAGATTTTCTGTGATATTCAGAATATCACAAGTGATATTCCGTGATATTCTGAATATCACAAGTGAGTTTTTGAATATCACATGTGATTTTCTTTGTTTTTCTGAATATCACAAGTGATATTTTGAGTATCACAAATGATATTCTGAATATCACAAGTGATATTCTGAATATCACAAGTGATTTTCAACTAATGTTTTGTAACATGAAAATCACAAGTGATATTTAGAAAACCACAAGTGATAGATATTCAGAAAATCACAAGTGATTAAGAAAACATTAGTTGAAAATCACTTGTGATATTCATTTCTTTCGTTTTCGTCCTTTTTCATACGTATGCGTCCGTTTTCATTCGTTTTCGGACAAATATGTATGAAAACTTGGGTGATATTCTGAATATCACTTGCGATATTCAGAATATCACTTGGGTGGTATTCTGAATATCACAGAATATCACTTGTGATATTCTGAAACGTATGAAAATGTCTGAGAATGCACAAAAACATTGAAAAATGGACAAAAACGAATGAAAACGACGAAAATGTAAGAAACGGAATAATATGTATGAAAACGGATGAAAATGTATAAAAGCGTAAAAACACGTATGAAAAAGGAAGAAAACACATGAAAAATAGGACGAAAACGAATGAAAACGGATGAGAATGGGCGAAAACAAATAAAAACGTAAGAAAACGGATGAAAACACAAGAATATGTATGAAACGAACAAAAACGTATGAAAGCGTAAAAACACGTCTAAAAGCGGATGAAAACGTGTGAAAAATGGACGAAAATGAAAGAAAACGGATGAAAACTTATTAAAACGAACGAAAACATATAAAAACGGACGAAAACGTATAAAAACAAAGGAAAACGTAAGAAAACAGACGAAAACGGGGGAAAACAGGCGAAAACATAAGAAAACGGATGAAAACGTATGAAAATGAACAAAATGTATGAAAACTAGCGAAAACGTATAAAAACGGGCGAAAATGGACAAAAACGTATGAAAACAAACGAAAACGTATGAAAGTAGTAAAAAACATATGAAAGCAAAAAAACGTGAAATAAAAAAATGAATTAAAAAAAAGTGAGCTAAAAGAAAAGTTGATTAAAAAAAAAAAAAAAAAAAAAAAAAAAAAAAAAAAAAAAAAAAACTACGTGAATTGGAAGGGAAAAAATGAAGGAAAAAAAAATGAAGGAAAAAAAGGATAATAAAAAAAGACAAAAAGAAAAAGAAAAAAAGGAAAAAAAAAAAAACATGGACTTAAGTTGTCCTATTTAATCTTAGGTTAATCCCTACCATTAAATCAAACTAGATGGATGGTAGGGATTTGTCCATTGGTATGTACCAAAATAAGGGTATGTAATTGAATTTTCCTCCTGATTTACACACATTGTGAAACCAAAGAACCATAAACTAGTATTTACAACACCGGTTTTGGCAACACAAATAGGCCTAGCATCAACCAATCTCATAAACTTCACTCGATTGCTTTGCATTCACATTTTTACTCCATCATATCCTTCCTCAACTGTGCCCAGACTACATAGTATACAGTTATCTTTTATGCATTATTTCATTTTATTGTAGCTCTTTGTGTTGGCTAGATTCAAATGCATGTACTAACAGTTAGTTTCAAGATCTACTGTAAAAAACATTGTTTATATTCTTTAACTTTGTTGCGGTTATTATAAAACACAGCTGTAAAGAAAATAAAACAAGAAACAGAAATAAAAAAAAAAAAAAAAAACTTTACCCAATCACAAACATCAAACACAAATTCCATCAACATGATAAAAGAAACTTTCTTTAAATTCTATAGTTCAAATTCCATTGTACACTCTGTTTCTTAATCATCAAAACAGACTGGTATCTATTTCCTATGACCAACTTGTACATAACTGAAAAACACTTTTCCGCCTGTACATTTCTCTTCCCTGCGCATTCCCCTTTCCTTTCTGTCTAAGATTAATCTTTTTTGTTAAAAAAAATAATCCAAACAGGTCAAAAAAGGGAATTGTTACATACCTGAGCAGGCAACGATATTTGATGCTCTGCTTCAAGTTAATTCCACTCACTGAACTGCTATATGTGCACAACACGATCCAGAGTCCTTCAATTGACCAAATCAAGATACACTTTGGTTGTCAGACATGATCCTATTCATTATCCTAACGGGTTTTGTCAGCTCATCTAAGTCGACTACACCTAAATCAACAGACTCGCTACTAGTCACTGTTGTTCTTCGGTCACTTGTCACCTCCCCAGCTTCCTCATCACTTAATCCTAAACTGATATATTCAGTAAGTTCTCCTTGACACAACATATCCCCATCATCATCCCTCAAATAATGCTTCTCAGATATGGGCATTGCCTCTCCACCCATAATAGAACCAAAATAGCGACCCCTTGAATTCTTTTGGTTTTGTTCCAGTGAATGTTGTCGCTTCCTCTTCAACCCCATTTTTCGGTTTTTAGGATGATGAAGCTTGCATTTTGTACCTTGAGGACAAGCGCCTGTTGCTTCAAATACTGGGCATGCATATGTGTGCTTCTTTCGACACTGCAAGTTAGAGATATGATATTTTTACACAATTAAATATCAGTGTGTTGTGTGCCTGTGATTCATAGTCTCAACAGAATATAGCTTCTCATTCTGACACCAAAGTTTTCAGCCTAAAAAACAATAAAACTACCTATGTTGCAAAGCTACATATACCACATATGTACAGATACAGTTCTACATTATATTAGATATTACCATATACATTAATTTTGTTCTAATATCTAATTAGCTTAATATTAATATACTTCTTAATGTGTTTAAATATACTACATAGAAGTTCCGGAGGTAATTAGACCTCGCTTATTTATTTAATAATGCCTCCCTAGTCCCTGCTCCATTTTAAGGAAATAATGAATTAAATAAATAAAACTGGTAAATGAGGGATATCAATGATATCGACTCCATAACTACCTCATCGCCATCTGCACAATAACCCTTGAGAAAACCATCACAGATAGAGGCAGCTGAGTTCACATTTACATGTCTATAAGGACATTGTTTGTTTGAGCACAGTCCTGCCACGAAATAAGTTTAGAACATTGATCTTGGTGAGATAAGCAAGTGTAAACAGAATATTCAACCCTCACCCTGCATAAAATAAGAACAATCTTGCATCCGTTCAGGAATGACCTGGAAGGAAAAACAAGAAAGAAAAAGACATCATTTCATAATATAGCCTATGGAGGTCATAGAATCAAGTATTTGGAGATAAATTGAGTAAATAATACACCTTATGAGTTAACTTGCAATTGGTGTTGGAGCATGAACCATTCAAAAACTTGGTGCAGACAGCAATTTTAGATGAATCATGGATGTATGGACATTTCCCATCATCTTTGTTGCATTTTCCAAACCTTGTAAAAAATTGACAATACTTTTTCTTTTTAGCCAACCGAGATCTGGCCGTGTGCAAGCTCCACCTTACTTTTTCACTAGCAAAGATGCGCGTGCGTCTCTTTGGATTTCTAACCAACTGGTTGCCATTTCCAATCCGTACATATCTGGCAATAATAAAATTAAATTTTCACATATTGTATAGGTTTTGATAACTAAAACTACAAATCTGAGTAGACAGTTTCTGTTCAATATAAAACATATAGCTTGCACCAAAATGTACATACTCATCATGGCCGATCTTTAATCTCTTTGGGACATAAACCCTCCTGGTCACTTCTTTTGACTGTACAGAAGTTGAAGATTCCTCGTCTGCAAACAATAAGTCTATTAGTACTTTTCTTAGGTTTTGTGAGAGATGGCGATTCTCAAAGGCCAACTAACAAATTCATTCTATTTTACCATCAAATCCATCCAATAAAAAGTATAGGGTCCTACGATACTGTCTAGCACATTACACCCCTTAAGGTTTAAACAAGAATAAAGCTCATCAACATAACCAACATAACTTTCTGATCATTTACAGATCATACAATTAAATACGGAATATATGCTATCTAGCTATGTTATAACTTTGCCAATAAACAATATTGAACAACAGAGCATAGACAAACTTTTGTCATGGCCTTTCATCTTTCTTTCACTATGATTATTTTATCGCAGATCACGATCAACAAATGAACAATACCATTTGATCCCTATATCAGGCAAAATCTGTACCATCAGATTAACTACCTCAGTAACTCATAAGTGCCTTACTATGGCAGATTGTGAATAGCAAATGACATCTAACTATACCATAAATATATGAATCCAAAATCAGGAAATCTATATTTTCAAGAACATCTGAAACAAAACGTTTTAAAGTGACATATCAACACCTAAAGAGTAAATAATATATTTTGTCCTCGCCATCATGACAGGATGAACAGTTTTAAAATAAACAATGTCAATGTACATAGCAGCAACGCCGGTTTTTAATAGCTTTCCGCCATTGCTAGAATAAGTCCACATATAATATTCTTATACTCCGACATATTCCTAACAGTTATGTGTGGGTGTGTACAGATATACATATGTGTGTACATGGGCGGAGCAGAAAACTAGGCAAGTGGGGTCAAACTCAAATCGACTTGTCAGTTTAAACTAGACAAATGGGGTCAGAAACAGTCAGGTGGATACCTCGGTTAGTCCGCATACATCTGAGTCAAAGACTCGCCTTCCCCAGTAACATAAACAAGGAAAACCTCATCCGTTTACCCTAATTTGACAGCGTATAAATAAGAGATAACCTAAAGCAACCATTCATAATTGAAGTGATGAGCATTGTCATCTCTAGAAATTACCAATGTTGACACTAAAGTTACTAATTTACTTTTTACAATTATATTAAAGTGATCAGTGATTATTAACTTTTCAATATAAATGGTAACACAGATTTTATAAACTTAAGTTAATATTTTAGAGGTCATGATAGAAGAAAATAAAAGAAGTAGCCAAAGTGGGGATTGCATGGTTCAATCATGTGACCTCCAGCTGGTTAAACAGAGACATATGTGAAGATATTATTATAAGTACTAAAGCTTCTCAGAGAGCAAAAGCCCATTGTGCCCCCACCGTAGCTCCAACCGTCCATGTGTACATACATAAACACACATAAATAGATAAGTTTAGCTTAGCATGGAGCTATGAGCAAGAACTCATAGGTGCTTTATAGGCTGCCTGCATAAACTTATAGTTAAGGTATAATCACGATAATCAAAAAGAATACAACCAGATATCTTGGTATAAACCAGGACTGGACCACCTGATATCCTCTGAAGCGTCCTCCTTGATGGATCCATTTTGTATCTGACCAGGCCAATACGAAATATCCGATCTCCTGCAAATAAATGCATCTTTAAAATGTGATAGTCACACAAAAATACAGCCAGCAAAGTATAGCTATCTTAATCAAAAGCCCAGATTGACGTAACATACCAGAGGTAAGAATACACATGTATTCCAACAAAATTCAAATATAATCTCAAACATCCGTCTGGCTACAAAAAGTGTTGTTTGTTACTAAAAATTGACTTACTCGACATACTACTCCTCTTTTGGTCAGCAGTGGTTGAAGCAGTGCCATTCTGCTCTCTCTTCTTTTTCTCGGCTGCAGCAACTGCAAGTGTAGCTTCCTAATATAAAAAGGACATATTCACTGTTAAATAACAACCTTACAGTCAGCAATATGTTTCTACAAATTCATTTAAACATATGTACGTACCTCGTTAGCTCTTCTTGAGTTCTTTTCTATGGACTTTGACCACTTTAAACCAGAACCACCAACACTCATCAACTTGGACATACGAAGAGAAAACCCATGCTTCGACCTTGTGTAGATCGTCTCTCTCTTTCTTGAAAGTAGCAACTTGCGGCTAGATGAACAATCAAAACGTTGATTCTCAGAGAAAAAATATATATTTATATCAATACAGATATGCGAAAATAACCTGGTGAAATCCTGATATACCTGATTGAAGATGAAGAGCTAGTACTGGGCATAGAAGCAGAGATATTCATCATATTTACCCAGTTTCTTGATCTTTTCCATGGGAACAAATTGGGCCTCAGTTTCTGATGCAATGGGACACCATCTTTTCCAGACTGAGAACCGAGGGTCCAGACGGAAGGGAATCTCAAATGTTTGTACTTCTTATATATACCTTGCATCAAAATATGAATCAAGTAAAGATATTTAGACAATAAAAAAAAAAAAAAAAAAAAAAAAAAAAAAGAGAGATCTTTATTCGTTCTGGATTGCTATATGTTCATGTTAAACAACAGCAACTTTTAAAAATACACTGGATATATGACCGTTTCTATTTTACACAATGCTAATACAATAGTGACCATTATGTAACATCTAATGTTTTTATACATTTTCAAATATGATTCAGAAGCATACCATTTCAGATAACTATGAGTCGAATCCAATTTTTGAGAGATAGATGAGATAAATAAGTACATATAATTCAGTTCTGAATACAAACCTTTACCAGACTGTCGTTTAATATTGATCTTTGAATCCTTGTGTCCATCTGTATTTCCCGAGTCATCTCCCGCTGATGTTCTAATAAGTTGATTTTTCCTCCTCTTATAATAGCCATCAGATGACGATGCTCGAGTCTTATCTAACTCAACAACTGATTGGTCACTACTGGAAGCTGCAACTAACTGGTTCGATTTCGGCTTCATGTATTGTATCTTCTTTCCAGCTGCTCCTTCATCTAGTGTCTTCTGGCTTTCAGAGTTGCTGGATGAACCGTTTCGATCTTCAGATACCTTTTGCACAGCAAGATTTTCTTCGAAAGGAGATGCAGGCCGTTGTTCTAGTGGCGAAGATGGTACATCCCTTGAATATGTTGGGCAATCTGGTGATATGGTGCTGCCCGGTAGTGGTGGTGTGTTTGGCCTCACAACAGGAGCGGGGGACCCACCTGTTCTTGTGTAAGTACTAGACGCCTTAGTTCCTAATCCTGCACTATTTCTTGTTTCAATTGGGGCTGAAGGGTTCAATTGATAGACGGATGACCTTGAAGCAGGCGGAAGACTCGGAATAGCAGAAGCGGGAGCAGGTTTCCTTACAAGAGAGTTACCACTACGTACGTAAGAGTTTTGACCCGTTACAGTTTGCTTAGGTGGAAGAGGAACAGGAGCGGAGTTGCTAGTAGATCTATGCCAAGTTCGGGGTTTCGCAATTTTGTTTGTTGCAGGGTTATTGACCCTAGAATTGGTGAAAACCATTGAAGAACGACCTGGAAAAACTCTTGGGACTACAGGCACAGAATTCGGTTTCTTCATCGGCAATGTGGGTCCCTGAACTTTTGCATTAGAACCTAGAGTCGTAACACCGCTACCCTGAGATGTAGACGGTATTGCCTTAGTTACTTCCACATGACTCGTTTTTACAATTGCTTTGGACTTCTCTACAAACGACTCGAGACGATTTAACAAAGCATCATCTTTAGAATCAGACTTATCACTAATATTGTCATCATTCTTAGGGGAACTTAAAGTAGATACCGCTTTATCTGTTGACTTGCTAGACAACAATTGCGAGTCTGAGATACTAGAAACCTTTTGGGAAGAAACAATATTAGTCAACATATCGGGAAGAGATTCAGCTGATTGATCATTTAAGCCAGTTACAACTGCAACGGTGTCAGTATCACATGCAGATACAGTACTCGACAAGGATGGTAAATCATCCTTTCGAATTAGGTTAGTTTCATCTGTGCTAGGATCACTACGATCATGTGATAGAGACTGACCTGATATCGAAACAACATTTACCATGTCAGTAACTTCATCTTTATCAGATGAACTACTTGGTACCGCATTATCTTCGGCAGCTACAACAGGATTTTGAGATTCTATACAGTCGTCTTCAGATAACTTGCTAGACCCATTATCCTCGAGCAATTGGCATTTATCTTCCTTACTTGATGCATTATCAATAGAACCTTCAGCGTCACTATTCTCAGAGGATACAATAATAACATCGTCATCTGAACAGGGATCTGGAGAGTTTATATCAAGTGCGGTACTTGTTTCTTGTATCTCAACAGAACAATTGACCAAACTGTTGGAAACATTGGTTGCATCAGGGATGGCAAACGATTCTGTGGGGCAGTTTTCAAACTCAATTTGCTCTTGCCCTGACATAACAGAATTATCAGTGCCAACTAATGACAGTTTAACATCTGCAGATATGTTTCCATTTTCATTTTCACGGGGCTGGTTAAGATCAATCACCAGACCATCACTCGTCCTAGATACCTTTTCAACAGAGCCATCGCCTATACTATTCACATTGGATAGACTCGCATTCTCAACTTCCGGGCCATCTTTTTTCAAAACAATAGCCTGTGGAGCTTTATCCACTTCGTTTGAAACTATTTCTTCTAGAGTCGGGAATGGAATAGCATCATCAATAGGTACACTCTCGCTATTCTTAGGATTCTCACTCTTCTCAGATTTGTCATCTTTCTGTGTACTCTGAAAGCTAGATAACGTCGACCCGATATTCATTTTCCTTTTCTTCCTAAGCCTAAACGACAGTGGTTTATGAGAGACACCACCATCATCACCCGACAAAGAACCGTTCTTGCCTTCAGAAACAGAACCCTTACCCTTTACCTTCTTAGAAGCCTTTTCAGAACTAGAATGCGAGTCTACCCCACGTGAAGAGCTACCAGACCTAGTCAAACGCTCACCAAATTTCGACACAGGCGAACCAAACTCGCTACCTCTCTTACCCTTCCTGTTCCTAGACGGTGTATCAGACAACGGACTCGATGGCGTGACAACAGCCTTAGCCACTAATCCATTTGATTGAAACGACACGTCAAGCTCGACAGGACTATTCGCTCTAGCTCCCTCGACCCTATCTTTACCTACGCTATCCCTATCCCTATCCCTCTCCCTCTCCCTATCTTTATCCTTATCTTTACCTTTACCCCTAGAGTTCCTATTATTCCTATTAGTATTATTCGGTTTACCTATCCTTTGTAAAACACTCTTCTTTTGCACTTGCTTAAACTCGTCTCTAGCCCTATTAAACTTACTCGACTCGTACTCGTTCTTTTTCCCTTTCATAATCCACTTAGGATCATCCTCCCCATGACTATTCCAAATCCTCTCCTCTTCCGACATTTTAACATAACTAGACTTATTATCGACAACTAAACGATCGCTAAACCGATCACTAAACACATTTTGCTCATTAACAACAATATTATCATCTCTAAACCTATTATAATAGCTACTATCAGATATCGTATCGTTTCGATAATTCGAAGGCGGATACATAAACCTAAGCGGATCCGATATCGACTCGTATCGAGCCGAAACCCTAGGGGATGGTTCAAGGTATGTAAAGTGCGGTTGATGAGGATTATACGACGGCGGCGGCGGTGGAGGTGGAGGGGGAGGCGGTGGTGGTTGCTGGAAGGTAGGGTATGGTGCCGGCGGTGGCGGTGGCGGTTGCGACGGCATAAAGTGGTGGCTAGGGTAGATGTTACGGTGGTCGTCGGAAAAATTGTTGTTGATTGGCTGTTGTTGTGGTGGAAGGATGTACCTGTTGTGGTTATGGTGGTTGAACGACGGGTAATCCATCGGAGTGCGGTGGTCAACGACGTTGTGTGGTGGTTTGACTTTTTTAAAGGTATTTTGTGTGAGATTTGGTTTTTTTTCTTTGTTTTCCTGTTTTGGACGGCAAGAGGAATGAAAAGGTTCCAAGTTTTCTATATTATTTCTTGTCCCCTCCCTTGATAAAAGAATGTTATCTTCAATTGATGTGTGAGTGTGACTCGGGTGGTCTTGATCCTGTTTTGGGTTGTTCGGTTCGGATTAATTGAGACGTCATCGAGTATAAGGATGTGCATGTATTTCTAAAAGATTTGTATTATTCTGTAAGATTATACGTAATTAAAATACCAGAACATAAATAAAATGTTAATTAAGTTGATCACGTTTACTCAGATAACTTGACTAAAAATTTGACCCAATCAATTAAATTTTGATTCTTTTTCGGTCTGTTGCTCTGGTTTAAGTGACTGCGATTGTTTGGTTTTAATTGATTTCAAGAGAAAGGAAAGACCATTTGTTAGTTTTCTTAACAAGAATTGGGATCAAGTAAGACTTTGATAAACCAAGTTAATAACTTTGATTTATATATTTCTACTTGAAAGTCATTTTGATCATGATCTCAGATTCGTAGAAATTTGCAAGTTATATATAGTATTTTCTGCTTACATTTATGTGAAATAGTAACGTTATTAAGTATCTGTATTTTGATATCAGATGTTTGTATAACGGTCATTTTTCTGTAAGTATTTGATTATTGTAACGTTTATATTAAAAGTTTTAAAGAAGTAGTCAATGAGTGACAGTCTTTCTTTAAATTATTATAAAGTGTCCGTTGAGTAACGGTCTTTATATTTCAAATGTATTTGAAAAATAGTCGTTGAGTAACGGTCATACACACATCTTATTTATATATTTGATTCATTCCTTCATCCATTGTCTCACCCTCCAACCTTATATTATTCACAGTTCTATTCCTTTCACTGTTGTTGTTTGTTGTTTGTTGGATCTAATTCCTTTCTTTTCACAATTGGTTTCATGAATTCGCTTTTTAAAGCAATACTCGTTTTTTACTCTACCATTATGTTGATACAAAAGTTGGGCGTTCCTAGTTTGGGCTCTTGCTCTCGTACCAATTAGCTCTTAATGCTTGAAACCTGCGCACTAAGAAAATAAACAAACACCGTTAGGCTTATCGTGGGATTGTCTCCCACGATTATCCTCCGGCGTGAGAGTAAGTAATCGGTTTTAGAGTTATCGTAAAGAATTAGGGTTTGTGAATCGTACCTTTAATGAGAATTATTTCATTCTTTATATAGGGGCAGAATCATTGTAGGTTTCGTGCTCCTTACGTTTCGCACGCATGGTGCTTATCTGGTCCAAGGATATTTATCCGTAAATAGAAGATCCTTATCTAGACCATAAATAGTTTAGTTGGGCTTGGGTCTACGTGAGCCCAATCCCTTTGATAATGCGGTCCAAGTCATTGTTATAACAGCCCACTCATGGTGGGTTTGGGCCTTAGTGATGTTTATCATTTAGGCTTGTAGCCCAAATATAGACTATCATCATGTCCCCCCAGTATAGTGTGCGCGGCTTGCTAGCCGCGGATGCTATACTACTTTAAGCAACGGTAAGTGTAGAGGGAAAAGTTACCGCCCAATATTATGTACAATGTATCTAGTCTCAAATATCTTCAAAAATACCTAGGGAAACGGGGAGAGTGTCCACGTGCGTATCGGGAAATGGGAAAAAGTGCATGTACCCGATCGTCTTCTAGCCACACGATTAGGATAGTGGGTTCCACGTGGCTAACATGCTAGGGTTTTTGTAACCCTATATAAACATCGCCTCCCATTTTACTGAAGAACACACAATAAAAAACACACTTCCGCCATTTGCAAATTTCTTCAAAGCATTTTTTAAAGAAAGCAACTTTTTGACTAGGTAACCGTGAATACGTGCTTTTATTGTTATTCTTTAGAGATGGTTCGCCAATTACATGAGTTTCCATCTGAGATGGACGAGGATGAACTGCATCAGTTCTCCTCTGATTATTTCATCCCTCTTGACGTGCATCCGGTTGTACCGGAGGCCGACGCATGCATCGCGGATTTCCCTGAGGGAATTATAGGGTTATATACGCGCTTCTTCGAGTATGCGAACCAGCGCGTACCCATATCCTTATTCTTGAGTAATTTGCTCAACTACTACCGCCTTCACATTTCTCAGCTGCACTGTATAGGTGCGACGAAAGTGTCAAATTTTGAAATAAACTGTCGGTTGCTTGCGGTCAACCCTACGGTTAACCTATTCCGTGCGTTTTACCGCACAACGTGGTCGCATGGATGGGTGTCTTTTGCGAAGCGCGGTGGGCGCCTTCAGTGTTACACGGAGAAGGTGGATTCCCTTAGGGATTGGAGGGAAACATTTTTCTGGGTAGATGATATAGTATTTCCCTCGCCTTTTGAGTTTTATACTCAAGAGACGCTGCCAAGGGATGAGCGCCCTGTGCCTGGTTCGTATAGCGCGGAGGATGGGGATACGATTGATGCCAACCGCATCCCCATTAACCCCTACCCCGAGGAGTTTTTGGTTCACATGGGGCTGAGTCGCAACTATTTCCATGGTTCTGACGAGGTGCCAACCTTCATTGATGAGAGCGGCCGGGGTGGGTGCTTGTCCCTTTTATTTGTTCGCTTCAATAATGTAAGTGCTCTTGTATATGTAGTTTCAATAACTAAATTGTTTTTGTTATTTGCTCATGTGTTGCGCAGAGATGGATTTGTTTGCCGTAGTGAAGCTTGAGAAGCCAAAGCAGGTGACGGTGGGTGTGCGTCCTCTGAGGGAAAATGAGGAGCCAATTCTGGAGGCTACTGCGGGACACATAACGGTGTTGGCGCAAGCTGGTCCAGAAGATTCGCCTCCCGTTGCTGCGCTTGTGACGCCTGTGTAGAGCGTGCCTCCTACTGGGGAGCCGTCTCACGTGGTGGAGGAGTTGCGTTCTGAGTCCTCCGACAGCGTGGAGGTTCTGGAGCCTGAGATTGTAGCGCATGGGTGTAAAGCGCAAAAGAGAGGCGGATGGCGCTGGTACTTCCAAGAGGAGGCGCCATCTCATCACGGATAAAGAGTCATCCGCAGAAGATGACACATCCGCTACTGGCGCGGATAAGGAGATTGCAAAGGCTTCTCCCCTTCTGTAAGTGATATCCATGTTTTCTCTCTCTTATTTTTATTTTTTATTTTTTATTATTACTTGTCGTAATATGCTCTGACCTTCTTTTTATGCTTTGTAGTGACCATGCTGCAGAGGGTGATGCGGCATTTGTGGAAAGCGTGGTCCCCCCTCAGAATGCAAACATGGAGGAGACAGCGAAGGTGGCTGGGGAGTTATATGCGCAGCAGTTGATGGAGGAGCTAGCTGCTGCTGCTTAGCGTCAGACTGAGTTTGTTGCTCAGTTGAAGACGTGGTATGTTGGGGAGAGTAGCAGCCTCGCACAGAAGGGCGAGGAGATTGCCCTGCTCCGTGCGCAGTTAGCTGATGCGCAAGCAGAGGTAGGGTCCGTCAAGGCGCATGCTGAGAAGGTCACTAATGAGAAGTTGACTCTGATGGCTGATCTGCAACATGCACGCGGGGAGCTGCATCAGTTCAGGTCGAACCTTACTTGGGGGGTAAGGTATCTGGAGGAGAAAAAGGCTGAGCACTTTGGTCATATTGATGAATTTCACGCTCGCATGGAGAAAGCGCTGAAGGAGCAGGAGGACAAGCTGCGCAGCCTAAGTATAGAATACGATGAGGAGTTATATCCTCATCTTATGTCTACAATCGTTGAGCGCAGGTATGTTTTGTATATTCCGCAATGTTGCCTTACTATGTGTATTAATGTTCCTCTTTGCTTCTAATGCATCCTTTGTTTGCGTGTGTAGGTGGTTGATCAGTCATGGTTTGCGCCTGGCTGCGATGGGCACTTTAGAGTCCCCAGAGGTGTTGGAGACCTTTGGGAAGGTTGTTCAGTGCGCCGTCAAGCGTGGTAGGGCGCATGCTATGGAGGAGCTCCATGAGGCAAAGATGCTGACCGTGGCACTTGCTGAGGTGCCCGACTATAAGGTGGATGCTTATGACGAGCTAGTGAAGGCTATGGAGGGGATGAAGCTGCTTGAGCTTCCACATATTGCGCGGCTGGAGCGCGACCAGGATTACCTCATAAAGTTGATTATGGAGGGGTTAACCCTGGGGAGGCACATCTTGGAGGATGCGGAGGCTCAGCCAGACTTTTTTCTAAAGCCTGATGAGTCGCAGCTGCAGGTTCCAGTTTTTGCGCAGCCGCGTGATATATTGAACCCCTTCGTTCTTGAGAAGGAGGTTCCCCTGAAGGAAGTCTTGGAACTTCATGCGAAGAGGGCGGCCAAGAAAAAAGGTGTTAAGGGAAAGGCCATCCTATGTGGTGTAGGCGCTGCACATATCCCCAGATCAGATGGAGTTGCGGTCAGCGTGGCGACCGTATCGCCTAAGGATGCGTTACTTTTGAGGAAGCTCCAAGAGGGTGGAAGCTCCGCTGCCCCAGAACATAGTCCTGAGCACCGTCATAGTGTGTAGATATAGACTTTTTGTAACTTGTAAATGTATAGCATTGTATAAATAACAAATTGTATCTTTTGTTTGTATTTTATGGTATCCGTTCTTAAACTGTTATCCTTTGTGTAAAAAGATCAATTAAGATGCTCGTTGGGACCCATACTTAAATTAAGTGCGTGACTTAAAGACAAATCATAAGTGTGAAAAATAGACTTGCATTATTTTGCAGAGACTTATTAAATGACCAAGAGTCTTGGCTCATAATTTGCTAAGCCTGTACGGTGTACGTGACATTGCACATCCTTCGTGGGATGCGCATGGAAAACTTACTTCAACGTCTTGAAAGTAAGGCGCTTAGCAAGGATGCATGATCCAATGTTGATGGGTTTGCAACCCTCTTACTCAACGAGTTAGTTAGTAGGTTTACTCATCCTTTCTGCCATCGTGGGTCTTAATAAGTGCATGCACGCCATGTAGGTAAAATAAAATAAGAATATTGAAACGTAATCAACATGTACATAATAAAGTAAAGTGTTGTTATGAAGTTAGCTAGAAACCACAACGTTTTATTAATACTTGCAAGTTTTAAAAGACAATTCCTAAGAAAGAAAAGAAAATTCAAAGACAAACATTTATTGGGCACGTACCAAAGTGCGAAGTTGTCTGTTTGTGGGCCGTAGCCTTTCCTAAAGATAGCATCTTTTGAGATTGCAGATATTCCAAGTGCGCGCCAGCTCGTGACCTTCCATATCGCGCAACCTGTATGCACCATTACCTAGTGCATCTGTGACCTCATAGGCCTTCCCATTTGGGTCCAAGCTTGCCTGTGTCTTTTGCGTGGCTTGCATCATTAGCGCGGTATAAAAAGTCTCCTGGCCAGAAAGAAGTGTGTTTGGCCTTTGAATCATAATACTTCTTCATCTTTGCTTTAGCCTTTATTTCGCGTATAGCTGGGCGTTCACGCCTTTCTTCTAGCAAGTCCAAGTCTATGCGCCGCTCCTCGTCATTTGTTGTGACGTTTATCTCCGTTGTACGTATAGTTGGCATTCCAATTTCGGCTGGTATGACAGCTTCTGTTCCATAGACAAGAGAAAATGGTGTGTCTCCGGTACTGGTTTTGATTGTGGTGCTGTGCGCCCATAAAACATGTGACAATTCGTCCACCCATTTTCCTTTGTGTCTGTCAAGGCGCGCTTTTATCCCTTCGCCTAAACTGCGATTCGCGCGTTCAACCAAGCCATTGGTTTGTAGGTGTTTTACTGAGGCAAAGTATTGTGTGATGTTCAATTGTGCACACCAATCTTTGAATGGGTTATCGCAAAATTATTTTCCGTTGTCTAAGATAATTTCCCCAGGTAGTCCGAAGTGACACACAATATTGTCCCATACGAAGCGTTTTACCTGGTTGCCAGTGATGCTCACCACTGCCTTTGCCTCAATCCACTTTGTAAAGTAATCTATGGCTACAATGAGGAATTTCAGCCCTCCCGCTGCAACTGGGAAAGGGCCTGCGATGTCAATGCCCCATTTATAGAACGGCCATGGTGAGGTATGGGGGTTAACTCTTGTTGTGGTTGGCGCGGAATTGGCCTGTGGACTTGGAAATTACTGCATTTTTTTTATCATATCGCGCGCGTCGCGGTGCATAGTAGGCCAATAATATCTTGATCGCAGGGCGCGCGCCACAACGAACCGTGGTCCCGAGTGCATTCTACATGATCCAGCGTGAATTTTGCGGAGTACATAATCTGCTTGAAGAGGTCCAACACATCGAAGCCAAAGTTGTAGGAATGAACGTCGATATAGGATGCCATCTCGTAGTTCAAATCTCTGCGCTGTGCGCCGCACCCTGCGAGCGTCCTTCTGATCTTGTGGTAAGATTCCTTTGCTTATGAATTCAATGATAGGTGTCATCTACGTGGGATCCTGTTCCTCTATCACCGTGGATACTTCCATCTCCAAGATCGATTTATTTTTTAGAGTTTCTACCAATACCTGTTTTGATAGGTGCGCAAAGCTTGTAGATGCGATCTTGCTAAGCGCATCCGCTTTCCTGTTGTCCCCTCTAGGTACTTGTTTGATTGTGAACCTATCAAAGTTCTGAATTAAGGACTTGGTTTTTTCAAGGTATTGGATCATGTGTTCATCCTTGGCTTCATATTCATCTAGCACATGGTTAGCCACTAGCCTGGAATCCACATTTGCCTCTAGGTTGCGTACACCCATTTGAATTGCAATACGTAGTCCGGCGAGTAGGGCTTCGTACTCTGCCTCATTGTTTGTGGCTGTGAATTCGAAGTGCAGTGCTTAGGTGAATTCCATCCCTTCTGGGTTAGTAAGGATAAGGCCTGCGCCTGATCCATCCACGCATGAGGATCCATCTGTGAATAAAACCCATGGTTCTTGTAACTCTGTCTTGCCTGTTGAAGGTGGGGTATCAGTATCTGGCTTTTCAACAATAAAGTCAGCTAGTATCTGCCCTTTGATTGCAGTGCATGGTCTATACGAGATGTTGTACTCACTCAACAACACACTCCACTTTTGTAGCCGTCCTGATGCGTCAGGTTTAGAGATAACTTGTTTGATGGGTTGGTCTGTGATCACACCTATTGGGTGCGCCTGAAAGTATCTGCGCAGTCTTTTAGCTGCGAATACTAGGGCTAAGACCAGCTTTTCCATGGCGTTGTAGTTAGTCTCTGTTTTCTTTAGTGCCTTGCTTACAAAGTATATGGGTGTTTGGACGGAGTTCCTATCTGTCAGTAGTACTGCGCTAACTGCTCCATGGGTTGCAGATAAGTACATTATCAACTCTTCCCCTGGTCGCGATGCGACAAGTTTTGGAAGTGATGCAAGATGCTGCTTTAGTTGTTGCAAGGCTTCCTCTGCCTCCCCAGTCCAACGAAAGTCTCCCTTTTTTGTGCACTTCGTGAGTGTTTTGAAGAGAGGAAGTGATTTGTCTGCTGACTTGGATAAAAAACGGTTTAGCCCAACTAGCTTTCCGTTTAATGACTGGACTTCTTTCAATGTGTGCGGTGAGGGAAGATCGATGACAGCTTTTGTCTTCTCTGGGCAAGGTTTGATGCCATCAGGTTCTATTAAATACCCAAGGAACATGCCTTCTGTCGCGCCAAAGGTGCACTTCTTGGGGTTTAACTTCATGTTTATTTTTCCCAATGTTTTGAACGTCTCCTCAATATCACGCACCAATTCTTCCTCTGTGTGGCTCTTGATAACAAGGTCATCAGCGTAGACTTCCAAGTTGCGACCTACTTGTTTTTCAAAAGCCATGTCCACCAATCATTGGTATGTTGCGCCTGCGTTCTTTAGACCAAAGGGCATTTTTGTATAGCAAAAGACCCCTTGACTCGTGTGAAAGGCTGTTTTCTCTTCATCTTCTTCAGCCATCTGAATTTGGTGGTATCCTTTGTACGCATCTAGGAAGCACTTAAAGGGATATCCACACAAAGATTCTACCTTTCAATCTATCTCTGGCAGTGGGTAGCAGTCTTGTGGACATGCTTTATTGAGGTCAGTAAAGTCCACGCACATCCTCCAACTGCCATCACTCTTATTGACCATCACTGGATTGGAAAGCCAGTCGTGGTAGTAGACTTCGCGCATAATACCTGAGTCAACGAGTTTGTGTACTTCCTCCAGGATGGCTTTTGCGCGATCTGGAGCCTGGCCGCGCTTCTTCTGTCGTACTGGGGGATATCCTTGTCGGATTTGTAGCTTGTGCTCTGTAATAGAGCGTGGCACTCCAGTCATGTGCTTTGGTTCCCACGCAAAGATACTTAGGTTCTTTTGCAAGAGTGTGCACACAGCTGCTTTACCTTTGTCAGATAAAGATCCTCCAATCGATATTTGTTGGTCTGGGTAATCAGGATGAATGACGACCTTGAAGTTTGGTACTTTTGCTGCGCGCTATTCTGGAATATGCTCCACCTCACTAGTCACCGCGTTACATTCCTTAAGTGGTACCCTGGTATTGTAGAAGGTGACAATCCTTCCTTCTACTGGAAATTTGAGCATCCCATGTTTTGTGGATGGTACAGCGCGCATGGATGACATTCCTGGTCTCTCAATGATACCGTTGTATGGTGAAGGAGACTTGATTATCATGAAGTTTATCCATGTTGCTGTAGAGTGTTGTTCATCGCCCACCACTACAAGTAATCTTAGTTGCCCCATAGGCCATATCTTTTCTCCTGTAAAGCCAGTCAGCGACGTCGTGGCCGGTATTAACTGACTTTGTGTCTCAGGTCGTAGCCTCTTGAAGCAATGCTCATATAGGATGTCTGCGGATGCCCCTCCATCGATATACATGCAGCGAATCTCGTGTCCCCCGGTATGTATCTCGATGGTTAGTGGCTCTATTACTGCGTTGTCCGCAGCTAGAGTGGGGAAGGATATCTCGTTCTCCGAAGAGAATTTTTTGCTGACTTTTTGCTTTGTTTTGCGCTGCCATGACTGTATCATGTAGATGATATCCGCTTTATCTTTCGAAGGTTCTTTTTTACCTCCACTCTTTTGTTTGTCCTTCCCTTCTTTAATGTTTTTAACGAGGTGATCCATTCTACCCTCCTTTACTAATTTGTCAATTAGTTGTCTTAGCTGGACACACTCGTTGGTGGTATGGCCCTTTTGTCCATGGTATTCGCAGTATCCGTTCCCTATACGTTTGTCCTCTGGGGTGCGCATTGGTGGTGGTTTTGGGAAGTTTGCGCCTTCTGTTACAAATATTTCCCTCGGGGTCTTTGTGAGGGGTGTATACTTGTCATTATCTCGTCCGCTTCCCTGACTGCGATAATTCTTGCTGCGATTGCTGCTCTGATCATTGGATTGTCTCCTAGGCTGTTCTTGCTGCCTATAATTTGAGTAGCCTTTTTTACTGTCCGCAACAGCTACTTCTCCTTGGATGAAGGATCTTGTGCGCTTCATTATCTCATCGAAGGTTTGGGGAACCTTGTCGTTTAGCTTCCGGATGAGTTCTGGGTTATTAATCCCATTCATGAACCATGAAATTTTTAGGACTTCGGGACACGCTTTGACATGTATACACTCATCTTTGAAGCGTTCCATATAAGCACTGGTTGATTCCCCCTGGCGCTGTTTTAATCTGGCTAATTCAACAGGGTTTTTAGCGCACTTCTTTCTTTGGGTGAAGTTTAAGCGGAATGCTTTTCGCAACTCTTCGAACCCATCTATGCTCCTTCGTGGAAGCTTGCTAAACCAAGTCCGCGCATTCCCAACTAATGTGGAATTAAACATATGACACCACACAGGTTGTGGCCAATTTTCGATAGTAGCAGCGGATTCGAAAATTTTTAGGTGGTCATCCGGATCACCCGTTCCATCATATGTTTTAACATTAGTGGGCATGCGCCTTCTCTTATGATCGGAGTAATCGCTGATGCGTCGTGTAAATGCATCAACTTTCTGGCGACGCCACGGAAGAGATATGTCTTCATCTTCTTCCTCGCGACGTTTTCCTCTAGACTTCCAGTGTTCTGTCTCTTTATCCTCGCTGTCCGAGGAGTCACTGGAGGAGAGGTTGTCTCTTTTGCGGCACTTGCGCCGGCTTTCCTCAGAGGAAGAGCTTGAGGGGCTTTCACTTGGGGAAATTCGCCTTCCTAACCTGTCTTGAATTCTTCTGCTCCCAGACCTGGAGGAGCCTTCACTTGGTGAATGTTGACGTCCAAGTTTGTCTTGTATCCTTCGACTACCAAGTCTGGAGTGAACATTGGTACGCCTCTCGCCATCTTCGTATTCCTCTGAGTACTGTGAATCAGATACTGTACCAAGTCTATCATGGATATTGGTACGTCTTTCGTTATTTTCGCGCCCCCTCTTTGGTAGCGCTGTGGTGATGTTTCGCGTTCAGGACCAAAGTTGAGCCGGGCTTGCAGGCTCGTACTTGACCTTCTCCTTGCTTCTTCTTGCCTGAGGGCGGTTAAGGTTTCGTAATTTTGGGATACAAAATTACTCAGCGTTAAATTGGGTGCGTCCTCATCTGCTGCAAGGATTTCTGCCTCCATATTAGGCGCTCTATCTCGGTTGGGTGCGCCAGGTGGCACAGTGTTGTCCACTATAGGTGCCGTTTGATGGGGAGTATTGAAGAGAGTGCGCTGAAGTTCTTCAATGCTTGGGGCCACCGTGGTGGCTTGAGTAGTCCTTGCAGGCAATTCTACCGCTGGGAGAGGTTGGGTTGGTCCCGCTTCTTGGTGACCAGGCGCACTGGTTGTTCCAGAAGCCTGCCTAGAGGTCGAATCTTGAGGGTTCTTCCTCTGGGGGTCACGTGTTTTTTCGAACTGCGGAGTCCGCTGACTTGAGTTTTTGTTTTTCGTCATTCTAGTTCTTAGTGTAGGGTCCTACGGATGGCGCCACTTGTTGATACAAAAGTTGGGCGTTCCTAGTTTGGGCTCTTACTCTCGTACCAATTAGCTCTTAATGCTTGAAACCTGCGCACTAAGAAAATAAACAAACACCGTTAGGCTTATCGTGGGATTGTCTCCCACGATTATCCTCCGGTGTGAGAGTAAGTAATCGGTTTTAGAGTTATCGTAAAGAATTAGGGTTTGTGAATCGTACCTTTAATGAGAATTATGACATTCTTTATATAGGCACAGAATCCTTGTAGGTTTCATGCTCCTTGCGTTTCGCACGCATGGTGCTTATCTGGTCTAAGGATCTTTATCCGTAAATAGAAGATCCTTATCTAGACCATAAATAGTTTAGTTGGGCTCGGGTCTACGTGAGCCCAATCCCTTTGATAATGCGGCCCAAGTCATTGTTATAACAGCCCACTCATGGTGGGTTTGAGCCTTAGTGATGTTTATCATTTGGGCTTGTAGCCCCAATATAGACTATACGTCATCACATTCTTACACCAGAAAATGCTTACTTATACGTGTTTGATGAGAATGAACGCTCTTACTTTTGTTTTTAGAGACTCTCTAGACCATAGGATGCTTACTTGTGTTTTAACTACATGAAAAGCCTTGCTTATATGCATCAATCCCGTGGTCAGATAGTCTCTAGAGACATAAGTAAGATTTGTTCCTTTTGTGAGTGTCTCTTAAAGGAAATAACATTGATTTGTGATGAGGTATGGTCTCCTTCGAATATCCCAGAGGAGATAATCCCACTAATATCGCTCAAATTGTGCATGTTTTTAGTAGCGTTATTTGTGCTTTTGTACACATTATTTGGTTACTTTTACATGCTTTTGTCACTTAATTGTATCAAAGTATGTTTGCAAAGTATATATAACCAAGTACAGGAAAAAGGGAGAAAAAGTAAATGAAAAGAAGAAATTACGATTGTACAAAGATTCTCAAGCTAAGATCCAATCCATTCAAGCATTTCATGAAGAAGAATCCATGTTTTCATCAGTCCAAAGATATAAGGCAAGAAATAATCAAGTTCGGTTAGATGAAATTACCACAACCATCCGATCGGAAGCATCCCGCAACCGATCGGATGGAGCCCTCGTACTGATTATGGAGACTTCATTTGGCTCGATTCTAGGCCATTTTTTTTGGCATTCTAAGTCCTTCTAAACTCCTTGGAGGCCAAGTTGCAGCATTTAAGATCCTAGGCTTGATGAGTAGTATAAATAGAGCTTGGAAATCATTTGTAAACAACAACAACAAGAAAAACAACAAATATCACAACTATTAATCAATCATCAACTAGCTCTCTAGTTCTCAAATTCGTCCATAAAAGTCCAGGAAACTTTTGAGGCCCAAAAAGTTAACATTTGCAAGTCAAACTCTCAAGAAGTCAACACCAATACTTGGGTATCATTACCTTATCATTTGTAATCACGTTTCAGTCATTGTAAGACTTTAATTATGGTTTCTAACTGATTGACGCTAAACCACCAACTTATATTGACCAAGTAATGGTCAATAAAGTCAAATAGCCTAGATCAATGCTCCGGGTAATATAAGGTATCACCAGGTCGTTAAGTCCCGTTGAAGTGTGAATTGTAACTTTAGCGTATTAGTGATCGGGTGATTATTCACAGAAAAGGGTTATGATCAGAATTATTTGGAAATTATTAACAAATATAGCTTAGGAAAGCTACGTGATTGATTACGGGAATTTGGATTACAAGGATTTGAGCTAAAACTTAAAAACGTACGTTTTGATTAAAAACGTACACAGACGAACAAAACGAAAAATACAACTGAGGGACTGGAAGGGTTAAAAGTGTAAAATTAATATTTTTACAATTCTAATAATTAAAGAAAATTTTAAGAAAAATAAAAACTATTTTTACACTATTCAATTATTTATTATTAATTAATTACTAATTATCTATTTATTATTAATTAAATTAATTAGAATTATTAAAAATACTAAAAAGACTTAGAAAATTAAGAAAATTTTTATAAATCTAATTAACCATCATGGGAATCCTAAAAAATTATAAAAAGTTAATTTGATGTATTTTTAAACTAAATAACTAATTATTAATCTAATTACTTATTAATTTCTAATTAAACTAATTATATTACTATATAAAAAAAAAATAGAAAATGATCAGTAAAAATCCTCGAAAAATTTATAAAGATGTTTTAACTAAAATAAAAGCTAAAAAAATTATAAAAACTAGGTTATACTTTATAAAATCTAATTATGCTATTTAATTACTTAATATTAATTAAAACTTAATTAAACACTAAAAGACAAAATAAAAATCTGGAAAAATTTATAAAATTACTTTAACCTAAAAGAGAATTTCTAAAAATATCAAAATGATATATTGCTTATAAATAAGCTAAAAAGAAAATTAAAATTGATAAATCCTATTAAATAGAAGCTATCACTAATATTAAAGTTGAGTTTTTTGGTTTTTTCTTTTTCCAAACTGAATATACACTAAAAATAAAGACTTTTAATAAAAACACTTTTC
The DNA here is from genome assembly GCA_030686995.1 of Artemisia argyi. NCBI lineage: Eukaryota > Viridiplantae > Streptophyta > Magnoliopsida > Asterales > Asteraceae > Artemisia > Artemisia argyi. The sequence continues at coordinate 95,414,427 of CM060688.1, forward strand.
ACACAATCCAGAAATAAGCACTTTGAGTGCTTATTTGTCCACTCAGTTGACTTTTGTTGACTGAGGGTGTAAATAAGCTCAAATGAAGAGTGTGGGGCCCACAATGATAACTTTTGGTTTCTCTGAGTTAGTAGAACCTTAATAAGCAAGAATAAGCCAAATAAGTGGCTTCAATAAGCCAATAATCACAAATAAGCTATTTGCTTATTCCATTCTGAGGCAGTTATGGGACAGACTTTGGGCACAAAGTTAAGTGGGGTCCACTGGTCTTAAGGTCAAACAAAAGGTCAACCCTTGATCCTGGGTAGGAGGGGGTTGAATGGTGCCAAGTAGGAGGGGTGGGACCCACTGGTTCAGTCACAAAACACCACCAAAGGTGGGTGAGTGAAACAAGTCTGCTGAGACAGGGCAAGAGCTTGCCCTGCAAGTGTCTTCCAGGGGTAATTTAGTCCAACAGAAAAAATCATAAAAATCAAACAATGGTGTGAATCAAAAGTTCTACTGGTATACTATGATCACAACAAGTTTCAGAATCTAAAACCACCCACAAAAATCAAGAAAATTCATCCCATATTGGGAAAAATCTGAGTTTTAGCTTTTCGACTTTTTAGAAAAACTTGAGATTTGACTTTAGGGAACTTTGATTGCTGATTTAGTGGTTTAGATTGTTATAATAAGCTGTATAAAAGTTAACTTAAGTAACAAAACACCTTGTGAAATGGTGTGATGAGTTTTGCACTTCAAAACTCACCACAGTTGACTGTGGTGAGTATTTCTTTGTGATTTTGACTTTTGCTAACTTTGGTACCAAGTAACTTGTTTCCCTGAGCTTGTATTCAACTAAACAACATGTAGAAACACAGACTTGCACAATTATATAAGTAGAATGGTACAACAGACACCAACCAAACACTCCTTTAAAAACAATAATTTATGAGATTCTGATTCAGACAAGTATAAAACTCAAACAAATGATAACAACTGATCTAGTTACTAATGTTTAACTAAAATAAACTTAAATAAACAGTTAGAACTACTTAATACTAAAGATGTGAGATTTTTAGCTTACAAAGCCTTCTAAGCCAACTGATAAGGACCAAAGAACAATAGAACCAATCCTAATGCCCTCCCATGAGGTTCCTAACCCACAGCCATCCTTAATACACTGTGCTCCATGCTCATTCAGCCAATGATCACCATTTTTTTATTTATTTTTGATTTTTCTTAAATTTTTAGTAATTATTGAAAACTGAGTTAAGAGTGTTCACACAAGCTTATGATGCTTATAAAACCTTGTTTCTGAGTTTGTGAGAGCTTCTGAGTAGATTAAACACACATTAGATGCCTTAATTAGAACTTGAGAATTTGAAATGAAACTTTGAAAAGTGAAAATGAGAATTAAACTTTAAACTAGACTTTCATTGATAAAAAGAGTTACAATACATTGAAAATAAACTGAGAAACATAAAAAAAAACTAAAAGATTACTCCTAAGCTTCTATCATCTAAGCTATATATAACGAGGCAAAATAATCTCTAGGACCTCCCATATGGCACCTTTTTGAATTCTGGATGACCCACATAGCTCTTGTTGACCTATTGACCAAATCCCAAACGTTGAATTAGCTTTTGATTGATCCTAGCCTTTGATCACGATTTTGGCGCCAAAAGTATGTCGGGGCAAGAATGGGTGGTACTGGTGGGTGTTGTTGAGGGAATTAATTGTGGTGGGTTTATTAGGTGAGGGGTATTAATTGTGGGGGGATTTGGTTGGAAAAAGGTGAGGAGGGGGGATGATTTTGTCCCTGGTTTCACGCTGGCTTGTTGGGGGAGAAGAAGGGTCAACGGTCTTCGTTGACCGTTTGACCTGGGTGGGTTTATTAATAAAAAGGGGAGTGGGCCGGGTAATTGTAGTGGACTGGGCCTAGGGGTGGGTTTGTATTTGGGTTTGTTTTGGTTTTGGTTTATAAATAACATAAGGGTCCGGTTTGTTTAGTTTAGGCACAAGGACCAATTTTGCAAATCCTTCAAAGTTGAGGGGCTGAAGTAGATTATTTACCAAAGTGCTTCCAAGGACCACTTATGCCAAGATTCCAAAGATCACAAACCAATTTTCCATTTTTCAAAATTTCAAAACTTCCCAGGGACTTATTTTGCCATATTTGGATTTTCAGGGACTAAACTTGTAATTTTAGAAAACTTGCAACCCAAGTGTAATATTTTGTGATTATTTGACTTTTAAAACCTTGGGTTGACTTTTCCTTTCAAAATAAATGCATAGGGACTAAAATTGACAAGTTTTGAAACTTGGGGGACTGAAACTGCCAATACTGCAAACTTTGTACGTTTTTTCTTTGTTTTTGCACATTTTGCTTTTAAAACACATAAAACACAATCCCTGGGATAATTTAAGTATTTTGATATCTTTTTGATTGTTTTTGTGCGTTTTGGCAGTTTAAATATATCAAAAACGATGAGTGTTTGAGCACTCATCACTAACGTTCAATATTTTGAGTTTATGTTCATGTTTACTATGAGTGGCTAGTAAGTTTATGCATTTGCTTAGATAATGTTGATTACTTAATGATTAGTCTATGATTGTGATAACATGTTTTAATTCAATTTCAAGTAAATCCTAAAACCCAATTATATTTAAGTTTCGTAGTGACATTTGTTGAATCAAGTTTGACTAGTTGATAGTAATTTCATAGGTCGAAAGATTAATTGTTATTCAACTAGTTATAATCATTTGTCTATGAATGATTGTTTTCCACCAAAATTATTCTTGGTTAAACAAAGAAACTAAAGTATAATTGTAATGAGAATGCTTTTGTTTTATCAAATCTGATTGTTTGTAAATGCGTAATCGGTCGAAAGTGTAGTAGTTTACAATCAATTGTAACATTTTGTCTATGATCGGTTACCTTTTGTATTGATCATTTCTTAAGAGTATTTGATAAAACAAAAGATTATTTTTGTGTTTAAGATTGTTGACCCAACCTTATGAACCTTGAATTAATCTTGAATTGATTGGTTAAACTTAATGCTTGTTTTTATAAACTAAAATCTTGACGAAGGTTTAACTTGTAAAGATAATAGATTAGAACACTATCTAATTATCATAACCAACATGTTAATAAAGTTATCACAATCATGCTTATCAAAGAGTAGTAAACTAGTCTAAGCAAGTGTAGTCTTTAATCATTTGAATTATCTTATTAATCATTATTGCTTGCATTTGAGATTTACTTTTTAGACTTACATTTAAATTCACTCACAAATCCTTGCGAACGATCCCGACTTACCATCATAATCTTGCTATAACGGACGAGTTCACTTGCTCGTATGTGTTATTTCTAGATCTGGTAATTCGACTTTATAAATTTAAAACTTGTACACACCGTGAGCACATCAAGTTTTTGGTGCGGCTGCCGGGGAGTTTGATCGTGTTTTCTGTAAGTTTTAAAGGTCCATTTCTTTCCTCGTCCGTTTCGGAAAAAAAAGAAAAGAAAAAAAAGAGAGAGTTTTCCTAGCTGTCCAACCGATCGGATACTTTTCTTCTGATTTGACAACCTGTTTTCATTCTTTGCTCGTGTGTTTAAAAATTGCCTAGATTCACTTGGTAATTGTTTGAAGACTCGTTCAACTGGAATAAACCTAATTTCACCTCTTTCTAATCCCGAAAGTTTGATTCGTAAACCAAGAAGAAGAACACCTTTTGTTCCACCAATAAACCGTGTACCAAGAGTACCAAACCCACCGTTTGATAACCTTTTTGAAGCTAAAGTCGTTTATAACCCATTCACTGACCAACCATTTCCCATGGCCGACGATCAACCCATGTGGGCCCCAAATCATACCGTAGCACCCACTCCTGGAGCTGCTATTGTTGCTGTTAACCTTGGTGATAATTTCACCGTGAAAGCTCACCATCTTTCTATGATCAAAGACCGCCAATTCGATGGCCGTTCGCGGGCCGATCTGCACAAACACATTGCCAAATTCATGGAAATTTGTGGTATGTTCCGATATGGCGACACCGATGTCAATGCCATCAAACTCAAACTTTTCCCATCATCACTCACCGGAGATGCAAAAGTGTGGTATAACGAATTAACCCTATGAACTATCAATACTTGGGAGGAGATGAGGCAAACCTTTGTTAGCCGATTCTTTCCACCTGCCATGTTTGATCGACTCATAGGAGAAATTCATGCTTTAAAACAAAAACCAAATGAATCACTAGTTGATGCCTGGCTTCGTATGAAGGATTTACTTCGTAGCTGTCATGGACATGGTTTAGGACGAGGAACTATTATCCAAATCTTCTACCATGGACTTGATGAAGCAGCCAAAGGAATTCTAGACGCTGGAGGAATTTTTCTCTATAAAACCCCTAACGAAGCATATCAATTACTCGAAGACCGAGTACTCCTTACACTCGATTGGCCAAAAGATTCCAAAACCAAACCCTTACGAAAAACCGTTGCTTTTGCCAAAAGTTCTGATTCCTCTAAACTCATGGAGAAAATGGAAGCCTTGACTTCCAAAATTGACTCGCAATACAAAGATCTTAAAGGAGAAATGAAAGAAATGCTAGACGGTTGTAACAACTGTGGAGGTAATCACACGTCATCCGAGTGTGACGATCAACCAATGGACGGACCTAAAGAAGGGGAAGCCAATTATGTCCAAGGAGGATACCGTGGAGGCGGTTATCGTGGTAATTATTACTGAAGAAATTCTGGAAATTGGCAAGATCGCCAACAAATGGATAACAACCGTGATTCTCAACCTCGAGTAGACAATCCAACTCCACCAAACACTGATAAAAAAACCTTAAGAAACTGGTTTCGAAAAAATGATGCAAGAATTCATGACCGTTCAAAGATCAACCAATGAGTTTGTTAAAACTCAATTCTTTAATCTCAAAACCAAAGTTGAGCAAGGTCAGAAAAATCATCAAGCTTCTATTCAGGATCTTGAGCAAAAATTTGGTAGACTTTCTGATCAATTTTCTTCCCGACCACCTGGTACATTACCAAGCAATACCCAATCCAACCCAAAGCCTTATGGATCAAACGATAAAACTTATCATCCAGCACAAACCAAAAATTAGCATATCAATGCTGTATTCACAAGAAGTGGTCTCTCATATGATCCACCACCAAACCCGAACCAAACCAACATTATCCATGATGATAGTGAAGATTGTAACAACCCATAAAATTTCATCAACATCATTTCCACCACAAGGTAATTTCACAGGTAAATTTTTGCTTTTCATTACATGCATGACTATCTAGACCTGCTCACGTATCCACATATGCCCAACACCACTATGTTTACACTATGTAAACACCCCACTATGTCAATTCTAGGTTCTAAACATCATTAAACTAAGTAATCTATCACTCTAGTATGCTATATCTATTAGAAACCCTAACAAAACCCTAATTGAACCCTATGTGTTTACGGTTATCTTTAAAACCCTAATTGCTTATCTGAACTAACTTGAAAGTGTTCAAGGCTTAGGTATAAGTTACATTAGAAACTTTAGGATATATTAGACTCCTTAAAATATAGTACAACCCCTAGAACTTAGGTACAAGTCCCTTAAGCACAAAATCCTAACTAGGTCATAACTTCCCGAAATTAAGTCTAGGGTTATTAGACACAAAAGGTACTAAAGTTTGCCAAAAAGTGCGATTTGGTTACTAAAGTTTTTTTGGTTACAAAGAGGTAACTTAAGTAAACGGGTTTGTCATTTAGGTTACTCAAAGATTAAAAATGTTACATGAATGTTACTGCGAGGGTGGGCAACCGGCTAATTACCGGTTCCCCTTGTCCACGTCAGCACCAAAGTTTAAAATGTTACAAAGAAGTTACTATAGTTTACAGGTTTATTAAATAGGTTACTGAACCTTAACAAAAAGTTACTATGGGTTTTTTTTATTATTATTATTAATTTTTTTTTATTTTTACATTTTTCTCCTTCGTATATCTTTGTATATTTTCATACATTTCTATCCGTTTTTATACATTTATGTACTGTATGTTTTTCCCTCTTGTCGTACTATCTTTACATTGTTTTACGTTTATGTACGTTTTTCTCCCTTGTCGTACGTTTTTCTTTAGTTTCGTACGTTTTTGTCCATTTTTGTACGTTTTCATCTATTTTTCGTATATTTTCACACGTTTTCATAGGTTTTCATAATTTTTTTATTACATTTGTGTGCGCATTTATACGCTTGTGTACGTTTCATACATCTTTTTACGTTTTCATACTAGTTTTACGTTTTTCTACACCTTTGTATGTTTTATACGTTTGTATGTTTTATACTTGTTATGTTTTATGCATATGTAAAAATATGTATAAAAACGTGTATAAAAAGTGTATAAAAATGTGTGAAAATGTGTAAAAACAAACAAAAACGTATGAAAACGAAAAAAAAGTAAGAAAAAATGTCTGAAAATGAAAAAAGTAAGAAAAGCAGATAAAAACGTAAGTAAAACATACGAAAACATAATAAACTGGGCAAAAAGGTATAAAAACGGACAAAAAACATATAAAAGCGGAAAAAACGTAAGAAAAACGGGCAAAACGTAAGAAAAATGGATGAAAGTGTAAGAAAATTGGCGAAAACGTATAAAAACGAACGAAAACGTATGAAAACGGAGAACCCGTAAAAAAAGGGTCAAAAAACGTAAGAAAAACGGACAAAAATGTATGAAAACCAAATTTTGAGTTAAGTATAAATGGTCGTTAGGATAAAGGACTAACAGTGCAAATGTTTGTTGGAAACGGCCGTTAGCTAACGGAAAAAACTAACGACAGTTAGTCTGAGGGACCATTTTTGAAATTAACGAAAAAAAACTGTAGTAGAAGGTTAAAACATACATAGTAACTTATATAACCGGTTACCAAACTTGAGTAACCTCTTTGTAACAAAAAAAACTTTAGTAACAAAATCGCACTTTTTGGCAAACTTTAGTAACATTTTTGTCTAATAACCCTTAAGTCTAAACTATCCCAAAACTTCACCACTTAGTATAAGCCTCTTAGGACTTAGGATTAGTCATTAGGCACTCATAGAACCCTAACCTAGGCACTAAACCTTAGGAGAAACCCTAATCTCTCACTAAGCAAAATTAGGTCATTTAGGTCTCAAAACTAGGTCAAAACCTTCCCAAATCTTTAGTATAAGCTACCACCACTTAGGAAATGATCCCTAAACGTCAATACTAGTCACTAATCACTCTTAGGACCCTAATCTAGGCACAAAACCCTAGGCTAAACCCAAATATCTAACTAGACAAAACTAGGCTAAAACTAAACCTAACATTTAAACTAAGCTACCATAGCACCTCAACCTACCCAACCAAGAACCCTAGCAGCTTAAGCACCTCAAGTAGTCACCCTAGTACCTCACAAGCTAGCAAGAAAGTAGGTGCATCACCTACTTGGTGTTTTGGCTGTTTTACACCACAAACGACCTATACCAGCCCCTACCTAGTATTAGCTCGTCCTTGTCATTCCCTAGACTCACCACATCAACCCCTAGCTGTAATGAGTCAACCCCCCCCCCTCATTGACACCTAGCACCCCAAAATGACACCTAATACCCTCGCTAACTCTATAAATACCCCCTCCATTCACCATTTCACTTCACACCTCTCCTCTCTTCTATCTCACTCATATTTTGTAGTAATAAGTCCCTAAGACCAGTAGGAGCCGAGTACAATAGCCCTAGTACTAGTCGAGTTGTAGTTTTGGTCTAGAAAACCCTAGTTTTCACTTTAAGCCTTCCCCGACCTAGGTAAGCCACAACCTTGACTCTAATAGCCTTAGTACTGACCTAAGATAGTTATAATATGCCTTAGACCCCATAGGAACCTAAGCTAGAGCCTTGATCATTTTCATTTAGAACTTTTCATTTTAAAACCCTAATTCTAGATAAATACATGTTTATATGCTAAATTGCCTTATTATGTGCTATAATCTAAATTAGATGACTTAAATGAGTATATATTAGATTAACATAAGCTAGGAAACTTAGCTGTTTCATTAAAATATAGTTTACTTGAATTTAGGATTAGTTTTGCAATAGTTTTCATGCATAGGGATATATATGGTAACTTTTTGAAAATATTAAGTCTAGGGACTGTTTTTGACATTTATTAGAAGTTATAAGTATAAGGACCCGTTTTGCAAAATTCTAAAACCTTAGGATAGTAAGTAAAATAAGTTATAAACTTAAAAGGACTAGTTTTACAAACATAGTTAAGTTAAGGGTATAAAGGGTAAATATTGAAAGTTTGTATAGTTTAAGGACCATTTCTGCCATTACTTGAAAATACATAAGTATAGGGTCTAGTTGTGTGAAAGATAGAAAGTCATATGCTTAATTGTTATAAGTTTATAAGTTTAGGGTAGATAGTGTAAATGTGTAAACTTAAAGGGTATAAACGAACTATTTTCATAATAAAATAAAAACCTATTTTTGAGTTAGAAACATAACACAATACTAGGGAGCTTCATGTGAGGAGTACCATGTGGATATTTCATATTGACGAGTTTGCTGGGTTTACGAATTAAAGTGCCCTGGCTCCTCAAACAATTATTGCATGTACTTGTGGATTATGATGGCCCGAACGGTTTTATGCTATAACTAAAACTTAATAACAACATAACTCAATAACAGGGAGCTTCATGTGAGGAGTATTAACTTCTGAATTATGATGGCCCGAATGGTATTATGTTGATAACATAGTACAATAGTAGGGAGGTTCATGTGAGGAGTATTAACTTCTGAATTATGATGGCCCGAATGGTATTATGTTGATAACATAGTACAATAGTAGGGAGCTTCATGTGAGGAGTCATATACTTCTGAATTGTGATGACCCTGATAACGCTCAAAATTAACACGTTTTTAGGAGCATTATTGTGGATTTTATGCATATATTTTGGTCACTTTTATGAACTTATGGTACTTAATTGAGCATAATTCGTATTTTAGGTTCATGGAAGGAAAATGAAGGAAAAGACGTAAAAATGAACAAAAACGAAGATTTATGCATGTACGAAGAATTCCCGACAAATGAAAGTCTCTTGGAGTATATTCGAGAAGAGAAAAGTCATGAAGTTGTCACTCCAAGGACTCAAGAATAAAGCACAAGAGGGAAAACAAGAAGTGAAATGAAGGAAAGAAGCTAAAACGAAGAAATAATGGAAGACTCGTTGTTCCCGACACACCTTCACCATTTTGGCCATAACTTGAGCATACGGACTCCGTTTGACCCCCCGTTCGCGGCCACGGAAAGCTAAGAGAAAGATCTACAACATTCGTGTTTATGACTTTTGCCCAACCGATCGGATGGAGGACCAACCGATCGGTTGGATGCTTGCTGACCTCCCCAAGTCATTTTTAATGCATAATTAAGTGTCATTAAGCCCCAAGTCCGATTATGTCTCCATAATAACTTCTAAACCTGGCATTTTATGACAACTTAGTGCCCAAGAAACTTGCTTGGAGGCTAAGGTTGATTTCTACTACAAATATGAGTGCTTAGGCTTAGTTCTAAGTGTGCATCCTAGAGGAAGGATTGTCACCAAAACAAAGGTGCATCCTAGAGGAAGGATTGTCACCAAAACAAAGGTGCATTTCTAATGGAAGATTTGTCACCACCTTACCACAAACTTCTGCCGTTCATGGATGACGTATCACCAAATATTGGAGCGATTCTCTAGTTTGGTTAGAAGTTGTAGTTGATTGGAAACTTTGTTACGTTGATGGGGCTTGAAGGTAGCTATAACCTTTCACCTTTACCTATTTGTAATTCATACTTTGGGTAAACCTTGTTACTTTTATATTTCATGATGCTTATGATTACTATGTTTGGTTGAATACAATTTGGTTTTGTTTTGAATATTTGTTTGGATATTGATGTGATTCTTGTGATGAATGTTCTTTGTGTACTTGTTTTCTTATTATTTTTCTTGTGGTTTGATCCGTGACAATCATAACCACCAACTTGTTACTTGTTTAAACAAACAAACGACACTTGAGTGCAACCAAGTCTCTTGGGACGACCTTGACTTACCACTACTATACTACAATTGACTAGGGTATACTTGCCCGAATGTGTTCCTAGTTAACCGGTAATTCTTGTTTCTATAAATTTAAAACATGGTTGCTAATTAGCACATCAAGTTTTTGGCGTCGTTGCCGGGGACTTGCGTTTGTATTCTTGTGTTTGTTTAATTGTCTTCTTGTTTGATAAATTGCTCGTTTGCTTATTATATTGATTCCTTGCTTAATCATTATTCCGGCATCGCCGCAACAAATTATTGGCGCCGTTGTTGGAGTTTTGGTTTTTGTTCTTTAGTTATTATTTTGTTTGCTTGAAATGCTTGTTTCTCATTTTCCCAAAAATCTCTAATTTCTCATAATTGCTTAAATGATCTTGGCATCAAAACCAAGTGTTTTGGTGTTGGGATTTGGTTTCATGTGTTTTAAAAAAAAAAACTACTTTCAATGTTTGCTACCTAAATGTGCTCGAAAATTGTTTGCGAAAAAATAAAAAAACCACCAAAACAACCCAAATCGTTTGTTCCATTTTTTTCTTGTTATGTGAGTTTTGTGTTTTATAAGTTATGTGATCTCTTGCATGTGTTTGTGTTATTTGTTAGCGTTATTTTTTAGTAGATTAGTTTCGTATTAATTTTGAAATTAGACTATCTTGTTTTAATTTTTGTTACGTGACTAATTGTGTTTGTTTGCGTCTATGTGATTTTCGTTTTATGTGATTGTGCTTTTATTTGTTTATGCTTTTTGTGTCGTTTTATGTTTTTGTGTTTTACTAGTGTATATGTGTTTATGTGTTTTGGTTGTGTTCGTTACGTTATGTGTTCTAGTTTTATTTTTGTTCAATAAAAGTTTTTTTAGTAAAACTTGTTTCAATAAATTTATTGAAAAAAAAAATTGTCATTTTAGTGCCAACCGAATCGGATGTAATCCATGCCGATCGGTCGGAGCTCTCGGAAAAATATTTTTCATTTCAACCGAACCGGTTGGATGTCCAACCGAACGGTTGGAGCTCTCGTTAAAATTTTAAAATTGTGTCAATTTCCAACCGAATCGGTTGGATGACCGACCGATCGGTTGGACTAATCGGTAAATTAAAAAAAAAACATTTTTCTTATTTTGTTTTTATGTGTTGTGTTTGTGTTTAGATCGTTTAAGTTTAAATGTCTTTTGGTTTTTGCAAGAGCGTCATTTCTTATAATTCTACTTAAACTCGGTTTTGCTATTTTTAATTTTAGTACGTTGTAAATAAATAAGTGCATTTAAAAATAAATAAATAAAATAAAAATTGTTTTGAACTTTGTGGGTATGTTCACTGGAAACCCTCACGAGACTTCACTCGTCCACTCGGACCACCGAGGGGTTTAAAAGGCTTGTTGCATATGCTAAATGCAATCGTGATGCCTACGAAAGTGAGTTTTAGAATTTTACGTGTTTTTGTAGTTTAGTTTGTTTTTGCAGATTTAATAAGCTCTTGGAGATTGGATTATTGGTGACATTATACTTGGTGTGAAGATATTTTGTTGAATGAGAAATTGGTTGATCTCACAAGCTTATGCTAGCGTTTGCTTAGCACCTTATCCTATGGAGTTTGATCGCGATTTCTACGGCCCGGGAAGTTTCGTTTCTCTTGGACTATTTACTTACTTATTTATTTTTCCCATTTTACATGCTTTGAAGTTTATTATTCACATTTAGTACAATGCTTAACTTAAGTGTGGGGGAAAGTAAAATATTGGCAAACGAAACTCATTTTTAATTTTCTAAATTTTTGGGCCAATTTATAAATAATTTGTGTATACTTGTTTGCCCTTGTGTTCTAGTTATTTTCACGCTTTTAGGAGTAATATATTAGAATAACTTGATAATCCACTGGTGAAATTTGTAATTTTTGAAAAATTTGAGATGTGTCCCGATTAATATTGCAATTCATTCTGGGATCGATAACATTTGCTAGCGCATATTATAACCATTACCACTAAATTGTGAGGATTTAAGCCTATTTCATATATAGCATACATCTTTTATGCTTGAATATTTTGATATGAGTGTGCCGGTGATTTTATTTATTCTAGAACTTGTACTTGTAAATCATTACCATACCGCAGTAAGATCGCATTCGTGTGATATAAGTGTATTCGTGTGATAAAGAGGCACCCTTAGGAATAAAACCAAATGGCCATCCGTTTACAAAATAATTTTTGCTAACCACATCGGTTAGTTACCCTCGTATTTGGAACCCATTTGTTAGCGTTCATCTTTAGCGCAAGATACCCCTAGTTACACCCTCCGAGCCATCCTTTTCATTTTGTTAAATCCAGAAAAATACAAAAATATTTTACACTTTAAACCTTAGCCTTACCCTTGTCAGAGTCTAAATGGTGGGTTGCTAGTTGCTTGGTATGATGGATTATTTTTGATGATTTATAGTTAGCCACACTTTGTCACTTGTGTGTGCCATTTCAACAAGATGAAGGAGACGTCTTTCGTATTTTGTATTTTTTGTGGTGTATGCTTATAAGAAGTGTGGAGGAGATGTGATGAAAAAAAAAGAGAAGAAAAAAATATAGAAAAGAAAGAAAAAAAAAGAATAAGTCATCGAAAAAAAAAAGAGAAAGAAAAGGAAACTATATATGTGGTGACAATGATAGCAAATGTGCTATATTATGTATGGAGATGAAGAAAGAAAGTTATGTGATATGTTGTTAGTCAATGTGCTAAGTATGAAGAATATTGTTATGGCAAATCAATGTATCGATATGTGAAAGTTTGAAGAAGAGAAGATTGTAACTATAATCATTTACGGGTTCGTGGTTTGTTTGGTGACTAGCAACATGGACTTAGACTTGACTTTATTTTTCTTTTAAAACCAATTTCATAAATATTCCCATGCCTTATCCCTACCCTTACCAAATTACTTTATCTAACCGGATATAGTAATGGCTTTGTGAGAATATCAAGTGCAAGAATATTGTAGTGACCATCCGGTTTTTGAGTAATTAAGAATTCGCGTCAGCGATCTATTATGTTTTTGTATGAGATGTTTAAATATAAGCTTGGTATAAACCCTTTAGCCTAACATTACAACCCGAATAAAAGACCTCTTTAGATGTTTACACTTGGTGCTTACGCCATGTCGGTGGAGTTTTGTTTCTTGTACAAGCCTATGGTAATAAACAAATCATGACTGAGTAATGAGTGTGATTTCTCTTATATATACTCCACTACCTAAATAAATGAGTGATTGAGTGAATTATACTTTGTTTCTTTTTCGTGAGGTGCCTAGAAATGTTAATCAAGCAAGAAAATTATTGGGTATTGTCAAACATCTCGGTTTTTCACCACTAAAGCTTAAAATGATGAATCTTATCTTGTACTTTTATTTGATAGATTTGCATCATATTTTTCTAATCATTCTTGTGCACCATGTGGATTTATTTTCTTAATTCTAGATTTGCTTGAGGGCAAGCAAAGTTTAAGTGTGGGGGATTTGATAACGCTCAAAATTAACATGTTTTTAGGAGCGTTATTGTGGATTTTATGCATATATTTTGGTCACTTTTATGAACTTATGGTACTTAATTGAGTATAATTCGTATTTTAGGTTCATGGAAGGAAAATGAAGGAAAAGACGTAAAAATGAACAAAAACGAAGATTTATGCATGTACGAAGAATTCCCGACAAATGAAAGTCTCTTGGAGTATATTCGAGAAGAGAAAAGTCATGAAGTTGTCACTCCAAGGACTCAAGAATAAAGCACAAGTGGGAAAACGAGAAGTGAAATGAAGGAAAGAAGCTAAAACGAAGAAATAATGGAAGACTCGTTGTTCCCGACACACCTTCACCATTTTGGCCATAACTTGAGCATACGGACTCCGTTTGAACCCCCGTTTGCGGCCACGGAAAGCTAAGAGAAAGATATACAACTTTCGTGTTTATGACTTTTGCCCAACCGATCGGATGGAGGACCAACCGATCGGTTGGATGCTTGCTGACCTCCCTAAGTCATTTTTAATGCATAATTAAGTGTCATTAAGCCCCAAGTCCGATCATGTCTCCATAATAACTCCTAAACCTGGCATTTTATGACAACTTAGTGCCCAAGAAACTTGCTTGGAGGCTAAGGTTGATTTCTACTACAAATATGAGTGCTTAGGCTTAGTTCTAAGTGTGCATCCTAGAGGAAGGATTGTCACCAAAACAAAGGTGCATCCTAGAGGAAGGATTGTCACCAAAACAAAGGTGCATTTCTAAAGGAAGATTTGTCACCAACTTACCACAAACTTCTGCCGTTCATGGAGGACGTATCATCAAATATTGGAGCAATTCTCTAGTTTGGTTAGAAGTTGTAGTTGATTGGAAACTTTGTTACGTTGATGGGGCTTGAAGGTAGCTATAACCTTTCACCTTTACCTATTTGCAATTCATACTTTGGGTAAACCTTGTTACTTTTATATTTCATGATGCTTATGATTACTATGTTTGGTTGAATACAATTTGGTTTTGTTTTGAATACTTGTTTGGATATTGATGTGATTCTTGTGATGAATGTTCTTTGTGTGCTTGTTCTCTTGTTATTTTTCTTGTGGTTTGATCCGTGACAATCATAACCACCAACTTGTTACTTGCTTAAACAAACAAACGACACTTAAGTGCAACCAAGTCTCTTGGGACGACCTTGACTTACCACTACTATACTACAATTGACTAGGGTATACTTGCCCGAATGTGTTCCTAGTTAACCGGTAATTCTTGTTTCTATAAATTTAAAACATGGTTGCTAATTAGCACATCAGGCCCGAACAATGTTATGTTATATCTAGAAACCTTAAGAGTAATTACTTAAAAACCTAGACTAAGACTTGACATACATACACACACACACACCAAACCCTACCCCCAGGATACGTGAGTCAGCAGTCTAATCCTTGAGTCACTTTTCACATCAATCACATCATCCTTGAGCCTAGGTGAGTTTTCATAGCCTCGCACCTTTTTAAACGCTTTCTAAATTATTTACAAACCTTGTGAGGGGGATACATGCTACTTGCTTTACTTTAAACCGAATACAAGTCTTTTCATTGATTATTCCATGAGTAAACTATCTGCCACCACTATACACAACAAAATTCATAAATCTAATCGTTTGGGATATTTTACCCATGCGAACACGAATATAGTTGATAGATCTATTGGAGTTTGATAACTCTCGTTGGTATTAACATCTTTCTGGATGGTACCAATAAGTACTATATTTGAATCCACTGAAGGATTAAATTTGGCAAGTTATCCTTCCCATCCCCTCATGATGGGTCTGCAGCCTACATGACCCAGATTGTTTAGGTGTGGTTCATGAGCTTAGTGCAATAACACCCTTGTCTGTAGTATTGTACTGATCATACAATACTGACAGATACAACTGTTTAAATATGGTTCCTACTACTCTACATGGGTGTAAAACAACGTAGCCCATGCTTTACCAAACTTGTATTCACACTACTACTACTACTACTACTACTACTACTACTACTACTTAAACCTATGACTATCACTCAACACCTAGTGTTGACTCTTTAAGCATGTATCTTAGGTATATAACCGTTACGGAGCTTTGGCAGGAAGCGGCACTGAACTCGGAGGACTTTCTATCTTGTTATCATTCAAACACTATTTCACACTTAGATTCACGGGACCTCATCTTAATAAAACTTTGATATTTTAATGAATGATAACTTATTTATAAAAACGTCTCTTTTTGAGTCGTTTTCTATTATTGCGACTGTGATTCCATGAAGTAATACCCCAACCCTAAATCCGCTGCGATCCGTGAAAATGGGAGTGTTACATATTGGCATCAGAGCCTCAGTTGTAGAGAACAAGGTCAAAACCTAAACTACAACTACTCTTCATAAGCCCGAGAAAGTCCTCAGTGCCACTTCCATCCTCCGCAACAACATAGGCTACAGGTTAGTTTAGTACTTAACTGCTAGATGCTGCATATCATTTCTATTATTATCTAGCTATGTCTACACCCTACTACTCTACCCATGTCTCATCAAGTTTACATCCGGAGACTGCTCTTTCCTCTCCGAATGTACTAGATTATCCCTCAAAACACTATTTCCCCGACTCTTTAGAAAACTCTAGGAATAGTTTAGATTCCCTAGCCTCTCTAAATTTCTCACCTTTTCCTAATAATCCCCCACTATCTCTTATCCCTCTACCCACTATTTTACCTTTACCCCAATACTACCCTCACCGACATTTGATCCCTAAAGGTTCTTTATACCCAAAGGATCAATGTTACTTAGGAGACCCACTTATCCTTTATCGCACTTACCTAGTAGTAAACCTAGCATATTTAGGAAACCACCTTATACCTTAGTACCTCCCTATACCCCCCACAAATCTTCCTACCTCATCTTGGAAATTTGAGGTTGGAAGAGATTCCCATAGGACACACTTAGAACACTAGGAAGATTAGGTTTAGAATATCCCAAACAGTTTAGGTAAAATATTTTGTGACCTTTTATTGAAGATAGAAAAAGGTCATAGCAATAACTAGATAGTAACCTAATAGGATTTATGCCTTAGAAAAGATAATAGATGATAACTAGCCATTTACCCACTTAGATATAGGAAATCCTTATGACTTTAGGTATTAGGTAATCGTAAGAGAAACCATCAACTAGTACACTTTAGTTTCCTGATAAGCTTTAGGTTAGAATTCCATCTTAGGATATGTACCATATATAATGGTACTAACTAGGATACCTATATGATAAGTTATGACACTTTGCTCTAGTTACAAACCCCTTAAGTACTTTCGAGGATAGAAACCCTATTTCCCCAACCATCCCTTATTAGGATACTTTAGAATACCCTGAACCCTAGGAAATTACCCATACTTAGGAAATATAACTAGTTAGGTACTTATTATGATCTACTCGAGGTTTTAGTTTACCCTATGAATAATGTGGAAAACTAGAAGGGGGGTTGAATAGTTTTACGTCTTTTTAATTTTATTATGAAAACTTAGTTTAGTTTTAAAACCTTGTTTGCTTTTAAAACTTTGATTCAATCTTATGTGAACTCAAATCTTGAACAATATGAACAAGTATATCTAAGTATGAACAATAATAATAATGTAAGCTAAGTATGTGAAATCAACACATGCATAATATAAACAATTATAACTATATATAAGAGATAAGTACGTAATCATTTATTTTATAATCCTTAGTTATATTTTGTATGAAAACTATACTTGATCGAAATGATCAATTATGTGTATGTAAGCTTTTTAGTTTGATTGTAAAAACTTTGTTTTGTGAATGAAACTTTCGTTTGATCTTTAAGTAAAATCAATACTAGCACTATATGAGCAACTATATATATATACTTCTACGTCTACAAAAGTAATAACGATATAAGCAAGATAATACGTAAGATATGGAAAGATCTAACCGCGAGACAAAGGATTTATAGTGGTTCGGCTACAAGGACACCTTCCTTGCCCTACTCCACTACTCGAGTCACCTACTCGAGAGTTTTCTTCACTATGTCAACAAGCTCCTTATGGCGGAGAAACCTTACACACCAATATACACACCACAACTTCGTCACAACTTATTCACACCTTCTACACAACTTCTTCACACCTAGTCACTACTTAATCACAACACTACTTCTTCACACCTATCTATCTTCACAACTATCTACTTCAAGCCTATCTTCTTCACACCAATTTACTTCACAACTAACAACTTCACACCTAGCTTCTTCACTATAATCTAATTCCTAACTTTTCTTCTTCACACCAAACAACTAACTAATCACACAATCAATATACCTAGCACAACTATCTACAATCACATATACACAACAATCTTCACAAAGAGTAATGTAAATAATCTTGATGATGTACCAACAACTTGTATGTGGAGGTCACAACAAGTTGTAATACTTCTTGTCTTGGGGGATAGAAGTATTCTTCTCTTGCAATTGAGAGGATGAAGTTTGAATCACTTTGAAACAAAGAATTATACACTTATGATCAAAGGATTAAGAGAATAGAAATGTGGATCTAGAACAGAAAGTTTAGGAGTGCAAAAGGTGAGAAAATTATGTGGAATGAACCAGTATTTATAGGGAGAAAAATAATGTTTGGGAGCGTGGCCGGTCCCCTTAATTGGGTGCCGGTCCCCTTAATAATTAAGAGGACCACCTAGTATAATTAAGGGGGCCGCCTAAGAAAAAAATATTTTTTCTTTAGATTTTTTGTCTTTTTGTGGGGAAGGTTTTTCCTGAAGAATGTAGCCGTTTTTTTGGGTTGAAATTTGAATTCAAAATATTTATTTTGAATAAAATATTTCTTATAAATACAAAAATGTTTTGTATAAGTTTAAAAATGTTTGTCCCACTTTAATAAAATGTAAGGTTTGTAAAAATAAAAATTCCTTTGATCATAAAATGCATTAGACACTTTGTTTATTCATACCTTAAGTGATATGGATGCTAAAGCAAATATTTACGACTAAATACTTGTTTACGTCATAATTTGTAGTTCAATGAGTTTACGTTTTGTGAGTATCAAAACATAGAGATATCGATATATGTTAATAATGTTTTTAGGCATTATTTATATCAACAATCTCCCCCTTTTTGATGATTACAAAACCTAAACTCATCAAGTCTAAAAATTAATTTTCAGACATGTATTTAGTGAGTTTATATTCACTTCTCCCCCTTTTTGTAGAATCAAAAAGGTTATACCGGCTAGCTTCATAAATGAAGTTAGACGGGATGAAAGCTCCCCCTTGATGTGTGCCCCCCCTCGTTCGATGGCACAAAGGGATCGAGATATGGAATGCTCGCAAGAAAAATATTAGAAGCACAAGCATATATGGAAGAATATGCAATATACAAATAACAATCATAGCAAACAAATATTAAGGATACATAACAATTAATTCAAAGAGATTATGTTAAAGATCCTAATTTGCCAAAGAGAGCCATCGGACTTGCTTGTAACAAAAGGTTGGTTGATTCGTATTTGAAAGTGAAAATCATAAGCATATAGTATGCTTAGATGGTTGATGATGGAGTGTTTGGAATGAAGATGGTTGAGTTAGGGTAAGGTTGTTGGATTAATGGAGGTATATGTTTGGGTCATGATTGTTGGAGAGTTTGGTTGTGGAGAGTTTGTAGCGGAAGAGGTTGATTAAGGTTTTGGATGTTGTTCAAGTGAGGGTATTGGATGTGATCTAGTGAGAAGATATTCAATCCAAGTGAAGTGTTCATTGAATGCAATGGTTTTTAGGAGAAAGAGGCAACAAGGTCAATTGTTGACATGCTTCTCAAGTTGATTTATGTTGTGTGGTGATGAGGGTGATCTAGATGAAGGTGGATCCAAATTGCGTTGAGTAAGATGTAAGGCTAAAAGAGCACTAAGCTCATGGGATTCTTTTAGCGCCTCAACGAACATTAAGTGTTCGGAGGAAGGTGATGGTGGTGGAGCATGATAGTTGTCTTGGGTGAGGGTTTGAACATGCAACATAGGAATGACATGTGAAGTTGTAGGATGTGGTGGTGATACTCTTGGTGGTGGAGACATGTTTGAGCTTGGGTAATCATGAAAACATGATACGGGTGGAAGAGATGCTTCATAAGTGGATGGTGTTTTTGTTGAATGAGCAACATGTAAAGTGTTGGTAATGAGGTTGGGATTATTGTTTTGGGATTGTGCATGCTCATCATAAGAAGGAGCATTAGTGGAAGCACGAATGGATGATTTTTTGTTAAATGGATCATTTGTGTGAGAGTGAGGTTTAGGTGTTGGTTGATTATGAACAACATCGCTTGAGTTGTGAAAAGATTATGAGGTTTGAGTGTAATGTAGAAGCATATGGGTGAGTAAAGGTTTTTGATATGTAATGTTGGTGAGAAGGAGAGTGAGGTGTTAGGTATGTAATGTTGAAGACATAGGAGGAATTTGGTGTTGGATGTTTGACAACATCATTTGGTTTGACGGGCTTTTAATGGAAGTTAGGCTTTCTTCTCAAAACGGGTTATTTGGTGGTTTTGGTTTAATGGGAGAGGTCATGAAGAGATGAGTATAGATTGAGAAGAATGAGAGTGTTTATAATGTAGGATTGGTGGGATTAAGGATGTATAAATTTTGATAGAGGGTTTAGGATAAAATAGGTTTATGAATTTTGGGAAGTGTAGGATGAAATGGGCTAAAAAGTAGAAAAAGGAAACAACACCTTCGACCAGCAGATGGCCGGTCCCCTTAATTGGAGGTCGGTCCCCTTAATAATTAAGGGGGCCGCCTTATGATTTAAGGTGGCCGCCCATCTGGTGATTCCCAGATTACCAGAAAAGGGTTTTTGGTAGTGAATTGCAGAAAGGTTATGTTTTTGGTTTCAAACAAGTCCAACTCTTTGAGGCAATTAAGCATATACTAATTATGTTGGCAATTATGTGGCCAAAACATGTTAATCAAAGAGATTAAGTAAACAAGCAATTTCATCTAGCATGCAAACATACTCATCAAGCAAGTAAAATATAAGTGCTAGGAAACAATAAGCAACATCAAGTATTTTATAACTACATAACTAGGAGGTTAAATCCTAATGTGTATCAATGTGCAATAAGTGGGTAGTTATGATAGCATGGATTTCTAGACTTGTACAAACAAAGTCTTAATGAACAAACCATGGTCCTCTTGATTTGATTTAGTTCACTTATAAGTGTCATTTATATAAATATAGATGACAAATATGAGATCACCATGCATGATTTTAAAAGAGACGTTTTTAGCATTATTCAACAATGTTTGAAAGTAAGTTTTCACTTAGATGTGAGAGTTATTTGAATAAAATAGATTGGGTTTTTACTTCAAAATGTGTGAATGAACGGTAAAGAATATTTTCCCAATCTTTAGTTTTGATCAAAACAAAATTGTGGATATTGATAGTGAAAACATGTTATTTAAAAGTGGGATAGTTATTTGAAAAACTATTTTCCAAAATGTGAGGTTTTTGCATATTTTTAGAGATATTAGATTTTTGACAACAAATATCATAAATCAAATATTTTCAAAAAATGTTTATTAAAGATCTCATGCTCAAGAGGATTGGTTAAGCATATTATTATCTCATGCTATCGTTTCTACATATCCTATGATCCTAAAGGAAATGAAGACGATAATTTATATGTTAGATGCGAGAGTGTTGAATGGGGTATAACCTAACATCTATAGTTCCTTAGTTTTTGCACGCTTATCTAACTTAATTCTATAGTCTACAAGAGCTTGTTTCATCCATAGTTTTCCTACTCGAGGGATCTAATCCTACTTCTATATTAACGATCGATCCACTTAACTCATTTCACTTCATCACCATGAGTTTGCTAATAGTGGATATAGAAGATTTTCATTTTCAATTTCGTTCGGCAATGAACAGTTTTATCTTATTCCTAGGAGAGTCAACCAATGATGTATCTAGGTTATAAGAATATAAGCAATTATGTACTAAGCATTAATCTAACTAATCATTTATCTAAGCATGCAAATTATAGTGATGAACTTAAAACAAACACGTACCTTTTAGTCTTCAATGGAATATCTTCAAGCACTTCAAGTGACCATGTTGACTTAAAGAAGTCATTTGTAGATGAGATTCCAACTTCTTCCAAGATTGACAACTTAGCCACTTGGTCCCCATTGTCTCATTGGTCCAACGTTGTTTGGTCCAAACATATTTAACATTTGGCTAGGATGCATGTATGGTGGTAATATTTCCCGAGGATTGTAACTTGGTTGATAATTCCACATTTGATTTCTAGTGTTATTGTAATATTGTCTATTTTGATTTCTTCTAGGTTGAGGTGTTTTAGATCTTGGATGATGATTGTTAGGTTTTCTTGGTGGTGGAGTTTTAGATCTTAATTTAGGTTTAGAGGATCCTACTTCGGTCTTTAAGGATGGTTTATAAAAAGTTTTTACTTTTTCATCATTCGCAATGGGTATTTTTCTATCTTTTGTAAGTATATACTTAGGATTTTATTCTAATGATTTTTGTTTACTAGATTCACATTCAAACTTTATACTTTTATTTTAACTAGTTGAAACATTAGTTGAAGTTAATTCTAGACCGGTTTTATCTCCCGAAGTTTCTTGAACACTTATTATTTTCTTAAGTGGGTTACTACAATTTTTAAACTTGTCAAGTTTGAAAATTTCATTTTTAAGTTTTTCGTTTTCATTTTTAACCTCTAAGCATGTTTTACATTTTATAAAAACTTCTTTTCCTTTTTCTAAATGTTGTAGTTTAATTTTTAACTCAAGTACTTCATTTTCTAATAGATTATTAATATGTTTTAGTGACTTATTTTTAGCTATAACCTTTTTACCTAATATGCATAACCTATTATATTCACTATCTAGGTCTTTTTCGTCTAATGATAAATTTTCGTCACTAAAGTATTCGGTTCCGGAACGTACCTCGCTTGATGTCTTAGCCATAAGATACTTTTCTTCATTTGTGGTTTCTTTCTTGTCCTCATCGCTATCACTCCAAGCACCTCCGATAAATGCCTTTTGATTTTGATCTCTTGACATCATTGTACACTTTCCGATGAGATGATTTGGATTGCCACATTTAAAACACTTCCTTTCATTATATGGTTGCCTAACATATCTTCCTCGTCTTTTGAAAAATTTCTTGAAGTCTCGTACGGCCATAGCATACTCTTCATCGTCACTTTTGGAGGTTGAGCATTCTTCGTCACTAGAATCCTTTTTAGCTCTCAACACAATTGATTTGCTTTGCTCCCTTTTTCCTTTGACCATCTCGGAGTCTTTCTTTATTATTTCTTCGTAGACCTTTAAGTTGCCGATCAATTCGTCAAGTTGTAGAGTTGACAGATTCCTTGATTCTTCAATAGCCGTGACTTTAGCTCGCCATTTTGGATGAAGAGCCCTAAGAAATTTCCTAACAAAATTCTTACTAGAAGAATTCTCATCAAGTGCTTTTAAACTTGTGATAATAGTGTTAAATCTAGCAAAAGCATTATCTATTGATTCCTCCTCCGGAATCGTAAATTGTTCATATTGTTGAACAAGAAGATCTATTTTGTTATCTTTAACTTGACTATTACCTTGGTGAGTGATTAGTAAAGAATCCCAAATTTCTTTTGCGGTTTTACACATAAAAATTCTTTCGTATTCTTTACGTGTTAACGCATTGTAAATAACCATTTTTGCTTCATTGTTTTTAGAAAGTCTTCTTTTTAAATCATCATTTTGTTTTTCAAAAGGTACTATTTCATCTTTATTTATTTCGGGATTATTTTGAGTAGGTAAAAAATTACCATTAGTAATAACATGCCAAAGATCTAGATCCTTTGATTTCCTATAAGTTTCGAATCGATTTTTCCAATATAAAAATCCATCACTTTCAAATAGTGGTGGTCTTTGCATAGATTGCCCTTCTAAATATTTTTCAGATTCCATAGATCGTTACAAGTTTTAAAATACAATATATTTTAAAAATCTTGCTAGACGTGGCTCCTGATGCCAATTGTGGAAAACTAGAAGGGGGGGGGGGTTGAATAGTTTTACATCTTTTTAATTTTATTATGAAAACTTAGTTTAGTTTTAAAACCTTGTTTGCTTTTAAAACTTTGATTCAATCTTATGTGAACTCAAATCTTGAACAATATGAACAAGTATATCTAAGTATGAACAATAATAATAATGTAAGCTAAGTATGTGAAATCAACACATGCATAATATAAATAATTATAACTATATATAAGAGATAAGTACGTAATCGTTTATTTTATAATCCTTAGTTATATTTTGTATGAAAACTATACTTGATCGAAATGATCAATTATATGTATGTAAGCTTTTTAGTTTGATTATAAAAACTTTGTTTTGTGAATGAAACTTTCGTTTGATCTTTAAGTAAAATCAATACTAGCACTATATGAGCAACTATATATATACTTCTACGTCTACAAAAGTAATAACGATATAAGCAAGATAATACGTAAGATATGGAAAGATCTAACTGCGAGACAAAGGATTTATAGTGGTTCGGCTACAAGGACATCTTCCTTGCCCTACTCCACTCCTCGAGTCACCTACTCGAGAGTTTTCTTCACTATGTCAACAAGCTCCTTATGGCGGAGAAACCTTACACACCAATATACACACCACAACTTTGTCACAACTTATTCACACCTTCTACACAACTTCTTCACACCTAGTCACTACTTAATCACAACACTACTTCATCACACCTATCTATCTTTACAACTATCTACTTCAAGCCTATCTTCTTCACACCAATTTACTTCATAACTAACAACTTCACACCTAGCTTCTTCACTATAATCTAATTCCTGACTTTTCTTCTTAACACCAAACAACTAACTAATCACACAATCAATATACCTAGCACAACTATCTACAATCACATATACACAACAATCTTCACAAGGAGTAATGTAAATAATCTTGATGATGCACCAACAACTTGTATGTGGAGGTCACAACAAGTTGTAATACCTCTTGTCTTGGGGGTTAGAAGTATTCTTCTCTTGCACTTGAGAGGATGAAGTTTGAATCACTTTGAAACAAAGGATTATACACTTATAATCAAAGGATTAAGAGAATAGAAATGTGGATCTAGAATAGAAAGTTTAGGAGTGTAAAAGGTGTAGTGAGAAAATTATGTGGGATGAACCAGTATTTATAGGGAGAAAAATACTGTTTGGGAGCGTGGCCGGTCCCCTTAATTGGGTGCCGGTCCCCTTAATAATTAAGGGGACCGCCTAGTATAATTAAGGGGGCCGTCTAAGAAAAAAATATTTTTTCTTCAGATTTTTTATCTTTTTGCGGGGGAGGTTTTTCCTGAAGAATGTAGCCGTTTTTTGGGTTGAAATTTGAATTCAAAATATTTATTTTGAATAAAACATTTCTTATAAATACAAAAATGTTTTGTATAAGTTTAAAAATGTTTGTCACACTTTAGTAAAATGTAAGGTTTGTAAAAATAAAAATTCCTTTGATCATAAAATGCATTAGACACTTTGTTTATTCATACCTTAAGTGATATGGATGCTAAAGCAAATATTTATGACTAAATACTTGTTTACGTCATAATTTGTAGTTCAATGAGTTTACGTTTTGTGATTATCAAAACATAGAGATATCGATATATGTTAATAATGTTTTTAGGCATTATTTATATCAACAAATAATACTACCGGATATGTATTACTCATAACCCCTAAGAATTTAGATTAGGTAGTTTTGACACCTTAGAACCCAACACCTCATAAGATGGAAGAATATTCCTTAGGAATATTATTCTTGAACTTTAGGCATTGTAAGGTTAAACCTAGGACATTACCCTTAAATCCTTAAATCCCCTAAAACACTTCCCCTATCATTTCCCCTAATGATGAGAATCTTCGTTCTACATCATAACGATCTGAGTTCATTTTGAATTCAGTAAACTACTCTTCCTCTGTCTCTAATCCCCATTCCTCCGAAACTTCTTAGTTTCCCTTAGCTAGAGAGCCTTCCCCTAACTACTCCTATATGCAAGTATATAATAGTATTATATGCGAGCATACTTCTATCCTTCCCTCTTTACTTCCTACTCCCCTAGATCACTATGATTCCCAAGGTAGTTTCCCCTCTTAGAAAACCCGTAGTACACATTCTAGGATCCTCATGTTGAGGTTAGAAATAATTTTAGGATGCCCATAGGAAAACCTAGGATCAGAAATAGGATACTTTAATCACCAAAATAGGCTATCTCTAAGAAATCATTGAGGAAATAGAAAATAAGAAAAATCTTGAGGTTAGAAACTGAACTAGGAAAAAATATTTCTATAAGATAGGATTTAGTTTAAGATAAGAATTATACTTAGTAACGAGGATATTAGAATTAGATTAGAAACCTTTAGGATACAATATAAGAAACTTAGGAATAACAAAGGATTAGATTAGTACATCATGAACCTAGAACCTTAAACCTTTAGTACCTAGTCTAGTAACAGGGGTAGAACACTTATGAAGTATTAGACCCTTATTAGGATTTTCCATACACTATCCTCAAAGTCATGTAGTATAAGGATTTAGAAACCCCTAGGAATAATATACCTTTAGGATACCCCGAGCCTACCCTAAGTTTTATAAACCTAGACTTAGAATTCGAGATTACTAGTTATTATTAGGAATAAAACATTTGAGGATTTTAGATTACGACTTATGAATTGACACTTCTTAGGTTACACATTAGAATCCCACTAGGAAGATACTATGGATATTACCCTACCCGGTTTTAAGTACCTAGGACATAAGATAGACAATTTAGGTCAAAAGACTAAACTTAGAACTTTACCTAGAAATTGTAACAAACCCCTAGCTATAGTATCACCTATCCCGTCTAGCCCTTCTCCTCTTTAGGATCTCCTTCACTAACTAGGTTAAGAAAACTACCCTTAGATTTTAAGGCTATCATTAGAAAACTAGATAATCCCTTATGGATTATACCAAGAAACTTAGGGGGAAACAAACTTCGCGGGAATCTAGTAAATCTAACCCTCATTAGGATACCATCCTTCCAGGTATCCTACTCCTCCATCTTTCCTCACTCTATCGTTTAAATACTCCCATCTTTTCCTACTCTACCTATTCCTACTCTTCTGTTTTAATCCCACTCTTTTGTTATCCCCTACTCCTCCATACTTTTCTATTTCATCACTTGCCTTCCTTCCTTCCTCTTCACTTCTTCCTATAAAATCCATCTTTCCACTTCCTCCTATCCTTTCGTTTCATTCCTTTGTTATTTTTCACTCTATTTTTCCTACTCTATACTCTTTTCCTACCTCATCCTACAATGTTCTAAGAGTTAGAACTTGTACTTCTCGTCATTTCACAAGTTTCTATTAGTTAAAACTTGTAAGAATATCTAAGTTGGAGTTTTTGTAATCCTCATTATTACTGACTTATGATATAATCCTTCTAATCTTGTGTTATCTTGCAAAGCCATAACACAGGGTGCCATCCGGAAACTAGTTGCTAATAGTAGTATTGCAGCACTAGAAACCCAAGTTACTAACATGGCTAATGCTAATAACCCATGTCTATCCAGTGGGCCCATAACCCACAGGTCTCCACAATCTCTAAACCATTCCTCAAGACATTGTAAGTTTCACAATGTTTTTCTCAACTTCATGGGTCAATCCCATCAAGTTTCCAAATTCCAAGTCAAAACACTTGTCCACTCTCTCAAAACATTCCCGTACCACATTCCCTTAAGTGTGGTTAACCCTCTCCATTTTCCACTAATACTACTTAAGGATGATTTATAATCATCTTATTAAAATGAATTAGGGCACTTTTTCATCTTAATAAGAAATTATAAATCAGCAGACCATGAATTTATAAACTCTCACTTACAAGAATTGGGACGCCTCTACTTGCAAGTGAGAAGATGTAAATAAGTGAGTCTGAGTATTTGGCACACGTACAAACACTTCCTAATCCGTTTGTACGAAACAATTCCTTTTCTTCATCTACATCATCCATTCTTTCGAATCATAAACTCGTTCTCCTATCTCAACCTCTACTATTACTTTAAACAAAATCTCGGGACAAGATTTTCTCTAAAGGGGTAAGACTGTAACAACCCATAAAATTTCATCAACATCCTTTCCACCACAAGGTAATTTCACAGGTAAATTTTTGCTTTTCATTACATGCATGACTCTCTAGACCTGCTCACGTATCCACATCTACCCAACACCACTATGTTTACACTATGTGAACACCCCAGTATGTCAAGTCTAGGTTCTAAACATCATTACACTAAGTAATCTATCACTCTAGTATGCTATATCTATTAGAAACCTTAACAAAATGTACTGTTATGAAGCTTGAATGATAACCAAATGGAAAGTCTTTCAAGTCTCGTGCTACTCCGTGCCCTAATTTCCACAGAGCTCCGTTACCTAGGATACATGCTTAAAAAGTCAACACTAGGTGTTGAGTGAGAGTCATAGGTGTAAGTGATAGTGAATACAAGTTTCACAGGGTTCAATTGTTACATCCTTCAAGGAAAATGTACTGTGTGTGATAATTGTAATGCATGTACAATTATCAAGAGTTGGTATATTGCACTAAGCTCATGAACCACACGTTAACAGTCCGGGTCATGGGGTCTGCAGACCAAACCATGAGGGGACGGGAAGGATAACTTGCCAAAGTTAGTCCTTCAGAGGGTTAAAATATAATACTTATTGGTACCCTTCAGAGAGAGGTAGTACCAACGGGAGTTGTCAAACTCCAACAGATCTATTAATTATATTCGTGTTCACTTGTGTAAAATATCACAAGTGATTAGATTCACGAATTTTGTTATGTAGGGGTGGCAGATAGTTTACTCGTGCAACAACCAAAGAAAAAGACTTGTATTCGATTTAAAGCACGTATCCCCCTCACAGGGTTGTAAATCATTTAAAAGTGAGGCTTTGAAAACTCACCTGGGCTTAGGGAGATGTAAAAGGTGACTCGGAGACTAGACTGCCTACTCAGGTATCCTGGTGGTATTGTAGGTGTGGTTGTATGTCAAGCTTTAGTTATCTTGTTTAAGTTTCTTGAGTAATCATTCTTAGGGATTTTAGTGTTTTAGATATATCATAACACCATTTGGGCCATCATAATCCCGAAGTATAAGACTCCTCACATGAAGCTCCATACTATTGTATTATGTTATCAACATAATACCGTTCAGGCCATCATAATTCAGAAGTTAATACTCATCACATGAAGCTCCCTACTATTGAGTCATGTTGTTTATTAAGTTTTAGTTATAACATAACACCGTTCGGGCCATCATAATCAGTGGTCATGCAATAATCGTTTGAGGAGCCAGGGCACTTTAATTCGTAAACCCAACAAACTCGTCAAAATGAAATATCCACATGATACCCCTCACATGAAGCTCCCTAGTATTGTGTTATGCTTCTAACTTAAAATAGGTTTTTATGAAAATACTTTCACTTTATACCTTTATAGTTTATATATTTACAAAATCTACCCTAGACTTTTAAACTTATGTTATTAACTATCTAGACCTTACACAATTAGTCCCTATATTTTTATATTTTAGGAAAATGGTAGAAATGACCCTTGGACTTATAAGTTTTCAAAATTTACCATTTATACCCTTTTACTTTATAACTTTTGCAAAACTTGTCCTTATAAGTTTATAACTGTTTATCTTTTTTTCCTAAGGTTATATAACTTTGCAAAAAGGGTCCTTATACTTATATCTTCTAAGAAATGTCAAAAATAGTCCCTAGAATTAATATTTTTAGAAAGCTATGGTGGTGAGTCATGGTGGCTATAAGGCGGTGTAGGGGTGTTTGTGGTGGAGAAGTAGCCGTGGGGTGGTTTTGGTCAAAGGTGGTGACAAGTAGGCGATGGAGGTGTGTGCTTGGGTGCTTAGAGGTGCTAAGGTGGTGGGTAAGCTTCTATTTAGGTTGGTAGAGGTGCTTGAGATGCTTAGGGTACTTAGTTTTAGGTTTAGGATTAATTTAGGTTTAGTTTAGACCTAATTTGGTTTAGTGGGAGATTAGAGTCTAGCTTAGGGTTTAGTGCCTAGATTAGGGTCCTATGAGTGTTTAATGACTAATCCTAAGTCCTAAGAAGCTTATACTAAGTGGTGGTAACTTATGGTAAAGATTTGGGGTAGTTTAGACCTAGTTCCGGGAAGTTATGGCCTAGTTATGGTTTTGCGCTTAAGAGACTTGTACCTAAGCTCTAAGAGGTTGTACTAGGGTCTAAGGGTACTAAGATATCCTATTGTTCCTAAGGTAACTCATACATAAGCCTTGAACACTTTCAAACTAGTTTAGATAAGCAATTAGGGTTTTGTAAACACATAGGCCTAATTAGGGTTAGATTAGAGTTTATTAGGGTTTTATGATAAATTTAGTGTATTAGATTGATAGATTACTTATTATGGAGTTGTTGTGATCTTATGCTTGACATACCAGAGGTTTATAGGATGTGTGGGTAGAGATATTTGGCTTGTGTAGATACGTGAGCAAGTCTGGAGAGTCATGTAGGTAATGAATGCACATAGAAAGCAAAAATTTACCTGTGAAATACCTGACATAGGTATTTGTAGTGGGAATGATAGTGATGAGATTTTGTGGGTTGTTATAGTCTTACCCCCTTGGAAGAAATATCGTCCCGAGATTTAGTTGAACGTAGGGTAAAAGATGAACGAATTGACGATTCGAGAAAGGAGAAGTGATAGAGAGAGAAAGGAATTGTACAAACAAAGTAGGAAATGCTTGTACATGTGCCAGATACTTAGGTTCATTTATTTATATCTCATTACTCACAAGTAGAGGCGTCCCAATTCTTGTAAGCAAGAGCTTATAAATTCATGATCCTTTTGATTTATAACTTTCTCATTAAAATGAAAGAGCATCCTAGTTCATTTTAGTAGGATAGTCATCATAAATCATCCTTAAGTAGCATCGGCGAAAAATGGAGAGATTTTACCACACTTAAGGAAGTGTGATGCGGGAATGTTTTAGAGATAAGTTCCAGTCATGGTTTATTTTCTTATTTCCCTATTTTTATACTTTAAAGTTTGTTTATCACATTGAGGACAATGCTCAACTTAAATGTGTGTGGGGCGGGGGGGGGGGGGGGGGGGGAGGGGGTGAATAGGTAAATAAGAATAGATTCGTAAATTTCAGCTTTATTTTTAAATTTTGTTGCCCTTATGATCTAGTTATTTGTCATTTTTAGGATTTAATATATTAGAATAACTGGATCTATCCACTGGTAAAAATGGTAATTTTTGAAAAATTGAAATGTGTCCCGATTAATATTGCAATCCATTCTGGGATTGATAACATTAGCTAGCACATTTTATAACCCTTTTCCACTAAATTGTGAGGATTTGAGCTTGACTCATATTTAGCATACATCTTTTATGCTTGGATCTTTTTTTTTTTTTTTTTTTTTTTTTTTTTTTTCAAGAAAAGGTAAATAGTATAAAACCAAAAAAGAATTTACAAACAAATAGCACAAGGAAGAGACTGCAAGGAAAACCCCAATGCATCTCAACACTTGCCTATAGAATCAAAAAGTAACTAATTTGGACAGTCCCAAACTAGCAATACACTAATACAATCAGAATTCTAAAACAAGGCAAACCCTCAAAACACAATAGACACAGATCAAATAGCTTAACCTATAGTCAAATTCATACTCTGAATACATGGAGTAATACAAAGGAATCGACCAATGTACACCCAAACATCACCATATGAAAAGACATATAAGAAGCAAACTGCAACTATTAATGAACTGAGGGATACCATACAACAAGAAATAATACCACTCAACAATACTTCAGTAATATCATCAACCTCATAAATGCTTAAATTATTATCATGTTCCAGTAAGAAAACCTTATGGCAGCAACAAACCAAAATGCAGTCCAGACCATAAACACATTCACAATGATATAGAGATATAACAGCCAGTATGCTTGGATCTTTTGTTATGAGTGTGCGGTGATTTTATTTATTCTAGAACTTGTACTTGTAAATCATTTCGAGACCTCTGTGAGATCACATTTCGTGTGTGATATAAGTGTACATAAGTGATAAGAGGCAATCATAGGATTTAACCCAAATAGCCTTCCACATTGATTTTTAGCTAGTTGCATTGACTAGTTAACCACCAATATAAACCCTTTTGTTAGCGTTCACTTTTTAACGCTAGATACTCCTAGTTACACCTTCTGAGCCTATCTTTTCTTTTGATAAAACCAGAAAATACAAAAATATTTTATACTTTTTAGCCTAGCCTCACCCATAGTCAAGTCTTGGTTGGTTGCTAGCTATATGGAAAGATGGATGTTATGTGGGAAATCATGAAGTAAAAGAAGTTGTAATTCTATAAGCAGTGATCGATGTGAAGTAAAAGTATCGTCATCGCATCTAAATGATGACAAGTGTTATTATGTTAAAAAAAAAGTCATCTCAACTATAAGGTGACAAGATTAGCCAATGAGCTAAAGGAATAATGTATTGATCGATTAAGTATGGAGTTTCTCAAGATTACATGATAGCGGTTCAAGATAGCTAGCAACATTTGGTTTGTAGACTTTGACTATTTTGTATATTCTTTATTCTTATCACTCTCTAAATCTATCCCATGTCTTATCCCTACCGTTGACTTTGTGAAATTATCAAGTGTATGGCATGTAGTGACCATCCGACTTCTTGAGGAACTAGGCAACATGCTAGCGATCTAAGTTATCCATAGTGACCATTCGTTGTTTAGGAATGCAAGAATTCATGCCAGGGATCTATTATGTTTTGCATGAGATAGTTACACGTAAGTCCTTTATAACCCTTTAAGCCTTAAACCCGAATAAAAGACCTCTTTGATATGTATACTTGGTGCTCATGCCATATCGGTGTAGTTATGTTTCTTTACAAGCCTATGGTAATATTTAGATCATAACTGAGCAATGTGTGTGATTTCTCTTATACTCTACCCTAAAGTGAGTGTTTTGAGTGAATTATATCCTATTCCTTTTTCGTGAGGTGATTAGTAATGTTCATCAAGCAAGAAAATCATTTGGGTATTGTCAAACATCTCAATGCTTCATTTATAAAAAACTTGAAATGATGAATCTAACTTGTACTTGTACTTGAAAGATTTGCATCACATTTTTCCTAAATACCTTTGAGTACTATGTGGATAATGTTTTTACTTCTAGATTTGCTTGAGGGCAAGCAAAGTTTAAGTGTGGGGACTTGATAACGCTCAAATTGTGCATGTTTTTAGTAGCGTTATTTGTGCTTTTGTACATATTATTTGGTTACTTTTATATGCTTTTGTCACTTAATCGTATCAAAGTATGTTTGCAAAGTATATATAACCAAGTACAGGAAAAAGGGAGAAAAAGTGAACGAAAAGAAGGAATTACGATTGTACGAAGATTCACAATGTAACACCCCAACCCGACATGGGTCAAAATGCCACATTATGGTGTCCATCAGAACAAACAAACGTAAGGGGAAGACATATAAACAAAACAGTTACAAAGGGATTCTAAGATAACAAATGAACACTAACTCTATACAAGATGAATTTCAAAACTGAAATACAAATCCAACTAATCTAATTGAAGCTAAAACCATGTCTAATCCAGAAGCAAATGGTATCTAATCATCAGGGTGGTCCACTAAGAGCTCCTATGCACTCGTCACTCAATCCCAACTTCCAACCTAAAACCTGCCGCAGGAAAACAGGTTTCCCGAATTAGCAAGTTTCCATATTTATTAAGTTTTCCAAAATAGTAATTTACTACTTTAAGGCTATAATTGACAATTAATAATATTTAAATGTTAAAATGACCAATATAATGGTTTAGGGTTAATCTTGTCAATTTAGTAAAGTTTAGGGTCATAAATGTAAATTATCAAAATTTAATATAAAAAAGTGTCAGATAAATTATTTAAAGGTTTATAGTATAATTTTATATTAAAGGATAATTTCAGACCCCGTAGTTCATAATTTATTTATTTGTATATTCGAATCAAATTATACCACGACGACCCCAAACTGCGTTTCAAACACTCACGAGCATACCCACACGACACACACGTGCATGCTTGCCCCTTTCAAAAGAGTATGTACATAAATGTTTTACCCTATTCGACCAATGCATGCGAAAACCAGTTTCTTCATTCTTGTTCACACTCACCCCAAACCAAAGTTGACACATACAATCACACTCTTTTCTTTTTGTTTTTTAAATGACATGCATGCATGTTAAATGAGCCAAACAGTATACTCAATACCACCTTTCGAACCCACAACACACTAATACTCTTGTCGACTTCAAACCACACCGAGGCACACTTATTAAATCCTACGAGACAATTTATCCTTTTCTCTATAATCCAAAACGATAACAAACCCACACAACATCTACTCGATACGTTTTAACGAGACTAAAAGAAATTTGAAATGACCAACCATTTTCCTCCATGCCCTCGTTAGACCCACCCTCACGCATAAAACAAGCCCAAATGATTTCATTACTCACACCTATATCAGCCTTATAGTCACGTATACAACATGCATGCCCAATATTAGTTATTCAGGTTTTAAATCAAATTCAAATCGTATCGATCTGGTTAACTTATATATATAGTAACTAGATTATTACAACGTATTGTACATATATAATGTGCATGTTCTAATAACAATATCAAAGATGTATACTCATTCATTATTTCATATAGATCCTGTGAAGAGGGAGTAGTTCCGGTTTCCATGTGCTTTCCTGGTTTGTTTGTTTGCTTTGTATAAGGTACAAATATTCTTCCCTTTTCAGTAGGGATTTCTCATGACTCTCTTGATCCTTGACACTGTTATGATTCCCTTTTGATATGCCATTGCTATGATCCTTTTGTTATGATCTTTTGATATGATCCTTCTGATATGAGCTTGATATGATTCGTTGATATGATACCTTTGATATGATTCGATATGATTTTGTTTGCTATCCTTTATGTTATGATGATCTGTTACTATCTCATTTATATGACACTCTGTTCTGATGATATGCTCTGATTGATTTTGCTATGATTACTTTGATTATGGATAGCTTTTGTTCTGATATGTTCTGTTCTGATGTCCGAGTTTTTAGTCTAGTCATGGAGGTACCATGGCCATGTCATTGAGGCACCAATGGCACGACACTTTCTTTGGAGGTGTGATTGATCCACTGCGCCCCCTTTTGTTTTGATATGATATGTGATCACTTGCCATTATGATATGTGTATATACCTGTCATGCGAGCTGGTGTATATATATGATTTGTTTTGCATGGGGCGTATTGAAGCATCCTAGGTTCTGTTTTGATTTGTGAAGACAGTGACTGGCTGTGCGTGCCTTGCACCCCATTTCACTTCTGGTACATTGGAGCTAGCTACTCTTTGTACACCTATGATTTGACGGATATGTGATTATGTGATTTGAGACCTATTCGAGTGGCTCTGGTAGGTCGGCTCGTGGCTTTCCTATATTTCTTTGTGTTTATTCAAGTGGCTCGGGTAGACAAGCCTTTGTTGATACGTGCTCTATGATTCTGATTGTTATCTGATTATGTTTCCACTTGATCTCTTTATGATGCTTCATTCAGTTGACTTATGATTGTTGCTTAGTTGACCGTTGATCTCTTATTCATTTGACAGATGATATTCATTTCAACAGAAGTTTATGATTCCCGTTTCCTATATTTATATACGTTTTGATTAAATTTTGATTCTCATTTGGTTTGTTGCTCTGGTTTAAGTGATTATGAGTGTTTGGTTTTAATTAATGTCAAGAGAAAGGAAAGACCATTTGTTAGTTTCTTAACAAAAACTGGGATCAAGTAAGACTTTAATAAACCAAGTTAATAACTTATAGATTTCTACTTGAAAGTCATTTTGATCAAGATCTCAGATTCGTAAAAATTTGCAAGTTATATATAGTATTTTTTGCTTACATTTATGTGAAATAGTAATGTTATTAAGTACGTGTATTTTGATATTAGATGTTTGTATAACGGTCATTTTTTTGTAAGTATTTGATTATTGTAACTGTTATATTAAAAGTTTTAAAGAAGTAGTTGATGAGTGACAGTCTTTCTTTAAATTATTATAAAGTATCCGTTGAGTAACGGTCTTTATATTTCAAATGTATTTGAAAAATAGTCGTTGAGTAACGGTCATACACACATCTTATTTATATATTTGATTCATTCCTTCATCCATTGTCTCACCCTCTAACCTTATATTATTCACAGTTCTATTCCTTTCACTGTTGTTGTTTGTTGGATCTAATTCCTTTCTTTTCACAATTGGTTCCATGAATTCGCTTCTTAAAGAAATACTTGTTTTTTACTCTACCATTCTTACACCAGAAAATGCTTACTTATACGTGTTTGATGAGAATGAACGCTCTTACTTTTGTCTTTAGAGACTCTCTAGACCATAGGATGCTTACTTGTGTTTTAACTACATGAAAAGCCTTGCTTATATGCATCAATCCCATGGTTAGATAGTCTCTAGAGACATAAGTAAGATTTGTTCCTTTTGTGAGTGTCTCTTAAAGGAAACAACATTAATTTGTGATGAGATATGGTCTCCTTCGAATATCCCAGAGGAGATAATCCCACTGATAACGCTCAAATTGTGCATGTTTTTAGCGTTATTTGTGATTTTGTACATATTATTTGGTTACTTTTATATGCCTTTGTCACTTAATCGTATCAAAGTGTGTTTGCAAAGTATATATAACCAAGTACAGGAAAAAGGGAGAAAAAGTGAATGAAAAGAAGGAATTACGATTGTATGAAGATTCTCAAGCTGAGATCCAATCCGTTCAAGCATTTCATGAAGAAGAATCCAAGTTTTCATCAGTCCAAAGATCTAAGGCAAGAAATAATCAAGTTTGGTTGAAGAACAGAGAGTCATGAGAAAGATACAAGTTAAAAACACGAGTTCAAGAAAATTGTTGACAAAACTCATCCAACCGATCGGTTGGACATTCAACCGATCGGTTAGATGAAATTACCACAACCATCTGATCGGAAGCATCCCACAACCGATCGGATGGAGCCCTCATACTGATTATGGAGACTTCATTTGGTTCGATTCTAGGCCTTTTTTTTGGCATTCTAGGTCCTTCTAAACTCCTTGGAGGCCAAGTTGCAGCATTTGAGATCCTAGGCTTGATGAGTAGTATAAATAGAGCTTGGAAATCATTTGTAAACAACAATAATAAGAAAAACAACAAATATCACAACTATTAATCAATCATAAAATAGCTCCCTAGTTCTCAAATTCGTCCATAAAAGTCCAGGAAACTTTAGAGGCCCAAAAAGTCAATATTTGGAAGTCAAACTCTCAAGAAGTCAACACCAATACTTAGGGTATCATTACCTTATCATTTGAAATCACGTTTCAATCATTGCAAGACTTTAATTATGGTTTCTAATGTTCAATATTCTGAGTTTATGTTCATGTTTACTATGAGTGGCTAGTAACTTTATGCATTTGCTTAGATAATGTTGATTACTTAATGATTAGTCTAAGATTGTGATAACATGTTTTAATTCAATTTCAAGTCAATCCTAAAACCCAATTATATTTAAGTTTTTTAGTGAAATTTGTTGAATCAAGTTTGACTAGTTGATAGTAATTTCATAGATCGAAAGATTAATTTTTATTCAAATCTGATTGTTTGTAAATGCCTAATCGGTCGAAAGTGTAGTAGTTTACAATCAATTGTAACCTTTTATCTATGATCGGTTACCTTTTGTATTGACCATTTCTTAAGAGTATTTGATAAAACAAAACATTATTTTTGTGTTTAAGATTGTTGACCCAACCTTATGAACCTTGAATTGTTCTTGAATTGATTGGTTAAACTTAATGCTTGTTTTTATAAACTAAAATCTTGACGAAGGTTTAACTTGTAAAGACAATAGATTAGAACACCATCTAATTATCATAACCAACACGTTAAGAAAGTTATCACAATCATGCTTATCAAAGAGTAGTAAACTAGTCTAAGCAAGTGTAGTCTTTAATCATTTGAATTATCTTATTAATCATTATTGCTTACGTTTGAGATTTACATTTTAGACTTACATTTAGATTCACTCACAAATCCCTGCGAACGATCCCGACTTACCATCATAATCTTGCTATAACGGACGAGTTCACTTGCTCATATGTGTTATTTCTAGATCCGGTAATTCGACTTTATAAATTTAAAACTTGTACACACCGTGAGCACATCAAGTTTTTGGCGCTGCTGCCAGGGATTTTGATCAAGTTTTCTGTAAGTTTTAAAGGTCCATTTATTTACTTTTCTGTTTCCTAAATTAAAAAAGAAAAGTTTTTTGAGCTATCCAACCGATCAGATTACCATGCAACCGATCGGACATAACAAAATGCCTCACCCATCCGATCGGATTACCATCCAACCAATGGATTAGAGGGGAATGGAACTAAAAGCATGTTTCATATGCAAAAGATTGCTTCATCGTGTATACTAAACAAGTGCAATACCTGTGCGTTGCGCGGATGCACATATTGCCTAAGTATGGAAGAGTTTAGATTTGTTCTCTAACATCATCTTTATTGTACAGATATTGAAATCTTCTAATTTTTTTTAAATACTTGAAATCCTTCCCACCCAGTCATATTTTGAAAAGGTATATGAGTTCATTAGTTTTGAGCGTTGAATACTATCCAATTATTCGAAATTTCGATAATCACGTGTTTCACTTCAAATTTTTTCAAATTTGGTCAGATTTTAGCAAATGAAGAGCAAAATTGTTTGTTACTTATATACATATTCAAAGACTTGTTAATATTTAAAACACAACTTAAAAAAATATATGTAATTTCGTATAAGCTCGTTAGATGAAATGGTATTCTTATTTCTTTTTAAAGCATAATATGTGTTTCTTTTGTAACTTCATAGATTTTCTAGTAAAAAAGTTTGCGTGTACTTTTGTTCAGTAGTACAATTTCTAGACACCATGAGAGAACATATAAACATTTTATCATGAAATTAAGAGAAACTCTTGAAAATACGTTAAGTATTTATAAAGTTGGTGATAAAATGATTACCGTTTGTTAATACCTTTGAACTAATTATAATGAGGTGCCAAAAATATAAACTTGTTACTGGCGGAAGAGAGCATAATAAGATATTAATACATTTTCAGTGGTGGTTGAAGGTAGATCAAAATAAGGGAGTGGAATATGGGATAAATCGTTAATATTATGTTTTATATTTGAATGACACATTTCAAAAAATGATCCATGGATAATAAATTTGTCCAATTCTTCTTTTCAAGCTTATCAAGTTTTGTAAATAGAAATGTGCTTAAATCATCAGAATACATGTCGAAAATTCAGGTAAACAGTTATAGATAAGGATGTATTTCATTTTAGATGGTTGAGATTCAATTTTATATCGATCAGACGGTTTAGAGGCAATGCCATGTGATCATTATTAACCACTGCTTCGTTAACAATGTATAAGTATAAACGACAGTGGTTTATGAGATACACCACCATCATCACCCGAAAAAGAACCGTTCTGGCCATCAGAAACAGAACCCTTACCCTTTACCTTCTTAGAAGCCTTTTCAGAACTAGAAGGCGAGTCTACCCCATGCGAAGAGCAACCAGGCCAAGTCAAACACTCACCGAATTTTGATACAGGTGAACCAAACTCACTACCTCTCTTAATCTTCCTATTCCTAGATGGTGTATCAGATAACGGACTTGATGGCGTCACGACAGCCTTAGCCACTAATCTATTTGACTGAAACGACACGTCAAGCTCTACAGGACTATTCTCTCAACCTCCCTCGACCCTATCTTTACCTACACTATCCCTAACCCTATCTTTATCCTTATATTTACCTTTACCCCTAGAGTTCCTTTTATTCCTATTAGTATTGTTGGGTTTACCTATCCTTTGTAAAACGCTCTTCTTATGCACTTGCTTAAACTTGTCCCTAACCCTAGTAAACTTACTCGACTCATACTCGTTCTTTTTCCCGTTCGTAATCCACTTAGGATCATCCTCCCCATGACTATTCAATATTCTGACATTTTAACATAACTAGACTTATTATCAACAACTAAACGATCACTAAACCGATAATTAAACACATTCTGCTCATTAATAACAATATTATCATCTCAAAACCTATTATAATAGCTACTATCAGATATCGTATCGTTTCGATAATTTGAAGGCGGATACATAAACCTAAGCGGATCTGATATCAACTCGTATCGAGCCAAAACTCTAAAGGATGGTTCAAGGTATATAAAGTGAGGTTGATGAGGATTATACGACGACGAAGGCGGTGGAGGTGTCGGCGGTGGTGGTTGCTGGAAGGTAGGGTATGGTGCCAGCGGTGGTTGCGATGGCATTAAGTGGTGGTTAGGGTAGATGTTACGGTGGTCGTCGAAGAAATTGTTGTTGATTGGTTGTTGTTGTGGTGGAAGGATGTACCTGTAGTGGTTATGGTTGTTAAACGACAGGTATTCCATCGGAGTGCAGTGGTCAACGACGTTATGTGGTGGTTTGACTTTTTTAAAGGTGTTTGTGTGAGATTTGTTTTTTTCTTTGTTTTGCCTGTTTTGGACGGCAAGAAGAATGTAAAGGTTCCAAGTTTTGTATATCATTTCCTCTGCCTCCTTTGAAAAAGAATGTTATCTTCAATTGGTGTGTAAGAGTGACTTGGGTGGTCTTGATCCTGTTTCGGGTTGTTCGGTTTGGATTAATTGAGACATTGTGCTCCATCAAGTATAAGGATGTGTATGTACTTCTAAAAGATTTTTGCTATTCTGTAAGATTATACGTAATTAAGATACCTAAATAGAAATAAAATGTTAATCAAGTTGATCACGTTTACTCAGATAACTCGACTAAAAATTTGACCCAATCAATTGAATTTTGATTCTCTTTCGGTCTGTTGCTCTGGTTTAAGTGATTATGATTGTTTGGTTTTAATTGAATTCAAGAGAAAGGAAAGACCATTTGTTAGTTTTCTTAACAAGAATTGGGATCAAGTAAGACTTTAATACACCATGTTAATAACTTTGATTTATAGATTTCTACTTGAAAGTCATTTTGATCATGATCTCAGATTCGTAGAAATTTGCAAGTTATATATAGTATTTTCTGCTTACATTTATGTGAAATAGTAACGCTATTAAGTTTGTGTATTCTGATATTAGATGTTTGTATAACGGTCATTTTTTTGTAAGTTTTTGATTATTGTAACGGTTATATATTAAAAGTTTTAAACAAGTAGTCGATGAGTGACAGTCTTTCTTTAAATTATTATGAAGTATCGGTTGAGTAACGGTCTTTATATTTCAAATATATTTGAAAGTCGTTGAGTAACGGTCATACACATATCTTATTTATATACTTGATGCCTTCCTTCATCCTTTGTCTCACCCTCCAACCTTATATTATTCGTAGTTCGATTACTTTTACTGTTGTTGTTTGTTGGATCTAATTCCTTTATTTTCACAATTGGTTCCATAAATTCGCTTCTTAAAACAATACTCGTTTTTTATTCTACCATTCTCACAAAAAAATGCTTACTTATACGTGTTTGATGAGAATGAATGCTCTTACTTTTGTCTTTAGAGACTCTTTGGACCATGGGATGCTTACTTGTATTTTAACTACATGAAAAGCCTTGCTTATACGCATCAATCCCATGGTCAGATAGTCTCTAGAGACATAAGTAAGATTTGTTCCTTTTGTGAGTGTCTCTTAAAGGAAACAACATTTATTTGTGATGAGGTATGGTCTCCTTCGGATATCCCGTAGGAGATAATCCCACTTAAGCCACTAACATTGGTAAAGTATAAAGAGAAGGATTAACACATGTTGAAACATTCCTCCGAAGTAGCTGGGGTGGCGAAGGCCATCTCAGGTTCGTACCATGTGACAAATATTGTACGATAAGGTACGGATGGAACAGTAAGTGGTCCACAACGCCTCATGCGACATCACGACAATATGATGCTCAAAGGTGTAACACCCCCAAATTTATGGTTTAGCAGCGGAAAAGTAATTTGGGTGTTACGGGGAGGATCGAAGTCATAATCACATAAAACGGCTTAAAAGAGGCGTTTTTGAAAGTTATTTGTCATTCAAATAATATTTTTGATAAAAGATGAAACCTTTGATTTAAAATCTCATTAAAAGATATAAAGGTTTGAAAGAATGACATATTTAATTTTTACACCATTTTAATTTATCAGAGTAATAAATGCCCGCTCCGTGTCTTGTCCTGCTCCGTTAATAACCTGAGATACACATGCTTAAAAATGTCAACACAAAGGTTGGTGAGTTCATAGAGTTTAATGGAAAACCATTTATTTCAATAGATTCAAGAATATTAGTAATAATTGTAATAAATACTAACAGTGATAGAACAAGTATTGAGTGATATTGATTATAGTCACAGATAAATCATATATGTATTCAATCAAATTCAAGTATTGGATCATAATCCTAACATGATACGGAAACTCATGATACTAATGTAGTGAGATTTATAATTCAAATCTGGTCAATTACCTATACAGCTGTATCTAGATATATGTTTGAAGACATATATTTTCTTATAGATATTGCCCCAAGCCTCATTACAAGCAAAACGTTAACAAAATACCGTAAAAACGGAGGTGATTATCAAGTCAATGATAATATTGCCCTCGTGTAATAGGTTATTTGCCAATTCCTATTTTTACTCAAATATAGTGTATCACGACTAATACGACTAACCAAAAGGCATTCCGTCAAGTATTAGTGGGATAGGATCTCAAGCCTCAACAGGTTTCGAAGCTGTTAACTATATTCGCGCTCACATCAAGTGATTAATGGCTCATGATAGAGGGACTTTATGGCGATAAGGGTAACTTAGGCAATATCAAGGTAATAATGTAACTAGAGTATTTGTGCTCTTCCTAGCAATTATTTCCGTTGAAACATAGAAATATCATATAGAGATAAGGGAATCATTCAGGATGTTATAGTAAAATCAAATATCATCTTACAATAATCACTTTGGAAACATTATTATCTGAGTTCAGTATTCTAGTTAAGCAATTTGCAAGTAATATATATATATATATATATATATATATATATATATATATATATATATATATATATATATATATATATATATATATATATATATATATATATATATTGCATCTTAAGTCATAAACCATATCAGATAAATATAAATTAGGAAATTGATTTGAATAATGTAAGCTATTCATATACTTATAAAATTATCAAAGTATATGTAAGCATGTATCTCCCCCAAAGAGTTAAAATAAGTATTAGAAATGGGGCTATGACTCACCTTGAGCGATACTGGAAATGATGAAAAATAAATTCGGATGAGATTATGATGACGGCTTCAATATACAACCTGATAAATAAATTTATTTTAGAATTTGACCAAATACTATTTGGTAAATACGAAACGAATAACGAATAATGAATAATCGTTATGATGAATAGATGATATGCAAATGAAATTCTGGGAACCTTGTAACTGTCGATCAAATTGAATAAATTTAAGTGTCGAAACGTGAGTATTTTTACAAGTTATCTAAATGGAATTTATAGCTAGCTTGGTGGTCTAATAGGTTGTGTAAAAATATAGTATGCTCGTTAAGTAATATTTCAAAATACACGATTGTTTTATGGGACGTTTTTATATATGGAAAGACTTAGAAATATTTCTAAGTTGCTTTGAATTTCATGTCCGATTTAAGCAAAGTTTAAATTAATGTTGAATGATGCATGAAAAGTGAATCTAAACGTGAAATATGTGTGCTACGTGACCCCTAGGCCTTCCAAAATAGAGGCTAGTCACGTTCGTGGTTCTACATGTTTGTATGTACGTACAAAATATATATGAAGCTATATACGCTCGACATAAAATTAAACATGGTGCATGGACGTATAAAATGAATTCGAAGGAGGTCTAAGAGACTTACAACACCTCAAGGGTGG
Source organism: Artemisia argyi (assembly GCA_030686995.1). Classification (NCBI taxonomy): domain Eukaryota; kingdom Viridiplantae; phylum Streptophyta; class Magnoliopsida; order Asterales; family Asteraceae; genus Artemisia; species Artemisia argyi. Next base: position 95,458,239 of record CM060688.1, read on the forward strand.
TAGAGAATCGTGTATGAAGGAAGGAAACACAAGAAATATGCACATTCGATTATTACCCAAGTATAAAACTTGTATATTAAACCCGATACTCCTTGTTAGCTTCTAAACTTGTGAATGATTTACTTCTGGTCTTTCAGAGGTATTTGGAGGATAGTATAAAAGTTATTTTGAATGTCTTGGATGTAGGAAACAAGAGAATAGAAGAAGAATATATAGAGTAAGAATTTTAGACACGTACGAGTTTATATATTTCAAGGAAACATATGTAACTACGCATGTCAGGGAATGAGGACTTCTTGGAATGAATCTTGATTATTTTATCAATATAGAAGTGTATGTGAGAGCTAGAAACATGGTTGCTTGTCCTTGTGATTTATATATGTCGACAAGTACATATATACATACATGATTGGTCCTAAACGGTCAACTAAGTTTTCCAATGTGATTGGTCAACCAAGTCAAACGTCTCAGACCAACTAACCAAGGAGTACAGTGTATTCCCGGGTCGTTATGTCCCAGCGAGGTAAGCAATTGTATTTAAAAACGTTTTAAGTGATCGGGTGATTTAACAGGAGCATCAGGAATTTGATTTGATTGATTATACTACGAGATTATGATTGAAAATAACGTAGAAACACTATTCTAACAATTACTGATGATCAGATAACCTAAAACGTGAGTTAAATCTAAAAACGCGCGTTTGAATTTAAAATAAACGCGAACGCGCGTTTTAAAAAGTGAAACGTGAGCAAATAAAGTCCTACGAATGTGAAAATGATATTTTTACAATCCTAATGTTATAAGAAAATTTTTAAAAAATTAAAATTATTTTTACAACTATTTAATTAATTACTATTAATTAATTACTAATTATTAATTACTTTTTTAATTAACTAATTTATACTAATTATTAATTAATTATGAAAATTAACTAGAAAAATAAAAATTAAATTTAGGAAAATCTAAAATATTATAAAACTAATTTTAAAACAGAAAACCTATTTTTCCTACTTTTTAATTAATTATTAATAATTAAAATCTATTTATTTAATTGATTTAAACTAAATTTAATTATAAAAAATACTAAATTACCAAGGAAAAATCTGAAAAAATTCCTAAAATTATTTTAACTAAAAAGGAACCTGTGAAAAATTTAAAAATGATGAATGCTTATAAATAAGCCAAAAGGGCTTAAATAGAAGCTATCACTTTAATTATTTTTGTCTTTTTCTTAATTTTCTTTTACAAAACTGTTAAACTACTTAAAATATGAAACTTTTGTGAAGGGACTTTTTATGAAACATAGAAATAAGCTCAATGCACACAAATAAGCTCAATAGTTGACTTTCTTTGACTAATCAAGGAATTAAGCTCAAATGAGCTTATTTGGGGTCCACAGTGGTGGATTCTGGTTCACTTAAGTTATGGAGACAATTTTAAGCAAGAAACAACTGAAGGTAGCCACTGAATAAGCAATAAGCATAACAATAAGCTCTAAAGTCTCCTAGGCTGAGACAGTTTGGGGACAATACTTGCAGACCCAAACCAGGTGGGGTCCACAGGGGGTAAGGGCACAAGCTTGATTGAAGCTGCTAGCCTGCTAGCTTGTGAACAATTTGGAAGCAAAAACAAGCCCTGGGGCCCATAGTGGTGACCTGTGGAACTCACAAAAGTGAGTGCTGAGGGTGGGTAATAAGCTGAGACAGGGGATGATCTTCCCCTGCACCTCTCTTTGAGGCTTTGTGGGGCCCTCAATAAAAATCACAAAAATCCAGTGACCAAGGATTCTTAAAGTTGAGCTGGGGGTTTTCAATTAGAAACAAGTTTCAAGGTCTGAGCTTTAACACAAAAATCAAATTAAATCTTGCAATTTTTAGAAAATCTGAGACATGTAACTTTGACTTTTAACAAGTTTATACTGTTGATACAAAAGTTGGGCATTCCTGATTATCGGCTCTTGCTCTCGTACCAATTCTCTTCTTAATGCTTGAAACCTGCGCACTAAGAAAATAAACAACACCGTTAGGCTTATCGTGGGATTGTCTTCCATGATTAGACTCCGGCGTGAGAGTAAGTAATCGATTTAGGGTTCTCGTAAAGAGTTTTAGGGTTTGTGAATCGTACCTTTAATGAGATTTATGTCATTCCTTATATAGGCGCAGAATCCTTGTAGGGTTCATGCTCCTTACGTTTCGCACACATGGTGCTTATCCGGGTTAAGGATATCTATTCCATAGATAGATCCTTATCTATACCGTATATAGTTTGGTTGGGCTTGCGTGAGCCCAATCCCTTTATTAATACGGCCCAAATTGTAATAGCCCACGCGTGGTGGTTATTGGCCTTAGTAATGTTTATTATTTGGGCTTGTGGCCCATATATAGACTATACGTCATCATGTCCCCCCAGTCTAGTGTGCGCGGCTCGTAGCCATGGATGCTAGACTAGTCACAACAGCGGTAAGCGTGGCGGGAGAAATTTTAAGTATTGCCGCCCAATATTGAGTACAATGTACCTAGTCATAGATATTTCAAAGAAATGCCTCGAAAATTGGGGGTTGTGTCCACGTGTCCCTAGGAAAACGGGAAAAAGTGCATGTACCGTTTCGGATTCTAGCCATACGTTTTGCGAGTGGGATCCACGTGGGCTTCATCTAGGGTTTTTTGACTCTTTATATAAGAGTCACCGCCTCCATTTACCCGAAACACACAGTAAAAACACATACTCACCATTGCACACTTCTTCAAAGCGTTTTTTGCAAAGAAAGTAACTGTTTGATTAGGTAAATTTGTATGCGTATTCTAGTAAATTTATGAAAATGGTTGCCCAATTAGAGGAGTTTCGCTCTGCGATGAGTGAGGATGATGTGCGTCAGTTTTCATCTGACTACTTCATTCCTCTGGATGTGCATCCAGAGGCTCCAGATGTCGATGCGTGTATAGCCGATTTCCCCGAAGGGAAAATAGGACTATACACGCATTTTTTCGAGTACGCCAATTACCGCGTACCGATATCTATTTTCCTGAGCAATTTGCTCAATCACAATCGTCTTCATATCTCACAGCTGCACTGTATAGGTGCGGCTAAGGTATCAAATTTTGAGGTAAACTGCCATTTACTTGCGATAGAACCGACTGTTGACTTGTTCCGCGCCTTCTACCACACAACGTGGTCGCATGGATGGGTATCCTTTGCGAAGCGCGCGGGGAAGCTTCAGTGCTACACCGAGAAGGTAGACTCCCTGAGGCATTGGAGGGAGTATTTTTCTGGGTTGATGACGTAGTATTTCCATCGCCCTTTGAGTTTTATACTCAAGATACGTTGCCGAGGGATGGGTGCCCCGCACCCGGTTCCTATAGTTTGTCCTTTCCCTCTTTGATGTTTTTTACAAGGTGGTCCATTCTGCCTTCCCTTACTAACTTTTCAATTAGTTGTCGTAGCTGGACACACTCGTTGGTTGTATGGCCTTTTTGACCATGGTATTCGCAGTATCCATTCCCTACGCGCTTTTCCTCTGCGGTACGCATTGGTGGAGGTTTTGGGAAATTTGCACCTTCTGTTACGAATATTTCCTTCGGAATTTTTGTGAGAGGGGTATATTTGTCATTGTCTCTTCCACTGCGGTAATTCCTGCTGCGGTTGTTATTCTGATCATTGGATTGTCTCCTAGGCTGTTCTTGTTGCCTATAATTCGAGTAACCCTTTTTGCTGTCCGCAGCGGCTACTTCTCCTTGTATGAAGGATCTTGTACGCTTTGTTAGCTCATCGAAAGTTTGGGGAACCTTGTCATTTAGCTTCCGGATAAGTTCTGGGTTGTTAATCCCATTTATGAACCCTGAAATTTTTAGAATTTCGGGACACGCTTTGACCTGTATGCACTCATCCTTGAAGCGTTCCATAAAAGCACTGGTTGATTCCCCTTGGCGCTGTTTTACTCTGGCTAGTTCAACAGGGTTTTTAGCGCACTTCTTTCTTTGGGTAAAGTTTAGACGGAATGCTTTTCGTAATTCTTCAAACCCACCGATGCTCCGTCGTGGGAGTTTGCTAAACCATGTGCGCGCATTCCTTACCAATGTAGAATTAAACATATGGCACCACACAGGTTGTGGCCAGTTTTCGATAGTGGCAGCTGATTCGAAAACCTTTAGATGGTCATCCGGATCACCTGTTCCATCATATGTTTTCACGTTAGTGGGCATGCGCCTCCTTTTGTGGTCGGAGTAATCGCTGATGCGTCGTGTAGACGCATCAACTTTCTGCGTCGCCATGGAAGAGATATGTCTTCATTTTCTTCTTCGCTGGAGGAAGAGTAGTTTCTTTTTCGGCGCTTGCGCCGGCTTCCTTCAGAGGAAGAGCTTGAGGGGCTTTCACTTGGGGATATTCTTCTCCCCAATCTGTCGTGAATTCTCTTGCTCCCAGATTTGGAGGACCCTTGGCTTGGTGAATGCTGAGGTCCTAATCGGTCTTGTATCCCTCGACTGCCAAGTCTGGAGTGAACATTAGTGCGCCTCTCGCTGCCTTCATATTCCTCTGAGTATAGTGAATCAGATGTCGTACCCAACCTATCGTGGATAGTAGTACGTTTTTCGTTATCTGCGCGTCTTCCTCGTGGGTGGCGCGGTGGTGATGGTTCACGTTCAGGACCAAAATTGAGCCGAGCTTGTAGGCTCGTACTCGATCTTCTCCTTGCTTCTTCTTGCATGAGGGCAGTTAGGGTTTCATAATTTTGGTATACAAAATTTCGCAACGTTAGGTTGGGTGTGTCCTCAGTTGCTGCAAGAATATCTGCCTCAGTATTGGGCACCCTATCTCGGTTAGGCGCGCCCGGTGGTATAGTGTTGTCCACTGTAGGTACCGTTTGGTGAGGAGTAGTGAAGAGGGTGCGTTGGAGTTCCTCAACGCTTGGAACCACTGTGGTGGTTTGGGTAGTCCTTATAGGCAGTTCTACCACTGGAAGAGGTTGGGTTGTTCCCGCCTCTTGGTGACCAGGTGCGCTGGTTGTCCCAGCAGCCTGCCTAGGGGTTGAATCTTGTTGATTCTTCCTTTGGGGGTCACGTGTTTTTTCCAACTGCGGAGTCCGCTGGCTTGGATTTTTATTCTTCGTCATTCTAGTTCCTTAGTTCTTAGTAGGGGTCCCACGGATGGCGCCACTTGTTGATACAAAAGTTGCGCATTCCTGATTATGGGCTCTTGCTCTCGTACCAATTCGCTTCTTAATGCTTAAAACCTGCGCTCTAAGAAAATAAACAACACCGTTAGGCTTATCGTGGGATTGTCTCCCACGATTAGACTCCGGCGTGAGAGTAAGTAATCGATTTAGGGTTCTCGTAAAGAGTTTTAGGGTTTGTGAATCGTACCTTTAATGAGAATTATGTCATTCCTTATATAGGCGCAGAATCCTTGTAGGGTTCGTGCTCCTTACGTTTCGCACACATGGTGCTTATCCGGGTTAAGGATATCTATTCCATAGATAGATCCTTATCTATACCGTATATAGTTTGGTTGGGCTTGCGTGAGCCCAATCCCTTTATTAATGCGGCCCAAATTGTAATAGCCCACGCGTGGTGGTTATTGGCCTTAGTAATGTTTATTATTTGGGCTTGTGGCCCATATATAGACTATACGTCATCATATACCACTTTGACCTTTTTGAACTTTGATCACTCCTGGGTAACCTGAAAATGATGTATTGTGATTAACTGAACCTAAATTAAGTGAGTTTAACAACTTTTGAAAGCAAAAATGATGATTAGGGTCTCTAACTCACAACAGTTAACTGTGTGAGTTGCTTGGGGAAGAGTTTTTGACTTTTTCAAGAACACACACTGGGTTTTATGCTTGATTAGGCCTAGATTAACCTACAGTGAGCTAATGGAACCAATGGCAACAACAATCTCAAGTTTAAACAGGCAATATACAGCAAAGCCAAACACCCCTTTATAGACTGTGATGGTGAGATTTTCACACACTTTAAAGGTTTCAGTCCAAAAGATCAGTCCATTGAGTCATATTATGATGAAGTGGGTACATTCAAGCACAAAAACACAACTAATAACAATCATTAACCATAACTACCCATAATCTCATTTAAACAGTTGAGATGAAATTTTAGCTAAAACTCAACAAAACTATGAAACATGAATAAGAACTTAGCTAAATACTATTAATAAAACATATTAAGTAAAGATAAACAGTAAATAATTCCTAATGAACTATGCTACAGTATAATTGAAAAACTAAAGAAATTGCTCACAAAGTGCTTTCCTGCAGTAACCTGAGACCATGAACCACAATTTTCTTCCTAATACTCCCTATGGAGTTCTAGACCAAGCCATCCATCTGCTTCTGCTCCAATTCCAAATACTACCATCTTTTTATTTTATTTTGATTTTCTCTGTAATTTTTTTTTATATTTTTCTTTTTCTGGATTTTTCTTAATTTAAGGGTTCAAAAGACTTTTACACAACTATGGTGAACTTCTGAGATCATAGTTAAGTATAAAATAGAAGTAATAACAATTAACTGAGATAATAGGAAATCTAAGTAAAGTTGAAAAGTGCTTGAAACCAAATTTAACTTGAATTAATTACTGAAAGAGTTGCATTACAAAGGGGACTAATACTTAAAAAATGAAAATTACAAGCTTAGAATTTTAACTGAGATTACAATAACTTTTGAATATGGCTAAATTAAAAACTAAAAACTAACAACTGAGCTCCACTGCTATCCTTCCTGTTTTATATGTGAGAATTAGGGTTTGGGGCACCCTTGGACTTTTCCCAGCTTCAACTTGAACCATTGGATGAATAGAAGCAATCCTGACCTTCAATTGGTTTTGGTGCCAAGATGTAACTTTGGCCTTTTCTTTTGATACTTGATGCCAGAAGGTAAGTTTGGAGTGTAGTGTTTGTTTGGAGATGCAAGGGGGAGGAGAGGTGGTGATGATGGTGAATTGGAGGGTTGCAGGCTTGAGTGGGGTGAGGTGGAAGAGGTGGTCAAAGGTCAAAGGGTCAGGGGTTGTGTTTGACCGGTTATAATATTAACCTGGTGGGTGGGCTTGAAGGGTGTATGGGCTTGGTAAATGGTGGGAGGTATAAGGTGGGCTGGTGAGGGTGTTGTTATGGATTGGGTATAGTTTTGGGTTTATTTTGGATTTGTGGGGAGTAGTAATAACATTAAGTCCGGTTTGGTTTGTAGTGAATAAATCCCAAGGACCAATTTTGTACTTTGCTCATTTATCAAGGATTGAACCTGCCAAAGTAATACAAAGACCCATTTTGTCATATTAAAACTTCCATAAGGACCTTTGATGTAATTTCCCGTTTTTTAAAATTCCCAGGGACTATTTTTGCCATTTTGGAAAGTACAGGGACCAAATGTGTAATTTTCTCAAACTTTTCACCCAAGGATAATATTTGATGACATTTGACTTTTAAATTCCTTGGGTTGACTTTTCTTTCGTTTTAAACCTTCAGGGACTAGTTTTGTCATTTTATGAAACTTGAGGGACTGAAACTGCCAATTATGCAAACTTTGTTCGTTTTTCATTTGTTTTTAAACATTTTGCATCTAAAACATATAAAACACAGTTTTGGGATAATTTCTGTATTTTGATGCATTTCTGAGTGTTTTTGGAAGTTTTGGCAGTTCAGATACGATAAAAATGATGAGTATTTACACACTCATCAATACACGATTTGAAAAATCATGTAGAACTTGGTTCCTAGCTGTTGCAAATTGATATTATTCATGAAATCATGCTTGAAATATTATTGGGATCATTTAGAAACAAACCTGAGTCAAAACAATTAAGTTTTGAGTTATATATATATATGTCGAATGGGTGAGTTTTTGCCAAACACTTTTCCCTTCAAAAACATAGCAAAAATCGACCTATGTTTCTGAGATTGGGTACGTTAAGAGTTTACCAGGTGAGGAACGAGATGGTGCAAAAATATATAGGTGTCGTGTTTAAGATTTGAGAGAACGAGGAGCGTTTTGGAGGATGGTTTCTAGTCGATTTATACATAAAATTATAAACTAAAGTTGGGATTGAAATATGGGCTGATGAATAGTAACAATGGAATGAAGTTGGGCTGAAAATATTAAGGGCCCGTTAGGTGTAATTAAGGTTTAATTAGGATTAGTGAAATATTTAAGTTTTATTAAACGTGTCGAGAACTTGTTTCATCATTTAGTGAATTCTGTGATATCGTAATCGTGACCATTTAATATAATAAGAAAAATTTCAATTTTTTCTGTAAAAATGGTAATTAAATAATGACAGAGATTAATATATAATTAACCGTTGTTAATTATATGGATTTTTGCAGTTCTCTACAAAAGGCATACGCCTGGCTACCAACAACAAATTCATTGATTCACTTAGACGACAACTCCATCTCCATAATGCTCGTGTCGTGGAGTCTAGACTAGGTAGTATAAATAGGGTCGTTCACCCGGTTGAAGTTGAACGACACTCATTCACTCATTCCCTTACTCCGCTGCCCACTTTCTCTCTCTATACTTTATCTCACTACATTTCATGTCAAGCAAATACTTATTCTCACACCCGAGTTTTGTCTCGGATTAACACCCCGAGGCGAGCCAACTGTGCTTTGTCTTATTTCAGCTCAAAGGATGAAAGAGTTAGCACTAACCTCTGAATGACTACGGCTAAAAGAGTGATTACGGAAAATTGCTTCAACATTTTGCAACTGTTAAGGGCCACTCGTTCACCAAAAATCGAGTTATTCTTAGGTATGGTGTGGGTCAAGCGGAAAATATCCCTCTAATGTTAATGTGCAAGTAAACAAAATCATTTTTTTGTAAAGAATTTTACCCCGGTAAATATGTAAACAAAATCATTTTTAAGGTCATTCATATGCACTTTTCTTTACCTCATACAATTTTAGAGGGCAATGCCTGGATTAGAGGGCAATGGAACTAAAAGCATGTTTCAAATGCAAAAGATTGCTTCATCGTTTATACTGAACAAATGCATTACCTGTGTGTTGCACAGGTACACATATTGCATAAGTTGGGAAGAGTTTAAATTTGTTCCCTAACATCATCTTTATTGTACAATTATCTGAAATCTTTTAATTTTTTTCAAATGCTTGAAATCCTTCTCACCCGGTGATATTTTGTAACGGTATATGAGTTCATTAGTTTTGTGCATTGAATACCATCCAATTATTCGAAATTTCAATAATCACATGTTTCACTTCTACTTTTTCAAATTAGGTCAAATTTTAGCAAATGAAGAGCAAAATTGTTTTTCTTATATACATATTCAAAGACTTGTTAATATGTAAAACACAACTTAAACAAATATATATAATTTTGTATAAGCTTGTTAGATGAAATGGTATTCTTATTTCTTTTAAAGCATAATATGTGTTTCTTTTGTAACTTCATAGATTTTCTAGTAAAAAAGTTTTTGCGTGTCCTTTTTGTTCAATAGTACAATTTCTAGACGCCATGAGAGAACATATAAACATGTCATCATATTTCCTACATTTTATCATGAAATTAAGAGAAACTCTTGACAATACGTTAAGTATTTATAAAGTTAGTGATAAAATGATTACCATTCGTTACTACCTTTGTATTAATGAGCTGCCAAATATATAAACTTGTTACTGGTGGAAGTGAGCATAATACGATATTAATATATTTTCAGTGGTGGTTGAAGGTAGAGCAAAAGAAGGGAGAGGGAATATGGGATAAATAGTTAAGAGTATGTTTTATATTTGAATGACACATTTCAAAAAATGATCCCCGGATAATAAATTTGACAAATTCTTCTTTTCAAGCTTATCAAGTTTTGTAAATAGAAATGTGTTTAAATTATCAGAATACATGTCGAAAATTCAGGTAAACAGTTATAGATAAGGATGTATTTCATTTTAGAAGGTTGAGATTCAATTTTACATCGATCAGACAGTTTAGAGGCAATGCCATGTCATCATTATTTATCACTTCGTCAAAAATATATAAGTATAATTTCAAAATTATTTATTTACTTGAATTCCGGAGGTCTCCTGGAAGCAGCCTCTCTACTCCCAGGTTTTTCCCTAGGGTAGGGGTAGGATCTGTCTATATTCTACCTCCTCATACCTTGCTTTTACGGGATTGGGTATGTTATTGTTGTTGTTGTTTATTATTTACAGGAAGCAATTTGAGGAAACGCAATGTCGATGGTGAAGGACAAGAGCAACAATGAAGCATCTACAACATAATTAGAAGTTGCCCAGATTTCATAATTAATGTTTAAAAAATTACATATAATCAGAAAGATTTCCGATAAGATCATAGGATCTGAAAGTTTACGTTGTTTCTTATTCTTCTCATTGTGGTTTCAAGCCCCTATTTAAAGTGGTAGCTTGTTGAATGGTTTTCAAGGCATTTGTTGAATTAATTATGTGTCTGAATGTGTTTAACAACCAGTAGGGTTAGTTTTAATTGTTATACAGATGTCCAAAGTTTTTGTTTTACATGGATGAGTTCCACACACTTTTTTAGTTGGATAACATTTGAAAATTGACACTTTCATAACAAAAGAGGAAATCCAAAGTTACAAGTAAACCAAAGTCATCTCCATGTTAAGTTCTTATACACTTCCATTGCATTAAAAGAAGAACACCGGGAGTGGCAACTTAACATACAAAAAAAGTATCGACACAAAGCATGTTTTAGACTAATTTTACATACGAAACAGAACCGCCAGAATTCTCAAAAGTGTGGACTGTTTTCTTCAAATACACTAAAATATAAAAGTACAAAGGCCAGAGCCATGATAATATTGTAAAGGTATCCGAACCCACAAAAAGCTAACTCATAAATATACCGATACAAGTGACTTTATCAGATCTTCACATAGGGTGCGAAGGAAGCTGACTACACTTCTCGCAAAAAAGGCCACCCTTTTCTAATAATTTCATTGACCTTGCCATCAATCCGGCTTTGAATTCTTGGTGGGCATAACTCTGTTGCATACCTATTAAGCTTTGCAGCCAAGCTTGATTTCTCCAGCTCTTCTTCCGCCAAGTTACCAATTAACTGAATAAGAAAGGGGTTTCGTTATAATTTTCCCTTCAAGGTCTGGTTACTATTTTTGGATTATTTTTGCCACATACCAGCAAGGACAAGGGTTTTATGTACCACAACAACAACAACAACACTCAATCCTGCCGGAGCGAGGCATGGGGGAGGTAAGATGTAGACAATCACAAACCCTACCCGAGGGGTAACTGTGTGTGTGCATATATATAGACTTTATGTGTGGTCGTGTATGCAACTATGGTTTAGACGCTGAAATAAAAGTAAGCATATATAACAAACACATACAAGCGTGCATAGACATGAACACATACCAACATAGAAACATAAGAGCATGCAAGCATATGTATATGTAAGGAAAATATGGCTCCACGGGAAGTTACGGTTAACACATCGCCTAATAGATTGCCTCAATAGCGTGAATAAGTGGACAACATATGTTCACATTCACATGTGATTTCTTAGATTCTTTTTTTTGAACAACATATTTTACAACCTACACCACCTCTCCACAAATACTATCTCACATTTCACCAATGAGACTTGAACCCACAACCTCTTAGTTGATAGGTCACTCACATACCGTCTGGCGCTGGGCCAAAGGGCTTTGGTTATTTCTTAGATACTCAGATATTCATAGGAGGAAGAGGGCAGGGGTTAACTTCATTCAAGAGCCAATAAAATCAAGATGAAAGCATACCTGGTGTTCACGCTTTGCCGGATAAAATGTTCCAAGTTGTTGAATTTGGGTAGTTACAATGCTACTCCTTGACTTAGTTTGCTCTCGTTCTTTGTTCACTGAAGCCAATCTGGACTCCTCAGTTCCATTAATAAATATGATAGACCTGTTGAGGCAAAACATACATTTGGACATTCGATAAATTTGGAATTTGACACACATAACCTGAAACTTTTCAACGGCAAAATGCAAAACAATATTTCACCTGAATTGATTGCCGACATCAGGACCTTGCCCAAATACTTGCCTAGAATCATGACTAGACCAGAAGACCTCTAAAAGTTGCCTGAAATTAATCAGCCGAGGATCATATTCAATCTGTAGAGAGTTCATGGAAGACCGTGACATAAGTTCCCTTAAAACTTCTCAATAAATTGTCTCAAAATATTTAATATGGAAGTTCAAATACAAACAGATAATATAAATATTTCCGAAGGTGAAGGGTCGCCCAAACACTCTATAGCAGATGAATTATATATATGGAAGTCCTGTTGACGGCCTATTAGTATAATTTGAACTCTAACAAGACAAGCTGGTTTGTTAAAACCAGTTTATAATACTCTAAGATGGTTCAGGATTGTCTGCTGTAAGAGCCTATATTATGTGCTTACCAGAGCCTATACGAGACATATAAAGCTGGTCAACCTCTTGGGCACCTATTGTTTTTATTTATTTTTATTGCTTACTTGTAATTTTAATTTATAGCAACTAATTTGAGGGGGTGTTTATCCAAACTTATCTTTTGGGATTAAGTTTATGTTTAATAAGTAGCTTATGACTTATGAATAGTAAGCTCATACACCCAAGTTGAGTGTTTGTATTAGCTTATTAAAGTAAGCTGAAGTGTTTGCAGTTGCTCTTGATAGTAAAAGTACCCTTAGGGTTAATCTACAAGAGTAAAATGGTCTTTTTTATAGCACACCTCAATTAAGCCCAAGTCTTCTCAAATAAGCGACAAAAAACGGGCTTTTGAAACCCCATGTATAAGCTCATAAGCTTATCCAAACACTTGGATGGGCTTATTTTGGCTAACTAAGTAAATAATCCCTGTAAAATAGCTAAAACAAACACCATCCCATATGATCTTAGCCAAAACCAGTTTTACAAAACTCCAACTCATATGATCATACATTCATATTCAAGAAGCACAAATACAAATAGATCAGATAAATGAAGATGGTTTTTTATAATCCAACTCCTCCCTGAACCCAATTTCCAGAATCTTACAAAATCGATCCATTTAAAATTTCAATACCTACTTGTTTTAGGCCTGTGTCTTTTTGTCAACTGAAAAAATTGAGGTATGCAACTAACTTTAGAAGATGTACCAAAAATCTGCTTGGTTGCACTCTGCATGCTCTAGCCAGATCAGAGAAGTTAAGGGGTTTGATTGCTCAGAAGCCTCTATGAATGATTTTAGGGACAAAAAATGCTGATTCTTAAATCGTATTGGAGTCATAGATTAGGCAGACAAGGTTCAATATGCAATCAACCATCATAAACCGAGAGACTATAGAGTAACGATCCTAAAGTAGGAGAGGTTACAGTCCAGATGAAAATCTACTCATAAATAGTTCCACATTATACAACACTTAGGTGGTTTGCCCTCAATTAAGCCATATGATTAAGCAAAAATGCACCGCCAGTTATTCATAGAATGTGACTTTCATCCCTCTATGTGCAACCCTTCTACATGCTTGGACTTCATTCTTCCATATTCCATACGAAAACGAATTGCTAATTGACTCATCTAAGGACTAAGGTATCAGTTACATTACATTCAGATCTGGAAAAAATGAATCTTCCGTCATTTTTGACTTTTCTTAAATGTTTCAGATACATATACCATCTAGCATTTCAACACTCTTGAGTGATACTCCATTTCGTACCAAGATTCTCAGGCTTATGCAATTAATCACTTTTTTCAGCAACATCCTCAATGCTTATCATATAGAATTTGTAGCAGCATAACTAATATAGAAAACAATGCTTTGTTCTTGTCAAGATGCTCTCATAACTACTGTTCAAATTTGTTGTTTTGAATCAACTGAAAATATTTTCTTCCTTCTCTAATATTACTACATACAATTACAATCTCATTCCTACCAAACAACTTTCAACTATTACAGTGTAAATTTTTTTCCCCACAAGCAACCCATTAGATTTTACTATGGTGACCTCTACACGACATGCTGGAAACTTAATAATCAAATTGTAACTCACAAAACCTAAATAAAGCATATACAATGGATTCAACATCGCGAATTCAAGACATAAAACTATCGCCAATTCCATAACATAGAAGAAAGAATAATTTTCACATAAATAGAAAAGCAAATAAGTTGATATTCCTAAAATTCTCCATTCATTTAGTTTCCTACAAGTTAACTCAAGGGGGATACGTTTTGTTATTACCTACATAATTGATATTTCACAAGTATAACGTGAACAAAAGGTAACTTCCATTATATAATTTTCCTAACTTTCTAAGTAAGCACATGTATATAACTTGTTCAATTAATAAAAAACTATTAACAACAAAGTCACTCTAATCTAAACATATAACATAACGAATACTAGCCCCCCTTTCGAAAATGATCATTTCTTCTTAATTACGATAACCTCAGCAATTAGTCACAAATCCTACTAATCAACCGCAAATAACCTTATATAATCACCCAGGGGTGGTCTAGTGGTAAAACGGCTGCGACTATCATCACAAAAAAAGTGAGGTCTCCGGTTTATGTGGCCATGCCAACCTTTTCAAAAAGGAGAAGGCTTTACCCGGTTTAAGTTTGTGGCAGTTGCCTCAAACCGGTGGTGGATTAGTCGGTTAAAAGGTCAGAAATCATGGTTTCCAGAAGGGGAAAAAAGAAAAAGGCACACGCTTCACTAAATTTCTAAGTAAAAACGTCTCGACAATATAGTAAAACAGAAAATAAGAATCAACCACAATCATTCTAATCTAGATGTCTATTGTAACAAATAAGTCTCACTAAACTAAATCCTACCACTTTTCTCACAATATCTAAAAACCAAACATGTTTCTCTTCATATATAACAACAACAACAATACCCAATCTCGCTAGAGCATAGTATGGGGAGGTAGAACGTAGAAAAATCATACCCTACCCATGGGGAAAACCTGGGCAGGGAGACCTCCGACAAGTTTCTATTCATATATCCGTCACACAAACATGTTTCTATTTCTATGTAGCACTTGTTCATAACATTTTCATATTAACAACTACCATAGGGCTTATGTCCTAATGGCACCCCTAGTTGTGTGAGAAGCTCCCCAACCAAAATGGTTGCAGGTTCAAGTCCTGCTTAGGACATGTAAGATAATTTGTGGTTTGTATATTGAGATTGTTAATTATTTCATCAAAATAGAATTTACATAGTGGTTGAAGGCAAACGAATAACAATCTGCGCCGCTAGCTCTTTTTGGACAGTGATTGTTAATTGCCGTTCTAAAAAATAAAAAACTTATAACATTAACAACTATACATAGTTACATTCCAAATAACATAACCAACATGGACACAATGCCATCACACATGGCCTCAAAATTTATATACGGTATCAAATATTATAGCACAAATAATTAAACAAAAAACAAAAAAGAAACAAAAACATACATATATAGATTCAGTATGATCACCCAATCTGAGTCATCTGACATGTACATACATTCTAAGGTCATAACATTAACAACTATACATAAGGGGTGTTTACTGCTTATGTTTGTTTCATTAGCCCATTTTTTACCCGCATAGACTTATATAAGCTTATTATGAGTCACACTCATTCCAAATAAACATAATGCGATTGCACGGGGCCTCAAAATTTATATCGGATATATAAATGACTTTAAATAAATATATCAAGATTCTTGGTTTGTATAACCCATGTAGGATTCAGAATCTTGCACGTTCATTTTGATCATGTTCTCAGATTCATAGAATTTGCAAGTTACGTATAGTATTTTTTGCTTAAATTTATGTGTAATAATAATGTTATTAAGTCTGTGTATTTTAATATTATATGTTTGCACAATGGTCATTTTTGTGTAAGTATTTGATTATTGTAACGGTTATATAATAAAAGTTTTAAAGAAGTAGTCGATGAGTGACAGTCTTTCTTTAAATTATTATAAGGTATCCGTTGAGTAATGGTCTTTATATTTCAAATGTATTTGAAAAATAGTCGTTGAGTAACGGTCATACACACATCTTATTTATATACTTGATTCATTCCTTCATCCATTGTCCCAACCTCCAGCCTTATATTATTTGCAGTTGTATTCCTTTCACTGTTGTTATTTGTTGGATCTATTTCCTTTCTTTTCATAATTGGTTCAATAAATTCGCTTCTTAAAGCAATACTCATTTAATTCTACCATTCTTGCACCAAAAATGCTTACGTATACGTGTTCGATGAGAATGAACGCTCTTACTTTTGTCTTTAGAGGCTCTCTGGACCATGGGATGCTTACTTGTGTTTTAAATACATGAAAAACCTTGCTTATACGCATGAATCTCTTGGTCAGAGAGTCTCCAGAGACATGAGTAATATTTGTTCCTTTTGTGAGTGGTCTCTTAAAGGAAATAACATTGATTTTTGATGAGGTATGGTCTCTTTTGGATATCCCGGAGGAGATAATCCCACTTAAGCCCCTAAGATTGGTAAAGTATAAAGAGAAAGATTAACACATGTTGAAACAGTCCTCCCAAGTAGCTGGGGTGGCGAGGGCCATCTCATGTTCGTACCATGTGGCAACTATTGTACGATAAGGTACGGATGGAACAGTAAGTGGTCCACAACGCCCACATGCGACATCACGACAATATGATGCCCGAAGGCATCGCCTGGCTACCAACAACGATTTCATTGATTCACCTAGATGACAACTCCATCTCCACAATGCTCGTGTCGTGGAGTCTAGACTAGATAGTATAAATAGGGTCGTTCATCCAGTTGAAGTTGAACGACACACATTCACTCATTCCCTTACTCCGCTACTTACTTTCTCTCTCTATACTTTATCTAACTACATTTCATACCAAGCAAATACTTATTCTCACGCCTGATTTTGGTCTCGGATTAACACCCCGAGGCGAGCTAACGGTGTTTTGTCTTATTTCAGCTCAAAGGATGAAAGAGTTAGCACTAACCTCCGAGTGACTAAAGCTAAAAGAGTGATTACGGAAAATTGCTTCAACATTTTGCAACTGTTAAGGGCCACTCGTTCACCAAAAATTGAGTTATTCTTAGGTAGGGTGTGGGTCAAGCGGCAAATATCCTTCTAATGTTAATGTTCAAGTAAACAAAATCATTTTTTATTTTATTTTATTTATTTATTTATTTTTTTTGTAAAGAGTTTTACTCCGGTAAATATGTAAACAAAATTATTTTTAAAGTTATTCATATGCACTTTTCTTTTACCTTATATAATGTGAGAGGGCAATGCATGGATTAGAGGGCAATGGAACTAAAAGCATGTTTCAAATGCAAAAGATTGCTTCATCATTTATACTAAATTTCAAAATTGTTTATTTAGAGGAAATAATTTGAGGAAAATGCAATTAAAATGGCGAAGGACAAGAACAACAATGAAGCATCTAAAACATAATGAGAAGTTGTCAATATTTCATAATTAATGTTTTAAAACTAAATATAATCAAAAAGATTTCAGTTAAGATCATTGGATCTGAAAGTTTACGCTATTTCTTTTTCTGCTCATTTTGGTTTCAAGCCCCTATTTGAATTGGTAGCTTGTTGAATTAATTATGTGTCTGAATGTGTCTGAATGTGCTTAACAACCAGTAGGGTTAGTTTTAATCGAGTTACTGAGTGTGTAAAACAGTATCATACTGTAATCATGCCATAAATTAAAATGACACTCTTTCATAACATGGATGAGTTCCACACACTGTTTTAGTTAGATAACATTTGAAAATTGATACTCTTTCATAACATTAAATCCAAAGTTGCAGGTAAACCAAAGTCATCTACAGCTCATGTTAAGTTTTTATACAATTCCATTACAGTAAAAGAGGAGAGTGTTTTAGATATAAAACTTAACCGTCAGAATTCTCAAAAGTGTTTGACCATAGTCACAGGAAACGTTGACCCTTCCACGTTCCTCGTTTCGGATCGTGCATACCAAAGCACGGTACAATCGCGACCTTGATTGCTCGAGATCGCGACCTGGATCATTAATTTTCACGTTCCAAAAATGAAAATCGATTTTCTAAATGCTGAAGAAGATGGGTTTTTTTTTCAGTTTATATTCTATAGTTTCTGCCAGTTTAATATTTTTGTCTTGTTAAACTTTATATTTTATTTTCCGGAGGGGGGGGGGGGGGGGGGGTTATTTAGGAAGGTAGATATAAACTATCCCTTAAAAACATCTGTTATTAGTATAGAACTACTACTTAAATGTATAAAAATCAAGAACTTAATATTAGCATCATATAATATTAATATAGAATGTTGTACCAAATCGGGTACATCGTACCAAATAATACGGTACATCGAACCGAAGCCAACCGAAATGAGGCTACCCCCCTCTCGTACTGAATTTTAAGGACATGACGAATTGAGATTCCGTACCGAAGCATTCCCGCGTTCCATGTGACTATGGTGTTGACTGTTTTCTTCAAATACACAAAATTACAAAAGTACAAAGGCCAGAGCCATGATAATATTCTAAAGGTATCCGAACCCATAAAAAAACTAACTCAAAAACTAAAATATATCGATACATGTGAGCGAAGGAAGCTGCCTACACTTCTCGCAAAATAGGCCACCCTTTTCTGATAATTTCATTGACCTTGCCATCAATCCGGCTTTGAATTCTCGGTGGGCATAACTCTGCTGCATACCCATTCAGCTTTGCTGCCAAGCTTGATTTCTCCAGCTCTTCTTCCGCCAAGTTACCAATTAACTGAAGAAGAAAGGGGTTTCGTTTTAGCTCAAATTTCTGCACATTTCACAAAGATTAGATCTCAGTTAGTATGTTGCCTTCAAGGTCTGGTTACTATTTTTGGATTATTTTTGCCACATACCAGCAAGGACAAGGGTTTCATGTATAACAACAATACTCAATCCCGCCGGAGCGAGCTATGGGGGAGGTGAGACATAGACAATCACACCCCCTACCCGAGGCTAAGTGTGTGTGCATATATATAGACTTTATGTGCGGTCCTGTGTGCGCGGATGGTTTAGACGCTGAGATAAAAGTAAGCATATATAACAAACACATACAAGTGTGCATCGACATAAGCACATACCAACATAAGAGCATGCAAGCATATAATATATGTAAGGAAAATGTGGCTCTAAGGGAAGTTACAGTTAACACACCGCCTAATAGATTGCCTCAATTGCGTGAATAAGTGGACAACATATGTTGACATTCACATGTGATTTCTTGATACTTTTTTTGGAACAGCAAATTTTTACAACCTATGCCACTTCTCCACAAATATTATCTCACATATGTCTCCATTGAGACTTGAACCCACAACCTCTTAGTTGATGGGTCACTCACATACCGTTGGGCGCTGGGCCAAAGGCCTTTGATGATTTCTAAGATACTCAGAGTAGTCATAGGAGGAAGAGGAGAGGGGTTAACTTTAATCAAGAGTCAATAGAATCAAGAAGAAAACACACCTGGTGTTCAGGCTCTGCTGGATAAAATGTTCCAAGCTGTTGAATTTGGGTAGTTACGATGCTACTTCTTGACTTACTTTGCTCTCGTTCTTTGCTCACCGAAGCCAATCTGGACTCCTCAGTTCCATTAATAAATATGATAGACCTGTTGAACCAACACATACATTTGGACATTCGGTAAATTTAGAATTTGACACACTAACAGGAAATTTTAGACAGCAAAAATGCAAAACAATATTTCACCTGTATTGATTGCCGACATCAGGACCTTGCCCAAATACTTGCCTAGAATCATGACTAGACCAGAAGACCTCCAAAAGTTGCCTGAAATTAATCAGCCGAGGATCATATTCAATCTGCAGAGAGTTCATGGAAGACCATGACACAAGTTCCCTTAAAACTTCTCAATAAATTGTCTCAAAATATGTATTATGTAATATGGAAGTTCAAATAGCAACAGATAATATAAGTATTTCAGAAGGTGAAGACTCGCCCAAACACTACACACCAGATGAATAAAATATCGGTAAGACCTACTGACTGCCTATTAGTACGATTTGAACAGTAACAAGACAAGCTGGTTCGTTAAAACTAGTTTATGGGACTCTTAAGATGGTTCAGGATTGTCAGCTGTAAGAGCCTATATTATGTGCTTAGCAGAGCCTATACGGACATGTAAAGCTGGTCGGCCTCTTGGGCTCCTATTGTTTTTATTTATTTTTATTGTTTACTTGTAATTTTAATTCATAGCAACTAATTTGAGGGGGTGTTTATCCGAACTTATCTTTTGGGCTTAAGTTTATGTTTAATAAGCAGCTTATGACTTATGAATAGTAAGCTCATATGCCCAAGTTGAGTGTTTGTATTAGCTAATTAAAGTAAGCTCAAGTGTTTGCAGTTGCTTATGATGGTAAAAGTAAAATGGTCTTTTGCTATAGCACACCTCAATTAAGCCCAAGTCTCCTCAAATAAGCAACAAAAAATGGGCTTTTGGAAACCCCCTATATAAACTCATAGGCTCAAGCTTATAAGCTTATCCAAACACTTGGATGGGCTTATTTTGGCTAACTAAGCAAATGAGCCCTCTAAAAGAGCTTAAACAAACACCCCTGATTTCTTGAATCTTAGATGATCGCATATGATCGTAGCCAAAGCCAGTTTTACAAAACTCCAACTCATATACCCAAGTAAAGGAAATCATACATTCATATTCAAGAAGAACAAATACAAACAGATCAGATAAATGAAGATGGTTCTTTATAATCCAACTCCTCCCTGAACCCAATTTCCAGAATTTTACAAAATCAGTCCATTTAAATTTCCAAATTCCAATACATACTTGTTTTCGACCTGTGTCTTTCTGTCAACTGAAAAAATTGAGGTATGCAACTAACTTCAGAAGATGCACCAAAAATCTGCCTGGCCAGATCAGAGAAGCTAAGGGGTTTGATTGCTCAGACACATCTCTGAATGATTCCAGGGACAAAAAATTCTGAATTCTCAAATAGTATTGGAGTCATAGATTGGGTAGACAAGGTTAAATATGCAATCAATTATCATAAACTGGGAGAGACTACACAGAGTAAAGACCCTAAAGTAGGAGAGGTTAGTAACAGTCCAGAAAAAAGCTACTCATAAATAGTCCGCATTATTCAACACTTTGGTGGTTTGCCCTCAATTAAGCCATGTGATTAACAGATTAAGCAAAAATACACCGCCAGATATTCATAGAATGTGATCTTCGTTCCTAGATGAGCACCTCTTCTACACTCTTGGACTTCATTCTTCCATATTCCATACGGAAAAGAACTGCTAACTGACTCATCTAAGGGATCAGTTATATTACATTTAGATCTGGAAAAACTGTTTCTTCCGTCATTTTGGACTTATCTAAAATGTTTCAGATACAAATACCCTCTAGCATTTCAACACTGCTGAGTGATACTCCATTAGGTACCAAGATTCTCAGGATAATGCAATTAATCAATTGTTTCAACATCATCCTCAATGCTTATCATATCAAATTTGTAGCAGCATAACTAATATAGAAAACAATGCTTTGTTCTTGTCCAGATGCTCTCATAATTACTGTTCAAATCTGTCTTTGTGAATCAACTGAGACTATTTTCTTCCATCTCTAATTTTATTACATACAGCTACAATCTCAATCCTACCAAACAACTTTCAACTATTATAATTTTTTTTTCCCACAAGCAACCCATTAGATTTTACTATGGTGACCTCTATACGACATGCTGTAAACTTAATAATCAAACTGTAACTCACGAAACCTAAATAAAGCATATACAATAGATTCAACATCACTAATTCAAGTCATAAAACTATCGCCAATTTCATTACATAGAAGAGAGAATAATTTTCACATAATAGGAAAACAAACAAGTTGATATTGCTAAAATACTCCATTCACTTAGTTTCCTACAAGTTCGCTCAAGGGGGATACGTTTTGTTATTACCAACACACTTGATATTTCACAGGTATAACATGAACAAAAGGTAACTTCCCTTATATAATTTTCCTAACATTCTTAGTGAGCACATGTATATAACTTGTTCAATTAGTAAAAAACTATTAACAACAAAATCACTCTAATCTAAACATATAACATAACGAATACTAGCCCCCTTTTGAAAAATATCATTTCTTCTTAATACAATAACCTCAGCAATTAGTCACATACCCTACTAATCAACCACAAACAACCTTACATAATCACTCAGGGTGGTCTAGTGGTAAAACGCCTGCGACTATCATCCCAAAAATGTTAGAGGTATCCGTTTTATGTGGCCATGCCAACCTTCCCAAAAAGGATAGGGCTTTACCAGGTTTAAGTCTGTGGCAGTTGCCTCAAACCGGTGGATTAGTCGGATAAAAGGTAAGAAAGGAGGGGGGGGGGGGGGGGGGGGAAGGTACACGCTTCACTAAATTTCTCGGTAAAAACGTCTCTACAATATAGTCAAATAGAAAATAAAAATCAACCACAATCACTCCAATCTAGACGTTTTTTGTAACAAATAAATCTCACTAAACTAAATCCTACCACTTTTCTCACAATATCTAAAAACCAAACATGTTTCTATTCATATATAACAACAATACCCAATCCCACCAAAGCGGGTATGGGGATGTACTAGGTAGAATGTAGACAAATCATATCCCTACCCCATGGGGCAGGGAGACCTCCGACAAGTTTCTATTCATATATCCATCATAAAAACATGTTTTCATTATGTAGCACTTCTTCATAACATTTTCATATACATTTAAAAAAAAAAAAGAAAAAAAAAGAGCATATATAGATAACCTTAGATGTACATACATTCTAAGGTCATAACATTAACAACTATACATAGGGGGTGCTTACTGCTTATGTTTCATTAGCCCATTTTTTCGGGCATATATTAAAACTTCAGGCATATATAACAAGCTTAATATGAGTCACATTCCAAATAAACGTAATGTGATTAATATAGGATATAGAAACGACATTAAATAAATAAAAGAGATATGCATACAAGTATAGATTCAGCATGATCACCCAAGCTCCTATACTCCGGATTCAATTTGGACCCACCAGTATAACCAACAGTAGTCCTAACAACCCCATCCAAACACCCGAAAACAGACTCCGATCTCCAGAAGCTTCCTAGAGCAAAAACAGCTGTTTTGGTAACCTCATTCGATGGGATTAATGTCACCTGTGATATTGGGTTAGGGAACCTGATTGAATAAGATGGATTGGCTGATAATAGTGTAATTATAATAATGGTTATGATTAGATAAGATAGCGAGTTCTTCATTGTTTGTTTCCGGTTGATTTGGTGTTATGGGATTCCGATTTGGAAGAGGCTTGTTTGTTTGTGTTTATGTTAAAGGGAGGGATGTGATTTTCGTTTTTATGGTTATTTACGCATTGGCCCTTTGTCATTATTGTGATAACCAAATTAACAACCACCTTTTTAAAACAGGTTCCTTCAAACAAAAGATAAAGTTTACACAAAAATACACAAAATACACCGATGGTCTCTAAACTTTTCCAAAAGTGTTGCATGGGCCCCAAACTCGAGAAAATCGTCGCAATGCGTCCAAAACATGTGTTTTTTAGGCCAAATGCGTCCCTTGACCAATGATGAGGCGAAAAATGAACCGTTTTTAAGGAGTCATTTAAGTTCGGATTTGAGATTATTTAATCAAATATTGCCCTAAATCGTTCCTTTTATCATTATAGGTACTTTTGAGAAGAATTTTACAAAAGGAAGCATTTTGGAGCTTTTTGGACGCTTTTATGCTCAAGAATGAAGAAAACGAGAAAATCAAGAATCCATGCTGGAAACAGTACCTGACGGCGTCAAGCTTTACAAGGTGACGCCGTCACTCATTGATAAAGAGATGGATAATTCAAGTTGTACGTGACGGGCCAAAAAGATTTCAAGACATTTGTACATGACGGCGTCACCAAGGCCGTCAAGAGCACGTCACATGTGACGGCCCAGAACACGTTTATACATGACGACGTCAAGACTTAACCTGACGACGTCAGATGATTTAAAGTGACGACGTCAGGAAGAAGGCTTACACGAGAAAAAACCTTAGTGAAACCGTCACAAGATGATCGAGACAATCAAAACTTGCGCGCGGAATAACTAATATTGTTTTGGTCATAACTTTTGCATACGAACTCGGATTTAGGTGATTCAAAAGCCTACGCGAAGAGGAAGAAGAGATCTACAATTTGGTGAAGAAAATTTGGTCGTGACGCCGTCACTCTTTACGGGCTTACGCCATCAAGCCTTGCCGACAGAAACATTGCCTATAAATATAACATCATAACTTCACTTTTTGTAAGCCCTAAACCCTAAGGTCGATTCCTGGGTTCAGGTAGGTGTTTTTTCAGCAACTTAGAGGGTTTCAATCACTCCATAAACATCTTGTAATGGTTTGATGATTCTATCTTAATTCATGTCTTCAATTATCATTATTGTTGCTTGTTCTTCATTAATTATGCTTGGCTAATTCATCTTGTGTCTACTTATGATTGTGTGAAACTTGTATATAATTTATTAGATCTTATTGATGTCTTTGTTGATGCTTGTGTCTATTTTCATCAATTAAGGTGTGACAACTTCAATAGGTCTAGTTGATTTAGCTTATAATTCTTGATTCCTATTGTCTCTTGTTTGGTTGATTGTATTCGATGTTAGGCTTAAGAAAACTGGCAGACTTCCATTGGTAACTTGCTTGAATGTCTTAAGAAACATGATCGGATGTGTACTAAGATTTTTGGTTGTATTTAATGCATAAGTGAATTCTAATGATCCCACGTTAGGAGCTTTTAACGGCTCGACATTGGAGAAGTAGGAGCTTATAGAGTTAGGGAATATTGTACACGGCCTTACGAATGGTATTAAGGAATACAACCCGTCAATTAAAACAAGGATGTGACAATTCAATAGGTAGAATTGGATAGCTAGCAAGGAGTAATACATCATAGGTAGATACGCTTCACTTCCCTTGTAGAACCCTAAGTTTATTTTTCTTGCACATTAGTTTAATTAGTAGCTTTTGGGTTAGTTGATTAGCAACTAATTCCGCCCACTCTTCCAATACCCGAGATTTTTACCTGTTTTTCATAAAAAATATAAAAACACAAAAAGAATCATCATTCACCTTTAGACCTAGTTAGATTAATTTCAATCCTAACGACACTATTCCTGAGTTGAACGATCAATCCCCCGGTACTTGTCACTATACTATACTACAACGATCAGGTACACTGCCTGGTGGGGGTTGTATGCTTCTCAAGATCCCTTGAGAGGTAAAACCTGTTGCGAGAGCGCAATTCCCACGTATCAAGTTTTTGGCGCCGCAGCCCGGGGAATAGTTATTGTTTAGGTTGGAATTTATTTTGATTAGGTCTACTCATTAGATTCCTTTTTAGTGAGATTTTTATTTTCTTTTTATTATATTTCTTGTAGTCTATCTTTTTCTTTGTGCCCTTTGTTTGTAAAACCATTTTCATCTGTCACTATGGCAGATGAAATTCCATTTAGATCACTAACAATAGAGGAACAATTATACTTCACTAATAGATTTGCTTCCTATCATTCCAATGATTTTTTATGTGATCTTAGTGACATCCAAGAGGAGTTGGGGGTAAAGTTTGATGGGTTTAATGAATTATATGCATGTGTGATTTCTATTAGACGATCATTATCAGGATCAATTCCTTTTAGTCAGACCCGTTGGATGAATTTTGAGAAAAGCTTCCTAACCATGACCCATAAGCTCAACGAATTGGTGGATTCGTATGAGCAAGATGACCTAGTTTCTAAGAACATGAACTTAGAATCAAACCAAGATTATGAGATGGTTAGTGTTGAACTACCTAGTTTCATGAGCGGGATAGATTTCACCAAAACATACGACACACATGAGGTTAGAGTTGAGCCACCTAGTTGCATATCATGGTTAGGCACTACCATAATACAAGATGAACACATAGGTGATATTGATGTGATGGAAGAGATAGTAGAAAACCCAAGCCCACTAAGTACCCCACAAGTCCTACCATCATTTGAGGCATACACACCGCCCGTGACTCACCCGGAAGAAGTAGAAGAGACTATAGGAACCCCAATTGAGGTAGAACCCTTGGACCAAGCACCACTAGAGGATATAGGTTTGAATACTTGTAATGATAACCTTACTCCTAGTTCTAGGGAATTTCCTAGTGTTGATGAACTGGAACCTCAATCTTTACACAACTTTCCATCCTTAGATATACATCTAGGAGACAAAAGAGGAACCAACCCACCCATCAACCAATATTATCCGGGTAGTTTTAGGATGAAGGAAGCCATTCACTCACCCCTTCACCTCACGTGGCATATTTCCACCCTAAGGGTGTGTATCGCTACTTCCACCCACACTTAATCCTAAGTGTAGGGAAAACCTCCCCTATTTATGTTAAATAAGGGTAGAGTCAGGCTCGTGACTCGAACAAAAACAAGCGCTTCTTGGGAGGCAACTCATGTTTTTAATTGTTTGATGTTTTTAATTTATTTGTTTGTTTGTGTGTCAATACTTGTAGATATGTTTTATGAGTTCCCGTTTGTAATTCATGCCATAAGTATCCTATCCTTTTATTGTTTTGTTTTGTTTTTATTTCTAAGTCTGGAATTACATCTAGTTGTGGTTTTTCTTTGTTCGGTTTGATGCTTTGGTTTTTGTGTTGGTTGATTACAGGACAAGAAGATGATTACATTTCTAGAAGGAAGCTTTCAACGTTCATTTTCTTGGAGGAAGATTTAACCATGTTATCACATCGTCCATACCGAGCGAATCAGGGGAGTATTAGTTTCTTTCATTCTTATTTATTTTTACTTTTACATCTTTTATCTAGAACATTGGGGACAATGTTCGGTTTAAGTGTAGGGAGGGTATATTAGAAACTATAACTCCACTTGATTTTTGTTTTGTTTGATAGTGAATGTGTAATAAAACTAAGAGAAATACTTGTTAGTGTAATTTTAGCTCCAAATTTAAATTTTTTTACAACATTTAGGAGTGAAACTTTATCCTTAACAAGTGTCTCATGGATAGGAGTTGCATGACTAGCACAAAAGACCATACCACTCAAAAATTTCCACCCCAAATATGTGAGGTTCGCCTTTAGATCTTTAGGAAAAAGCATTCACTGTTAATGCTTGTGAGTGTACTGGTAGTATTTAGATTCTAGAACTTGTGATAGTGATGCATCCCGAGACCGCTAGTGAGACTACATTCGTGTAGTTAGGATTTACATAAGAGGCATTAGGATAGCCCTTGACCTGTAATATAATTACATTGACTTCATAGGTCAAGTGATTCTCCCACACCTTTGCGTTGTACTCATTTTTAGTACACGATACCCCTAGTAGACCCCTCCGAGCCTATCTTTTTCGTTTCTAACTTTAAGCATCTTACATAAAGATAGAATTTGTTACAATCCACCCAAATGTACACCCAAATCGCCTTAGCCTTCCTTGTATGCACTCATCTTTAGTGCATTATTGTTATTTGTTTAAACCCTTAGTTAATTATCTAATTGATTACATGGTTGCTAAGTCGAGTCATATCTTGTACATATTGTTTTGGGACGATTGGGACTCATAGGTAAAGTACTATTGTAATGGAATAATGGGGATGACGTCAATTATTACCCCCATATGTGCGTTAATATTTAAAAGTACTCCAAGTGTTTTGATTATCTTGATTCGAGTCATTAGAATAGTTGATTGTAAAGTATGTAAAAGCTCAAGTGTAGGGAGGAAACGAGCTCCCTTTGATGTATTATTTTGGATGGTAGAGTAAAAGTGTATGCACAAAAAAAAAATCGAAAAATCGAAAAAATAATAATAATAATAATAAAAATGAAAAAAAAAGAGAAAAAAAATATAAAAAGAAAAGAGAAAAACATACGGGCTACCATCCGTTTCTTTTATTTATGTTTAAGTCAAATAGTGTCTTGAAAATCCAAAAAGAGTCGTAGTTAGTTTAAGTTGAGTCGAGTCTTGGCTTAGCAACGTCTCATTGTACATGTAGTTAACCAAGACAATTGACTTGCCACCAGTAAAATATCCGTTTATCCAACAAAACCATGTTTTTCATATCCCCTACACCTAACGTTATAACCCTTTAAAAGATCTCTCTGATAGTTTATCCTAGGTGCTTACGCCAAGTGGTAGAGGTTTGATCCTTTCCTAAGCCTATGGTAATCTATTTGCTATGACAGGTAGAGAGTGATATTTCTCCATTTCCAATTATGACATATAAATTTACAACACCCGAGAGATGAGAGTATCCAAATACTTAATGTGAGGTGCTAGTGTATAATTTCCGTGCTTGTTTTGACTAAGGTAGAACGCTCATTTGTTGTAATTACTTTTATATTAGTGTTAAATGACCCCTAACTTGTATTTTTATTGGTGGAAAAGCTCATTTTCTTGAGGACAAGCAAATCCCAAGTGTAGGGATATTTGATGAGGCGAAAATGAACCGTTTTTAAGGGGTCATTTAAGCCCGGATTCGAGATTATTTAATCAAATATTGCCCTAAATCGTTTCTTTTGTCATTTTAGGTACTTTTGAGAAGAATTTTACAAAAGGAAGCATTTTGGAGCTTTTTGGACGTTTTTATGCTCAAGAATGAAGAAAACGAGAAAATCAAGAATCCATGCTGGAAACATTAACTGACGGCGTCAAGCTCTACAAGGTGACGCCGTCACTCATTGATAAAGAGGTGGATAATTCAAGTTGTACGTGACGGGCTGATTGAGGCAAAGGCACTCAACTAAAGTCAACCACAGATGTGGTCAATATAGTCAAACTCCTTAGGCTCAATTCTCCGTGGAATATATAGTGTTTCCCCGGGTCGTTATGTCCCAACGGGGTGTGATGGTATTTAAACGGGTTTGTGATTGGGTGAATTTGAATGGGAAGTAACCAGATAATGATTTGAATTTGTTTACACTACTGGAATGATTAGGAATACAGTATAAAACAAGCACATGAAACAGATATGTATAAACGTAAATAAAATAAAAATCAGACACGATTACGTGCTGGGAAAAAGGTGAGTTTTAAGCAAATATAAACTACAGAGGGTAAAAATGAAACTTTTACAAACTTAATATTAAAAGAAAATTTAATTAAAAGGAAAATTATTGTTTTGATTATTTTATTATTTATTATTAATTAAAACTATTTAATTACTTATTATTAATATTTAACTTATACTAAATATATTAAATAAAAACTAAGAAAATGAAAATTTATTTTTAAAACTTCTAAAATAACTTAACAATCATATTAAAACTTAAAAATATGTCTTTTTGTCTTTTTGTGATTTTAATATTAATTAATTACTAATTTAATTAAACTAATTAACTAATTTAAATTACTACTAATAATAAAAATGACTTAGAAAATTAAGAAATATTTTATAAAAATAATTAACCATCACAGGAATCCTAAAAAATTATAAAAAGTTGGTTTTATGTATTTTTAAACTATTTTACTAATTATTATCCTAATTATTAATTAATTACTAATTAAACTAATTAAATTCTAAAAATTAGAAGATGAACAGATTGTAAGAAAATTCCTAAAATTATTTTATAAATTATAAAAGCTAGGAAAAATATAAAAAACTAGGTATTACTTTATAAAAACTAATTTTGCTATTTAATACTTAAATATTAATTAATAATTAATAAAACTAATTTTAAATATAATAAATACTAATGACAATATAAAATTTTGGGAAAATTACTGAAATTACTTTAAGATAAAAGAAAATTAAAAAAAATATAAAAATGCCAAGTACTTAATAAATTACTAAAAAGGAAAATTAAAAAGATAAATTAAATTAAATAGAAACTATCACTTATTTTTAAATTGGTTTTTCTTGATTTTCTTTTTATAAAACTATTTAAATACTTAAAATATGAAACTTTTATAAAGGGATTTTGGCTGTGGATCAAAAATAAGCACTATGGACTCAAAAATGCTTAACAGTCCATATATTAATGCTTATTAGGACTTATGAAACTTTGAATAAGCTGATACAAGCTGCCACCAGAATAGATAAGCTAAAACAAACTTATAAGAACTTGGAATAAGCAAAAATGAAATAGAAAAGCTCAAGCCATAGGCTGTGATAAGCAATAAGCAATCCCAAAATACCACAGACCAAACAGGCCTATAGGGGTATTTTGGAGGCTTATGTGGGGCCCACAAATAAGGTCATAGGTACCAAGTGAAGGTTGACCCAATAAGCCACCCTGATGAGCTACTGAATAAGCCAAAGAACAAGGAGTGGGGCCCACAAATAAGCAGTATGGAAGGCTTGGAAGTTGGGCAATTGAGACAGATAAGCTGTGCAGGGGAGATGCTTCCCTTGCAGGTGTGTTTGGGCAAATGTGGGGCCCACAAAAAAAATTGAAAAAATAAGATAAAGGTGGGAATCAAGAGATTAGCTGAGAGTCTACAACATATAAAAAGATCAAAGGCTGAATCCAAATACACAAATCCTTAAAATTCATGCAATTTTTGACTTTTCTGAAAACTGAAGTATTTGGCTTTTTGTAATTTGATGAAAAGTTGACTTTCATGAAGTTTGATCTTAATTTACTGAATGAAATTGATGTTTTAAGGTATAATGAAACTAACATAAGCTATGTTAATGAGTTCTAAGCCTAAATGGTGTTTATGCCACTCCTAAACCTAAACAGTTAACTAAACATGGACCTAAAACCTTGATTTTGACTTTCTATGCTAAGGCTGCAATTTATATGGTATAACTAGATCAATTTTAACTTAAGAAGACTAGTTGTGCAAAGAAACAACCAATAGACACTTACAATTGGAACCAATCAGAACCAAACACCCCTATTTGAGCCTGTTTCACTAAGTTATGTAGGAATAGACCTTGAAATACCTAACCACTAATCTAATTAGCTTACTAAACCATTTTTAAGGCTAATTGAACAGTAACTACAACAACTAACAATAAGAAAATAGAAATGCAATAATCAAGGTTGTGACTTACAAAAAGTTCCAAGCAATGATGTACTGAGACAAGGACCACCCTAACCTATACCTCCCCTGAGGTTTCTAATACCATAAAATTCAACAATCACCAGGATCCAATGCTTCAATCAACTTGTGGAATGATTTTTTATTTTTTACTTATTTTTCTTTTATTTTTGGTATTTTTGGTTTAATTAGCTAAGACTATTTCGAATGATCTGAAAACTCTCAAAAGCTTATGAATAAACTGTAGTGAGCTTAAACCAACAGGAAACAACAACTTAGAGCACCTCACAAACAATTTGGAATTTTTGCTTAAAAATGAAACTTGGAATTTAAAAACTGAAAACTTGAAATTAATGAGTGCAATGAGTTTCTAGTACATTGAGAATGTTTCATACAAAGTTTGTAAACTAAGAATTACAATAACAATGGGGAATTAAACTAATTCGACAAGCTATATTAACCTAAAACTATTCTAAAACTAACTAACTGCTCCATCTTCTCTTTTCTTGATATATATGGACCAGTGTAGGTCCCACATGCTTTCCCACTTCTATTTTTGACCCTTGGATATCTTGGATTGATCCTAACCATTAAATTGGTTTTTGGCGGGAAGTTTGGTTTTGGCAGTTGGGGTGGAGTGTTAGGTTATAGGGGCATTAATTGCTTCTTGGAGGGTTGTAGTGAGCTGGGGGGACAAAGGATGGGTAGTAGTAGAAGAGGTGAGGAGGGGGGTTGAGTGTGCAGAGTGTTGCAGTCCAAGTGGGTGGGGAAGGAGGTGGTCAAAGGTTTGGGTTGACTGGGGTGATTATTTAAAACGGGAGGAAGTTTAATTTGGAGTTGGGCCAAGTTTGGTGGTGGGCTGGATATAGGATGGGCTGGATTAGGATTTTGGTTTGGGTGGATTTGTTGGATTGGATTTGTAGTATCAAAGGGATCCGTTTGGTTAATGTTAAGACACAAGGACCATTTTTGCAATTTTAATGAAACCGACTGACTGATCTTACAACTGTTCCAAATTATTCCAAGGGATTTTCTTGTCAAGTTCCAAAAATATGAGGGTCCTTGAAGTGTATTTTCCCATATTAAATATTCGGGGACCATTCTTGTAAATTTTGGAACTTGAGGGACTTGTTTTGCCAAATCTTGAAAATTTTCATCCGAGGACCAATTGTGACTACTTGTGAATTCCCAAGGATCATTGATGACTTTTTCTTCCAAAACATTCCACCAGGGACCAAATCTAACAAAATTGAAACTCCAGGGACCAAAATTGTAAATTCTCAAAACTTTTCAAATTTTTCACCAAAGGACTAAATATGACAACTTATGATTTCGAAAGGACCTTTGGTGACTTTTCTTTTAAAATAAGTGCTCAGGGACTATTTTTGTCAATTTTTGAAAGTTAGGGGACTGAAATTGCCAATTATGCAAACTTTGTTCATTTTTCAACTGTTCTTACTCATTTTGCATCTGAAACATATAAAACACAATTTTGGAATATTTTCAGTATTTTGATGCATTTTTGAGTGTTTTTAAATGTTTTGCAGCTCAGATTTGACCAAAAATGATGAGTGTTTGAGCACTCATCACGGGCCAGAAAGATTTCAAGACATTTGTACATGACGGCGTCACCAAGGCCGTCAAGAGCACGCTACATGTGACGGACCAGGACACGTTTATACATGACGGCGTCAGGACTTAACCTGACGACGTCAGATGATTTAAAGTGACGACGTCAGGAAGAAGGCTTACACGAGAAGAAACTTTAGTGAAACCGTCACAAGATGATCGAGACAATCAAAACTTGCACGCGGAGTAGCTGATATTGTTTTAGTCATAACTTTTGCATACGAACTCGGATTTAGGTTATTCAAAAGCCCACGCGAAGAGGAAGAAGAGATCTACAATTTGGTGAAGAAAAGTTGGTCATGACGCCGTCACTCTTTACGGGCTGACGCCGTCAAGCCTTGCCGACAGAAACATTACCTATAAATATAACATCATAACTTCACTTTTTGTAAGCCCTAAACCCTAAGGTCGATTCCTGAGTTCAGGTAGGTGTTTTTCCAGCAACTTAGAGGGTTTCAATCACTCCATAAACATCTTGTAATGGTTTGATGATTCTATCTTAATTCATGTCTTCAATTATCATTATTGTTGCTTGTTCTTCATTAATTATGTTTGGCTAATTCATCTTGTGTCTACTTATGATTGTGTGAAACTTATATATAATTGATTAGATCTTATTGATGTCTTTGTTGATGCTTGTGTCTATCTTCATCAATTAAGGTGTGACAACTTCAATAGGTCTAGTTGATTTAGCTTATAATTCTTGATTCCTATTGTCTCTTGTTTGGTTGATTGTATTCGATGTTAGGCTTAAGAAAACTGACAGACTTCCATTGGTAACTTGCTTGAACGTCTTAAGAAACATGATCGGAGGTGTACTAAGATTTTTGGTTGTATTTAATGCATAAGTGAATTCTAATGATCCATGTTAGGAGCTTTTAACGGCTTGACATAGGAGTGAAGTAGGAGCTTATATAGTTAGGGAATATTGTACACGGCCCTATGAATGGTATTAAGGAATACAACCCGTCAATTAAAACAAGGATGTGACAATTCAATAGGTAGAATTGGATAGCTAGCAAGGAGTAATACATCATAGGTAGATACTCTTCACTTCCCTTGTAGAACCCGAAGTTTATTTTTCTTGCACATTAGTTTAATTAGTAGCTTTTGGGTCAGTTGATTAGCAACTAATTCCGCCCACTCTTCCAATACCCGAGATTTTTACCTGCTTTTCATAAAGAATATAAAAACACAAAAAGAATCATCCTTCACCTTTAGACCTAGTTAGATTAATTTCAATCCTAACAACACTATTCCTGAGTTGAACGATCAATCCCCCGGTACTTGTCACTATACTATACTACAACGATCAGGTACACTGCCTGGTGGGGGTTGTAAGCTTCTCAAGATCCTTTGAGAGGTAAAACCTGTTGCGAGGGCGCAATTCTCATGTATCAACCAGTTTGGTCTCGGTCAACGCAAAGTTTTAGTTTATGCAAAGGTATAATAGGCAACTCCCTTTTATGACTACACTTTAGTTAATCAACCCAAGCGTGATAGTTTAAGGAAGTCAAACCTATAGAGGTTATTGTGCCATTTGCTAAAAAGGTTTGACTTAGGGGAAGTCATTACGGGAAATAAACAATACAAGATTGTCAATAAAGGGGTATTTGATTTTGCTGATAGAAAATTATAGCCACTGTGTTTAGTTTTCCTCATATGATGGGGTGTGAAAGGTTTGCCGACAAAAACAGTACATAAAAGAGGTGTTTGGTTTGTGTTATTCGCTTGTTCCCTCCCACTGTCAACACTAACACCATACATTTTTTTATATAATAAATACACCATTGTCAATACAATAAGATTTAATGTTCAAAAGCTTTTGCATTTTGCCCCCAAAGACATTGTAACCACTGTCTTTGGGTTTGTTGATATAAAGGGGTGTTTGTTTTTCGTGATACGAACAGTACACAAAATAGGACAATACAAGAAGATTAAATGCTGAAACTTAGATTTATATATTCATCATAATGGCAAGTAGACCACAAGAACAACCTTAAAATCCTAAAACAAGAACCCAAGAGAGCCCATTTACCTACCCCAGGAAATACCCAAAAGACCCCATTTCACTTATTATTTTCAGCTATTTTCTGAACATAACCTTCCTGCATGCAAATACCATCATCAGCTTTACCATAAATCTTGATCAAACGAGCAAGTACGTCGACGTGCCTTGTTTTTTCTTAACGCAACCAAACTGTCAAGCGCCACACCACGCTCCCCCAAAGCTTCATTCTCCACAATCAGCTCCCTATGCTTTGGAATCAGCCTCTTTAGATGATCAATAGCGGCATGAATAAGGTTTTTAAAAAATCCTTCTTCTACAACTTCTTGACTAAACCATAGATCCACACGATCATTTAAACTTGATGAATCGGCGACTTTCATAAGTTCATTCAACAATCGGAAATCTTCCATGGGGAAATGTGTGAGGAAAAGGTTGTGGTTGGGTTTATTGGTTTACGCGCAAAAGTAAATACTGTCTCAGGGAAGAGACGGTCAAGGGGTTTAATAACGTTTTTTATTTCAGATTTGGTCCCTAAAGTTGTCTACATTGCCGTTGCCATACTTAAAATTCCCTCCCACTTTTAAGTACGTGTTCAAAAATTTTTACATTGAGTTGACAAGCTTAGGGACCAACGGTGTAATTTGTGTAAATTTAATCGCACCCCATTAAATCTGTACCCACCCTGTTGAAAGTCAAAGTCATATACTAACTACTCAAAATCCTAAAACACTGCCAAACACACACACACACACACAAATGAAGCCAAATAACAAAAAAAAAGTATTATTATTTTCGTACAAATCATATCCAAACACAAGTCATACGTATTGTGTAATTTTTTTTACCACATTTGACTCCCAAGTGGCATTGGCAAGTTTGTCTTTAGAAACTTAAATTGGAAATGGTAAAGGTCACTAACCATTTCCAGTTAGACTTTCTAAAGTCAAACTTGACAATGGTAAATTGGAGTTTTTGAATAATGTTTTTGCAAGATTGACATTAGAAACTCAAAAATTGCACATTATAAATTGGATTTTTAATAATGGATTGGCAAGTTTGACTTTAGTTAGTCAAAATGCAAAAGCTAAATAACCTTTACCATTTTAAAGTTTGACTTTCTAAAGTCAAACCTGCAAATGCATGTGCCAAACAAAAGCCTTTTTTCGATGAACTGAGTACTCTCATTTACCACTGTTTGGCGACCAACATATGCAGAATGTTTCGCAGCACAAACATATTCATAATCAACAACTAAATAGCAACATACTTTATACAAAATAGTTGTCTTAGGGTATTCAACCCATACATAAACTAGAAACAGTAAAAGAATTCTACCCCAACTGTGGGGGAAGCTCGATGGAGTTTCAATAGCCTCCTTGCCAACCCCTATTCATCTTGATGTTTTCATACTCATCATGACTCAAATTACAGTCATGGATATAAATTTTCTTCAATAAGGGGGAACATGCAAGTATGAACTTTATTATGGCTATTTCATTCTCTGTTCTAGGGAAAGAACGAAACACCATACTCTCAAGCTGCCCCGGGCTCGTTAATGGAGAGTATAAGTTACGCCGTAGCTTTCTTCATCATACTATAGTTCTTTATCATTTGCGAGTTATTTCCAATTTTCGCGTCTCTTCAGCTCCTATGCTCATTTGTAACCTGGATACAAAATATAACAAAATCAAAGTATATATCCTAATAATAAGTACAAATAATGAGCATATTAGAGGAAAATTGACACTTAAATATCAGGACTATTTAATGTTATGAAAAACCCCTAAAACTTGTCAAGGTGGGAAAAGTGCAAGCAAGAAGTTCGAGATGTTTCAACTCCATACGAGAGTAAAGTTGGATTGGCAACGTAACTAGTTCACCATACCAGTTTCAAATTGTGACCTCCTCAAACCTTCTTATAGGACCGTTAAGTTAAAGTAAAAGCCTAGTAATATGTTTCCTATCAAACTTACTTGTTAAATAGTAAAACAAATCCTCATCAACTATGACATCGGTGAGCAAAGTCCACTTAAACCTCCAATTTCTTGATAAAGTACATGTCCTCACCGCATCTTTTAGTGGCAAGCGATTCATAATATTAATGGTCACGTTATCTGGCATGTTGCTGATATAATCTGCCATATCAGTGATCACATTATCTCCAAAAGACATTGTATTGTTGGAATTTGAGTTGGGTCTTTGAGTACTGGAAATGAGTGTTTGGTTTTGGTTTTTGTTTCCTGGGATGGTCTGGATAAAGGTTTGTGCAATTATGGTGTGTAAATGGGTTTGGTTAGTGGGTTAATTGGTTGTCGCGCCAATAATAACTAGCGTATCAGAGAAGATAGGCTCAAGTTGCGAAGTAAAGTTCACAGTTGGTCCCTAAACTATCACTCTTGGGTTGATTAACTAAAGTGTAGTCATAAAAGTAAGTTGCCAATTACACTCTTACATATCTAACTAAAACTTTGCGTTGACCAAGACCAAACTGGTCAAGGGACACATTCGGCCTCAAAAACCCATGCTTTGGACGCATGGCGACGATTTTCCTGAGTTTGGGGCCCCTACGATAATTTTGGGAAAGTTTAGGGACTAACGGTGTATTTTTGTCTAAACTTTAACTTACTTACTTATTTTGTAAAGAAACAATTTGTTTTTGTTTAATTTTTACATTCTATGTTTATTTGTTTATTTTTTAAAAATAAGTACAACTATGCAAGAAATTACTTATTTTGTGCGTATTATTTATCTGATATTAAATTAAAAAAGAAAAAAATTAACTCTCACATTTGATCTAAGATATTTCTTTAAACTATTTGACTACTTTTGTATGCAATTATTATTTTTTGCGTGTATTATACCATTTCTTAAGAAATAAGTATTTGCAACTTAAAATTTGCTTATCCTTATACATTTATACGCACACAAAATAAGCAATGTCTAAATAGTTTTGGGTGCTTATTTTAAATGAAACCCATGTTGTGGTTAATATCTAACAATGAAACCTTTAGAAGGATATAACTGTCATTCGTTTAAAAATACGTGTGCCAACACATTTATTTAGAATTTCAAATTGCGTTCTGATGAGTGCCTATTTACTCATCATTTTATACCCATTTAATACACAAAAATGACTAAAAACAACCAAATATGCCGAATTATATTGTAAATATCCTTGGATTGTGTTTTTATGTGTTGTAGGTACAAAAAGATTGAAAACGAGGCAAAAGTGGACAAAACCGGGCACGAGATTGGAAAGGGCACGAAAGTACAAGTCTATCGGTAATTTTATTGGAGTATCGAGGCAAAAGACAAAAATTTTTAAAGATTAAACGAAGCCCGAAGATTACCCGTTAAAGGTCCAAGAATAAAGCCCAAGAAAAAAAATCAATTTTTGAGATATTCGGCAGTAAAACCTGAGCTTTGACTGCCTTGCATTTGATGCTAGTATTTTGTTGACCAAACTACTAAGATGTTGCCATATGTCAATCTTGGACAAAAAGTTTAATCTAATGGCAGAATACACTAGGATTGGTGGAACTATTGTTATAAAAGTATGCTAGAACAAAATTGGAGGAGAGCCTCTTTTATTTTTGAGGAGCCGACATACACCTATAATTTTTACTTGCTATCCTTCAGTTTCTTTAATGTTTTGTTATAGACATAATTACTTTTCTTTTTCTCTGTTTTAATTTTGTACGAGGAACCATCTATCAATTGATTATATCATGGTTATGCAACTTTATTCTTTCATTTAACACTTTTGCAATATCTTAATCACTTTTTTTTAAAGCATTCATTAGCATTTAATAGATTAGTTCTTTTGTTCTATTTTTCACCTCAATTCAACGTGGTCTAGCTTTCTCATTTGCAATATCTTAATCACTCTCTTTTAAAGCATTCCTTAGCATTTAATATATTAGTTCATCTTTTGTTCTTTATCTCATCTTAATTAAACGTGGTCTAGCTTTCTCAGCTTTTGTTTTGTTCGAAACTTTAAAAGTGTTATTTTGTTGTGTCAAGTTTTTTTTAAGTGTTTGTTAGCTTACTGTCATTTATTACGAAAGGACTTCTTTAGTTTTAAATTTGCCTCAACCAAGTTTTAGTTTTATAAAAATGGCTGCTTAGATCTTTTTTATAGTTTTTGTATAAGCTTTTCAACTAGCTTTTTTAAAGTTTATTTTAATAAAATTGCAAACTTTCCTTCATAACTCACTCCAAATTTACATAAAATTTCAAGCTTTCGGAAATCTATTGAAGATTATAGGTTATAATAGAGTATTTGGGTTAATTATAGAGCTTGGATGTGGGGTTAGTTTAGCGTTCTTATCGTCATTATCGCTCTTAATCCAATCCCGGTGCTTTCTCTTCCTTTTCTTTACTTACTTTATATTATGTTAATTGTTATGCTTAGCTTAATTAGAGTTTTAGTTTAAATATTTAGTGTAGATAAATATAATCTAGTTTGTTGGATTATTTGTTTAATTAATATGTTTAGTTAGTAGATCTTTTATATACTTGTTGAGTAGATTATTCCGTGAATTAAGTGTGGTTTTATAAAATTTAGAAAATATATTGATTATTAATTTTTAAGTTACTTAGATTAAAATTTTGGTTGTTTGAGCGAGCAAAAGCCGTGAAAATAATTGGGTTTTAATTTAGATATTGATATCTCTTTATAAAAAATTGTTTTCAAAATAAACCAACGTTGTGAAAAAATATTTATTCCTAAAAGATATTAATTCATCAATAAGAAGACTTAATTGAAATAATAAACCACACTTAAGGATCATGATAATTTGCTTAACAAGTATATCTATTTATCATACATTTCTTATTTGCTTGCTTAGTATCTAGTTTATTATTTTTAGTTGTTATCTTTCATCATTAACTTTAGATTATTTACTTGCTACTAGTGTTATTATTATCTTTGCTTTAATCATTTAGTTTTAGGCCCGTTTTAGGTTTAGATTACGTTTTACTATAATTGTAATTTACGTGCTTTACGTGTTTGTTAATTTGAGTTATTTTGAATTGTTATTTGCTTAATTTAGTTTACAAATTCCAAATCACTCTTTAAACCTCATTCAAATCACCAGATCACGAACTTGAACCGATTCACCATTTCACACCTCGTCGGGACTTAACGACCCGGGGAAACCCTATACTCTCGGAGAATACACGTGGTTTGACTACTTTGACCATCCTTTGGTTAAGTGGTTGATCCGAGTGTGATCATTTTGGCGCCGTTGTCGGGGAGGAGTAAAGCCGTTTATCGATTCGAGTTTGCAGATTATTGATTGAAGACCCTTCTCCGGAAGTTATCGTCTCATTTTTTTGTAAATATTCTTTTGTTTTTCCTAAATATAAAAAACCCAAAAAAGATTTTCTTTTTCAAAATTGGTTTTAAACTTTGTTTTTCTTTTATCATTAGTTTGTTTTTCTGTCATAAAAATCCAAAAATACTTTTCTTATTCGTCTTAACCATTTAATTCTTTATCCTTTACCCTCTATCCGTTTAATGCTATCCTGATGAGGCGAAAAATGATCCGTTTTTAGGGGTCATTTAAGCCCGGAATTGAATTTATTTGATCAAATATTGCCCTAAATCATTCCTTTTGTGATTTTAGGTACTTTGGGAGTGAAATCTGGAAAAGGAAGCAATTCGGACGTTTTTGGAGCATAAAAGTGAAGAAAACGGCAAAGACTTAATTTTCCAAGCTGGGAACAATGTGTGACGGCATCAAGAGGAAGAATTTGACGGAGTCAAGAGTAAAGATCATGATGACCCAGTACAGAAATGAAGGCGTCACAAAGTAGAGCGTCAAGAGTTAAATGTGTGACGGCCTGGAAATATGGACTACATGACGGCGTCAAATGTAGATCAAGGCAGTCCGAGGATTATTTTGGCGGCGAGATGACGGCGTCACAAGGTTGTTCTTGACGCCGTCAGCCTCTATTATCTATATATAGTTTTCTAATTTTCATTCATTAGGAGGAACAAGTTTGGAGAAACCCTAAGGCCGAACCATATACGAATTTTACAGCTTTTCAAGGGTTTTCAACCCTTGAATCCTAACATGTGTTATTGAGATAAGTCTTTTCTTAATTCAATCAATATGTCTATGTATTGGTTGTCTATATCTTGTGCTTGTCTTGAATCCACCATGCTAGGCTAGATTTATCTTGTGTTTGCTTAGATCTAATGAAACCTAGATGTTGATTATGTGTTGATTACTTGTTTATGGTTGTATTGGATGAATGATTTCAATGTTAGGCTTAAGAAAACTGGCAGATCTCCAAATGGTAACATGCTTGAACGTCTTAGGAAACATGAACCGATGTGTACTAGGTTTTATTGGTTGTATTTAATGCATGAGTAAATTCTAATGATCCCATGTTAGGAGCTTCTTGCAGGCTCGACATAGGAGTGAAGTAGGCACTCATAGGATTGGGGAAGTAAGTACGCCACCCCATGAATGGTATTAAGGAATACAATCCATCATCCACGCAACTATAACAAGTAATTAACGTGTAAAAGATATCTAGGGAGTAGTGAAATCTAAGTAAACACATTTCTCCACTTATTGCTCACAACCTTAGTTTAAATTAGTTTGTTTTCATTTTAGTATTTTATTTTGATTGCATCTTAGTATTGGGTTAGTTGACTAGCAACTAATTCCGCCCAAAATCCTTCAAACCCGAGATATTTACTTGCTTTCTAAAAAATATAAAAATACAAAAAAGAATCATCCCTTATCTCTAGAACTAGTATTTAGGTTTTCTAATCCTAGCGACACTATTCCTAGCTGAACGATCAATCCCCCGGTACTTGTCACTATACTATACTACAACGATCAGGTACACTGCCTGGTGGGGGTTGTAAGCTTCTCGAGATCCCTCGAGAGGTAAAGCCTGGTGCAATTCCCACGCATCAAGTTTTTGGCGCCGCAGCCCGAGGAATAGTTATTGTCTAGCTTAGAATCTCTTTTTATTAGGTCTACTTGCTAGATTCCTTTCTGGTAAGATTTTATTTTTATTTTTAGGTTCTCTTTAGTCTATCTTATTTCTTTGTGTGTTTGTTTGTAACTCTTTACCACCCGACATCATGAACGATGGGAACATCTTTGAACCCGTCATCCCACCACAACAAAACCCACCACTAGAACCTCTTAGGCCCCGAACCTTAGGAGAGTGTTCCCGACCTAGCCACCAAGGCTATCGAAACACCATTGAGCTCACCGGAGCCAATGTGACCCCCTTGCGATCCGACACCATCCGGTTGATGCAAAGCGGATGTGCATTTCATGGACTTCGTTCCGAAGATCCAAACCAACATCTTAAGGACTTCCTAAAAATCGTAGACTCCATAGACCTAGATGTTGAAACTAGAGAGACAACCCGATTACGCCTATTCCAATTCTCTCTACGGGATCAAGCTAGTCAATGGCTTGAGCGTTTACCCGCGGGATCCATCACCACATGGGATGATCTCACCACTCATTTCCTTGCTCAATTTTTCCCACCGGGGAGAACTACTAAGCTTAGAAATGACATCTTGATGTTCCAACAACGTCAAAATGAATCTCTTTATG
Source organism: Artemisia argyi (assembly GCA_030686995.1). NCBI lineage: Eukaryota > Viridiplantae > Streptophyta > Magnoliopsida > Asterales > Asteraceae > Artemisia > Artemisia argyi. The sequence continues at coordinate 95,500,555 of CM060688.1, forward strand.
AAGCATGGACTCGTTTCAAGGACTTACTCCAAAAAGTCCCTCATCATGGCATAGATCTTTGGCTCCAAGTCCAAATATTTTATGACCATATCGACCTCCCCACGAGGCGAGCCATTGACCAATCGGCCAGTGGTAAGCTACGTGATCTAAGTGCAGAACAATCATGGGAACTCATAGAAGATCTTGCTCTCTATGACAACGAAAGTTGGAATGATCCCCGTGATTTGAACAAAACGGTCAAGGCAATATCTTTGCCTTCGAACAACCCTAGCACTCCCGACCGTAGGATCATGGAACTTGAAGGTCGAGTCAAGTCTCTCATGAAATCTTACGAAGCTCAAAAGCCTTCAAGCCAAGTAAGCAGAATCGCTTCTGCATGTAAATTGTGCAATGGCCCTCACGAAACTCATTACTGCATGGAGCTTCCAAAACGTGCTTACAACGAATTCACATCGTCACAGGTTGGTCGAGGCCCTCGAACTTCTGACGAGGCCTATGAGGCATGGAAGGATAAACCTAATTTCAAAGGGTACCAAACGCGGAGCGTATCCTTCAACGACTCCTCACCACTCAAATGGTCTGAGCATTTTCCATCGCAGAGCACTCCTAAGCAAAGCTGTGAAGATGCCTTGCGAAAATTCATTCTATCTCAAGAATTGCAGCTCTCTACGCTCGAGGCTAAATTTAGACAACAGCAGGCTGATATGAATAACAAGATTTGTAATCTTTTGACTGCTATCAAAGAGCTTGTTGTTAATAAACCAATTCACGTTGATGAGGTCAAATCTGTTAACATCATGAACCCGCCAATCTCTCCTGTGAAAATAAAAAGTCCTCGTAAGCTATTCAAACATCTATCACCAAAAGTAAAAGAACCCATCAAACCCCTAGGACCAATTCATTTCGTAAATACCATCACCACAATATCTGCCTCTACACCTAACCCGAACCAATAACAAACTGAAAATGTCGATCATACAGCTAAAGATGAGACCTCAAGGGTGGACCACGATTTGACCAGCCCTACCAACTCATTCAAGCAGTCCACCGCGCAAGAATCTAGCAAATCGGATGAAGGGAAAAAAAGATCGGAAGAGCATACGAGAAATCTAGCCATTTTGGGTAAATCTATTATAGAGGAACCCGAGAGAAAAATGGAAGATGATACTAGTGGGAGTAGTGATAGGATTGAGAAATGCAACTCTAAAGTTTTCAAGATCTCCTGTACCATTAAGGAAAAGCTCTTAACCGATAGTCATATAGATCCTAGCCTCCCTGTCAACATAATCCCCCTCTCCCTATACCACGAAGCCTTCCCAGAACGCATGGTGTGCGAAAGAGTCAATAATACAAGGGTAATAAAAGATTTATCAATCATGATTGGAGAACTTGTTTACAATACTGACCTCACTGTGGTCGATGACCTGGACCCTTTCACCAATAAACCGTCAACCAACCTTGTTCTTGGGAAACTATTTATCAATGAATCGGGAGTAATCCTTGATGAGAAGGATGGTAGTGCGTTGTTCACCAATGGTGTTAAGAAGGTAATCTTTCGCTGGGGTAATGAGGAAGTGAACAAGTACCGTCCCTCCCTTGAAGGGAATCTATATGGATCAAAAGATGGAGAATCGGAGAAGATAAGGAGGCGTGATCCGAATAATCTCAAAATCCCCTGCATGATCGGTCATAAGTACTTCGATAACGTCTACATTAACGTGTTCCTGCCTAAGAATTTTATGTCCCTATTCCATTATAACAATATCTACAGATGGGGAATGATTTACAAGGGAAAGAAAGTGGTTGGTAAAGATCATGAAATCCAGGTGTTCGTAGGAAATATGGCATTCGCTATGGAATTTACGATTGTGGATAACATCGAAGATTATGTCGACCCGAGGTTATCACAAGTCGTTTTTGGAACACCCTTTTGTGAAATCACTAACTTAATAGTTGATGACCGGAACGGGATTATGACCTTCGCTGATGAAATTAGGAGGGTTTCATACCAAACACCGTACAAGAGAAAAGATCTCAAGGAAATCGATTGTGACGAGCTTGATAGGATGAGTTCCCAACTTATTTTGTGTGATGAAGATGTTCGAAGAGGGTGTAAGAACACTTCTGATTTATCATGTGGATTCTTTAAGGATGTTAGTAAGCTTGATTCTAAGTATCGAGAAGATGTCTTCGAGTTCGAAGACCCGAAGTACTTACACTATGAAAGCGATACTAGTTTAGAAGACGACTTGGAGAGTGAAACCAATGATGAAGTCACGTAGTAACCCATGACCTTGAGTCTAGCTACAAGACTCGTAAATAAAGAAAAGCGCTTCTTGGGAGGCAACCCATGTTTTGTGTGATTTTTATTTTGTTTGTTTGTTATTTGCTTCGTATGCATGCTTTATTTTTATTGTTGGTAGATCATGTTTCTAAACTAAAAAGTGGAAATACTTTACTTTGTTGTTTAGCCTAGTCTTAACTCCACCTAAAAGTATTTTTGCAAAAGATAAGTGTAAGGGGAAACCCCAAATATGTTTTTAAGAAACCAACCGATCATGATTCTCCACAATATTAAGTGAACATGTATATTCGTATTTGTTAGAGTCAAATGCTTGTATCGAGTCATAATGAAGTTTTGAAGGATTTTCCAAGAAGTAGGACCAAGTTTTTCCAGAAATTTTCCGGAAACTTAACATAAGAATTTCTGCAGGTCACTTCTGACGGTGTCAGGAGCTTGCTCTTGACGGCGTCACGGGTAAAAATCTGGAAATTTTACCAGTTTTGTTTTTCTAACAGAGTCTTAAAGTTTTTGCTGAATTATTAAGTTTTATAATCTCCAGGAAATCTGCAAACTTCATTCCACAAGCATTATATCTTACTTTGCTTTCTAGGATTTAGTAACTTATGTAGATTGCCACCGATTTTATGCGAGGTTGCCTTGTCTGTTTTCTCAGTATTTACAGGTTATGTATGACAAGAAGATGATTATTTTTCTGGAAGGGAAGCTTTGATTGTTCATTTTCTTGGAGGAAGATTTAACTTGGCCACCTTATTATCCATACCGAGCGAAGGGAGTATTTGATTTCATTCTTTTTACTTATTTCACTTTTATATTCTTTACTTGAACATTGAGGACAATGTTCATCTTAAGTGTAAGGGGAGGGTAAAATGATGATACCTTACAAATACACTTTCGCTTGATTTTGTTTGTTTTATGGTAGATGTGTAATAAAACTATGAGAAATACTTTTTAGTGAAATTTTAGCGCCAAATATAAATTTTTTTACAACATTTAGGAGTGAAACTTTAGCCATAGCAAGCGTCTCATGGATAGGAGATGGTATGACTAGCACATAACCGTACTTTCAGAAAAATTTTCCACCCAAATATGTGAGGTTCGCCTTTAGATTTGATAGGAAAAGCATTTATTATTAGTGCTTATGAGTGTACCGGTAGCATTTAGATTCTAGAACTTGCGTTAGTGATGCATCCCGAGACCGCTAGTGAGACTACATTCGTGTAGTAGGATTTACTACATGATAAGAGGCATTAGGATCACCCTTGTGTTTAACCCGTATCATAATTACTTGACCATTTAAGTCATATTACTTGGCTAGTTAAGTCAATTAATTTTTCCCACACCTTAGCGTTGTACTCATTTTTAGTACACGAAACCCCTAGTACACCCCTCCGAGCCTATCTTTTCGTTTCTAACTTTAAGCATCTTACTTAAAGGAAGAATTTGTTACACCTCACTTAAATGTACAACCAAATCACCTTAGCCTTCCGTGTATGCACTCATCTTTAGTGCATTATTGTTATTTGTTAAACCCTAAGTTAACTATCTAATTGATTACATGGTTGCTAAGTCGAGTCATATCCTTGTACATATTGTTTTGGGACGATTGAGACTCATGGGTAAAGTACTTATTTTATGGAGTAATGGGGAAGGACATAATATTATTACCCCCATATGTATGTTAATCTTAAAAGTACTCCAAGTGTTTTAATTTTCTTAATTCGAGTCATTAAATTAGTTTATTGTAAAGTATGTAAAAATTCAAGTGTAAGGGGAATTTTCATTCCCTATGATGTATTATTTTGGATGGTAGGGTAAGAGTGTATGCAAAAACAAAAAAAAAAAAAAAAAGAAAGAAAAAAAGAAAAAAAAAATCGAAAAAATCAAGAAAAGAAAAGAAAAAAATAGAAAAAGAAAAAGAAGAAAAACATACGGACTACCATCCCTTTTCATTCTATGTTTATTTTATGTTTTTGTTATTTTTCATCTATTAGCTTAAGTCGAGTCTAGTCTTGGCTTAGCAACGCCACATTGTACATGTAATTAACCAAGATTGTTAACTCGCCACCAGTAAAGACTGCCTATATCCAACAAAACCGTTTATTCTGTATCCCTACACCTAACGTTACAACCCTTTAAAAGACCTCTTTGATAGTTTATTGATGCGTGGGATTCGCAACAGGCTTTACCTCTCGAGGGATCTCGAGAAGCTTACAACCCCCACCAGGTAGTGTACCTGATCGTTGTAGTATAATATAGTGACAAGTACCGGGGGATTGATCGTTCAGCTTAGGAATAGTGTCGCTAGGATTAGAAAGCCTAAATACTAGTTCTAAAGGTGAGGGATGATTATTTTTGTGTTTTTATATTTTTATGAAAGCAAGTAAAATCTCGGGTTTTGGAAGAGTGGGCGGAATTAGTTGCTATTCAACTAACCCAATACTAAGATGCAATCAAAATAAAATACTAAAAATGAAAATAAACTAATTATACTAAGGTTGTGAGCAGTAATTTGAGAAAATGTGTTTACTTAGATTTCACTACTCCCTAGATATCTTTTATACGTTAATTACTTGTTATAATTGCATGGATGACGGATCGTATTCCTTAATACCATTCATGGGGTGGCATACATAACTCCCCAATTCTATGAGCTCTTATCTCCTCCTACACCATGCCCAGCACAACTATAGGGATTGTAAACAGTGGCTCATGCATTAAATACAACCAATAAAGACTTAGTACGCCTCGGTTCATGTTTCTTAAGACGTTCAAGCATGTTACCATTTGGAGATCTGCCAGTTTTCTTAAGCCTAACATATAAATCATTCATCCAAGACAAGAATAAACAAGTAATCAACACATAATCAATATCTAGGTTTCATTAGATCTAAGCAAACACAAAAGAGATCTAGCCTAGCATGATAGAATTAAGACAAGAACATGATATAGACAACCAACACATAGACATATTGATCGAATTAGAAGAACACTTATCTTAATTAATCATGCAAGGTATCAAGGGGTTGGAACCCTTGAAAAACCTGTAAAGTTACACCAAAATCGTCTTTAGGGTTTCTCCCAAAACTTCTCTCTTTAAATGTGAAAAACTAGAAAACTATATATAGGAAAATAGGGATGACGGCGTCAAGAACAAAGGTGTGACACCGTCATCTCGCCGCCAAATACTTCCTCGGACGGCCTTGATCTACTTCTGACACCGTCAAGGCCTAGGCCGTCACACAAATTACTCTTGACGCCCTGTGTGTGACGCCGTCATCAACTACGGATTTTAATTCTTGGGGTTTTGACGCCGTCAGGAAAAACTCTTGACGCCTTCATGTACTGTTTCCAGCATGGAAAATTGAGACTTTGCCGTTTTCTTCACTTTTATGCTCCAAAAATGTCCAAAATGGCTTCTTTTCCAGAATTCACTCTCCAAGTACCTAAAATCACAAAAGGAACGATTTAGGGCAATATTTGATCAAATAAATTCGGATTCGGGCTTAAATGACCCCCTAAAAATGGACCATTTTTCGCCTCATCATATACCCTTACACTTGAGATTTGCTTGTCCTCAAGCAAATGCGCTTTTATTTTAGTCAAAAAACAAGTTAGGGGTCATTTAACACTAATATAAAAGTAATTACAACAAATAATCGTTCCACTAAAGACCAATAGACAAGCTCGGAGGTCATATACTAGCACCTCACAAATAGTGTTTAGATACTCACATCTCTCGGGTGTAATAAAGTAATATAACATTATGGAAATGGAAGATATCTCTCACTACCTGTCATAGCAAAATAGATTACCATAGGCTTGGGAAAGGATCAAACCTCCACCACATGGCGTAAGCACCTAGGATAAACTATCAAAGAGGTCTTTTAAAGGGTTGTAACGTTAGGTATAGGGATATGAATTACACGGTTTTGTTTGATAAAGGAAGTTATTACTGGTGGCGAGTTAACAATCTTGGTCAATTACATGTACAATATGGCGTTGCTAAGCCAAGACTAGACTCGACTTAAGCTAATAAATGAGAAATAACAAAAACATAAAATGAACATAGAATGAAACGGGATGGTAGTCCGTATGTTTTTTCTCTTTTTCCTTTTTCTATTTTTTGTTATTTTCTTTTTCTTGATTTTTTCGATTTTTTTTTTTATTTTTTATTTTTTTTTTATTTTTTTTTTGCATACACTCTTACCCTACCATCCAAAATAATACATCATAGGGAATGAAAATTCCCCTTACACTTGAATCTTTACATACTTTACATTCAACTATTCTAATGACTCGAATTAAGAAAATCAAAACACTTGGAGCACTTTTAAGATTAACGCACATATGGGGGTAATAATATTATGTTCTTCCCCATTACTCCATAAAATAAGTACTTACCCATGAGTCCCAATCGTCCCAAAACAATATGTACAAGGATATGACTTGACTTAGCAAACATGTAATCAATTAGAAAGTTAACTTAGGGTTTAACAAATAACAATAATGCACTAAAAATGAGCGCATACACGGAAGGCTAAGGCGATTTGGGTGTACATTTAAGTGGGGTGTAACAAATTCTTCCTTTAAGTAAGATGCTTAAAGTTAGAAACGAAAAGATAGGCTCGGAAGGGTGTACTAGGGGTTTCGTGTACTAAAAATGAGTACAACGCTAAGGGTGTGGGAAAAATTAGTTGACTTAACTAGTCAAGTAGTATGACTTAAATGGTCAAGTAATTATGATACGGGTTTAACACAAGGGTGATCATAATGCCTCTTATCATGTAGTAAATCCTACCACACGAATGTAGTCTCACTAGCGGTCTCGGAATGCATCACTAACGCAAGTTCTAGAATCTAAATGCTACCGGTACACTCATAAGCACTAATAATGAATGCTTTTCCTATCAAATCTAAAGGCGAACCTCACATATTTGGGTGGAAATTTTTTCTGAATATACGGTTATGTGCCAGTCATACAATCTCCTATCCATGAGACGCTTGCTATGGCTAAAGTTTCACTCCTAAATGTTGTAAAAAAATTTAAATTTGGCGCTAAAATTACACTAACAAGTATTTCTCATAGTTTTATTACACATCTACTATCAAACAAAACAAACTCAAGCGAAAGTGCATATGTAAGGTATCATCTTTTTACCCTCCCCTTACACTTAAGATGAACATTGTCCCCAATGTTCAAGTAAAGAATGTAAAAGTGAAAAAGTAAAGAGAATGAAATCAAATACTCCCCTGATTCGCTCGGTATGGATTATAGGTGGCCAGGTTAAATCTTCCTCCAAGAAAATGAACAATCAAAGCTTCCCTTCCAGAATATAAATCATCTTCTTGTCATACATAACCTGTAAAACCTGACAAAATAGACAAGACAACCTCGCGTAAAATCGGCGGCATCCTATATAAGTTTCTAAGTCCTAGAAAACAAAGTAAGATATAATGCTTGTGGAATGAAGTTTGCAGATCTCCTGGAGATTATAAAACTTAATAATTCACAAAAACCATAAGACTCCGTTAGAAAAACAAAACCGGTAAAATTTCCAGATTTTTACTCCTGACGCCGTCAAGAGTAATCCTCTGACGCCGTCAGAATGGACCTGTAGAAATTCTTATGTTAAGTTTCCGGAAAATTTCTGGAAAAACTTGGTCCTACTTCCTGGAAAATCCTGCAAAACTTCATTATGACTCAATACAAGCATTTGACTCTAACAAATACGAATATACATGTTCATTTAATATTGTGGAGAATCATGATCGGTTTGTTTCTTAAAAACATATTTGGGGTTTCCCCTTACACTTCTCTTTTGCAAAAATACTTTTAGGTTGGAGTTAAGACTAGGCTAAACAACATAGTAAAGTATTTCCACATTTTAATTTAGAAACATGATCAACCAACAATAAAAACTAAGCATGCATACGGAAGCAAATAACAATCAAACAAGTAAAATCACACAAAACATGGGTTGCCTCCCAAGAAGCGCTTTTCTTTATTTACGAGTCTTGTAGCTAGACTCAAAGTCATGGGTTACTACGTGATCTCATCATTGGTTTCATTCTCTAGGTCATCTTTGATAAAGTCGTTTCGTAGTATATATAATTATTCCGAAGAAATACCGGTGAAAGTATTTCCCGGGTCGTTTTCCCAGCGAAGGTAGAATGGAGTCGTGAATAATCGAATCGCGAAATCGAGTCGTGAAAAGCGGTAAAGTGAAAAATATGATTTTGGAATTCAAGTTATGATAAGAAATGATGAAATATGAAGAACTTACAAGCTAAGTATGCACAAGTGTTAGAAACGTAAAAACGGAAACGCAACCGCAAAATTAAAAACGTAACGTATAACGAAAAATTATCCTACGAACTTGAAAATATTTTCTAAAAATTTAAAACTAATAAAAAGAATTTTAAGAAAAAGAAAAATATTTTTTAGACTTTTTATTTATTTTCTAGAATTAATTTCCTATTTATTGAATTAAAAGTGAATTAATAATAAAGAAAAATAGAAAATTAACTTGGAAAAATGAAAATTTAATTCTAAAAATTCTAAAATATTATAAAAGAAATTATAAAAATATTTTTGTATTTTTCAAGACTTTTTCTGATTTTTTTATGATTTTTGGTATTTAAAATTGATTTAAAAGTGATTAAAAACTAAAAGAAATTAAGAAAAATAGCAAATGACCTCAGAAAATTATGAAAAATTACCAGAAATTCAAAAATAATATTTAAAGCTTGCAAAAAAATTTAGGATTAAAAATAATAAGCAGAAATGCTTAAACAGGCCAAATCAGCTTATGGCAAGTGCTTATTAATAAGCACTTGCCACAAAATTCTACCAAAATGTTACCACAACTGAATTATGCTAAATTAAACTCAAATAAGCCAAGAAATGATGAGCAATAAGCTCAGAAACATAAGAAGCAAGTAATAAGCAAACTAAGATAAGCTAAATAAGCCGAATCTAACACAGAATAAGCTACAGATAAAACAGACCATGCACAATGCTAGACTAACTACTAATGAACTTAGATGAGCCAATAAAACACAATCATAAGCTAAAATGAACACTAGCAGCCCTACAATCCAAACAGAAAACAAATCTAAACCACTAATAAGCTGAGCAAATAAGCAGGTCCAAATAAGCTCTAGAGTGCCAACTAATGGGAGCAATAGTGAGACTACCATACTAAGAAGCTAAATCTATCAAATACCTAATCAGAAACAACTTTATACTTCCTAAATTGAGTCTAAATCAGCAGCCTGAGGGACTGAAACTAGAGAAACAGTTGACTATATGAGAGCTTATACTAATTGACTTTTTCCCATTTAAATTCACTAAAACTACCACTATATGTTGTTTAATGATATCTAAATGAACAGAACACAAACACAAATACAAATTGAGTAAGTAAAACAGATTCCAGGAGCAGACCATGAATTATGAATGCAGAATTTATGGAACAATGCAAGGTTGACTATTAAAGATAAAGATGCTAAAATAATGACTTATCTGAGTTTAATATGACCTATGTGGACTTACAATGTAAAAGATCAATCAGAAAATCAACAAGGTGACACAGCACTTGGTTAATCCAAACAACCCACAAATTATCAATTACACTAAAAAAAATGATGCTACAAGCTAAAAGCTACCAAAACTATGATTAAAGCAGCTATTCTAACACTAATAGAAACTGAATTAACAAACAAACTATACTAAATCCAACTATTAATACCAGCAACTAAGAATCAGAGATCCATCAAAAGTAGCAGTAACAAACTTATATTATGCAGAAACTAACTACCAAAAGCTCAAAACAGATTAGATATCAATAATAAAAGCAAGTTCAACAGCTAAATCCAATAAATTCAAGCATATAGTAACAAGCAGATTCAATGCAGTATTAAGCTGAAAATTCAGAGAAGAACTTACAAGCATTCCCTCAGCTGAACAGAGGGTTTACTTGATCAAAGCCTATCTTTAGATAGGCTCCATTAGCACCAGGAATCATGAATACAACATCAGTACCCAGAAATCATCATCATCATACCCTTTGACTTTCGTTGACCATATCACCATTTACCATTATAAGCAGTAAAACATTTGTAAAACTCAACTAAAGTTATAATAAGACTTGAATGAATTATTTTGAACAGATATGAAAGCTTGAAAACAGATTTATTAAGATGCTTGGAAACATTAAAGTTCTAGGAATTAATCTTGAAAAATAAACTTTTATTAAAACTATAAACTGAATACAACTGAAAGGCTAAACAAGCTAAAGAAATTAAACTAAATAAGCTACATTACACTACTCCTACTCCTATTATCTAACAGCTTCTAATTGGAGATGTGAGAGGGTTTATATAGCCTTGAGGAGGAGCGTCTTCAGAAGCATCTTCAAATGGAATATCCTTCGAATATTCTTCACTTGATCCCAAATGACACAAGCAATCCAATCACAGCCTTCCAAGTCACTTGATGACGCGTCTTAACCAATCCACAGCTGCCACTTGTCATTCCTTCATGTCAGGGAGTGTCAGGGGTGTGGGGATATGACCTTATTACCCTTAATTGGGGTTAAAATGTGGTGGAAGTGGGTAATTAGAGGGTAATTGTTCTAGGGTTCTTGTGTGAACAGTAAATTCTGGGTGTGAGTTGATTTGGGGGTGAAATAAGGCGCGGAGTGTTTTTTTATTTATTGTTTTGACCTTTGACTTCGTTGACCAAATGGATGACTGGGCTCGGGTTTTTTTAATTGGTGATTGGGCTTGTGTTTTTATTAATCACTTTGGGCTTTTGGGAATTGTGGGCTATATTTATTTGGATTGGATTAAAAAGGTTTTGGCAGATTTTGGTTATTTTGTAGTAGTAATTTTAGGATTTTAAAGTGTAAGGACTAATCTTGTAAATTGGTAAAATCCAAGGACCAATTCTTCCAATCTAATAAATTAAATCCAAGGGCTGAATTTGACAAGGTATGATTCTTCAAGGATTATTTTTGACAATTTAAGCTCACAAATGAAAAATGCTTTCCCGGCTCCGGCTTTTTGAATCCTTTTCCACTCTCGTGCTCGGTGTTGCTTTGTTTTGTTCACTTTTCGTAATATCCGTACCTGCACATCACAAACATAAAAAAACATGTGTTTTCTTGGCATTTGTTAGCTCAAATAGTCGTTTTAGGTCGATAATTGGTAATGAAAAGGTGTGTAAATTAATACACACCAGTCTTCTAAACCAGTTTTGTATTCCGGACCTAGTTGCAAGCATTCTTTGTAGAAACCAAGCATCCTATTTCTAACATACTCTACTCCTCTACGTCTATCCTCCTCATTCCTATAATAAGCCGCTTGCTTATGTTCCTTTTCGAAATTAGAGAGAAGGCGGTATTGTTCGATCTTGTAGGGCATTTGATAAGCAACCTCATCATTCTCTTTCTTGAATCTAACTATCCCTAAAGTGGGATCATAACTCATCCTAGTGGCCTCAACAAATGGTTTTCCGAATACTATTTGACTTAGGCAAGCATCTATCACCGGACGAATGTCTTCCACTATCATAAAATCGATTTCATAGGTAAGATTCCCTATAATCACATGTAATCCCTTCACTCTTCCTGCAAAATTACTTATCAGATTCTTACCGGGCATCATCCTAAAATTGAGTTGCTTCTTCATCACCCAATTGTAATAAGTCCTAGTCATGATGTTCACGGGGGATCTAAGGTCGATGTAAGCTTTCCATATATGCATGTGCCCGATATTGCATGGGATGTTAATGTTAGAGGGGTCTCCCATTTTGATAAGGGGGTTGCCAAAGATATATGTTCTCTCGGGACTATCGAATAAATCCTTATGGTATTCCCGTTCTTCCTTGGTTGGCAACTTATCAAAGTATTCTTCTATAGGTTCTACCTCCTCTAATTCCTCATCCTTATTAACCTCAACTTCCCTACTCTCATCCTTACTTTCGGCTTCTACTCTAACTTCATCCTTGTCACTCTCCTCTATCTCCTTATCTATCGGCTTAATGGTGACAACATTGACAAAGTGGACATGTTTGGATGATGAGGGGTCCTTAATTTGGGTTCCACTATTGGTGTCCCTAGTGTCCTTCCTAGGTGTGATTAACGCTTGGTTGTTGAGGGCTTTCAACAAGTTGTCAATCTTGTTGGTCATCTCCGTTTGTTGTTGGTTGAATTCGGTTTCAAATCTAGCTATGCGGGCTTCTTGAGATGCTATGAACTTTAACATCAATCCTTCAAGATTGTTGGTACTACCATAGTTGTTAGAAGGATTGTTGTTGAAAGTACGGTTGGATGGTGGACCGTTTGGTTGGTAGCGATTAGGCGGATTGGAGGAATTGGGTTGATTTTGTTTCCACCTAAGGTTTGGGTGATTTTTCCAAGAGGGATTGTATGAATCACCGTAAGGGTTTGGCTCGGGCTTGAAAGTGTACCACTTATCTCCCGCTTCGTCGGTACGCGTGGATGCGTAGTCCGCAAAAGCTGTTCCGGGGAGTTCCACACAATCACGAGTGTCATGGGGACCACTACATAATTCGCATGAAGAAGTGATTTTGTTCACTTGACTTGAAGGCTTAGGAGCATCGTAAGATTTCATGAGAAACTTGACTTGGTCCTCAAGTTCCATGATCCTACGGTCGGGAGTGCTAGAGTTGTTCGAAGGCAAAGATATTGCCTTGACCATTTTGTTCAAATCACGGGGATCATTCCAACTTTCGTTGTCATAGAGAGCAAGATCTTCTATGAGTTCCCATGATTGTTCCGCACTAAGATCACGTAGCTTACCACCGGCCGATTGGTCAATGGCTCGCCTCGTGGAGATGTCGATATGGTCATAGAAGATTTGGACTTGGAGCCAAAGATCTATGCCATGATGAGGGACTTTTTGGAGTAAGTCCTTGAAACGAATCCATGCTTCATAAAGAGATTCATTTTGACGTTGTTGGAACATCAAGATGTCATTTCTAAGCTTAGTAGTTCTCCCCGGTGGGAAAAATTGAGCAAGGAAACGAGTGGTGAGATCATCCCATGTGGTGATGGATCCCGCGGGTAAACGCTCAAGCCATTGACTAGCTTGATCCCGTAGAGTGAATTGGAATAGGCGTAAACGGGTAGTCTTTCTAGTTTCAACACCTAGGTCTATGGAATCTACGATTTTGAGAAAGTCCTTAAGATGTTGGTTTGGATCTTCGGAACGAAGTCCATGGAATGCACATCCGCTTTGCACCAACCGGATGGTGTCGGATCGCAAGGGAGTCACATTGGCTCCGGTGAGCTCAATGGTGTTTCGGTAGCCTTGGTGGCTAGGTCGGGAATACTCTCCTAAGGTTCGGGGCCTAAGGGGTTCTAATGGTGGGTTTTGTTGTGGTGGGATGACGGGTTCAAAGATGTTACCACCTTCCATGATGTCGGATGGTAAAGAGTTACGAACAAAAGCACGAAGAAATAAGATAGACTAAAGAAGACCTAAAAATAAAAATAAAATCTTACTAGAAAGGAATCTAGCAAGTAGACCTAATAAAAAGAAATCCTAACCTAGACAATAACTATTCCCCGGGCTGCGGCGCCAAAAACTTGATGCGTGGGAATCGCAACAGGCTTTACCTCTCGAGGGATCTCGAGAAGCTTACAACCCCCACCAGGCAGTGTACCTGATCGTTGTAGTATAGTATAGTGACAAGTACCGGGGGATTGATCGTTCAGCTTAGGAATAGTGTCGCTAGGATTAGAAAGCCTAAATACTAGTTCTAAAGGTGAGGGATGATTATTTTTGTGTTTTTATATTTTTATGAAAGCAAGTAAAATCTCGGGTTTTGGAAGAGTGGGCGGAATTAGTTGCTATTCAACTAACCCAATACTAAGATGCAATCAAAATAAAATACTAAAAATGAAAATAAACTAATTATACTAAGGTTGTGAGCAGTAATTTGAGAAAATGTGTTTACTTAGATTTCACTACTCCCTAGATATCTTTTATACATTAATTACTTGTTATAATTGCATGGATGACGGATCGTATTCCTTAATACTATTCATGGGGTGGCATACATAACTCCCCAATTCTATGAGCTCTTATCTCCTCCTACACCATGCCCAGCACAACTATAGGGATTGTAAACAGTGGCTCATGCATTAAATACAACCAATAAAGACCTAGTACGCCTTGGTTTATGTTTCTTAAGACGTTCAAGCATGTTACCATTTGGAGATCTGCCAGTTTTCTTAAGCCTAACATATAAATCATTCATCCAAGACAAGAATAAACAAGTAATCAACACATAATCAATATCTAGGTTTCATTAGATCTAAGCAAACACAAAAGAGATCTAGCCTAGCATGATAGAATTAAGACAAGAACATGATATAGACAACCAACACATAGACATATTGATCGAATTAGAAGAACACTTATCTTAATTAATCATGCAAGGTATAAAGGGGTTGGAACCCTTGAAAAACCTGTAAAGTTACACCAAAATCGTCTTTAGGGTTTCTCCCAAAACTTCTCTCTTTAAATGTGAAAAACTAGAAAACTATATATAGGAAAATAGGGATGACGGCGTCAAGAGCAAAGGTGTGACGCCGTCATCTCGCCGCCAAATACTTCCTCGGACGGCCTTGATCTACTTCTGACGCCGTCAAGGCCTAGGCCGTCACACAAATTACTCTTGACGCCCTGTGTGTGACGCCGTCATCAACTACGGATTTTAATTCTTGGGGTTTTGACGCCGTCAGGAAAAACTCTTGACGCCTTCATGTACTGTTCCCAGCATGGAAAATTGAGACTTTGCCGTTTTCTTCACTTTTATGCCCCAAAAACGTCCAAAATGGCTTCTTTTCCAGAATTCACTCTCCAAGTACCTAAAATCACAAAAGGAACGATTTAGGGCAATATTTGATCAAATAAATTCGGATTCGGGCTTAAATGACCCCCTAAAAACGGACCATTTTTCGCCTCATCATTTATCCTAGGTGCTTACGCCATTTTTCGCACCTTTTGAGGCACTGTACGGAAGAAAGTGCAGATCACCAATCTGTTGGACAGAAGTTGGTGATATGCAACTAACCGGACCAGAGCTAATACATGATACTACTGAGAAGATATTCCAAATCAAGCAACGCTTGCAAGCTGCTCGTGACAGACAAAAAAGTTATGCTGATGTCAGGAGAAAGCCTATGGAATTTCAAGTAGGAGACAAAGTCATGTTGAAGGTTTCGCCATGGAAAGGAATGATTCGTTTTGGAAAACGTGGAAAGTTAAATCCGAGGTATATTGGACCTTTCAAAATTCTGGAGAGAATTGGTTCAGTTGCATATAAGTTAGAACTTCCGGATGAACTTAGTAGGGTACATCCTACGTTTCACGTGTCCCAACTCAAGAAATGTTTGTCAGACGAAACTCCCGTCATTCCACTAAAAGAGATTAGATTGGACGACAAACTAGTGTTCACAGAAGAGCCTGTGGAAATAATGGATAGAGAAGTTAAACAACTCAAACAGAATCGTATCCCCATTGTAAAAGTAAGATGGGACTCAAAGCGAGGACCGACTTATACATGGGAAAGAGAAGATACATTCCGTGAGAAATATCCGCACTTATTTTCATAGAACGCACTTGTTAGATTTCTTAAAATCGAATTTCGGGACGAAATTCAGAATGACAAGTGGGTACTGTAGAACCCTGTAAAAATTTCTTGTAATTAAATCGTTAATAAATATATAATCTTTCGTTATCGTTTCTAATTCCCATTTTCTCGGAAAAATTTAAAATTTTTCTTATTATATTATTTTGGTGATTTTCACAAAATAATATAATACACGAAATGACGGAATTAATCCTCGACACGTTACACGAAACTTAAAATTTTTATTTAATCCTAAACCTAAATCCTAATATTAATTATATTTATTAATTATAATTAAAATTACTAATTACCTTAATTAACCAACCGGACCTTAATTACCTTCGGCCCACATCACTCTTACTATTCCTAAGCCCACTAAACCTAAGCCCAAAATCTAATTTGTTTAGTTTTCATCCGATCGACACAATTCAAACACCCTCCAAATTGCACCATTTATTCGTAAATCTTACACACAACCCACGTATTTTATTTTCCCATCTCGTTAACCTACTAGCCAACAATTAGTGTGTCAAGTTTCACGTTTCTACGTTAAGTTTTGATATGCTTTTAAGAGGCTTAGTATTCGACCCTTGAACACCCAAATCGAATTACACTATATTCAAAACTTAACCGTTTTGAATCTAGTTTGTTTCTAAACGTTCCTAATATTATTCCTAAGATGATTTTATACTCAAATGTTAAAGATGATCATGTATAATTAAGTTGTGTACGATTTTGTGAATTGTATACATGGAAATGTATATGTCGACATGAGCATGAATCATCCCAACATCTCCCTTCTTTTGTGCTCTCACAAGCATTTCTAAATCAATATAATACACATAGGAGCTAGCTTATCCTGACATGCAAATAGTATGTGAAGTTCACATTGAAATTTCCTACTAAACGTTTTATATATTGTATATATAGTACGTACTTTGCATGCATACTTCCCATCATCTTTCACACACTTATTCACTACAATAATTAGACCTCTATTTCCATTCTACAAATCTTACAAGTCGAGTAGTAAAGTATTGGAAGCAAAGGAAAGTTTTCGGGTTCAAATTAATATATATAACGATCGGGTTATATAGTTTGACGTGATTTCTTGTGTTCTTTTCTACCTAGCTCGACTCTAGTTCACTTTAAAAGTGTTTGTAAGTCTCTTGCACTAGTTCTAAATCCATTTCATACGATATCATGTTATCATGCATTTCGTATACCTTGTTTTGTACGTCTACACTTTGCACACTAAGAACACGTATATAATTGTCAGTAGTACACGAAACGTGATTTGCCTCTATCTTGGATGGCTTAGGAATCACGTAGCACACATCATTCACTCTAGTTGTAACGATATAATCATTTCATGCATCTATTTCTACTTGCATCCATCGACCTAAAAATAGAATAACACTTAGTAAAATTTTATTAGTTTTCAAGTTTATATACCGACCTAAACATGTCACTAAACCAACGTATAACTTAAAATTTAGTCTAACAACGGTACTATATCTTTTCACGACGTCATAGACCACCTAGCAAACTAAAGTTTTCATGTAAACAACTTGTAAAAATAATCACGTTTTGACATCTTAAACGACCCATTTTGAATGTACCTAAACCGAATATCAAAACTAAAAATTATTTATAAAAACTTTAAGTTGTCGAGTGGGCTTAACTAAAGCCCACTAAGCTTTTGAAAACCGTAAGCCCACTGGGCCTATAAGATATGTTTTTAGAATCCTAAAAATGGTCCAAAGCCAAGCCCAAAACTTTTTCCATGCCCTCGCCTCCAAAAATCTTAACGGGCCTTAATATAATTCGAACCAGGCCCATAAGCTATAAAAATGAGCTTTTGAAATAAATAAGCAGTTAAATAAGCTTGTTACTTAATTAATAAGCTTCGGAAAATTTTTAGAAAGTTCCACAATCATTTTTGTAAAATTGGACTAAAAATGTAACGCGACGACACCTAGAAGGACTAAATGTGTAAATATTGAAAATTAAGGACTAAACCTGTAAATACAGAAATCTAAGGATAAAATGTGATAAAAATAAATATTAGAAGGTTTGTATTGACTTTTGGACAAAGTAGAGGACTATAGTTGAAAAATATATATAAAGGACTAACGGTGTAACGCAAGTATCGTTAGTGTAAAAATGGTAAAAGTTGGAAAAGGAGACAAAGACTAAATTTATTTATCATTCTTATTTATTTTATATTTTTTTTTATTATTTCATATCATGTTTAAATATTGTTATATATATATATATATATATATATATATATATATATATATATATATATATATATATATATATATATATATATATATATATATATATATATATATATATATTATTAACTTAGCGTTAATAATATATAACGATATTTTAAAAAGGTTAATATTTAGTTATGTTTAAAACTTCGATGGATAATTTTAAAAATCATATTTTGTCATATCATGCATATCACAATATTTTCACTGCACATCACTTAATCGTCATAACGAATATCTAATATTCGTTATTTTCTTTAAAGTTACCGAATAGTTTTTGGTCAATTTCTTAGATAAATTTATTTATCAGGTTGTGTTTCGAAGCCGTTTTCATAAAATTCGTCCGACTTTATTTTCTTCATTTTCAGTATCAATCAAGGTGAGTCATAGCCTCACATTTAATTATTTTCAAAACTCCGTGAGGGGGATACATGCTATAAATAGATCACAAGTATTTTCTGTATGCTTTCCTGACTGATATATGCCTAAGTTAGCTATTGCCAAAAGACCCTTATTCATGAACCATTAATCACTGCGGTGAACGTGAATATAATGAATAGATCTATTTAAGGTTTGACAGCCTGTCCCACTAATGCTTGACGGAATGTCATATGCATGTGGTTAGCCGCATTAGTCGTGATAATTATATTTGAATAAAAATAGGAATTGGCAAATCACCTATTACACGAGGGCAAAAATGTATCATTGATTTGATATACACCCGCCGTTTATGGTATTTGTTAACGTTTGCGTGTCATGAGACTTAGTGCAATATATGAACTGCAATATCAATGTTTTCAAACTGATTGTATTTTCCAATACAATCTTGCTTGTGTATCAAAATGATTATTAAATTCAAACTCTATGATTTCACTCAACAATTTTGTTGACTTTAAGCATGTATCTCAGGTATTTGACAGGGGAAGCAAGCATGGAACGGGCGGCAAAAATCTTCAAATTATGTTTACTTTATTTCAATAATAATGTAAAATAAATAATGTTTGATTTATTTCAAGACATCAAAGTTTTTATAATACTCTGATAAGGACCTATTGTATTTCAAATATTTATAAATGAAATAATGTTTTTAAAACGTCTCTTCGAGTCGTTTTCTATCATTATGACTTCGATCCTCACCGTAACACCCTAATTTCTATTCCGCTGCGGCATTTCAAATTAGGGGGTGTTACACTATACTATACTACAACAATCAGGTACACTGCCTGGTGGGGGTTGTAAGCTTCTCGAGATCCCTCGAGAGGTAAAGGCTGGTGCAATTCCCACGCATCATATCCTCTTATCCCTCTATATTGTTTAATTCTTATGGCGGACACGCGAACCATGTCAGAATTGCTACAAATACCTATCGTAGGTATTGAAGGTGCTATCTTTGTTCCAACTGTTCTAGCTGATGAATTCGAGCTAAAAGTCGAGTTAATTGATTTCGTGAGTAACAATCCTTTTTATGGTTTTGAAAATGATGATCCTTATTTACACATAAAAAGATTTTCTCAAATAATTCGAACTTTCAAAATCAATCAAGTGCCTCAAGATGTAGTTAATTTGATCTTGTTTCCGTTTTCACTCAAAGGAGCAGCCGAGAAATGGCTTGATTATGAACCTCCTAACTCAATCACATCTTGGAATGATCTATTATCAAAGTTCTTGAATATATTTTATCCTCATTCTAAAACAATTGAGCTCAGAAAAGAAATCATTAATTTTCAACAAAGTTTTGATGAGACTTTTGCCGAGACTTAAGAGAGATTTAAAGATTTAAAATGGAAATGCCCACATCACGGTTTTTCAGAATTGCAACAAGTCGATATATTCTATAATGCTTTAATGCAAAACGATCAAGATTAACTTAACACGGCCGCTGGTGGCAACATCTTTTATCGAACTCCGAAGGATGTCTTGACGATTATTGAAAACAAATCAAAAGTTCGCACTGCACAAAACAAACCGGTAGTAAGTCCCCAATTTCGAAATAAAAAATCAATTGGAGAGTTACTAGCCAAAGAACAAGCAGCTAAAGTGAGTGCCCAATTTTGCAAGACTTTTTTTCACGATGACGATGATGACGAGCCTTTAGAAGAAGTTAAGATAGATTCACTCATTAAGGAATCTTTAGATACCTTGTCAATGGGGGACAAGAAAGTCGAAGTCAATCCTCTTGAGGAAATTGATGACCTTGTTCCAATCCCAAGGGTATCTGAGAAACCTTTTGAGTCAATCTCTGAAACATTCGATATGACTATCACCGATCCTTTATTTGATTTCGATTCTGAATTTACTCTTACATCAGATAATCCGATCTTCGATATTCAGAACGAGGAGAGTGATGAGTCTGATACGGAGACTGTTATGGACGAGGTGTACATTTATAGCCCACGAAGTACCGCACAAGTCCAACCTCCATATATCCATCAGAGCCCGAGCTCAAAGATGCACTTCATAAGAGTGATTATCTTCTCGAGGAGTTCTCCAGTGAACTCTCTCATGTCATAACTCCTCCGGAGTATGATTATTTTTATTTTGATCTTGAGAAAGATTTTAGTCTGGGGGGAGGCATACTTATTGATGACGGAACCCCACCTCTCCCTCTCAAAGTTTTGAAAATAACCAAATGAGCTTTAATGATGATATTCAAAACAAAGAAATCGGAAAACTGGTTTTTGAAAATGATGAATTGATCTTACTTATGATAAAAATCTTTCTCCCGTTCATCACATTTGATGTGACTTCTCCAATCCTTCACTCCATTGGGAGTGAGGATTTCATCTTTGACCCCGGTATCACCATTTATGGTTTTTTCTTAAAACCATGGGTATCTCATCGGTGTGGAACTTTCTTATGCTTCAATGTTTATCCAAACCTCTTGAACGAAAGTCTGATTGAGATTACCTTTTCCACTTGCTACCCCATGGACCAATGAATTCGGGGTCGAGTCAAACTAGTGACTCGGTTAACAAAAATATTAGCACCACATGGGTGACAACCCATGTTTCTGACTTCTTTCTATTTTCTAACACTAAGTGTGGGGGAATTCCCCTACTGTGCTTTGTTTGTGTGTTATTTGCTCATGTTTTCAGGTTTCCCTTGGATCGTGATGATTGACGCGCCTGTTTTCAATCCAGCCGCCCAATATCCTATCCTTTTGCTAACGATTATCTAGGGATATATTTTTAATCTTTTTTGTGAAAAATAGATTTCCTTTTCACACTTGGCTATTAGTATTACCTTTTTACATTCTAAGTGTCGGCATAATAGCCGGTACTTTGAATATTAAGGGCAATATTCAATTCTAGTGTGGGGGGCGGGGGGGGGGGGGGGGGGATTCTATCGAATTTATTCACATGTGTACCTTCTAGTGCCCTAGTACCCCCGTTTTGACTTAAAATTTTAAATTTTTGCATACCCCAAAAAAAAATCATCAATAAAAGTATTTAGTCTTGATTAGGTCAGAACAAAGAGAATCCCAACTCTGCCAGAGTGTTGATCTGTCTGCTTCCTTAACTTTTAGGCTAAGGTTTTACGAATTGTGCAAATGAAAATGCTAAACGTGGAATAGTTGGATTTCTTTAGAGCTCATAACGGTTATTTGTAGTTCCTTGCTCCCGCAAGATTGAAAACCCAAAAATAAAATAATTAGAATTACGCGGTTCTAACAGTTATTTAAATTTCAGCTCAATTTACGTGTGGCATAAGCATTAAGCGGGCCTTGGATCCTTTATTCTAAAAGGCGTTTAGGTCTTGGAACTCCCCATTTTGTCTATGCCATATGAGGTTCACAAATAACACCATTAATATATAATAAATGCCAAAAATAGCTGCGGTTTGACAAGCAGATCCTTGCATCCTTTATTCTGAAAGGCGTTTAGGTCTGGGAGTTTCACCGTGAAGCTCCGTATGCTTGAGGCAAAGTAAAAATGAAACAAAAATATAAGTACCATAAATAACTGCGGTTCGACAAGCGGATCCTTGCATCCTTTATTCTGAAAGGCGTTTAGGTCTGGGAGATTCACCGTGAAGCTCCGTATATTTGAGGTACAAGTTATATATTAAATCAAGTAAAAAAATGATGAAAAAAATGAAAATATAATAAATGTAGTGTGACCTTTTGAGCCTTTTGAGTTAAAAGTTAAATGATTTTTAAAAACCGCCTAAATCTATCAGACTAAAAACTATCGGAACGAAAATGAGAAATCATTTCTTTAAAAAAAGTCTAGATAAAATAAGATTTGGAGCAGAAATTTACAATTAGCATTTATGAGTAGTGTTAGCATTTTACAAAAACATTTGCACATGGAGATTAACCTTAGTTGGGAGTATAAAAAAGAGGATGACGATTACAATTCTCTGGAGACACCCAGTTTGTGTGAATCCCGATCCATGATACCGTTTTCGGAAAATCAAGAATATTGTTTATCTTTGTTCTAGTTTAAATTTCTCGCATTGAATAAAAACTCGAAACGGTGTATACTTGGTATTCTTTTAATCCTTTCATTACTTTATATGATCGGATTGCTAGGGACTAGCAATTGATAGTGTGAGGGGATGATGAGTGCCTAGTTACTCATCATTTTATACCCATTTAATACACAAAAATGACTAAAAACAGCCAAATGTGCCGAATTATATTGCAAATATCCTTGGATTGTGTTTTTATGTGTTGTAGGTACAAAAAGATTGAAAACAAGGCAAAAATGGACAAAATCGAGCACGAGATTGGAAAGGGAACGAAAGTACAAGTCTATCGGTAATTTTATTGGAGTATCGAGGCAAAAGACGAATTTTTTTAAAGATTAAACAAAGCCCGAAGATTACCCGTTAAAGGTCCAAGAATAAAGCCCAAGAAAAAAAAAATCAATTTTTGTGATATTCGGCCCAATGACAACATCAGACCCGAGTAAAACCTGATTTTTGACTGCCTTGCATTTGATGCTAGCATTTTGTTGACCAAACTACTGAGATGTTGCCATATGTCAATCTTGGACAAAAACTTTAATCTAATGGCAGAAAACACTAGGGTTGGTGGAACTATTGTTATAAAAGTATACTAGAACAGAATTGGAGGAGAGCTTCTTTTATTTTTGAGCAGCCGACATAGACCTATAATTTTACTAGCTATCCTTTAGGGAGTTGAGATCCCTATAGACCCGTCATTGACAATAGAACCATTGGACCCATCCCAACCATCCAATCCAACTTGATCCAAAGGCTGAGATCAAATCATCTATTTACACTTGAAGGGCAAACAAGTCAAATATAAAGACAAAAAAAAAATACGTACTTTCATTCTTTTCAAAAAAAACACATGCAAACACACCTTTTTCCAACCCCTTCTCTGCTCCACCACCATCACACCGGTCCACCATCATCACCGATCCGTCATCATCACCGATCCACCATCATCACCGTCAAATTCATCATCATCACCGTCATATAAACGTAAACATCACCGTCGATCCACATATAACCGTCAAATCCGTCTTCATCACCATCAAATCAGTCGTCGCCGGTGCATTGTGATTATTGTTGTTTTTATGATTTTTGATGAACACCATGTGTTTGATGAAATGCGTATGTGATAATCACATGTGATTCTGAAGCAAAATTACATGTGATTCTGTAACAGGTAATTCATATGAGTGATTTTGTTGAATTTGTGTTAGTTGTTGAATTTGCTTGGCGTGATATTAGTGATTTTATGAATTTGCTTGGCGTGATATTTTAGTTCATGTTTATATTAGTTATTGCATTAGCTGATGTTTTAGACGTGTTAGTTGATATTTTTAACTGTTGTATTTTGAACTGTCATATATTTTACTCTTAAATAAAGAGTTTTCTTTTGAGCTTTCTACGCGGTCTGATACAATGTATTTTATTTCTAGATTCAGATAAGGAGAAACTTGCACAATGTTATGTGGTTGAACTTGTAAAAAGTGCATACATTCATTGATGGAAAACTTTGTTAAATACTATAGTTATTGCTAACAAGGTTATGTGGTTGAGCTTTTCAAAATCATTCGGTTTACTTACCAACATTTTTTTTGTAGGTGTTAAGATCGTTTATACCTCATCTAGTTTAGACCTCATCTAGGGATTGCACAATAATAATGAATGAACACGATACGCAGCGGAATAAACAAACACATCATTATTATTGCTAACAAGGTTTCTCGTCATCATCTCTATTCTAACATACATCAAAGCCCCAATGCTACGTGATCAAGTGTAGCACGGTTACATCCTAACAGCGATCTAAGATCGTTGAGGCTTAACCACAAATCAACAAGTCTAGGCGTTTACAATAACTATACGCCCTAGACACACACACACACTTTTTCTAGACTTTACATCTTGTACGTACATAATATCAATTCCCTGTATTTCTTTATATAATAGAGATACTAGGGTTACAAAGGATATTCTAGAATAATAAAAATATATGCAGTAATCTTTTTCTTTCTTTGCAAGTTTCTTCCTTTGTCTCCATAAGTCCCTCATGTTTCACATGTTTTGTCTTATCAACTTAATTGTAATTCCCAACAATCTTCCCCTAGTTGATAATGACAAAACCAATAAGCATGAACTTCCCCTGAAGCTAGTATATCATGAAACATGTGACTTCCCCTTAAATCATGCATATCATCAAGGATCTTCAAGCTGCAATCTTCAAAATATTCTTTCTTGTTAAGATCGTTTATAGCTCAAGGTTGTTTAGACCTCATCTAGGGATTGCACAATAATAATGAATGAACACGATACGCAGCGGAATAAACAAACATATCATTATCATTGCTAACAAGTTTCTTGTCATCATCTCTACTCTAACATACATCAAAGCCCCAATGCTACGTGATCAAGTGTAGCACGGTTACATCCTAACAGCGATCTAAGATCGTTGAGGCTTAACCACAAATCAACAAGTCTAGGCGTTTACAATAACTATACGCCCTAGACACACACACACACACTTTTTCTGGACTTTACATCTTGTACGTACATTTAAAACCAATTCCCTGTATCTATTTATATAATAGAGATACTAGGGTTACAAAGGATATTCTAGAATAATAAAAAGATATGCAGTAATCTTTTTCTTTCTTTGCAAGTTTCTTCCTTTGTCTCCATAAGTCCCTCATGTTTCACATGTTTTGTCTTATCAACTTAATTGTAATTCCCAACAATCTTCCCCTAGTTGATAATGACAAAACCAATAAGCATGAACTTCCCCTGAAGTTAGTATGTCATGAAACATGTGACTTCCCCTTAAACCATGCATATCATCAAGGATCTTCAAGCTGCAATCTTGCAATCTTCAAAAATATTCTTCTTCCCCTTTTTGTCATCATCAAATAGGGGACAAATGTAAGCAACCTTGATCTTCACAATCACCAACCAGTACCATACATCCAATTTAGTCCTTTAATGTCTTGAATTACCCACCATTAAGAACACCAAAACGCTTACTTATTAAATGAACTCAAGGCATAAAAATCCCAAATCTTCAATAAGAATACCAACGAATAATCATGAAAACCTTCACCTTGATGTAGCACATAAATGGTTAAACATTTAAACATTAAACTTCCCCTGAAACCCATATGTTAACCATGTATAGAATGTAGGCTCCATGTAATGATTACTGATGAAGAAAACTAAGTATAACCAACTTGATACTGAAGTAGAACAACCCAAACTTGTGCCTTATATCTTGTACTAAAATTGACTTCGAATGTATACTTAACGTATAGGGAGATCGCAATCTCTTGACAATAAACACTGAGCACAATAACGTAACTCCTTCAAGTGTTTGTCAATTCATAGTCACCTGAACGAACGAACAAGTTATCTTCAAAGTGCCATACTCACTTTGAGATATGATAAGAACACGCATCTAAGAAACTCCGCTTCAACTTCAAATAGGTAATAAAAACCTTTCTTCGTAATCAATTAAAACAAATAATAACGAGCCATTTGAATCTATTGAGAACCAAAAAACAAGCTTAAAAAATCTAATCTCTTCTGGTGTGTGTCTTCCTCGTGTGTGTGTTGGAACCAACCTATTCCAAAATAAAATACATGCTTCCCCTCACTTTTGTAATCTCATGCCACAACTGATTCCTTACAACTGTATGCTAGCATCATTATCCATAATGCTTTGAAACTGATCAATGTATGCACAAGCTAATCATCTTCCAATTTGCAATGTGCAATACTAATAAACCAATAAAAGCCATAAAGCATTTAACCTATCATATACAGTGCATGAGCCATCAAGAATTGCCATATCCATCTCATGTTGAAGTCCACCACCGACCCACTATTGATGATAAATCAATTCTTCATAAATAACAATCATCAAAAAGGCTATTCTTCAACCATGCACCACCGATCCACGTTTGCAATTTAATTTGTACAATGTAAATATGAAGCAGCCAATCATCACTTAAAACACCGACTCAGGATAATTAATTAGTACGAGGTTTGATATAAAACTTAGCATGCACTACCTCGCTACCATCATCAAGCATCTTTAACAAAATTCGAAGCAGCACTAACGTGTGTAATGACCAGTTAAGCGTAGCAGTGGAAACGTAGAATGAGCAGTGGAAACTTATTTGCATAAGCAGTGGTAACGAACAACTTGCAGTGGTAACGGGAAGCTAGCAGTGGTAATGATTAATGCGTAGCAGTGGGAACATGTAACGAGCAGTGCTAATGTGGTCCATAACCTCACCATGATGTCGCATTCAAATCCTTGAACCAGCAGAATCCCTTATCAATTATTATTCAATAACCACTGTCACATGATTTTGAATCAAATTAATGATATGGTCGGTGTTCATGCAATATTGATACACAATAATTGTTTATAGCAACAAATCCACCGACCCATGTGATTGATCCCACAATCTTGAATAAATTACTAGCAATAATAATCTTGTGCGAGCATCATAAAATCCATCTTCAGTGATAACCAATTCCTTTAGACACAGCCTTCTACACATCAGATTTATCATACTCACTAGGGTTCATCGTTAAATAATTTAACTCACCAAGACTAGTAAGTTAGACACCTTTCAGCGAATTAGGATCAGAAGACTAGGGTTTTGAACAATTGATGTTTTGCATCTTTAATCCATTTCGCGAAGTTTGAAGATTTCTTAGGGTTTCATAGGGTTTTGATCTGCTATTAAATACTCTTGTTCCCATCAGTTTGTAACTTTACTGGTGAACCAGTAACGTTAGTCAAAGAAAAATTCAGGAGTAGAAGTCCATGCGTATTACTGACAAACGCACGCAACCAGTAACCCTATTTTCTGCTTCACTTCCTTTATACGCATCCTTGATAGCCTTGTAATACAAAGCCCTTGAAGATCATTTAAAACTCAGAAGCAAGTCAAGAATTTTAACAAACCCTAAGAACACATAAATACTCACAGATTCTGTGTTTGGAGTATCATTGAAGTACAAACCCTAACAAGTTTTCTTCTAATGAGAACGCAACATATGATGGTAATATACTTGACCATATTAGGATTAGGAAGGAGAAACACCAAACTGATTATCAACATGAATAGCAGCACCAATTTAGATTATTATCTTGCTACTAGGGTTTCAAAAGAGCAGATCATGAAATTCAATAAACCCTAAACAATCAATCTACTTTAAAACCCTAATAGTAAATCGATGATACATATATAAAGCTGCTTTCGTTGATTATCTATTGACTTCCATGATGAATTAAAACCATATGAACATGAATTCAGGAAGTTGAGTATCACAAAAACCGTTAAAATCTGAAAAATTCGACTTACAAAAACCTCTCTCTGCAGCAGTGTTCGACACCATATAACTTTTTACTGATAGCTCAGATCAAAGATCCCTCCGGTGAGATTGTAGCTAGATATACCAAGAATCTTCACAAAAAGTTTCAGCCCGATCCAATGGTTAACGAAGGAGATATCGCTCCTTGAAAACTAACCTGCAGTGAGTTATGAAAATTGAGCCAAATTCGAATTTTTCTTCTTTTCTTTGTTCTTCGACAAACCAAACCTTGTTTAATCCAACGATCATGAGCCCCATGGCTCTGATACCACATGTTAAGATCATTTATAGCTCGAGGTTGTTTAGACCTCATCTAGGGATTGCACAATAATAATGAATGAACACGATACGCAGCGGAATAAACAAACACATCATTATTATTGCTAACAAGGTTTCTCGTCATCATCTCTATTCTAACATACATCAAAGCCCCAATGCTACGTGATCAAGTGTAGCACGGTTACATCCTAACAGCGATCTAAGATCGTTGAGGCTTAACCACAAATCAACAAGTCTAGGCGTTTACAATAACTATACGCCCTAGACACACACACACACTTTTTCTGGACTTTACATCTTGTACGTACATAATATCAATTCCCTGTATTTCTTTATATAATAGAGATACTAGGGTTACAAAGGATATTCTAGAATAATAAAAAGATATGCAGTAATCTTTTTCTTTCTTTGCAAGTTTCTTCCTTTGTCTCCATAAGTCCCTCATGTTTCACATGTTTTGTCTTATCAACTTAATTGTAATTCCCAACAGTAGGAAACTTTGTTTTCCAAGCATCTGCGAAATCATGAACATCCAAATCATGCTTTTGTTGCTAAAGTAAAACCACACATTCCCAAGTTGAAATGGAAGACAAAGACAAATCATGCATTCCAAAGTAATACCACGCATTCTAAGAAAACTGTTGGAGATATGGATAAATTTAAGTTGAAGTTTACAAAGGAAGCAGCTAAGAGGACTCAACCAAAATCAAAATAAGTTGTCATAGTTGGTTTATCGAATTATGTAAAAGTTGTAATGATCATAAGTTGTAATGATGTTTTTAACTACTCTTTTTTTGCTGAATGTTTTAACACGTGTCTTCTTTAATTTTGCTAAATGTCATTATCTGTTGTAGCATGGGCAAGTTTTACATCTGGATCACATGTGACTTGTTTATGAATGACATGTGATTTGTTTATGAATCAAATGTGATTTTTCTGAATCACATATGATTTTATGGAATCACATATGATTCACAAAATGTAACTTTACAAGTTGCATTTTTATTCAGTGTAATACCAAATTTGCTAGAACATCAAACAATTATTCAGTGTAATACCAAATTTGCTAGAACATCAAACAAAAAGGTATTCGATTAAAAATATTTGAATTAAGATCAGCATGACACTTTTCCAAAAGTTCAGCAAAAATATGAAAAATTCAAATATAAACAAAGTATTATGGATTTGACGGATATGTTGTCTTTGTGTTCTTGCTAGTCTTCTCTCCACTGTGTCTACATTTCTTACTCGGCTTAGCTCTAGCTTGAAGTTCTATTTCTCTTCCACTTTTTCTACATGCGCTTTTCACACCACCTTTGTTTTGAGCCCCTTGTGGATTGTTTACCTAAGTACATTTAAGCTTTTTACAGAAGCAATTTTCATTAGTTTTGAAATATATTTTGGATTTGACGGACGTGTAGTCTCAGTATGATAGTATAAACTTGGCCTTGATGTGCTTATAAAATCTATTACAAAATCAGATAAGACTGAATTTAGAGGTCACATAAAACTAAAGTGAGAAATCACATGTGATTCTACAACAATCACATGTGACTTTAGTACAATTAGTCATTTGCAATATATAAGAATCAAAATACAGATGAGTGTTAGACGAGTGGTGACGACAATTGTCATGAATACTCATCTACATGAATACTTATTAAATCAAATCTAAACAAAAAATCCATAGATATCCCATTTTGTGTTATACTACAATCACATATGATTTTTAACAGATCATATATGATTTGTGCAAATATCATATGTGATTTAGATATAAAAACTTTAAAACATACATCAAAATAGCATGTAAAAAAGATTTTAAAATTTATAATGAGATACTACAATCAGATTATCCCAAAGCTAACCATCAGTACTACATAAACTACCATCAGTTTAACACAATCAGATTTTACCAAAAGACTACCCATCAGTACTACATAAACTACAATCATTTTACCACATATACTACCATCAGTTAAGTGCATCAACCTCTTGATTCTTAACATCTTTCTCACGCTCAGCCCTGTTCTTGACTGAATTCACAATAATCGAAATCCTTGTTTATTCAAGCATCTAAGACTGGAACTTATAAGCCAAATCATACATCTTTTGCGAATGCACATTTAAATCGTGCAACAGAATCTTGGTGGCAATTTTAAGGGTTTCCTAAAAAACAGAGTATGTAAATACACTTACCCTTAAAGCAATAACCAAAAAGGTTCGGCGAGTGTCACAACTCACAATTTCAGTTCATTTTCCAAACCTCGACAATTTACTATTCAAAAGTACTATTCACCAATCATTATTCATCATTTCACTATTCATCATTTTCGGAGTCAGTTTGAAACTTTGAGAAATATTCAGAAATTTTACTATTCATGTGACACTATTCATTCCCGAAAGGAAAACACTATTCATGATCATCATTCATCCTTTCATAAACCTAGTTTATGGGTATTCAAATTCGCGTAACCAGTGTGGTTTAGCTGCGAATTCATGCATCATCAGTAGGGACATTTCATATGGATTAGAAATAGTCTACATATCATCAGTAACATTATCAGTATATTAGGTCATGCACGGTTTTGTGTGTTTTCATTAACGTACATTTAAATGTTTAAATAACGTACCACTCAGCTTTTACTACTAACAATATACCCGATACTCCAATCTACGATCCTAATATACTTTCATACTCATTATAATGATATAAAAAATATATTATAAATTTACCTGGTGTTTTGAGACCTGTTGCTATATTTTACGATATACGCTAATAATTTCGTCGGATTACGATATCGCAACCCGACAATTATTTTTAACACCCGATTCTCATTAGAAATGAAATTTTATAATTTTTACAACGTCGTCATATTTTATTTGGTGCCGTTAAATATTATTTCTAGCAAACTCGGTACCCGGTATCCTCAAAAACTAATAATATCAACCAAATCTCTTACAAATTCTTACAAGATCTGCCCACCCCTATTTTGCTACACAAATTCAACGTCCCCTTTTTCCATGATACTTCAACTTGATTCTTTAATTACCCAAAATGCCATTGTATTAGATATTTTTGCAAGTAAAAGTCCAAGATCTTACACATAACTTTACTTTTACAAAAACAAAAGCTACAACTCTCTCATCTCATCTCCAAGGGTTGGCCATATCAAGAACAAGAAGAAGAAGATCAAAATTTTCTAGTTCAAGTAATTTACACAACTCTAGTATACTTCTATATTAGGTTTTGAAATAAAAACCAAGAAGTATTTAGGTAGCTAGTTACTTTAAACCTCTTCAAACTACTAGTAAGCTTTTCATGATCTTTCTTAACCTTACATATATTTACTTGATGTATTTTATGTTCTAGAAGTAAAACATGCTATTATACAAAAGTTGTCATACCACTTTCTCAAGTATTTTTCATTATTATAAGGTTAATAACATCCTACGATCATTCCCTTGAAACCCTAGTAAATTTTGTGAAGGTTAGGACTTCATGACATCCTAAGAAGGTGTATGGTAGATTAAGGGTTGTTTTGAAGTTGATTGGAGTAGATTTGTACAAGTTGTTAACTAGGAAAACCAAGTTTTGACATAATATATATGCTACTGTCCCTATTTGCAAAACGTGGGAAACTCAGGGACTAGGGAGTAATTTTGGACCAAAGATTTAGAAAATACATTCAAAAACGAAACCATGGCCGCCGGAATGAACAAAAACGAGT
The DNA here is from genome assembly GCA_030686995.1 of Artemisia argyi. Taxonomy (NCBI): domain Eukaryota; kingdom Viridiplantae; phylum Streptophyta; class Magnoliopsida; order Asterales; family Asteraceae; genus Artemisia; species Artemisia argyi. The sequence continues at coordinate 95,532,661 of CM060688.1, forward strand.
TTATAACGAAGGAGATATGATTTTTCAAAGTTTAACGACGAAAAACTATTTCCTGAAAATTATACGTGCTGTTGCACGAATTTCAACGGATAAAATGAGGCGTTAGCCGTAATCTAGCCGACCCGACTTATCAAAAATATATTAGTGATGAGGCAAAAAATGAACCGTTTTTAGGGGGTCATTTTAGCCCGGATTCGAATTTATTTGATCAAATATTGCCCTAAATCATTCTTTTTGTCATTTTAGGTACTTTTGGAGTGAAATCTGGAAAAGAAAGCATTTTGGACATTTTTGGAGCATAAAAGTGAAGAAAATGGCAAAGTCTTAATTTTCCTTGCTGGGAACAGTACCTGATGGCGTCACTTGTTTCTTAATGACGGCATCAAGAGTAATACAAGAGGTGGAAGTGGATGATACACGTGACGATCCAGAAAGTTTTGTACTAAGGAGATGACGGCGTCACCATAGGCCGCCATGGTCCAAATGTTAGTGACGGCCCAGAACAATTTTACACATGACAGCGTCAAAAGTGGATCTAGGCAATCCGATTTCATTATGGGCGGCGAGTTGACGGCGTCACAGATTTCTTCTTGACGCCATCACCCTGTAAAATCTATATATAGTTTTCCAATTTTCATTCATTAGTGTGTAACTTTTAGGGTGCAACTTTGGAGAAAAACCCCAGTCCGATTTTCACAGCTTTTTCAAAGGTTTTTACCCTTTAAAACCTTTCATGTTCAATTGAGATAAGTACTCTTTCAATTCAATCAATATGTCTATGTGTTGCTTGAATATATCTTACACTTGTCTTCAATTTAACATGTTTGGCTAGATCTCTTTTGTGTTTGCTTAGATATAGTGAAACCTAGATGTTAATTATGGGTTGATTGTTTATTTATAGTTGTTACGGATGATTGTATTCGATGTTAGGCTTAAGAAAACTGGCAGACTTCCATTGGTAACATGCTTGAACGTCTTAAGAAACATGATCAGAGGTGTACTATGATTTTTGGTTGTATTTAATGTGTAGGAGAATTCTTATGATCCCATGTTAGGAGCTTCTAACGGCTCGACATAGGAGTGAAGTAGGATCCTATAGAGTTAGGGAATATTGTACACGGCCCTACAACTAGTATTAAGGAATATGACCCGTCATCCATGCAATTGTAACAAACTATCAACCTGTAAAAGATATCTAGGGAGTATTAAAAACTAAGTAAACACAACTTTCCCCATGATTGTTTACACCACATTAGTAATTAGTTTCATTTTCATTTTTGTTATTTTATTTTGATTGCATCTTTAGTTATTGGGTTAGTTGACTAGCAACTAATTCCGCCCACTCTTCCAAAGACCGAGATTTTACTTGCTTTTATAAAATATAAAAACACAAAAAGAATCATCCCTCACCTTTAGATTTAGTTTAGGAGACTTTCTAATCCTAGCGACACTATTCCTGAGTTGAACGATCAATCCCCCGGTACTTGTCACTATACTATACTACAACGATCAGGTACACTGCCTGGTGGGGGTTGTAAGCTTCTCGAGATCCCTCGAGAGGTAAAGCCTGGTGCGATTCCCACGTATCAATTAGTATGCCGTCCCACGATTCCAGGGATATAAGGAACATAGAAAATGAGCTTATAACGACCAAGATATATACGTTTGAACCCGACGAACTCTATATATTCTTGACAGCTTCTAATAGCAAAATATTTCTAAGTATAGAAAAAAATTGTTTATGCAAGTAATCATGTTGCAAGCTGATTTTCTCAATAATCAAGACCCGTATGTCAAAAGTTAAATGACACGACTTCTAGACATTGTTGCAAGGTTTTCAAAAATGCCAAGTTTATGTTTTAACACTTAACGTACAATATTACGTGACTAGTTTTACAAAGTCATTTGGACATATTTTTTTCAAATTTGTAAGATGTTAATCTACGCCGAAAACACTATATTTGCCGATAGAACATCAAACAAGGATCATGGAGTACCGTTTCATCATATTTACTTGGAATGTAGTTTAAAACTAAACGAGACGTCAAAAATGTATTTTTCGACGATAAACATTATTTCAAAAAGTACGAGTGGTATCGATAACATACGTATATGCATGCATAGCATTGTCTCATTGCTTACAATAGGTCACATCATTCATTATAGGTCGCGGTTAGAGACCGAGCCTTACTTCATCACATTCACTATTATCATTACTGCTAGCATATCAAGTGAGTTTTCATAGCCCCGTTTTCAATTAATTATTTGATTTATAAATCCCACGGGGGAGAATACATTGCATCATTTTCATACGGGCCAAAGTATTAAATTCAAGTACATTGCTTAAGTTACCATATTGCCTTGTTAAAGTTCCCCTGTTATAATGGACCGTTAATTTTTAGTAAGCGAGAGTGAGTGGATAGATCTATTGAGGGTGACGCCTCCATCCGCGTTGGTATTACCAACAGTCAAACGGATGCATTTCATTTTTATCATCATTAGAGTGTCTGGCAAAACACTCTGGAGGGGTATCTTATCAGTCTAGCTTCGGGGTCATGAGCTTAAAGGCTAATGTACGATTTTATTAATTATGCGACATTTTGTCATTCACTTTTATACTTGTGGTTACCGTAAAAAGCATTTCATTTACATAAACCTATGATTTCTCACCAACATTATTGTTGACCGTTTTAGCAATGTATTTTCAGGTAATTAAGGTAGCTCATGTTGGCTTGCATATGGACCTACATGGAGTCGTGGAGTCGACGCGTCTCACTTTATATTTATGCACTTATAAAATGTTTGATCTTGTTTGAACTTGTTCTTCCTAAACTTGCAACACCTTTTGGGACCTTGTTTTATAAACTCTGAATATTTTAAATGATCAAACGATTTATTTTTCAAACGACACTTTAGGTCGTTCAATGTAACTGTAACTGTGATGCTATGGCAGTCAACCCCGGGTATTCCATTCCGTTGCAAGTCATGAACTTGGGGGTGTGACAGATTAGCATCAGAGCTAAGGTTATAGCGAACTAAGTTGTATCTTGGACCCTAGACTATAACCACATCATCATAGCATCTCATCATTTCATCATAAGTGCATATTTACTACACATGTTATTTCATGCACACTATGCGAGTTATTTATACTTATACTCATATATAATTATTTTGACCTGCTTCACAAGTGACATATCTTCACCCAACCACCCTGTGATCATCCTAGCAGACTCAGATATCGAGGATGCTTTTTCATCCATTAGTACACCTACATCACCACTCTCACCTTCCTATACGTTGACATTCACATACCACTTACATTTGTTAGATTATAACTCCCACCCGTTTGAGATGATCGCACCACTTGAACCCGACTTTGGAGAGACTACCAGATATGACACCGAGACCTTCGAGATTCGGGAGACTAACCTTGCCTTTTCAGTACCACCATTGTCATTTCCCTTTTCCATTCTCACTTGCCATGAATTAGATAACACCTTGTGGATAATACCAAGATCACAGACTCAACAGGAACATCCGCAGATTCCTCAAGAATGGTTTGGAACCTACACTATCTAGGACATGATCGATGCACAACTCTAGACCCCACTTCAGGACTCACCTCGACCTTATGATGCCACAACCCTGGATTCACTCAGAGGGACACCAGGAAGCCCCTGGAATAGACTTATATTTTTACTAGCTTTTACTATTATCCTAGCCACGGAAAGTGTGGGACATAGTGTAAAGAACTTGTTGTCTTTTGGTTGTTGTACAAACAAATGTATCAAGTATGACTCTACTATGTTGGAATGGTTGTGCTATCTATGATATCTGTGGAAAATTAGAAGGGGGGGGGGGTTGAATAGTTTTACGTCTTTTTCGTTTTATAAGAGTTTGCTTCTAAAGAATAGATACAAATTACAAAAACCTTTGATGCAAAAGTATAGATACTAGTTTGTTCACACTTATCGTATAAATACTACTTATATAGAATGTTGAGTAGAAAGTATAATTTCATATATCGCCCATAAATATATATACTTATATTTATATATGTATATGTGTTTTAATATGTGTATATCCTTATGATTTGTTTATATAAAATTAATGTTGTGAATGGAACCTAGTTTGATCTTTATGTGAAATCAATATATGCACAACACAAGCAATTATAACTATATACAAACTGCTAATAAGTAAGTAAGCAAAGAGTGAGAGATGGAAAGATCAAACCGAGAGACAAAGGATTTATAGTGGTTCGGCTACAAGGACACCTTCCTTGCCCTACTCCACTCCCCGAGCACCAAGCTCGAGAGTTTTCTTCATAAAGTCAATAACCTCCCTTATGGCGGAGAAAACCGTACACACCTAGGCTTACACCGATTAACGACACTAAGCTAAATGTCGAGTTCTAATCGTAGCTAGAACCAATCTCACAACTACAATCACACCACAACTTCTTCACACCCTTTCACGCCTTCTATACTTCTTCACAACTCTTGATTCTTCACGCCTTCACAACTTCTCTCTATTCACAACTTCAAAGGTTTTGCTACTTCACAACTTCTAGGCTTCTAAGTCTTCACAACTTCAATTCTTCTATCTTTCTCCTTGAGGGCCTTTATCTATATATCACTACAATGATTCTTCTATTTTAAAACCTTCTATATCTTATATGCTTCAAAGCTTCCAAGTCTTCACACCTCCTAGTCTTTTATGTCTTCACAACTTAAAGCCTTCAACTTCTTCACTACTTACCACCATTTCAATATGCTACTACTTCTTATATCTCCTATTACTACTTCTATGCTCTTCTACTTCTTCACTTCTAGTACCACTTCACACTATCAACAATTCTAGATCCTATATCTAAATCTAGCTAACCAATGTATACACCTTATTCACCAAAGTATAAATGATTAACAAGATGAAATGAACAAACAACTTAGATAGCAAGATGATACTAAGTTGTAATACTTCTAATCTTAATTAATAGAAGTATTATTCTATTTGCACTTGAGTGTTGAGGCTGGAATCACTTTGAAACAAAGATTAATGTATATATAATCAAAGGATTTTAGAGGATAGAAATGGAGGTTTGAATCAGAAAGTTTTTAGTACAAAAAGGTGAGAAAAAATGGTGGAATGAACCAGTATTTAAAGGGACAGCTGGGGGGGGAATCAGGAGCGTGCCGGTCCCCTTAATTAGGGGCCGGTCCCCTTAATTATTACGGGGGCCGCCTAGTTAATTAATGGGGCCGCCCTTCTGAACGTTGCCCAGCTTTGTCCTTTTGTGAGGAAAATTTTTCTGGATTAGATTTGCCATTTTTTGTTGAAAATTTGAATTCATATATTCGTAAATTAATTAAACATATTCTTTTAATTCCAAAAATGTTTTATAAAAGATATAAAATGTTTTGTAACATTTTATAAAAATCTAGTGATTAATAAAAATGTTCCTTTGATCTTATAATGCATTAGACACTTTGTTTATTCATACTTTAAGTGATTAGATGGTGAAAATGAGTATTTACTACTAAATACTTATTTACGTCATGATCTTTGGTTTGATTAGTTTTCGTTTTGTGATTATCAAAGCATGGAGATATCGAAAGATATGAATAACGTTTTTAGGCATTTCTTTATATCAACAATCTCTCCCTTTTTGATGATTACAAAACCTAAACTCATTAAATTCAAAAATTAATTTTTTGACAAGTATTTAGTGAGTTTATATTCACTTCTCCCCTTTTTTGTAGAATCAAAAAGGTTTAAGCCGAAAAGATGAAAGCTCCCCCTTGATGTATGCTCCCCCTCGTTTGAGGGTACAAAGAGTTCAAGCTATGGAATTCTTGCAAGAAAAATATTAGAAGCACAAGCAAAAATATATAGCATATTAACAACTAGTAACAAGCATGGCAAAGGAGAATTTGAAACACATATGAAAACATTCATTAATTCAAAATGATTATGTCAACCACATAACATTGTTACATAAACCATAATACTAGAGTTCTAAACCAAGTAGAATATCCTATTGTGCCAATAAAGAGTGTCATCAAACTTTCTTGCATCCCAAAACGGTTGAGGTGATTTTATTAGAAAAGTAAAAAGCATAAGCATATAGAATGCTTGGTTGAAAATGGTAAATGGGGATCATGTTGGTGGCTTAATGGAGGTAAACTTTTGGTTTCATGGATGTTGGTGAGTTTGGTGATGTAGAGCTTGGAGGTGGTGAATTTGGAGTTGGGTTTGTTGGTTGAGAGTTTTGATGTTGTTCAAGTGATGGTGTTTGTTGAGATCTAGTAAGGAGATACTCAATCCAAGTAAAGTGCTCATTCAATGCAATTGTTTGTTTTTGGAGGAAGATACAACAAGGGCAATTGTTGACATGCTTCTCAATTTGGTTTATGTTGTGTGGTGATGAGGGTGAGCTTGATTGAGGTGGATCCAAATTGCGTTGAGCAAGATGTAATGCTAAAAGAGCGCTAAGCTCATGGGCTTATTTAGCTCCTCAACGAACTTCAAGTGTTCGGAGGAAGGTGATGGTGGAGGAGCATGATAGTTGTCTTGGGTGAGGGTTTGAACATGCAACATAGGAATGGCATGTGAAGTTGTAGGATGTGGTGGTGGTACTCTTGGTGGTGGAGACATGATTGAGCTTGGGTAATCATGAAAACATCATATGGGTGGAAGAGATGCTTTATGAGTGGATGATGTTTTTGTTGAATGAGCAACATGTGAAGTATTGGTAGTGATATTGGGATTGTTGTTTTGGGATTGTGCATGCTCATCATTTGAAGAAGCATTAATGAAGGCAATGGTGGATGATAGGTTGTGAGATGAATCATTAGTGTGGGTTTGAGGTTTAGTTGTTGGTTGACTTGGAACAACATCACTTGAGTTGTGACAAGAATCAAGTTTCCTCCTCCAAACGGGTTTGACGAAGATCCTTGAGGTTCTTGAAACCTTGGGTTTTTGGTTGTTGGGATATGACATTTTTGGATGTGTGAGCATTTATGATGGGAAGAAGGTATTTATAGTGTAGGAAAAATGTGGTTTAGGAAGGTAAATTTTGAGGGATAGTATGGGACAAAATATGTTTGTGAATTTTGGGAAGTATATGGTGAAGAGGGTCAAAAAGTGATAAAGAAAACAGTAATCCCGACCATCAGATGGCCGGTCCCCTTAATTAGGGGCCGGTCCCCTTAATCGTTAAGGGGGCCGCCTTATATAATTAAGGGGGCCGCCCATCTGGTGAATTCCAGAATGCCAGAATTGGGTTTTTGGCAGAAAATTTTCAGAAAGGTTGTGTTTTTGGGTTTGGATTCAAGTAAGTTCAACTCTTTGAGGAAATATAGGATATACTAATCACATATATATAGGGAATGTTATTAAAACAAATTAAGTAGACAAGTAATTTCTAACTTACATGCAATCTACTTATTGGCCAATTAAGTTATATAACCAAGGAAGCAATAAAACATGCTAACCATATATTCAACTATATGAAAATGATAATATGTGGGCTAGTTCAAACATATTGATGAGTGCCTACAAGTAATAAATGGTAAGTAATGATTGTATGGACTTCAAGACTTGTTACAAACAAGATCCATATAGGCAAACCATGATTCTCATGAAATGATTTGATTATATTGTGAATGTCATTTTTATAGAAGTGTATGACACATGTGAGATAATCATATATAGTTTTAAGAAAACGTTTTTAGTTTTATTCAACAATGCTTTGAAATAGATTTAAGTGTGTATTAGAGTAAAATAGATTATGTTTTGCTTCATGAGATGTTGACAAATTGGATAAGAAAATTTTTCCAATCTTGATTTTGATTAAAACAAAGTTATGGTAGATTATAGTTTAATATGTTGTTTGAAGAAAGATGAAATAGATATTTGAAAGATTATTTTTCAAAATGAGAGGTTTTAAACATGATATTTTATTTTTGATAGCAAGAATCACAAGTAACGGATTTGAAATAGAAATATATCATATTCAAGAGAATCGGTTGAGCCCATTTTCACATATAATCATCTTTAATGGCAAATAAAGACATGGATAAGTGATGGCAAATTCTAATGAACTTAATGCAATATGATTGAGAGGGATAAAACTAATCATCTATGGATACAAGATTAACATATATGTATATATATATATATATATATATATATATATATATATATATATATATATATATACATACTAAATTCATCATAGTATCAAATACTAACTAGTCTTGATTATAGCACATCTATTAATGCAACTAGAATGGTCATTTATCCTAAATGATAAGTATTCTACTATTGGTCATAAATGATTTCCAAAATAAATGATGAATAGGAAAAAGGGCAATAGACTCTGAATCAAGAGGGTCAACTAGTCTAATTTCATGTATACATATATTAGTATTAATGATATATGAACAGGGCAACCTATAAATTTAATCATATTAATATACTAATCATGGCATACTTTGATATAATGTGAAATTAACAAGTTTTTGAAAGAAAACTTACCTCAGGTCCAGCTTTTCCTTAAGAGTGGGCAAGAGAATGTTGGTAGACATCTTCAAAGTTTGCCCAAAGCATGTCAGAGTAGCAAGGTAAAATTCCAACGCAATAAAAATCAACGAAGCTTGATCCGAAACACGTAATCGATCACAACAATCATCATAAGCCGTGTAGAACAAAAATAATTGCGCTTGAATCCTTCATCATAAGGTAGTAACGAACACAACATAAAACCAACACTCCAAAAGTGAAGATCATAACACCAAAACTTTAAATGGCCACAACAGCGTCATATGCAAATCGTGTGTAGATCGTGAATCAGAGTAATAAGAACCACTAGTCTTCATATGTATGATAGCAAAGTGAGCGATCCAAAAAAAATGTCTCTTCGTTCATTTACTACCTAAACATGAAAAGAAGCTTGGTACCCAGATACTCATGGGTCCGAGATGGTTAGTTGAGGACATCCATTGCAATTAAATGCACATGATGAGGATGTCGCAGAGTAGTACAAGAATTCATCAATAGTTTGTTTTAACTAACAAACAATGACTTTCTTGACTAGAGTAATAAATAATGGATGTAAGTAATATTAGTTCTAAATTTCTCCTCTAGGTTTAACAAATCTTATTTGTTTTGATGTATTTGTTAAAGGATCATTTGCAGTAAATCCTAAACCGGTTTTATCATAAAATGACTTTTGAATATTAAGTAGATATTCTAAAGATTTAGAACTGTTTTCGAATTTAGCTAATATTTTTGCTTTTTCATTTTCCGTTTTAATTTCATGTTTGTAGTATTGACATAATTTACATTCAAGATCAATTTCAATATTACTTTCAAGTCTAGACATTTTATCTTCTAAAATTATTTCTTTTTCAAAGTTATTTCCAACGGATATTGAAGATTCATTTTTAAAGATAATTTTTGAGTCTATGTTGCAAGAATGTTTGAAGTTGTTTTCCAATTTTAAAAATTCTAATATAAATTGATCATAGCAAAAATGTTCGGTTTCGGATTGTACCTTATTTGTAGTTGTATAATCTTTACATGCTATAAGATGATCAATTTCATCATCCATGTCGCTCCATGTTTTATTTGTAGATTCGCTTGGATCTTGGAGAATGTAGTACTTGCCATCAATACTTGTATTCACATTTGTTTGAATATCTTCGCAAGCCATATTTTCATCATCTTTTTCGTACTTGTCGCTCCATGATTTATTTACACTCTTTCTTCGGATTTGGCTCATGTATTCTTCGTTATTGATACCTTCAATGATCACGTTTGAACTAGTAGTACTTGTGTTTATTTCAACTAAATATTTGTCTATCAAAATTTCTAGAGTGACTAATTCTTGTGCAACATCAAGTATATCATCTTTTATTTTACATTTCTCTTGGTGAAAATTTAAAAGACATTTTCAAATATCATTTGCCGTTTTACAAAAGAATACTCTTTCATATTCAACTCTTGGTAGAGTTTTGTAAATCACTAATTTAGCTTTAGTATTTTTATCAATCTTTATTTGAAGATTATTATATTGATTTTCAAAATCCATTTTAGTTGGTTGAAGATCACCAATTGAAATGATATGCCAAAGATCAAGATCTATTGATTTCACATAATTTTCAAATTTATTTTTCCATTCAAGAAAATGATCATTTTCAAATAATGGTGGTTGTTGCGTAAATACCCCTTCTAAATATTTTTCAAATTCCATAGATCGTTACAAGTTTTAAAATACAATATATTTTAAAAATCTTGCTAGACGTGGCTCTTGATACCAATTGGGGAAAACTAGAGGGGGGTTGAATAGTTTTACGTCTTTTTCATTTTATAAGAGTTTGCTTCTAAAGAATATATGCAAATTACAAAAACCTTTGATGCAAAAGTATAGATACTAGTTTGTTCACACTTATCGTATAAACACTACTTATATAGAATGTTGAGTAGAAATTATAATTTCATATATCGCCCATAAATATATATATACTTATATTTATATATGTATTTGTGCTTTAATATGTGTATATCCTTATGATTTGTTTATATAAAATTAATGTTGTGAATGGAACCTAGTTTGATTTTTATGTGAAATCAATATATGCACAACACAAGCAATTATAACTATATACGAAATGCTAATAAGTAAGTAAGCAAAGAGTGAGAGATGGAAAGATCAAACCGAGAGACAAAGGATTTATAGTGGTTCGGATACAAAGACACCTTCCTTGCCCTACTCCACTCCCCGAGCACCGAGCTCGAGAGTTTTCTTCACTAAGTCAATAACCTCCCTTATGGCGGAGAAAACTGTACACACCTAGGCTTACACCGATTAATGACACTAAGCTAAATGTCGAGTTCTAATCGTAGCTAGAACCAATCTCACAACTACAATCACACCACAACTTCTCCACACCCTTTCACGCCTTCTATATTTCTTCACAACTCTTGATTCTTCACGCATTCACAACTTCTCTCTATTCACAACTTCAAAGGTTTTGCTACTTCACAACTTCTAGGCTTCTAAGTCTTCACAACTTCAATTCTTCTATCTTTCTCCTTGAGGGCCTTCATCTATATATCACTACAATGATTCTTCTATTTTAAAACCTTCTATATCTTATATGCTTCAAAGCTTCCAAGTCTTCATACCTCCTAGTCTTTTATGTCTTCACAACTTAAAGCCTTCAACTTCTTCACTACTTACAACTATTTCAATATGCTACTAGTTCTTATATCTCCTATCACTACTTCTATGCTCTTCTACTTCTTCACTTCTAGTACCACTTCACACTATCAACAATTCTAGATCCTATATCTAAATCTAGCTAACCAATGTATACACCTTATTCACCAAAGTATAAATGATTAACATGATGAAATGAACAAACAACTTAGATAGCAAGATGATACTAAGTTGTAATACTTCTAATCTTAATTAATAGAAGTATTATTCTCTTTGCACTTGAGTGTTGAGGCTTGAATCACTTTGAAACAAATATTAATGTATATATAATCAAAGGATTTTAGAGGATAGAAATGGGGGTTTGAATCAGAAAGTTTTTAGTGCAAAAAGGTGAGAAAAAATGGTGGAATGAACCACTATTTAAAGGGACAGCTGGGGGGAATCAGGAGCGTGCCGGTCCCCTTAATTATTAAGGGGGCCACCTAGTTAATTAAGGGGGCCGCCCTACTGAACGTTGCCCAGCTTTGTCCTTTTGTAAGGAAAATTTTTCTGGATTAGATTTGTCATTTTTGGTTGAAAATTTGAATTCATATATTTGTAAATGAATTAAACATATTCTTTTAATTCCAAAAATGTTTTATAAAAGATATAAAATGTTTTGTGACATTTTATAAAAATCTAGTGATTAATAAAAATGTTCATTTGATCTTATAATGCATTAGACACTTTGTTTATTCATACCTTAAGTGATTAGATGGTGAAAATGAGTATTTACTACTAAATACTTATTTACGTCATGATCTTTGGTTTGATGAGTTTTCGTTTTATGGTTATTAAAACATAGAGATATCGAAAGATATGAATAACGTTTTTAGGCATTTATTTATATCAACAATATCGGTCCATGTAGGCCAAAATTTTCATGTATTATATTCATGTGTTGTGAGTATATTTATGATGTTTCGTGGTTGTTCCTTATTGTTGTTGTATTTATACATGTTGTGGTTGTATTTATACATGTCATGGGTGCGTATACTTTATACGATGATTATGTCTAGTATGATTTTCCTCATTGTTATATTCCGTTGTGATTTATCAGAAATATGGCACCAAGGAAGGGTAAGACTACACCGGAAACATCAGCTATGACGCAAACCGCTATCCGTAAGCTAGTCAAGGATAGCATAGCCGAAGCTTTAGAGATCGAGAGAGCTAAGGTAGCTTCAAGGGCTGCTGAGGCCGCTTCACAAACAGGGACGGATGGACAATCCAATAATAGGCGTGAATGCACTTACAAGGATTTTAAGATTGGTGATCCAATCAAGTTTAAGGGCACTGAAGGAGCGGTCGCTTTGATTCGCTGGTTCGAAAAGACTGAGAATGTGTTCCTCATGTGCAACTATCCTGATGTCAGCAAGGTGAAATTTGCTACTGGTATGCTTTTGGATGAAGCTATGTCATGATGGAATTCTTATGCTCAACCGATTGGTATGGAAAATGCACACAAGCTCACCTGGGATCAATTCAAGAAATTGATGACTAAGAAGTTTTGCCCTCATACCGAGGTGAAGAAGTTGGAAACGGAGTTCTATGAGTTGGTAACTAAAGATGATGACATCGAGACCTACATTAGAAGGTTTCAAGAGTTGGCCGCGCTATGCCCAACTATGGTTCCCGATGATGAGAAAAAGTTGGAAAACTTCATTGGAGGACTGCCCGAAAGCATCCGAGGGGATGTGATTTCTTTTGATCCCCAATCAATGGAAGAGGCTATCCGAATAACTCAAATACTCATGGCTCAAGTGGTAAAGGGCAAGTCCATTGTAAACAACAACAATAACCGTTCTCATAACACCAACTACAACAACAATCGAAACAACAACAACATCAACACCAATCCTAACAACAACAAAAGAAAGTGGGACAACAACCAGGGTGGCAATGCTACTCAACCACCACCCAAAAGACAAGAGGTTGCAAGGGTCTATGCTGCAGGTCCGACTGAAAAGAAAGGTTACAATGGTATTTTACCCAAGTGCAACAAGTGTCAAACCCACCATAAGCCTGGAAATTGCCCGAGACCATGTGGTAACTGCGAAAGGCTCGGTCATCCGGCTAGGGAATGCAAAGCTCCACGTGTGACGGATAATCAGAAACCTCCAGCAACATGTTTTGGTTGTGGAGAAGCTGGACACTTCAAGAATAACTGCCCAAAGGGAAAGAATCAAGGGTGGCCACAATGCTTCAACGGAAAAAGTTCCTGTTTTAATATATAAACCATAGTTCGAGCCCTCCAGGGTTGTACTTTCCTTTTGTAGTTTCCGTTGGTACGTTGACATAACCTGGTTGTAATAAGCACTTTTCTATCCAATGTAATATCTATCTTTTGTTATCTCCGTGATAATCATAACCTTCGTTTATTTCATTTTCTATTCCAATTGCTCAATTTTCAATCGTTTCGCAACATTATGCCATTGTCTTATTAGGGATTAGGCCGATTTCGTTCTTTACGGATTAGTAGACTATTACCATTCCATAAGATTCACCCACGTATCCAATGAACCATTCAACGAATTTTATTCCATGCTATTTTACTACCATATGGGGAAATTGTTTTACAGAATTTTTAAAATAAGCTATTTTGTTACCACCCTATAAATTGATTTTCTGTCATTATGTCAAGTATTTACTATTATTACGCGAAACAATTTTCATGTTACTTTGAAATGAAATATCTAGGATACCATTTTTCAGAACAATACGTTGAACACCATCTAAAACTTTTGAGAAAAGTAATGTTGTTTTGACTAAATCAAGCATCGCATCATTAATCCTCAATTATATATGGCCTGATCACCTATGTATAATTCAGGAAGGATCATGCCATGAAGAAAATAGTCACATTTTCAAGAATTATTAATAACAATCTTCATTCAAAATGCTTTGTAAAGAAATAAAATTTTTCATGAACATCCCTTTCGACAAACCCTCTCTGGATACTTACACCGCTTGTCACTCATTCAGCCATTAAGTTGGATTTTACCATTGAATTCTCTAGGAGATACGTTTCATCTACGAGGAATATTCCATGACATAAGAAAATGATGAAAAGATAGACAATACCCCTCAAACTTCTAGCAATTCCTTTAAGATATTCTCTTTCCAATCAGATACACATGCTCTACCACCCTCAGACCAACGAACCTTGAAGAGAACTATCTAAGCACTATAGGACGTACTCAGTACTGGATAACCAACTTTGAATTATTTAGGATAATCTCTTGATATTAACGGATTTCACCTTCAAGAATAGCCATCGCAGGGATATAAAGATTGCACCATTTAAGACACCCTGTGGTCGAAGTACCAATTACCCATTTACAGACCGAAATCGGAAAGTTAAAGTCACTGGTCTAGAACTAAACTGTGGAACAACAAAGGAAATTTCACAAGTCAAGAATCAGTTACAAGCAATGATAAACTGATAGAAGTTAGGTTGGTGCATGACGCACATCATTCGGATTGGGCATCCCTGAACAACAAACTATCTAGATTCAAGAGGGAGAACGAGCTAAGTTGAAAGCTTTGCCTTGGAGGGGCATGATACAATTTTGGTAACACGAGAGATTAAACCTTTAGTATATTGGACCATTTAAGATTCATTTTAGAATCGGCTAGCTGACATACAAACTTGAGCTCTGGCAGAGTTCAGCAACATATATTACCCATATCACATTTTAAACCTCAAGAAGTGCCTTCCAAATGAATCACCCATAGCATATTTCATTCCATTCCATTAGAAGAAATTCAACTTGATGATAAGCTTAACTTTGTGAAGGAGCCATCATAAATCATGGACTGAGAGCTCAAACAGTTGAAGCAAAGTCGAATTCCTATCGTGAGGGTTCGCTGGAATTCTCGAAGAGGTCCCGAGTTTACTTAGGAGCGGGAAGACCATATGAGACTCAAATACTCACATCTTTCACCAAGTCTATTTCACAGACCAACACCAGCTGAACTTCGGGACGAAGTTCCTTTTTGGGTGGGCGACTGTCACAACTCACAATTTCAGGTCATTTTCCAAACCTCGACAATTTACTATTCACCAATCACTATTCATCATTTCATTATTCATCGTTTTCGGAGTCAGTTTGAAACTTTGAAAAATATTCAGAAATTTTACTATTCATATGACACTATTCATTCCCGGAAGGAAAACACTATTCATGATCATCATTCATCCTTTCGTAAACCTAGTTTATGGGTATTCAAATTCGCGTAACCAGTGTGGTTTAGCTGCGAATTCATGCATCATCAGTAGGGACATTTCATATGGACTAGAAATAGTCTACATATCATCAGTATATTAGGTCATGCACAGTTTTGTGTGTTTTCATTAACGTACGTTTAAATGTTTAAATAACATACCACTCAGTTTTTACTACTAACAATATACCCGATACTCCCATCTACGATCCTAATATATTTTCATACTCATTATAATGATATAAAAATTATATTATAAATTTACCTGGTGTTTTGAGACCTGTTGCTAAATTTTACGATATACGCTAATAATTTCGTCGGATTACGATATCTAAACCCGACAATTATTTTTAACACCCGATTCTCATCATAAATGAAATTTTATAATTTTTACAACGTCGTCATATTTTATTTGGTGCCGTTAAATATTATTTCTAGCAAGCTCGGTACCTGGTATCCTCTAAAACTAATAATATCAACCAAATCTCTTACAAATCCTTACAAGATCTGCCCACCCCTATTTTGCTACCCAAATTCAACGCCCCCTTTTTCCATGATACTTCAACTTGATTCTTTAATTACCCAAAATGCCATTGTATTAGATATTTTTGCAAGTAAAAGTCCAAGATCTTACACATAACTTTACTTTTACAAAAACAAAAGCTACAACTCTCTCATCTCATTTCCAAGGGTCGGCCATATCAAGAACAAGAAGAAGAAGATCAAAATTTTAAAGTTCAAGTAATTTACACAACTCTAGTATACTTCTATATTAGGTTTTGAAATAAAAACCAAGAAGTATTTAGGTACCTAGTTACTTTAAACCTCTTCAAACTACTAGTAAGCTTTTCATGATCTTTCTTAACCTTACATATATTTACTTGATGTATTTTATGTTCTAGAAGTAAAACATGCTATTATACAAAAGTTGTCATACCAGTTTTTCAAGTATTTTTCATTATTATGAGGTTAATAACATCCTATGATCATTCCCTTGAAACCCTACTAAATTTTGTGAATGTTAGAACTCCATGACATCCTAAGAAGGTGTATGGTAGATTAAGGGTTGTTTTGAAGTTGATTGGAGTAGATTTGTACAAGTTGTTAACTAGGAAAACCAAGTTTTGACATAATATATATGCTACTGTCCCTATTTGCAAAACATGGGAAACTCAGGGACTAGGGAGTAATTTTAGACCAAAGATTTAGAAAATACATTCAAAAACGAAACCATGGCCTCTGGAATGAACAAAAACGAGTTTATAACGAAGGAGATATGATTTTTCAAAGTTTAATGACGAAAAACTATTTCCTGAAAATTATACGTGCTGTTGCACGAATTTCAACCGATAAAATGAGGCGTTAGCCGTAATCTAGCCGACCCGACTTATCAAAAATATATTAGTATGCCATCCCACGATTTCGGGGATATAAGGAACATAGAAAATGAGCTTATAACGACCAAGATATACACGTTTAAACCCGACGAACTCTATATATTCTTGACAGCTTCTAATAGCAAAATATTTCTAAGTATAGAAAAAAAATGTTTCTGCAAGTAATCATGTTGCAAGCCGATTTTCTCAATAATCAAGACCCGTATGGTCAAAAGTTAAATGACACGACTTCTAGACATTGTTGCAAGGTTTTCAAAAACGCCAAGTTTATGTTTTAACACTTAACGTACAATATTACGCGGCTAGTTTTACAAAGTCATTTGGACATATTTTTTTCAAATTTGTAAGATGTTAATCTACGCCGAAAACACTATATTTGCCGATAGAACACCAAACAAGGATTGTGGAGTACCGTTTCATCATATTTACTTGGAATGTAGTTTAAAACTAAACGAGACGTCAAAAATGTATTTTTCGACGATAAACATTATTTCAAAAAGTACGAGTGGTATCGATAACATACGTATATGCATGCATAGCATTGTCTCATTGCTTACAATAGGTCACATCATTCATTATAGGTCGCGGTTAGAGACCGAGCCTCACTTCATCACATTCACTATTATCATTACTGCTAGCATATCAAGTGAGTTTTCATAGCCCCGTTTTCAATTAATTATTTGATTTATAAATCCCACGGGGGAGAATACATTGCATCATTTTCATACGGGCCAAAGTATTAAATTCAAGTACATTGCTTAAGTTACCGTATTGCCTTGTTAAAGTTCCCCTGTTATCATGGATCGTTAATTTTTAGTAAGCGAGAGTGAGTGGATAGATCTATTGAGGGTGACGCCTCCATCCGCGTTGGTATTACCAACAGTCAAACGGATGCATTTCATTTTTATCATCATTAGAGTGTCTGGCAAAACACTCTGGAGGGGCATCTCATCAGTCTAGCTTCGGGGTCATGAGCTTAAGGGCTAATGTACGATTTTATTAATTATGCGACATTTTTTTATTCACTTTTATACTTGTGGTTACCGTAAAAAGCATTTCATTTACATAAACCTATGATTTCTTACCAACATTATTGTTGACCGTTTTAGCAATGTATTTTCAGGTAATTAAGGTAGCTCATGTTGGCTTGCATATGGACCTACATGGAGTCGCGGAGTCGACGCGTCTCATTTTATATTTCTGCACTTATAAAATGTTTGATCTTGTTTGAACTTGTTCTTCCTAAACTTGCAACACCTTTTGGGACCTTGTTTTGTAAATTCTGAATATTTTAAATGGTCAAACAATTTATTTTTCAAACGACACTTTAGGTCGTTCAATGTAACTGTAACTGTGATGCTATGGCAGTCAACCCCGGGTATTCCATTCCGATACAAGTCATGAACTTGGGGGTGTGACAGCGAGTATTAGGATGTCCTAGAATTAAACTCCACAAAGAGCCGAGACCTTGATGTACATGATCACCATCACGTATATCTTTTCCACAATTATTATCTGAGCAACATATATCATCAAGAATCTTAAATGCATACTCAGGCAAAAAAGGAGCTTCACTAAAAAGTCAGCTGAACGACATATCATTTGTTGGAAATATAATACCAATCAAACTAAAAAACAGGTGAAAAACCTGAAACATCAGTAGGAGCACTAAAAACATCAGTATAAGCTAAAATCATATATGATTCTACTATAATCATATATGATTTAACAAAAACATCAGTATAAGCACTAAAAACAGCGGTATAATCACTAAAAACATCAGTATAAGACTATAAGCAAAAACTCTATATAAGCACTAAAAATGTTCCATGCCTGAAAACTAGTGACACACTAACAGGACACACTAACTAGT
Source organism: Artemisia argyi (assembly GCA_030686995.1). Classification (NCBI taxonomy): domain Eukaryota; kingdom Viridiplantae; phylum Streptophyta; class Magnoliopsida; order Asterales; family Asteraceae; genus Artemisia; species Artemisia argyi. Next base: position 95,551,427 of record CM060688.1, read on the forward strand.
GACCAAAACACATAAGTTCTTGAAGAAAGGACTCTTAAGATTTCCAAATCCACATTCCTAGATAGTTTATTTCGATCCTAATCCTTAAAACAGTCCAACTCTACATAGCCGAAACGAAGAACACTGCAACACAATAAATAACATTATCTATTCTAACGCCTAGTATATAACTAGTTACAAGCTCATCGCAACATTTTAGTATGACATATATAAAATAATCAAAATACTACCTCAAGCTGATTAGACAAAAGTTTCAACGTATCAAGCATCTTCAACTTCCCAAACGCCTCGGGCAAAAACATCAACTAATGCAATAACTAATATAAACATCAACTAAAATATCACACCAAGCAAATTCACAAAATCACTAATACCGCGCCAAGAAAATTCAACAACTAACACAAATTCAACAAATCACTCATATGAATTACCTGTTACAGAATCACATGTGATTTTGCTTCAGAATCACATGTGATTATCACAGACGCATTTCATCAAACACATGATGTGCATCAAAAATCATAAAAACAACCACCACAACAGCAATAATCACAATGCAACGGCGGCGACGGATTTGATGGTGATGAAGACGGATTTGACGGTTATATGTGGATCGACGGTGATGTTTACGGTTATATGACGGTGATGATGGTGGATCGGAGATGATGACGGATCGGTGATGATGATGGAGATGTTTGAGAGTGTTTGTTTGTGTGTGTGTGTGATGATGGTGGATTGGTGTGAAAGTAGTGTGTGTGTTTGTGTGTGTAACCGGTGAAAAATCAAACATATCTCAACTGACTCTAACCCCTATTAGTGATATAGTATAATTACTGAAAGGCCCCTTAGTAAATAATTAAATTAAAATGTCAATTAATCTGAACCATTGGATTGAAGTAGGATGGGTGGTTGAGATCAAATGATTGGATCTTTGGTAAAGTTTGGTTCTATACGGATCTTTTGGCATCCTTCAAGTTCTTTAATGTTTTGTTATAGAGATAATTACTTTTCTTTTTCTCGGTTTTAATTTTGTACGAGGAACCATCTATCAATTGATTATATCATGGTTATGCAACTTTATTGTTTCATTTAACACTTTTGCAATATCTTGATCACTTTTTTTTAAAGCATTCATTAGCATTTAATAGATTAGTTCTTTTGTTCTATTTTTCACCTCAATTCAACCTGGTCTAGCTTTCTCATTTGCAATATCTTAATCACTCTCTTTTAAAGCATTCCTTAACATTTAATATATTAGTTCATCTTTTGTTCTTTATCTCATCTCAATTAAACCTGGTCTAGCTTTCTCAGCTTTTGTTTTGTTCGAAACTTTAAAAGTGTTATTTTGTTGTGTCAAGGTTTTTTTTTTTTTTTTTTTTTTTTTTTTTTTTTTTTTTTTTTTTTTTTTAAGTGTTTGTTAGCTTACTGTCATTTATTACAAAAGGGCTTCTTTAGTTTTAAATTTGTCTCAACCAAGTTTTAGTTTTATAAAAATGGCTGCTTAGATCTTTATTATAGTTTTTGTATAAGCTTTTCAACTAGCTTTTTTAAAGTTTATTTTAATAAAATTACAAACTTTCCTTCATAACTCACTTCAAATTTACATAAAATTTCAAGCTTTTGGAAATCTATTGAAGATTATGGGTTATAATAGAGTATTTGGGTTAATTATAGAGCTTGGATGTGTGGTTAGTTTAGCGTTCTTATCGTCATTATCACTCTTAATCCAATCTCGGTGCTTTCTCTTCCTTTTCTTTACTTACTTTATATTTTGTTAATTGTTATGCTTAGCTTAATTAGAGTTTTAGTTTAAATATTTAGTGTAGATAAATATAATCTAGTTTGTTTGGATTATTTGTTTAATTAATATGTTTAGTGAGTAGATCTTTTATATACTTGTTGAGTAGATTATTCCGTGAATTAAACGTGGTTTTATAAAATTTAGACAATATATTGATTAGTAATTTTTAAGTTACTTAGACTAAAATTTTGGTTGTTTGAGCGGGCAAAAGCCGTGAAAATAATTGGGTTTTAATTTAGATATTGATATCTCTTTATAAAAAATTGTTTCAAAATAAACTAACGTTGTGAGAAAATATTTATTCGTAAAAAATATTAATTCATCAATAAGAAGACTTAATTGAAATAATAAATCACACTTAAGGATCATGATAATTTGCTTAACAAGTATATCTATTTATCATACATTTCTTATTTGCTTGCTTAGTATAATCTAGTTTATTATTTTTAGTTGTTATCTTTCATCGTTAACTTTAAATTATTTACTTGCTACTAGCGTTATTATTATCTTTGCTTTTTTCATTTAGTTTTAGGCCCGTTTTAGGTTTAGATTATGTTTTAGTATAATTGTAATTTACGTGCTTTACGTGTTTGTTAATATGAGTTATTTTGAATTGTTATTTGCTTAATTTAGTTTACAAATTCCAAATCTCTCTTTAAACCTCATTCAAATCACCAAATCACGAACTTGAACCGATTCACCATTTCACACCTCGTCGGGACTTAACGACCCGGGAAAGCCCTATACTCTCGGAGAATACGCGTGGTTTGACTACTTTGACCATCCTTTGATTAAGTCGTTGATCCGAGCGTGATCACGTTCACATTATATTGTAACTTACTTCAATTATGTAACGTGAGCAACAATCACAGTTGTTGTATTATACAATTTAGGTTGTTTTCTAGAAAATAAAACATTTTGAGAAGCCTATCTATATCTATACTACATTATAAAGCATTTGGGACATTCTCAAAATAAAATGCTTAAAAAAATTAGATTCAACACTTGTTTATAATGGAAAGAATTGAATTACTTTTGTTGTTAAATCACTATTTACAACTATTTAAATCATAAATATATTAACCCATACAATTAATACACTATTTAAATCACCCACGCACTCAAATATACAACCATTTTATCACATTGCACAATCTAATAAAGCTACTAATCATCTATTGTTAAAATCCAATAAGGCAAGCACTTAAAAAAAGACCACACATCTTAAAACACGTACAACTATGTCAAATGTGCAAGTCCCATAAGGTATGTCATTGAGATGAACAACTGTAATTACAAATTGTATAAATGTTTTGACACAAAATAAATAACTCACACAAAGGTAATAGTACGTGCCTCAGAGAGATTTAAAAGAAGAGAAGCACTCGCGTAATTTATCAAATCATGAGACTTTAGCGGATCGCAAAAACGCATTTTTAAACAAAAAATGTGTCCATTTCGTATTTTTATGATATATATGATAAAATGTATTGAAGTTGAAAGTTGTTTAGGATTAAGCTTTATTTTTATTTACTTATATATTCTTTTTATTTTTTTTAAACAGTAACTAACTATCTCATAAATTATATACTATAACTATCTCATATGTCCTAAGCATAACTTGAACCAATAACCATTTAGTTGGAGAGATATAACACAACAAATAATACCATTAGGACACAAGCCCTTTGGTTAAATAACTTTTAAATATCTAATAAGTCTAATGTGTGGTATAAGTAAATCCGATGACCTAAAAAACTGATAAGGTTTTTCCTCATCAGGTTATTTGAGGAGGATGAGTTTTTTTTAATCAGATGTATGCGGCCTCATCAGGTTATCCGATGACCGATTCGACTCTTCTTTGCTCACCCCAATTATACACATCTAGCAATGTTTGAACCATTTAACTCTTGTGAGGAAATCAAGTACCTTACCACTGTACCATGGTGTGATGATGAAAAAAAAAAAAAAAAAAAAAAAAAAAAAAAAAAAAAAAAAAACTTATCTAAAATTTTACAAAAAGCTTGAGTACCTATTATACCATTTGCCTATTTTAATGGACCACTTTTACGTTTTTCTTATAGTATTGTGGAAAACTTGCAATTTGATAACTAGTTTAGGGGACTACTTTTGTACTTTATACCAATAATTGAAACGCTCACGGGTGTCCGGGTATTGCTTTTGCGAAATTGCGCTGCACCTTCTTATTAAAATTAAATCAACACATAAATAACTTTACGAGAAATCAATAAACCAAACATTCGATGATATCAAAATCAAACATACGATCGTCGGTGGTTCTTAAAGCTTAGAAATACGTCGTGAGTACGGATCTTTTTTTCGACATACGACGTGTTTCTATGTTTTAGAAGCGCCTACGATCGTAAGATATTCATATGTGGTCTCAATTACTGATGTTCGTCAATATTTGTATCTATCTTTTTTGTATTCTAGCTGTGAGATCGTTAGAATCTTATTTAGTTAGATGAAGTATATGTATTTTGATTGCATATTCTTGTAAATTTTGTTCTTGTAAAGTGAACTTATTTGGTAGCAAGTTAATGGCATCCTAGATGAGTAACATGGACTAAATCTTCAAAAACATGAGTTGAAGAACTTAAATTTGTTGATTTCATGACACTTGTACTTTGTTAGTTTGTATACCAAAACTGAGAACTTGCAAGTATTATAGAACTCCGGACATGACTAGCATGAGGATTTAGTTTCAGTTCGGTGCCGGTTTTTGATTTTTATTTTTTATAGGTCATTGGGTTTTCATTGTTTACCAGCAGATACTTGTACCGTTTCGAAGAGGTTTAGTGCCAAAATCCAAACCAAGCTCGAATTAAAATAAAAACAAAGTTGATTTTGGACTGCACCAAACTTAAAAACTAACCTTTTGTTTCCATAAAATGATCCGAGAAGAGATGAGGACATGAGCCAAGTTTTGCAAACCTTTAACCAATTTGTTACTATCTACAATAATACTCAATCCCGTCAAGTTGAGTATGAGGAAGGTAAGATTTAAAATTTTAAAAAAAATAATAATAATAAAAAAAAATGTTGTAGAAAACTGTTCACTTAAATGATGGGTTTCCTCTCTGGATCAAAATTAAATGATTTTTTTTTTTCCTTAAACAACCAGATGCTAAAGAATCATATTGCTTACAAATTTGCATAAAGAAAAACTTCTAATTTGATTTAAAATTGGCATTTAAGGAACTGAACGAACGGCCAAAACCATGGTGCACAGCAATTGAGTGGGTGATAGATTTGACCCTATGTTGAGAAACCGATTTGTCATTTCGTTGCCCATGAGCAACACTATCAACAACACACATGAAGAATTTCTCCACTTTACTATCGAAAATAGTAAATACAAAGAATGAAGCAAACAGATTTGACATTAATTTGGTTTTGATACAAATGCAGCATATTCCCCTTCACATTAATGAACGAGAAATGCTAGAACCACTCACAAAATCCACACAAAAAATCCAATCACTGACGTGTTGTGTTCTCGAGTTAAACTTACTGTGCAAAGAAAGAATACAAAGAATGAAGAGAATGGACATTTACTGTACAACGAAAGAATACAAAATCAGATGTTGGAAGCACTGAGTGCCATAATTTTGCACTGTTCATTCATGGCCAACAGTTGAGCCTCTTTCTTGTCGACAAGTGCATTTAACCTGATGTTCTCATCCATAAGTTTCTGGATTTCAGTTTCTTTCTGCTTCTTTTCAGTCTCTAGCTGTGTCGTCTTTGCAACTAACCTGTTTCACACAAGGACATAAACATCACCACGCCATACATTAAGGATAGTACATAATCAGTCCTAAAAAGTAAACATTTGACCTTTTGATGTCAAATGAGTTGTACTGTAACTAAACAATTTTTAAATAGCAGAAATATATTATTTTTGACCATGTAAAGTGTGTAAGGAAAAAAACATGTTCTGAAGATAACGGGACTAAAGAAATCTATGTAGCAAGCTTCATTGATTATTATCAGTATGAGGTTCTTCTATTGGGACAAATAAAATTCTAGTCGTGTGAATAAAAAACATACAGATCAATTACATCTCTTGGCCGTCAGCTTCAGATGAAAGCCCACACACACACATATATACAACTATGCAATACCACCATGGAAGAAACACAATCAAATATTGCCTTTTAACTACATGTGAAGAGACACGTTGATTCAAGGGCAATCTCCATAAGAAAAGTTTCCATGCCATAGTGGCGACAATCCAAGACAACTGACAAGACAGACCGTATGAAAGTACCCAACTTATTTAATAAAATAAATAAATAAATAAATATACAAGTACAAAATCTTGCATAGATTGAACAAAGGACATTCCCTAAGCATCAATTCTGGACTAACAACCAACAAATTCTACCAACCATACATAAAACTATCAATTTACAGGCTGAAAACTATCATGCTCATCCTTCCAAAGTATGTCATTCCATTAAAGAAATCATTCAGTCACCAGGTCACATGCAATCTTAATTCATGGATACTATGTTACGATCCCACATCAGTCAAGTATGGGATTGGTTGGTTGCTTATAACTCTTTGTGTCCCCTCCTCCTTTGAGCTGGCTTTTTAGAGTGAGTTATACACCTAGCTTAGGGCTTGATGCAGGCCTAGTATGGGAGGGGTTTGTATCATACTCATATCAGCAACCAATAGAAGACCACAGTGACCACTTACTCCCCACTGAATAGGCAAAACTAATGAACAGGCTAATTACATTTCCTTAGACTGATATGAACTGCACATAAGATAAGAAGGCCCAAGAAGGCCCATTTTTCATGCCTCTTTACACTTGAGATAAATGCAAATCATACAGTAAGGCTTCATTAGCAGGCGTCAGAAATATATCCTAAACCAAGAAACCAAGCATTTCCAATGTTATACTTGGGATTCGTTTTTGCATTTTCTGTAAGGCCACAGAAGACAATGCTCATTGACTTTTTTCATGACATTTATCAAGTCAACACATGATCCCTTAAAATCATTCCAACAAAGAGGTTCAACCCAAAAACAGATATCACTTTTGGCTAAATCCTAGATTATGCAGAACACTTTTAATTCCATAGAAATCTCAGCAGGCTGACTTTTTACATGAAATTAATTAAGCAGCCTAACTTCCCATTGATACATCATAATCCCATAATACTGACTCCTCACCTTATTGCATATTTGCAAAGAGTAGGAATAGCTAATAACAAGCTATCTACATTTCCTTAGACTATGCAGAAAACCATAAGTCAAAGAGAAGTAGGTCCATCTTTCATGCTTCACTAGTCTTAAAGGAAAATGGTATCCACACAGAAAGGTTTCATTAGCAAGTATCAGACCACTCAACTTGGTTCAAGTGAATACAGATGTTTCGTGTTTAATCCAAACTCGCATTTGAAATCCTAGTTTTAATGATTGACTGGTTATTAATGAACCAATCCATCTTTGCACAAATGAGCTTGTACTTCAAGTGCTTAACTCTTAGGATATAAGGAAATGCAGAAAGCAAAATTTACATTATGAAACTCATTATGCGATATCTGGAAGAGTACGAAAGGACACCTAGAGAAATTTAATGGTTAAAGATGATATCTCAACGATCACTTATGCCTAAATGAATTCATGTAATTTTTAGTAACACCTGTTTATCGTGACTTATATAAGGAATATCCGTGAAAAGAAGTATTCGCAAAATCCCCATTTAAATTAAAAAAGAAAAGTTGGCCTGATATGAATTGTCCGAAAGTCAACAATGGTTGTCCACACGGTCAAATATGAGCCCAGAAGGTCATATTGTTGGCTGAACATCTAGTTTTAGGCAATGGTCGAAAAGTGACTCGTGTACATAGTCAATGCTCCAATCCATGTTTTTGACCTCAGATGAACATGGTATAATCATTTGCCAAGAAGGGGTGCAGATACTGCCAAGATCCCTACAGATGAGTACGTCCTCTAAAAATTTCTACCTACCTCTGCATTTTGTGTAATTTCCGCCGATACTATAGATTTTCCTTGATCCATAGATATAGACTTGATATCTTTGGAGTTTTTTGTTTGACTCTTGTAGTTTGCAAACAATAATACACAAGTCTAGTAGTTTTAGAAAAAAATGCAAAACAAAGTACTTTTCTCTTTTTCATGTTTTTCTTTTTAAAAAGCTGCATTATTATTAGCAGTTTAGTACCAACAGATCGAGGAGAATAACAAGAAGGAAAACACATGTTCTCCAAGATGAGAAACAGACCCCAACAAATCAGAAACACAAACACCTAGCCACAACATCTAACAACAACACTTAATCAACCCAGGCCCAAAGCCAAAGGATTAATGTCCGGTTATTCCAGTATACCTAAGATTTGCGGCATCTATTAGAGATCCAAAACAGTGAAATGGACATAATGCTTGGAAAAATGTCTTCATGTAACGTGAATTGACGCGCTCGAGAAGAAGAATGCACAACTCTATTCCTCCAAAACCAAATCAACCACAACGAAACAAAGCAGACTCCTCAAAAGATGTTCCTAATTATCAAGGTGCAGCCACAAGAATAATCGGCATATACTTTGTGATGCTGCTTGTAGTTTGAATCTTAATGTTTCGTTATTGTGGCTTATAGCTAATCACTATAGTTGGTCCCATGATTTTGCTCAAGGCTATATTGAAGAATGTAATATCGTCAAAAGAGATGAAAAAGGAAATGATATTTATTTTTTGGCTTATAGCTAATAATTGTACAAGATTAGATGAGATATTGTGATTGTGAAGAAAAAGAAAAAGGATACTATCATACTGTAATTAATTTTCAAAGTAGTATTATTGCGTATATATGTTTTCTAACTACAAGAGTCCAACAAAAAACTCGATATCTTGTAGTAAAAACTAGAATATGTGTTGTATCTAGAATTTGCTTTTGATAAACGAGCTCCTCCTATATATTAGTCTCCCTAATTTTCAATCAACCAACACAGAATTCAATATACTCAGTATTCTAAGAAACCTTTCCTTACAAATCACTTAACAGTTAACATTCTAATAAACCCAAATTTCATATTCTAATAGCAAAAAAAAAAAAAAAAAAAAAAAAAAAAAAAAAAAAAAGACCATCAACGGAGATGAAAATACCAGTGGATCCTCTCCGTATCAGATATCGTATCGTTTCGATATATCGAAGGCGGATACATAAACCTAAGCGGATCCGATATCAACTCGTATCGAACCGAAACCATATGGCGTGGTGGTTCAAGGTACGTAAAGTGCCGTTGACGACGATTATACGACGGCGGCGGTGGAGGTGGAGGTGGCGGTGGCGGTGGCGGCGGAGGTGGTTGCTGGAATGTAGGGTATGGTGCCGACGGTGGCGGAGGGGGTTGCTGGAAGGTAGGGTATGTCGGCGGTGGAGGTGGTGGAGGTGGCGGTTGCTGGAAGGTAGGGTATGGTGGCGGCGGTGGAGGTGGCGGTTGCTGGAAGGTACGGTATGGTGGCGGCGGCGGTGGCGGCGGCGACGGCATAAAGTGGTGGTTTGACTTTTTAAAAGGTGTTTGTTTGTGGTTTGACTTTTTAAAAGTTGTTTGTGGTTTGACTTTTTAAAGGTGTTTGTGTGAGATTTGTGTTTTTTTGTTTTAAGGAAACATATACGAGTATATCTTTTCAAATCTTCAAAATTAGATATATATATCCTTGAACTTCATACGTATATATATAAATTTGATATAATTAAAAAAACCAAAAACAAAAGAAATTGGGAAAATTTCATGTATATCCTTGAAAATTCCAAAAATTTTATATATATCCTTTTACTAGTTTTTAATGCATAAAGTACAATGCATTTAATGCATTCAAAGGATCTATATGAAATTTTTAAATTTTGCAAAGATATTAATAAAATTGCCCCAAAGAAAAAAAACAAAAAAGAACAGAATAAACCACACATTGATCTTTGTTTTAATCTTTCATCTTTTTCTATGTGTAACAAAACACACAACCCACAACACAATTACTCGTGTAAAATTTTTTTAATCTTCAAATAACAAATACGCTTTTTTTGACAACAATCGTGACTACATGGCCCTTAACTCAAAAGGCGTAGCGAGCTCACACAACCAGGTTGGGTCTAACCTAGAAGGCAATGACACCCATCCCTTTACGCACGCGGAAGAAAACCCTGTCGCCCTAGACAAGACTCGAACTTGAAACCTTACCTAGGAGGGTAAAACCTCCATGCCGCTAGACCAGAGGCCCATCGGTCAAACATGCTCACTAGTGGTTTCTTTTTTAACTTTACATATACTTGTTTCTATTAACTAGAGACCACCATTCTCATTTATCACTATTTTTATCTTGAATCAACAACTACGTGATAAAATGTTCAATAATATTGCCTTAAACTTAATTAATATCTAATACTGTAACATACAATAAAAAAATCCCACAAATTCTTTCAGTGTATTATTGTATACTCAAATTAATTTACCGTACGTCCGTACCCCGCTTTCATACATCTTTGATCCTTTACGTATTGTTGTTGGGTTGTTGCACAGAATATATGTGGGTTCAATAATGGTGGTAATTGTATTATGGCTTGTTTAGATGGTTATATGTGTAGTTAAGAAGATGAAGATTAATGCAATGTTCTTGAGATGTTTATTAAAAAAAAAAAAAAAAAACAAAAAAAAAACAAACTTCTGCCCAGATCTGGATGGAAGATTTTGTTAACAAAAACCATATACATTTTCCTTCCTCATTACTTCCTTTCTCCTCACTTTCCTAAACAAACACAACATTGTTTATGGTTTATTCCCTTTTACTTTCCTTTCTGTCCAAAAATCATCTGAAGAACATAGCGTAAAGGAAAATAAGGGTATAATGGTAAATGTATAGTTAATTATGTATTATTTTCTTTTATTTACACAAAGTTATATTATTTGGATATATATGATATGTGTGGAGTTAGAGGAGGATATATATGTAACTATAAATTTTACTTAGATATATAAATACGTAATTTTGTGGTTTTGGAGGGATATATACGCAATTCCCCCTTATTTATTTGCCTAAAAAAGTCTTAGATTTATTATTATTATTATTATTATTATTATTATTATTATTATTATTATTATTTATTTATTTATTTATTTATTTTTCCCTTTAACAACCAGATTCTGAAGTAGTATCATATTGCTAACAAATTTGCTTAACGAAAAACTTCTAATTTGATTCAAATTTGCATTTAAGGAACAAGCATGACCGGCCAAAACTTTGGTGCACAGCAATTGAGTGGGTGATGGATTTGACCCTGGGTTGAGAAATCGATTTGCCATTTCATTACCCATACACAACACTATCAACAAGACACATGAAGAATTTCTTCTCCACTTTACTTTCAAAAATAGTAAATACAAAGAATGAAGCGAACAGATTTGACATTAATTTGGTTTTGATACAAATGCAGCATACTCCACTTCACATTAACGAAGAGAACTGGCATTCAGTGTGCAAAGAAAGAATACAAAATTAGATGTTGGAAGCACTGAGTGCCATAACTTTGCATTGTTCATTCATGGCCAACAGTTGAGCCTCTTTCTTGTCAACAAGAGCATTTAACCTCATGTTCTCATCCATAAGTTTCTGAACTTCAGTTTCTTTCTGCTTCTTTTCAGTCTCTAGCTGTGTCGTCTTCGCAACTAACCTGTATAACACAAGAACATAAACATCACCACGCCATACATTAAGGATAGTATATAATCAGTCCTAAAAAGTAAACATTTGACCTTTTGATGTCAAATGAGTTGTACTGTAAACAATTTTTAAATAGCAGAAATATTATTTTTGACCATGTAAAGTGTGTAAGGAAAAAAATATATACATATATTCTGAAGATAAAGGAACTAAAAGAAATCTATGTCATTTTGTGTTCAGCATGAGATTCTTCTATTGGGACAAATAAAATTATAGTCGTGTGAATTAAAAAAATACAGATCAATTACATCTAATATAAATAAGGTTCTATTAACCTTCTTGGTCGTCAGCTTCAGATGAAATCCCACACACACACACATACAACTATGCAATACCACGATGGAAGAAACACAAACAAATATTGCCTTTAACTAACATGTGTAGAGTGGGATTCACCCACATTCGTTGTACTCAATTGTTTTTTGGCGTAATAAATTTACTAGGGGAAAACCCTTTACCCAAAAAAAGAAAGAATAAACTTTTGAATGTAATTGTAGTATATGAGAAGAAGAGAGACATGAAATGGTGGCAAGAAAAGAAAGAGAAAATGAGACTTGCTTAAAAAAAACCTTAATTTAACTAAATGAAAGCCCTAATTAACATTTAAAGCCAACATCCAATCTTTTTTGAGACCCACTTATTTATGAAAAAATTTATCAATATACATATAATTTTAAAATTCATATATAGAAAAGTCCAATCAGCCTAGGGCCTGCCTCAGCCGATTACTAGCGACCACCGCCCACCTAACGCCTAGCGCTTTTTGCAACCATGTTATATAAGTCTAGGTGTCCCCTCCTCCTTTGAGCGGGCTTTTTAGAGTGAGTTCTAAACCTAGCTTATGGCTTGATACGGGCCTAGTATGGGATGGGTTTGTATCATACTCATATTAGCAAGCAATAGAAGACCACTTATATGAACAAGCTAATTACATTTTCTCAGACTGATATGAACTGCACATATCCAAGATAAGAAGGCCCATTTTTCATGTCTCTCTACACTTGAGATAAATGCAAATCATACAGTAAGGCTTCATTAGCAAGCATCAGAAATATATCCTAAATCAAGAAACCAAGCATTTCCGATGTTTTCTTTTTTGCATTGATCTTCTGTAAGGCCACAGAAGACAATGCCCATTGACTTTTTTTCATGACATTTATCAAGTCAATACATGATCCCTTAAAACCATTCCAACAAAGAGGTACAACCCAAAAACAGATATCACTTTTGGCTAAATCCTAGATTATGCATAACACTTTTAATTCCATAGAAATCTCAGCAGGCTGACGTTTTACATGAAATTATTTAAGCAGCCTAACTTCCCATTGATACATTTCAGTCAAAAGACACACATCATAATCCCATAATAGGACTCCTCACCTTATTGCATATTTGCAAAGAGTAGGAATAGCTAACAAGCTATCTACATTTCCTTAGACTATGCAGAAAACCATAAGTCAAAGAGAAGTAGGTTCATCTTTCATGCTTCACTAGTCTTAAAGGAAAATGGTGTCCACGCAGAAAGGCTTCATTAGCAAGTATCAGACATCTACTCAACTTGGTTCAATAGTACTTGTGAATATAGACGTTTCGTGTTTAATCCAAATTCGCATTTGAAATCCTAGTTTTAATGATTGACCTGTTATTAATGAATCAATCCATCTTTGTACAAACAAGCTTGTACTTCAAGTGCTTAGCTCTTAGGATATAAGGTAATGCAGAAAGCGAAATTACAATATGAAACTCATATGCGATATCTGGAAGAGTACCAAAACGACACCTAGAGAAATTTAATGGTTAAAGATGAAATCTCAAGGATCACCTATGCCTAAATGAATTCATGTAAGTTCTAGTAATACATATTTATCGTGACTTATATTAGCTGGCAAACAGATTAAGATAAGGAATATCCTGAAAAGAGGTATTCGCAAAAATCCCATTTAAAATAAAAAAGAAAAGTTGACCTGATATGAATGGTCCGAAAGTCAACAATGGGTGTCCACGCGGTCAAATATGAGCCCAGAAGATCAGATTGTGTCTGAACAGCTAGTTTTAGGCAATGGTCGAAAAGTGACTCGTGGACTCAATGCTCCAATCCATGTTTTGACCTCAGAGGAACATGGCATAATCATAAAAAAGTACTAAGGCAAACAATAACAAGAATCTTGAGAGTGCAGACCCAAGGCACATATCACGACAGGTGAACAAAAGTGAACTCACATGAGGTCATCAACGAGGGCATTACAGGAATGAGCAACAATCATTTGCCAAGAAGGGGTCCAGATACTGCCAGGATTCTCTACAGATGAGTATGTCCAACAATTTTTACCTACCTCTGTATCTTAATTTCCGGCGATACTTTAGATTCTCCTTGTTCCATCAATATACACTTGATACATTGTAGTAGAAACTCGAATATGTGTTGTATCTAGAATTTGTGTTTGATAAATGAACTCCTATAATAAACGCCAAGTCTCCCTAATTTTCAATCAAATAAAACACAATTCAATATACCTAAGGAGTTTTGCCTACAAATCACTTAACATTCTATAAACAGCTACATATATAAACATCATGATACTATTAAAGTAAGTGTATAATAACAAAGAAGAGAAAATAACAAGAAGATTCATATTTCATAAAATAGCATATTAATAAGAAGAAATAGGCCACCTTTAAAAGGGCATGAAGAGCATAGCTATTAGCAATGAAAATATGCAAGTACATGAAAAATTCATGCACTATAGACGCAAGATAATTATCCAAGCAGCAAAACTATTGGTATATGTTCAAAATGAATAAAACCAAATTTCATATTCTATGCTGGATGCACATGCTAATAGCAAACAATAAAAATGACCACACAAACTAGAAAATACCAGTGGATCAAGAAGAAATTAGTATTAACTAACTTGCATTGTTAATAGAAAACATACTGACCGCTCAAAAAGCTTCTCAATGGTCTGAAACTGCTTTTCTGAGGATATAAGTGTTTCTCTGACACTGATGAGACTACTAACATGTGCTTTTAACGATTCAAAATCCCTCTTGACCTGAATAAGCTCCTCTTCATTGTCTGTTGCACGCTGCCTCTGTCTAGAAGTTTCTTCAACCAAATCAGCAACCCACTGCCTCATTTCATTCAAAATACAATTTGTATCAACTGCAAATCGATCCATCTCTTTCAACTTATCAGACAAAGTCTCAATCTGTATATCCTTTTTAATTATCTCTTCTTGACTTAGCATCACCTTTTGTCTCTCACTAGCAGTTTCATATTCTGCCATTATTACCCTTTTCAAAAGAGACTCCATCACATCTGTGATCGTTTGTACACTTTTGACCACTTCACGGATGTAAACCTCATCATGTTGGTTAACAATATCTGTCCATGTCTCTTCTACAGAACATTCGTGATTGGAATAATCTACATTTTTTGACCAGTTAGACATTGATGTGCCGTTCCTATCTATGAAACCTGTCCCATCCAACTGTGTGATGCCGCAGGAGGTAAGAGCTAACTGGGGAATTGCCATTATTCTTGCTTTTGATTTTAAATATGTCAATAATGATGCCGTTGTCTTTACTCTCCGCCAAAGTACCTCCAATTCCTTTTCAGAATCTTTGCTACATTCATGATTGCACGATGTTTTCTCACCAGCCTCTCCATGCAGAGAATCGTTATACTCCATCTCCTGCTTCAATGTTGATTGTGTATGACTTGACTGAAAGTTCAGAGTCGAAAAATCAACATCTTCCCCACCTGCCATCACTTTTCAAAACAAGGACCATATATAAGAACAATATGCTGCAAAGGAAACTCAGTGTCTTCAATGTAAATGGGTTGAGCAGAATTAGATATAGCAGTATAAGAAAGTTAGGGGGTGTTTTTCTAAGCTTATGTTTTGGGCTTAGGCTTAGATTTCATAAGCAATTTAAGGCTTATAAATAACAAGATCATAAGTCATTCTTAGTGTTTGGGTTAGCTTAGTATAGCTAAAGAGGTGAAATGACCAAGTAGTACATTCATATTTAAAGTTGTAGTTGTTATAAGGGGTATAAAAGTCTTTTGCTATGACACCCCTTCAATAAGCCCACCCCTCCTTAGATAAGCCACAATGATTAGGCTTATCAATACCCCATCATATTGCTCATATGCCTAAGCTTATAAGCTTAATCGAAAACTTTCTGTGGGCTTATCTTACTTATATAAGCTAATAAACTCATAAGCCCCTCTAAAAGCTTAAACAAACACCCCCTTAGTAGCTGCGTTTTCAACGAAACTAACTGACTATTGTGATTTCAAGTTACAGATAATCAGTTTTTAGCATTTGTATAAAGCGAATCTGGTTCTGATTATGGATTATTAGGAGTCAAATAATCAGTTTCAAGTAGCTACAACAAAAATAGTTTTCCATGAGAAAGTGAAATTACTATATTACAACGTATTTTTTAAGCATTCTATTCGCATGTTCTGTTCACTTTAAATATTATTGGAATGCAGTAACTGCAGACTATAGATTAAATATTAAAAAATGAAACCATTTATACTTTTCGACCTATCTTTGATATAACTTTACGTCATCTATCAAGATTCTACATTTTATCTTCTTTAATGTCAAGTCAAACCACATCTGTTAACTTCATATATTCGTCATTTTACAGTGTTGATATATACAGAGCATTAATAACACGTGATTGTTATTCTTATCTGAAAAAAAAAAAAAAAAAAAAAAAAAAAAGGAGAGACAGAAATTCACAAAATTGTTTCAGGTAGAGAATGTTGTTATAGACCCAAAGTAAACTTTTAAGCATGGAATACGGATGAGGCATAACAGTGACTATAGATCTTCGTCAACAAGAAAGGTCTAGTGTCCTTGATAAGCCAATGCAACTTTTTTCGCACAAAACATATATAAGTATAAAGATTTAAGAAACAAATTTAGTACCCAATAAGCCAGGAAGGTGAATATCCAGAAAGAAACCACCATAGATTAAATAGTTGAGACCGAGAAAAAGATACCAGAACATGCTTTCAAATTGGGTATATTTATAATATTGTTTCATACGTCGGTGGAGTGCGAAAAATAAAACACTTTCACATTAACCATAAGATTCGAAGGGGTGGTATTTCTTGTGGAGTGATTGATTCCATCACGAATATAAACCAACGAGCATTAAATAATTTGGTAAGCAATCATTTCATTTAAACACGCACTCAATATTACCAATTGTAATGCAATGGAAAAAAAGTAGTTAAATGGTTGTGGTTAATTACCATTCTATATGTGTGGTTGATCCATTTTTAGCTTTTGTTGGTTTACGGAATGAAAAAGATTAAAGTGGCATTTAAATTGGTCGTGCATTGAACATAATACTCCGTATCTAAAAGTCTACAACTATAAGCATGGAATGAATTCATTTTTAATATGTTTTGCTTCTGCAATCCATTTGAGTATTAATTATTTTCTTATCATAGAGCCAAAATATTAATATCTATCTCACATTTGACCAACAGAATATATGGAATGGTAAAACCAAAGTGAATTATTTTCAGCAACAAATAAGGTAATAAGATGATGACTAAGAATTTTCCTAAAAGGCAGGTGTGAATATAACTTTGATTTTCACACACAAATAGAAAGACAGTGATAATTCAGCAAACAGTCAAACCATTGAAAATGGTCTTAAATGCATTCAGAATATAACTTGTGTCCCGAAGAATCACAAGCTATGTATAATCATATACGACACACCATTTTTGTCTACAGTCATTCTACATTACTCACCAGAATTTAAAGTTTCAAGACAAATTTCACACCAGAAACTAACACAAATTGTTTAAAAAGGCAATGTCATTGAGGCAACAATTCTTGGGACACATATTTATTATTTCATGGCATATAACAAGTAAACACTAACAATATTATCAGCTAGAAAAAATAGAATAGCACCAGAATGCCCATTTTGTATATTATTTATTTATACGTATAAAACTTCTAACCAACACCAGGGTGGCCTAGTGGTCAGGCGTTCTGAGAACCTCAACAGGTAAACATCTTAGGGTGGCCAGGGAAAGGGTTCGGAAACAGTAACGGGATACTCCAGTTAGGCCGCGTACATATGAGTCAAAGATTCGCCCTCACGGGTAACCTTAAATAGAGAAACTCATCTATTGACCCGTTTACTAAATAAACATCTCCAAGGTGGCCTAATGGTAAGGTGGACAATGGCTGGTGCCAAAAGGCACCTGGTCAGGGTGTTACCGCCAATTCACACCTTTTGTGGAATGGTAAGGTGTTCCCAAAGTCTCAGAGAAGAGACAGGTTAGGTTGTAAACCTTGCTAGGTAAACATCTTGTGACGCCGAGGGAAAAGTCCAGGAACGGCCACAAGAATACCTTTTAGCCGCGTACATCAGAGCCCAACAGGCTAGAATTCCCAGGGCAACCTAAACAGGATCCTTCTCCAGTTATCCTTTATTTATTTATTTTATTTTTTTCTAGTAAGTTTGAACAGGTTTTGACAAATTACATTAAGCATTACATTCTGCTAACAAAAGAGTGAGATGGTAATTTCAACACTTAAATAAAACTGAAATGCAAATATGCAATATAGACTGGCAGAAATTTCAATACAAAATATTCAGCTGAAGAACTAAATGTGTGCCAAGGTGCACACAAATTCAAATAAGTTAAACAGTACGAAGCATCAGCCAAATTTAATCGATAAATTAGCAGCTTGAACTCATGCTCCCCTCAATCAATAGCCTCATATAATATGTCCATACACTTTTAAAATGGCTATAGCTATGTTTTTGACAACTTATAACTTAAAAGACCGATCAACTACTCTGCCCCTTATGCGAAACAACCATTGACTCTCACAGTCACCTATTTTTTAAATGTGCTTTTTCTAAAAGAATATGGGATGTGATGAAAAGGAAAATGAATGCCAGAGATCTTCCTGAAGAATGGGATGAGAAATGTTAGCACTGTTGCTAGCCTCCCATGTACAAAGTCCATTTTTAGCATCCTAAGAAGATTGATTTTGACCACCACAGTGTATTTATGGAAATAGAGGAATGACAGGATGTTTGCAAATGGGCAAAACTGAAAAAGAGTTCTGAGGTGGTTTTGCAAAGCATTGTGGAGAACATTAGACTGCAACTTATGGGGCTGACTGTGAAGAACTCAAGTCAAGTAAAGAAAGTTGCTGCTGAATGGAATGTCAAATTCCATAACCTTGTTAACAATTTAAGCTGTTGGTTTCTTTAAGATGTGTATTGAATGTTCTGCAGAATCTGATAAGTGGATGGCTGTTGGATTTTTAAGTCTGTTGGTGTACTTGGCAGATTGAAGTATAAGACTATAAGGTAGTGTCTGGGATAACTGATGGGATTTTAGTAGTATGATGGTCTCAATACGGAGTTATAGAGATGGTTGAGCCTCTGGTATTGTGGGTGATGCCTATCATGGATGCTTTTCTTTGTGACATTCTGTGAGGATGTAGCTGCAAGGTGTTCACAAAGTTTACCTTCATGAAGGAAATGTAGCTTCCTACCAGAGGTAACAAATTCTCTACATTTGATGACGCCTTTCATGGATGCTAGGCTAATTGATACTCTGTGAGGATGTGGCTGCTGGGTTATCTTTAGTCTATGTTCATGAGGGAAATGTAGTTGATGTAGAGAGTTTAAACAACACGGAGGCCCATTTAGTATTGCTGCTTCATTGGAATGTCTATAAGTAGTTTTATTAGTTTGGGAAATGTAGTTGTTGTTTGTGAATTTGTGATGAATATAGACTGAGTATAGGACATAAGTCTGTCTAGTTTGTTTTGCTAGTCTATTTGTTTCATGTTCATGATTTCTTGATTGAATACACTTATCATTGTTAAAAGACCGATTAACATTTCAAACAACGGCAATTCACTCATCATTGTTAAGCAACTAAACGAATAAACTTATGTAAGCACAGACAATACAACATAAAAAGAGCAATCACGTCCCTACGTGAACCAAAGTTTTGTTATTTTTGTACCTTGTGTACGAGCAAACCATTACAAAAGATAATAGAAATTCGATATACACTGCACCAGAAAATAACAAAAACACGAGTAGTCCAAGTGTTTTGTTGGTTATATTTCAAAGTACGGCAGTTACGCGCTGAGACGAGATGTCAAGTTTAAAGGCTTTATTCCATATGCAAAAGTTAGATAAGACCCATTAAAGGTATAAGATACAAGATACCCATACAACCTAATCTGTAGGAACTAGTTCAGTGAATTAAAAGTAATCTACAACATATAATTATATAAAATATGATCATGGGATTGAGAAATACAGTAATAAGAAATGAAATGAGGAAATATATACCTTTTTTATATATATAAAATGGGAATGAATGATTTGAGGATTGTGGGGAAGAGATGATCGATCAGAATCAGCGAATGAATGAAGATGATGATGTTGATCTTCGGACCTCCCCCTCAAACTTCAATCTCTTTTTTCCTTTATTTATTTTTCGCTTTTCTTACACCTATTTCCTTTATTTATTTTACTCTTTTTACCAAAGTTTTCAAGATCGGGATCCTCTAGGATCGTTTTCGTCTTTGCAAGATCGTGATCGTAAGATCGGATCGGGATCTTAAGATCCTACTATAATGTCATTTTCTTAATAGTTTTTGTAATATTATACAAATTTACAAATTATTATATATCATAGACACAAAATTATATGAATATTTCATCAAAATGTTGTCCTAAATTAGGGTTATGAAATTGTTTAATAAGATTAACACGTTGTTTTTAAAATTCTACAAAAAATAATCTAGAAATTTGTAGTTTTTAGTTTGTTATCCGAGAAAAGTAGGATCGGATCGGATGAGATCTTAAGATCCTATGGTCAAGATCGGGATCCTATAAGATCTTAAGCTTTCAAAGATCCTATGCAAGATCCGGATCGTTTTTGCTTTGCAGTATCGTAAAATCGTAAGATCCTAAGATCAGGATCGGGATCCTGACAACCATGCTTTTTACTATTTGTATTTTTTACATTATTTCCTTAATCTTTTTAATAATAATGTTTCCAAATATGAACTCATAATTTCTATAAATACTTAAATTTAACACATACAAACATACAATTAAGGAAAGTGAGTTTTAATAAGATATGTATCTACTAGCTTCAAGACCCGCCCGATGGGCGGGCTAGCTCTCTTATTTAATTTACTAAAATATTGAAAGATTAAATATACACAATTGATTCGTAATAATAATATAACTTATTAAACAAATGACAACAAAGATGCAACAATATGAATTCAAACAAATACATTAAGCAACATTATGTAAACTGGCATATAGATCCATAAAATCAAAAAATTCTGAAGTTTATGTAATACTTTCTTGTACACAACATTGAACGTCAAAAAAAAAGCAAAAGAGTACTTGTAATAGTTACGCAACAACGTTAAAGTTTTTCTCACCTTATTCTACATGTATATGCCCGTATAAATGTTGAAACTATATTAGTTTTCACGAACTAATAAAGCCCACCAACTAATCATCATCTCAATACATGAACATTTTTTATTCCACACCACATGAATGCAATTTCCAATTCCGAGAAGGGTTTATTTATTTATTTTTTATTTTACATAATTAATTCTTGATCCCCACAATATATATGTTAGCCGGTCATCACGTCTATAAGATAATCTTACATGGTCATTTTCAACATGCCTATACATAGTCATGCACGGGAGATTAATTTCAATTACGAAGTTCCTCATTTCAGCCGAGTGAATTGGCGGGTAGGAATAAAGCTAGCCTGAAGGAGCTAAATACTTGGACTTTTCTCGTCTGCCAAAGGCGCACCACTTTTTCGATGTCTTTGAGATGTTACTATTATAAAGAAAACTACCTTTCATCACCTGAAAAAAAGATTGAGTAATCATCTTATTATTCTTGAAAGATTGAAGCTTTTTAGCGGTTCTATAAAGATTTAAAGTGTAACGGGTTCCATTAAGAGTAAACTTTTCTGGTACCTTTTTTTTGTAACCATGATCTCCGACCTTTTACCCTTAAAGAAGTTGTTGCTATTCCTTCCTGTTAGCATTGTATCAAAGAAATCAGTTATAATATAAGATACCGCTAAGTGCCAAGATAAGAGTTAACTTAAATAATGAATATAAATGAGCTTGTTACCTTTTTCAAAATAATGTGAACATGACCAAGAGCTACAATACCAGTTTTTTTAATCTGCCCAGTAGCAACCTATCAATTCATAACAAAAGAAAACACTTGACTATTGTTGTTCTAAAAAAAGAAGAAACCGTATGACTCTAAGGTTGCACATGAGATGCAAAAGAATATAAATATATATTTGGGCAAAATCAAATTGGCTTGCTATAAGTATCAAGTAAATAACAAAACCACAGCAAGAATTAAATTTGAATCAAGAGTTAAAAAACACAAAGGAGAAAGGAAGCACTAATGATAACTCTTACTCACTTTAACCAAATTAAACCCGAAGAATTTCAAGGATGGCTACTGAGGCCTAACAATTTTGCAAAGATAACCTATGACATGTATACACAGACATACAAAGTGGACATGTGTTGCCTTCTATATGGTAGATGCATCCCGTAATGAAACTTAACTGTGAAGCATACCTTGCTTTCACTTTCAGTGGGCTAAATCATGAGTGTGCCAGCAACTCGCCATGACATTGTATGACAATGGTATCGGTAATCAATAAGAAGTCTGGCAACATCTTCTGGCTCAATTCGAGCAGTAGTTTCCATTCAAGATAGCTATCTTTGATGCATTGTTATTCCTTGAGATCAACAAAACAAATTGATCAATAAAACAAATCATACATTTAAAAGGCCACATGTCGAACATTCTATATATACTAAGCACCAAAGGTAATTATTATGTCCGTTGACGATCAAACATGATAATCTCTAGTACTTAGAAAGCTGCCAAATATAAGATACAAACATTTGGCTTCAGGGCTGCTTTCAGTTTCAAGGCTCTATTTCCAAAGCAAGAAAGTCAAAGCAAATGTTAGTTGTGTTATATCTCAATCCGCACAGATTAAACTATGCACTTGATGACAAACGGGTGAAACGGGTCAAAATTGAACTTGATGCATGACAACCCCCTAAACTGTTCAATCAAAGATTAATATAGTTTTTGTAATCTAATTAATGCATTCATTATTTAGAGAGAAATTTAGAACGGACAACGGTCTTTGGGTCATTCCAACCTGACCAGGTCTGCTTCAACATGCTATGTCCTAAATTGGGAGTTTCTCAATACTCAATCTGAACTCAAATGTAAAGCTACTGAACTATTTGACTCAAGAATTTTAATTTTGAATGTAAACCAAACTTACTGACATCCATTTTTCTCATCTTCCGACTCACACTACACAACTGATATCAATGATTGCAAACCAATTTAAGTAGAATAACTTAACCTACCATTTCAAACAACATTCATTATTCAAATGTATGAATCCTTTTATATCTATTTAAAAGTTATAACATGTATAAACAAATTCTAACCAACGTACATACATCTAATTACTTTAAAGCTACATAACGTACTTCATACCTAAGCGTCAAGCAATATTGAGTCCAGCTAAATGCATCAGTCTTAATCTAAATTGTTAGCCATTTAACATGTTGTCCCTTTTCTTGTCACTCTTGTCTTTTCGCTTCTCATATTTCTTCGACTTGGTTTTATTAGATTTGACACTAATTACACCACCCGCGGGTACCTTTCCACCGTTTTGCAAAGCACTTTCAAAATCTACATCCTTGTTAGCAATAGCATACCTCCGGAGGAAGTCCGGATTCAATAACCCCTTACTTTTATCTTTCAAGTCATCCTGAAATAAGATTAGAAGGTAAATATTAGTGTAAAGATAATGCCACCAGACATCAGCATAAAGTCATTAGCAGTCAACCAAACAAACCTTGACTTTCTTTGCGGCTTCATCAAGATCCTCAACTATTGAAATTGAGTATAGCTTTAGATCCACCTGGAAGCAAATGAACGTATGCAAAGTAAGTTCAGATTTGGAAAAGACTTATCCTAGCAATGATTATGGTTGGCAATTTTGCCACTTCCGCAATACATGGATCAAAAAAATAAACTATCTGGAATGGGTCAATAGTGTTGAACATGCTAACCTAGTCAAAAGATTAATATAGTTTTTGTAATCTAATTAACGCATTTATTATTTAGAGAGAAATTTAGAACAGACAACGGTCTTTGGGTCATTCCAACCTGATTCGGCCTGCTTCAACATGTGTTGCCATTCCAACTTTTCAATGGCTTTCTGTGAAAAGAGTAACAGAAAGTGTAGAGTGTCACGGTTAACCTTGAACAAAATAATTATTATCCAATCTACACATATTCCTATATGATTAGAAAATACTAAGAATATTTGATTCAGATCAGATTTGCAAACTACAAATGAGAGGTTTGACCGTTTGTGGGTGAAGAGGGGGAAAATAAAATGTTTTCTTTCAATTAAATAAATGTTTTGAGTCCAGCTTAAACAAACTAAAATATAAACATTTAAGGTACAGACCTGAGTATAAGATGCATCTTGGTTCTGCAAGCCCATGCACAGCAACACATACGCATGAGTATACGATAATGAAACTGGTAACTTCTCATGGAAATATAGATGTGCAAGGGATAATTTGAGATCTGAAATCTACGAAACAAAATTAAAAAAATAAATAAATAAATACATTAGATGTGAAAAGATGACTTAAAAATCATGAGCCAACATTTCAAACTTCTTCGCTAACCAAAATCCTTTAGAAAGCCTTGCCTCAAGTACGATTGTATTATTTAACACACCGTCAGAGTTACCAGATGAAAATTGAAACCATAAATATTTGTTATGTGAATACCTTGATTTATAAGTCGAAATGTAATCACAACCTCAGCAACATCATATATGTGATCTAAATTATCAAGATAAATGTTACAATTTGTTAGATAATATATCAAAGTTACATATAGACAAAATAGTGATTTTACCTAATTTGCTCAAATTCTAAATCGTGGCCAGAATATTTTGCCGTCAATAAGGTGGCCGGAATATTTTGTTGTCAATAATCGATACACATAATCCACAGGAACATCGTAATTTGCATCCCCGAAACAAAACCAAAAATATAATCACAGATCCACCATAAATCATCAAAAATTGTACAATAAACCATAAATCATCAACAAAAATTGTACCTTTATGTCGTCATCAGAACATCGTTGTTGTGTGTTTTAGTTCCTTCCCGGATCCGGTTTTTTTGGGGGCGCGGGTTTTCTTTGTTTATG
Source organism: Artemisia argyi (assembly GCA_030686995.1). Classification (NCBI taxonomy): domain Eukaryota; kingdom Viridiplantae; phylum Streptophyta; class Magnoliopsida; order Asterales; family Asteraceae; genus Artemisia; species Artemisia argyi. Next base: position 95,576,367 of record CM060688.1, read on the forward strand.
TAAATGGAAACAAAGTGTGTGCCTGCAACCCCAAATCAATAATCAAAATATGTAATCTAGAATAATAATGTTGCATTACGCACATGGTGTGAGATTGTTTCTGTGATGATTTCAGGTTTACTGATGGTTTTAGGGTGTGGGTTATGGAAGATTTTTAGGAATTGTGTGATATGATCTGGCTAAAAAATGAATTCAAAAAAGTTAGGTTTAATAAAAAGCAAAATCACAGGGAGAAAAATTAGCGAAAAAATAGGTTGACTATTTCATCCGAAAATCTTTTCAAAAGTTTTGCAATCTTTCTATTTAAAGAGTAAGTGCCAGGTGTAGTTTTTTCAGAGTTTTGAGGGATTTTTTTTTATTTTTGCCTTCTAAAATTAGAAATCAAACTTGTGCTTTATATAGGTTAGGATACTACAAAATAATGCATTTAAGACTTCTAAAAGATGAAGTCTTAAAAATTAAGACCAAAAACATTTCTTTAATTGGAAGGATTTTAAACTAACACCTACATAAGGGTGAGCAAACGGACCGGACTGACCGACAAAACCGACCGGACCGGACCGGACCGAGACCGAACCGACCACATTCGGTCCAGTCTCGGTCTAGGGATTTTCATAATTTCGGTCTCAATCCGGATCGGTCCGGCTTAAAAACCGGACATTTAGCCTATTTGGACCAAGACCGGACCGACCACATTCGGTCCGGTCTCGGTCTAGGTTTTTTGCCGGATTCGGTCTCGGTCCGGTCCGGTTTTTGGACCGTGAGCACCCCTACACCTACATATGAATAGAAGTTACATTATATTATGGATTTTAATCTCTTCAATTGTAACAGCCTTTAATATTTATAAACCTCATTAATTTGTAATAGCCTATTTAATCAATGTGATTTAACAGCCCAAAAAAAATGAAAAAAAATAAATGAAATGTGATTTTAATAAATAAATAAATAAAAAGTCTATACTATAATTACCATTTCAATGCATATTTCATATATAAAAAAGCCTACAAACTAACACATTTTCCTCTCAGCTTCTAAACATACACATGCTATTATCACAATCATTGGCTAAACAACTACCGCCACCACAAGAAATGTCACCACCATAGACACACTGGCGCCACAATAACCACTACAATGCCGCCATCTGCCGAGATAGCCACCATATCGTTGTGGTTTTGGTTGTTTCGGTGGGTTGGGTGGCTTCGGTTGTTTAGTTTGGTTGTTGGTGTAAATGGGTTGTTTGTGTTTTGAATGGTTTCCAGGTTCTATCTTTATTGTGGTTTTAGTGATGTTTTATGTACGTTTACGTTTTTAATTATCTATGTAAAGTTTTTATTAATTAAATGAATAAAAGTTTACTTGTGTTCTTTTCTTTTGGTTGGACCTTATGTTTATTTTGATATGAAATATTTTGCATTGTTATTGGTTAAAGTTACTTTAATCTAAATCATCATTCACTTGTACATGTATTGTTAAAGAAACGTGTAACCGAATAACATTTGTTTGCCGCAAAATATAGTCACAGGGTAACCGCCGCTGCATTGCGCGGGTACCCTGCTAGTTAATTTAAATTAGTCCATATTTAAAAACATTGTTAATTATGATAATCTTACACCCATTGGGTTGTTGCAAAACCTTTTCTAAAATATTTGAATCAACGAAACCTGATTTCGTGCACCTCTTTTTAAGTGTTGACATACTTTTTAAGAATTTAGCCCCACACGAAGCACCTGTTATGGGGACGTTTTAAGTCAGGAGTTGAGATTAAATTCAAGATCTATTTCTCGAGAAAATCTTCTTGGTCGGTCAACTTAACATTTGCGGTGAAAGCAACACGATTGGAGCAATACCCAATTATTATTAGTTTCATTTGTTCCCATACCATTAGTATACTGATGGTTCTTTTTTTCTTCATTTATAGTAACCTTGTTCATCCATCTTCCTCTAGTGTTCCCTACACTCACCACGTCAACAAAACTTCTACCATCAGAGTTGATTGTTCTTCCATCATTCGTATAGTTCCCATACATGTTACTATATTTCTTGTTTGTATCCTGTTTCATTCCCTCCCCTCCCCTCCCATCCATCCATTATCATTGATTTTTCTGTCATGGGCAATAGATACTTTCAGCCATTCTTCTCCCAATTTGATCTTCTGTAACTGTCCAAGAAGCCCTTCTACATCGTTGACAAACTTGTATCGTACAAACCTGTATCTCTTTCCATTACACAACCTCCTTTGAACCATGAACATATCAAAAACTGTACCGTATTTCTTGAAGATCATCCGTAACTTTCCCATCCCCCAATCCTTAGGAAAATTGAAAAACATAAACGAAACCGACGAGTTACGTTTCCCACCGGTGCAGTTGGTCCCTAGATGCTTGCCATTATATCGCCCTCTATTTCCTATGTGCCTGTCTCTCATAGTTTCATGAGCTCTCGACATTTTCTCTCTCACGCAGTTTTTTTTCTCTCACACTAAATGGAAAATAATGTGTTTTGCAGGTTTCAATTGCTTGCTTGGTATTATCCAGAACCAGATTCTTCAAGCTCTGAATATCTAATTGGAGATTCCAGTTCTGATGCTCAGCAAGTTGATCTTGTCCCACTTCATAAGCCTCACAAACTCAAATTTAAGGAGGATATAGTGTTAGGACTGGCAGCTAATAAACCTTGGACTGCCATTGGTACCAAGACATTTGGGACTAAAAACTTAAAGGTTTTGGAGCACCTCAATGCAGCCAAAGGGAAGGGCAAGAGGAATATGGTTTAGGATCTCCAATAAAAGCTTATGTAGTAGGTAAGCATGGTATTTGGAAGTTTAAGATGGTAGTATTAGTTGTTAACTTTTGATGACTGTAATTAATGGTGGTACCATAACTGGTGATCCCTTGGAATGATGAAACATTTGATGGTACTGTAACTGGTAATGGATGTAGTTTAACACTGTAAATGGTAGCAGATTGGTTGGTTATATTGTCTTATGCAAATTTTTGTTCTTGATTTTTGTAGGAGTTTGGTTGACTCTTGTTGCGTCTTGCAAATCATATCCAAACACCACTCATAAATATTGTGTATTTTTTTGTACCACATTTGACTCCCAACTAGCATTTGCAAGCTTGAATTTCAAAAGTCAAACTGGAAATGGTAAGTGTCATTAACCATTTTTAGTTTGACTTTCTAAAGTCAAACTTGCAAATGCTAAATGGGAGTTTTTGACTCATGGTTTTGCAAGTTTGACATTAGAAAGTCAAACTGCAAATGCTAAATTGGATTTTTAATAATGGATTGGCAAGTTTGACTTTAGTAAGTCAAACTGCAAATGCTAAATAACATTTACCATTTCCAAGTTTGACTTTCTAAAGTCAAACTTGCAAATCCATGAGTCAAACACAACCTTTTTTCGATGCAGTCAAAACTCTCATTTACCACAATTTGGCAACCAACACATGCAGAATCTAAATTAAACACTAGCATCACCACATATGCACAACCAACAACTAAATAGCAAAATAGTTTATACAAAATTAATTGCCACAGGTTATTCAACCCATAAATAAACTACAAACACTAAAAGAAGTCTACACCAGTTGTGGAGGAAGCTCGGTAGAGTTTCAACAGCTTCCTAGACAACTCCCAGTTCATCTTGATATTTTCAGACTCATCATCACTCAAATCATTGTCCCAGGTATAAATTTTCTACAGAAAGGAGGAACATGCAAGTATGAACTTTATTATAGTTAATTCATTCTCTGATCTAGGAAAAGATTGAAACACCGCACTCTCAAGCTGCCCCAGCCTCAGTGTGTTGCTGTCTAAATCTAATTGATAAATTTCCAAAGGCAGAACACTAAGCGCGGTGTATGAAGCCTGCAAAATGAGAGAGTATTGAGATGCACAACCATGGCAATTTAAGATGATTTATTTGATACATATGCATTCTACTTACTCTGTTTCTAGCATTTGCAAATTTAGAGACCCATGAATCATTTAAATGATGAATGATACCATTACATTATTCCCAAAATTGAATCCGGATAGCTCAAGAGTTTTGAGGGATACAAAGGCCACTTGGACATTCATTCAGGAGGTATCTTCTGTCAACAAATACAAAAGGTTGACTGTTCGTCGGTTTTAAAGATTACATTTCATAAGTGTTAGAAATTATTTTAACATTCTGTAATTTGAATTGTAAAACTGAAATTGGTCTTACCTTTGCAGTCTTGAAAATCCAATGTAAGGGTCTCAAGTTTTGGAAGATTTGTCAGGTGAAAGATATTGGAAGTTGTGATTGTTGTTGCATGGTTCCAAACACCGAAAGACAAATATAACTTCTTCATATTCCTAAGTTTTGCAACATCCAATAGTCTCATCTCGTTTGTAGTAGCACGATTCAGTTTAAGAGACCAGCAACAAACTCCCAAAATGTACCGCTTTGAAATTGATAGAACACAAATTCTAAGCTCAATAGATTTGGAAAACTACTAAAAAAATGCCAAAGTAGGAAAATGTAATCTCCCGTAATTTTCCCTATGAATAGTAAAAGTTAATCAAAGACTAATATATCATTACGTTAATTAATAACGTTTTTACCAATAACTATTTTTTTTTTATTTAAATATGCTATGTTACTCGAAATCACTACGATACTTATAATCCTTTTTCCTCGGAACGATGCTCACACATGTACCACTATAGTCTAAAAATCGCGAGAATATTAAACTTTTATCACATACGAACTTACGTAACGTATTTTAACAAAACGCGTTCGACAACGTCCGGACTCACATAAACGTCTCACTAAATAATTATTAAACTTTTCACTAATCATAATTAATATTTTTACTAAACTTAATTACACCAAACCGGACCCCTAATTACACACCAAGCCCAACACAAATTTCTGGCCTGTTACTATTCACGGCCCAATCCTTTTAAGCTCATTTTCTTTCTTTTGTTTTCAAACCATTCGACTTGACAAGTAAGAAACGAGTCTCGTACGTCCAAATACTACACACGACATACATATATTTTTACACATACTCGTTCCTCCCCTAGCCAACATTTAGAGTGTCGATTTTTAGTTTCTCACATCAAGTCTAGATACGTTTTTACGAGGCAAAGTATTGTGTCCAAAAACGATTTCATAAAATCTCAACAAATCCAAAACCAAACCATTTTAACCCACGTTTGTTTCTATAAGGTCCAAAAATCATTTCTAGACACAACCTAATGTTTAAATGTTACACTAAATCGGTTGTCACCAAACCATGCACGATTTACAAATCGGTTTACCAAAACAAAAGGGTGTCGACATGTATTTTGAAAACAAACAAGTACCTCCTCTTTTCATGCTCACTCACATCCATATTTTATACATCTAGGAAAGTACTACACCATTTTAAAACTCCATTTCACAAGTACCATTTCATTTTAAAATCTCAAAACCCACGTTTTCTTTGAAAATGAAGATGTCGACACAATAGAAACAAAGACTTTGAGTAACATGTTTCCTCTTACACTTCAGGACTTTTGAATACACGTAACAATCCCATCTCATTAAATTTTAGACACTAGGATACACTAGGTACCATATATAAACATCATGCATGCATGCTTTCGTTTTTCATTTACATGCAACACAAAAACTCATCAAAATTACTAAGTATTGAGTCTAGTCTTGGGTCGAAGCACTTGGGTAGGATTTCAAGGCAAATCGTGTGGGTTTAGGAGGAACAAGTCGTTGTTGTGAACCTTGGTCGAGTCTACACTCACGTTACACACTCATTCTACACTCTCCTCGACTCTACGTCTCGTTTACCCCACCATTTTGGTGTAGTAAGTTCCCAAACGACTCTTTTCAATATTTAGCTAAACATACATTTGCATTATTTTCGTACACGACACAAACAAATGCACCTTATTACTCGTAAATTTAATAAACGACACATACATATTTTACCTTCGTCTATATATTTTCCACCTCAACAATCAAGTTATATAAAGATTAGAACCTAAAAAGTTACGTACAAGCTATTTTTGGATACATTTTTAACGTATACAAACAAGTCTTGAAAACTCTTAAATTTTTCTAAGTCTTTTTTTTATAAAAACTCGTTCCATGCTACGCTTAAAACGCATGTATATCTTTAAAATCTACTTAACGAGCATGTTGTTTTATTTCACGAACCAATCGACCCCCTAACAAACTATCACTTTCATATAGGACCTTAGTAAAAATACTTACGTTTTAACATAGTAAATGACCAAAAGCAAATCGACATAGGAACCAGTTTTGAAAACTAATGACCAACGACTGGGCCTTAAGGCCCAATCAGCCAAAAATAAGCCGATCGTATAAGCTATGGCAATAAGCTGTTTAGTAACATTTTCATGGTCCTAACCTTAGCCCAAAACAAAGCCCAAAACCCTCGTAGGCCCATTGGATCTAAAAACCTTAACGGGCCTTAGATTTTTCGTTAAAAGTCCATAAGCTATAAAAATAAGCTTTTCGACAAATAAGCTGTTAGGAAAAGTAAATAAGCTATTTTTAAACTAATTAAGAAATAAAAACACTAAGTTTTAAAATTAGTGAATTTTGGACTAAATTTGCAAATTTTATAAAATTCGGGTCAAAATGTCAATTTTACAAAGTTGGGGTGAAAACTGTGATTTCGTAAATTTAAGGATTAAAAACTGGTTTTATAAACTTTTGGGTGAAAAGTGTAAGAATTATAAAGTTTTGGACGTAAAATGTAAATATATTTAATTTTGGATTAACGGCGTAACGCTAACGCCGTTAGGGTAAAAAGTGTAAATTTTTGGAAAAGACAAGGGCCCTATACAAAAATTAACATTTTTATTTTTACTTTCCATTTTTACGATTTCACGTTACGATGTTACATTTTATTTCAAACTATTATTATTATTATTATTATTATTATTATTATTATTATTATTATTATTATTATTATTATTATTATTATTATTATTATTATTATTATTATTAACTTTACGTTATATTTATATATATAACTAAACTAAACGTACGATATACTATAAAACCAAAAGTTTTACTATCGTTAAATTAACAATTCACGTATTCAAAAACTACTCGCGATTAAAACATTAAGACTATCAAACACTAAAACTTGTCATATATTATCTAGGTCGTGTGTGGAGCCGTTTCCTTTTTGCAAACTAAGTATCGATATTTTATCACTAAACCACTAAGGTGAGTTCATAGCCCACTTTTATAAAACTGTTTTCGTGGGGAGATACATGCTTTAAAATCTGAACACAAGTATTTTCTTATACTATGCCTGAAATTGTTATTGCTTAAGTCCCTTATTGCCAAAAGTCCCTCATATCATGAGCCTTAGTCACCCAGAGGGTGAACGTAAATAATTATGGATAGATCTATTAGGGATTGATAATCCCCGTTTGGGCGTTGAGAAAACTACCAAACGCACTTTATTTGAAATCTAATAGGTTACTGGCAAGGACCTATCCCGAGGGCCCCTGTTACTATAATCCATCATTTATGATGAGATCTGTTAATCGGATGAGTGTCATGAGCTTAATGCAATAATAAATGATTTTTAACTTATAATTGTAAATCGATGCAATTATCACTATCGCTTGTGTTCAACTAGTAAACTTAAACCTGTGAATATCACTCAACTTTTGTTGACTTTTAGCATGTTTATCTCAGAAAATTAATGCGAAGGAGCTCAAGGCATGGAGAGGGCACTAAACCCCTATACGGGTGTTAAATAAAATGTTTTGTCATTCGCTTTTAATAACTCATATCTTCTATGATATGTTGAAACTAATGGAACAACTTTGTATTTGAAAACTTGCTTTTAAATGAATGATAAACATAACATTAAAACGTCTCTTTGAGTCGTTTTCTATGACGTTGACTTCGATCCTCTAAGTAATACCCCACAAAGTCTTCCGCTGCTCTAGTTGAAATTTAGGGGGTGTTACAGATTGGCATCAGAGCCAAGGTTATAGAGAACCAGGTGTATTTTAAAAACACTGGACTATAACTACGCTTTTAAAACGGACCATTTTTACAAAAGTCATGTTACGCCCTCCGTGCCTTCGCAGCTCCATCAACGGTTAGAAAATGTTATTTATCATATGAACTTTTATAATGTTAACGTAGTTTATGATTATATTAATGACTTGCATTTACTATTCGGGATTAATACAGTACCATGTCGTCTTCTTCCCATCCTATCACCTTCTCATCTGACTCGGACTCGGAAACTTCTCTCCCAATACCACCACCCCCATCACCTGCTCAGAATCGCAAGCATTGGCATGTGCGTCAACTCCAGATTTACGAGCCAGAACCCTTTGGTCAACCTTTCCGACGTTACGGAGGAGGTCCTGTCTGTAAGCACACCCCCCGGAAACGGGTGCATTTGACACCTACTCCACCTATACCACCACCATCTCCACCCCTACCTACTCCATTCGTATCACCAGCACCAGTGATATTTCCCACATCACCTATGACTGGAATTAGGCCATCACCGTCCTCATCCCTTGAGCACCCTAGGAATATACGACTATCCCCAGTTCCACCAACCACCGTCTTTTATCGACAAACCACCACTGTACCCTTACCAGCACCTGATTCACCAACCATTACCTCACTATCAGCTCCACCCCGTAGGAGGCCACGCATTGTGGTTTCATCCCTATCTGACCCCGGTGAGCAAACCGTAACCGAGGCTACTTCCCGTCCTAAGACCCGTAGGAGGGTCGATGCTCGAAGATGGTCTTTCTTACTTCCAATCCTTCAGTACTGGAGATCTCAGGAAGGTGCTCCTAGTGCTAGGGAACTAGGAGAGAGTTCATCCTCAGCTGCTTCTAGGATTCTTCCAGTTACCGGAGAACCCATCCACCATACCATACCTTTACTAGCCGCCAGGATAGCCCGCCATGAGGATCGTCTTGATGACATTGTGAGAGTTATCGATGATTTCCCACTAGAGCAGATAGAGGCTATAGGAGAAGATGTAGGAAACCTTGAGATTGGTCAGTTGGCAATGGAGGAGAGTTTTGAGCTAATGAGCACCCATCTGCAAGGGGCTATTGAGACGATACGTACCTTGGGAGGTATTGCTATCATGATGCAAGGAGAGATTGAGTCACAGGATGACAAGATCGACAGGATCAGCATTCAGGTCCTAAACCTGAGGAGTATGATTAGAGACACCCAGGCTAGAGAGAGAGCCAGAGACTTGACAATAGAGACCATTGATGAGGCGAAAAATGATCCGTTTTTAGGGGGTCATTAAAGCCCGAATTCGAATTTATTTGATCAAATATTGCCCTAAATCGTTCCTTTTGTGATTTTAGGTACTTTGGGAGAGAAATCTGGAAAAGGAAGCAATTTGGATGTTTTTGGAGCATAAAAGTGAAGAAAACGCCAAAGTCTTAATTTTCCATGCTGGGAACAGTAGGTGACGGCGTCAAGAGCAACTCCTTGACGGCGTCAAGAGCAAAATTCCATGACGGTCCAGTAGAGATTTGACGGCGTCATGAAGGTAGGGCGTCAAGAGTAAAAAGTCATGACGGCCTGGAAATGATTAATACTTGACGGCGTCAAATGTAGATCAAGGCAGTCCGAGAAGAGTTTTGGCGGCGAGGTGACGGCGTCACAAACTTTGTCTTGACGCCGTCAGACCCATTTTTCTATATATAGTTTTCTAATTTTTCACATTGAAGAGAGAAGTTTTTGGGAGAAACCCTAAGTACGATTTTGGTGTAACTTTACAGGTTTTTCAAGGGTTCCAACCCCTTGATACCTTGCATGTTTAATCAAGATAAGTGTTCCTTTAATTCAATCAATATGTCTATGTGTTGGTTGTCTATATCTTGTTCTTGTCTTAATTCCATCATGCTAGGCTAGATCTATCTTGTGTTTGCTTAGATCTAATGAAACCTAGATGTTGATTATGTGTTGATTACTTGTTTATTCTTGTCTTGGATGAATGATTTATATGTTAGGCTTAAGAAAACTGGCAGATCTCCAATTGGTAACATGCTTGAACGTCTTAAGAAACATGAACCGACGCGCACTAGGTCTTTATTGGTTGTATTTAATGCATGAGCCACTGTTTACAATCCCTATAGTTGTGCTGGGCATGGTGTAGGAGGAGATAAGAGCTCATAGAATTGGGGAGTTAAGTGTGCCACCCCATGAATGGTATTAAGGAATACGATCCGTCATCCATGCAATTATAACAAGTAATTAACGTGTAAAAGATGTCTAGGGAGTAGTGAAATCTAAGTAAACACATTTTCTCCAATTACTGCTCACAACCTTAGTATAATTAGTTTATTTTCATTTTTAGTATTTTATTTTGATTGCATCTTAGTATTGGGTTAGTTGATTAGCAACTAATTCCACCCCTTCTTCCAAAACCCGAGATTTTTATTTGCTTTTCATAAAATATAAAAACATAAAAAAAGAATCTTCCTTCACCTTTAGAACTAGTATTTAGGTTTTCTAATCCTAGCGACACTATTCCTAGCTAAACGATCAATCCCCCGGTACTTGTCACTATACTATACTACAACGATCAGGTACACTGCCTAGTGGGGGTTGTAAGCTTCTCGAGATCCCTTGAGAGGTAAAGCCTGGTGTGATTCCCACGTATCAAGTTTTTGGTGCCGCAGCCCGGGGAAATAGTTATTGTCTAGGTTAGAATTTCTTTTTATTAGGTCTACTTGCTAGATTCCTTTCTAGTAAGATTTTATTTTTATTTTTAGGTTTTCTTTAGTCTATCTTATTTCTTTGTGCCTTTGTTCGTAACCACCCAACATCATGGACAACGGGAACATCTTTGAACCCGTCATCCCACCACAACAAAACCCACCACTAGAACCCCTTAGGCCCCGAACCTTAGGAGAGTATTCCCGACCTAGCCACCAAGGCTACCGAAACACCATTGAGCTCACCGGAGCCAATGTGACCCCCTTGTGATCCGACACCATCCGGTTGGTGCAAAGCGGATGTGCATTCCATGGACTTCGTTCCGAAGATCCAAACCAACATCTTAAGGACTTCCTCAAAATCATAGATTCCATAGACCTAGATGTTGAAACTAGAGAGACTACCCGTTTACGCCTATTCCAATTCTCTCTACGGGATCAAGCTAGTCAATGGCTTGAGCGTTTACCCGCGGGATCCATCACCACATGGGATGATCTCACCACTCGTTTCCTTGCTCAATTTTTCCCACCGGGGAGAACTACTAAGCTTAGGAATGACATCTTGATGTTCCAACAACGTCAAAATGAATCTCTTTATGAAGCATGGACTCGTTTCAAGGACTTACTCCAAAAAGTCCCTCATCATGGCATAGATCTTTGGCTCCAAGTCCAAATCTTTTATGACCATATCGATCTCTCCACGAGGCGAGCCATTGACCAATCGGCCGGTGGTAAGCTACGTGATCTTAGTGCGGAACAATCATGGGAACTCATAGAAGATCTTGCTCTCTATGACAACGAAAGTTGGAATGATCCCCGTGATATGAACAAAACGGTTAAGGCAATATCTTTGCCTTCGAACAATTCTAGCACTTCCGACCGTAGGATCATGGAACTTGAAGGTCGAGTCAAGTCTCTCATGAAATCTTACGAAGCTCAAAAACCTTCAAGCCAAGTAAGCAGAATCGCTTCTACATGCAAATTATGCAATGGCCCTCATGAGAGTCATAACTGCATGGAACTTCCAAAACGTGCTTATAACGAATTCACATCATCACACGTAGGTCAGGGTCCTCGAACCTCCGGCGAGGCCTATGAGGCATGGAAGGATAAACCTAATTTCAGAGGGTACCAAACGTGAAGCGTATCCTTCAATGACTCCTCACCACTCACTTGGTCCGAGCATTTTCCATCACAAGGCGTTCCTAGGCAAAGCTGTGAAGATACTTTAAAAAAATTCATTCTATCTCAAGAATTACAGCTCGCTACGCTCGAGGCCAAATTTAGACAACAGCAGGCTGATGTGAACAACAAGTTTTGTAATCTGTTAACTGCTATCAAAGAGCATGTTGATAATAAGCCCATTCACGTTGATGAGGTTAAATCTGCTACCGTCATGAGTCCACCAACCTCCCCTGTGAAAATAAAAAGTCCTAGCAAGTTATTCAAACATCTATCTCCTAAAGGAAAAGAACCTATCAACCCCCTAGGACCAATCCACTTCGTAAACACCATCACCACGATATCTGCTTCAACACCCAACCCAACCCAACAACAAACTAACAAATTCAGTCGGACAGCTAAAGATGAGACCTCAAGGGTTGACCATGATTCGGCCGGAAAACCTACCAAATCACCCCAGCAATACACCGCGCAAGAATCCGGCAAACCGGATGAAGGGATAGAGAAATCGGAAGAGCATGAGAGAAATCCAACCATTTTGGGTAAATCTATCATAGAAGAACCCGAGAGAAAAATGGAGGATGTTATTAGTGGGAGTAGCGATAAGACTAAGGAAAGTAACCCTAAAGTTTTCAAGATCCCCTGTGCCATTAAGGAAAAACTCTTAACCGATAGTCATATAGATCCTAGCTTCCCAGTCAACATAATCCCCCTTTCCCTATACCACGAAACCTTCCCAGAACGCATTGCGTGCGAAAGAGTAGTAGAAAATTTATCAATTAGAATTGGAGAGCTTGTTTACAATACTGACCTCACCGTGGTTGATGACGTGGACCCTCTCACCAATCGAACGTTAACCAACCTTGTCCTTGGGACACCATTTATCAATGAATCGGGAGCAATCCTTGATGAGAAAGATGGTAGTGTATTACTCACCAACGGTGTTAGGAAGGTAATTTTTCGTAGGGATAATGAGGAGGTGTACGAGTATCGTCCTTCCCTTGAGGGGAATCTATATGGGTCAAAGGATGGAGAGTCGGGGAAGATAAGACGACGTGATCCGAATAATCTCAAAATCCCCTGCATGATCGGTCATAAGTATTTCGATAACATCTACATTAATGTATTTTTGCCAAAGAATTTTATGTCATTGTTCCATTATAACAATATCTGCAGATGGGGGATGATTTACAAGGGAGAGAAAGTGGTTGGTAAGGATCATGAAATTCAGGTGTTCGTAGGAAATATGACATTCACTATGGAATTCACGATTGTGGATAACATAGAAGACTATGTCGACCCTAGGTTATCACAAGTAGTTTTTGGAGCACCCTTTTGTGAAATCACTAATTTGATAGTGGATGACTTGAACGGAATCATGACCTTCACTGATGGGATTAGGAGGATTTCATACCAAACGCCATACAAGAGAAAAGACCTTAAGGAAATCGATTATGACGGGCTTGATAAGATAAGTTCCCAACTTATTTTGTGTGATGAAGATGTTAGGAGAGGGTGTAAAAACATTTCTGATTTATCATGTGGATTCTTTAAGAATGTTAGTAAGCTTGGTTCTAAGTATCGACAAGATGTTTTCGAGTTCGAAGACCCGAAGTACTTGCATTATGAAAGCGATACTGGTTTAGAAGACGACCTAGAGAGTGAAACCAATGATGAGGTCACGTAGTAACCCATGACCTTGAGTCTAGCTACAAGACTCGTAAATAAAGAAAAGCGCTTCTTGGGAGGCAACCCATGTTTTGTGTGATTTTATTTGTTTGTTTGTTATTTGTTTCCGTATGCATGCTTAGTTTTTATTGTTAGTTAATTGTAAAGTATGTAAAAAATTCAAGTGTAAGGGGAATGTTCATCCCCTATGATGTATTATTTTGGATGGTAGGTTAAGAGTGTATGCAAAAAAAAAAAAAAAAAAAAAAAAAAAAAGGAAAAAGAGAAAAAAAACATATGGACTACCATCCCTTTTTATTCTATGTTCATTCTATGATTTTGTTATTTTTCATTCATTAGCTTAAGTCGAGTCTAGTCTTGGCTTAGCAACGCCACATTGTACATGTAATTAACCAAGATTGTTAACTCGCCACCAGTAAAAACTTCCTTTATCCAACAAAACCGTGTATTTCATATCCCTACACCTAATGTTACAACCCTTTAAAAGACCTCTTTGATAGTTTATCCTAGGTGCTTACGCCATGTGGTGGAGGTTTGATCCTTTCCCAAGCCTATGGTAATCTATTTTGCTATGACAGGTAGTGAGAGATATCTTCCGTTTCCACATTGTAATTTACACTTTATTACACCCGAGAGATGTGAGTATCTAAACACTATTTGTGAGGTGCTAGTATATGACCTCCATGCTTGTCTATTGGTCTTTAGTGGAACGATTATTTGTTGTAATTACTTTTATATTAGTGTTAAATGACCCCTAACTTGTATTTTGACTAGAATAAAAGCGCATTTGCTTGAGGACAACCAAATCTCAAGTGTAAGGGTATATGATGAGGCGAAAAATGATCCGTTTTTAGGGGGTCATTAAAGCCCGAATTCGAATTTATTTGATCAAATATTGCCCTAAATCGTTCCTTTTGTGATTTTAGGTACTTTGGGAGAGAAATCTGGAAAAGGAAGCAATTCGGACGTTTTTGGAGCATAAAAGTGAAGAAAACGCCAAAGTCTTAATTTTCCATGCTGGGAACAGTAGGTGACGGCGTCAAGAGCAAAATTCCATGACGGTCCAGTAGAGATTTGACGGCGTCATGAAGGTAGGGCGTTAAGAGTAAAAAGTCATGACGGCCTGGAAATGATTAATACTTGACGGCGTCAAATGTAGATCAAGGCAGTCCGAGAAGAGTTTTGGCGGCGAGGTGACGACGTCACAAACTTTGTCTTGACGCCGTCAGACCCATTTTTCTATATATAGTTTTCTAATTTTTCACATTGAAGAGAGAAGTTTTTGGGAGAAACCCTAAGTACGATTTTGGTGTAACTTTACAGGTTTTTCAAGGGTTCCAACCCCTTGATACCTTGCATGTTTAATCAAGATAAGTGTTCCTTTAATTCAATCAATATGTCTATGTGTTGGTTGTCTATATCTTGTTCTTGTCTTAATTCCATCATGGTAGGCTAGATCTATCTTGTGTTTGCTTAGATCTAATGAAACCTAGATGTTGATTATGTGTTGATTACTTGTTTATTCTTGTCTTGGATGAATGATTTATATGTTAGGCTTAAGAAAACTGGCAGATCTCCAATTGGTAACATGCTTGAACGTCTTAAGAAACATGAACCGACGCGCACTAGGTCTTTATTGGTTGTATTTAATGCATGAGCCACTGTTTACAATCCCTATAGTTGTGCTGGGCATGGTGTAGGAGGAGATAAGAGCTCATAGAATTGGGGAGTTAAGTGTGCCACCCTATGAATGGTATTAAGGAATACGATCCGTCATCCATGCAATTATAACAAGTAATTAACGTGTAAAAGATGTCTAGGGAGTAGTGAAATCTAAGTAAACACATTTTCTCCAATTACTGCTCACAACCTTAGTATAATTAGTTTATTTTCATTTTTAGTATTTTATTTTGATTGCATCTTAGTATTGGGTTAGTTGATTAGCAACTAATTCCGCCCCTTCTTCCAAAACCCGAGATTTTTATTTGCTTTTTATAAAATATAAAAACATAAAAAAAGAATCTTCCTTCACCTTTAGAACTAATATTTAGGTTTTCTAATCCTAGTGACACTATTCCTAGCTGAACGATCAATCCCCCGGTACTTGTCACTATACTATACTACAACGATCAGGTACACTGCCTGATGGGGGTTGTAAGCTTCTCGAGATCCCTTGAGAGGTAAAGCCTGGTGCGATTCCCACGTATCAAGTTTTTGGTGCCGCAGCCCGGGGAAATAGTTATTGTCTAGGTTAGAATTTCTTTTTATTAGGTCTACTTGCTAGATTCCTTTCTAGTAAGATTTTATTTTTATTTTTAGGTTTTCTTTAGTCTATCTTATTTCTTTGTGCCTTTGTTCGTAACCACCCAACATCATGGACAACGGGAACATCTTTGAACCCGTCATCCCACCACAACAAAACCCACCACTAGAACCCCTTAGGCCCCGAACCTTAGGAGAGTATTCCCGACCTAGCCACCAAGGCTACCGAAACACCATTGAGCTCACCGGAGCCAATGTGACCCCCTTGCGCAGACTTGGGGATGCACCAGGGAATCCATAGATCAGGGATATGTCATTATAGCTAAGAACTATCTTAGCCTGCCAATGTCGCATTAATAAAGGAATCTTGTATTGTTATGTTTTCTTTGTAAAACGAATGAACGAGACATTATTAATATGTTGTCAGTTACGTTGTAATATATTGATGTTGATCTACGTTTCTATGGTTGTATCTTTATGCGTTGTTGTGTTCTCATATATATATTGTCACAGGGAATGTCAGTCCATACAAACCAAACCAATCATTTATACTACTATTGTGTGTTGTGATTTATTCAAGCATGTCGTGATGATTATTTATAATGTTATAAATGTTATGCGTTAATTTCTCAACATAACGTGGTTATATATATGATATTAATAGAGTCATGGCTAAGACAAGGAAAGCGACTGCGACTACAACACCCGAAACCGCAACACCTATAACCGAAACGTCCACACCAACTATGACTCAGGATGATATCGAGAAAGCAATTGCTGACGGTGTCGCCGCTGGTTTGGAAGCAAATGCACGCAATAGCAACACCAGCATACCACCAGGAGGAAGTGGAACCTCTGTACCCCGCAAGTGTACCTATAAAGATTTTATAGGTTGTCAACCAACTTTCTAGAAGGGTACAGAAGGAGTGACTGGACTTACTCAATGGTTCGAGTGAACCGAAACAGTCTTTCAGAGGAGTGGCTGTTCGGAGGATTGCAAAGTTACCTTTGCTACTGGAACACTTTTGCAAGATGCCCTGTCTTGGTGGAATTCTATCACCCAAACTATAGGGATGACTAAAGCATTCCAACTCACCTGGACCGAGTTCAAAGCAAAAATACTGAGGAAGTACTGCCCCCGTGCTGAGCTAAGAAAGTTGGAAGATGAATATCATGAGTTAATAGTGAAAGGGATTGATCTCAGGACATATAACAGGAGGTTCCAAGAACTATCAGCACTATGCCCCACGATGGTGCCAGATTTCGAAAGAACCCTGGAGAAATATGTCGAAGGACTCCCTCGGAGCATCGAAGGAGATGTTACCTCATCGAACCCACCAACTCTAGAAGTGGCAATGACCCTCGCTCAGAAACTGTTGGACCGAGAGGTCAAGTGTAACAAAGAACTCAAGCGAAAGCTTGATGACAAAAGGACCACTCACACCAACAGTGGCAACCACTACAACAACAACTCCAACAAGAACCTTAGGAACAACAATCAAAACCGCCACAACTACAACAACCGCAACAGTCAACAGAACCCTAGGCAAGAGACTGCCAAAGTATATACCGCCACTGGAAGCGGGGGATATGCGGGTCCAAAACCTCAATGCCACAAGTGCAAGTTACACCACTATGGGCAGTGCACCATTAAGTGTACAAAGTGTCAGAAAGTAGGCCATCAAGCCAAGGATTGCAAGGTCCCCGCTTCCGGGAGCAATTTGCAACCCGTGACCCCAACATGCTACACTTGTGGAGAAATTGGCCATTACAAGAACCAATGCACCAAAGGAAATGGTCAGACAAACAACGCTCGTGGGAGGGCCTATGTGATGGGAGAAGGATATGCGTCACAGAGCCCAGACGTAGTCACGGGTACGTTCCTACTCAATCATCATAGTGCTAAAGTATTATTTGACTCTGGAGCCGATAAGAGTTTTGTGTCTACTTCCTTTGCCCCCTTACTTAAGATCGCCCCCCCTAAGTTAGATACTGCCTATGATATCGAAATGGCCTACGGAAATTTAATAGGCATAGACACTGCAATTCATAATTGTACCATAACCTTACAAAACGAAACTTTTCCCATCAACCTCCTGCCTACTCAGTTAGGTAGTTTTGATGTCGTCGTCGGTATGGATTGGTTATCCAAACACTATGCTAGAATCATCTGTGATGAGAAAGTAGTCCACATTCCATTTAACGGTGAAACTCTAGTTATCCAAGGCGATAAGAGTAAACCACGACACGGTATCATCTCGTACATCAGAACGGTGAAATACTTGAATCAAGGGTGTCAAGTATTCATGGTTTGAGTAACGGAAGATAAATCAAAGGAAAAACGACTTGAGGACGTTCCCGTCATCAAGGAGTTTCCAGAAGTTTTTCCTGACGATTTACCCGGCCTTCCACCTACCCGCCAAGTAGAATTCCAGATAGATCTCATGCCTGGAGCAGGACCGGTGGCAAGAGCACCTTATAGGTTAGCCCCGTCCGGGATGAAGGAATTGGCCGAACAACTAGAAGAGTTGTCAGATAAGGGCTTCATCCGACCAAGTTCATCACCTTGGGGAGCTCCAGTCCTATTCGTTAAGAAGAAAGACGGAACTTTCCGAATGTGCATTGACTACCGAGAATTAAACAAATTAACCGTGAAGAATCGGTATCCACTACCCAGGATCGATGATTTGTTTGATCAACTACAAGGATCGAGTGTCTATTCGAAGATCGACTTAAGGTCAGGGTACCATCAACTAAAAGTTAAAGAGGAAGATATACCCAAAACAGCTTTTAGGACTCGATACGGACACTTCGAATTCCAAGTGATGCCATTTGGTTTAACCAATGCGCCCGCAGTGTTTATGGATTTGATGAATCGAGTATGCAAACCATACTTAGATAAATTTGTGATTGTATTCATAGATGACATCTTAATCTATTCTCGCAACGAGAAAGAACATGCGGAACACTTGAGGATCATCTTAGAGTTGCTCAAGAGGGAAGAGCTGTATGCCAAGTTCTCTAAGTGTGATTTCTGGATTAGGACTGTACAATTTCTGGGTCACGTTATCGATAGTCAAGGCATCCACGTGGATCCGGCAAAGATTGAGGCCGTTAAGGATTGGGCATCTCCTACCAACCCCACGGAAATACGCCAATTCTTAGGTCTTGCCGGTTACTACAGGCGATTCATTGAAGGTTTTTCAAAAATCGCCAAGCCTTTGACCGAGTTAACACAAAAGAACAAGAAGTACAGTTGGGAGGAGAAGCAGGAATCGGCTTTCCAGTTGTTAAAGAAGAAACTCTGTGAAGCCCCGATTTTAGCACTACCGAAAGGAAGTGAAGACTTCGTAGTGTACTGCGACGCGTCGTACCATGGTTTAGGTGCGGTACTGATGCAAAGAGACAAAGTGATAGCTTATGCTTCACGACAACTCAAGACGCATGAAGTAAATTATACAACTCATGATTTAGAATTAGGAGCAGTAGTATTTGCTCTTAAGATATGGAGACACTATCTGTACGGCACCAAGTGCACGATATACACAGATCACAAAAGTCTTCAACATATCCTAGATCAGAAGAAGTTGAATATGAGGCATCGCCGATGGTTAGAATTGCTTAGCCATTACGATTGTGAGATTCGCTACCATCCGGGAAAAGCAAACGTCGTGGCAGATGCCTTAAGCAGGAAAGAACGAATAAAACCTCTCAGGGTTCGATCCTTAGGAATGACGGTTTGTTCGCCTCTTCCATCGCAAATACTTCAAGCGCAATCCGAAGCTCTTCGAGAAGAGAACAGACCAAATGAAAGAATCTACGGCATGCCGGAGAACTTAAATGGTTTTGTGAAGAGATCAAACGGAATGCTCTGTTTTAAGGAAAGAAGTTAGGTTCCACTCTATGGAGGAATACGTGACCTCATCATGCATGAGTCGCACAAATCAAAGTACTCCATCCACCCAGGTTCCGACAAGATGTACCGGGATCTCAAGAAACTCTATTGGTGGCCAAACATGAAAGCCAACATAGCAGAGTATGTCGGAAAATGTTTGACTTGTGCAAGAGTAAAAGCAGAGTATCAGAAACCACCAGGATTGTTGGTACAACCCGAACTTCCCATGTGGAAATGGGAACGGATTACAATGGACTTCATCACCAAACTACTCAAGACGTCAACAGGATATGATAACATATGGGTCATCGTTGATCGTCTCACCAAATCCGCTCACTTTCTGCCTATCAAGGAAACTGACGAAATGATACACTCTCACAGTTGTACTTAAAAGAGATTGTTACCCGACATGGAGTGCCTATCTCCATCATCTCTGATCGAGATAGTCGATTCATGTCTCATTTCTGGAAATCGTTGCAGAAAGCTCTAGGTACTAAGTTAGACATGAGCACAACATACCATCCTCAGACCGATGGACAAAGTGAAAGAACCATCCAAACCTTAGAAGACATGCTCCGAGCATGTGTGATCGACTTCGGAAAAGGTTGGGACAAACACTTACCGTTGGTAGAATTCTCCTACAACAATAGTTATCACACTAGTATTAAGGCAGCACCATTCGAAGCACTGTATAGAAGAAAGTGCGGATCCCCCGTTTGTTGGGCCGAAGTTGGTGACATACAACTCACCGGGCCCGAATTCATTCATGAGACAACGGAGAAAATAGTTAAGATCAAACAACGGCTGCAAGCTGCAAGAGACAGGCAGAAAAGCTATGCCGACATAAGACGAAAACCTATGGAATTTCAAGTTGGAGATAGAGTAATGTTGAAAGTGTCTCCTTGGAAAGGAATGATACACTTTGGAAAGCGTGGAAAGTTAAACCCTAGATACATCGGACCATTTAGCATCCTAGAACGGATTGGACCAGTGGCATATAAGCTAGAGCTGCCAGAAGAACTTAGCCGAGTACACCCTACCTTCCACGTGTCTAACCTTAAGAAATGTTTATCCGATGAATCTCTAGTTATCCCACTCAAGGAGATTCAACTCGACGATAAACTTGTCTTTACAGAAGAACCAGTAGAAATCATGGATCGGGAAGTCAAACGATTAAAACAGAACCGTATTCCCATAGTCAAGGTTCGATGGAACTCCAAGCGAGGACCGGAATACACTTGGGAACGCGAGGACCAAATTTGCGCCAAATACCCCCATTTATTTTCCTAGACACCCCTGACGACCATCTTAGACTAGAATTCCAGGACGGAATTCAGAATAAGGGGTAGGTACTGTAATCTCCCGTAATTTTCCCTATGAATAGTGAAAGTTAATCAAAGACTAATATATCATTACGTTAATTAATAACGTTTTTACCAATAACTAAATTTTTTTTATTTAAATATGCTATGTTACTCGAAATCACTACGATACTTATAATCCTTTTTCCTCGGAACGATGCTCACACATGTACCACTATAGTCTAAAAATCGCTAGAATATTAAACTTTTATCACATACGAACTTACGTAACGTATTTTAACAAAACGCGTTCGACAACGTCCGGACTCACATAAACGTCTCACTAAATAATTATTAAACTTTTCACTAATCATAATTAATATTTTTACTAAACTTAATTACACCAAACCGGACCCCTAATTACACACCAAGCCCAACACAAATTTCTGGCCTGTTACTATTCACGGCCCAATCCTTTTAAGCTCATTTTCTTTCTTTTGTTTTCAAACCATTCGACTAGACAAGTAAGAAACGAGTCTCGTACGTCCAAATACTACACACGACATACACATATTTTTACACATACTCGTTCCTCCCCTAGCCAACATTTAGAGTGTCGATTTTTAGTTTCTCACGTCAAGTCTAGATACGTTTTTACGAGGCAAAGTATTGTGTCCAAAAACAATTTCATAAAATCTCAACAAATCCAAAACCAAACCATTTTAACCCACGTTTGTTTCTATAAGGTCCAAAAATAATTTCTAGACACAACCTAATGTTTAAATGTTACACTAAATTGGTTGTCACCAAACCATGCACGATTTACAAATCGGCTTACCAAAACAAAAGGGTGTCGACATGTATGTTAGGTCACCATTTAGTAAACACAAGTATAATGATGAGAGAAATGAGATGAGAATGAGAGAGGGATGATTATGAGAAATTTGAGAAAATGAAATGCAAGAGTTTCCTTAATGTTTTCAAATAACCAACCAAGTATTACATAGACCTAAGGCTTCTATTTATAGGGAAGGAGCTAGGGCAACATTCCCACTCCTTCCTTTCATGAATTTCGTATGGGCTTAAAGCCCATGGACTATTATACTTAAGCCTAGTAAACTTGTAACATTACATAAGTGTAAGTAATAAATAACTAAAGCAACCTATTATTACAAATGACCGAGACTTCACAAAATAGTAAAACTTTGGTTCTAACAATCTCCCCCTAAGGGTCGGTCATCATGGTTGCTTGACGTCTTCGTCTTAATCTTTGACATTCATAGCTTTAGACGTCTTCAGAAATGATTAGAATAATGATGGATATACTTTGCTCTTTGTCTTAGTTCTTTGATGATGTTGTAGTGATTGCGTTACGAAGTAATCTGCCATTCGTCACTCCTGCGTCTGTGGTGGTTGAGCTCCATTCCAACATACTCATACATCTTTGGACTTAAACTTTCACGTACAAGAAGTTCCTTTTCATGCATTGAGATCTTTGTCTTATTACTTTGTAGATTCTTCTTTATTGACGTAGAATCATTTCTTTGAACTTTGTGTTGCTAAGATCTTTGGGGAGCATTCTTTGACTTCAAGATGTATGTATGAGCATGTTGGAATCTACTATCATGGAAGTGAGGTACCTGCGAGTAGACAGTTAGCAATAAAACAACCGGTACTTACGGATAAGGAATTAGAGCTCATCAACAGCATATTGTGAAGACTCCTTCTAATCCTTATCCAGGCCGTTCCCATATCAGATACTCCCGAGGGAGCTTACTAGACCTACTATGTAGCTCAATGACTGGGTGAGTCGCTGGGGATCACTCCACGACTGTAGACCGTAATGGAACCACCGCAAACACTAAGCGTAACCCTTGTGGGGTTACCGAAGTGACCTGCTGTCAGGGCTGTTTGATGTTGACCCTGGCAGGATTTCCGTTCAATCATTGAGAAATACCTAAGTAATCCTCTCATAAACGTTCTAGGCAGATTGCTAAGATCTGCGAAGGACTCGATAGTTTACAACTGATGCCCATTGATGTAGAACATCAGTCGTAGAAATACTAAGTGTTCCTAAGAGATCTTTGATGTATCTCAAGGCTCTAAACTCTATAAGTGCACACCTAGGTTTCCTATGCGGAGACTGGGGAGGTGTCTCCTGCTTCAATATCAACCGTCTCTAAGAGATAGGTCGATAGGTTATGGGGGTTCCCCGTGAGAATGAAACAAATCCTTTTAAGAGAACTTGAGTGGTTAAGAAGGTTTAGTGCATTGCGTCACTGGGTCCATGACGACTTTGTCTTCAATACCGGTGTTGTCTGTTGCAACAACCAGTAGCATACGTATTGAACCCGGTGTCTGCCCTAAGGTTGAACATATGGAGGGCTATTTCTTTTCACCCTTTACTTTACTTTTCTTTTTAATTCTTCAGCTCCTTCTTTCCCTTTCATTCATTTCTCCTTTTTTTGTATCATACCTAAGGACTTCTAATTCTAACTATGGGAGATGTCCTTGGGTAGATCCCTCCGGCTCTGGCGGATCATAGGACTGATATTCCTATCTTAATCACCTTATAACTCCGACAGTAGCCAAGAAACCTTTGATTGAAAAATCTCTCAAAGTGTTTGTGATAATCAAATATTTTTGGTTAACACTTTGAGAGTTTTGTTGTACACTTTGAAGGGCTCCCCCTGCACATGTGCTCATAAGTGTTTAATAAATTTGCACATGCGGGAGGAGCAAGCACTTTTGAATTGATCCACTTTCCGTGAACAAGACCGATTCGAGACACGCTTACAGCACTAGTTAGACTAGCTTGAAGTTATTACCCGGCCTGATCAAGTTCACAGAAAGCTTCTCGAGACGGTACATTTCTACTAAGACATATCCTTTTCGAGACACGCTTACGTGGTTAGTTAAAGAGATGCATTGTCAGCTTTTAGGTGACAACTAGCTCTAGTAACTAACTTGATGTTATTACCCGTCGAGGATAAGTCCTTTCGATGTTACTAACTTGTATTATCTCGTCAATTCCTGGGTCAATACTGAGTCTAGCTCGCACATGATACAACTTAAAGCTTTGACTTCGTATATTTTAATCACTTTTTCATTTTCTCCCCCTCAAAAATAGCATATAAAATGGTGTTTTTGACAAACTTTTAGATTAAAATATGCCTTTTGAGTCTTACGGGGGAGATTCACCAAGAACTTTTGATTTAGAGCACAGTATTTTGTTTTGACAAGTGCTCCCCCTCAACAAGTGATTAGGTCTTATTGAGGTGAAATACTTGTCCTTTTGAGCAGAATTATGAAAAAATCATAAATGTTTGATTAATTCTACTCAAAAGTAAGAAGCCTTCGCTCCTTATATTAGGATTGAGGCACTGAAGCGTACCTCAGGGTCCTTTCTTTACAAGATCGGGTTGTGCACTGTAATGCGTGCACAAGCCATTATGAAAAATCATTCAATCAAATGAAATAATCAAATGTACCAAGTTACTCTTCGTCAGGAAGTGGAGCATCAAAGTCAGCGAACTTGGGTTCAGGTCTTTCGAAGTTTCTGAAAGGAAACGATGGTCTGACGTCGATGTAGCATTCCAGTCGTCTGATCTGTTCCCGTCGAAATAACCTTTCCTCAATCTTTAAGACAAAATTACGAACTTGTCTTCTCGTGCTGGATTTCCATCTCGGTTGTTCCCCCTTAGCTATCTTTCGTCGATCATCATTCAACCTTTTGACCAGCCCATCACGAATAGATTTGAGTGTAACATCACATAATTTGTGCACCTCATCGAATCGCATGAAACTTTGTAGCTGTTTGCTGTTGATGTAGGTGAAACCAAAAGGATCTTGGTTGAGAGAAAACTGTGACGTTTGATAAATTCCATCAAACGTGAATTGTGGCTTTGTCAAGTTTATCTTCTGTTGATAACTTTCCACACCCAGTTGAAGATCTTCCACCCTTTCTTGAACTATTAGTCGTCGGATGTAGAGAAGTAGTGATGCCATAAAGTTGTACTGGACATCTCTGTCGAAACCCCGCATTCTTCCTTTGACCTTTTCGAGATACATATCTTCGATATCATTCAGATTAAGGTCAGGAAAGTCTGCTTCAGAGAACTTGTACTTCTTTTCATCTTGTCGTTTAACAACAATTTCATGCATGAATTTGTAGTTAAAACGTTGCGACTCGTGGATCTCCAAGATGGCGATGATCTTAGATTTATGCTTCACATTTTCCAAAGATTTCTCTCCCAATCTGCTAGTATAACCGAGACGACGACGTTCTGGCCAGTGTTGAATGCCGTGTAGGGCATCTCTGTCGTATGCTACGATGGAGTTGCTGAAAACACGAGTTGTTTCTTCGATGGCAGGAATTTCGTATCTGGCGGCTGGTACGGAGATTGTGAGTGATGAAGCATATTTCTTCTTGGTATTCACTTGGGTGAGTTTGATATTTTGAAGATCTTTGTTGAAAAAATAGCTGTAGGGTAACTTGGGCTTATCTGGAAATCCTGTCAAAGGTAATGGTTTTGTCCAGTCAGTGAAGTAAGGTTTTTCATGGTTCTTGGAACTGAAATCGATATTCATTTCAGGATTTAGCCAGTCAAATTCGGCAGACATTGCACTGGCTATATTCTGCAAATGAAATTCGTATTCAACTTTGTTTCCAGATCTTTTCTTGAGAAAATCTTGTGCGTCCTTATTGATTCTTCTTAGCTCCGTCTTTGTAAGTTTGTTGATCTGAAGATCCTTCATGATAACTTGGGTGAACTGTAGAGTATTGCCCGGAAGGGGTTCTTCATCTTCTAGAGGAGGTTGTGCCTGAACCATGTCTGTCAACCAGTCATTAAGAGGAGTATCGTCATTGTCGAGCCATGTATGACGTTTTTTCTTCTTAGGTTTCGTAGACTTAGATGTAGCATCTTTGTCTTTAGCTTTGGACGGTGACGATGGTCCAGCTTGAGAATCATGAGTAGGTGGAGCACGGTAATCGGTGTCAAGTTGATCCTGGAAGTCATCAGCGTGTTCCATGAAAATTTCTTCATCTTCAGTTTGACCCTTACCAGTAGTTGAGGGTTGTTATTGATTTCCATGAGTAGTGGAGTCCTTTTGTGGTAGTAGAGAGGATGAGGGACCTGTTCCAGACTTAGGTTTCTTGCCTTTGGAGTTTGGGTCAGGATCGTCATCTTTTCTTGTCCGTTTTCGGGTTTCAGCAGCCTCTTTGCATGACTCCTTTGATATGTAAGCCACCATAGCATCATACAGTGCCTTTTCTTCTGCAGTCTGTGTGGTTTTGGAGGCAATGTTGTCAAAGAGTTTGGTAAGCATGTCATTGAAGGACAATTCAGTGACGGTTGGAGCCACAGTAGAAGGTTTTGCGGTGTGAAGAGTGAATGGTGTAGTAGACAACATTTTCCTTGTAACACTTCTGATTCTGTGATCCAAGTTGTCATTGATTGGTTCAAGAAGGTTTGCTACAGTAGGAGTGATCATATCAACCAGATTTTCAGTGAGAAAATCATGTGTTGCAGTTCTGATAAATCCTTCGTAATCAGAGTTCAAGAACTTGTCGATCAGCTGCTTTGACTCCTGGAAGTCCTCAACTTGTTTGGTAAGATTGGTAACCATGTTGGTGAGTTTGTTCACTTGCTCCTGAAGATCAACTGGTTGTTTTGGTTCATTGATCGAATGCTGTTTAGATGCGGTTTCAGAAGGTGTGGGGGATGAGTGCTCAGGTGATGATTCAGACGATGACTCGTTGTGAGAGTTTGAAGAAGAAGCGGGAGGAGTCGGATCCTTTGGTGGAGAGTCTTGAGGAGGTGGAGGTTGTGCTGAGGAAGTCTGCTGAGAAGATGACTTAAGAAATATGTTGGTGTCGAACTGGTTCTTCTCTTCATTTTCTTTTCTGCGACGTTCTTCTGCTTCCTCTGCTTCTCGTGCAAGAAACTCTGGAGTAATGAGGTATTCGTGTTCCTGATCCGTAACAAATGGCTCTTAGCCGCCAACATTCTCCTCTACGTTAGCAGTCTCTGTCATATTGACATCTCCAGTTTTGTCAGTGTCTTTAACTGTGTTATCTGGCTGTGAGGCTGATTCTATTGTTGTGGACACAACGGGAGGATTCATGCTGCTAGTAGCTCCTTCATGTTCTGACTGATCGATAGGTGGTGGAGTTTGAGACATGAGTCGGCTTTCGAGAGTTGCTTTCCTCTGTTCTTTCCTAAGCCGCTTTTCTTCAGCTCTAGTGTCGACAACTATACTTTTGAGTTTGCGTTTATCGGCCAATGGTTCAACGATTGGTTCGTCTTCATCATCCTGAGGTTCATTGATAGTGACTCCTTTTCTCTTCCTTGTCTCTTCTTCATAGGTTTCAAGACTTTGTTGTATTGCGATCTCTGTTGCAGGAAATACTTCTTCAGGTGCTCTGTATCTCAGTTCATAGTCTGGTTCTTCTTCTTCAGATTCGGTATAGAACTCGGATTCGGTGTCAGACGGTGGAGGTGTAGGTTCATCACGAAGAATGTATTCAGGAGTTACCTTCTTCTTTGGCTTGGTAGCAGGTTTGGGTTTGGAGGTAGGTTTAGGTGTGGTAGCAGTCTTGGGTTTTGCCATTGGAGCAGACTTTGATCTTGTTTGAGGTGATCCAGTGGTGCTTGTGGTACTCCCAGACTTTACACCTCCTTTGCTACGAGTCTTTATTGTTGCTTCTTCCTGTACACCTTTGTAAGCCAGATCATACAACTTGAAGTTTGCCCTTTTTCTTAATACTGTCATCCAGAAGGTATTCGGGAATCCTCATTCCTTTGATCTTGGTTGAGGAAGTGGTCGATTTGATGAATGAGATGGTGAAGTCGTCCTCAAAGAGGTGCTTCGGCTCATTAGGATCAGCCATCCTCTTGATGAATTCTGGGGAGCTTTTGCAGAGATGTTCTATTAGAAGCTTGGTGAATCTTGTGAATGGTATCATAGTCTTCACACGTTCGGTCTGAATACTGTGGACTATATCATTCATGATAGGAACTGCAAAATCAATCGGTGTCAGAGTCACCATTCCCCAAAATGTTTGAAGGTGTTCGAGCCTTGGATGTTCATGACCACTTTTCCTTCCAGATATAGATCTTACCACCAACAGACAGAATGTTCTCCAAGGCTGAGGGATATACTTGGCATTAAATTGGGAAATCTTGACTAGCGGTACATCATCATCAACCTCATATCCTAATTCAATGAAGAAATCAAGTAGATCCAGGTCAGGTAGTACAGGAGCAAATTCGTTGTCAGTTTGTGTCATGAGAAGGGCTGTTCTAAGAACGTCATGATCTACAGTGTATTCTTGGCTATCCAATGTGACAGTGAAAGACTCATCATCCAAGTTAGCCTGAGCGGTAAGCCAGAATTGATGAAGGTAGAACAGCGGAACTGAAGTAGAACAGGTGAGTAGAGGTTTGCAAGGATGTGCCAGTAGGATATCTTTCACAATCATGCATGATTTCTCTGTGATATTCAACTTGTTGAAATCAACTCGAGGATTGTTATTGCCAATCGTGACATTGTAGTTCTCGGGAGTGATGTCATCCAAGGTGAGTAATGGAAGAGTTTGTTCAGCGACGTTCTCATTGTGTTCAGCCATGTTAATCTGAAAAGTATCACCATAAACCAAACATCCAAATTTGTTACGTGTTAGCACAGTTTAGAGTTTGGATACAGATATCTACTTGAGACAGTTAATCACAAATGTGTCATTTTGTTATGAGTCAAATAATGCATATTGCAAATAAGCACAATTGATAATCACAATTCACAATTACATCACATTACACAACAATAATGAAACACAACAAGGTAACATAGATATAACATGACAATGCCAAACAAGATTTCGGAAAAATATATCATGGATCTTTTATCGCAAACTTGAGTAAAGAAACAGATTTCGAAAAATGTTATAGTGAAACTTTATCGAGAAAAATTTCTCAGAATTGACATTTATCGAGATCTTTTATCGAGATCTTTTCTTTGCGAAAAAGTTGAGTTATCGAGAAACATTATTTTTCGATAAAATTTTCGAGAATCTGATGATTTCGAAAAGTTTTAGCTCAAATAATGATTTCGAAAAAAAACTAATTTCGAAAAAAAAAATAAGTTTGAACAACATTTATCGAGAAACATAAGTTTCTCGATAAGTTTGTAAAAGATTTCGACAAAAACTCAGGTTCTCGAAAAAATTCTTATACAAGAATTAAATCAAATTAAATTGAAGTCACACGTACATTTCCTTCACAAAGAACTTTTCCAATGATTATGGCCTGTCACCAAGATAGACAAACACTACTTAGACAAAATCACAAAGATTACGACAACAGCCAAGAACATGATCTCGATAACTACACTTTTGAGACAAATGAGTATCACGGAGTCTAGCATATCACAACTATAAGTATAAAGCTTATAATGACACATAAGCACAGTAGTCAACACATTAGACTCATTTAGCTCGATATTATTAACGAATGAAGCGTGCTAGCTTATCGAGAAACAAGTTACAATGATGCATATCAGCAAAACTAAATCTAATATCCATGTAAGAGACCAACGAAACATATCCCACCAATAAAATCAAACAAATAAGCATTGAACCATATAAACCCACTTCGACTCGAACCCTAGATTTCTAGATCGAGGCCAACATGATGGAATGTATAACTAAATGATAAGGAGGTGTTAGAAACAAGCATAGTAACTAAACCCTATCAAGAATTAAACACCACAACACGTTAAGAGCAATTTTCGAAATCCTAACCCTAGTTCTCGACATCAAGAAAACATGAAATCGAACCGTTGAAAATTCAATTAACCAAGATCCTATGTATGTTATGCCCTAGTGATTACATAGGAACTTACAATTTTATGATCAAGTTCTTGGACGATTCGAATGATTGAGGGCCGTTGGTTTTGATGAAAGGGTTTAAGAGGTTTAAAGTTTGTGGGGTTTTTGTTATCCGGTTTGTTTGTTTTATTTTATTTTGAAACTTTAAGTTTTTTTACAATATGGGTCCCTTAACTATGAGATATGTTTACTAGAACCCTAAAGTAACTAGCAAGTCAATGTAACATTGAGATATGCATCCGTTAAGCTAACTTATGAAAAATTTAAAACAAATGAGACAAAGTGATGTAAAAGAAATCGTCCACACACTCTGAAGAACAGTAAAATTACGAGAAACATGCAAGTATACCAATTAAAATTGGTAAAAGATTTAAGCGTGACTCCCCCTCAACACTTGTAAAGTAAGAACAAGGTGTTGAATGGAAGCGATATACTTGCATTTTTTTTTTTTTTTTTTTTTTTTTTTTTTTTTTTGTGAAAAATAAAATAAAATGTGAAAAAATCTTTTTGTGTTTAGATTAATTTATAGTAAAGAAAGAAAACAAACTATTATACAAAGATAGTTTTGATGTTTGACGATCAGTGGTATTTTAAAAACTTTTCCAGATCCTCTGGTGTCAAACATCTCATACCAATTTGGTGGACTAGACTAGCAAACCTTGAGGGTGCCAAGGATTTGGTAAGTAAGTCCGCCAATTGGTACTCAGTTCCAACAAAATAAAGTTCAACTGTACCCCTTTCCACATGCTCTTTGATGAAATGATATCGGAGATCGATGTGTTTGGATTTGCAATGATGTACTGTGTTGCAGGAGATAGCAATTGCACTTTTGGAGTCACAGTAGATTGGAATCTTGTTGAATAGGTAGCCATAATCCTTAAGTTGTGATCTCATCCAGATGACTTGAGCACAACAAGCAGACATGGCTACGTATTCAGATTCTGTAGACGACAGTGAAGTGCAGTCCTGCTTCTTAGATTGCCATGACACAAGTTTGTCTCCAAGAAACTGTAATCCACCAGATGTACTTTTGCGTGTGTCTAAACATCCTGCATGATCAGCATCTGAAAAAGCAATTAGTTCAAAACCAGAATCCTTCGAATACCAGATCCCCAAGTTAATGGTTCCCTTTATGTATCGAAGTATTCTCTTGACCTCACTGAGGTGTTTTTCAGTTGGTCTGGACTGATAGCGAGAGCACATGTAGACAGCAAAAACTATATCAGGTCTACTAGCTGTGAGATACATGAGGGACCCAATCATACTTCGGTATTTGGTAGGGTCAACGGGAGTCCCATGTAAATCAGCATCTAGTTTTGTGGTATAGCCCATTGGTGTATTATAAGTATCACAAGACATCATTCCATGTTTCTTTAAAATTTCAAGAGCATATTTGGACTGATTTATAAAAATTCCACGGGGTGATTGATGAACTTGTAGTCCTAAAAAGAACGAAAGTTCACCCATCATGGACATTTCAAAATTATCTTTCATCAATTTTGCAAAATCATTAGAGTAACTTCGTTTTGTTGAGGCAAAAATGATGTCATCGACATATATTTGAACAACAAGTAAGTCCTCCCCGTAGGTTTTTGTAAACAGTGTTGGATCCACTGATCCTTTAGAAAATTTATTGGCCAGTAAGAAAGTGGACAGTTTGTCATACCACGCCCGTGGGGCTTGCTTGAGTCCATAGAGTGCCTTTTTGAGTCGGTAAACCTGATTAGGACGCTCAGGATCAACGAAGCCTTCAGGTTGGCTAACATAAACTTCTTCACGGAGTTCTCCATTCAGAAATGCTGTTTTCACATCCATCTGGTAAACCACCATATTCCTATGAGCAGCATAAGCCAAAAAGATCCGAACAGCTTCATGTCTTGCCACTGGAGCAAAGGATTCAGCAAAGTCAAGACCTTCAAGTTGGGAGTATCCTTTCGCTACCAGACGTGATTTGTTGCGGATGACTGTCCCTTCTGCATCAAGCTTATTCTTCCAGATCCATTTTAACCCGATGACAAAGACTCCGTCAGGTCTTTCAACTAATTCCCAGACTTCTAATCGTATGAACTGTTGAAATTCCTCTTGCATAGATTCAATCCAGTTGTCATAAGTCATTGCTTCTTTGATGTTCTTAGGTTCTTCGTGACAAACTGTGAGAGCATAGATACAAGTTTCGCCATCTGTGTGAAGTCGTTGTCTTGTCATAACCGGTGCATCTGGATGGCCAATAATATGAACTAGTGGATGGTCGCGGGTCCATTTATGTGTTGAAGGGTGTAGTTGATACGTATCTCGCATGTTAGCAGGATCCAAGTTGCGTGTTGACGACTCAGCTATATCAGGAACTGTAGTAGCTGGTGCAAACGGATTAATGAACACATCAGGATCATGCTCTGCGGATTGTGGAACTGATTGAGGTGATGGATCTTCAGCTGGATGGTGGGAAGTAGAACCAGTTTGTACTGCTGTTGATGGTGATACAATTGGAGGACCGTCTCTCTCAACACTTGTAGTAGTTTGTTGAGGTGAGTCTGGTACTGGAATGTTATCAGGTTGAGCAGCGGAATTAGGTGAGACCTCAGTGGGACGGTATTCAATTGTGTCATCAAATAGTGGAGCAAACAAGGTTTCTAATTCTTTGCGGTTAAGTGGCAATGGTTCAGCTGAAGATGCCGGAGAATTAAGACGGTTGAATTCGGGTCCTAAGCTGTGTTGCTCAGAAGCCATTTGAGTGAGTTCATCAAAATTAGCGTGAATGGTTTCTTGAATTTCTCTTGTTCGACGATTCCATATCCGAAAACCTTTGGAATTTTCACAATATCCAACGAACACACCGATGTCAGCCTTTGCTTTGAGTTTACCTAAATCATCACGATCATTTTTCGGATAGCAAAGTGCTCCAAATACATGAAAGTAATCGATGTTCGGTTTCCTTTTGTGAACAATTTGATATGGTGTTTTGCGATGGCGTTTTGTGATCATGCAACAGTTTTGAGTATAACATGCGGTAGAAACAGCTTCTGCCCATAAGTAATCTGGTAATTGAGCATTAATCAACATAGTTCTAGCAGCTTCCACTAACGTCCTGTTGCGTCTTTCAACCACACCATTCTGTTCTGGGCTTCTAGGAATAGATGTCTGATGTTCAATTCCCACTTTCTCATAATAAGACCTAAGTGTCTGATTTTTGAATTCAGTGCCATTGTCAGTTCTGACGATTCGTACTGTGTTGCGTAACTGAACTTGAATTTTAGTGAGAAAGGTGATGATCATTGAAGGAGCCTGATCTTTACTTCGTAAGAAATAAACCCAAGTCCATCTTGAGAAGTCATCAACAATTACGAGTATGTAGCGTTTACCGTTGATGCTTTGAACGCGCATCGGTCCACATAAATCCATATGAAGCAGTTGTAAGACATGATTCGTACTTTGCTCAGGTTTAGACGGAAAATGAGCACGTGTACTTTTGCCTTGTTCACAGGCTGGACATAAGTGATCTTTGGTGAAACGGAATCTTGGAAATCCATCGACAAGTTTATAACGAGCAAGGTCAGTCATGGTTCTGAAATTCAAGTGTGAGAGACGTTTGTGCCATAACCAAGATTTAGTCGATTCAGCTTTGGAGAGAAGACATATCGGAGATGTTGCAATCATATCTGACATTGAGATTGTATAAAGATTGGAGCCGCGTGAGCCAGACATAAGATCGTTTCCTTGTAAGTCACGAACAAAGCAAGTTTTCTCACGAAATGCAACTTCTAGATCCCCATCACAGAATTGACCAACAGAGAAAAGGTTGTGTCCAAGGCCTTCCACATAATAAACACGGCTTATTTCGATGTTCCCACTTACAAAGTCACCATATCCCATGATTAAAGCGTAATGATCATTCCCGAATCTGACAGTACCAATGAACTTTGAGACAAAGTTTTTTCAACAGTTTGAGATTGCCTGTCATATGTCGGGTGCATCCGCTATCAACAATCCAGAGAATGATCTGTACCACCTGCATCACAAGAAGAGGAAACAGATGGAACAGAAGTAAGGGTGGAACCCAAAGACAGTGCGGGTTCCTGTTGGTTAGAAACACATTTATTCAACAATTTAGGAATCCATTTAAAGTCTGGTTTGTGTTGTAACCAACGTTGCCAATTCCAACTAGTTTGTGCTTTCTTAATGTTAAATGCACTAGTCGTTGGCTCATTCCTAGATTTGTTCTTTGCACCTATGGGGGTAACTTCAGCTTCATTAGAAACCGTAGAAGACGGCTTTCCTAAGTTAGACTTAGAGGCAATAGTGGGCCTAGAAGGAATGCTTGTCCTACGTTTCTTATGACGATTTAGAAGAGAATTAGCTAAGCATTTTGTATGATCACCAGATGATACGCTTTTACGACAAAACACACAAGATGCATTAATATTCAAAACAGTCAAAGGTTCATCATTCGTTACATTTAGATTTTGATTACAATTTGCCAGGTTAGAATCTAAATCTGATGCAACATGAGTTTTATTCAAATTCCTAAGTTGGTCTTCTACTTCTTGAGCGTCTAGGTGTCCTCTCTTACGTTGCAAGATCCTATTCTTCTTTTTACTTTTCCGCTTGGGTCTGCTAACGCTAGTAGTGGAGACTAGTCCTGTAGAAGTGGAGGTATCAACATTAGTATTAAGAACAACCGTTCCTTTTTCCGTTTTGTCTAATTTATACATTCCTGGTGCTATCACCGTGGTGTCAACCATCTTTCCTTTCTGAAGTAGCCTAACTTTCTCTTTTAAATCGATGATGATGTGATTTTTATCCTGAATTTCAGACTCGAGTAAACCATTGCAATATTTGATGTCATCGCGGTTTTGTTGCCATTCGGCATTTTCGATTTTTAAGTCCGCAATTTCTTTTTCATATTTGAGACACAAACTTTTGAAAGACTCAATGTTTTTGCAAAGCTGACACGAGTTTGAAACATTTTGACTTTGAAGTTTCAATTCCTTATTAAGACTCTGAGCTTGACACCAATCAAGCTTTTGTTTGAGTTGAAAAATTTCTTTTGAAAACTGTTTTGTCACATCATTATTCTTTTTTCTCAACTTATCATTTTCCTGTTTAAGTGTCTCAATTTCCTCATTCAACAAATTATTATCAACACAAAGATCATCCATAAGCATAGAAGTACCAGATTTATAGAGATCATTCATGATAACAGACAAAATATCAGCATTGAGAACTTGTTCCAAGAGTCGATCAGCATCATTTTTGAAAACTCTAGTTCTTTGCTTTTGAACCAAAATTTCTTTTTCAGTTTCATTGAAAACGTTTATCATATGTTTGACCTCCTTTTGAAGTTCCTGATCCCAACGTGTAGCACATAGACGGAGGTGTTGAACAATTGGCTTCATTTGTTTTTGAAAAATATCTCTCTTTTCTCGCTCGTAAGCGGATTGAAAAGTTTCAATTTTTATTTCAGAATTACATTCAATTGTTTCCTCCAAAATTTTGATGTCTTCCATAAAGGTTTTGAAATAATTTAAGACACGAACATTTTTTGGTAAGGGTGAAAGTTCACCGGATGATGGTAAAGGACCATTTATTTGTGCTACAGTTTGGACAGGGGCTGCATTAGAAGATGAAACATATGACTCTTCGATAAACCATGATTTCTCAGGTAAGTCTTTTTGAGTAACAAATTTAATTGGAGCATTTGAATAGTCATATGGTGTCCAATATTGAACATTACTCATTTTTGACCGACTCTCATCTTCAAGTTCTTCTTCTTCCTCAGTATCAAAAACAACAGCACGCACAATTGTATCATCAAGCAAATAATCCATACTGTAAATTTTAGGAATTTCTTTGAATGCTGTGTGAAGAAACATTGAATTGTAATCGCCAAGTGCAAATCCTGTACCGGGTCTCGGTTTTAAAGTAAATTTTTGAATTGTTGTGACAGAGTTCCCGTGTTTGTAAACAATGTTACGAAATTCTTTGAGTTGTTTTTCAAGATCAACAATATCACCGAGTAAGTCGTCTATATACTTCCTTTTTCGTATTTTATGTTCACAAAAGTCTTTTTGACAACTTGACAATTTTGTTTCTGTTTTTGAAAGTTCTGTTTGAAGACGTTCAACTTGCATTTTCAATTCACACTTTTCACTTTCAAGTTTCGAAATCAACTTTCCGTTTGACTCAATTAAATCTTGCATTTTGCGTTGAAGATCTTGTTCTTTATTGTAAGAATCCTGAAAAGCATTTTCAAAACTTTTTGCATTTTTAATCTTTTCGTCCTGATTTGAAAGTTGAATTTTATAACATTCAATATCTCTTGCAAGTGACGCATTTTGTTCTTTTAAAACTTTATTTATTTCGTTGCATTTTATTATTTGCAATTGTTGAGCATCCAGTTGTTTAGATAACAATATTAGGTCAGGGTCTGGATCAAATGATGGTTCATGTTGTTCTAAATTATCATGTTCATCATTCTCAATAGGATCATCAAATGAAACAACTGTGTCATCATCGAATATGACAACTGTGCTTATTTGTTCATCTTTTTGAGATGATGAAGATGATTTAGATGGAACAACTTGTGCCATATCTGATTCATAAGCAGAAGGTGAGACTATTTCATTAATAAAGCATTCATTGAGGTCATGTACCTGAGACAAGCCGTCAGTGTCATACACTGGACCTGAATCATTGAGCTTAAGTTCCTGCATGTTGGCCATAAGCATCACAGCTGCATTAGCTTCCAGATCTTCCATGTCATCATCATTGTTCACATTTGCCATGAAGTTGTTATCTTGTTCAGGGAAATGTCCGTCTTTTTCATCTTGAAGAGCCATGAGTAATGCCTGCTTGTGAAACTTACTACCGCGAGTTCTCGGTTTGGGACATGCTGTAGCTATATGACCTTGCTCATTACAATTGTAGCACCAAACTGCATTCCCTGAGTTGGAGTTCCTTGTTGCAACTGAGTCAGACCTTTGTTGAGAAGATCCGGAGTTGTTCTTGAACCCCGTATTGTTACTAAACCTCTGATCATTCCCATAATTTCCGGAAGAATTTCCTGAACCAAATCGACCATAATTGCGATTCTGAATTTCCACTCTTCCATCATGGACAACCGCTTGATTCCTTGTATTCGAAGATGACCGTTGACGGTTGTTTGTTTTGTTGGAGAATTTGCTGAAAGCACGAGCAATAAGAGCAAGTCCCTGATTCAACGTATTAAAGTCATCATCGTCATCCTCATTGGAGTTGGAGTAGTACACAGCATCATTGTTGTTTAACGGAACAAGTTGAGTAGAAGTATTCTGTAGGGATGAATCATAAGGGACCATTTGGTTCGAGGTGGAAGATTGTGGATAACTGAAGTAGTTCTGCTCTTGAACATATGCATGATTAGACATTGGTGGTGGAGCGTAGGAAGACTGAGCTACGAGAGCCAAAGAATTTGGTGTAGAAGTTGGTGTGTATCCTCCTCGTAGAGCTCGATCTTTTTCCACTTCAGGTTCATGGTGTTTCAGAAAATCATACAACAAACCATATGGAGCATCATGCAAATTCTTTGTTTGACGAACAAATGTCACATATTTATGCCAATCAGGGCCAAGACTACCAACAAATTTGGAGTTCACAGCGATCCTTGGTACTGTGATTTTGTGACGTTCCAGATCATTAACCACATTTGTGAAACGATGATAGTAGGATTCAAGTGACTCTCCAGGTTCAATTGTGATGTCAGTGTATTCCATGTATAGCTTGGATTCCATGTCATCTTTGTTCAATTGAGTGCCTTCCATAAGGAGATGAACGTGTTCCCACATAGCTTTGGCTGTTTTCTGAGCATCGACACTTCGATAGATCGGATTAGGTATACCTTGAAGTATATAAGCCATTGCATACTGATCAGCTTCACGATGTAGTTTCTGTTCTTCAGTGAGTGCAGATTCTGGAAGGGGTCTATCACCAGGAGGACGTGGAGGATCAGCATGTGGATCACCAGCTTCAAATCTAGTTGGCCACTCAAATGGTCCTTCAAGTATCACTTGCTTCAAGAATTTCCCATGAGGTTTCTTTAGCTCAACAAATCGTAAGAATCGACTTGACCATTGAACATAGTTCCCAGGTGTAAGCATTGGAGGTGTTTCAAGTGATCCTGCCTCATGTCGGGATTGTTGAGTTGTAATAACTTCACACATTCTGTCAAACCAGTGAGGTTGTTTGGAGGAAAGCTGAGTGGTTTTTTGTGGCACTTGATATGTTTGTTGTTGAGGAATGATCTGATGTTGTTGCATCATTAGGTAATGA
Source organism: Artemisia argyi (assembly GCA_030686995.1). Classification (NCBI taxonomy): domain Eukaryota; kingdom Viridiplantae; phylum Streptophyta; class Magnoliopsida; order Asterales; family Asteraceae; genus Artemisia; species Artemisia argyi. The sequence continues at coordinate 95,614,633 of CM060688.1, forward strand.
TGTAGTGGATTGTATGTTTGTCTTTGAGAAGGTTGTTGATTCATTTGGTGCGGAAGGTAATGTTGTTGCTGATACTGCTGAGGTTGTTGTTGCTGAGGTGGATGTTGCTGAACATGAGGAAAGTAGTGATTAGGTGGTTGAGACATCTTAGAACACTTGTGTAGAAATGGATCTTGTAGAAAGTGTAGATTAAACCAAGTATCGAAAAACTTAGCACAACTTCAATGATTGCGAAAAAACTGTCAGGTTATCGAGAAACAAGGTTTGCGATAATAGGATTGCGAAACTGTCAGATTATCGAGAAACCAGGTTTGCGAAACTTTTAGGTTTTCGAAAAACTTTGAGATTTCGAAATAATCAAGGTTTTGCGAAACTTCGAATGTTTTCGAAATAGTAGGATTTCGAAACTTTTGATAAGTTTGCGATAACTTTGTATGATTTCGAAAAAATGAGTTTTCGATAAATCACCAAGTTTACGAAAAAACAGTTTTCGAAATTATACAATTTCGAAAACTTTCCCAAACGTCGAAGTACTTAACTTTCTTATACAAGAAAGAAAATACTGAGTCCACACAAACGAAGTCGAGGTAATGCACGTTGAGAAGATCTCGATAACTTGTAAGTTTTTGTTTTTCAAAGAAAGCAATCCTAAAACTCGTTTTTATTTCAAGATTCTTGTACTTTTAGGTGTAAAATGAAGAGATCTTTAAGAAAGTTGAAAACTTTAAGAACTTTTCAAATTATATAAAAGATTGTGAAAAATAGTACAAGTAACCTAGTCGAATTTTATAAGGAAAAATGTGAACTTTTTTTGTTTGTTTTGATTTGTAGCACAAGTTTGTAAGCAAATATGTGATAAAAACCAAGAAACAAGCAAGAAAGTACAATAGTTTCTTATAAAATTCGAATGAAAAAACAAGTTTAAGAAGAAACTTAATGAAAAAACAAAAGCTACACCTTCATATGGCGAATGATACCACTTGTTAGGTCACCATTTAGTAAACACAAGTATAATGATGAGAGAAATGAGATGAGAATGAGAGTGGGATGATTATGAGAAATTTGAGAAAATGAAATGCAAGAGTTTCCTTAATGTTTTCAAATAACCAACCAAGTATTACATAGACCTAAGGCTTCTATTTATAGGGAAGGAGCTAGGGCAACATTCCCACTCCTTCCTTTCATGAATTTCGTATGGGCTTAAAGCCCATGGACTATTATACTTAAGCCTAGTAAACTTGTAACATTACATAAGTGTAAGTAATAAATAACTAAAGCAACCTATTATTACAAATGACCGAGACTTCACAAAATAGTAAAACTTTGGTTCTAACAATGTATTTTGAAAACAAACAAGTACCTCCTCTTTTCATGCTCACTCACATCCATATTTTATACATCTAGGAAAGTACTACACCATTTTAAAACTCCATTTCACAAGTACCATTTCATTTTAAAATCTTAAAACCCACGTTTTCTTTGAAAATGAAGATGTCGACACAATAGAAATAAAGACTTTGAGTAACATGTTTCCTCTTACACTTCAGGACTTTTGAATACACGTAACAATCCCATCTCATTAAATTTAGACACTAGGATACACTAGGTACCATATATAAACACCATGCATGCATGCTTTCGTTTTTCATTTACGTGCAATGCAAAAACTCATCAAAATTACTAAGTATTGAGTCTAGTCTTGGGTCGAAGCACTTGGGTAGGATTTCAAGGCAAATCATGTGGGTTTAGGAGGAACACGTCATTGTTGTGAACCTTGGTCGAGTCTACACTCACGTTACACACTCATTCTACACTCTCCTCGACTCTACATCTCGTTTACCCCACCATTTTGGTGTAGTAAGTTCCCAAACGACTCTTTTCAATATTTAGCTAAACATACATTTGCATTATTTTCGTACACGACACAAACAAATGCACCTTATTACTCGTAAATTTAATAAACGACACATACATATTTTACATTCGTCTATATATTTTCCACCTCAACAATCAAGTTATATAAAGATTAGAACCTAAAAAGTTATGTACAAACTATTTTTGGATACATTTCTAACGTATACAAACAAGTCTTGAAAACTCTTAAATTTTTCTAAGTCTTTTTTTTATAAAAACTCGTTCCATGCTACGCTTAAAACGCATGTATATCTTTAAAATCTACTTAACGAGCATGTTGTTTTATTTCACGAACCAATCGACCCCTTAACAAACTATCACTTTCATATAGGACCTTAGTAAAAATACTTACGTTTTAACATAGTAAATGACCAAAAGCAAATCGACATAGGAACCAGTTTTGAAAACTAATGACCAACGACTGGGTCTTAAGGCCCAATCAGCCAAAAATAAGCCGATCGTATAAGCTATGGCAATAAGCTGTTTAGTAACATTTTCATGGTCCTAACCTTAGTCCAAAACAAAGCCCAAAACCCTCGTAGGCCCATTGGATCTAAAAACCTTAACGGGCCTTAGATTTTTCATTAAAAGCCCATAAGCTATAAAAATAAGCTTTTCGACAAATAAGCTGTTAGGAAAAGTAAATAAGCTATTTTTAAACTAATTAAGAAATAAAAACACTAAGTTTTGAAATTAGTGAATTTTGGACTAAATTTGCAAATTTTATAAAATTCGGGTCAAAAGTGTCAATTTTACAAAGTTGGGGTGAAAACTGTCATTTCGTAAATTTAAGGATTAAAAACTGATTTTTTAAACTTTTGGGTGAAAAGTGTAAGAATTATAAAGTTTTGGACGTAAAACGTAAATATATTTAATTTTGGATTAACGGCGTAACGCTAACGCCGTTAGGGTAAAAAGTGTAAATTTTTGGAAAAGACAAGGGCCATATACAAAAATTAACATTTTTATTTTTACTTTCCTTTTTTACGATTTCACGTCACGATGTTACATTATATTTCAAACTATTATTATTATTATTATTATTATTATTATTATTATTATTATTATTATTATTAAACTTTACGTTATATATATATATATATATATATATATATATATATATATATATATATATATATATATATATATATATATATATATATATATAACTAAACTAAACGTACGATATACTATAAAACCAAAAGTTTTACTATCGTTAAATTAACAATTCACGTATTCAAAAACTACTCGCGATTAAAACATTAAGACTATCAAATACTAAAACTTGCCATATATTATCTAGGTCGTGTGTGGAGCCGTTTCCTTTTTGCAAACTGAGTATCGATATTTTATCACTAAACCACTAAGGTGAGTTCATAGCCCACTTTTATAAAACTGTTTTCGTGGGGAGATACATGCTTTAAAATCTGAACACAAGTATTTTCTTATACTATGCCTGAAATTGTTATTGCTTAAGTCCCTTATTGCCAAAAGCCCCTCATATCATGAGCCTTAGTCACCCAGAGGGTGAACGTAAATAATTGTGGATAGATCTATTAGGGATTGACAATCCCCGTTTGAGCGTTGAGAAAACTACCAAACGCACTTTATTTGAAATCTAATAGGTTACTGGCAAGGACCTATCCCGAGGGTCCCTGTTACTATAATCCATCATTTATGATGAGATCTGTTAATCGGATGAGTGTCATGAGCTTAATGCAATAATAAATGATTTTTAACTTATAATTGTAAATCGATGCAATTATCACTATCGCTTGTGTTCAACTACTAAACTTAAACCTATGAATATCACTCAACTTTTGTTGACTTTTAGCATGTTTATCTCAGGAAATTAATGCGAAGGAGCTCAAGGCATGGAGACGGCACTAAACCCCTATATGGGTGTTAAATAAAATGTTTTGTCATTCGCTTTTAATAACTCATATCTTCTATGATAGGTTGAAACTAATGGAACAACTTTGTATTTGAAAACTTGCTTTTAAATGAATGATAAACATAACTTTAAAACGTCTCTTTGAGTCGTTTTCTATGACGTTGACTTCGATCCTCTAAGTACTACCCCACAAAGTCTTCCGCTGCTCTAGTTGAATTTTAGGGGGTGTTACAGAAAAGTACAATAATAAAGTTCGAGATGTTTCAACTCCATACGAGAGTAAAGTTGGGTTGGCAACGTCTAGTTCACCATACCAGTTTCGAATTGTGAGCTCCTCAATTCCTTCCCAAGCCAAAAACAAAATCCAATCATGAATCTCTTCATAATTCAAGTCGTCTTGTCCATACAGCGTTTTGGGCTCTATGGAGAAGATAAACCTTCTTATGGGACCTTTAAGCTGAAGTAAAAGCCTACTAACATGCCTCTCATCAAACTCATTTGTTAAATAATAAAAGAAACCTTATCAACTATGACATCGGTGAGCAAACTCTACTTAAACCTCCAGCTTCTCGCTAAACTATCGGTCCTCACCGCATCTTTTATTGGCAAACGATTCATAATATTAGTGATCACGTTATCTGGCATGTTGCTGATATAATCTGGCATATTAGTGCTAACATTAGCTCCAAACGACATGGTATTGTTGGAATTTGAGCTCTAGAAATGAGGATTTGGTTTTTGATTTTCAGGTTATGGTTTGGATAAGGGTTTGTGTAATTATGGTGTGTATATGAGTCTGGTGGCTAGGTTTATTGGTTCGCGCACCAAAAATGTTAGTTTTATAGACATTATAATAATAGTTGTGTGTTAGGATCGAACTCGAGATCACGGGATTGCACACAATACGTATGAAGAGTAAAAGAAATAATTATTTATAAATGTTATACGTAATTATTAATAAACATAAAACTAGTAACGACCGTTAGTATTTAACGGAGAATGACTAACGACCGTTAGACGAAGATTAGGAAAGTAATACTAATGAATATTTGGAAACAAGGGAAGGTTCCGGAATCCCCTTGGGGGGTTCTCAACTGATTGGCCAAGGGAGGTTTCCACCTCCTTTGTGCCTTGAGCTCCAAGTAAACATTAGTATAAATACAAACCCAAGATTCATTGTTTCTCATAACTTGTACACACACATCTTGGTGTTTTTTCTCTCCTTCTCTTGTCCCATAATCGATCCATCAAAACAATCCCATAAGGGATTCGATTTTCATTGATCAACAAAGTTTTGTGTTTAATTACTTGCATAACTTTTACTTAAATTAGTACGTGTGTACAAGAATGCGATTCAAACACACTATTGTTTGATTCTTGGATTGAATTACAAAAAAGGTAAGGGGTAATTCTTATAATCCATTTAAACCCTAATTAGGGTTCTTGATTTGAAGATTGCAATTGATTCTTGTTCGGGCTAGAATCACAAAGGTACGTTTACTATTTAATATTGATTAATTAATTACATGTTATATGATCTTGTTATAATTGCTTCCGCTATGCTCACTTGATGTGTTTGGTTTATTTTATATGAATTTCATGATATCATAATTCCAACAGTGGCATATAAAGCCGTTATAATGTGTAATTAATTATCGAAACGCATAAAAATTGAATCTTGATTCGTTTAGTTACATATTTTTAGGGTTTTTTTATTCTTAACCCTAATTTTTTTTGGGTCGATTTAGACCTAATTAGGGTTTAGGGTTTTGGTTTTGATTTTTTAATATGATTAGAAACCCTTGGATGTCATGTTATTTGTTATGCGTTTTAGTAAACGATCTTGGTGCAATATGTTAATTGTTAAGCTTAATCCATGGAAAAGTGCATATTTGCATGGATTTTATTATGTGATAATTTAAATGGTTTAAATTGAATATATGAATTAATTGTTAAGTTATATCGAAACATGTAAATTTATTAATAGATGTCGAATTGGGGAAGACTCTAATACTTAGTAATCAATTATATGCTATGTGGTATTTGTTTAATTTTGGCTTACGCAATCGATTTATCGATGTATGTGGCTCTTTTTCCTAGAAGAAGAAAGCCTTAATTAAATAAATACATTATACACCTAGATTTGATTATTAATAGGACTATTGAATAAGATTTGCATGTGGCTACATGTTTTATACATATTTAATTGTTATGTTATGTTTATGTTTATTTGGTTGTTTATTTTTTTTATTTTATATTACTTGTTTTTTGTTTATTATTATGTTGGACATGTTTATAAACGAAAAAGGGTAATTTTTTGAATAGAAAAATAATACGGACTGAATAAATGGCGAAATTGTTTTGGTTTTAAGAGTAAATTTCAAAGGATTGGTTGATTGATGTTTTTGTACATAGTGTGCGAAATGCGGACCGAAGGTTGCCATACAATGCACTTGTAGAGAGGGGTTATTAAAGACCATGCACCTACCGGTTCTCTACAACTGCTTGTGTGCCGACTCTAGACTTACTTATATCACTATATTACATACACTGTCATCTTAAGGGTGAATTAACCACAATTCCACAATGATTATCCGAAACACTAAGCTTTCAGGCTTATGCAAAAGTACGATATAGTGGACGATAATTGTTGGTAATTCTTTAATTGGTGAACCCGATACCTCAATCAATACTTTGTTATTTTACTCTTAGCAAATTGGTAATAAAAATGTTTTGTAAAACCAATGTTATGAAGTTGTATGCATGCTTCTTCATACATTATTTTGATCACGTCAAAATTAATACCCTTATAAAATTAAGTAAAATGCCATCTAATTAAGAACACTTGAAGTTGTAATTTACGTCATGTGAGAACTTGGCGAGACTGCAATGGAGAGGTAAATTTCATAAATTCATTGCTAGCAGATCAACTGATGTGATGGATTTGTGAGTTTACTGTTTTTAAGTTAGACGACTTAAATTGAGTAGGAAGTGAGATCTTGGACTCAAGGCATTAAGATGGGGATTAAACATGCTGACTCCTCCCAAACCAACCAGTCAGCCTTGTGAAGCTGTTAGGCCCACCTGGGAGAAAGTGCAAGTTAATATTGACCGTGGAAATATAGGGAAATCCCCGGATCGTTAAATCCCAACGAGATTGAAATTGTATTTGTAAACGGATAGGAAAGTGAGTGGCACTGAGGACAGTAACCAATATGATTTGAGAGTTGATTACACTACTGATTGCTTGATATTTGGAAAATATGAAATTATAACAGAAATACAGAAATAAACACAAAATCAAATAATCAGATAACAGACAGAGAAAAGTGGTATTTAACAAGTTACAAACTACAGGGACTAAAAGTGAAACTTTTGAAAACTTAATATTAAAGAAAATAGAAAATGAATTTGAAATTATGAAAATGATTATTATAATATTTAATTACTATTTAATTAATAAAACTAATTAAAATCTAATTTAAAACTTAATTTAAATTAACTAAAAATTACAACTATTACAAATAAACTTAAAAACTTATAACAATAATTTCTAAACCTAAATAAGAACTTGAAGAAAGTATAAAAAATGAAAATAAATATTTTTGTCTTTTTATAAGTATTTTATTAATTAATAACTATTTAATTTAATTAAACTATTTTAACTATTTTAAATTACTATTAATACTAAAATACCTTAGAAAATTATGATAAAATTTATAAAACTATTTAAACACTACAGGAATATTAAAAAATTATAAAAACTTGCTAAAAATTATATTTAAGCTAATTGACTAATTAATTACTTATTAATTAATTTTAAGCTAATTTAATTAATTTAAATAAGAAAATTATAAAATGAACAGTGGAAATTATGAAACTATTTTTTAAAAATCTTAACTACTTTATAAAACTTAGGAAAAATATAAAATTCTACTTTAGTTAATTAAAATTAAATAAATCTATTTAATTACTAATATTACCTATTTATTTATTTAAACTAGTTTTAAATCTAATTAATAGTAAACTGCTTAGGAAAATTCTAAGAAAATTATTTTAACTACTTTAAGGTGCTAAATAATTTATAAAATTATAAAATTGGACAAGTGCTTATTAATAAGCTAAAATGAAAATTAATTAGATAATTTCAATTAAATAGAAGCTATCACTATTTTTATGTTTGCTTTTTCTGGTTTTTATTTTATAAAACTATTTAAATACCTAAATAATGAAACTTTAATAAAGATAACTACTCTGGAAATCAAGAATAAGCACTGAGAGTACTTATTAGCTTAAACAGTTGACTAAGGTTGACCAAATGAAGAAATAAGCTAAACTGAGGTTATGTGGGGTCCACTATGGTGAAATCTAATTTATCTAAGTTATTTAAACCTAATTAAGATAAATATGATGAGATAAGCTCCTAGGATAAGCTGAAAATCCCAAATAAGCACTTGCTTATTCTTCTTCTGACTCAGAAATGGGACAGAGATTGGTGGCAATTTAAGGTGGGGTCCACTGGTCTATAGGTCAGACTAATGGTCAATATTTGAACCTGGGTAGGAGGGGGGTTGTAATAAGCTAGGTTTGAGATGTGGGACCTACTAGTGTGGGCTGCAGCCACCACTTAAGTTGGTGGTGTGGTGGTGGTGTGCTGATGTGCAGGGCAACTGATTAGGACTTATGACTTTGTGAAAAGTTGCTTAAATGATCAAATAAGCTCTTACACATGAATACTAACTTGAAATAAGACTAAAAGCACAAATAAGCACTCTGGATAAGCCAGGAAATCCAAATAAGCACTTATCACAATCCTGACAACCAAACAGGCCTGAGGGTGGTATTTTGGACCTCTGTGGGGTCCACAAGGGTGAGGGGAGGTTCAAAATGAACCCTGACTTTTCAAGTACACCTGTCAAGCTTTCAAATAAGCCAATAAGCAGGGCTTATGGCTTATTAAGGAACTCTGGGTGGGGCTTGGTAAAAAGGATCACACACTGAGTGGTCAGTGTAAGGTTTTTGAACACAGGTCACAAGCTAGGTCAAATTAGTTATACTACAATAAGCTAATGGCTAAATTAAACCTGGATGTCAAAAGCTGGACTAATAAGCTATAAATTAAGCTAATGGTTGAGATGTGGGGTCCACTGAGTTGCACACTAGGGGTCTTGGTATTTTACTTAAAACCTGTGCACAGGGGAACCTATTGCCCTGCAAGTGTGTTTGGAGGTCTGTGGGGCCCAGTATAAAAATGCTAAAAATATAAGCTGTATGGGAACTTAAACTAGAGGTGGTAGACTACTAAACCTGAAAAGCACAAAGTGTAATTCTTAACACATAAATCTACAAAAATCTCCTAAGATTTGAGAAAATCTGATAATGGTAATTTTGACTTTTGATGAAAATGAACTAGGTTGACTAATTTGGATTTCTAATGATCACTACAGATTTAATATGTTATATTAAGCTATTGTAAGTCTAAAATAAGCTAGATGAATTACTTATAAGCTATTGGGTGGGTTTTTGAGACAAATATCCTTGACAGTTAACTGTCAAGGAATTTAGAGTTGGATTTTGACTTTATCACTAATGACCTATTTATTTTATGCTTAATTTGTGATACTTGGACCTAAACAAACATGTCTGAACCAGAAGCAATAACTATAATACCCTTAAAGTCAATGGATCCTACTGATCCAAACACACTCTAATCTAGACTGTTTTGAGTTTTGTGAAGTAAATGGTTACAAGAGCTTATGCTACTGATCCATACTAACTTATTATGATATATGAGATCTAATTAAACACTTAGAAACAGATTTTAACCACAAATATGCAAGAACACAAAATAAGCTATGTTGACTGATTGATTTTTTTTTTTTTTTTTTTTTTGCAAATATTAATTCCAACAAACAAGATACTATTTTTATGTTATACTATCACTAACTAAGTCTGAATAAGCATTAATAAGCTGAAAAAGCAAGCAATAAGCAGAGCAATAATACAAAAGTAAAAGAGAGAATTTTGATAACTTACAAGTAAGCTTTCCTGCTCATAACCAAGAACCAATAACCAAGAACCTTTCCTAACATCCACCAATGGATACTAACCCAGATTCCATAGCTTCTTGCTTCCAATTCACTCTTGAAACCCAGAAATCAAAAACAAATGTCACAGTTGACTTTCTTTGACCAATTTGTAATTTGTGAGATTTTTATATTAAACTGATTGGTAACTTACTAAAAGCTTTATTTGAGCTTATGGGAGCTTATATGAGCTTACTCAATCCATGAATCCATACAGTAACAACACACAGCTTATTGAGATTATTGATATGAAATTGAAAATGGCACAACTTAAGATAATAACACAAACTTGAATTTTATTAACTTAAGAGATTACTAATACACTGAGAACACTTAAACTTAAACTTGAAAGCTTAAAATTACACTTGAACTTTTGAAAATATTAATACGACATACAATTATGAAAAATAAACTAGGTATCTTTCTTCTCTGCTTTTCTTGGTCTTTATAGGCTTCAATTAGGTTTAGAAACCTCTTCTGATCCTTTCCCACTTCATCTGAGCCATCCATTTAGTCCAATTGATCATGATCGTTCAAACTTGATTTTGGCGCCAAAGTCCTCCACGTTAACGTGGAGGCAAAGGGTTGCAATTAAAGAACTTTGGGAGCTTGTGGAGGTGTCAGGGGGCAAGGGGAATGTTTGGAGACCAAGTTGGGATTTTATGGAAGAAAACAGAGGTAATGGTGTGGTTTGGAGTGAAAAGGAGTAGAGAAGGCATTAAATGCCTATCTGGTTTGGTGTATGAGGTGGAAGGGAGTTGGTGGTGAGCTGGAAAGGTGAGGTGGTGGTGGTGAAACCACCTGGTTTTGGTGAATGCAGGGGTGAAGGTGGGGGATGAACAGTGGTTGGCGGTTTTGAGTAGTCAACGCTGGTCAGCGCTGGTTTAAAATAAAAAAGGGTGCTGGGCTTTTTTTCTTTGGGCTTGGGGTGTGTGGGCTGGGTTTGGTTTTGGATTAATAAAATAAAAAGGGGTCCGGTTTGGTTTTGGATTAATAAAATAAAAAGGGGTCCGGTTTGGTTTAAGTGAACAAGGACCAAAATTGTAAATTTGGCAAAGTTGAGGGGCTGAACATGTTATTTTCCCAAAGTATTTTTAAGGACTTAACTTGCCAAATTTAATAAACCAAGGACTATTTTATTTATTTTTCCATTTAAAAACACCCAGGGACCTTTTCTGCAATTTTTCAAACTCCAGGGACCTTTATTGCAAATTTGGATTTTTAAGGGATTAAACTTGTAATTTCTCAAAATGTTATCAAAATTGTTCCATTTTGTCATTCATGCATAGTACAAGGGTATTATTTGTAAATTTTCCATTTTTGAGTACCCAGGGACCATTTTGCCAATTTTGTAACTTGAGGGGTAAAAATTGCCAGTTTGTGTAAACTTTTATCCAGGGATGTTTTGTGAACATTTTTGAGTTCCCAAGGACTTAAGTTGACTTTTTATTTATTTAAAACCTTCAGGGACTAGTTTTGTCAATATTTGAAACTTGAGGGACTGAAACTGCCAATTATGCAAACTTTGTACGTTTTTAATTTGTTTTTGCATATTTTGTATTTGAAACATATAAAACACTTTTCTAAGATATTTTAAGTATTATGATGCATTTTTGAGTGTTTTTGTATGTTTTGGCAGTTCAGATTGGTACAAAATGATGAGTATTTAGACACTCATCAATCCCCCACACTAAACTATTGCTAGTCCCTAGCAATCTATTTGAGAAAAAATTAATGGATTTTAACTCTTTACCAAAAGCCATCACTTCTGGAGTAGCCAGGTGTAAGAACTGTGGCACACCTGATAACCGTGTGATTTTTAGCAAACCACCAGCTGTCAACGGATTTGATTAGTCTTTACCAAAAGCCGTTTGCTTCTGGACTAGCCAACTCTTGATGGAATAGTCAACATCTTGGTGAGCTGATTACCAATTATGGTTTTTCCACGGCCTTTACCACAAGCCATAATCTTGCGGGCTAGCCAACTCATTTGTTTTGGGGGAGTTGAGGAACCGTACAATTTTTGGCAAATTGCAAGCCATCAACGAATTTGAGATGTCTTTACCAAGAGCCGTTTGCTCCTGGACTAGCCAATCCTGTTGTGGGTTAGACATGGAGGATTGATACCATTATTTGCATTTCTAAGTGTGAAAAAACTGGTAATTTTGATCAAATGGGGGTTCTTGATGGAACATGTGTTGTAATTTGCATTCGTGAGAACACTCCCCCACACTTAGAACTGAATATTGCCCTCAATATTCACAGTACTTGGTGTCCCACCAAGACTTAGAACGTAAGAAGATAATATTATTAACCGTTTATTTTACTCTATTTACATACAAACTCACTTTTTTCTTTTTATATGTCTTATACCATTTTTTTTTTTTTTTTTTTTTTTTGAAAAAATATTTTACATATGTACAACATGTGGTTCGTCTCCCCCATACTAGGGTGTTAGAAAAGAGAAAGAAATCAGAAATATGAGTGAAAACCCATATTGCTATGCTTTTGATTACCGAGTCACTAGCTTGACTCGACCTCGAATTGATTTGTCCATGAGGTAGCTTGTTTTTGATTCCCGAGTCACTAGCTTGACTCGACCCCGAATTAAAATTGTCCTTGGGGAAATGGAGTGGAATTGCCACTCAAAGATTGGGTGAGAAATAGGAGTGGGATTTCCACTCACAGAATTATGAAATGATAAGATAAAGGAGATTTTTTTTTTTTTTTTTTTTTTTTTTATCTTTTATAAATGTTTTTGTATTTTTAGATTTGTATATACAAAAGAAAGAAAATTCCTAACAACCGCCCCTTGAAAGGGAATCTGGGTTTGACAGAGCTCAGTAACTGAAAACAGCCAACAACCAAATGTTGTAACTGAGGGGCTAATCAAACTGGGCAAGTTGTGTGCATAGGAAAAATGTTTTTGTATTTTATATTGTTTATGAAATAATATAATATATGTAATCACTACCTCCCAGGCTTGTGTCAGGTTTACCACGCAAGCTAATCACTTGTGAATGATTAACTGTAATAAATTTGTCCTGACAGCCCGGAAGTTGAATGATAAAGTATAATATACATACAAGGATAGAAATTTGAACAAAATACAAAATTCATTATTTATTATTATTATTATGTACATGATACTAGTGTTTTTGATTTCCGAGTCACTAGCTTGACTCGACCCCGAATTTATTGGTCCATGGGGTAAGTTTGGAGATCCGGGACAACCATTGGTTGTATGTCCCCTCCAAAATAGTGTTTTAGCCGATGTCCATTTACTTTAAAATTGGGACCGTCGGGTTGCAATAACTCAACAGTTCCATATGGGTATACTTTGGTTATAGTAAATGGTCCAGACCAACGAGTTTTTAGTTTACCCGAGAAAATTTTCAACCTTGAATTGAAAAGAAGAACTCTGTCACCAACGTTGAAAACGCGGTTCTTTATTTTAGAGTCATGTATCTTCTTAGTCTTTTCTTTATAGATTAAAGAATTTTTATAAGCTTGATCACGTAATTCATTTAGTTCGTTTAGTTGAACTTTACGGTGATCACCCGCTGTCTGAAGGTCGAAATTTGCATGTTTTAAGGCCCAATAGGCCTTATGTTCTAATTCAATCGGAAGATGACATGCTTTCCCGTACACTAGCTTATAAGGAGTACACCCAATGGGTGTTTTGTAAGCAGTGCGGAAAGCCCATAATGCATCGTCCAGCTTATCCGACCAAGAGGCACGGTTTTCACCAACCGTCCTCTCGAGAATTCTCTTTATACCCCGATTTGAGACCTCCACCTGCCCACTTGTTTGGGGGTGGTATGCTGTAGAAAGACGGTGAGTTACACCATATTTCAGCATTACTCTCGCAAATTGTTCATTGCAAAAGTGAGTACCACGATCACTGATAATGGCACGAGGAGTCCCGAATCTGGCAAAGAGAGATTTTAAAAATTTACAAACTACTCGGGCATCATTGGTGGGTAAGGCTTTTGCCTCAACCCATTTTGACAGATAGTCGACAGCGACGAGTATATACTTATTCCCTCGTGAAGACGGGAATGGCCCCATAAAATCAATGCCCCACATATCAAATATTTCACAGACTTGGATGGCGTTTTGCGGCATCTCATTCTTTTTAGAAATATTCCCGTGACGCTGGCAAGCCTCACAGGTTTTGATAAGTTCATGGGCGTCTTTATATATCGTGGGCCAAAAGAATCCTGAATCAAACACCTTTTTGGCGGTGTAGTTTGGATTATGATGTCCCCCCGTGGGTCCATCATGACAAGCTTTAAGAATTTCCATGGCTTCTTGGCCATGGACACACCATCGGATGACTTGATCCGCACATATTTTAAACAAGTAGGGGTCGTCCCAGAAGTAATGTTTTACATCTTTAAAGAATTTTCTTTTCTGTTGGGACGACATCCCTTTCACAACGAAATTTCCCGCACGGTAATTTGCAAAGTCGGCAAACCATGGGGTGGTGGTATTATCCCGGTTAGAGATTAGATTTAGAGTCTCCAGAGGAAAAGTTTCATTTATTTCTTTTCTCTCGAGAATATCCTGATGAGGATTTTCTAACCGGGACAAGTGATCAGCAGCAAGGTTTTCTGCTCCTTTTTTATCTCTTATGAGAATATCGAATTCTTGGAGGAGCAGGACCCAACGGAGTAGTCTTGGCTTTGCATCCTGTTTAGTGAACAGGTATTTCAAAGCCGAATGGTCCGTATACACCACGCTTTTGTTTAAGATTAAGTAAGACCGAAATTTTTCGAAGGCATATACCACAGCTAATAATTCTTTTTCTGTGGTGGTATAGTGTGTTTGAGCCTCATTCATGGTCTTACTTGCGTAGTGTATTGGCTGAAAATGTTTGGTTTTGCGTTGCCCCAGAACTGCACCAATAGCATAATCGCTAGCATCGCACATAAGTTCAAAGGGTAAGTCCCAGTCGGGGGCAACAAGGATTGGTGCTTCAGTAAGCCTTTTCTTTAAAATAGAAAAAGCTTCGATGCACTCGGGGGAAAAGATAAAAGGAGCATCCTTTTCAAGAAGATGAGTCATAGGCCGGGCTATTTTGGAGAAATCCTGAATGAATCTCCGATAGAATCCGGCATGTCCGAGAAAACTCCTTATTCCTTTAACAGTGGTGGGATGAGGCAGTTTAGCAATAACATCAATTTTGGCCTTATCGACCTCAATCCCACTTTTTGAAATTTTATGGCCGAGGACAATGCCCTCTTTAACCATAAAATGGCTCTTCTCCCAGTTTAGACAAAGATTAGTGTTTTCACAACGTTGAAGCATTTTTTCTAAGTGGGAGAGGCATGAGTCGAAAGAATTCCCGATGACTGAGAAGTCATCCATAAATACCTCCATGGTTTTTCCAATCATGTCATGGAAAATAGCCATCATGCACCTTTGGAAAGTGCCTGGAGCATTGCATAACCCAAAAGGCATGCGACGATAGGCAAATGTCCCGTAAGGGCATGTGAAGGTAGTTTTATCTTGATCCTGTGGATCAATGGGAATTTGGAAGTAACCCGAGAAGCCATCAAGGAAACAATAGTACTCGTTTCCCGCTAGTCTTTCGAGCATTTGGTCCATAAAGGGCAGAGGAAAATGGTCTTTGCGGGTGGCTTCGTTAAGCTTTCTGTAATCAATACATACTCGCCACCCTGTAACCAAACGAGTTGGTATTAACTCGTTGTCCTCATTTGTGATAACCGTAATGCCACCCTTCTTTGGAACACAATGAATTGGGCTTACCCAAGGACTATCTGATATAGGGTAAATCAATCCCGCATCAAGAAGTTTGATAACTTCTGCTTTTATAACTTCGTGGATTTTTGGATTTACCCTTCTTTGATGCTGCACAGTAGGTTTAAAGTCCTCTTCCATTAGGATTTTGTGTGTACAAAAATCCGGGTTAATACCCTTTATGTCTGAGAGCTTCCAAGCAATTGCTTGTTTGTGGGACTTTAAAACCTTGAGCAGCGCGGTTTTCTCCTCATCCTTTAAGTCTTTTGCAATAATGACCGGTAACTTATCGTTACCTTCCAAGAATGCATATTCTAGATGAGGAGGCAGGTCCTTAAGTTCAACCTCGGGGAAGTCATCATTTTTTTCAACATATTTGACTTCCACCTTATGAAGTTGTGGAGGTAGAACAGGAATGGGAGAAGGATCTTTGTTCAATAACTCCTCAAGGAGAAGTATATCCCCCTCCGGGTCAATCTCTTGGTAATCAATTCCTTCGGGAACTGAATCACTTTTGAGAAAGGCCTCTAATTCCTCAAGGACGAAATCACTTCCCCCAAACGGAGTGAGGGAAGGAGAAGAATTAGTGATTATGGGATTAGAAGAAGTAGTGGGATTGCCACTCGAAAAATTATTAGCGAATCCAAAGATTTCCTGAGCATACTCCTCGGATGCAATGTCAATGACATCAATTCGGTTGACCGATTCAGCATCATAATTCGAGGAGTATCTCGAGGTTTGATCAAGGTTGAACGTTATAGCTTCATTTCCAACTCGTAACATGATTTCCTCATCGAAAACATCGATTAATGCACGCCCCGTTCTCAAGAATCCCCTCCCAAGAATGAGAGGAACTCTTGAATCAGCATCGAAATCAACAACAACAAAGTCCGCCGGAAAGTGGAACTTTCCCACTCTCACAAATACGTCCTCGGCAATACCGAGGGGACGTGAAATTGAACGGTCCGCAAGCTCGAGAGTCATGCATGTGGGACTAAGTGCCTGAAGAGAGAGCTTTTTCCAAACTGAATGAGGCATTAAGTTGATGCTTGCACCAAGATCGGCCAAGGCAAAGCATTCAACCATACCCGGGAAAGTACATGGTATTAGAAATCTCCCGGGGTCTCCTAGCTTTTCGGGAAGCTGTTTTAACAGAACCGCAGAGCAGTTCTCATTAAGTGGAGTTCGTGCCATTTCAAACATTTTTTCTTTATTGCTCAACAGGTTTTTGATTGTCGATGCGAATTTGGGCATTAAAAGAAGAGCGTCCGCGAAGCTAATATCGAAGTGTAGTTCTTGGAAAATCTAAAAGAATTTTTCCATCTGATGATTAGCTTTTTCACGGAGCTTTTGGTCTTGCAATCGTGAGGGATATGGAATTGTTGTTTTTGGGTTGGATTTTGGATTTTCAACAGGACCTTCGGTAGTTTCAAACCTAACTTTTTTAAAGGGAGTTGGGACCGGGATAACTGGAGGAGGGATGTCATTGGTACCTCCGTTATTATTAGGAAGTACCGTATCCGTAGTATCCTCAGTTTCACATTCCTCTACAGGGATAGGAGATGAGGTAGAGGGAGCTGTAGGTCCTTGGTAAGAAACTCCACTTCTTGTGGTGATCGCCTTTACATCGCCCCTCGGATTAGCGATCGTGTTGCTAGGTAAAGTTGTACCTGAGCCCGAGGGTCGATCATTTAAAGACTTCTGGAAATTAGACATTTGACTAACCAGCATTCTGTTTAGTTCTTCTTGGGATTTCATAAACTGTTTTAATAACTCATCATGTGATGGTCCAGTTGGAACAATGGCTTGATTTTGGTTTGGAAAATTTTGAGCCCGATTGTTCTGGAAATTCCCATGTTGCTGGTTGTTATTACCCTGGAAGTGGTTTTGTTGTTGAAAATTACCCTGTGGGTAATTGTTCTGACCTTGATTACGATTATAGTTCCCTTGGTTCTGATTTTGGTTAAACTGATTTTGACTAGAGATGAAATTCCCTTGGTTGTTATGACCTTGGTTCATTCGATTCTGGTTCTGATTCTGGTTAAAGTTCTGGTTCCTATTCTGAGGTTGATTAAACCCTGGTGGTCCAATATAGTTATTTGAACGGTAGCTCAAAAGGTTTCGGTCCCCTTGCGGTTGGTAAGAATTACCTCCCGTGTTATAGGAACCTTGAGCTGCAGACACGTTTTCACGAGAAAAGCCACCGGAAGCTGGGCAATCTGTGTACGTATGTGGACCACCACAAGTTTCACAACTTGGGTTAACAGTTTTGACCTGATTAGGATTATTCTGATGGATACGCAAAACTGCTGTAGATAAATCATCCAGCCTTTTAGCTAGGATTGATATTTCATTGCTTGCCGGAGTGTCTGACTTAAATGAGTCGTTCCTCTCAGCAGAGGAGTCCCAAAAATTATGATGGGCAGTCATGTTTTCGATTAAGTCATAGCACTCTTCAGGGGTCCTTTTCATAAAGGTGCCCCCAGCAGCAGCATTGATGGTGTCACGATGACGGAGTGTCAAACCATTATAAAAGGTATCAATAATGGTGACAAGAAGCATGTTATGATTAGGACACCGATCAATTGCAAGTTTGTAGCGTTCCCATGCCTCAAATAAGGACTCTTCGGGAAGCTGTCTGAAGTTGCTGATATCATTCCTCAGCTTTGTGACCATAGATGGTGGAAAATATTTGGCCAGGAATTTAGTGATCATCTCATCAAAAGTGTGGATCGAATTCTTTGGAAGTCGATCGAACCAGGAAGTTGCATGATGAGCGAGAGAATAGGGGAACAAGTATAAACGTAGGCTGTCTTCGGCGACGCCATGTTGTTTCATGCTTTGGGTGACAGTTAAAAATTTGTCGAGATGCCTGTTGGCATCGTCACCCTGCAATCCGTGGACTGGCACGTATTCTGGATCTGTTGTATCATGTGGTGTTTTAATCCAAAATCCGTGGCTCCAATAGTGAGTGGTGCAATTGGTCCACCCCTCCCTTGCATGGTAGGTTGACACAGTTCCTCCATAGTTCGGGTGTCAGGAACTGGCTCATCCTTGGGAAGGAATGGGGGCTCGTCGTTCATTTGTAGTGTGTGTTCTTCTTCAACAATACGTAACTTGGGTACGTTTTTCTTCTTTTTATTCTTTGCTTGTGAACGAGTGCGCATGCACAAAAATTAGTTTTCAACACAAGATCGAGGCAAAACTACAGCGAACTTAAACCCAATAATCACAAATGAACAGCTCCTTTAAAAAAGGTACACTATTCACAAGGATACAATGGTAAGTTTTTAATCTTTTAGGTTTGGGAACTTATTATGTTCACACCCCCAGTTGGTAGGTGTTCTGCCTTGGTTTGCGGTAGTAAACTTTTATGTAATTATATTCACAGTAAAATGCTTTTGGCTTTTCGTGTATGGGTGAAAAAACTTGGACAATATTTTTGAAACTGATTCGTTAACCGAAATCGTTCCTTTAAGATTACTCGCAGGCTGGCGGGAGGAAATAAATGGATCCCTCTTAAGTTCGCAATTTAATGTCAGAACTTACCTTAAACCAACTGTATAGGTTGTAATCGTAAAGATACGAAGTAATTTAACTTCACAGTTTTGTTTTGTTGTTTATGATTTGTTTGGTGTTGTTAACACTTCAGGAGAAATGTTAATGAACGTTTTCAGATATGATTTTGCTTTTCTTAAAAAATTTACAAAGTGGTGATATTTGTACAGGAGGGTTTTTGAAAACCACTAAACTTTTACCGTTTTGAAATACGCAACAACCTCCCCGGCAGCGGCGCCAAATTTTGACTCCTCCCAAACCAACCAGTCAGCCTTGTGAAGCTGTTAGGCCCACCAGGGAGAAAGTGCAAGTTAATATTGACCGTGGAAATATAGGGAAATCCCCGGATCGTTAAATCCCAACGAGATTGAAATTGTATTTGTAAACGGATAGGAAAGTGAGTGGCACTGAGGACAGTAACCAATATGATTTGAGAGTTGATTACACTACTGATTGCTTGATATTTGGAAAATATGAAATTATAACAGAAATACAGAAATAAACACAAAATCAAATAATCAGATAACAGACAGAGAAAAGTGGTATTTAACAAGTTACAAACTACAGGGACTAAAAGTGAAATTTTTGAAAACTTAATATTAAAGAAAATAGAAAATGAATTTGAAATTATGAAAATGATTATTATAATATTTAATTACTATTTAATTAATAAAACTAATTAAAATCTAATTTAAAACTTAATTTAAATTAACTAAAAATTACAACTATTACAAATAAACTTAAAAACTTATAACAATAATTTCTAAACCTAAATAAGAACTTGAAGAAAGTATAAAAAATGAAAATAAATATTTTTGTCTTTTTATAAGTATTTTATTAATTAATAACTATTTAATTTAATTAAACTATTTTAACTATTTTAAATTACTATTAATACTAAAATACCTTAGAAAATTATGATAAAATTTATAAAACTATTTAAACACTACAGGAATATTAAAAAATTATAAAAACTTGCTAAAAATTATATTTAAGCTAATTGACTAATTAATTACTTATTAATTAATTTTAAGCTAATTTAATTAATTTAAATAAGAAAATTATAAAATGAACAGTGGAAATTATGAAACTATTTTTTAAAAATCTTAACTACTTTATAAAACTTAGGAAAAATATAAAATTCTACTTTAGTTAATTAAAATTAAATAAATCTATTTAATTACTAATATTACCTATTTATTTATTTAAACTAGTTTTAAATCTAATTAATAGTAAACTGCTTAGGAAAATTCTAAGAAAATTATTTTAACTACTTTAAGGTACTAAATAATTTATAAAATTATAAAATTGGACAAGTGCTTATTAATAAGCTAAAATGAAAATTAATTAGATAATTTCTATTAAATAGAAGCTATCACTATTTTTATGTTTGCTTTTTCTGGTTTTTATTTTATAAAACTATTTAAATACCTAAATAATGAAACTTTAATAAAGATAACTACTCTGGAAATCAAGAATAAGCACTGAGAGTACTTATTAGCTTAAATAGTTGACTAAGGTTGACCAAATGAAGAAATAAGCTAAACTGAGGTTATGTGGGGTCCACTATGGTGAAATCTAATTTATCTAAGTTATTTAAACCTAATTAAGATAAATATGATGAGATAAGCTCCTAGGATAAGCTGAAAATCCCAAATAAGCACTTGCTTATTCTTCTTCTGACTCAGAAATGGGACAGAGATTGGTGGCAATTTAAGGTGGGGTCCACTGGTCTATAGGTCAGACTAATGGTCAATATTTGAACCTGGGTAGGAGGGGGGTTGTAATAAGCTAGGTTTGAGATGTGGGACCTACTAGTGTGGGCTGCAGCCACCACTTAAGTTGGTGGTGTGGTGGTGGTGTGCTGATGTGCAGGGCAACTGATTAGGACTTATGACTTTGTGAAAAGTTGCTTAAATGATCAAATAAGCTCTTACACATGAATACTAACTTGAAATAAGACTAAAAGCACAAATAAGCACTCTGGATAAGCCAGGAAATCCAAATAAGCACTTATCACAATCCTGACAACCAAACAAGCCTGAGGGTGGTATTTTGGACCTCTGTGGGGTCCACAAGGGTGAGGGGAGGTTCAAAATGAACCCTGACTTTTCAAGTACACCTGTCAAGCTTTCAAATAAGCCAATAAGCAGGGCTTATGGCTTATTAAGGAACTCTGGGTGGGGCTTGGTAAAAAGGATCACACACTGAGTGGTCAGTGTAAGGTTTTTGAACACAGGTCACAAGCTAGGTCAAATTAGTTATACTACAATAAGCTAATGGCTAAATTAAACCTGGATGTCAAAAGCTGGACTAATAAGCTATAAATTAAGCTAATGGTTGAGATGTGGGGTCCACTGAGTTGCACACTAGGGGTCTTGGTATTTTACTTAAAACCTGTGCACAGGGGAACCTATTGCCCTGCAAGTGTGTTTGGAGGTCTGTGGGGCCCAGTATAAAAATGCTAAAAATATAAGCTGTATGGGAACTTAAACTAGAGGTGGTAGACTACTAAACCTGAAAAGCACAAAGTGTAATTCTTAACACATAAATCTACAAAAATCTCCTAAGATTTGAGAAAATCTGATAATGGTAATTTTGACTTTTGATGAAAATGAACTAGGTTGACTAATTTGGATTTCTAATGATCACTACAGATTTAATATGTTATATTAAGCTATTGTAAGTCTAAAATAAGCTAGATGAATTACTTATAAGCTATTGGGTGGGTTTTTGAGACAAATATCCTTGACAGTTAACTGTCAAGGAATTTAGAGTTGGATTTTGACTTTATCACTAATGACCTATTTATTTTATGCTTAATTTGTGATACTTGGACCTAAACAAACATGTCTGAACCAGAAGCAATAACTATAATACCCTTAAAGTCAATGGATCCTACTGATCCAAACACACTCTAATCTAGACTATTTTGAGTTTTGTGAAGTAAATGGTTACAAGAGCTTATGCTACTGATCCATACTAACTTATTATGATATATGAGATCTAATTAAACACTTAGAAACAGATTTTAACCACAAATATGCAAGAACACAAAATAAGCTATGTTGACTGATTGATTTTTTTTTTTTTTTTTTTTGCAAATATTAATTCCAACAAACAAGATACTATTTTTATGTTATACTATCACTAACTAAGTCTGAATAAGCATTAATAAGCTGAAAAAGCAAGCAATAAGCAGAGCAATAATACAAAAGTAAAAGAGAGAATTTTGATAACTTACAAGTAAGCTTTCCTGCTCATAACCAAGAACCAATAACCAAGAACCTTTCCTAACATCCACCAATGGATACTAACCCAGATTCCACAGCTTCTTGCTTCCAATTCACTCTTGAAACCCAGAAATCAAAAACAAATGTCACAGTTGACTTTCTTTGACCAATTTGTAATTTGTGAGATTTTTATATTAAACTGATTGGTAACTTACTAAAAGCTTTATTTGAGCTTATGGGAGCTTATATGAGCTTACTCAATCCATGAATCCATACAGTAACAACACACAGCTTATTGAGATTATTGATATGAAATTGAAAATGGCACAACTTAAGATAATAACACAAACTTGAATTTTATTAACTTAAGAGATTACTAATACACTGAGAACACTTAAACTTAAACTTGAAAGCTTTAAATTACACTTGAACTTTTGAAAATATTAATACGACATACAATTATGAAAAATAAACTAGGTATCTTTCTTCTCTGCTTTTCTTGGTCTTTATAGGCTTCAATTAGGTTTAGAAACCTCTTCTGATCCTTTCCCACTTCATCTGAGCCATCCATTTAGTCCAATTGATCATGATCGTTCAAACTTGATTTTGGCGCCAAAGTCCTCCACGTTAACGTGGAGGCAAAGGGTTGCAATTAAAGAACTTTGGGAGCTTGTGGAGGTGTCAGGGGGCAAGGGGAATGTTTGGAGACCAAGTTGGGATTTTATGGAAGAAAACAGAGGTAATGGTGTGGTTTGGAGTGAAAAGGAGTAGAGAAGGCATTAAATGCCTATCTGGTTTGGTGTATGAGGTGGAAGGGAGTTGGTGGTGAGCTGGAAAGGTGAGGTGGTGGTGGTGAAACCACCTGGTTTTGGTGAATGCAGGGGTGAAGGTGGGGGATGAACAGTGGTTGGCGGTTTTGAGTAGTCAACACTGGTCAGCGCTGGTTTAAAATAAAAAAGGGTGCTGGGCTTTTTTTCTTTGGGCTTGGGGTGTGTGGGCTGGGTTTGGTTTTGGATTAATAAAATAAAAAGGGGTCCGGTTTGGTTTTGGATTAATAAAATAAAAAGGGGTCCGGTTTGGTTTAAGTGAACAAGGACCAAAATTGTAAATTTGGCAAAGTTGAGGGGCTGAACATGTTATTTTCCCAAAGTATTTTTAAGGACTTAACTTGCCAAATTTAATAAACCAAGGACTATTTTATTTATTTTTCCATTTAAAAACACCCAGGGACCTTTTCTGCAATTTTTCAAACTCCAGGGACCTTTATTGCAAATTTGGATTTTTAAGGGATTAAACTTGTAATTTCTCAAAATGTTATCAAAATTGTTCCATTTTGTCATTCATGCATAGTACAAGGGTATTATTTGTAAATTTTCCATTTTTGAGTACCCAGGGACCATTTTGCCAATTTTGTAACTTGAGGGGTAAAAATTGCCAGTTTGTGTAAACTTTTATCCAGGGATGTTTTGTGAACATTTTTGAGTTCCCAAGGACTTAAGTTGACTTTTTATTTATTTAAAACCTTCAGGGACTAGTTTTGTCAATATTTGAAACTTGAGGGACTGAAACTGCCAATTATGCAAACTTTGTACGTTTTAATTTGTTTTTGCATATTTTGTATTTGAAACATATAAAACACTTTTCTAAGATATTTTAAGTATTATGATGCATTTTTGAGTGTTTTTGTATGTTTTGGCAGTTCAGATTGGTACAAAATGATGAGTATTTAGACACTCATCACATGCTTACAATACAAATGTTTTGTGATTGTAAATCCCATAAATCTAGGAATTGGACAAATGTTATGCCAATTATTGTACGACAAGTTACCTCATATTATACTTTCATTACTAGCAGATCAACTGATGTGATGAAACTATGTTTATGGAGGATCCTAGTTTTCAAGATTATTCTATGGATATGATTTCCTTGGGTATTTTAATTTTCTTGAAAAATTGTATTATAAAAAATACTAATGTTTTGAACTTTCTTTATCTGTAGAAATGGCTCAAACTGATAACACCAACTTTCGTTCTATGTTCAAGACGTACTTTGAACGAGAAAAATTGACTGGCTCGGAAAATTTCAATGATTGGTATCGTTCACTCAGGATTGTCCTGCGAGTGACTGGTCAACTTGAAATCTTGAAAACGCCTTGTCCTGCTGAACCTGAAGGTCCTGAAGCTACTGAGGTTGCCAAGGCTGAATGGAATATTGCTTGTAAGGAACATATTGATGTGCCCACAATGATGTTAGGGGCAATGTCACCAGCTCTTCAAAGGCAGTTTGAAGAGTATTTCCCCATGAACATGATTGATGAACTCAAGAAACTATATGAGAAACCATCAAATGTAGAGATTTACGATTTGATGGAGGCTCTACATGGTTGTAAGCAGGGTGATGGTGAACCGGTGAGTGCTCATGTGTTGAAGATGAAAAGTTTCATGGATCAACTACAAACACTTAAGAAACCCTATGACAATGATATGGCTGTGAACTTAATCAATAGATCCCTTAACAAGGAATTTGGTGGTTTTGTGAGGAACTTCAATATGCATTGCGTGGGGAAGACAGTAAGTGAATAGCACGCACTGCTCATTGATTATGAGAAAGGTTTACCACAAAAGGCTCCTACACCCCAGGTACTTACTATTCAAGAGGGTAGAATTAACAAGCCAAATGCGAACAAGAAGAAGGGTAAGGGAAAGAAGAAGGCTGATAAGAATAAGCAAGTTATGGCTTATCAACCACCTCAACCTAAGAAGAACCCTCCTATGAAGAATAATCCAAAGAAGGATCAAGGATGCCATTACTGCAAGGTGATGAGTCACTAGAAGACGAATTGTCCTCTTTATCTCGATGACTTGCGAAATAATAAGGTTAAGAAGACTGGGCACATGGGCGCCAGTACTTCAGGTAACTTATTTGTCATTTAATTATTTACTTTATCTCATAAATTAAATTCCTGGGTATATGATACTGGATGTGGTATTAACATTTGTAATACACTACAGGGGTTTAGAGAGGAAAGGAGACTAGCTTATGGGGAGCAATTTCTGCATGTGGGCAATGGAGCACAAGCAGCAGTTGAAGCCATAGGAGTGTTGAATTTAGTTTTACCTTCTGGTTTAGTATTGATCTTAAACAATTGTCATTATGCACCTTCTATAATTAGTGGTGTTTCCTTTTCATATTTGTTTGATCTTGGTTTTACTCATACTATTGATGGCAATAAAATTTCTGTTTCTTTAAATGGTGTATTTTATTTTAATGCTATTGCTGTGAATGGTGTGTTTGAAATTGTAATGAATGATTGTATGTCCAACAATAATAATAATAATTCAATGTATAGCATTAGTAAGAGAATGAAGTATGACTTGAATTCTTCTTACCTTTGGCACTGTAGACTTGCCCATATAGGCAAGACTCGCATGCAAAAGCTGCAACAAGATGGGCTTTTGAAAAATATCAATGATGAGTCATTTGATAAGTATGAGTCTTGTGTTTCTGGAAAGATGACTAAGAAACCTTTTCATAGCAATATGGAAAGAGCTTCAGATCTACTTGGTTTGATACATACTGATGTGTGTGGACCACTTAGACATGTGTCAAGGAAATGTGCTGTTTACTTCTTAACTTTTACAGATGATTTCAGCCGTTATGGTTATGTTTATTTACTTAAGCATAAACATGAGGTGTATGAAACATTTAAAGTTTTTAAAGCAGAAGTAGAATTGCAATTAGGAAAGAAGATTAAAGCTCTTCATTCTGATCGAGGTGGTGAATACCTTAGTCAAGATTTTAAATATTTCTTAACTGAGAATGGAATTGTCCAGAATCTCACATCTCCATATACTCTACAACAAAATGGTGTATCTGAGAGAAGGAATCGTACATTGTTGGACATGGTTCGATCAATGTATAATCTTACTAATCTTCCTTTGTCTTTTTGGGATTATGCTCTTGAATCAGCTATTCGTATTTTGAATATGGTTCCCGCAAAGAAGGTTGATAAGACACTATATGAGATGTGGACTGGAAAAGCTCCGAACTTGTCTTATTTAAAGGTCTGGGGTTGTGAGGCGTATGTTAAACGTGACTCACAAGATAAACTCCAACAAAGATCTGTAAAGTGCATTTTTGTAGGATACCCAAAGGAAACAATGGGTTACTACTTTTACTACCCACCTGAGAACAAAGTGTTTGTTGCTAGATATGGTGACTTTCTTGAAAGTGATCTTGTATCTCAAGAAGTCAGTGGGAGAGTATATGATCTAGAATATGATCAAGATAATGCATTGCCTTTAGAAAATACTAGCACACTTCCTGTAGAACCTGAAAGTCTGGGTCCTCCACCGGAAGTTGAAGTAGTTCCCATTCGCAGATCTTCAAGATCTGTGAAAGCTCATGACCGTCTATGTCTTAATGTAGAGGTTGATGAGAATTTACTAGGGGATCTTAATGAACCTACTAGTTATAGAGCTGCCATTAATAGTCCTGAAAAGGAAAAATGGAAAGCTGCTATGAATGGGGAAATACAATCCATGCATGATAATGAAGTCTGGGAAGAAGTAGACCTCCTCCTGGTGCCAAGGTAGTCGGGAGTAAGTGGCTCTACAAAATTAAGACTGACATGGATGGAAATGCACACACTTATAAGGCTCGTCTGGTTTCTAAAGGTTTTACTCAAACTTTTGGAATTGATTACGAGGAGACTTTTTCTCCTGTAGCAGACATAAGAGCTATAAGGATTCTCATAGCTATAGCACCGTACTATGACTATGAGATATGACAAATGGATGTGAAAACCGCTTTCTTAAATGGTCATCTAGATGAAGACATCTATATGGCACAACCAGAAGGGTTTGAAAATCCAAAGTTTCCAAATCGTGTATGCAAACTTCAAAGATCCATTTATGGATTGAAGCAAGCATCACGACAATGGAACAAGAGATTTGATGCTGAAATCAAAAAGTTTGGATTTACTCAGAATCTTGATGAGCCATGTATGTATCACAAAGCTAGTGGGAGTGATAATGTAATTTTCCTAATTTTATATGTTGATGACGTATTAATCATGGGAAAAGACATTCCAAGTTTACAAAAGGTTAAGGCATCTCTTGGAAAGTGCTTTTCTATGAAAGATTTAGGAGAAGCTGCATACATTCTGGGAATCAAAATCTATAGAGATAGATAAAGGCGGTTAATTGGATTAAGTCAAAGTGCTTACATTGACAAAATATTGAAAAGATTCAATATGCAAAATTCCAAGAAAGGATATTTGCCGATGGAAGTAAAACATGGCTTATGTGATGAGTTTTGTGCTTCAACACCTGCTGAGGTTGCACGCATGAGTAAAGTTCCTTGTGCTTCGGCTGTAGGATCTATTATGTATGTGGTAAAGTGCACAAGGCCAGATGTGGCGTTTGCTAAAAATATCACCAGTCAATTTCAACAAAATCCAGGTAAAAAACATTGGATTGCTTTTAAGCATATTCTTAAATATTTGAGAAATACAAAAGATATGTTTTTGGTATATGGTGGAGAACTAGCTGCAGAACTTTGTGTTACAGGTTTCTGCGATGCGTCCTTTCAAAGTAATAAAGATGATTCGAAGTCTCAGACGGGTTATGTCTTTGTTATTAATGGAGGAGCAGTAGACTGGAAGAGCAAGAAGCAGAGTACAATTGCGATGTCTGCAACAGAAGCTGAATACATTGCTGCTTTAGAAGCTGCTATGGAGGCTGTTTGGATTAGGAAATTCGTTTCAGGGCTTGGTGTTATGCCTTCAATTGAATTACCTATTAATATGTATTGTGACAATTCTGCTGCAATCATATTTGCCAATGAACCTGGAGTCATGAGAGGCACCAGACATTTTCTATAGAAGTATCACTTTGTTCGTGAAAAGGTTAACGAAGGTGAAATAAATCTGCTGAAAGTTCACACAGATGATAACTTAGCTGATCCATTCACTAAGGCTTTGGCGAAAGAAAAGCTTAATGAATTAGCCAATGGAATTGAGCTTAAATTAGCTAGTAGTTTCATGCATAACTGTGATTAGTATTTGGATAAAGGATGTTGTAAACAATTATTATTTTAATGAAATAAAGTATGTTGGTATGTTTATTTCTATTTTTAATTATTGTTGTCCTATTTTTGCATGTTTAAATCCATGAATAAATGTTATTCTTAAATTGTCCGTTGTCAGTTAATAATATAGGAATATTATTAAATTAAGACAAATATGAAGGTTGGTATAATATACTTGAAGTATATTGATGCGTAGTCATGCCATTTCAGATGATATTCGATGATACTGAATATAGGACTTATCCCGACTATATGATGTTACTTTATGGATCTTGTCATTAAGTAAATCATAAGAAGTTATCCTTATACTTGAGATACAAGATAACGGTCATGAATGTAATACATTTTTGTGGAACAACTTAACGCTATACGTAACTGGTAGTCATAAGGGTTGTTTTCGGAAGTGTTAAAAAGTTTGTGTGTTTTGCTTGTAATCAATATAGAATTTGTTCCTTCAAATTAATTTTTGGAGTTTAATACTGTTGGGCCCCTCGTAGGGTTGTCAAGGTGTTTGCGTGGCCACGCCCAAGGTCTTTACTGAAAGGTTCAGAAGATTTGGTAATCTTGTCAATTTCTAACAACGAGAAACAGAATGGTTAATTAAGGAATGACCTAGATCCATATCCTTATTAACACGGTATTAGAAACAAAGGGATGATAATAATGAGAAATCGTTAAAAGGTTTTCCAGGAGCCTTACTTGAGTTGTACTAGAGGCATCGGCGTGTTGCAAGACGCTAACCGATGTGATCACACTATTATGATATGTCTAAGTGGGAGCTGTTAGTTTTATAGACATTAAAATAATAGTCGTGTGTTAGGATCGAACTCGAGATCACGAGATTGCACACAATACGTATGAAGAGTAAAAGAAATAATTATTTATAAATGTTATACGTAATTATTAATAAACACAAAACTAGTAACGACCGTTAGTATTTAACGGAGAATGACTAACGACCGTTAGACGAAGATTAGGAAAGTAATACTAATGAATATTTGGAAACAAGGGAAGGTTCCGGAATCCCCTTGGGGGGTTCTCAACCGATCGGCCAAGGGAGGTTTCCACCTCCTTTGTGCCTTGAGCTCCAAGTAAACATTAGTATAAATACAAACCCAAGATTCATTGTTTCTCATAACTTGTACACACACATCTTGGTGTTTTTTCTCTCCTTCTCTTGTCCCATAATCGATCCATCAAAACAATCCCATAAGGGATTCGATTTTCATTGATCAACAAAGTTTTGTGTTTAATTACTTGCATAACTTTTACTTGAATTAGTACGTGTGCACAAGAACGCGATTCAAACACACTATTGTTTGATTCTTGGATTGAATTACAAAAAAAGTAAGGGGTAATTCTTATAATCCACATAAACCCTAATTAGGGTTCTTGATTTGAATATTGCAATTGATTCTTGTTCGGGCTAGAATCACAAAGGTACGTTTACTATTTAATATTGATTAATTAATTACATGTTATATGATCTTGTTATAATTGCTTCCGCTATGCTTACTTGATGTGTTTGGTTTATTTTATATGAATGTCATGATATCATAATACCAACAAAAAATGAACAGCGTATCATGAAGATACACTCAAGTTGCATAGTCAAATTCACAGTTGGTCCCTAACGTTCACTGTTGGAGGGGGGTTACATTTAACTACGGTATAGTATAAATATGAGTTGTCTATTATACCCTTGTTAATATAACTCAAAACAGACGTTGATCGAGACAAAACGGGTTAATGGACGCAATTGGCCTCAAAAACCCAACTTTTGGACTCACGGCGACGATGTTCTCAAGCTACATATCCTCCTACTACACACACAATAATATAATATGTTTTTTCTCCAATTAATATCTCTCTGCATCCAAGCCGTCTATTCTGACACTTTCGTGTGAGTAAGAATATAAGTAGGAACATTTCCGGTTAAGTTTTAGAGCATTTCCGGTTAAATAATTATGGTATTGTGAGATATAACATTGATGTTCTTGGTAAATTCATGGACATGTTTCCATCTTTTATTTTTGAACAAAGACATGTTTCCCATCTAAATAGTGAAGTTGTAGGCAAATTTTGAGAACCAACTAAAACCTGAAAAATCACTCTTCCAAGCATTTTTTTGGTACATTTTTTCACAAAGAAAAAAATGTATTACAAACTGCAAGAGCAGAAATAAAAGAAATGTTGCAAGCAAAATAATACATTCAGCACCTTATGTGCTTTGAGGATTAATTTAAGGTGAAGAAGAGATCACCAAGGAGACTGGCTCAATGACCTCACGTAGGATTTTAAAGAAAATGTTATTTTTGATAACTCTTCAAAAAGATTTATCAGAAGGACAGTAAAGATTTGGGGCCTCTTCTTCAAACACTGTCGCAAATCAAATGAGATATGTTTCACGTGTGGCAAAGAAGTTCGTTATCCTAAAGAATGCTATCACATGATTTAGGTGTTCGGAAATTCTTTTAACTCGAATATACTTTAGCCATTTTATGTGACAACAAAGGCTAAACTTTACGTTCCGTTAGGACCACTAATTTCAATTCAACAGTAAAATAAGTAGTGCATTTCTACAAGCAAGGATGGAAAGATTTCCTTTAAGCATCGTACACTTTTATTCGACCGGAATAAAGCACATTAAACCCTACAACCGTAAGAATATACAACAATCAAAATATTTTGCCACACGTGCAAGATTATGTGAGCGTTAATCGGCTATGCTACACCATATAGTACGTGATCTTCGGTCATTGAGGCCCGTTATTATTAAATGGGACCAACTGTAATGCGAAGATCAAAACAATAACCACATTCTTTCATTTAAAAGATTTGGATGTTTTTAGAGACTGACCACCCTTCTTTCGTGAGAAAATCCCACTAAGTGAAGGGATTAGAGGTTTTTTCAAGGCTTTCTTCTTGAGTGGAGGACTTGTTTCTTGCAATTTAGGTGCTTCAGCTATTACTTTGGTTAGAGATGGAGGACTAGCAAACTTGACTGACCTCCTCTTTTCAAACCTAAAGTTCTCATCATTTTCTTCAACCTCTGGATGATTTACTTCAACTCTAGTTAGATTTTCGATGAATTTGATCTCCTCTATCTCCTTATCAACGGGTGAATATTGCTTATGATAATGGGGTTCTCTTCCCGACTTTAATTGTTTGAGCTCAGACTTGGTCTCTTCAAGTTCTTGTTTAAGTGATGCTAGGTAGTAAGCCATGCATGTTTCCTCCTCTTTGGCTTTCTCAAGAGTTTGTTTTGTCTCTTCAAGCTCTGCTTTGATCGCTCCAACTTTTGTTCGATATTGGTGGTTATTTTCCCCTTCTAAGTTTTGTACCTATCAGCAATTTGTACACATCGGCGATAAAGATATATAATCACAAAGTCACATTTGAGTACTCTTTTTACCATACATAAAGCTTTTCTTTGAATAAAAGAGTGACGACGACACCACAATTCAACGTTTTCATACGAACTAAAAAAAAATGTAGTAATGTAGCAATCATCTGTAGTAAATATTTAATGATTTTGTTAATTTCATCTCCGCATCAAATTGGTTTCTGTAGTTTAAAAAATCTTAGGCATATCATCATAATCACAGGCATATTGTGGTCCATCTTGTTAATTTAATTTTCTTGTTTTACTTAAGCCCTTTAGTCTATTAGAATGTGAGTGACTCATCAACCAAGAGGTTGTGGGTTCAAGTCTCGTTGTCGACATTTGTGAGATAGTTGTTTAATAAACTGTCAGTTCTAAAAAATATTGATTTTCTTTTATCATGTCCCTAATAATGTCAATTTTAATTACGAAAGCTTGAAATGCAAACACTTCAGCATATTTCTTTATATGTTACAATCATCTATCATTTACTTACATGCTATATGATTCATCGATCTCTATATAATTGAAGTGATCGATGACATCATTGATTTATAACTTATAAATACACTATATGCATGTATGTGTTATACCATTATCATCGATTTATAGCACTGTAAGAAGCATCAAATTAGAAATACAAAAGCTATGTGAAACCTGTTTGAGCTTCTGCTGGCCTGCATGACCTCTCCGGCCAAGACTTTTTCTCCGAACAACGTGACAGCCTCTTTCACCGACTTGAATGGCCGCCGCATATCAATCTCCACTCGTCCTCTCACCACCAATCCTTCCTCTATCTCCATGTTTTTACAAAAACCCAAATAGTATGGAAGATATAATTAATAGGTGCAATGCTCATGCATGCACACGCTAACACACAATGATAGATAGGTGCAATGAAATTAATTATTATGGAAGATATAATAGAGAGAGGATTGGATATGATACACATTAAAAAGGGTAACTTAACTTTGCGTCCACTTCACTAACATTCTGTTAATTGAGGGTGATGTTTTAGTTTGGTGGTTGCACCATCTTATTCCTTATAATTATCACCATTATATTAATTACTATACACCTCTGCGTATCTACACCATTAGATCTGTACACATATAGTAACAAAAAAATAAAATAAATAAATAACTAACCAATTTGGTTATGTTTGAATCCAACACTAATTTAAATAGAAGTGAAAGATAGGGTATACTATCACAAAACTTATTCAATGTATAAATATAAAAAGATATAGTATAATACTATCACAAATACTCTTAGTACTAAAGACGTGAATATGCCGTTATGGAGGATGACAACTAAATTTAATTGTATTGAAAGAGATATCACCTGTAGCTAAGTATGGAGGTACTATCCATACCCCACTCATGTTTGATATTGTAATATACTTTTGATTTTGACCCTTCTCCTATCCCACTTGAATATTGTCCCATAAAACCATCAAATGTTTTGGTTTGATTTTAGGTGATTTTTGTTTTTTGAACCAACAAGTTTGGCATTAGGCATCACTATAGGATATGATGATGTTGTATTATGACACGTTTTAGATATATGTGTTTATTAATTAAGAGCATAAAATTTGTGAAAAAGAAATGGTACATTTATATATGAACACAAAAAAGTATGCAATGACCACGTAGCCCCAACAGCATCATTCCAAGTCCAAGAGGTCTAGGATATGAATTATAACCATTTTTTGCTAGAAAAAACTTAGAAAATACAAGAATGCACAAACTTTAAAGCTAGCAGGTCTAGCATTGTCTACGAGTTATGATTATGAAGTACGCATAACAAGCGCGACATTAGAAACAAACGGCACACCAAGAACAAGTTCTTAATGTTACCACATTGAAGAAAAACTCACTAGTAATTTGCAGTATTACAAAACCAGAGAATAACTAAATAACTAAATAACTCTCTTAGAACAAACAATCGGCAGTATGTAAAGCAGTGTAATATTATTATTAAGTAATGTGAATTAAACAATACTGGTCCATGAAAACATAACTAAATAACTCTCTTAGAACAAACAATTATAGCCGAACAATAAAGATATAAAATGTAAAAACATCCAACAGCGCTAACTCATTCACTCGACAGTGAGGATCTTGGTGAGGCTATTGCCAGAATCACGGTTCAACACCACAACCGAGTCTCCAGCCTTGCAAATCTCCCTTTCTTTAGCTTCCTCTATAGCCAACTTCACAGCTTTATCACATGACTCTTCTGATGTGGCCTCGACACACTCTGAGCTCAAAATAGGCACCAAACCGCGAAAAACAAGCCCATGCCTTGCTGGAGATTCATCACTGCATGACCAATCAAAAGAATCTGTTGGATTTATCACTGGCACCACAACAGACAGTATAGGCATACTTGGTCGATACTTAGCCACCAGTTTTGCAGTTGTTCCCCCCTTGGTCAGGACTAAAATCATACTTGCTTTGCACCTATTTGCTGTTTCGACAGCAGAACTAGCTAAACTCTCCAATGGGCACATAGGCATCGGTGCAGACTCCATAGCCCTCTTGAACACCTTCTTGTAATCCAGTGAATCTTCAGCTTCGATACAGATCCTGGCCATTGTTTGGACAACGAGTTCTGGGTGCTCCCCATTTGCTGTTTCTCCACTAAGCATGACACAATCAGTTCCGTCTATAACTGCATTTGCGACATCTGTCGCTTCGGCTCTTGTAGGACGGGGACACTTGATCATTGACTCTAGCATTTGTGTTGCTGTCACCACTGGCTTCCCTTGGATGTTACATTTGTGGATCATAAGTTTCTGTGCAAGAAACATCTTCTCAATGGGGATTTCCATTCCTAAATCACCACGAGCGACCATAAAAGCATCTGCTTCAGCCAATATATCATCAAAATTGGCCACCCCTTCTTGATTTTCAACCTGTAAATTTATTAAGATATACAAATTAACCATCAATGTAATAATTAATGAAATATAAAAGTATTTTCCTTTTTTAGCCTTATTAATTAGTCATTACTGTGCATTTTTCTATGCGTCTTGAAAATATTGTGTTGTGTTTATATTTAGCCATCGAGTAACCCGATGAGCAGCCGAACATGTAAAATTGATTAGGCTTAGTTAATTGACAATGTGTATACTGCTGAAAATTATCCTCCCCTTTCGGTTTTGTATCACTTTACTCATTGTACTCAAAAACTTAACGTTGTCTCATCTATTGTACTCAATGACTAATGTAAAACACTTCAATGAGGATGTATAACAAAAACAGCATAATAACTAATATGGCACAAAAGTGAACAAACCTTTGTCATGAGTAGGATGGATTTTGCATGCTTTCCAAGAAGTTTCCGAACCTCGGCAACATCTGAACCTTTACGAACAAAGGACATTGCAATAATATCAATCTTGTTAGGAACCCCCCATAGCAAAATATCATCTTTATCTTTCTGAGTCAGAGTTGGGAGATCAACAACAACCCCAGGAAGATTAACATTCTTCCGCTCGCCTAAAACAGCAGAGTTCTCACAACGACACTTGACCAGACCACGCTCCTTGTCACAGGATAGGACCGTCATGGAGATGGTTCCATCCGAGCACAAAATCATACTGTTTGGTTTCAAGTCATGGGCAAGGTTCTTGTAGCTCATGGAGATCATGTTTTGGTCACCTTTGATGGTGTAATCAGTGGTAATAGTGATCTCCTGACCCTCTTTTAGTTGTATTGGCTCTCCATTCTTTAAGAGCCCGGTTCTTATTTCAGGACCCTGTCACCAAAGATAAAAATATTTAGCACTAGCTAGTACGAGTAATAATAAAGGATATCGACAAGCATTAATCATAAAACAGGACTCGGCAAGGGACATAGAATCGGTAGAGCAAAGATTTATTCTGTTTAACAGAACCATCTAGTGTTCAAACTAGTTATATGTATAACAAGCATAAGGTGTACGTTGGCACAAGTCCTGCAACTACCACATCCCTTGTGTTCTATCTATATAGTTTTATAAGAAGTTCACAAACCCTAACAAATCAATGATAAAAATTACCAGCAATTTTTTCCCCTCGTTTACAGTAATTTTTTTAGCAAGAGAATGATGATGTGATTATATGTGGGTATCCAGTTTTCAAATTTTTTGCAAAGATCATATATACTAGCAGCCAGTTTTCATACGTTTTTAACAAGTAAAATCTTAACAATAAGCAATAAAAAATAACTCGAGCATCATACTAACATGCAATTTTCAAATATTCTTAAAAAAATTAACGGAACATTAGTATGAATAAATAAAGCATAAGAAACTAACCTTGGTATCGAGCATGACAGCGCAGAGAATACGTGTATTCTCCATAGCAGTACGAAGATTATCAAGAGTCTTCTGATGGTACTCATGATCACCATGCGAGAAGTTGAAACGTGCAACGTTCATCCCTGCACGCAACAACTTCTCAATCATCTCCACTGATCTAGATTTCGGCCCTAGCGTACAAACAATCTTAGTTTTCGGCCTACGCTTCCCTATAGCCTTCGATTCCGAACCGACATTCCTGATGTCACCAAGGTTGCATATGTTAGAGTTCATTGAGTAATCTGCAGTCAATAACATGTTGAACAAGCAGAGAAAGCAATGTGTGTATGTAAGAAGAAGAATGTTTTTTTTCGATGTATTGTGTAATGCAATGTAATGCGGTTTTTATACAAAACTATGAACGTGGTTTAGGGAAGTTATATGGCATTAAAAGGAAGTTATTGGATGCTTGGGGAAAAAGGTTAAAATTTATATATTTTTTTGACCCTTTGTTTTTTGGTTTTGTAAAATTAATACCCTTATGTAAATTATAAATAAGGAAATTTGCACGGTATGTATTATGAAGGATTTTATTATACATTATTTATAGTCGGCCAAAGTGCAAAAAAATATAACTTAGATCAATGCCATATTTACTTTGAGCATTGATTAGGAAGGTTTTCTAAGTTAAAAACATTGCTTGAACAAAAATTTTCTACAAAAGGAACATTCTAGAAAGTAGAAAAACTTATGCTTACAATATAAAGTAACTAAATATAGAGAAAAATTTACCATCGTCCACCAATATGAATAAATCTTTTTAATAAAGTTTTGTTTTAGGTAAAAGTGAATTTGTATTTATTTTATTTTATTTTATTTAGTGGTATGTGAGGGTGCCTAACATCCAAGAGGTTGTGAGTTCGAACCCTTTTTGAGACATTTGTAAGATATATTGCGAGACAAGTGGTTAAGGCGTGTGAACAAAAATTGCGGTTTTAAAAAAAAGGGTTGAACATGTATTGATAATCAAATGAAATTTACATAGTTAACATGATATATATCAAAGATTCCAAGGACATTCCCATTGGTAATTCAAAACAATCAATATCTAAATAGCATATCACACTATAACTCTAACTAATTCTAAAACAGTGAAAAAGTAATACTGCTTAATCCATCCAACACCTCTGTTCTTGAGTTCTGTTCCTGCTATAACTTGCATCTTCTTGCAGCACAAAGATCATCACCCCTTCTTGTTTCTGGACTTTATTACCTACTGAACATTTCACGTTTTTGTTAAAGTGTATTGTTTTTGATAAGTAATGGTCATCTTGCAACTTTTCTAAGAAGAATTCTATTGTTTCTTAGATAAATGTTTTGTGTTACATTTACGTTTAGAACATTATATTTGGTACATGTGCAACAGTTTTTACGTTTGTTTCTTGATTATCATTTTATCAGCAATAGTTTTCACTTCCAACTTTTTCGTGGCAAAATAGGTAGTACACTAATGATATGATTTATTAGCAGGAACTTTAAATGAATGACATAGAATAAAACGGCTCTAAGGGAATCAAAACGGATCAAATGACCAACGGTATTTACACAAGCCTCAAAGGACCTAAAATCTAGCACGTATAAACAGAACACATTGACCCAAAGCTCACATAACCACATTGAATAGATCAGACCAATTAGATCAGACCAACAGCTGAAATCCTTTATATAGGCAATAACCAACGCTCCTTAGTTTTCTGCTTGTTGAAACCACAAACAAGATGTACAGAAGCAAATTTGCTTCTGAAAGTTAGATGTGACTGAAATTATCAAGGCCAGGTGATGGCGTTTAAAAAATTTATTACTAACACAAACTTTAATGTTAGTGCAAGGGTTTGGATGTGCAGAATCGGAGTTTAAAAATCTAAGTTCGACTACATTGATCTGCTTGGTTAACGTTAGATGTTTATAATTTTGTCATTGTTTTTTTCTCAACAAGCAGGAAGTAATTTATGGTATCCGGACTATAAAAGAACTTCGTCGTCCAAATATAGTTAAAATAGTACAGTTAAAACTTTTTGGTAAAGACTGATCAGTGACCATGTTGGGGCGTTATAGATAATTTCTAACTACCCAATTGGAACGGCTCGTTTGAGGTTCATTTCATAAAATAAATAGGATTCAATAGCAAATAAACACTTCATTTCATTAACTGAGATATCAACTGAGGCCAAACAAACATCCTTAATATTCCACAGAGATAGAATTCGACTCTAAGCAATAGGAATAAGCAAAATACTAAACCAATGTTGGTGTCACAAGAAAGACAACCAAAAGCAATCAACATCTTATTATAGATTACAAAAACATCAAACCACTCTTTCTTCTTCAGCCTTTGACGATGACTCCAACTCTCCTGCAAGTTCCCCATCACTGTTGTACACAAACCTTGTGTGTTTCCCAGCAAATTTAGCAGTAGCATTGTTCACACTTATCTTACTCATCTCTTCACACAACTTATCCAACCCCTCATCACCAACATCTTCATAGTCCTCATTGTCAATATTGCCTTTATGCTCATCACTTGTGCTTGGATTTACCTGAACAGACCACATAGATGCACCAGACACCTCAGAACCTTCACATGTCAGCACAGAGTTACATTCAGACACATCCGAATCTTGCGATTTCTCAGAGAAGTCCATGAACAATGTCCTCGCGGTTTCATCCTTTTCTTCTTGATTTGGGGCAGCAATTATTTCATTAAGCATCTATACACAAATAGCACAAAACAAACAAAATTAAACAAAACGAAGTTAAATAAACTTATAAACAACAGAACCCTTTTGAGAATTTAATCAAACCTTAGTAAAATTGAAGTTCTCAGCAACAGGTGAGACAGTAAAAGACTCCAAACCCTTGTTAGTCGAAAAATCATAAACTTGAGGTGTATTAGCAGGGGTTGGAGCAAGAATAGCCATTGGCGAGTTAACAAAACGCTTATAATTCAAAGAAGTATGATCAAAACATATCTTCGGAATCACGCCTTCTTCTTCAACCCTTTGCAGAAGGGTCTTAACTTGACCCCTCAACAACGACTCGCCAGACCCAGGAGTCGTAACAGCACGTTTTGACATCATGAACCCTTTCTTAGAACCGGGAGTCTTTAAACTACCCATTGCAAGCCCAACAATTGGTGAACCATTTGTTATATCAATCAGTGCTGATTTTTCTTTTTCTTGATGTTTTCCGTTTTTTTGTGTTGATTTCGACACACCCTTTAAAGATTCATCATTATCAGATCCTGAAACAAAAAGCCACAGCTTTTAAGGTCAAAAAACAAAACCCGAAAAAGTTATATCATAATTTTCAAAATTCTTCATTCTCACATCCTAAAATTTAATAAAAACACAATTTTTAAGATGAGTAAACAAAACCCATATCACAGGTTACTCGAAAAACGACTAATATATTCGCACATCCTAAAACTTTAAAAAAGGCACAAGTTTTAAGATCAGTAAACAAAACCCATATCACAAACCAATCGAAAAGCGAGTAATATAACACGAAAATAGTTATATCGTAACATCCTAAAATTCTAAAAAGCCACAAATTTTAAGATGAATAAACAAAACCCACATCATAAATTACTCAAAAGACATACTTGATGACAAGGACTTTGCTTGTGATCTTGTGATTCTTCTTGATGACAGTGGTGTCTCCATTGTTAATCAAGAAACTTGTTGCGAAAGCGAATACGAGTCGATTTGAGTGAGGAAGAGAAGAAGAAGAAGAATGATATGGTTGTTTCTAATGACGAGGGTAATTAAAAGGAAAATATGACCGTTGGGAGCGTGAATTCGGTCTTATTTTCAAACTAGCCGTTGAGAGTGGTATACGTTGTAACTTGTAAGAAAGGTGTTATTTTTTATTGGGCTTAGTTTATGGGCTTTTAGGTTCAAGCCTATGTTTATTGTTTGCTTAGGTGTAAAAGTGTGTGTAATACAAATTAATTAGACAAATATACAAAAACTAATAAAGTGTGTTTGAGAGATTGATCACAAAAAGGAACTTGTTGATTAAAGATATAGATGCTTCTAAGTTATGCCAACATTAAATTGTTACAATCTCACCCAATGCCTTTATTCTAATGGCACGTGTGAGTTGCACACTAACTTACAAGTTTTGGGTTCAAATTTTGTTGTAAGCATGTGTGAAATATATTGTAAGATAGATGGTATAGGATTTGAAAAATATTATCATTCAAAAAAAATGTTACAATCTCTTCAAAGGTATCGTCATATTGCTTATCGGGAAAAATCATGATTCTAAAAGGTGCGCAAAGCCCTTAAAGGACTCGCAAAGGCGTGAGGCTTGGTCATGCCGCCACACCACGCGTTATCTCACGTCTTTTTGTAAACTCGATATCTATAAAATATAATATAAATATATAAATATTTTCATATTTTGTACTGCCTTATGTCACGCCTTATAAACGCAAAAGTTTCGCCTTGATTTCTAAAATGTGAGGCTTAGTCATGCCGTCACGTCATGACCCGCGCTATTTATAACCTTGGAAAAAACTATAC
This sequence comes from Artemisia argyi, assembly GCA_030686995.1. NCBI lineage: Eukaryota > Viridiplantae > Streptophyta > Magnoliopsida > Asterales > Asteraceae > Artemisia > Artemisia argyi. The sequence goes on from CM060688.1 coordinate 95,655,435, forward strand.
GAACAACTTGTCTTACCTTAATGATATAAATAACTTTTAATATCTTTTCGGGAAAATAACAAAAGAATGAAAACGTATAGAAGGAAATTAACATTTCCCATAAACAATTTTTTTATATAGTACATTATAGAATGAGTCAGTGACTTAAATAGATCAAGAGAAATTTTTTATCACTCCACATATCATGGTCTATTTTTTGAAAAAGAAAAAAATAAATAAATATAGACTGCTCGGCTTTTTTTTTTCTCGACTTCACTTTAATTTTTTGTTTGACTTTATTATAATTTTGCTCGAATCCATTATTGAGAAAAAAAACCGAGCGTCTATAGACCAGAAATCAACTTTCTTTTAATTTATTTGAGTAATTACAAGGCGTTTGGTATGGAGGTTTTACACCAAAGATTTGACTTTGGGTTGAATAAAATTGTTTGGTTAGAAAGACAAGTTAGGAGGGCTCACTCAAAAACCCCTGAACTCAACTATACGCGAAACCCACCCTCTCATATTTCATTTCTGACACAACTTTATAAAAAATTAATTTTTTTAATATTTCTTTTGTTAAATTCAAGTGGACTATTCTCATCACTACATTATTCCAACATAAAATATAATTTAATTTAATATAAAATTCATATATAATTTTATATAAAAATACTTTATCAATTTTATAAAATATTTTCTCTCTCCTACATCAAATTCAAATTTAAATCATAATCCAAATTTAAATCTAAATCCAAATAATAAGAGCAAAGGGAGTGGTAACGCAACCCTTGCGTTATTCCTATGTGGCATATCATCAACGCACGTTACCACGTTAACGTCATTTCCTAGCATGCAGCGTTGGACCAGCGTTGGTATCCACGTTAACGCAATAACTTGCGTTGTAACGTCCATTGCAGCTTTTGAAAATTGCAAAACAAGCCCCTCGCAGGTTCTAACGGCTAGTTTGTGGGAAAAGAAAAAAAAGGTAATGTTACCGTTTTGAAAATAACGGCTAGTTTCACAAGCAAAAAAAAATAGAACCTTATAAATGAACAACAATAACAACAACAACAACAAGTATATACACTATCTTTTCATAAGCAAAAAAAAATAATAAATAAATAAATAATAAAAATACTCATACACTCATATTCTCACAATATCAAAACCATGTCGGGACGAGACGATTCAAGTTTTTTAAATTTGATGGGTATTGTAAATGCTAATGCTAACCCGAACATCGTGTCTTCTTCAAATCTTAACCCATTTGGTAACATGTCATTTGAACAACAACAACAATTGTTATATTTGTGGCAACAAAATAACGCGGAGCAATCCACACCCCCAACACCACAAACCCAATCCTCACAAGCGGCTAGTGTGGAAGTGGAACCCGAAGCTACGTCTCCACGAAAATCCAAATGTGGAGGTAAACGTGTTGCAAAAAAAGGCAAAAAACAACTAGTCAACAAGGTGTTTGATGAAAAAAATCCCGACGTGAGCGAGATTACGTTACGTTGGGCACCGGAAGAGGAAGTTTTACTTGGCGTGTGTTGGGTGGCCGTTTCCGAGGATAGGAATATTGGAGTTTCTCAAAAGGGCATCACTTTTTGGTATAAGGCTATGAACGAGTTCAACCGGCAAAATTTTCAAGTTCGTAACAAAGATATGATAACAAGCAAGTGACATACGTTGAATGGAAATTGCCAAAAGTTTCTAGCGGCTTACAAACGTGCCGTACGTTTGAGAAAGAGTGGTGAAAATGAAGTGGATGATATGAGGAACGCTAGACAAATGTATCGTGACGAGCATAAAGGTATGCCGTTTACTCAAGAGGAAGCGTGGTTAATTTTGAAGAAGTGTCCAAAATGGGACGCGCCAGCACCGATTGACTTAACCGGAGACGTCCCCGGTCAAAGCAACCAAGAGCTATTTGGTGATGATGTACGTCCACGTCCTGCCGGGAAACAAAGGACGTCCAAAACACAAAAGTCCGATACATCGACTAGCACCGGTGGGAGTGCATCAAGCAACTTGCAATCTATGACTACCGAGCTTCGACTGAGACGGGAAGCGGCTCAAATGGCGTACGAAGCGGCTAGAATGAAAGACGAGACGGCTACGCGTATGGATGAATTTAGATTTTTCAGTATGAAAATGAGTGACGTCGATCCGGATGAGGCGTATTTCATCAAAATGAAAAAACAAAGAATCAGAGACAAATATAACTTGCAACATCCACCAACCGACTAGTTTAGATTATCTACTTATCGTATGTTATTTCGTATGTTTCATTTCGTAATTTCTATTATGTAATTTTTTTTTTAATTGTAATATTTTTATTTTGTATTGTAATGTTCATTTTTATTAATAAAATGCTTGAATGTTTAATAAATGGATTTGTTGATGGTAGAATTTGTAAATTTGTAAAAAGTGGTGTTATTTGTTGTTATGATTTCTTTGTGTTTTTTTGATGTTATGTTATTTGGTACTGAGATGATGTGCCGTTGACGTGACGCGGTATTATTTTTTAACTTAAGTTACCACTCCCTTTACTCTAATCCTAAACCCACCTAAAAACCAAACCGGCCCTTAAATCTTTTAGAATTAAAGAGAGTAGCTTTATTACATCAATAATCACGGGCTTGAGCATGTGATTCTGATGTGTGTGACGTTCTGCTACAAACTTTCTACTAGTTTTTCATATCGTCCAAATATATAACTTTACCTTACGCTAGATGAATTAATTAAATGTAAAACAAATCAAAATCAAGAACATGCCATGTACATGTCATATTGTCAGTATGACATGATATCGCTAGAATTGGTATACGATGCAATAATGCATATTGCAGATGTAAAACATACGGGTGACAATCGAGTCGTGTTCTGGTTGATTCATTTGAGTTCGCAAGTTGGCGTGTTATTATAACTTCTACCCAAATATGACTCATTTATTAATCATGTCAAGAAACTTAACCCTAACACAGACATGCATAACATGTGTAACCCATTTGTGACCCAATTAACCTGTTTAATTAAATAGGTCAAGCGATGAATACGGTTAGTGGTTTGTCGATTTAACTAGTTTAAATGCAAAAATGATATAAGGATCTACAAAATGATGTAAACAACACACAAATAACTATGCGACAATTTTAATGATATCTGAATATAATTGTAATTCACTCATATATTAAGTACGTGATGAGTGTGTAAATACTCATCATTTTATACCAATCTGAGCTGCCAAAACATACAAAAACACCCGAATATGTATCAAAATGCTTAAAATATCTTAGAGGTGTGTTTTATATGTTTCAAACACAAAATATGCAAAAACAAATGAAAAACGTACAAAGTTTGCATAATTGGCAGTTTCAGTCCCTCAAGTTTCATAAATTGGCAAAACTAGTCCCTGGTCACTCAAAACTTGTAAAAATATCATAAAAGGTCCTTGGGATTCATAAGTTGTTAGGAATAGTCCTTTGAAGTTAAAAATCATAAAATTACAACTATGGTCCCTCAACTTTGGAAAAGTGTCAAAATTAGTCCCTAAGGTTTAAAAAATAAGAAAATATTCAAAATAAACCTTATGCTATTCTAAAATGACATAACTGGTCCTTTGTGTTAACTGTTTGATATTTACAGGTTTGGCCCTTCAATTATCAGAAAATTACAGTTTGGTCCCTGGAGATTGGTGAATTTACAGAAAAGGTCCCCGGGTATTTAAAAATTGAAAAACATTAAAAATACCCATGTACTATGCATCCTTGTCAAGATTGGTCCCTATGATAACTTTGGTTAATTCACAAAATCAGACCCTCAAGTTTGCACTTATTACATTTTTAGTCCTTGTGATTAATTCTTATTAAAAAAACCAACCGGACCTAAAAATAACTCCCAAAAATCCAATCCACAAAAAGATAACAGCCCACCCTTTTATCTAATCCAACAAACACCCAAGGCCCAATGCCATCTCAGCCCACACCTTTTTAACCCGAGCCCAGTTGACTTCGGTCAACTCCCAGTCAAACGCCTTCCCTTCTCCTCTTCCCTCTCAGACTCTCCCACACACACCACCACCACTTGCTCACCTCCCCTCTCCTCCAATCACAAGCAACTACCCCCCACAATTAATGCCACCACCCCCCCTACACCTACCCTTTCACACCACAATTAATACCCTCTCCTCCTTTGCGTGTATCAGACCAAGCTGCAAAAGCATTTTTTCCCGCCAAAAATACGTGGAACCTCATGAGTGGACCAAAAGATGAAAAGAGAGGTGGGAAATGATTGAAATGCAACTGTGAACCCTAATTGAGGGCTATAAATAGAAGATGGATGCAAGAGGAAGAGTAGTTAGTTAATTTTAGTTTTTAGTTTATGTCGTTTAATTGCAATTTTAAATTCCAGGGTACACCCAAGCTCTTAAGCAGTGGTAACCTTCTCTTTATTGTATTGTAACTTAATTTCAAGTATTAATTTCAAGCTTCCTTAATTATATCATCTTATGCATTTTTATTTCAAATCTTATATCATTATTAAGCTAAATTGTTGTTATTGTGTAATGTACTGGACTCTTAGGAACATATAAGCTCCCTTATAGCTTATTTAAGCTATTAGTAATCATTTAAATCAGTTTAGAAATAAAAAAATTCAAAATACTCAAATTGGTCAACAAAAGTCAAACCAAGTGTTCTTGGTAATCAAAGCTGGAGCAGGGTAAAAAAGGGATGGCCTTGGTTTAGAATCCCATGGGGGATGCTAGGGTTTGATTCTTGGTTCTTGGTTCAAGGCATAAGCTGGATTGCAAATTGTAAGTTTGTTCTTTAATTCCTAGTTTCCTACTGTATGCTAGCTTATTCTTTCCTATCTGTGTGTTCTTGAGTTTGTTTGTTGTTAGTTAATGGATATCTAGTGTAATATAGATAGCTTGTTAGTCATATTTACTTGTTGTTAAAATCTTGGAAGTCTCACAGTGGAATACTTAAAAGTGGCATACTTGTGTGTTCTGCTGGTGTTGTGATTGCTTTATATCTATTTAATCTCTATTAGTCTTATTAAAGTATTTGGAATCTGTATTGTAGCTTAAATTCAATTCTAGCTTTGAAAATCATAGGTTGTCACAGTTAAAGGGGTGTTTGGATAATCTGTGTTTACCACCCTTAAGGGTGTTTCAGTTGTTATTTCTGGTTCAAGTAAATCACATTAGGTCTAGTTTGGTTAAGTAAGTCACAAAATTGGTTTGGAATAGAGCAAAAGTCAAAATCTCACTTTAATCCCTAACACAGTCAACTGTGTTGAGATTAGGATCTCATAAGCTCAAAATCTGATAAGACTTGGTCAATCTAGCTTTTAGTTATCTCATTTTAGCTTATAGTAACTTAATCAGTAAGTTAGATAGCTTAGAATCTCATAAAAGTCAACTAGTTTAAATTTCTTAAAAAGTCAAAGTCACTCATTCTCAATTTTCACCAAACTTACTCAAGGATTTCTGAATTTTGTGATTTAATTGGTATTGTGAAAATTGGAGTTTTAGTTCTTTACCAACTCAAGTTTGAGAATATGCTTTCATTTCATAATTAGGAAATTTATTCTAAGTTCCATTCACCCTCAAAGACAACTGCAGGGCAAGGGTATTGCCCTGCTCATACCAGACCTCAGTCACAACACCACTTGGGTGGTGTTTTGTGACCATCTCAGTGGTCCCCACACCTAGCTTTTAGGTTCCCTCAACCCCCCTCCTACCAGGCTCCATACATTGACTATTTGTTTGACCTTCACCCCAGTGGACCCTACCTGAGATTGCTCACCAAGTCTGTCCCAGGTCTGAGTCCAAAGTGAAAAGTGCAAAGTGCTTAATTTGGCTTATTCAGCTTATTTGTGTTGTTTATCAGTTGTATCTGGCTTATTTGAGTGTACTTAGCTTGTTTGCATCTGTTTTAACCATTGTGGACCCCACCCAAGTTCATTTGACCCAGCTTGACCAAACAGTCAACCAAAGTCAACTGCTTAACCAAGGGGGTGTTTACAGCTTATTTATAAGCTTAATTTCAAAGTGTTTTCACAAAAAGTCTTTTATTTTAAGTATAAAGTTAGTTTGTAAAAGAAAAATCCAAAAAAATTAGTTTTAAAATAAGTGATAGTTTCTATTTAATTAGATTTAATTTTAATTTCCATTTTTACAATTTTATTAAGTAAGTTGTGTTTTTATATTTTTAATAATTTCATCTTAGGTTAAAATAGTTATAATAAATTTTTCAGATTTTTATTTTGTCATTTAGTATTTATTAGATTTAATTTCAATTTTCTTTATTATTAATTATTATCAAATATTAAATAGCTTAATTAGTTTTTATAAGGTTAAATCTAGTTTTTATAATTTTTCTAGTTCTAAAATAGTGTAATAAGTTTTTAGAAAATAAATTTTGAAATTCTACTGTTCATTTTCTATTTTCCTTATTTAATTTGTTTAAAATAGATTTAAGTGAATTAATAGATAAATAATTAGTTGTTTAATCTTAAAACATAATTTTAGAGTTTTTATAATTTTGTAGGATTCCAGTGATGGTTAAGTAATTTTATAAATTTTATCTTAATTTTCTAAGCTAATTTAGTATTATTATAAATTAAAAGTAGTTTAATTAGTTTAATTAAGTTAAATAGTTTTTAATTAATTGCAAAACCACAAAAAGACAAAAATATTATTTTTAATTTTTTATACTTTCTTCAAGTTCTAATTTAGGTTTAGAAAATATTTTTGTTAATTTTTAGTATAATTTAAATCATTTGTTATTTTTAGTTTATTTAAATTAGATTTTAATTTAGATTTTAAATAGTTTAATTAATTAAATAATAGTTTAATATTATTTTAATCACTTTTATCATTTCTTTTTCATTTTTAATTTCAAGTTTTGAAAAGTGTCAAAAACACCCCCTGTAGTTTCATAATTACCAAAAACCCACTTTTCCAGTCCGATACGTGATCTTAATTGTCAATTTGTGCATATATCTGCTATCTGATTATTGTGAATATTATATCTGTTTGTCAACACCAAAATAACAGTAGCAATATCATTCCTACATCATCTGGCTACTGTCCTCAGTGCCACTTTCTCATAAACGATTCCAAAAGCACCATTTCAATCTCGTCGGGACATAACGACCCGGGGAAACACTACACTATCACCGGAGCATTGATTCTAGGCTATCTTTGACTTATTGACCTTGGTCAATAATAATTAGACGGTTCGGGCTCAATCAGTACGTAACAAAATACATTAATCCAAATCCAACATAAAATCCAAGTTACTTTAATTTTAGTGGCTTATATACTTAAACGGGTGGGTTGACCTGTTTAATACTTACTCAACCCAAACACGATCCGTTTATTAAACGGGTTAGACGAGTTGACCTGTTTCTGACCCAAACCTGTCTATTCTCAACCTAAACTTGTTTAACTTCGTGTCGGGTTCGTGTTGTTTATCGTGTCGTGTCGAGAATTGCCACCCCTAGTAAAACAACGAGAAAATTAGTTGATAGAAAAAAATTCATTTTTTCAAGAATTTTTTCATATAAAATGGGAAAAATTGAAAATTTTGTTTAGTTACACCATTTAAAAACAATTTAAAAAAAAAAAAGTGAAATTCCCATCTTCTAAATTTTAACTAAAAATATGAAAAGCCCATTATATTCTTCTTACTTTTTTCATTCTCATTTTTTATACGTATTTTTTTGTTTGTTTTATATGTTTTCAATCGTTTTTATACGTTTTAATCCGTTTTTAATCGTTTACATCCGTTTTCGTCTATTTTTATCCGTTTTCATCAATTTTCGTCCATTTTCATACGTGAATCTGTCTTTATACGCTTTTATACGTTTTTGTTGGGAACAAAATTTTACTATTTTATCAAGTATCGGTCATTTGTAATAATATTAGGTTGCTTAGTTATTATTTACTTTCATTTACTATTTGTATTAAGTTTACTAGGCTTAAGTAATGTAATCCATGGGCCTCCAAAGCCCACGAAATGATGAGTGGAAGGAGAGGGAGTGTTGCCCTAACTCCTTCCATATAAATAGTAAGCTTAGGCCATTTGTAAACTTGGTTGGTTATTTGGAATATTAAGGAAACTCTTGCATTTACAATTCTCTCATTCATTTAATCACCCAAATCCTTATATCTATCTCATTCTTGTTTGTGTGAAATCAATATGGGTACCTAACAAGTGGTATCAGAGCCATATAAAGGTGTAGCTTGTGTTTTTCATTGAAATCGTTCCTTAATCTTTGTTTTATTTTGTTTTTTTGTTAAAATTTTTGTACTTTCTTGCTTGTTTCTTGGTTTTTATTACATCTTTGCTTACAAATTTGTGCTACAAATCAAAACAAACAAAAAGGTTCCAAAATTTTATCAAAAATCTCGACTTGAATTTTTGTACTTGTTTTCGAAAATACTTTCATTTTTGAAAAAGTGTATCAAGTTTTCAACTTTCTTGAAGATCTTCTCTTTTTATACCTAAAAGTACAAGAATCTTTAAATAAAATTGAGTTTTTGGTAAGCTTTATTTGAAAAACAAAATTCTGTCTTAGTTTCGAGATTACTCCACTGTCACAGTTTCGAAATCGCTTAAGTTTGCTTCCAATCGACTTACGAATCGTGAACTCAGTATTTTCTCTCTTGTATAAGAAAGAAAAGTGTTTCGACTTTTGGATTAATTTCGAAATTGTATAATTTCGAAATTTTGTACGTGAGATTATGTTTTCGGAAATACTACATTTTTTCGAAATCACTTACTTTCGCAAACTTTAACCAGTTTCGCAAATATTCTACACTCACCAAGTTTCGCAATCTCCAAATTCAACAGTTTTCGAGATTATTATCATCCAAAGCTTCAAGATCTCTCAAGTCCAATTTTTTCGCAATCACTTAAACATCAGATTTCGCAATCTTAGTTGTGCAAGTTTTTCGAAATTTGACCTAAAACCTACACCTTCTACAAGATCCATCTTTTCACACAAGTGTTTCATTATGTCTCAACCACCGTACTACAACTTTAACCATCCTCAGCAACATCAGAATCAGCAGTATCATCAGCAACAACAACAGTATCAACAATCACCACAATATTACCAACAACCGGTTTACTCACAACAACATCTTCTCATGCAACAACATCAGATGGTTCCAATACAACAATCCTATCCAATGTCACAACAACAAGGCCAACTCCCATCAAAACAGACTCACTGGTTTGACAGGATGTGTGAAGTCATTTCAACTCAACAATCCAGACATGAAGCAGGATCTATTGACACTCCACAAATGCTTACACTGGGTAATTATGTTCAGTGGGCATGTCGATTCTTAAGGTTTATAGAACTCAAGAAACCCAATGGTAAGTACATGAAACAAGTTATCCTTGAAGGACCGTTTCAGTGGCCCATTAACTACGTTGGAGGTGACCCATCTGCTGATCCTCCAGTAGCTCCAACTGCTGTACAAGTTCCTGAGTCTGCACTCACTACTAAACAACACCTTCATCGTGATGCAGATGAGTATGCTATGTCTTACATACTTCAGGGAATACCAAATATCATATTCAGAAGTGTTGATGCTCAGACAAGTGCAAAAGCTATGTGGGAACACGTCCATCTACTTATGGAAGGCACACAACTGAACAAAGAAGACATGGAATCTAAACTTTACTTGGAATACACTAATTTCATGATCGAACCAGGGGAATCACTTGAATCTTACTATCATCGTTTCATAAATGTCGTCAACGACTTAGAGAGACATGCAGTACACCTTCCAAGGATCGCTGTCAATACAAAGTTTGTTAGTAGTCTAGGTTCCGAGTGGCAAAAGTATGTGACATTTGTGAGACAAGCTAAGAATCTTCATGATGATCCATATGGTTTGTTGTATGACTATCTCAAGCACTATGAATCTGAAGTTGAAAAAGTTAGAGCTGCACGAGGAGGATATACACCACCAGCTACTTCTAATCCACTAGCACTCGTTGCTCAATCTCATGTTGCACATCCTCCGATGTCTAATCATGCTTATGTTCATGAACAAATTACTTCAGTTACCAACAACCTGCAACCTCACACAAAATGGTCCCATATGAATCATCCTCGCAACAGGCTTATCCTCAACTTGCTCCATATGACAACCATGATAACATGTACTACTCTAATCAGATAGAAGATGATGATGAAGATGTCAATACGTTAAATCAAGGACTTGCTCTTATCGCTCGTGCCTTCAGCAAATTCTCAAACAAGACCAACAACCGTCTTCGTTCTTCATCAAATACAAGGAATCAAGCTGTCATTCAAGATGGTCGAGTTGAGATTCAGAACCGTAATCCTGGACGTTCAGGTTCAGGTGGGTATTCAGGAAATTCTGGGTATGGACAAAGGTTCAACAACAATGGGGGATTCAGAAACAATTCCGGTGCTCCTCAGAGAAGAAATGACAATGTGGCAAATGGCAATACAGAATCTGGGAATGCGATATGGTGCTACAACTGCAACGAAAAAGGTCATATTGCAACAATATGTCCAAAATCGAGAACCCGCGACAGTCAGTTTCACAAGCAAGCATTACTAATGGCTCTCAAAGATGAAAAGGAAGGAACTTTCAATGAACAAGAGAACAGTTTCTTCGCTAATGCTTACAACGACGATGATATGGAAGATCTTGAAGCCAATGCTGCTGTGATGCTTATGGCCAACATGCAGGAACACCAGTTGAATGATTCAAGCCCAGTGTTCTGATGGTTTGTCTCAGGTACATGACCTAACTACAAACTCCATAGAAGTTAATGCATCACCCTCTGCTTCTGAATCAGATAAGGCGCAAGTTGTTCCATCCGTATCAATTTTATCTTCTCAGGATGATGAACAATTAAACACAGTTGTTATATTTGATGATGACACTGTCGTTTCATTTGATGATTCTAATGAGCAAGATAAACATGATCATGTTGAACAACATGAACCTTCTTCTGATCCAGATCCTGACTATATTGTCATGGCCAAACAACTTCAAGAACATATTCTTACTACTCACAAACACGACGAGCAAAACAAAGTTTTGAAAGAAACTAATTTAGTTTTGATAAAGGACATTGAATGTTATAAAATACAACTTTCACATTTTCAAAATGCAGTTCAACGTGAAAAGTACTTTGAAAAGTCATTTCAGGAATCATATGTCAAAGAACAAAATCTTCAAAAGCAAATGCATGACTTAATCGAGTCAAACGGTAAATTGGTTTCCAAACTGGAAAATGATAAACATGATCTTCAAAAACAAATTGCACAACTTCAAAAGGAACTTTCAAAAATACAAACTGAGTTGTCAAATTGTAAACAGGAATTTTATGAACACAAAATGCAAAAAAGAAAAAAAGAAAATTCTTTAATTGAAGAAAACATCACTCTCGAACGTCAAATAAAAGAATTTCAAAATATCGTTTACAAACATGGAGAATCTGTAACGACAATTCAAAAGTTTACTTTAAAACCAAGACCCGATAAAGGTTTTGCCATTGGCGATTACAGATCAACTTTTCTTCACACTGCGTTCAAAACAATTCCTAAGCTTTACAGTATGGACCAATTGATGGATAATAATGTTGTGCGTGTTATTGTATATAATACTGAGGAAGAATATGAACTTGAAGAAAAGAGTCGATAAAAAATGAGTCAAGTTGAATATTGCAAACCATATGATTACTCAAAAGTTCCTCACATTTCAAAATCTTTTGTTCCATCAAGAGAAATACCTGAGAAATCATGGTATGTAACTGAGTCTTATGTTTCATCTTCCAATGGGGCTCCTGCCAAACCCGTAGCACAAGTAAATTGTCCATTACCATCTTCTGGTTCTGTGACACCTTTACCAACACGTTGTCGAGTCTTAGACTATTTTAAAACGTTCATGAAAGGCATCGAGAGCTTGGAAAACGTAATTGAACATAATTCGGAAATAAAAATTGCTACTTTTCAATCAGCTTACGAGCGCGAAAAGCGAGACATTTTTCAAAAACAATTTCTGCCTTTAGTTCAAAATTTGCGTCATTGTGCTACTCGTTGGGAACAGGAACTCCAAAAAGAAGTTAAAGCAATGCAAAACGTTTTCGCTCTAAATGAAAATGCAATCTTGGTTCAACAACACAAAAATCGATTTTTGAAAACGGATTCTGATCGACTCTTGGAACAAATCCTCACAGATGATATTTACTCTCTCACTATGAATGATCTTTACTATTCCAGTCATGCTGTGATGTTTGATAATTACTGTGCTGATATTGATTTGCTGAATAAGGAAACTGAGACATTAAAACATAAATATGATACGTTGCGTCAAAATAGTGATGATGTGAGAAACAAACTTTCAAAAGAAAATTGTCAACTTAAACAAAAGCTTGAATGGTGTCAAGCTCAAAGTCTTGAAACGGAATTGCAACTACAAAGTCAAAATGTTTCAAAAAGCTGTCAACTTTGCAAAGACAATGTTTTTCTCAAAAATAAATGTCTTCAATATGAGAAAGAAATTGCGGAATTAAAAATTGAAAACATCGAATGGCAACAAAACCGCGATGAAATTCGTTGTTGCAATGGTTTACTTGAGTCTGATATTCAGGACAAAAATCACATCATCATTGATTTGAAAAAGAAAATTAAGCTACTTCAAAAAGGAAAGTTTGTTGACACCACAGTGATAGCACCAGGAATGTTTCAAATAGACAAAACAGATAAGGGTAATCATGCTAAGAGTTCTAATGTTAGCTCTTCCACTTCTACAGGACTAGTTTCCTCTAAGAGCGTTAGCAGCCCAAAGCCAAAAAGCGTTAAGAAGACTAAAAAGACTAGGCTCTGGCAACGTAGAAGAGGAACACTAGAAGTGCAAAAAGTAGAAGCTCACCTTAGGAACTTGAATAAAACTCATGTTGCATCTGATTTAGATTCTAATCTGGCAAATTGTAATCAAAATCTTAATGTAATGAATGTTGAACCTTTAAATGTTTTGAATATTAATGCATCTTGTGTGTTTTGTCGTCAAAGTGTGTTATCTGGTGATCATACTAAATGTGTAGCTAATAATCTCTTACATCGTCACAAGAAACGTAGATTAAGCATTCCTTCTTGGCCCACTACTGCCTCTAAGTCTACATTAGGAAAAACGCCAACTACTGTTTCAAATGATGTTGTAGTCAACCCAAGAGCAGAAATCAACAAATCTAGGAACACGCCAAAAGCTAGTGCATTTACCAAAAACAAAGCAAAAACTAGTTGGAACTGGCAACGTTGGTTACAATACAAACCAAATTTTAAATGGATTCCTAAACTGTTGAATACTTGTGTTTCTAACCAACAGGAACCCACCATTTCTTCGGGTTCCACCCTTACTTCTGTTCCATCTTTGTCGTCTACTTGTGATGCAGGTGGTTCAGATTGTTCTCTGGATTGTTGATAGCGGCTGCACCCGACATATGATAGGCAATCTCAAACTGTTAACTAACTTTGTCTCAAAGTTTATTGGAACTGTCAGATTCGGGAATGATCAATACGCATTAATCATGGGTTACGGTGACTATGTGAATGGGAATATTGAAATTAGCGGAGTCTATTATGTTGAAGGCTTGGGTCACAACCTCTTTTCAGTCGGTCAATTCTGTGATGGGGATTTAGAAGTAGCTTTTCGAGAGAAAACTTGTTTTGTTCGTGATCTACAAGGAAATGATCTGATGTCTGGCAAACGTGGCACTAACCTTTACACAATTTCAATGTCTGACATGATCGCTTCATCTCCTATCTGTCTTCTATCCAAAGCTGAAACGGCTAAATCATGGTTATGGCACAAACGCCTTTTTCACTTGAATTTCAAAACGATGACTGATCTCGCTCGTCACAAATTAGTTGAAGGCTTTCCAAGATTCCGCTATGCCAAAGATCACCTATGTCCAGCCTGTGAACAAGGAAAAAGTACCCGTGCTCATTTTCCCTCAAAACCTGAACACAGTACTAATCATGTTTTACAACTGCTTCATATGGATTTGTGTGGTCTGACGCGTGTTCAAACGATCAACGGTAAATGCTACATTTTAGTAATTGTTGATGATTACTCCCGTTGGACTTGGGTTTATTTTCTTCGAAGTAAAGATCAAGCTCCTCAAATGATCATCACCTTTCTTACCAAAATACAAGTTCAGCTACGTAACACAGTCAGAATTGTTAGAACTGACAATGGCACAGAATTTAAGAATCAGACTCTAAGGTCGCATTTTGAGAAAGTGGGAATTGAACATCAAACATCCATTCCACGAACACCCGAACAGAATGGAGTAGTCGAAAGACGCAACAGAACGTTAGTGGAAGCTGCTCGAACGATGTTAATCAATGCTCAATTACCAGATTACTTATGGGCGGAAGCTGTCTCAACCGCATGTTACACTCAAAACCGTTGTATGATCACAAAACGCCATCACAAAACCCCTTATCAAATTGTTCACAAAAGGAAACCGAATATCAGTTACTTTCATGTATTTGGAGCTCTATGTTATCCAATTAATGATCGTGATGATCTAGGTAAACTTAAAGCAAAGGCTGACATTGGAATATTTGTTGGTTACTGTGAAAGTTCAAAAGGCTTTCGGATATGGAATCGTAGTACAAGGGAAATTCAAGAAACAATTCATGCTAATTTCGATGAACTCACTCAAATGGTTACTGAGCACAACAGCTTATGTTAGGAATTATACTTAAGTTGATATTGACAAAATATGAAAGATAAAGGACTTATGATGACAAAGTGAAGAATGCAAAAGACAAAGGACTTGCTTTACAAAGAAGTTATTTCAATATAGTCCTTCGTAGTATTTTGTAACCCTAGTTCTCTATTATATAAAGAGAATACAGGGAATAGGTTTATTAATTCATGTCTTCCACAATGTAGACGATTAGTAAAGGTGTGTGTGTGTAACCTAGACGTAGGAGATAAACGCCTAGGGTTAGTGGTTTATTAGTGTTTTAAGTTTAGAGAGCATGTTCTACTTGATCAAAGTGGAACATAATTAGTTTGTAATCGTTAGAGAAGTTAATGATGATGAAAAATCTTATTCATAATAATGATTGATTCTATGTTTGAATATTCCGCCTTCATTATTATATGTTCCTAGATATAATATTAGACGTCGTCTAAGAGCTACAACGATCTTATCAGCTTAGGACCCGCATCCAACCGTCTTAACTTTCCAGAATCTTTGGCTGAACCGTTGTCACTCTCCGGTAAAGAAGTGGAAATCTTGTTTGCTCCATTGTTTGATGATACAATTATTAACCATCCATCTGAGGCCACACCAAATTCTGCTGCACATCTTGATCAACATCAAGTACCTGATACACCTCAACAAACAACAACAACTGTTGGAAGAGACGGTCCTCCAATTGTATCCCCTACAACAACAGAACAAACCGGGTCCAACTCACGACAATCAGCTGGAGACTCCATACCTTTATCAGTTCCACAAACCGCAGAGCATGACCCAGAACCATTCATTAACCCATTTGCACAGGCTCAACCTGTCCCCGACATTGCTGAGTCATCTACACGCAATTTGGGCCCTGATCACTTGCGAGATCCTTATCAACTTCATCCTTCGACACACAAATGGACTAGAGATCACCCCTTAGTTCAAATTACTGGCCATCCAGATGCACCTATTATGACATGACAACGCCTTCACACAGACGGTGAAACTTGCATTTACGCACTCACAGTATGTGAAACCGTGCCTAAAAACGTCAAAGAAGCTATGACTTACGAAAACTGGATTGAGTCTTTGCAAGAAGAATTCGAATCCTTTCAAAGATTGGAAGTCTGGGAAATGGTTGAAAAACCAGAAGGAATCATTGTCATTGGATTAAAATGGATCTGGAAAAACAAACTGGATGCAGAAGGAACTGTCATACGCAACAAATCACGCTTGGTAGCAAAAGGATACTCTCAAGAAGAAGGAATCGATTTTGAAGAATCACTTGCTCTAGTAGCTAGACTTGAAGCTGTACGGATCTTCTTAGCATTTGCTGCTCATCAGAATATGATTGTTTATCAAATGGACGTGAAAACGGTTTTTCTGAATGGTCAACTCCGTAAAGTGGTTTATGTCAGTCAACCTGAAGGCTTCATTGATCCAGAATGTCCCAATCATGTCTACAAGCTTAAGAAGTCTCTCTACGGTCTCAAGCAAGCCCCCAGGGCGTGGTATGATAAGCTTTCTAAATTCCTGTTGGCTAATAACTTTACTCTAGGCTCGGTGGATCCAACACTGTTTACAAAAACATACGGGGCGGACATATTAATCGTTCAAATTTATGTCGATGACATTATTTTTGCTTCAACCAACAAAATTTACTCAATGGATTTTGCAAAATTAATGACAGATAATTTCGAAATGTCCATGATGGGTGAACTTACGTTCTTTCTAGGACTACAAGTTCATCAATCACCCCGTGGAATTTTTTCTAAATCAGTCTAAATATGCTCTTGAGATTTTAAAGAAACATGGAATGCAAAGCTGTGATACAATGAATACACCTATGGCCAATTCCACAAAACTAGATGCTGATATACATGGGACTCCTGCTGACCCTACCAAATATCGAAGTATTATTGGGTCCCTCATGTATCTCACATCTAGCAGACCTGGTATTGTTTTTGCTGTCTATATGTGTTCACGATATCAGTCTAAACCAACTGAGAAACACCTCAATGAGGCAAAAAGAATCCTTCGATACATAAACGGAACCATCCATTTGGGGATCTGGTATCCGAAGGATTCTGGTTTTGAACTAATAGCTTTTTCAGACGCTGACCATGCAGGATGCTTAGACACGCGAAAAAGTACATCAGGTGGATTACAGTTTCTTGGAGATAAACTTGTGTCTTGGCAGTCAAAGAAGCAGGACTGCACTTCAATGTCATCAACAGAATCTGAATACGTAGCTATGTCTGCTTGTTGTGCTCAAGTCATTTGGATGAGACCACAACTTAAAGACTATGGCTACCTATTCAATAAGATTCCGATCTACTGCGATTCCAAAAGTGTCATTGCAATCTCCTGCAACACAGTCCATCATTGCAAATCCAAACACATTGATCTTCGTTATCATTTCATCAAGAAGCATGTCGAAGAGGGTACAGTTGAATTATATTTTATAGGAACTGAGTACCAATTGGCGGACTTACTTACAAAAGCCTTAGCTCCATCAAGGTTTGCTAGTTTGGTTCACCAAATTGGTATGCGATGTTTGACACCAGAGGATCTGGAAAAGTTTCTAAAACACAAGTAAAATGTCAAACATCTAACAAACTATCTTTGTAAAATAATTTTTCTCATATTTTTCTAAACCTCAAAAACACAAAAAGACTTTTTTCTATTTCTCATTAAAAAAAAAAAAAAAAAAACGCAAGTATATCGGTTCCTGACAACACCTTGTTATTTCTTTCTCTTTTACAAGTGTTGAGGGGGAGTCAAGCTCAAACTTTTCTCTTATTTTTCTAAACGGTATACTTGCATATTTCCTTTTGATGCGTTGTTTCAGGACTTAATGGATACCTCATATCTTTTTCTTTTCTCAAACGATGTCATACGGAGTATATCTTGGTTTATTGCATTTGGTTATCAACATGTATCTAACTTTAGGACTCACCAAAATATGAAAACTAAAACCCTTTGCAAATCCACGCCCCAAATTCAAATGTGAAATCCGTGCTACCAATCTTCAATCCGTAAGTTTCTATGTGATCTTTAGACGATTTTAAACTATGGTTTTCGTTTAATCGCAAAATTAACGGTTAGATTTCATGATATCATGCTTTGAAAAACTAGGGTTTCAATAATTTCGGGATTATACTAAACGTGTTTGGGGGAGTAACTTTTGATAGGGGTTTTTTTCTATAACATGTTTCTAACTTACCTATATCATCTAATCATACTTTCATACATGTTTGTGTAATTTTCGATATCTGGGGTTTAACACCGATTTGGGTTTTGTTGTTTTGTAGTTTGTTTCATTGATTTTGTTGGTGGGATTTGTTGTTATATGTGTAAGGATCACCATTATGCACGTTAATTTGGCCTATATACATGATTGCGTGATTCTCGACGTGTAGGGTTTTGTTCATGTTGTGTATTTTCTCGTATGATGTTTATGTGGCTTGATATTTGTGCTTATCTTGTTCCAACGAGTGATAAATGTTTCACTAGACTTAGATAAGTTAAGAGGATTCATGCTCTTGTGTTTATCGAAATCATGTTCTTGCCAAGTTTCGAAATTAGTGCATATATGATTATTCCATGTTTCTCATTATTGTTTTCCCATCATTTACGACAGGTTACATCATTTGGATCACATAATTTCACAAAGAAACGTACGTTGGCCTATTTTCGAAATTCTTGTATAAGAATTTTCGAGAACTTGTTTTCGCAATTACCAGCCCTGGTGAAACTTTTCGTAAACACACTTAAACAAGTATTTTCGAAAATATCTCAAAGTGTTGTATTTTTTCTTGAAAAAATCCACTTTGTTATCTTTTCGAGAATGTTTGTTATATGTGTTTGCGAAAGTTGTCATCTCTGGTCATCTTTTCGAAATCACGTCTAAAGACAACTTTTTCGCAATCTCACATTATGAATATTTGCGAAAATATTTCAAAAGGTCTGTTCTCGATAAAATATTTATCGAAAACGCATCTGGAAATGTTTTCGAAAATCTTCACTATGTATGTTTGCGAAAATCTTCTCTTTTGTCTGATTTTCGAAAACATGGTATTTGTAACTTTTCGAGATCATGCAATTTCTTAAAATGTTTGCAATAATATTGGCACCTATGTATAATTTCGAGAACATTGTTGTTATAATTTCGATAACATGTAACTTGTGATGATGATTATTATTAGATGTATAGTGTGATGTTATTATGTATCTTGGATGATCTTTGTGCGTATGTGAATGTATAAATGCTTCATGCTTAATTCCATGATTCTAAAATTATCTAAGTATACTTCATTCATCACTCTACATGTAATAATTGAACCATCCGTGCCTAAATGATTCTAAATGCTTATCTGTAATCAAACTTTGGAATCGTGCTAACGAGCAATAAATATGGATGTTTGGTTTATGATAATGTTTTTCAGATTAACATGGCTGAACACAATGAGAATGTCCCCAAACAAACTCTTCCACTACTCACTATGGATGACATCACTCCCGCTGACTACAACATTACCATTGGCAATAACAATCCTCGAGTTAACTTTCACAAATTGAGAATTCCTGAGAACTCGTGCAAGATTGTCAAAGATATTCTGCTTGCACATCCATGCAAGCATCTGCTCAACAAATCTACTTCAGTTCCTATGTTCTACCTTCATCAGTTATGGCTTACGGAAAAGGTTAACTTAGATGATGAGTCTTTCACTGTTACGCTGGATCGATAAGTCAACACTGTAGATCACGATGTCCTTCGTACAGTCTTCCTTCTACCTGAACCTGACAATGAATTTGCTCCAATGCTGCCTGAACTGGATCTCCTGGACTTCTTCATTGACCTAGGATACGATGTTCAAGACGACTTACCTCTGATCAAGCATTCCAGATTCAATGCGAAGAATATACCTCAGCCTTGGAGAACATTCTATTTGTTAGTCGTACGATCTATATCAGGAAGAAAAAGTGGTCACGAACATCCCAGACTTGAGCATTTACAAGCATTTTGGGGAATGGTGAGCATGTCACCCATTGACTTTGCAGTTCCAATAATGAACGACATAGTCTACAGCATTCAAACTGGACGTGAAAGGACTATGATCCCGTTCATACGGTTCACAAAACTTCTCATTGAATATTTCTGCAAAGATACACCGGAATTCATCAAAAGAATGGGCGATCCTAATGAGCCTAAGCACCTCTTCGAGGACGACTGCACCATCTCTTTTGTCAAGATGACCACTTCTTCTACTAAGCTAAAAGGAATGAGGCTTCCCGAGTACCTCCTTGATGATCATATCAAGAAAAGCTTGAACTACAAATTCTACGATGATGCTTACAAAGGGATTCAGGAAGAAACCACCATACAGACTCAAAGCAAAGGAAGTGTGAAATCTGGGAGTACTACAAGCACAACTGGCTCACCTAAATCTAAGTCAAAGGCTACACCCAAAATTAAACCTTCCACCAAACCGAAATCTACACCCAAACCTAAGCCTGCAACTAAGCCTAAGAAGAAGGTAATACCAAAGCGCGCTCTTCGAGATGAACCTACACCACCACCCTCTGAAAGCGACTCTGAGTTTGACACAGAATCTAAAGAAGAAGAGGAAGACTTTGAACGAAGAGTTAGAGTACCTGAAGAAGCATTTCCTGAAACAGAGATTGCTATACAACAAAGTCTAGAAACCTTTGAAGCAGATACAAGAAAAAGAAAAGGGATCACGATAAATGAACCCAATGATGATGAAGAAGACGAACCAATCGTTGAACAATTGGTCGACAAAGAAAATTGAAAAGTATAGTTGTCGACACACGAGCCGAACAGAAGAAATTTCTTAAAGAACAAAGAGAAGCATCACTCCTCAGTCAACTTCATCCTCAACCTTCATCACCACCTGTCAATCAACCAGAGCATGAAGGCGCTACAAGCATCATAGTTCCTCCCATTGTGACCACTACTTTAGAACCAGTTTCACAACCTGATGACAAAGTAACAGTCACAGATGCTACAGGAGACATCACTATGACTGAAACTGCGAATGTAGAGGAGAATGTTGGCGGACAGGAGAACATTGCCACGGATCTGGAATTTGACCATTTCACTACTCCAGAGTTTCTTGCACAGGAAGAAAAGGAACGCAGAAGAAAAGAAAATGAAGAAAAGGATGCATTCGACACCAACGTATTTCTTCAGTCATCTTCACAATCTAAGCAGACATCTTCACAGAAACTTCCACCTCATCAAGACTCTCCACCAAAGGATCTGACTCCTCCAGCTTCTTCTTCAAGCTCTCACAATGAGTCGTCATCTGAATCATCACCAGAACATTCATCTCCTACACCTTCTGAAACCGCATCTAAGCAACAATCAATCAATGAACCGACAAAACCAGTTGATCTTCAGGAGCAAGTCAACACTCTCACAACCATGGTCACCAGTCTTGCTAAACAAGTTGAAGACTTTCAGGAGGCAAAGCAGCAAATCGATAAGTTCATGAAAGTTGACTTGACAGGACTCATCAGGACTTTCAAACTAGATTACCTCACTGAGAATCTGGTTGAAATTGTTACTCCTGAAGTAACAAGTCTTATTGCACCGATCAAGGACAACTTGGAGCACAGGATCAGAAGTGTTGTAAAGAAAATGTTGTCAACAACACCATTCACGCTTCACCCTGCAAAAGCTTCAACAACAACTCCTACCATCTCTGAACTATCATTCGATGACCTGCTTGCTCAACTCTACGACAAAGTTGCCTACAAAACCACACAGACACCTGAAGAAAAAGCACTTGTCGATGCTATTGCTGCCAACTTGTCCCTGCTGGATCCCTTAAGAGGACAAGGAAAGATGATGACCCGGACCCGAACTCTAAAGGCAAGAAACACAAGTCCGGTACCGATCCATCATCTTCTCACCAACCACAAAAGGATCCTACTCCTCCTAGAAATCAGCAACACACTTCAGCTACTGGTCAAGGTCCCACAGATGAGGAAGAAACTCTTATGCACCCAACTGATGATTATGAAGGACAACCCGATACCGATTATCGTGCCTCCCCAATTCCCGATTCTCAACCTGGACCATCGTCACCCTCAAAAGCTCAAGACAAGGATACTACATCCAAGTCTAAGAAATCAAAGAAAAGAAGACGTCATTCATGGCTCGACAATGATGACACACCTAAAAATGATTGGTTGACAGAACTGGTCAAAGCTCAACCTCCTCTCGCAGATGAAGAACCTCTCCCAGGCAATACACTGTAGTATACTCAGGTTATCATGAAGGAGCTTCAGATTGAGAAACTTACAAAGGCGGAGCTCAGAAGAATTAATCGGGATGCACAAGAATTCCTCAAGTCTAGATCTGGTAATAAGATGGAACTCGAGTTTCATATGCAGAATATAGCTAGTGCAATGTCTGGTAAGTTTGACTGGCTAAATCCTGAGGAGAATCTCGATAACTATTCTAAAAGACAGGACAAACCTTACTTCGCCGATTGGACTAAACCGTTACCACTGCAAGGATTTCCCGAAAAACCTAAGATACCTTATCGTTTCTTCTTCAACAAGGATCTTCGTAACCTCCAACTCACCCAAGAGAAATCAAAGCAGAAATATGGTTCCTCATTGACTATCTCAGTACCAGCCGCAAGATACGAAGTTCCTGCAATTGAAGAATCTACTCCAGTATTTAGCGACTCTGTCGTAGCTTACGACAGAGATGCTTTACACGGGATTCAGCACTGGCCTGAACATCGTCGTCTCGGTTACACTCACAGATTAGACACCAAGTCATTGGAGAATGTGAAGCATAAGTCAAAGATCATTGCTATCTTGGAGATTCAAGAGTCGAAACGGTTTAACTACATGTTCATGAATGAGATTGTGGTTAAAAGAAAAGATGAAAAGAAGTACAAATTCTCCGAAGCAGACTTTCCTGACCTTTATCTAAATGACATTGAAGACATGTATCTAGAAAAAGTTCAAGGAAGAATGCGTGGATTCGATACTGAAACACAATACAACTTCATGTCATCTCTACTTCTCTTCATCCGATGATTGATAGTTCAAGAAAGAGTGGAAGATCTTCAGCTTGGAGTGGAAAGTTACCAACAGAAGATCAATTTGACAAAGCCACAAGTATCATTTCCTGGAATTAATCAGATGTCGCAATACTCGCTCATCCAAACACCATCTTTTGGCTTCACCTACCTCAACAGCAAAAAGTTGATAAGTTTTATGAGGCTCGATGAGTTACAAACGTTCTGTGATGTCACGCTCAAAACTGTTCGCGATGGGCTAGTCAAATGGTTGAATGATGATCGCATAAAGATATCAAAAGGTGAAACTCCAAGGTGGAAATCCAGTGCCAGAAGACAAGTTCGGAACTTTGTTGTGAAAATTGAAGAAAGGTTATCCCGTCGGGAGCAGATCAGACGACTGGAAAGTTATATCGGTGTCAGACCTTCATTTCCCATCAGACTCTTCAGCAGACCAGAACCACAGTTCACAGACTTTGATGCTCCAATCACTGATGAAACTTAAACTGGTACACATGGGTATTAACATTTCAATATTAACTGTTTCATTTGATTGATTCGTTATCACAATGGCTTGTGCTCACATAACAGTGTACAACCCGTTCTTGTAAAGAAAGGACCCTGAGGTACGCATCAGTGCCTCAATCCTTATATAAGGAGCGAAGGCTTCTTACTTTTGAGTAGAATTAATCAAACATTTTCTGATTTTCATAATTCTGCTCAAAAGACAAGTATTTCACCTCAATAAGAATTCACTTGTTGAGGGGGAGCACTTGAAACTAAATCATCGTTCTTGAAATCAAAAGTTCTTGTTGATTTCTCTCCAAAAGACTCAAAAGGCATATTTTAATCAAACGATTGTCAAAAATATCATTTTATATGCTATTTTTGAGGGGGAGAAAAAGCGAAAGTGATTAAAATATGAAAGTTCAAAGTTGCTTAAAAGTCAAATCTCATGCGAGCTAGACTCAGATTCACCCAAGAATTGACGAAACATGAAAGTTAGTAATCTAGAAAGACTTATCCTCGACGGGTAATGACATCAAGTTAGTTACTAGAGCTAGTTGTCACCTAAAAGCTGACAATAGAACTCTTTAACTAGCCACGTAAGCGTGTCTCGAAAAGGATTTGTCTTAGTAGAAACGTACCATTTCGAGAAACTTTATGTGGACTTGACCAGGCCGGGTAATAACTTCAAGCTAATCTAACTAGTGATGTAAGCGTGTCTCGAATCGATCGGGTTCATTGAAAGTGGATCAATTCAAAAAGTGCTAGCTCCTCCCGCATGTGCAAATTTATTAAACACTTATGAGCACATGTGAAGGGGAGCCCTTCAAAAGTAAACACAAAACTCTCAAAGTGTTAAACAAAATGTTTGATAATCACAAACACTTTGAGAGATTTTCAATAAAAGGTTTCTTGGCTATTGTCGGATAATCATGGAGTTATAAGGTGATTAAGATAGGAAAAACCGTCCTATGATCCGCCAGAGCCGAAGGGATCTACCCAAGGACATCACCAATAATTAGAATTAGAAGTCCTTAGGTATGATATGAAAAAAAAGGAGTAAAGAATGAAAGGAGAAAGAAGGGGTTGAAGAATTAAAAAGAAAAGTAAAGAAAAGGGTGAAAAGAAATAGCCCTCCATATGTTCAACCTTAGGGCAGACACCGGGTTCAATTCGTATGCTACTGGTTGTTGCTAAGGCAACACTGGTATTGAAGATAAATTCGTCATGGACCCAGTGACGCAATGCACTAAACCTTCTAACCACTCAAGTTCTCTTAAAAGAGCTTGTTTCATTCTCACGGGAAACCGGTGTAATCTATCGACCTATCTCTTAGAGATGGTTGATATTGAAGCAGGAGACCCCTCCCTAGTCTCCGCATAGGAAACCTAAGTGTGCACTTTTCAAGTCTAGAGCCATGAGATACATCAAAGATCTCTTAGGAACACTTAGTATTCCTACAACTGGTGTTCTACATCAATGGACACTAGCTGTAAATTATCGAGTCCTTCGCAGATCTTAGCAATCTGCCGAGAACGCTTATGAGAGAATTTACATAAGTATTTCTCAATGATTGAATTGAAATCTTGCCAGGGTCAACATCAAACAGCCCTGAAAGCAGGTCACTTTGGTAACTCTTCACGGGTTACGCTTAGTGTTTGCGGTGGTTTCTTAGCGGTCTACAGTCGTGGAGTGATCCCCAGCGACTCACCCAGTCATTGAGCTACTTAGTAGGTCTAGTAAGCTCCTTCGGGAGTATCTAACATGGGAACGGCCTTGACAAGGGTTAGAAGGAGTCTTCACACTATGCTGTTGACGATCTCTAATTCCTTATCTGTAAGTACCGGATGTTTTATTGCTAACTGTTTACCCGCAGGTACACATCATCTCCATGGCGACGGATTCCACATGCTCATACATGCATCTTGTAGTCATCAAAACCTCCCTCAAAGATCAACGCAACACAAAGTTCAAAGAAAGATTCTACGCCAAAAAGAAGAATCTACAAAGTATAAAGACTAAAGATCAAAAGTGATAGAAAGGGAACTACATGCATGTATAAGTCAGAATTCAAAGATATATGAGCATGTTGGAATGGCGGACTACCACCACTGACGCGGAAGTGACGAAAGGCAGACAACTTCATAACTTGATCACTATCACAACAACAACGAGCAAAGAACAAAGAATGATGAATGATTTTTGAAAGACGTCTAAAGCTGTGAAAGTCAAAGATGAAGAAATGACAAAGACGTCAAGCAACCATGATGACCGACCCTTAGGGGGAGATTGTTGGGAATGAAGTTTTACTATTTATCAAGTCTCGGTCATTTGTAATAATATTAGGTTGCTTAGTTATTATTTACTTTCATTTACTATTTGTATTAAGTTTACTAGGCTTAAGTAATGTAATCCATGGGCCTCCAAAGCCCACGAAATGATGAGTGGAAGGAGAGGGAGTGTTGCCCTAGCTCCTTCCCTATAAATAGTAAGCTTAGGCCATTTGTAAACTTGGTTGATTATTTGGAATATTAAGGAAACTCTTGCATTTACAATTCTCTCATTCATTTAATCACCCAAATCCTTATATCTATCTCATTCTTGTTTCTGTGAAATCAATATGGGTACCTAACAGTTTTCTTCCCTTTTGTCTTTTTATATACATTTTGCCTGTATTTATACGTTTTCATCCATTTTATATGATTTTATACGTTTTCGTCCGTTTATCCATCCATTTTCGGCCATTTTTGAATGTTTTAGTCCGTTTTTATATCTTTTCGTCTATTTTTTACACTTTTATATGTTTTCATCTATTTTTTATACGTTTTCATCCGTTTTTATACGTTTTCGTCCGTTTTAATATGTTTTCATCCGTTTTTATAAGTTTTCGTTCATTTTTATAGTCTTTTGTCGCCCGTTTTTATCCATTTTCGTCCGTTTTATATGTTTTCATCCGTTTTTATATGTTTTCATTTGTTTTCATTTGTCTTCGTTCATTTTTGTATGTTCTTATATGTTTTCATTCGTTTTATACAAACACCAAATTCATATACCAAAATAATGCGTCAAACGGCCATAAAAAGCGGGTGTTGTATTCACCAATCTTGTTAGTGGTGAAGGTTTGATGTTGATAACGTAGATGGGATAAGATGCTTGGTTTGTTCTTTTTCGTTTTTCTTTTAACCGTAAAGAAGGAAGGGAACATGAGTTGTTCTTGTTTCTTCTATAATTTTTGGATATAAGAAGTTTACTTCCAAAATGGACCGATGATGGTTTAAGTTCACTCACAAAGATCATTTCAATGATTAGTATAAAAGGTGAACGAGCTGAGATCTTGTGGTTATTTGTTTGACTATATCGAGTATTGTTGTTGTTAGATGAGAGGCATGAGTTTGGATTGGCTTATGATAGATGAGATTTTGTTGTTGTTGTGAAACGTGAGGATTAGGGCAGGTGGATGTTAGTTGTTTGAGTTTGAGTCTTGTCTTTAATTTCGAATCTAGGTTTTTTGCTTCTTTGTTCAGATCTATGATGGCATACGGTTCGAACAGTTAAGATCAATAAAGATCTGAACCAAACTAAGGTCTTTTTGCTTCTTTTGTTTTCTTTAAACGAGACAAAGAAAGATTTAAACAAAGTTGTTTTAATTATTTCTTTATAAGTTTCGTATATCGATAAGAAGTTATTCTTCTTCACAGATCTATGATGGTTGAGTTTTGTTGTGTATCAATGATTTAGATCTTGAAGACAATAAAGGTTGTTTATGTTTTTGGTAAAGATAGGTTAGATGCTAGGTAAAGTGATTCCTTACTTGGAAAGTCAAAGTTCCTTACTCGAAAAGGGTTACTCGGGAAGTTCAAGTGATTCCTTACTCGGAGAGTGTTACTCGGAAAGTTCAAGCGATTCCTTACTCAGAAAAGGACACTTAGAGAAGTTCTGATTTCCTTACTCGGAAAATGTACACATAATTGTTACTCGGAACTTCCTTACTCGAAAAACAACTTGTTACTCAAAAAACCATAAGGCTTACTCAAAAAAATCTAAGTGTTACTCGGAAAAATTTAAACCTTACTCGAAACTTTACGTATCCTAAAATTTTAAATTAATAAAAAAATGGATAATTCCTAATATTCCCCGTTTGCCCAAGTGATTTGCTTATTTGCCCTAGAATTCGGAGTTTCTGTATCTACCCCAGGCAACTTGGCAACTCGACCCATACGACGCCAAGTGTCCGACACGATGGCCGCCAGTTGCCCAAAAGTACACAAGTTGCCCAAAAAGTACATAAGTTGCCCTACATTGTAATCCGAAAAGTGACACTTGTCACTTGCAGATTTCAGTTGCCCAAAAACTACGGGTTACCCTAGTCTAAATATGGAAACTCTGAATTCTGAGGCAAATAAGCAAATCACTTGGGCAAACGGGGCATATTAGGAATTATCCCATAAAAAAACACCTCAAAACGCTTTTTTAATCCAAGGTTTTTTTTTTTATTATTTAATACCAAATATAGCTTAATACTACCTAAACTAATATACAGTAACAAACTTTAATGTTTTTAACTTGTTATTTTAAATTTTCGTAACCCGAAAAAGTGAAAAACTTTAAAATACGATTTTGAAACTTTATAAAACACAACCTATGTTATCCTTGGCGATTGATACCACTTGTTAGGCCACCATTTGAATCATTGTTACACATACAGAAGGTTTATTCTAGAGAGAGAAAGATTGTAGAGAGTGTAGAGAGAGAGAGTGGAAGGAACAATATAAGATAAATGAAATGTTATGAATTGAACCAACACCATTCTCATCCATGAGATGTGTATTTATAGTATGGTGTGCGGTAGAAGCAAGCAATAAGCATGAAAAAGCAATAAGCAAGTGAATAAAAGAGCAAGTAAGCAAGTATACAAGCAAGGAATGATCATAGGCTGTGAGATACGGCACAAGGGCTTAAAAAATATAGTAGTTTGTTTTTAGAGTTTAGACTCTGATTACCATGATAGACTTGATAATTCTCCTTGAACCTCTCATTAAACATAGACACAATATATAATGTATATAAGCATGGAAATAAGTTAAGATAATGAGCTAGTCCTAAATACAAAACATAAATATAAATGGGCTATGCCATATCCTTCGGCTAATCTTTTATATAATAAAATAAAACCCTAAGTGGAAACTTTCGTATTTCCAAAAATGAAGATTATTTCCTTTTTTTGGTAATAACTGAATTATTATTAACTTTTTTATAATGTTTTTTAATTAAAAAACTCTAAATATTTCCTGATATGGTAAAAATTAGCCAAATTTACGTTTACTAAACTTAAATACAGGAGAAAAGCAAAAGCACACATGTACTTGAGGGTTATTTTTGTGTAATTTTGGGCCAAATTGTAACTTATAGAAAAATATACGGAATTACCAGATTCAATCAACTTCTTCCCAAAACTCAAGATCAATTACACCTTCCTCCTAATTTAATAAATCCCATGGCTGCCTTCGATGATTACCCCATGTTCTATGAACCTGCACCCTTTTATTTGTTATTAATATGATGCTATTTGAAGAAGTTTATAATTATGCTTCCATTTTAGTCAGCTTTGTTGTTGTAAAAATTATCACCAGAGGTTGAAGTTATTGATGATACGACCTCAATCGAAGGATTATTGTCACATGAAGAAAAAACAATCAATTCAGGGTATGGTTTAGGTTTTCAGTTTTTTATATTGTCCATAATTGTATTGTTTAATCAATCTTTATAGCAAGGAGTATATTGGCTCCATCTTTGTCTGTTTTGTGTGCTTAAAAATTTAATGTTGTTCTTAATGGGTAATGGTTATATAGCATACCACCTGTTTTATCAAATGCTTAACACATATATTATTGTTTGGAATGTTGACTCTTGCATTATTTTGAAAGTTGTATGTTTAAGAGGATAATCGGGTTTGTCAGCAGTCAGCTAATGGTTGTATATGTGGAGTTGATGTTTACTAAAGAAATGTTTTGTTGTCCTCTTATTTTAGCTAATTCTAGGGAAGTCAAAAGCGATTTCTTAGATTATGTACCTAGAAGAACAAGACCGAGGTAATACAATCCTTACATAAACATTACACTAAACTTGATGTTTTGTGTGTTGTTCACGCCATGTTCATATTTTTAATAAATCTACTTCTTGATTTTGCAAAAGGGGAGCTACTTTATTGCTGGAAATCTGCAAATATAGGAATTGGGTTGCGATTTCTAAATTCAGGCTAGTATAGATATTACATGTCGCTGCTATATTATAAATTAAAGATAAAAACAATGAAACCTCGGTTCTGACTTGAAATCCCTTTGATAACCAATTTGGTAGCCGATGTTCATAAGCAAGTATTTGATTAAAAAAAAAAAAAAAAAAAGAAAAAAAAAGAAAAAAAAAAAAAAAACATCAATTTTCTAAACAAATTTCTTTATAAATGGCATGTTTAAGTTTGTTTGCAAATTAGTATGAAAGTTTAAAACAATGCTTACTAAATTGTCCATACAGCCATCCATTGGGTTCAATTTGTTAGTTTAGTATTCGGGACCGATTTTTGCCAATCCATAATTGCAATGACAGATTGTGGGTCTTTTTTTAGGTAGGAAATTGCTTTTGTTTTCTTAAATATATTAATTGCAAGTTTTGATTTGAATGAAAATAAAAGTATGCATATCTACTGATATTGTAAAATTAACAGAACAAAAACATGGGAACTTTTCAAATGCATATATATATATATATATATATATATATATATATATATATATATATATATATATATATATATATATATATATGTGTGTGTGTGTGTGTGTGTGTGTGTGTGTGTGTGTGCGCGCTAAAGTGGGTTGTGAGGACTTCATCCATTGAACTTCAATCTTGACGGCTTAATATTAATGAATAATTGCTTTAAGAGTGAACAAGTTAATGACATAAGTAAAAAAAAAATGAAAAGCGCAAGTTAAGAAAGAAATATCTTGGAGAAGCTAATGAATAATAGGTTATTATTAATGAATAATAGCTTTAAGGAATAATAGATTTATTACTGTTTTCAATATAACACACTTTTTTTTTGTCGTAAAATAGATAGTGACATGCCACACCGCTTTTTATTAATAGTATAGAATGTCAATTACATAGGTGTCAATAAAAGTTTGTTACATAGGTGACTGAATAGAAGAAATTACACATGTATATGCAGCTTAATAACTGTTGAGAGGGTCGTGGTACCACAAAACCAATCATATTAAAAGTTATGACGGTGATGTATTTTTATTTGATTATACTCCTATTTGTTTGCATCCAGATTGAAACGCATGGTCTCCCGAGTTCATGTCCTTCATGGGACCAAAAGATGGCATTTATAATACCAATTTTTGGGACGTTTATGGGGTGGAAGAGTGCATCAAGATAAATTCATTCCCTAGAACTTACACTCTTATCATTTAATAAATCTGGACGTGCCATTACACACGTATGTTAGGTTGTATATAATTTCTTTTTGATTCTTTTTTTATATAATAACAAAACCTTAAGTGAGGACTTTGTTATTTCAAAAAATCAATTCTTTCTTTATTGAGTTTTTTTTTTTTTTTTTTTTTTTTTTTTTTTTTTTTTTTTTACATTATCAGATAGTTGGTTTCGTACTCAAGTATCACCACATTATTTGGTTTATCTATTATGAGAGTGAGGAACAATCCTTTTCAATTACCAACAGTTTTTAAAACAGGTGCACAACGTTTTGGTGTGAGTAGGCAAGAACAAGACCAGGCTGCAGTAAGTTTTGACTTTGAAGAGTCAGCTAATTTGTTTTTCTTTTGTGGGTCAGAATTCACGTTGTAATTTGTATGAATTTAACCCCGTAAAATCTATATTTATTATATAGGTCGAGCCTCAAAGACGTACTGCTGTAGCAACTTTATCCGGGAAGTTTAAGGATGAGATCATTCCTGTTTATGCCAAGCAGCCAAGGTATATACTTATTTTGACTTTAAAAGTCAAAATCATGGATTATATTGAAATTAATATGCTCTTTGTTGCAATTGTATCATTATATTAAAATCTTATGTTTTATTACTTATGATAAACGCCACATGGATATCTTTGTAAATTATTGACCCAGAAACCGGAGAGGTAAAACAAGTTATTATATCTGTAGATGATGGTATTAGGCGAAACACGAACTTGGCGGATCTTGCAAAGCTAAAGCTCGTCATTCAAAAAGGACGGTACAACAACAGCAAGTATATATGTATTATAGTCTATAGCCGGGTACCCGCGCAATGCGGCGGCAGGTACCACGTGATTATATTTGCGGCGAACTAATATTATTCGGTTATACAACCATACAGTGAGATGGGATAGTTGGTTGGCCCGACTAAAACTCCCACACAAATTTGATCAGCCCAATAATGACTCTTAAAACTTTAGCTTATATAAATAAACCAACCCTAAGAGCATCCCCAATGCAACGTTTTTTCAAAAGCTTTTCACTATTCTTATAAGTCTTTGGAAAGCTTTTTACCATTGCAAATGATGACTTTACAAACAACTTGAAGCAAAAGCTTGGCAAACCTCAAGCGGTTTGAGCAATAGCTTTTTATTCAATGCTGTACTTTTCCTTCTACTTTTGAATATCATTTTAATCATGAAAAGCTGTTGTGAAAGCTTTGTGCATTGGAGTTGTTAGTTTTTGATGAGCTAGAGTTAATGAAAAAGAGGATGTGGCAACAATAAAAAGCTATTCAACTTCTTACCATTGTAGTTGCTCTAAGTTCACTCCATTAATAACTCTAACATAGCTTGCAAAAGACACACAACCTCCTCCATCACTCTTTACAACACAGCCGCCACATCTCATTACAAAAAAAACTATTCGATTATTGCTGCTGCTAACCGAATCACACAATCACTTACTTGGATTAATCTTCACAAACGAAATCCAAAAACCAATATTCTTTCTTTCATACTACTCAAACTGAATCACAAACCCTTCATTTTTGTTAATGATTACAACTGAACAAAAAATATATACAAGTGTCTTTCTTGAACGCTCCTACAAATTTAAAAAAAAAAAAAAAAAAAAAAAAAAAAAAAAAAAAAAAAAAAAAACATACCCATCTCTTTCTTTATCGCTTGAAAGAAATACAAACACAACACTTTGTTGGTTATTTCTGCTATTAACGAACAACAAGGCATCTAATCTTTTTTTTTGTTCTTCGAATCACACAACGACTACGGCTTCAATATCATAATTAGGTCTCGGGTAAGTTGTTTTCATTTGTAGGAGCGTTCACAATACTACTTTGTGAGCCCATTGCTGGTTCTGGTGACTTTCAACCATCACCCCATCATGTGTAGGGAAGTTGGCAACAATGTTTGGTGACTCCATGTTTGTTATAAAAATGATATGGTTAGGTTTTATGCTTGCTGATTTGTGAGTACTAAGAATTAGAGTTTAGAAAAATAGTTGAAGTAAAATGCACAAGTTGGAATGGGTTTTATAGTACATCATATTGGTTTATTATAAATGTTAGCTGTTACGATTGAATAGAGGGAGTAAAGAAAATAGAAAAACTGTTTCAACTGGTATTCTAATGGTCTAAATGGGCGGTTACAAGTCAATATAGTTAATGTAATTTAAGACATTTAATTTTCCTTCTTCAACTTTAATTATGTGTATGATACAAGTTTTGTAAAACACTTCTTTCCATTAAAAGTAATTTGTTGAATCTGAATTTTTAAGCCTTCTATTTATAGCATGTCCCAAATGCTTTATAAAATAGTATAGATACGAAATAATTACATGTTTATTGCATATATATAAATCAGAGAAACTGAATATTTTACAATTATGTTGACAACCTAATTATTTCCTAATTTGCAAGTATATATGTATTATAGTCTATACGAAATAATTACATGTTTATTGCATATATATAAATCAGAAAAACTGAATATTCTACAATTATGTTGACAACCTAATTATTTCCTAATTTGCTTCGCAAATCTTTAAGAAACGTTTTTATGCTCACATATACAAAAAATTTTAAAATACACATGGGTTATAATGCTATTTTTTCAAAATTATAGACTAAGAATGTAATTATTTTATAAAACACTCTCCTATTGCATGCAAGACCACTTTTCATAAGACCTAACCGAAGAAACCATCACCACCACCAGAATACATCTACCCTCACCACCATCAGCATACATCCACATAATAATAGGTATGTTTAATAATCACCACCAGCATACATCCACCATCACCGATTGTTAAATGTGAAGGAGAAAATTTATTGTAATATAAATGTGTTGATGACTGTTAGTTATTAAACTTTCAGGTTGTTTGCAAGTGTTACAAATGATGAAGGCGAGTTACATGATGGGATGGAATGAGTACTGATTGGCGTAATGGTTAGTACATAAACATATCAGATTTGGTCTATTAAAAGGTTAGTTTTGTTTTCTTCTTAAAGGATCGCTTATACTCTCCATCAACTCCAGATGTGAAGGCTATAAGAGCCCATTTGGTCAAAAAGATGGTAACCATGAATTCTATAAATGTACCTATTTTCTGTAATGAATGGGTTAATTTCCGTTATTTTGTATCTCGATATGTTAACCAGGTGTAAAAGTTCTCAAGAGTGAGTCTTACTAAGTGGCGCTTAGCAGCCATGTTGATCACAGAAATAGTTACAATTAAACGAAATTAAGAGAGCTTTACCAAGAAAACATTACGACGACACATTTACTATGAAGCAAGAAATAAACCAGAACACACTGAGATTCTGAACTGATCCACATAGCAGACTCTCACTGACATTCCTGCGTATATACTTTTTTTTGGCATTTTGTAGATTATATAGTTGATACATAGACAAATTTGTTTTCCAAAATTTGTACAAATTGATGCGATATGGTACACTTTTGCTACCTCCATGTAATATTTGGGTATTCATAGAAGTTAATCAAAACAAATTGTTTTAATGATTTTATCTTAGTTGGGTACTTATATCTTTCATAATTGGATGAAATCATAGGATATGGAAGTATTTTTACCAGGAACTTCATGGGTGTTTGTAATTGTATACATAATCAATTGAAGTAACTTATGTTAAAGTGTTTGTGACAGTTTCAATTGCAAAATTCATAAAGTTTCTTAAACAATTTGTATAGTGCTAATAACATTCCCCTTCCTCTTTCTTGAACTAATAACATTTCCCTTCTGCCCACAATATACTTGGTAACAACAAATATCAACCAACTAAAAAAATAATTAAAAATTAATACGTAATTAAAATAATTTTATGTCAAACTCCATGCATTATTCAAGAATAAAAAAATAAAAAATAAATAAAAAATAATAATAAAAAAAACGTGCATGAACAGACATTATAACTACGCTCCAACTTTCTTCTTCATATAATACAAAAATAAAAATCGCAATAAAAAAACAAAATAAAAATATTTATTTTCTAATACATAAAATACACTATTCAAAAATTTAGAAAAAACCTGTGCGTGCGCGGGCATTATAACTAGTAGTGTGTTATAGAAATGTTATTTGAGATGGTATTTTTGGTTTAGTGTTATATGATAAAAGGTGACGTTAGGCGCGTATAACTCGCGCTAATAACTTGTTGCAGCTAGCGCTTTTAGTTTTAGTGACGAAGATCAAGATAGTTGGTACTCCCTTCGTCCCAAAATTATTGTCCAGTTTGAATTTTCAAAGTCAAACTGGTTCAACATTGACCATAAATATATTTTTTTTATTACATAATACTTGATGAAAAATTATACCATTGAAAAGTAAACTTAAAACCCAATTCATTTATATATTTTGCATCAAATATTATATAACACCAACAAAAAATATTTAAGGTCAAAGTTGAAGGAAAAATACTAAAAAAATCAATAGTGGACAATAAATTTGGGTCGAAGAGAGTATATTTGAAAAGCATGGACCGTCCATGTAACGTTTTAGACTTATATAGATATATCTGTAGTTATTTATAAACAGCAGGGACCAATATGTCAGCTACGCTAATTTCAATACATATAGGTCAAAGTGTTAAGGTTGTTTTGTTACTTTTGTTTTTGTTTCTAGATTTTGGGGAAAACTGACGATAACAAATTAAGGGTTTTGGGAAATCAATCAATAAAAGAATGGATGTTGGGCGTTGTATGACAATAAGAAGGCCTTCAGTTTCAATCTCAAATAACACTTTGTTCCATCGTTCCTCAAATCGGCCAACTAAATTGAAGGTACCTCATGCTTTTTTTTAAAGGCTTGTTATATATTGTTTAGGTAACTGATTTTTTATGTTTAAATGCAGATTGGTTCATTGACGGTTCAGCAGTCAGTTCCGTTGATATATCACACTGCCACCACCAGCAGAAGATTAGTTCCGATACTCGCCAACAATTATAAAGTACTATTGTTATTAAGCTTATTGTGTTTTGAGTAAAAAGGGTGCATGGGGTCAGGGTTTCCCCCCCTATTTAAACCTTTTGGAGAAAAGCTAAAACAATAGGCAAAATATAGATTCATAAATGAAAGTATAATTTTCGATGCCTATTGATTGTATTGCTCTATTGTGAATGGTTTTGTAGCAAAATACTACATCTACAAGCTTTCCACGCTGCTGTACTAAAGAGGATAATTATGTAGAGACTATGACTGGTATATGCATCTTTTTTTATTACTTGAGTGTATTTACTGCGTACCTTATTAGTTAAAAACTAAATTTCGTTAAAACTATAGCTACAGTTGAAAAGGTTAAGGTCAAATTTGTATAAAGACTGGACCAAGAAACAGTTTATTTATATGCTAAAGTATGACACTGTTTTGCAACTTAATATCGGTTATTTTGTTTATCTACTCCAAATGTAGACAGTGATAAAGGAGTATGGCAACGATGTGATCTCAAGCTGCAAACTTCCTTTTTTTGGATGCCTTTCTTGGGAGCAATAAAGGGTGTCTTTTCTGCCATTTCAAAACTTATCCCCACGTGGATCTATGTTTCTTTTATATTATGTGTGGATAAACTTAAACTACGTTACGGATCAAAAAAAAAGGAACCAATAAACATTTCATTGATGATCTAACGGGTGTTGATGCTACCCTATGCGAATTTCAATATGTAAATTTTCTCTATCAAAATCCTTGTGCATGACTTTGATTATTTCATGTTGTGACCTTTTCTTAACTACCGCTTTTAAAATTTGTAGATGATTAATATATTAAAAGGAAAGAGGGTAGACAACAGACTATTACCCGCCGGGATTATACTTTATGGTCCTCCGGGAGCAGGAAAAAACACATTTGTTCATGCTTTGGCTCGAGAAACCAACGTGTCATTTTTTCCCGTTTCTGCTTTTGATATTAAGAGCGAAGATGTTAGGATTGAAAGACTTTTTGATGAGGCAAGAGCATCTTCACCATCCATCGTCTACATCAGATATGTAGATGAAATTGCAAAACGACGAGATTGTGAATCAAGCCCAGCTTTAGTCCAGGTATGCATGATTTGAAATTTGGATTTGATGATTCATGATGTAAACTTGTGCACTATAAGTATTTGAAAATACATGAAGCTTCTTGGAATCTCAAATTCTTAAGCTTCATCGGGTTTATGGTGTCTTTTAGCATCCTTTCTGTGGTAGGTTTATTTAAAGTGGTTTTGGTAAAAAGTATTTTTGTCTAAACTCTAGTTCGCTTTGGCTCTTGTGTTGTTAAAACCTCACCTTATAACAACTTCTCACACAAATTTATATTATATATTCACATTCTTTTCTTGATGTTGTAGCTTCTCAACGAGATGAAGTGTAAAGATAATGGAAGCGTAGTGATAGTAATAGTTGCGCCTGATTATCCCAATATTTTGGATCCAATTTTGTTGGATTCTGACATGTTCTTAGATCAAGTGCATTTGGGTTACCCAGACGAAGATGGTAGGCGAAAGATTATCGGTTTACATCTTAAAAGAGTTCTCAGGGAGGAAGACAAAGAAGCCATTTGCGATATTGTTGCTTCACAAACCCCTGGCTTGAATTGGCGCGAACTTCGAACTTTTGCTATAATATGTACCACACATGCTGCAAGCAGAGGTGATGTTTATGTGAAAATGGATGATGTTTTTCAATCTCTTGAAAAGATAAACAACAACGTGTTTAGTAACTTAGATAAACCAATGGCACAAGAAAACATGCGGCGGAGGGTTGAATCAATTGCATTTGGATCTCAGAAGTAGTCAACCCCTTTGTTTTTGGACGCTTGTATGTTGTTCTTATGGGTGCTCGGGGCTTTTTAAGAATCACAAGACGCTAAACTGATTATTGTTACGACATGTTTAAACACCGCTAATATAGTATGTTGATCATTTTAGAAGTCTTTGTTTGAGTTATGGAGAAACGTTGACAAATGCGTATTTGTTTATCATGGATGGTTTCATAACTCGATTTTACAGTAAAAATTAGTAAGCTCTTTCGTGTTGGAAATCAGACATAGATCATATATTTTATTTAAAGAAATGCACCCATAGACAGGGTCGGTCTTGAGTTTTTGAATGCCCTATGCGAGACTAACAAGGCGTGATTTTAAGTTTTTCGAATATGATCGTGGAATATGATTGTGCCAGTTCATTATTCTTAAATGACTAACATGAGAAATAATATTTCATGATTAACATCATTTATCTAAAATAATTATTTTTTCATGTGTACTTGATCAAAGCAAATAATCATATCTTTAATTTGCTCGTGTAATGTATGAATCTAACGAAAAGAAAACTTAATATAAAAAGGATGATAAATAACTATCGCTATATATTTGAGTTGTATCAACTTGAATGCATCTTTATTTATTTAGATGCACCCAAATTAGTTTTAAAAGTGAAAGTGATTTTGAAGTAAAAATGATGCATAGTAATACTAGCAACATATTTGACCTGCAGATGATGAAAAATACATACGAAATTCTTAAATTAATGAAATGCATCTAATATATGTATAGTTCCTTTAACTTTTAGCTAGGAAATATATTACTGAAAAGAATCACAAGTGTGGCACCTACTCAAAGGCATACGTTGCTAAAACTTATTGATGCATGATATTTTGAAGGTTTGGCATGGCAAGGTCATAAGCACATTTGGAGTTGTATAATACCCACACCTGACCACTTTTGTATTTGGGACAACTAAAAACTTTATGGATCTTGTACTCCAAATTTGACTATGATGTCAATCTTTTATTTAAATTAATGTATGTTTCGAAATGGGTTTGATAATCCGTTCTTTATTACCTTATGTTGTGAATACCAACTGAGTAGCACCCCATTACCCAATTGCTTCTGCTGGACCAAATTTTGGGGGTGTTACATCACTCCACTGACATGGCGAGAATTATTGTCAAGTATGCTCCGAACATGTGAGACTTTGCACTGCTCCGAACATGGGAGACTTTAGGTCACTCCACCGACATGGCGATTATTATTGTCAAGTACGCTCCGAACATGGGAGACTTTAGCATATAGTACGTACGGTACATTATAAGTTCAAAACGTACTAAAGGGTCTAGAACAAGTCATAAGTTCATAATAAGTCAAAAGGGTTCAAAATATGTCAAAGGGTTCAAATCAAGTCAAAAGAGTTCAAAATATGTCAAAGGGTTCAAATCAAGTCAAAAGAGTTCAAAATATGTCAAAAGGTTCAATAAGTTCATAAAATAGAAATCAATTTAGTTAAAGTATAATTCATGCATTCCACCCCAAAACGATTAAAATAGTTAGAAAAAGGGGTCCGTGAATACTCACCGGAATGATAAGCGATAGGACACTAAGATATATAGTGTAGCAAGAAATCGTGAGTTTTAACGATGACCTAGAAAATAAAATAGTCGCGTCTTAGAATATATATAACGAGAGGGTACAAAATAACTTTTATAAAAAGTATTTATACACATTTAACATTGTACATGTTTTTGTGAATTTACAAAAATGTGAAATTTTTGTTTTTATTAAAAATAATAACAAACCCTATTGATAAGTCATCCTAAGGTCGAGTTTATGTTACATTTAATGATTTACATGTAACGTAAATGATTACGTCAAAGTCTAATTTAAACTTATAAATAAACAATGAAGTCTATTTTCTAATATTATATTTTGTGATAATTGTGCACAAGAGGATAGTAGTGCACACTAGTTATCTAATCTCTAATAATTTGTTATTTCCAAATCATAAAGTGTTATGATTGTTTTTTTTATATCTTTACAAAAAAATCTATTAATGTTTTTACCAAAAACTATAGATTCTTATAAAATTTCCAATGTTTTCTTACACTTCAAAATAATACTTTTTATCAAATTAGGTTTTTATAATAGTAGTTATTCCATCGAAGTGACTACGTTATTTATAAATCATAAATCAATATTTATTGATTCATACATCTTTGGACAAGTATATGCATACTAGCTTCATGACCCGTCTGATGAGCGGGTACGCTTCATAAAATTGTTTATCAAAATTTTTTTATGCGTAAAATAAATAATGAAATAAGTCAAATATGTTGAAAGCAATAAATTGAAATCATAAATATATTGCTCATGTATTAAAAGAGATGTAATGGTTACCATAGCCATTTTTCAATGTTATTGTCATGTATCACATAGTAAAAAACTTTACGACATAGTTAAAAGAATCAAAAGATAGGAAACAATATCCGCAAATAATGAGTGACAAAAATAGCATGGATTTGAGTGACCATAATTATTCAACATGTGATATGTTTTATATATAAACGAGTAAGGTAACCCGCGCGATGCTACGGGAGTGTTTTGTGGCATGTTAGTTATATTTTTTTTTTTTCATTTGTTCAATAACAGTAAATGTGTGCGTTGCGCCGGAATGCTGTGTTTAATACAAACTCGAAATGACATGAAACGAATCGAATTTGTCAAATAAATTGATTTCGATAAAGTTTTGCATATTTATAGTTGATTTTATTGGAAAAATCATTCTGGAAACAATGACGCAAGTTTCATGATTTTTCGAGTCCGTTTGGTACATCAAATGGTTCCCGTAGTGATTTTATGAAATGTTTAGCCATTTTTTCAGTTTTAGTCCCTCCACCTCCCCTTTTCACTCTCACCCTTAGACTTTTCATTTTGCCCAGATTTGGTCCCTCCATTCATATATAAGCCCTCCTTTTTGTTTTTTTTCTCATTTTTGACACACAAAACACCTAAATTCTTTCTCTCTCTAAACTCACCGGATTCTTCATCAACTCCGGCAACCACTGTCGCCGTCCGGCAACACCAGCAGTTTCCGGTGACCGGGAAAAAATTCTGGCGAGACATTTTATTATCCTAATCAATAGATCAGTGTTTTTACAACGTTTCTAGAGCTTTTGAGCCTTCGACACCCGCCGCAACTCACCTCACGCGCCTTCACCACCGCTGTTCCACCGCTGCCACCACCACAGTTCCACTCCACCACTTTTTCTCTCTTGGTATAGCCTTCACGTGCCACCCCTTACACTATCTCTATTTTTAACCGAAACCCTTTTTTTAAAATCATTTAATAAATCGATTTTATTATTCAATCTTGTCATCTTTAGTCCGTTTGGTTTGCTTCTGTGTCGGCAGTAGAGTGGGGGGGGGGGGGTTAGTTTTTTAAATTTTTTGTTGTTTCTGTGTCGGCAGTAGGGGGGGGTTAGTTTTTTTAATTTTCTATTAGTTACTGTAGCAACCACTGTATCAAGCACTGTAGCAGCTACAGTGGTCGCACCCATCAACCTCCCCTCTTTTAGTATATATATATATATATATATATATATATATATATATATATATATATATATATATATATATATATAATTATTAACAATTTCAATAACATATAATGTGTTTACACAATTACATTCACAAGTTTCTTCTTCTTCTTCTTCTTCTTCTTTTTCTTCTCCCTACTCATATCCATATCCCAATATATTTAGTTTGGAGCCTTTTCACGATGACCTCGCCTACTAATTGAATCACCTATATCACGCTATTTTACCTACAAATACAAAAACAAAAAACTAACACACCAGATATTATTATAAATACATATAATCCATTGTTCTATATTAATTTTGTAGATGATTAGAACATAAAATCCTTAATCTGTTAAAACCAAAATATATTTTCGTAAGAGGAGATTAAATGGTATACTGCATTTTAATGCAGTAAATTATGTGGTATATATGATCATGAAAATAATGTAAATCAAGTACCTAGAGTCATTATAAATGTTCAGCTTATATAAGTAGGTTGTAGCTCATAATTCAATCAGTTAGTGATTAACCATTCTAGTAATATCCAATGCTTATCATTTCTAAGCAACATTTTTTTAACCTGCATTACTCTAAAATATGTGCTCAAAAAATTCCAAAAACCACATCTATGAATGTTACAACAATATAATAGTTGGGTTAAAGGGTGCATACTAAGAACATAATACATTACCATAACTGCAAGCTCATAGTAATCACAGTAGACACGCATCCAAACACCCCTTTTAGCCAAGATTTGTGGTTTATATTCACACAGCTATGGTTATGTACGTAATATGAACATACAATTGTAACTCTTAGTTTGGGGAAGACTATGACTTATTACAATTTTAATAAAAAGATAAAACATATTAGAAGTTCAAGGTAAAAGAGTAGCCTAACAATGCAAATGAACCAAATAGCATATAGTTACATCCCATGGAAACAAAGTAATAAAAATTAGAAATTTTATAGGGTTCATTAAAGAGGTCGTTTCACTATGACCAATGATAACATTTTAGATTAAGACTAACATCTATTATTCAATTTCAGCTTTGAACTCCTTTGAAATGAGGCCAACATCAACTTGTGAAAGACAAAGCTAAAAATTTAAGGGGGTGTTTGGTATTACATGTTTTCAGCTTATATGCTATAAAGAATCACGTATAATTAACTTGCCAAGTTGCCAACATGTATGAACTAAAAAAATAGGATCAAGGTTGTAACCACATAATGTGAGCACGGGAATGAGTATTTTGGATAGTAATAAAATATACTTTACTCCATGGTTTAAAACCAAAAAATATATAGAAATGTCGATGGCTCAACAATTCAATCCAAACAACTACTTATCAGCATATGACTTGTTCTGTAAACGAACCGATTTTGGTTATAACTCGTAGTTATTTCAGCTAAAAGAATATACATAAGCAGAAAGTAAAAAATATAAATACTCCCAAACACATTTCTGTTACTTCCACTATGTCCAATAATCCTAGGCCATTCAATTATGTGTAATTTCAAAGGAATATTTATTTCTGTTCAATAGAGTCGTTTTTTAATGAAAAAAATAAGACAACCAACATCCATCTAAAAGAATCATACCTGATTGGGAAGATACATCAGCCTCTACATGTATTCCTCCCATTTTGTTGCCTTGGGTTCTACTTGAATCATACAATCGACCTACCAGAACAACAAAACAACTATGTCAGTATAGAATGAGAAAACCATGAATCTTTCCAAATTTAATAAGCCTTTAGTCATCATAGCATGCATGTTCTTAAGCAAATAACTTACACAAACAAACGAATATAAAGTAGCCCATGGTATATCTTGTGTTCACGCCATATATCCTTTATGGCCGGTTTCATCTAGCATAAAAATTGGCATGTTTCTACTCAAGCGGTGTTTGTTAGAGCCTTTTGTTATTTGGTGGCTCACTCTTACCGACCTGGAACAAATTCAAGCTTGTTTCAACCCGTAATCCAATATCTAAATACATTATTAAAGTAGTTAACTGCTTAACTATGTTATTGTGATTAAAATATTTGAGAACCAAATAAATGAGAGACTTTTAGATTGAGTGGCAAAGTAATATTTTCATTATATTAGCACTTGATTTTTCTCTTTGAGCACTTTTGAGATTTTCAAAGATGTTATCTGTCTGCAGACAATCGAGCATCTTTTTTCTCTATTAATGTTTCCATTGCATCCTGAGATTAGTGTATAGTTCATGGTGTCAATATATAGTTCTTTGAGTTGCTTAACTTTCAAAACTTTAGTAGGATTCCAGTGAACAATGTGATGGTGATAAATAGCAGTCGGGTCAAACCATAGTTGCAATTGTTGCTCGCTATTCCCTTGAGTGAACATGTTTGGGTGCACTGTAAGGTTCTCCTGTTGAGTTCCCTAAGAGGTCAAAGGCGATCTCGTTATGTTTGGCACCCATTGAAGACAACCGTCACAATCCATCATAAGAATTTAGAATCATTTTTATTTACCCATAATCTAAAACGAAGTTTTATTGTTGGGCTTGCATATTATGTTGTTACAGTTCCACCAAAGTTCCATATAAAAGTTTAGTAGCATTTGACAAAACCAAATAAGAATACCTCTTTGATTGTATTCCAGATCATGCAAAATTAACCACAAAACAACTTTTACAATAAAGTTTCAATTTAAATCATCAATTATTAAACAAAAGTTGTACCTTTATTTTGTTATCATCAATGGACTCCATTTTAGGTGAAAAAACCATAACACAAATCAAAACACATTAACACAATCAAGATTCTAATAAAAACAACATAAAATCAATCAAACAATTATAAAGACCCATAATCAACTCAATGGTCTGTTTCAACCAAAACATGTTCCATGTTCTTGTTCCAATTAAAAACATTACAAAAACCGTATAGTTATTCTTTTTCCACCTCATGCATAGTATCATCAGACGGTTGTGGATCAGCTTGTCTAATTTCACTTTAAACTAAGCTAGTTGTATAATTATGTTGTGT
The DNA here is from genome assembly GCA_030686995.1 of Artemisia argyi. Taxonomy (NCBI): domain Eukaryota; kingdom Viridiplantae; phylum Streptophyta; class Magnoliopsida; order Asterales; family Asteraceae; genus Artemisia; species Artemisia argyi. The sequence continues at coordinate 95,699,625 of CM060688.1, forward strand.
AATATATCATGTTTAGGATTATACCATCCGATCAGAAAAAAATGTACCTGTTGAATGACTTTCGAGAACAGAGAGCTTGTTCATGGCGCAGCGATTTGACCCATGTAGTTAGCCATGTTTGTAGGGGAGCTTTTTCTGCCTCTTGTGTTGGTTGTTGTACTTCACATATCGCTTTGAGTTGTTGCTCCGTTAATGGATCAACTTGACGAAGAACTATCTGGAAAACATATTCCACCAACTCAAATAAGAATCAATGACAATTCAAACAGTAGATAAGATTTGAAATTAAAACCAGTGACGATTTAAAAACTACCATCATGAGACATAAGCATTGCACAGGCCAAAATAAAGTAAAATAATTAACCTCATTCCCTCTTCCAAGACTTGGAGCCATTCAGTCAGGATCTAAATTTCAATACTCCATTAAGTTCTACTGTCAACTGACCTCAGCTTCCTAATCATAGCACCATCAGCATTTGACTGTGATGTTGTTTCACTTCCCGCTAAATCTACAAAGTTATTCACAACATTGCAGCTTATATAGTTTTACTTTGTTGTCTATCACATTATACTCCTCGAATTGGTATATACAATCAAATTCAAATGTTGAAACATACCAGACTTGAAACAAAGGATCCCACACAGTCTGAAGTATCACGGAGTGTGCTTTCTATTGTCTGCATTGACAGATAACTTATTTAATAAATTATCTTGCTTTTATAATATATATAAGAGGTACATCAAATACACCATATAGAGACTCCAATGCAACTTTTTATAACATACCTTACAATGATACGTGATTGTCAATCATCAATCCACCTATGAATCATCAAACAAAAATTGTTATTTGAGATCACACGAATATATCTCAATAAAACCCCAATCAAATAAATAAATATATTTGAAAATTATAAACATCACTGTGCAAGGATTTTATTGTAAGTGCACCGAAAATAGATAATAAATAACTAAAAACACACTATAAAATATATATAAAAGCGATAAATGATAACTTACGTTAACTAAAAACACACTACAAAAATTAAACCGTAACCATATAACTATGTCAAAACTGTATCTATGTACCTCATCTAATATAAGCTTTGGTTTTGTTGCCATGAGCTCAAGAAGTGATTTCCCCTTAAATACATTCATAAGCTATCATGACACCTAAAATAAATTCATATTTCAATAGTTGAATACCTGAGATTATAAAAACAGTTTGTAAAGAACATCATCCATATAGGTAATTGCATTGCATTGGATTATGTTGAACCTGCATAAATGAAAAAACAAACTAAAAGATTCAAGCCCACAACATAAGTATTACAACCTTTATAGATCGAAAATTATGATTTTATGAATACGATTAATCAAGATCTTGCCTTTGATGTATCATCGGTAGTTGTGGGTTGATTATAAACACAAAAGAAAAAAGGATCGTGTGATAAAAAAAATGATGTGAATTTGAATCAGAAAATATTAATAACTTTGAAATAAGCATGTATCAATTTGCACGTACATAATAATCGAAAATAAAATATAAAATTAAACAAACCTTGTTGATTGTATGAAATTCGATTTTTTTTTTCATTTCAAAATTTGCAACACTGATCGGTTATATGTTTATAAATCAACATAATTAATAATTTTGAAAATCACTAGAAGATTGATAGAAAATTGCGTGATTTTAGGTTGAATTCATATGGCATTGAAGAGGAATTGAATTGTTAGCGATATAGCAGGAGTTTCTGTTTTGATACTATCAAATTAAATGCTCTTGATAAGCCATTTGTTTTGAATTTGAATTAGAGATATTTAGTTATTACATTACGATTTGGATGTTTATTTTAATCATCTATATTTTATTTTTCAAAGCTTTAAACACAAACACTTAAGTGCTCTAGTGGTTGAGTGTTTGTTGGTTGTTCAAGAGATCATTTGTTCGAGTCTCATTAGTTGCAACTTTTTTAAAAATGTTCAATTCATGCATGAAAAGTATGTGCCATGTAGGCAATGACATGGCATTGAGTCGAATATGTGGTATATGTTAGAGGTTGAGGATGTGTCAATGTTAACCTATTATATAGTGTAGGATTATTTACCTAAATTCCATTGCTAATCTATTAAGAACACCTAAGTTCACTTGGTTTCTAAACAAGAATCATTATCAATACGTAACATTTGTTCAATGCATAACTAATAAAAATGGTGTAACACTACCAATTAATATACCCAAATTGTTTCTTAACATGCATATGATCATTTATCATGATCACATGAAAAATCCTCAAAATCACCATTTTAGTCAAAATAGTTTAAAAGGACTTCATCCTCTACAATACACTTCAATCTATTTGTTTCAAAACGTACTTTACCCATAACCCCTCAATTTCATCTTTATGAACCCTAACTTCTATATTGCAAGATTAATATGAATTGGACATCATACCTTGTGAAGATTAATATGAATCTATTTGTGAGATTGCATTCTCGAAAAATTGAACTTTTTCGAGAACACTTTTTTCACAAAATTCAAAGTTTCGAAATCTTGCTATTTTTCGAGAATACAAGTTTCGAAATCTACCAAAGTCTCGCAACTACTTAAGTTTCGCAAACTGTCCAAGTTTCGCAATCACCAGATTTTCGCAATCACCCAAGTTTCAAAATCCAAAGTTTCGCAATCCTAAGTTTCGAAATCCAAAGTTTCGCAATCCTCAGTTTCGAAATCAAAAGTATAGCAATCCCAAAGTTTCGAGAACACAGCAAAGTTTCGAGAATTTTGACAAAAGTGAGGTTTTTGACGATCAAACTTCAAAAGGCCATCACTTTTGAACCGTAACTCCGTTTTCGACGAATCAGCTGTCAAAACGACCGTGAAACAGAGAAGAAGGACACGTTGAATATTTTTATTCATTCAACCCAAGTTTCGAGGCCTAAAAACGCTCCGAGAAGAATTTATTGAGGTTTTAAGGTTTTAAGTCAAAATTTTCACCATAAAAACTTGCATCAACTTACTCTAAACTCTACCCCTATTTCGTTGGAACGATCCAAGAATAAACTTTATCTATCTACAAATCATCAATGGCAACTCAGCAAGACATTCATGCAGCCGGTGCCGAAAACCGACCTCCCATGCTGTCAAAGGGTGGATACTCACAGTGGGCTAGTCGTATGATGCGCTATCTTAAGAGCAAAACAAATGGAAATCTTCTCATCAAATCCATTGTGGATGGACCCTTCAAACCAGCACAAGTACTAGACCTTGGTGATCCAAATGGTACCCCCCAGTACAACCATACTACAAAGAACAGAATGAGACTGAATACACTGTGGAAGACAGAAAACAGATTGAAGCTGATGATCAGGCATTTCATTTCGTAGTTCTTGGTTTACCTGAAACCATCGATGCTACTGTTGACAGTTAAGTAAGTGCTCATGCAGTCTAGGAAAGAGTCAAGAGGTTAATGTATGGGACAGACATCGGGAAACAGGAAATGGAAACACAACTGCTTAAGGAACTTCGCAAGTTTACTTCAATTCCTGGTGAATCCATAGAGACGTACTACCACAGATTCTGTAAGATCATGAATGATTTATCAAGACACAACCTTAGTCAGACAAATATTGCTAACAACACCATTTTTCTGAATGAGTTACAACCAGAATGGGGAAGATATGTCACTATTGTTTATCAGACAAATAATTTGCATGAAGTGACTTATGATCAGGTGTATGACTTCTTAAAGCAAAATCAAGATGAAGCTAATGAAGTAAGAGCTGAATTACTAGCTAAAAAACATGATCCTCTAGCATTAATGGCTGATACACCAACACCTATACCAGTGAACACACAATAACCATCATCATCTTCCACTCACAACTACATGCAACCATCCTACATTCAACAACCAACACCGGTATACCAACAACAGTTCTACCCACAGCAACAACAACATCTTATTCCACAACAGCAATACCCACAATTCCAAGAACCAGAATTCACTGAAAATGATGAAACTACTGCAGCATTGACACAAGCGTTTGCTTTTCTGTCAAAGGCATTCCAAGGACGTTATTCTACCCCAACAAAAAACAACCAAAGGATCTCATCGAACACTCGCAACAGGCAGATCGCTCAGCCGAGTTTCAATATGGGCAACGGAGGCCAAATGGTTGGAGTTTATGGGAATCAGCAAGGATATGCTACTGGATTCAACATGGGTAATCAGAATATGCAAAATGCAGGTCAGTATGCAAGGAATCAGTATGGTCAGAATGCAGGGAATCAGTTGGGTCAGTTTGTTGGAAATCAGAGGGGTCAGAATGTTGGTAATCAGGCAATGGGTAATCAGAATAGGAATATTGCAGCTCCAGTTGTTGGGAATAATGGAAATGTGAATCAGGGTAATCCGGTAAAGTGTTTCAACTGCCAGGGTGTAGGTCATATGGCAAGGAACTGTCCTACTAAGCCGAACAAGAAAGATCTAGAGTACTTGCAGAAAGCAGTGATGTTGGCACAAAAGGCAAAGGCAGGGTTTCAGTTGAATGCAGAGGAGAATGATTTTATGGCTCTTATGGATGACATGGAAGATAGAGAGGATATCGATGCGAACTGCATATTCATGGCGAATCTTCAGGAAGCTAAGTATGACACGAATTCTGACACACTTCCTGTTTATGACACCAATGCACCATCTGAGGTATCAAACTTCAACACATGTCACAATAATGATATATTTGATATGTCTCCTCATGAGAAACAACATTTTGAGAAGCTAGCACCCACTTATGATACATACCTGGACACGCCAAGTAGTAGCAATACTTCTTCAGCAACTCCAGATGTGAATCATAATGGAGGCTTCGTTTCATAGCATGCTGAGAATGATGAGGAAACACGTGCTTTATTTGAATCATTATTAAATAATTGTGGTATTGAAATCGAGAAAGTGAAAAAGGTCAATCGCGATGTTAAGGCCGCGAATGAGAAATTGACCACTGAGCTTGAGAGATACAAGGAAAATGCAAAAAGTTTTCAAATTCACAAAGAACGCGAGTCAGAATTTGAAATTGGTTATAAGAAGTTACTTGTTAAAGATAGGGAATGGAAAAACAAGTTTGCTAATCTTGAAATAAGTTCAACAAAAACCATTAACTCTTTAAAACAAGAAATTTCTGAATTAACAGACCAACTTTCAAAACAAAAAATAGCTTATACCAATCTTGAAAAAGAACGGGATGAGTTGAAAAAGGACTTTGCAATGAAAGAAGATAAACTTTTGGAAGAAATCGTAGAGTCAGAACACAAGATTGCACATCTAGAAGAATTAGTGGTTAAGTCGGGTCAGTCAAGTCAAACAATGAAAATGATTTCAAACCAAACTAATCCGATTTACCATACGAAACACAAAATGGCTCTTGGTAACAACGATCCTTGTAATCTCAAGAAAGCTCAGGAAGAACAGAATGTTTTGTATAATGGTAGTGTTTTTTACACCAAACATGATCCTCCCGTCGTTCGGGATTCTGTGCAAACGATAGAACATGTCGAAGAGAGCATTATTAAAATGAAACAAAAGGATTTGAAACCCATTGATTACAACAAATTGAACAAACTTTCGGGAATTACTTTTGTTCCACAAAAAGAACCATCTGTGTTTTCCATAAAACGACCATTCTCGAAAATGTTTTCTAAAAAAGTAGTTGGTTCCAAATCGCTTTCAAACATGGAACAGATATCTTCAAACAACACTTTTAACACAAGTGCTGACAGAGGATATCTTGATGATCTTAAAACAAGAGTTGGGCAACTTAAAATGACTTTAGAATCTAAAACGAGACTTAATGAGATTAACTGGAATTCCACGGTTCATTTACAGCTTAAAAAGATTCTTGAAAATGAATTTACTCCTCAAATTAATAACATTCATGCTCGTGTAATTCATTTTGAACAAGCATTTTTGAAAGAAACAGCTGACTTCGTCACGGATCACAAATCCCTGATAAAGAAGGCTAATGAATCTTTTGAGCTAATCAATGTTTTGGAAAACCTAAATGATTCTCTCTTCGAAGCTGTTATGACTACTGATATTATGTCCATCATTTTACAAACATATTCTGTTCAAGACGATGAAAGACTGAGAGCTGAGACATCCGACATTGTTTCTAAATATGAAAATGCTCTTATAAAGCTTGAAAAAGAAAATGTCTCATATTTTAAACAACTTGATCGCAAAAAGGAAGAATGCAAGTATGACAAATTGTCGTATGAGCGTGACTTAAAGAACATGAAACAACAAAATGATCTTTTGAGGACTCAGCTTGAAAGTCAAAAAGGGAAGGGTGCGGAAACTAAGTTTGCAAAACCATTGACTTCGGAGAAACCAAATGTTTCAAACACAGTTCAAAAACCAAAAATATCAATTTCACAGTTTGCTCCAAAAGTTGATGCGAAAAAGGATTTGACAAAACCAGTCACTCTACAACCCTTGCCCAAGAAAAAGGAAATTGAAAAGATTGTTGATAAATAAAAAGTGGTTGTTGAAAGAAACACAAATGTGAGTGCACCTGGCTCTTCTAGGAATAGTACACCAAATGTGACTTCAAAAACTGTTAAAAAGTCTGTTGGTTCTAATGATATTGTCCACAATCACCATCTAGAAGAAGCTAGGAAAAAGGCACAACATCGAAAAGACGGAATTTTAGGTGCAAAACCTAGTGTGATGAATTCTACAAGATTCCAAAGCACTGCTAGTAGTAGTAAACCATTACCTAGGAACAATCTACAAATTACTAGGGATTGGCTTGCATCTAAGAGTAGTGGCACAAAAGAGAATGCTAGGAACGTAGAATGCAATACAAAGAATTCCAAAGTCTCATCGAACAACAAAAAATCTCCATATGACTGTAGTGACAAAGTTAAAATTGCTGTATTAAACAAGAATGTTGAATTTGTTTATCCTACATGTCAAAAATGTGTTTTTTCAACTAACCATGATGCATGGATTGCACAATTTATCAAGAAAAGAAAGTCAAGTGTCAAGACACAATCCACTAAGACACTAAATCGATCCAAACCCGTTAATAAGAAGCATGAGGTTAAGAAACCTAATAGGTGGATATCTAAAGGATGTAGTTTTTCCAAGACTGAGACTTCCGCTGCATCTGATAAGAAGACTACGTCTAGATCTTACCTTAGGTGGATTCCCACGGGAAAAGTTTTTAAAACAGTTGGTCTTAGATGGATTCCCACAGGGAAGATTTTTGATAGTTGCACCAAGACAAATAATAGTGATAATCATCAGGATAAGGAAGTAGAAACCATTACAACTATTGATAGTCAACACCCGCAGACTGATGATTCATGTACTTCTAACACTGTTATTTGTGAAATCTCTTCGTCTTCGGTTGCAGGTGCTTCAACTATCTCAGAACCCAGTTCATCAGAGGGCTCAAATTCTGTAAATTCTATAAAATCATTCTTTCAATCTTCTATTTTTGATTTTCCAGTTTCTTTTCTAAAAATAAAAACAAAATACAAAATTTGAAAAACCAACAAAAACAAAATACAAAAATATAAAATTTTCAAAAATACAAAAACAATATAAAATCAAAAAATCCAAAAATATTCTTCTCACGACATGTCTCTCGTATAAATCAATATTCTGTACGTTTCTAGAAATGTCATTCAACAATGATACAGACATGTACAGATGCTTGAGCGGGAGTTCTTTTTAATGTTTTTCTAAAACATGTCGTTTCTCAAAAGTTTCTTCACTATGGCTTTCGTATACTTCAGTACGAAACCCGTACTTAAACGATGACTTCTGATTATTTTTCAAATCAAGGACTCGTACGTTCAATGACGAACTCTTTTCAAAAAGTTCGAGTCTAAACAAACGAAAAAGATTTCAAGCATAAACTCGTTTTAAAACAAAATTCTTGAGCACTTTTTCAAGATTGTTCAAAAGATTTCTCAAAATCTCTCAAAATGAGTGCTCAAGAAAACCCCCTCTAAACCCTTAAATTGATTTTTAAATGATCTATCATTAAGGGGGAGTATAAAAAAGAAAAATGTTCCAAATTCATGCAAAATAGAATCTGTCTATCTCTCCAAAAGCTTTTTATTAATCAGTTGATATAAAAAATATCACGCTATGCTATTTTTGAGGGGGAGAAGACATGATTAAAATGTGATCAAAGATGTTTAAAGTTTGTGACTGAATCTCAGAAGAGCTCGACTCAGTAAGTACCAATGAATTGACGAAGCTTAAAATGCCAGTAATCGAAAAGACTTGTCCTGGACGGGTAATAATTTCAAGCTAGTCTAACTAGTGATGTAAGCGTGTCTCGAATAGGCTTGTCTGAGTAGAATGTACCATATCGAGAGACTTTCTTTGGACTTGACCAGGACGGGTAATAATTTCAAGCTAGTCTAACTAGTGATGTAAGCGTGTCTCGAATCGGTCATGTTCACTGAAAGTGGATCAATTCAAAAGTGCAAACTCCTCTCGCATGTGCAAATTTCTTAATTATTCATGAGCACATGTGAAGGGGGAGTCCTTCAAAATTGCAAAGCTCTCAAAGTGGTAACAACAATGTGTTTTATTATCATAAACACTTGAGAGATTTTCAATAAATGGTTTCATGGCAATGATAGGATAGTCATGGAGTTATAAGGTGACTTAGGTTAGGAAAAACTGTCCTATGATCCGCCAGAGCCGGAGGGATCTACCCAAGGACAAATCCAATAGATTAGTATTAGAAGTCCTTAGGTATGATTGAAAAAAAGAGAAAATGAGAAAGGAGAAAGAAGGGGTTGAAGAATTAAAAAGAAAAGTTATGAAAAAGGGTGAAAAGAAATAGCCCTCCAAATGTTCAACCTTAGGGCAGACACCGGGTACAATTCGTATGCTACTGGTTGTTACTAAGGTGACACCGGTATTGAAGATAAAGACGTCATGGACCCAGTGGCGCACTGCACTAAACCTTCTTAACCACTCAAGTTCTCTTAAAAGAGCTTGTTTCATTCTCACGGGGAACCAGTGTAATCTATCGACCTGTCTCTTAGAGATGGTTGATATTGAAGCAGGAGACCTCTCCCTAATCTCCGCATAGGAAACCAAATGTGCACTTATCGAGTCTAGAGCCCCGAGATTCATCAAAAGATCTCATAGGAACACATGATACTTCTACACTGGTTGTTCAACATTAAGGACGCCAGATGTAAACTTAAGAGTCCTACGCAGATCTTAGCAATCTGCCAGAACATTTATGAGAGAATTCACACAAGTGATTCTCAATGATTGAATGGAAATTCCTGCCAGGGTCAACATCAAGCAGCCCTGACAGCAGGTCACTTCGGTAATTCTTTATGGATTACGCTTAGTGTTCGCGGTGGTTTCAAACGGTCTACAGTCGTGGAGTGATCCCCAGCGACTCACCCAGTCATTGAGCTACTTAGTAGGTCTTGTAAGCTCTCTCGAGAGTATCTGACATGGGAACGGCCTTGGTAAGGGTTAGAAGGAGTCTTCACACTATGCTGTTGACAATCTCTAATTCTTATCTGTAAGTACCGGATGTTTTATTGCTAACTGTTTACATGTAGCTATACATCATCTCCATGGCGAAAGGATTCCACATGCTCATACATGCATCACGAAGTCAAAGGAAAGTTCTCACAAAGATCAAAGCAAAGTAAGGTTCAAAGAAAGATTCTACGCATTATGAAAGAATCTACAGAAGTAAAGTGACAATGACCGGTGTGAAAGAACGGGAATAACAAATGCATGTATCACAAAGACTAAAGACGTATGAGCATGTTGGAATGGCAAACAACCACCACAGACGCAGAAGTGACGAAAAGCAGATAACTCCACATCACAAAGGAACAAAGAACGATGAAAAGTCAGTTATCAAAGATCACAATGCATGAAGGAACAAAGACTAAAGACTATTCTACAACGACACACAAAGTTAAAGACAAAGAACACGGAAGACCCACTCACGTGGAACATCATTCGAATGACCACCCCTTAGGAGGAGATTGTTAGCATTAAAATATATATATATATAGAAGTGATGGTCATTCTCATATTGTAACTTTGTGTCGTTTGTTAAGATTAGTAATAGTTTAGTCATTGGGCCTTGGACTTGGCAAGCTAATATGTCATGTGCTATGTTTCATAAGCCTTGTTATCTACCATGTAACCAAGTCCAAGCCCAAGCCCATAGAAAGCTTATGTATGGAACTATATAAACACCTCAAAGGCTCATTTGAAGTGTGTGCTTGTGTGTGTATTGTGTGTGTTTTCTTTAATAAAAGCTCTCATTTTCATCTCTCTCTCTCTAGTATACGAAATACATATACATACATATCAAGTCACCATCTTTCAATCTCTTCTTCATCTTAGCTTCTATAATGGTGTGATAAAGTTGTGATATTTAAGGTCATAAGTATTTTATTAATAATAGTCATTCATGCTTTATAATATAGTATGATTATATGATTCTTTAACTTTATTTACAATGGCACGTTTTTTTGTTTGTTTTATGCTGTGGTGTCACTTTGTTTGCGTTCATACTGCTTTCTTTATATTTCTTTAAGTTTGTTCTTTATTTATGTTCTGAAATCAGCAAACATTGTTTTGAAAGGGGCAATTGCTTAATTTGCATTGTACATCATGCATTAAAAACTTGTATTTTGAAGAAATATGCAAGTTTTTGAGTTTTAGTGGGTATATATGCAATTCTCCCTTTTGTAAAATAAGAATCCACACTTACCATTCTCCAAAGTTCAAACTAATTAAGTGGCAATGATCAATCTCTCAGGAATAAAATCTTTTTCGGGTCTCAAGGTAATCAAAATTTTCTTTTCTATATATAAAAGTTACATCTAACAACAATATTGTCGTATAATGGAACTTCATTTGTCCCCATCTCCTTTTGACTCGGTCAGTAATGAACCAAACTAACGAAGTACGTGTGAATGTGTCATGCTTAGCTTAGCTTACTTTGAACTTATCGTGGATAAACGGATATCATAGAGGTGGCAAAACGGGCTGCCGGGCACGCACGGCCGCACGGGTCACGGTTCAAACGGGCTAAAGCTCAAACAGGTACGGGTTAAAGGGGCACGGGCCAAACGGACACATGTTATATGAATCGCTTTAGAAAGACCCAAACGACGAAATAAATTCCGCAAACGTAACACTTCATTTATATAAAAATTAAATATATTATATTTATAAGTTTTTCTTTAAAACAATTAGAATATTCTGTAACTGAGAAAAAATATGTGCCCATTTATGCTCATTTAACTTTTAAATGGGCAATATATGTCCATTTAAAAAAAAAACGAATAAACTAAATGTGTCTAAATCTTTTATAAATTTACCTAAATTAGCCTATTTTTTTTAACTTTGAGCACACATTAACACATCTAACAGCAATTGAGGTTTTCACTGTTAAGGTTACTTGGCAAAACCAAACTTTTAACTCTTACATGACCGTAATAAAATATTTTTCTTGTTTGGGTTTAACCTAAAACCTTTTGTTAGTGAGTAGTGTCTTATTTGTAAGACTACTCGATGATGCTTCTTATTATGATACATTTTTTTTGTTCTTTAACCGAAAATTCTTTGTAATTATCTACTGTTGATTCTTTTTCAACTTGATGTTATTCTCCTCGTCTCAAGTTAAACATTTATGTTTTTGCTTTATGTTATTTTAAAATACAAGTTTTCACCTGCCAAGTGTCTTATAACATTTCAGTTTGGCCCCAATTACAACGAATCAGAAAATTTCTAAATGCGTGCACTTTATAACATTACTTTTGACATTTCCCTAGTGAGTAACGTAATGATTCAGCACTCGCGAAAACATTAAAATACTTGTATTAGGTTGAATATTGAGGTGTTTATGGAAATGAATATGATTAGTGATGACTACTGGAAGTGAGTTGGGCCATCACGACTTTTGAATTTACTAAAGACCGAGTCAACACTCACTCGTTTCGTTACTCGGACACGCCAGATTCTGGGCCCCGTGATATTTTTGACAAGTACTTTCATATCAATTTTCTTTATCTATGTTGTCTAATATTCTCGTGGTTAATAAATTGATATTAACTAAGGAGGTGAGTTATTTTACGGACTAATTTTTTATTGTATACTGCCTATCTTCCATCTGGTTTTATTTAAATTGTGGGAATTAACATAAATTTTAATCTGTCAACTTAAGTCCATCTCTTTATCTTGTCTTTTTGTCTTTCTTACTGGTTATAAGTTCATGCACGCACGGAGTTTACACATAAATCAAATTTATTTTAAAGTTATAGTTTACTATATAGACTTATAAAATTTACCCGTGAAAATTGTAACATAAGTACAACTAATAAATACGAATGAGTTTTTCATTATGTATTAATATCTATTAATATTTTGTAAAAGTTTTTTATTGGAAGAAAGATTTAACTTTGTTTAGCTGATATAGATGTTAAGGTTGAGGTTGATGTCATTGTTTAACTTTAACTATTGATATCATGATGTACAAAATATGTGAGTTTAGTAGCACATAATTTGCGTTGATAAAGTTAAAATATACTCTGTAAAGTTTTTTAAAAATCTTTTTCCGGATATCCGTATATAAACTTTAAATAATAATTACATGAGTCATTGTTATAAGTACAATCGTATATATTTGTTTTCATATCACAGTAACTCGTGCTTAGCATTTGATATTTATGTTGCCGTTAAGGCAAAAACAGATCTTCGAAGGTACGTGCTACGTTCTGTGGTGGTATATTTGAAATTGTCACAACAAAAAAATTTTTGGTCGTGAGACTCCCTCAAAGGCGATCATTTTTGATGAAGTGGTGTCCCGTGCTTTCTATTAGATTCGTTTTAGATGTAAAGCAAAGTTTAGTTGGATAGAGTGGCTTAAAAACCTTCATCTTATTTTGTTTAATTTTCTATAGCTTCTTTCTAGGTTTTTTTCTTTTTTTTTTTTTTTTTTTTTTTTTTTTTTCTTTTTTTTTAATCCGCTGTTCATATATATATATATATATATATATATATATATATATATATATATATATATATATATATTCAAACCCGTGTACGCATAAATTAAACTTTTAAATAGGATAACATTAGTCCTTACTTAACGTAAATAGTAAAAAAAAAATAATAACTGAAAATTTAAAACTAATATTTTAAAAATATTTAACGTATATGAAAACTAATTTGTATATTTACAAAATTTTGTAATTTTAAATGATGAAAGTCTCAAACTAATACTCATACTCACGCAATTATAAATAAAGTTTATATTATAAAGTCTAGATGTAATAAAGTGTAAGGTGTTATTTGTTTATTATCTAAAGTTATTAAAAAAATATGAAGAATTATAATTTTACACTTAACTCTATATAATATATTTAAAATTTAATCACTAAAGTTTTATTAATTAACTCATTTTTTTTTTAAGTTATTGTTTCTTATAAATTTGACATCAACATTTTTATTTGTTTTTTTTCCTTAACCAAATTCTCCACCAAATTTTTAAAAATTTGAGTACAATCAATTTAATTTTGACTTTTTATTAGCCAATCATATTGCTCGATTTCACATATGTGTCAAAATTGAGCTCTTCTATTAGTTCAATTCTTTTTTTCAATAAGAATGGTTTTGCAAAATTACTCCGAAATGATGTAATTCTTTTATTATATAAAAGATTTATTCACTTTTTTTTTAATTCACGTTTTTTTTTTCTTTTTTTTTTTCTGTTTTTATACGTTTTCATACATATCGTCCATTTTCTTACGTTTCGTCCGTTTTCGCTGTTTTCATACGTTTTCGCCCGTTTTCATACATTTTCGTCTGTTTTCATACGTTTTCATATGTTTTCGTTCGTTTTTATACTTTCATCCATATTCATATGCTTTTATATGTTTTTGTATGTTTTCATACATTTTCGTTCGTTTTCTTACATTTTCGTCCGTTTTCATACGTTTCATCCGTTTTTATACATTTTCGTCCGTTTTCAGACGTTTTCTTTCGTTTTCCTATATATTAGTCTATTTATATCCTTCCGTTTTCATCCGTTTTTAAATGTTTCCGGCCGTTTTTAGACGTTTTCATACGTTTCTGTATATCACAAGTGATATTCTGTAATATTCTGTATATCACAAGTGATTTTCAACTAATGTTTTGTAACATGAAAATCACAAGTGATATTCAGAATATCACAAGTGACTTTTACCTTTTTTAATTCACGTTTTTTCACTTTCTTACGTTTTCGTCCGTTTTCATTCGTTTTTATACGTTTTCGTCATTTTTCGTTCGTTTTTATACGTTTTCGTCCGTTTTCATACATTTCTGAATATCACAGAATATCACTTGTGATATTAAGAATATCAATCGTGATCTTCTGAAACGTCTGAAAACGGACGAAAACGCAAAAAAACAAACACGTCACGAGTAGTTTATGTTACGAAGAAACTTTATATAGCTGGTTCTTACATATATTTTATTCATTCAATTTTTACGCCTAGGAAAAAAAAATAGAAGATTTACATTAAGTTCAATAGAAATATAACAATCCCATCATTTCGAAAATCAAACTGAGAGGCATCATTCGACGTAGTGTTCGATCATCTCGCCCAGGGCATCATAAAACTCAGGACCGGCCCTGACATTATGATCTCTTTCAAAACACATAACAATGTCAAAGTGTCCAATCTGCACCAAATCAGAAATTACCCACTTTGATTGACTTTTACTTTGAACCAGCTTGTGAGACCAGATTCACATTGAAATTAGACTCTTTTGCCTTTTCGAAAACGTATGACACGCTCAAACGATGCTACGGTCGGCACTGACTCGGATGGTATTTTTTGGTTCATTGACTCTGGTTGCTGAAACCACATCATTAATTAACTAGAGTGTCTTGACTTCGTCTTGCTGGTAAACCAAAGGAGATAGCTTGTTGAGTTTTTACTCGCGACTTTTTTGGAGTTGGGCTATTTTATATCTAAATGTAGTGACAGATTATTGAGCACCATATTAGTCCAAACAATTTTGCTTGCCCTCGTGAGCATGAGCAAAGGCGGCCACCACTACAACACTACAACAGAGACCTTGCAATACCAAACTACTTAATCATTAAAGCTAACTTCATATTACCTTTTTTTTAAAAGAAAAAAAAGTTAAAGTTAACTTTAATAATAAGATCTCACAAGAAACTGAGAAAAACCACTAACACATTAATAGCCATGTTAAAACACTGAAGCTGAAACGTGAAATGCTTGACTTGAAAACTTAAGCTTGAGCTTAAAGAGGGTGGAATTGTACGGTTGGTGTTTTTGACAAATGTAGAAAAGGCCTTTAGGGATCATGTACCACTCAAATAAGTTAGCTCAAGTTGGCCATCTGAGTTTCTTCTTGAGTTTGAGGAACGGTTTTTCCGGATTCAAGTCTCGCAAGAGACAAAGAAAAATCCGGATTTTCCTTTTAGTGCGAAACCGTGAGTTTTAGGGTTTTTCTTCACAGGTCTCTCCTAGTGGTTTGGATTCCCGGGCATGCCCGTTTAAATGGTTTAACTCGGCGTCGGATTCAAGTGTGATACCGTTCTAATAAAATAAATAAATAAGTAAAAAATCACGTACCACTCGATTATTGACAATTAACCCTCTAACAAGATTGAATTTAAATATTGTTTACTCATTATGTGCTTGTAGATATTACCATATTTCATAAAATATTTCCAATACAGATAAAAGTATTTTGTCAGGCCTAAATTGATAATGACTATATAATGTGTTAATGAACAAGCTAGTTTCCTTTTTGATACTTTCAAGTTTCAAACGTTCTAATACCCTTCAAGTTTATTCAACGAGTTAAAACTTAGAATAGCAAACACGTTCGTGGGTAACTTTCATCTCTTGAGATAGGTTTTACTTCTACGGATGCATGCATTGACAATAAATTTTTGTTTATAATGACGTGTGGCAATGATGGCCTTTATGCTAAAAAAAAACGCCATTATTTAAAAAGATGCAATCATGCAAGTAACGTGTTTCGTATAAAATGATCCAATGACGTTATGTTATATAAGTTACTATACATTTCACACAATGAGAATTGAGAAACTCATAATGGCGTCATATATACACATCTACTTTTTCAGTGAACATAAATCAAACTTTTCATTATTTTTTCAATTAATACAAAACAAAGTAACAAACTCTTTTATAGATTAAGTAATAAGTACGACGTACTAATTAAATGGGTTAGGGATCAGGGTTTAAATGAAACATACATAGAGTTAGCTACCATAATCACGCTTTCGAAGATTCACCTAAAAAGCAAACAAAAAGCTATTGCTGTTAGATTGTGTTAGGAAGCTGTTGGCGTATGTGCCCGAATGGCACATATCCTTCGGATATCTTCCCGGTCTTCGGCTGGTCGATCATTCGGTCATACTAATCGTCCGGACCATTGACGAAGGTGAACCGAAGGGCATGCCAGATTTTCAGAGATCGTGTCCGCCAACTATATGTTATGGAAAATGGGGTCCTATTCAAAAAGTCGTACTTAAGCCCCATGCTACGGTGTGTGGGATCCTTACAGGCCAACTATATCATTAGGGAAGTGCACGAAGGGTCTTGTGGAATGCACTCCGGACCAAGATCTGTGGTGGCAAAACTCATGAGGCAGGGGTATTATTGGCCGACAATGCACAAGGATGCCAGAGAAGAAATTGACAAATGTGATTCATGCCAGATACACTCCCCAGTACCTAAGCTGCCCAAGACCATCATGACCTCAATCATGGCTCCGTGGCCCTTTTACCAATGGGGAATGGATGTGTTGGGACCATTACCGGAAGCACCGGGGAAAGTAAAATTTGTCATAGTGGCTGTGGACTACTTCACCAAGTGGATAGAAGCAAAGCCGTTGGCTAGAACCACTGGAAAGGAAGTCAAAAAGTTCGTGTGGGACAACATTGTCTGCCGCTTCGGATTGCCGGGGGGGTTATAGTCACGGATAAATGACAAACTTTGTAAATGACCCCCTTCAAGGGCTAGTGTGAGAAGTTAAAAATCAAACAGATAAACACAGCCGTGGCACATCCGCAGGCTAATGGTCTGGTGGAAAGGGCAAATGGTAGCCTTATGCACGGTATAAAGACTAGGCTAGGCCGAGAAAGAGCCGGATGGGTGGATGAGCTACCGAATGTCCTATGGGCGTTCACGACATCGTTGAAAACCAGCAACGGAGAAACACCGTTCAGTTTAACGTACGGCAGCGAAGCTGTCATCCCGGCAGAAATTGGGATGCCTACTCATCAGACTATGATGTTTGATCCAGAACTTAATGAAGAAGAGCAACGCCTCAACCTAGATTTAATACAAGAACGAAGGGAAATGGCAGCAATAAGAGAGGCAAAGTATAAGACAAAGGTGGAGCAATATTATAACCGGAGGGTCAGGCCGGTCACGTTCAAAGTGGGAGATTTCGTCTACCGGAAGAACGAAGCAAGCCGTGTCGAAAATCAGGGAAAGTTAGGTCCAAACTGGGAGGGACCGTACCGAATAATAGGGGCTTATGACAACGGCTCCTACAAACTCCAAACTATTGAAGAAAAAGAAGTTCCTCGTACTTGGCACGCCATTAACCTTCGTCGTTGCTTCCGTTAATATTGTTGTTGCTTATGTATAATGATTAATGACAAGTAAAGCTTCGTACTAAAAAGAAGCAAGTTTTCACCAATTCTCGTGTTTTAAGTTATGTATAAAACGGATCGTGCATAACACTCCATCCTCGTACGGATCGTGACTAACACTCCGTCCAAATAAACGGATCGTGCATAACACTCCGTCCTCGTACGGATCGTGACTAACACTCCGTCCAATAAAACAGATAGTGGCTAACACTCCGTCCAAATATGGCTCGGGCATAACACTTCGTTCAATAAACGGATAGTGCATCCCACATAATAAAGTGATCAACTTTTGTGAAGATAAAAATAAATACAAGTGCAAAAAGAGAAATTCACAGACATAATATTTAACTCCGGACATCCGGGGAAAATTTTCATAGATAAAGACCGACGGTCACGATTACAAAAAGAGATTCATATAGAGATACATTATTACATCAACCTATGCTACATCTTTGTCAACCCCTGAGCCGGGGAGAGTGGAGGGCTTATCCTGAGGTTTCAAATTCCCCTATTTCGGCTGATTAACTTAAGCAGCTGGAGGGTCGGGATAGAAGTTCATCAAATCTCCTAGCGGAAGTCGATGTGCCTCGGATAGCTTCTTCACAAATGGATACTCCGCCTTAAAAAGTTTATGATACTCTTGCTTCCAAAGAGACGGGGCATCCATGTTCAGCTTCTTCACCTTCCCAAGGATCCGCTGAGTATCCTCGGGCTTCCTTTCAGCCTTTACACCGTCAATAAACCCGCCGGAGTATGACAAACTATACACTCAGCCTAGACTCTTCTTGTATTCGGCACTCTCAAAGAGTCTACGGAAGGCTGCTGGAAGGAGTTCCTTGACGGTATTGTGACGGATGACCTCGGAAGAAGCTAGCTCCGTGACACGCTGTTTGTTCTCAGCAGTCAAACGGTCGACCTCAAGTGATTTTTCCTTCAACTGCTGCTCAAGCTCTTTTATGTGAGCGGCTTGAGTAGATGAGACTTTCATCCAATTATTTCTGTCTTTTTCCATCTCCTCTAACTGATCTGTCAAGCCCTCTGTTCGGGTCGACGCCACTGCAACTTCATCCTCCAGCTCCCTGAACTCCTTCAAGAGTTGGTCAAACTGACCCCTCACCGAGTTGCGTTCCTCCTCGGTGTCATGTAACTGATCAACCAAAGACCCACAACCTTGGTGCGTGGCTTCCAACTCTCGGAACTCTCTGTTCAACTGGGCATAGCGAGTAAACAGTTCTCCCAAGAGGGCCACCCCGGAACCCACATTCACATATGCTTGCCGGAGAAGCTGATTGTTATTCAATCCAGACAAGGTTTCCCTCTCGGCGGGGGTGGCAAGGTTGTTGATCATTTCACGACAGGCTCGGAAGGAGTTCATCCGAACATCATCCCGCAGCGTCCACCCGGGGATAAAGTACCCACCGGTCTTATCAGTATGACCCTCTGTAGAACCAAACAATGAAAGTTATTAATGATGTAAAAAAACATGTAAACAAGCAAAGAACAACATAACAAGCTCATACCTTCGAGAGTATCCTGATTCTCCCTTGACGGGTCTCCGGGGTGAGAAAGATGGTGTTCGGATTGAGCCGTATAAGCAGAGTGACCTGAGACCAATTCACATATGCATTAGACAAATATACGATGATAGGAAAATGAATCGAAGTGATCACCAAAAAGGGGGGAACGAAGAGAAAAATGAAAAAGACAAAGACTATTTACCTTCTGAAGGAGGTCTTGAATTACGACCATGAGCTTCGTCATCTTGTGGTTCGTCCACCTGCTCGTCCAGCTGCAAAGTCTCATTATTCTCAGCCATATTCTCGTCCGGATGCGTAGCACCCTCAGGCTGGTTGACAACAAGTTTTTCTTGGCCGCTGGGTTCCGCTTGGTTGAGAGGATTAGCATCAATGGTATGATCGTCGGAAAGAACGATCTCCTCATATGCTAAATTCTTTCGTTTCCTTTTCTTCGGAGCTTCACCCCCCTCAGCAGCCACTCTCTTCTTACTCACAGGTCCCTTCTCCTGCTTCTTTCTTTCTTTTTCCTCTCTAGCAGCAACTACCTCCCTATCCTCCTTTTCCACAGCTTTTTGAACCCTAGACTTGTCCGGAATAGGATCGTTCGGAGATAGGGGAGGGGTAGTCCTGTTGGGCCTCTCATGATTCTCTGGGAGAGGGTTTCCGGAGCTCACTACAGTCCCTTTCAAAGACGGAAGTTCAAGATATTCCGACATGCTGATAACTAAAAAAAAAAAAGAAGAAGAGAAAGAAGAACGGGGTAAGAACGGAATATAATAGAAGAGAAAGAAAACAAGTAAACATATAATAAAGACATTAAATTACCATGCCCCTCAGCATCTCTTAGAATAACCTCATGACCCGGGTTTTTGAAAACGGAAGAAAGCCCGGTAACCCAAAGGAGACTGGCAGGAGGCTTACGAAGGTAGATGAGTTTACCCGCAAGTTTGCGTGCATCGGCATCCGAATAGTTCTCGAGGAAAGGATCGCTAATCTTGGAGTCTTTATGCCTCCAAGGCATAGCATAAGGAATTGCCCTTCGGTCTATTAGGAAGAAGTGATCCTTCCAATGCTTCAACCCGGAGAGAATTTCCTCAAAACACTTCTTAGCCCTCTTACCCGTTCGGCTCTCAAAGGAGAACCAATTCCCTTGCTTGCACAATCGGTAAAATACCCGAAATAATGGGACTGTGGGATTAACATTCAGACTATAACACCGAAGCTCGAAGAGGGTCACCCTATTTAAACCTATCGGAATAAGCTGAGAAATATGTACCCTAAAATAGTCGATGACGGTGAGCAAAAAAGTAGAAAAAGGAACCCTGATCCCTCCAATCTTCAACTGATGTACGTAAATACCTATCTTATCTTCCGGTAATCTATCCATCGTTAAACCAGAAGGGGGAAGAATGGGGTCCAGTTCTCTAGGGATGCCGAACTCTATGATTAGGTCGTCTAAGGTGCCCTGGGTAAGTTTGGATACTTGAATATGCATATCAAATTTACCGAGGGGAGTAGCAACTGAGGGACCAGGCCTTTCGGTAATGGGTTGACTTACCGGTCTATTCATTTCCCCTGGCTCACTGATGGTCATAACTAAAAGATACCGAAAGCTATACGAAAATGATAATTACAGAGAGGTATGGGACGCACCTTACAAGAACACTGAACCGGACGCTTGACGGAGGTTTGTGTGTGTGTAATGACGTTTCGGAAAGATATACAGTGAGTGGTAGCAAATGGGGTGAGAAGCGTAGATATATATAGGGGTCGGCGTTGAAGAACGCGACACGTCGCGTCACACAGTACAATCTCCACGTGGAAGAAAGCGAGCCGTCCGATCTTAGTGGGTAGGAAAGTAGTAGCATCCAGCTGTAGGCAGAGAAATAATATTTTATTAGGCCCATGGGCCCGATCTATCAAAAGCCCAATAAGAACTCCCAGCAGAAGCCCTTAACAGAACCCTAATACCGTTCGTTCATCAGCATCCGTAACGCAGCGACAGAGACATCTTTTCTTTCAAGTATTGAACCATCAATCTCGAACTGATGCTCCAATACTGGGGGGGACATGTTGGCGTATGTGCCCGAATGGCACATATCCTTCGGATATCTTCCCGGTCTTCGGCTGGTCGATCCTTCGGTCATACTAATCGTCCGGACCATTGACGAAGGTGAGCCGAAGGGCATGCCAGATTTTCAGGGATCGTGTCCGCCTACGTGGTCTGATAAATTACCTACTAGGTATGGGATAACACTGTGCGCTCCTTCCCGAGGTAGAGCAGGTAGAGAATCGAGGTAGTATAAATACCCCTATCTCATTTATGTCACACAACTAACACACACATACTATTTACCTACTGTCATTTATACCCATCATCATACCCTCCATACTTACTCTCACGCCGGAGTCGGTCTCGGGAATACTCCCGAGGCGAGTCTGACGTGTGTTTTACCTGTGCAGCCGAAGAGGACTAGTGTTTTCCAGAAGATATTTCTGAGGTGGAACCATACCGCAAGGTTTTACTTCAACAGAAGCGTATCTTTGTTTATGTAAAATTATTGCATCTATATATATATGGATAACCTATACTGTTAATAAGACCAAAAGTTATATTTCCTTATCACGTAACTTATTTTTTGTAAAAGACTACATGAAACACATGTAGACACTTTAAAAGGGTGTTTGTTTAATCTTACCAGCTAATGTGGTTTCGTCATATATTTCATAAGCTGATTTCTTTCAATTATTTTAAAATTTATGGGATTATATTTATAACTTATTGTGACATAATAAACTCATACAAACTTATAAGTTTCAAAATAGCTAAGAAAATGAGCGTATAAACATAATTTGAAACAACAGAATCTCATATGACCAAATATAAGCTTAAACAAACACCAACTAAGTCCCCTGACTCGCAATATATTCTCCAACATCGTAAATATATTCTCCAACATCGTACTACATACCATACTCTACCTACATTTTCATCACCAATTTCATTCTCCCAACAGTCTCATATATCTATCTTAGGTTCCGGCTAGCTCAGTTGGCCACCAAAAGTAACCTTGGGGAGGTATCATTGGAGAGGTCTCAGGTTCGAGTCTCACCATGGACCTTCAGGGCCCGAAAAAATAGAAGCAGGAGTGGGGTTTATCCCCTAAGGAGAAAGGTTCGATGCTTGCATACTGCCTAATTGGATGTCACTGTGGGCTCGAATCACTAACTACTAACTAGCCGTTCAAAAAAAAAAAAAAAAAAAAAATAGAATATATATATATATATATATATATATATATATATATATATATATATATATATATATATATATATATATATATATATATATATATATATATATATAGATTTGCGTTCATGTGGTGAACATCTTAAAATGTAAAACAATAGGCACCAATAGTAATAAGCCATGTGTCATTAATTGTAAGAGATTATAAGAATTAAATTTAAATGTCTACCTAAATCAAAAGGGCACTTAGGTAATTTTCTACACCATTAAACCTATCACAATCCCTCTCATTCACCACAAAACTAACTACCAGGATCATTTTTTTCTCTTACGTTGAAACCTCCCCAATCTTGATCTCAGTCTAGAACCATTTGTTAATGGAAGATCCACCGCAAGCCTCTATCTTGGATTCTAAATCTTGATCTCACTGTTTTTCTTTCAGTCTAAAACACACCTACATCTCATGGGTTCCAGTTGAATTAACGCCGCGATCACGGTTTAAATTATCAACCAAGCACTATCATCATCGGATTCAATCCGACCCTAAAGGCCATTCTTTCTTTAGCATATTTCGACAGCAATAAAACCCACATAATCCGCCTTATCCGGCGACATGATTGTGCAGGTTTCTCGTCCGCGATCGGCCACCGGCATCGGCCACTTAAGTGATGTCGATTTTGGTTTGTACCAATTGGCCCCTATCATGTTTTTGTATGCATCAGTTTGTTATTCCGAGTTCGAAATTTGTGTTCGTTTTTGACTTTTTTTTCTTCAGTTTTTATTGGTTGGAATAATGTATCACAAGTTTGTGTAATTTTTGTGTTTGTCTACCACTCTTATAGATATCCGAATGTTTCAGTTCATCCCTGCCACAATCGTCGGAACGTATTGTTCTACCGTTCTGCATAATTATTCTAGTTAATGGTTTCAAGTTGTGTATCATATTGTATTTAAAGGCTAGTTGTGCATGTTTCTACATTTTATTATTGGTCATGTTTCTACCCATAACGATTTGTCCTCGTGGGGATGGGTTTTAAAAAAAAGAAAAAAACAACAACAAGTAATTAGGTGTTTGTATGAATTTGTTACAAGAGATGTGTGCATGGGTTGGCTTTCAAATACCAGTTTACCAATTGGTTTATAAATTGTGTTTTTTTTGGATTATTACTATATATATAACGTACGGGCAAAAACGACGACACATCTGTCGTTTTGATTTTGCGTTTGTTTAGCCCAGCCCATTGTGTCTGCCCAAGCCCATGATCTAAGCCCGTTTCATTTTTCTTTTCTTTTTCTCGGTTTCATACTCGTGGAATCTCGACACACACAAACACTGATCTCACCGCCTCTCCCTCTCCCCCCCCCTCTCTCTCTCTCTCTCTCTCTCTCTCTCTCTCTCTCTCTCTTATCATAAAAACAGAATTGGGTTTACCTTATTTCAAATCATTGGAAGGGTTGTTAAGGTTATCGATGGAGAAGAACAACACATGACTGCTAGGATGTTGGTATATTTTGTTTTTGTTTTTGGTGTTTTATGTTAGAATAAACCTCTGTTCCTGAGTCTGATTATTCCTTCATGTTTTGTGAATCCAAGTATTATTTCATCCTTTTTTTTTTTTTTTTTTACATTGAAATTATCGAATATTAGGTGTTAATTAGAGAATTTATAGTTTATGGATGTCAAAGTTTGAAATTAGTTATAACATACTGTTATAATTAAGGTTATCTCTCTATAATTAATTCCAAATTTTATGTTGTAATAAAATTGCTTATTTATGAAGTTACTTTTTAATACAATTAGTTAATGATGATGATGATGATAAGTGAATAGGTAAAGTTGGCCGATGTGATAAAATAGCAGTCGCCCAAGTTTAAGCTTTAGGTTATTAGTATTCATTGCTTTATATATCTTAATAATCAAATTGCTTTTAATTCTTTATGGATAGTAATTGGTAAGAAATTACATATGTTTCTCTGCAGCCATGGATGGGAAGGTTACTGAAGGCTTAGCAACTACTTTTGGCACACATGGGTTGGGTACAAAAGTAGATCAGAAGGTCATGGAGGCTCCTAATGGTACTTTAAAGTTTTAATGGCAATTTCAAATCGCAACACTAATGTTTGTTATTTTCCTTTGGTGATTTGATTTCTGCTTGAGAAGCTTCAACGACTTGCAGTAGAAAGAGAGACGACCTAAGCTCCTTTTGTTCCACACGTCGTACGTTCTTTCATCAATGTAATATATTTGAAAGTTCTTTTGATGTGAATATGTTTCAAGTAATGCTTTTAGAAATTTGAATAAAAAATTTATTGTCGTAATTGTTAAACTTATATTTTGCAGGTTTTTGGAATGACTCATGCTGATGAGGCTGTTAAGATGCCGAAAGGGTTTGAAGCTGCGGTCACAACTGACCAGGGTGTGATTGCACCTCTGGAGTGTGCTGGGAGGCAGTTTTATGGGTTCCGATATCATTGTCAGGTATAATATTTCCGATTCTGCTTTTGGTGTCGAAATTCAGTGATTTGTGTAAACATGTTAGTTTGCGTGAGCGAGTGATTTTGGACTAGCAAGTTTGGACTTTGTGAGCGTATTGGGACTTAAATGCGATGAGCAAAAAATAATGCTTATAGTTATACAACCAGAACTCTAACTGATTCGTTGCAAATTATTTTGTTTGGATTTGTAACTTTTAAACATCCATAGCCATGAGTGGGCAATCAGCAAGCTAACAAGATACCCCCGGGTAATGAAAAGGTTACAACAGGGGGTCAGGGCCTCTCGGAGAAACAACCAAAAGCTGATTATACACACCACCAGAATGAATAAAAAGATCTCTTCTTTTTTCTTTAAAAAATATTTTCTGCCTATAAAAAATGGTTAACAGAACTTATAATGTAATGTAAAAATGTATTTTTTCTTTGTTAAAAAAATTGATTTCTTTATATAGTTGAGTTTGTTTAATGTTTGATTTATTTTTTCAGCCATATCTGAAGGGAGTGATATTAGGTTGCAGAAAAGGTTAAATTTAGAAATGGAAATGGAAGTGGAATCGAAACCTGGATGAAAAGTAGGATGCTTTTGTTAGTGATTCTTGGACGGTGTCGACATCTGAAGGCGCTACTAGCTATTTTCCATCAGGTAATCACTCAGTGATTGCATTTGTCATCGCAAATAGGTGGTTTACAAAGATTCTTCTTTATCGATGGTGATCGGTCATGGTATCCATAAAGTTGCTTCTTTTTCGGCCAAATACTACAAATAGTTTTTGATTGGATTAATTAATTTTGGTATTTTTGGTGTTCTGTAGCATATGAAGTTATGTGGATGGGGATGGGAGTAGGAAAAGGAAGAGGGATTCGGATTATGGGTACCCGTCATGGGAAATCGTCACAGTGTGGCATGTGAAGGTATGTTGAATTGTTTACTGTTGATCAATTCTTAATTTTTAGTTTTTTACGTTTTGTGCAAAGTTGATCACTGTTGTTAAAAACTGTACAGGTGTTCCGTTCGATTTGCTCCAACTCCGTTAAAGGTTTTCCAAAAGACCCTAGGGATGCCGGTCCGCTACAAGCAAGGTATGGCTATTATCCTCAAAGATTTATAGTTATGGCGGACAAAAATTCTTAATATTTTGTTCAAGCTCAAAATTGTATAAGCTAGTAGCATATAAAGGGTTCAGAAAGAAATAAACAGCAAAACATTGTCCCAATATGTTATTATATAAAAAAAACATAATATATGTTACCCTTCGTTGATCGGGAGCTGCAAATTCATAAAGGATCGATCTTCCTCTTGAGTGGAAATGGACCCGATCATCAAAAACTTGGTATATCATAACATGAACCTCAAGCTAAATATTACAACATAGAAATAGAATCCAGCAAACAGGACATTAACTTTACCACGATGTTCTGCATAGTCCAATTCATATTCTTCATTTTCGTCTAATTGGTTGTTGAATTTAACATCATAAAAGGTGACTACTTTGACCGATTGCAAAAAGTTGTAAATGCTTGAGTTAAGCAAACACAGTTTAGGACTTCGCCTCTTGAAAAATAAGTTTAGGAATTTTGCTGCTTATTGTATTAAAGACTTAAATCAGTATGTTTGTTAATTTGTTTTGGTCCAGCATATTATTGCATAATCATCTGTATCAGGGCCTGTAATGTTTTGCGAATTCTACTCCAACAATAATAAAGCCAATTACCGAAGTTAAAATACCTGTTAGGGGTGTTATACTAATGATGCCTATGGCTTTTTAGTTTATTTGTGTTGCATTGTCATAACTGTTTGGTATATGATAGGCAAACTTGGTCAATTGAATTTAATGCAACTCTTTTAGCTACTTTTCTGATATGAATGACATATTAGGTAAAGTATGCCAACATAGCTGTTATTACAAATAAATAATCACCAATGCCCATAAATAAATGATTATACTTTTATAGAGCATAAGGATACTTATATGTCATAACATTGCCTTTATATAATAATGTTATGTAGGTAGAACCAGAAAAACGTGATCGAAAGTTACAATGGTGTTGCTGCAACTAAATAGAAAGATGACTCAGCATAAATCAAATGAAGTAAGATTTGGTTTTCGTACAACTAATTTGCGAAAAATGATGTATTTGACAATCTACTAACCCTTATTATTATTTTTGTTTTTACAGTGAATTTAAATTTCCTAGACCATAGGTACCGGGATCATGAAGAGTGTCTTCGACCCGTATCTATGGGTTTGGATCCAAACCCGTATCTATGGTTGCAGCCACGACGGGTTTGGATCCCCTTTGTGCATTTAAATTTCCTAGACCATAGGTACCGGATCATGAAGAGTGTCTTCGACCCGTATCTTGGCAGGCCAATCCAACCAAAATAGTGTTTGCAGCCATGGGTACCGGATCAAACGCTATATAGTGTAGCACCAAGCCAAACCACCCCTCTGAGATCTGGTAAGCGATTATCCAAATGATTGTTATATTGGTTTCCTTTGTTTGATATTTCTACTGATAATCAACGTTTTCATTTATTCTATGGAAACTGTAGGTGTAAGAAGGAGCAAATGCTGCAAGAAGGATCAGCTCGGCTTATAGATATGCGCTAATTTACATGAACAGTTGATTCCAACGCGTGTCAAAAGCGAGAAATCAGCAGGAGCATAGGTGCCCTACTACGAGCTGTTTACTTCTACGTCGGTAATTAGCACCTATATTTGTCATATTAATTTCTGATGTGTGCATAAAGGCCATCATGACAATTAGCATTAGATGAAAAATTTGTGTTAATCAAAGATGTTATAGCTTAGTTTTGATTACGGAAACAAAGTTGGTTAGCATTAGTAGCATATAGACAATTTCATTGGATTATATATGTGGTGCATTTATTTTCTGATGGATGGCAGTAAACATTTTTGTAAAATTGAAAACAAGGAAATGTTCAATAGGCAAAATGAGAAGCATGCCACAGTTGTATGTCAAAGGCTCAAAGCTGGGCGAGCATATGATTTAAGAGGTATTTAAGCGGAAGGCAATATTTGAAGATTGTGATGAGGGTCAGCTAATGAAAAAGTTTTAAGCCCAGATGGTAGTGAAAAAGCTGGTAGTACTAATAAGACTTTGCGGTTAGATATACTTTTCGGGTTTTGGTATTTTCAAATAACTGTTTAATATTTGTAATAGAAAGGCTCAAAAATTCCGTGCAATGATCAATGACATGAAACATCGCCCCGCCGCAACGCGGCGGCCGTCGCCCACCTCGTTTTAATAATGTATCAGTTTGATCTTTTTTATTTTTTATTTTATCAATCAATAATTAGTTGGTCGCATATTTTTCTCGGATATGTTGTGTGTCACAATAAAAATTGAAGTGTCACAATAATTTTAGTGTGTTATAAATAAAATATAATATGTAGTGTGTCACTAAAAAATTTGATGAGTCAATAAATAAAGTATAATATGTAGTGTGCCACTATAAAAATCGGTGTGTATCAGTTGTGTATGAAAGTATAATATGTATAATATGTAGTGTGTCACTATAAAATTGGTGTGTCACATTAGTGTGTCATAAATAAAATATAATATTTAGTGAGTCACTAAAAAAATTGGTGCGTCACTATAAATTTAAAGAATAAAGTATAATATGTAGTGTGTCACTATAAAAATCGGTGTGTATTAGTTATGTATGAAATTAAAATATATTTATATGTATCATGAGTTCATGACACTAAGTTAAAAATCAATAAAATTGGTGTGTATTAGTTATGTATGAAATTAAAGTATATGTTTATATGTATCATGAGTTCATGACACTAAGTTAAAAATCAATAGCGAAATGTCTAAAATAACAACATATGTGTATAACTTAAAATAATTAAAAGTATTAAATTTGTTGCATGAACGATACACACGATAATTCTCAAACATATGATTCTATTTAAAGAAACTAATGTTTCATATATTGAAACACAAAATAATACTGTAATTTTTTTTATGCATGAATGATAACATCAGTAAAGGAATGGTCATTCTTTTTACGCTTGATTATTATTATCATGTGCCATCATTTTGCAAGTTTATTACAATAATGCCATTGAGTTAACTAGCATTCATTATCGTATTAATTATTATTTATAATCATCTAGGATGATTGATCTAATGGTCAATAAGTGTACCTATTATATCTTATTTTAATAGTGTACACCACAATAACACCTCCCTATATATATATATATATATATATATATATATATATATATATAGTGTATCTTTATTTTCAGAACCCTGTTAAGTGCGGGAACTGCGAGAACTCCAATTTTGCATTAGAAAACATGCATGTTCATATAAAACATGTATGTTTTCTTACATACACCTTAATACACATACCTGCGTAACATACATGTTCATATAAAACCATGTTAAGTACAACATATCAATGCAAAATGGTTTTATATGAACATGTATGTTACACAGGTATTTGTATTAAAGTGTATGTAAGAAAACATACATGTTTTATATGAACATGCATGTTTTCTAATGCAAAATTGGAGTTCTCGCAGTTCCCGCACTTAACAGGGTTCTGAAAATAAAGCCTCCCTATATATATATATATATATATATATATATATATATATATATATATATATATATATATATATATATCTTAGGTTCCCCAATACGAAACATGTGGCTTAAGAAGCTCATAGGTTCCAATATCTCGCTTGCTCTACAATTTCAGGAATTCATTTACGTATATATAATACCTCAGGTTTCTTATAAATTTAATTTCATATACGCCATCATTTCAATGTATGCGTAAAAGCAAAACAAAGAAAAGATATACGTCTAAGTACGTAAAAAAAGACATAAATACAACGGAAGTATGCGATTGTATAATAAGGAATAAAAGAAAAATACTCCTAAGCCACATAATACATATACTGTATAATATACATTACAGACATATATACAAACCACCAAACAGTCCACATGGCCACATGTACATAAAACACTTACATCACACCACCATACAAATAAAAGTCAAGACGACATACGATTAACAACATGCGTATTAGACCTTTCTTATACAATCTTTACAAAAAGAAGAATAATAACGCTATAATGATTTTTCAAGAAACTGAGTTAGTGAAGAAGAAAAACAAAAATATGCTCTCTTACCAAACTCTTTAGGGAAGTTATATGTCATGTCAAGAATATTACTTTCTCTAACGCAATTTTATACCAACAAACAATTACAATTGCAATATTGTAATTGAAATACGGCTCGGGATTGAGAGCAAAAATTGGATGAATAGTAAAATACAAAAGAAAATGAATATAAATGACTAAAACAAAAAAATGAAAAAAATAAAATATCATAACGATATTAACTTTATTTTCATTTGAAACTTGTTCATTAACAATATCAATGTTTTTATTATTCATTTTTATCAATTATGAACTAACTCAATAACAAAAAGAGAAGTTGTAGGGTATGTTTGGCGAAATGGGTTGGGGCTGGGGTTAAAGCTGGGCTGGGACTTATATTATAAACCGAAACTAAAATTTGTATTTTTATAAACTTGTTTGGTAAATGGGCTGGGGCTAAGGCTTACTATTGCAAAATTACTAAAAAGGACATAATTAAATGAGTTTTTGTATATGTTAGATATTTTTGTGGGTAAATAAGTAATTTATTCTTTAAAAGCCTCGGGCTAAATTTTTTAGCCCCTTTTATGAGGCTAAAGTTTTTAGCCGACTTATTTTATAAGTCCTTCTATAAGCCTCATGACAAACGAGACTTATTTTAAAAGCACAAGTCCCATATAAGCCTTCGCCAAACACAGCCGTAACATGATACCTTACATTGTAGAATTTGTGAATGAATTTTTAAAAATTATTAATGTTGGATAAAGGGCGTAATTGACGCAACAGATTATCAAAATTATAAGAACTTAAAATTATTTTGCTAAATAAGATTTCATTTAAAAAAAATAATCTCTGTTTGGTGACAAAGAATGTGGATAATAAAAAAAAATAAGTTCTCAAATAATAAGTTGCAAAAACCAGCTTTTAAAAATATGCCGGAGATTATATTTCACAAAATTACCAATTTGACATTTTATTTATTATTCATATTTATATTGTGTTTGTTATTTGTATGTTTAATTATATCATTTGACACTGTAACTCTACAATTACAGTTGGTTTGCCAAACATCAAAAAAATGAAAAATAAAAAAAATAAAAAATAAAAATAAATATAAACCCTACAATTATAATCATTTTCAGCAGCAGCAACACACTAGCATAGCAACAACATTAGCGCCAGCAACATCACCAGTAATAACTATTTTTGCCAAACATACCCTTACAAAAAGGCCTCATCTTGTTTTTAGAAACAACATTCGTAGAAAATAGTCAAAAGTTGTCGTGCATATTTTTTTAATTTTCGGTGAAAATATTGTTAATGAAACTATTTCATTAAGGCAATTTGATTTGAATTTTTATGTGAAAAGTAAACAAAAGATTGAAAGTTAAGTTTTGCTAAAGTATTTTAAGGATTTGAAAACAATTTGCTTTGAATTTTTATATGAAAATTAAACAAATTGAAATTTAAGTTTTACTGAAGTATTTTAGAAATTTGAACATTACCATTTTTAAGTTTTTTTAAGTTTAAGAAACATATTTTTGCTTTATATATAGTAGAAATGAAGATCTATTTATATAACTAGATTCTTTCTTTTAAATAGTGTGAAATGCGAAACATCTTTGTGGGATATTTTATACTAATTTTGCTTTACTTTAATACTAGTTATAATGCCCGCGATCGCGCGGGTTTTTAAAATTTTTTGAATCATATATTTTTATTTATTAAAAAACAAATATATTTTTTATTTTTAATCATATATTTTTATTTTAAAAATTTAATCCTATTATTAATTGCATCTTATTTATATTTTTTGTATTTATTTTCTACTTGTGTTAATTGCATCTTATCCATATTTTTTGTATTTATTTTCTACTTGTGTTATGGATAAATAATATAAAATGTTACCTAATAAGAAAATAATTTTTTTAAATACAATTATTACTAAATAAGGTATGAATGCATTTTTTTGAAATGGAAAATTCCCAATAAGGATTTTGTTTTATTATATAAAAGATATACACTAAAATTTTGCATTAAAGTATTTTTTTTAGTTAAAATTATAATAATGCAATAGCCGTGAGCAGTAGCAGTGAGCTGTTAGCAGTAGTCACAGCGCTCACAGCTTCATAAAGAAGCATTAAAAAAATGAGCTTTCCTAAAAAATAGCAAAGCTCACAGCTCTGATACCAAGCGAACACTAATAATAAAAAAAAGGCTTATTTCTCACCGCTTATCACCCCAAAAAGCTCCAAAAAGCTTTGCCCCAAACATAACCGAATATTGGAATCGTACTCGAAGTATGTGAAGCTTATAAAATCGTTTTTTACAAATTTAATTTTAGTTTAGGTTTTGCTAACAAAATATACTGTATATCATCAAGAGCCATAATAAAAAGCTACTATGATCATGATGACTTTATATAAACTTACAATGATCATAATAACACATACAAATATACAATCATTGTAAACATAGAACGTGATGTCGAATATAAATAATGTTTGTTCAATGGTTGTTTTGTGATTATGAAATTTATATTTTAATATAAAAATAAAATATATGATGAGAAATTTGAGTTTTAGTAACGTGAATAATGTTTAACGTAATGAATATACCAAATCTAGTGCTAAAATATTATAAATAATGACAATATTAGAGATCTAGAGAGAACTGTAAAAGAACTGTAAGAACATGAACAAAGTTATGTTTATTTTCGTTCTTTTAGTTTTAACCGCATAAATGAATGAACACAAACGCTTAAATAGACAAATTTTCTTATTCATGTTCGTTCATTAAGAACTGCACTTGATTGTATTCGTTCATTAAGAGATTAAACGAACATAAATGTACGTTAAGACAAATAAACAAACAATTATACAAAATATTGTGTTTATGTGTGTTATTTTTAGCACATACCATTTTTAAGTACATAATAGAAATATACGATATACGACCATAAACAAATAAACGAATATAAACAGATATTAGCAAACATATATTCAGACGTTCATGAATATAAATGAACGAACGAGACTTCTATCAATGTTCGTTCATTTAATTAAATCGACCATAAATTTTTATTATGTTTGTTCATTTAATATTAAATAAATATGCACTATCTATTAAATGTTCACTTAAATTTCGTTCATCTACCATTCACACAAGCTAAATAATATAAAATATATTTGTTTAAATTGACCCGGTTCTTTGACCGAAACGGATCAAGCGGTTAAATTGTCCGAGTCGAATCAGGTTTTAAAACATTATATTTAATCCTTAATGGTTAAACTTTTATTATTTTTTGTTTTTAATACATAAAATTATTTTTATCACTAAAACTATCTTCTTATATAAAATCCTATTGTTATACACATATAATCGTGAAGTAATATAAAATACAAAAATATTTTCTTTGTTAAACAAAAAAATATGTAAAAAAACATACTGAAAAAGTCTAAGATTTTGACCACCACCAGCATGAGCCCCACCATCTTCCCTTCTCCTCTCTTTCCACACATCTGCTCAAAGCTTTCCTCTTTCTTATTTAATTCCTTTGTTTAATTATTACTTTCAGTTTCTTATATGTATTTAACAACCCACTTTAAACTCATTGTTTCCTCAATCTCATACAAAACCACTTATGGGTTTTTCATCTCACCCAAAACCCATATCAAATATCCAATCTTTTTAAATTTTCATCACTTTTTTGAATAAATCTTGATTCTTGATCATATACAACAACAACAACATGGGTAGCTGTTTTTCAACCACAAAGATCAGTGGGTCCAACAGTAATCAACAACAACATAGAACAACAACCACTGCAACAACATCAGCAGCTACTAAGAATGATGGTCATAGGAATCATCAACAACAGCAACATAGGAGTGGGACACAACAGCAGTCAAGTAATAATAATGGTAGAAATAAGATGAAGAGTAAAGCTGGTTCAAGGAGACAAAATGGGGTGGTTTCATGTGGAAAAAGAACAGATTTTGGGTATTTGAAAGATTTTGATAAAAGATATTCAATTGGGAAATTGTTGGGTCATGGTCAATTTGGGTATACTTATGTTGCTACTGATAAAACTAATGGTGATCGTGTTGCTGTCAAGAAAATTGACAAGAATAAGGTGATTTTTGTCTCTTTTTAATTGTAAATTTGTATAACTTTTGTTCTTGTCTTTTTTGACTTTTGTTTTTGTTTTTTGATTTGGTTAGTATTGACTTTAGCTAATTGTGTTTGGTGCTGATCATATAGATGTGAATTGCTGAAAGTATGACAATCTAGGATTTGGATTTGAGAATTTGTGGGATTTAGTAAGATCAGTGTTAATGATTATGTTTTTGGTTTTCTTTTTTATGAGAGTTTTGAGGTTTAGGAAGATTGATAATGCCAGATGACGGGATGAGGTTGTTAGTGTACGAGTTCTGCTTACAAGATCGATCCTTGCTTGTAATTCTAACATCTAGGTGTTTGTAGTTATATCATCTGGTAGCAGGTGTACTAGTTTTTTTGCTTTGTTATACCATAAAATGGCTACATTTGACCTTATAGTGGTTGACTTTTAAGTCAACAGTTTTGAATTGCTATCGGGCAATATGTATTGTCTTAACTTTAGTTTGATATTGTTATGGATCTTGTATAAATTGATGGTAGTGAACTATGAACTTAGTGGTCTGAAGATTGGAGTTTGCATTTTTGTAACAGATGATCCTTCCAGTTGCTGTTGAGGATGTCAAGCGAGAAGTTAAAATATTGCGAGCATTAAGTGGTCACGAGAATGTGGTTCAGTTTCACAATGCATTTGAAGATGATTCCTACGTGTATATAGCTATGGAGTATGTTCTGCAAATCCACTGCATTACTTCAATCTTTTGACTTGGATTTTCTATATTGGTGACCTTTTTTACAAAGTTGCTTCTTTAGTGGTGACCAGTTTTACCAGAATTTAATTTTAACTTTTGTAAACTTTCTGGTTTCAGGTTATGTGAAGGCGGTGAATTGTTGGACAGGATTTTGTCAAAGTAAGAACTTTCATCATTGTGTATAAGATTTAAAATATTTGTTTCAAAAATGATAAGCATTTTGACTTTTGAAATGAAACCTATTGCGATTCTTATCGATATCTTTCACATAGATTGTGAAACAAGCTCAACGCCGACGGTTTTTTTATTTGGTTGCTGTTTGTTTAGACTGCAAGCTTGTTCCAAAGTCTTACACGAAATTTGACATTGATATCAATATTGAAGTTGAGCAGTAATATGTTTGCTTTTGAAAGTCACAGCATGCCCAAACATGTATCTGGATTTTATTTAATGATTCTGTGGACTTAAAGAATGATTTCATATTTTGTTCAGGAAAGACAGTCGTTACACGGAGAAAGATGCTGCAATAGTTGTAAGGCAAATGCTTAAAGTTGCTGCTCAGTGTCACTTGCGTGGTTTGGTACATCGTGACATGAAACCAGAGGTATCAACAAATAAAGACATTGAGATGTCTGTAAAGATTTGTGATTTCCGGGTGATGACAAGTAACTCGTGAAGGTCAACAGTCAACTATGGCCACACGAGATATCTTTCATTAGCTAATGTTCATAACATGATGCTAACATTATTATTTACTTTCTCTTGTAGAATTTTCTTTTCAAGTCACCAAAAGAGGATTCACATTTGAAGGCTACAGATTTTGGGTTGTCAGATTTCATAAGACCAGGTATGTTGTACATGTTGATTGTCATTTGTTTATTATACTTGACATGGTGACACCGTTGTACACATGCAAATCTTTGCCTATTTTTATATCTATATATAATATATACCAAATGCCCTATAACAATGACAAATAAAAGGAATCAATACTACTTCCCCTTCTTTAAAAAATGCAACATTTCTTTTTTAAAATATCCCATGTTTACTGTGATGTTTCTTTAACAAGGATTAAATATTAAAGATACCAATTTGCCCATTATAATTGCTACAAATAAATCATTGACATTGGTTTAGGTGGACTATCAAAGGTTTCCAGGAATATGGTGAACTATCAAAGGTTGCCAATTTTCACTGTATTAATTAAAAGAACAATCCAAGTTTGCAAATTTTATATATTTAATATCTTTAAAGATTACAATCATGTTAAGATAGTACTACCTTGAATTCTTGCTAATCTATGTCCACATCTAAATGTAAACTAATTAATGCAGGAAAGAAGTTCACGGACATAGTTGGTAGTGCTTACTATGTAGCTCCTGAAGTATTAAAGCGTAAATCAGGACCGGAGTCCGATGTGTGGAGTATTGGTGTGATCACATACATTTTACTCTGTGGGCGTCGACCCTTTTGGGATAAAACCGAGGATGGCATTTTCAAAGAGGTAATTTACATTAAAAGTTACATTGGCATATTACCTCAGACAATATTCATTCAACCTTACCTTTTTAATCACAGTTTTACATTATTAATTTGATTTAATAGGTACTAAGAAACAAGCCTGACTTTAAACGCAAACCGTGGCCAACCATAAGCATGAGTGCTAAAGATTTTGTTAAAAAGTTGCTTGTTAAAGATCCACGTGCAAGACTTACCGCTGCTCAAGCCCTGTGTATGCTTC
The DNA here is from genome assembly GCA_030686995.1 of Artemisia argyi. NCBI lineage: Eukaryota > Viridiplantae > Streptophyta > Magnoliopsida > Asterales > Asteraceae > Artemisia > Artemisia argyi. Next base: position 95,736,384 of record CM060688.1, read on the forward strand.
CTCTTTTTTTTTTTTTTTTTTTTTTTTTTTTTTTTTTTTTTTTTGTGTGTGTGTGTGTGTGTGTGTGTGTGTACTTCTTTCTGTTGTCGTATTGTAGGACTATATGTGATAAGTTGAACATTTACAGCACACCCATGGGTTCGAGAAGGTGGAAATGCTTCTGAGATTCCTCTTGACATTTCTGTTCTATCAAACATGCGACAGTTCGTGAGATACAGTCGTCTAAAACAGTTTGCTCTACGGGTAATAGTCTTATTGTTTTTATAACCCTTATCTTGATCACCCAATCTCTCATAGCGGAGTATTTGTAGTTTTGTACTAAAGCCTGAGATGGTGTCACAGGCTTTGGCTAGCACTCTTGACGAAGAAGAGCTATCTGATCTCAAAGATCAATTTCATGCAATCGACATAGATAAAAGTGGTGCTATTAGTCTAGAGGAAATGAGACAGGTAAGCCACTTCAAGTTTGTTTTTTGAATGTAGAATGGGTGAAAATCTTTCAAGAAAAAGAAAGCTTTGTTGCATTTGTATAAATTTGTTTGGTTTTTGATTAGGCCCTTGCGAAAGACCTCCCATGGAAGATGAAAGAATCGCGCGTTTTGGAGATTTTAGAAGCGGTAATTGCCTCATTTCATAATTAATTCGCATGTGTTTATAATCCTATTCCCAAACTCGGGGTTGCTGAAAACTTGATGAATTTTATATTAGTTTGAGGTTGAAAATTGTCTCTTAGGTTCATGTGGTTGGGTTTCACTTCTAGCCTACCCAAGTTCTTTGGGACTAAAGGCATGGTTGCTGTTGTTGATGAGGTTGAAGATTAGTCAATTTGACTTCAAAACTCAAATTGCATCATTTTAATTTACCTGACATATCTATCTATTTTTTTTTTTTTTTTTTTTTTTGTTGTTGTTGTTGTTGTTACATTCTTGTAACAATCTGCATTTCATGATTTTGATGGATATTTGTCGTTTGGGTTACAGATTGATAGCAACACGGATGGTCTCGTGGATTTTTCAGAGTTTGTAGCAGCTACTCTCCATGTTCATCAGTTGGAGGAACACAACTCTGAAAAATGGCAACAGTTATCGCAGGCTGCCTTTGAAAAATTTGATGTGGATAAAGATGGGTACATAACTCCAGAAGAACTCAAAATGGTACGCTACTTTTTTTAATGATGCAAATGCATAACATCTGTTTTTCCATTCACTTTTCAGGTCAAACATACTCCCAAAAAAAATATATATATAACAAGAATAAATAAAAAATTGATAGTATAATTTTTGCTTTAAACTTCTCTTCGTTTGTTCGTTTTGACCTCAGAAGGTCAAATTGCATCTTTGATTAGGTTTGTAGTCTATTGCATCATAGGTCATGTGAGTCACATTTGCTTTTCCAGGTCACGTGAGTCACAGAACTCTTGCCACTGACTTTTAACGTTAAACAAGATAAAGCTGATATGCATTTTGCCACAAATTTGTAACTTATAATCATGGGACTATAACATTCGCTATTATTCATTCGACGCATCACATGTTTCTCATAATTTTGAAGAACCCATATCAATTTCTTGTTAAAATCTAGTCTTTTCTCAAAAGTCAAACTGTGTATCGCTTTCTCTTAAACTTATTTCTGTAACTTAAAATCTCATTTTTGGCTTTTGCAGCACACCGGGTTGCGAGGCTCAATAGATCCGATACTAGAGGAGGCTGATATGGACAGAGATGGGAGGATTAGCTTGCCAGAGTTCCGTAGATTATTAAGAACTGCAAGCAACGTCACTAGCCCAACTGCACATAAAGCGGCTGCACATAAAGGTTTACGTAAGTTGTAGATTAAAAAAGAACAATAACATTAAAAAAAAGAGTTCATGTTTTCACATTTGAATTGGTTTTCTTATTGAGTGAAGAAAATTGGGCTCGTATTCAGTGAGAACTATAAGCTGCCATTGTCATAGACCTCAGCTTGATTTTCTTGTAACTATGCAAAGAAATACAGGTGGAGGTTGCGCCGAGGTTTTGTGAGGAACATGTTTGTACTACGTATGCAAGAACATAGTTAATAACATTTAAGTTGTTTCTTGTGTGTCTATAGTCTCATCTTTTTAGGTCCATTTAGTAAGCGTTTTATAATGCAAGTGAAAATGTTTCTATTTAAGCACTGTATCATGGTGTTCGTTGTGATTTTGCACAGCATTGGCACAGTTGATCGAAAGTGACCGGTTTTGTCTTAATGGCAAGATGTATAAAATTGCACAATGTCCGTGTATTATTTGTGTGCTAAAAGTAGCAGCCATGGACTACATGTGTATGTGACTATGTTGAACATTGGCTTTTACAGAGCTTTTTGTTTCAAGTTACAATAACACGAGACTTAAAAGATTACTCACGTTTAGTCCCTGTAATTGATGTGACAAGACAGTGTTGCAAACATGCAACTTGTGATTTTGCAACTTGTGATAGTTCTTTTGCTTAGGTTAACTTTTGTCATTTTTATTCTTGGCAAATAAAACAGTTTATGGATATTCTTTTCTTTTCTTTTTGCAACAAGATCAAACTCTGTTTGATCATATTTGTTCTTCTATGTTAAAGGATATATCTGGACTCAGTACTAAATTTCAGCTGTATCATATCTAACCACGTAACCTCTTGCATCCATTGCTAGTGATTGCAAATTTCATAGCAATTACTGAGTTCTGAGTTGTTTCGCAGTAAACGATATCTGCCTTACAAATTTACAGGGTGGTGGTTAGAACTAAATATTGTGCCATTGGTCTGGCGCAAATTGATTTCGGTCTCTCATTGTTGTCACCAAGGTGAGGTTTTTGCATTACAAAAAGAAATGTCAATTAAGGGATTAATAATGACGAAAATGTTGTATCGTACAACATTGTGACCTAAAAATCATTTAGAAGGAAGTATGAGACATGCATTTTTCCACAACATGGATCTCTAAACATTGATCACAAAAAATATTAAAGTTATGTTTGAGATATTAGACATATGCATTATCCGATAAATCTTACATTCAGCTACGGCAGCCACTAGTTCGAATACATTCAACACTGACTGGATCTAATACATGTAAAAGTCACCAGGTGATATCATATAGATTAGTACACATCATTCAACTAATATATCTGAACGGTTAAAAGAGCCTACTACTAGCAAGTATGTTCCACCTTTTGTAGTTAAACTTCACTAGTGGCCTCTTTGCCAAGGTTACAGCATATATAGCTTAATGGCCTCCTTCCTGGGAGATTCAACAAGCCTCAAAGGTCATAATTAGGGCCTTTTGTCTTTTAAAATCATAACCATTTCTAGTATACAAATATATTTGATTATCATTCATATGCTCCTGTCCTAGGACAGGCGAAAAGTCAAAACTTTCACTGTACTCAAAATGGGCTAGTGACGTATAGAGGTCAGTTATGCGAATTCATGTGTACCACTTAATCCAGTTCTGAGCCAAGGCACAAACTTATATTGGGTTCTTTGCATTTGGCTAGTGAATGCCTTCTTCCTTCACCACATATAAATTCACATTTAGTATCACCTCATCAAACCCCTCCGCTGTTGTCCACCACACTATTTGAAGAACTATCGTGAATGCCCTGAGATGAAGTGTATCTACTGCTTGAACAAACTCCTGCTTTCTTCCCCTTTTTGCCTTCAGTAGCTGACTCCTGCACGAATATCAACTTAAACTCTGTATATATGGAACATAATTTATTTTTAAAAGGAAACAAGATAGCGTTTTACCTGATCAGATCTTGACCCTGGGGTTTTAAGTTCTAATGCTGTTTCCACATTGCTAGAATCATACCCTTTTTTATCATTGCTACCCCTAAAATGATCAGAGGACTTGCTCCCACATTCTCTTATGCTTGAATTATACGAGGTAGGTGCATATGAAGTAATCGTCTGATTGGGATACGGCATATAAGCCGGGGCAGGAGTACGAATGGGACCCGATGGATTGTGGTTTGTGAAAAAAGGAAAAGGATGCATTGGAACTGGGTCCGCAGGGACAGGCAAAGCGACTTGAAATGAGTAGGGTGCTGGCATTATAACTGAAGGGTCAATGGTAGGACCCCATGTAGAAAACCTCACCCCGACTCTTCGCTGATACTGGGCATTCAGACTTTCTATATCGGATTTCAGTGCTGATTTCTCCTCTCTCAGTTCATTTTTCTCCTGTATTAGCTGTTTTACACACATCAACTCTCTTAAGTCAGTCAAAACTCCAAAGTAGCCAACGCAAACATGATACTAAAGCATTTAAAATGCATTTGAAGCTTCACTACCTCACAGGATTCTTGAGACAGTGCGGTGCATTCAGCCTTTAATCTGTTAACTTCTGTTGTCAGATCCTTTAGCACTTGAATGGTGTCGATAACAATACTTGCCTTGTCATTTTTGGGCCTATCTGGATCTGTACTTTGGATTAACAGATGTGTTATTTCAAAAAAATTTAATCAGACTAGATTAAGATACTCAAAAAACTACATGATGTCCAAAATTTGGACATGCATGCTTGCAAGTTACGTATGATTAAGGCATAGAGAATGTATTTAGCAGCACAACAAATTTTCATTCCATAACTGAAACAGTTTCTATTGGTTCTTGAAGTCAGAAACTATGTCATTTGACAATTTTAGTCAAACATGGACTTAGAAAGTGCAGAGCGAGTAACGATTAGAAATTTGCTATGTTATTACCAAGTAAATTTCCCAACTCAACGAATTGATTATTAAGTTTCTCCCTCCTCAATTTTTCACGGTCAGCCTTCTGAACTTTTCTAGCATCACTCGTATCTTTCACTTCTGCTTCAGGCATCTCCCTGTATGGATTAATGCAAAACAAGCAAAGTCAGAATAGTTTCTAGCTTCTTCGAACGTACAGATTCAAAAATGTAAGTTGGAAACGATTTTTTAAAAGGAAAAATGATAAGAGGCTGTTTTCAATCTTTCATGCCCAGCCCATTACCACATTGCAAGGGGTTTTAGGTTCAATATGAGGGTAAAAAGACAATATTAATCTAACATAAGCACTTCAAAATAAGCAGTCTGCTTCTTAAAAACTGCTTATTTTGTCACAAAATAAGTAGACATGTAGAATTTTGGATTATCTAAACACTAACATACTTATTTGCGTAAAGGGATTGCCTGAATGTTTGCAGTTACTGTATATGACAAATGGAAACATTATGGAGGTGTTTATTTTAGCTTATATAGTGACCTTATCAGCTTATTTAGCAACAGTAAGCTCATTGTAGCGTTTGGTTTCTTTGGATAAGCTCTTTTTTGTGGCTTATTGTACTTTTTTGATATGTTACATGCATAAAAAAAACACTCAGTTAGGGCATTTGAGCTAATTCGTCATAAGCCATAAGATGCTTATTGAAATAAGTTCACGTCCAAAAAGTAAGCTTACCCCCCCCCCCCCCCCCCCCCCCCCCCCCCCCTTTCTCTCCCTAAGCGTTCAAGAATTAACCATGTCTTTAACTCAATGATTGAAAACAGAAATTAGTAAATAAGTCATGCCAAAAAAATGTGAATGTAACTACTGACTAGGCTAACATAAACTACCAACTTAGCTGCACTCACTAAAAGGTGCAGTAATATTCATTTTTGATAAATGTAAGAACAACCCAAACTCGTTCTTTTCTTATGTAACTATTTTTTTTAAGTTAGAAAGATACTACTCTCTCCGTCCCAAATTATATGTCCGCCTTTCTATTTTGGTTTGTCCCAAAATTATTATTTATTGCTCACTTTGAAATTTCAACGGATCAAAATAGTTTTCAAAGGTTGAACATGAATCTTTATTGGTGCAGTGTAATCTACATGACTACGTGTAATTTGAAAATGGACATATATATTTCCCTAAACGACATGTGAACGAACAAACCTTTGCACGTATTGATGATGATATTGAAGGTCTTGTCGTTGATGCAATTCAAGCTTGATTTTCCTCTGACCCATGTAACAACCTTAACGAACTAATTATTATTAAGAAGAAGAAGAATATGGAGAGTTAAGGTGGTGTTTTATAGCTGAAATTAGCAAAGCAATTGATGACAAAGAAAAGGAGAATGTTTAGAGGAGAATGTGTCACAAGGCATTTATAATTGTTTTGTTTGTTGGCATGTGCCCACCACGATTTCATTGCCGTTTGTTTAGTGCTTCTTCTTTTTTTAAATTAGTAATTGGTGGTATCGAACTATTGGAGTAATCGAGCATGGATGGGTTTAAAAGTTTTAAAGTAAAGGCGAGTTACTTTAAATCACGAGGAAAATTTTAAAATGAACCAAGTCGATATTTAAAAAACGTTTCACGAAAACAGATATGGCAAACAAACTGGTTTGCTCGTCACGTATTTTGCTTCACTCCTTAAGATATTGAAACATGTTAATTTTAGATTTCTAAATTTAATAAGATGGTAACACGTGAACATGACAAGCAAACTAGTTTGCTCTCCATTGTTAAAATTGTAGCAAGCAAAATTGTTTGCTCTCCATACCATTTGCTTGCCGAAAATGTTCCAAGCAAATTACTATTCTATTGCCACCGTGACATTTTTTGAATAAAAGAATGTCATCCGTTTGATCAATCCTCTTTCAATCCTGACCATTCTAAATCATTAATTATCATTAGCAACAAACTTGAGGGAAAATCGGTATCATTATGCATGTATCTGTACATACTTATTCTTAGGCCTTATCTTCTTTTATTCAAATTTTAAATATGCAAAAGAATTGGCGCCTGAATTACCCAGCATCCCCTAGGTTTAGGTCAATATTTGCCTATATATATGAGAGTAAATTTCACTCTTTCCTTGCAAAATACAAACAATTATTAGTAGCTCTCACTTTCACTCTTTACCTTCAAATCAAAATGGCAAACAATCAAGTTATGTGTACATATAGGTGTTCATATTACATCATATGGAAACAAGTATCACTTTCTTTCAACTATGCATTCTAATATTCTTTTCTTTTACTCAGGAACTTGCTGAATTCAACCATGCAATGATGGCAAACCACAACAACTAGGTTATACGTTATATACATCATTGATTTTATACTTTTTTAATGTGGTGGCTGTTTGTTTAATATGTTGTATTCTATATCAGGATATCGCGATCAACACTGACACATAAAAAAAGAGAAAACGTGAGGAGAACCTAAAAAACTGGAAATGGAGTGAAGTAATTGTAGTTGATGATCTTTCGGATCAACTTGAACTTGCTAATGTTGCTAATGTCCCAATCACTACTAATGCCACAGATCTAACAATCATTGAACATGTAATTACATTATCTATTTAAGTTTTGTTTTTATGAATGAGCCACATATGTTCTTTAACTCATGCACTAACTTTTCATGCAGGAGGTTAGTGATGATGAAATACCAATGGCCCCGATCAAGAGAAACAAAAAAAACCAAATCAAAATAACTGGAAGAAACAGGTTCAAGAAACTATTTGATGAAGATGAAAGCGAAGAAGATGACATGTTCAACCCACCATTGGATGAAGATGAAAGCGAAGAAGATGAAGATACCGATGATGACGATTGGGTTTAGCAAGAACACAACTATTTTATGCTTTAGTTTCTATTGTTAGCCTACTGTCTTAGTAGCATGTTTCTTTAAGTTCCATGACTTAGACTACTATTCATTAGCAAGTCTTTTCATTTTCTCTTTTTCATTGTCTTTGTTTAGGTGATCAATAAAACAAATGTTTTTACTTTATATTATCAGTTTACAAATGGATATGTGTTTCATGAAACTTTATATATAATGAAATATATAAGCTTGGTTGTTCCCATAGTTTTAGTACCCCGTTTTTTTCCGTTTTTGCTTTGCCTTAGCTTTAGGCCCCGTGCATTGTTGCTTTGCTGTGTGCTGCTCCCCTAGGTTAGCCTTCCCTTGGTGCTTGTTTCTTTGTTTTGTTTTGTTTCTTTGTTTTGTTTGCGTTTTTGTTTGCTCTTCTGTGTTTGGTGCTTCCTTGCTTGTGCTTTTGTTTTTCTTGCTTCTTCTGTGTTCGCGTGTTTGCTTGTTGTGCATGTTTCTTGACTGTTTTTGCTTATGTGGTATCTGTGTTTTTGCTCCCTTTGCTTTGCTCTCACACCCACACACCTGCACTTGCCGGAGGTCTTTTTGGAAGCAGTCTCTCTATTTCAGGTTTATCCTGGATAGGGGTAGGATCTGTCTACATTCTACCTTCCCCATACCCTGCCCCGGCGGGATTGGGTTTGTTGTTGTTGTTGTTGTTCCCATAGTTTTGCTTTCCAAACAGATGCTTCAATAAGGACCATAGAAACTAAAGGATATTAATTTGAGAGCAAAAATTTATTTATAGCAGATAAATGAATTTATAGTAAGAAAAAGTAAAAAGTTAAAGTATATCCCGTATATATAAAAATTACATTAAAACACATTAGTATTCTATTCTATATAAAAGGTAGGCTGCATGCATAGGGCTCGAACCAATTTTTTTCATTAATCTAGCTATGTTGATTAACAAAGTTGCCCAGAAGAAGGGATTCCTTAATAAGCGCGAACATTACGCGTATAATCACATGGATGTAAACATCTTTGCCTTCAACAACGATGAAGAAGAATTAGCAGATGACACCTTTGGATTCGATTTCAATGACCCAAAGATATTGAGTAGATATATGGATCTTGCTGATTTCAATTTCTTCAACCGCTTCCATGACGACTTTGATGATCAAGATTTCCTCTAGACGTACTCTACTAGGGCTAGAGGATATATGTGATATGCAATTTGGCTGTTTGGAACATTATCTGCAATTTCTCTTATTGGAATATGAGAAGATGGCATACAATGGAATACACATTAGACTAATACAAATTTGAACTGGTCAACATTATCACTCAAATGTTCACTAATTTCGGGTTCCAGTTCCTTGGACAAAGCTGGTACCTTTTTTTTTTTTCGTTAAGGTTGTTGCTTATCAAATCAATTCATAACTTAAATTCAAATTTTTTTCTTGTGAATTATTCTAACTTACGCGCCAAAAACTTTTATTGTATTTATTTTCACTCATCTTCTCCTATATGCATGCATATGTGAGAAGAGTTGTCACTTTTTCAACTGCAACTTTTTCTAGGTGATGGTTACATATTTAAGTCATATTTATATTGATTACATATTTCATATACATTACGTATATTTCACGACATATATAGTAATTGTTTCATATTCTCATGATACATTTTATAATCAAGCTGTGTTGCTGAAAATTTTACTCTGAATTTCATTTTGCAGTTTTGGGGCCATTGCTATTTTCATCGAATTCTAATGTATTGAACTTTTATACCCATGACTCATAACTGATTATATACTTAGCATTCTTAGTATTAATGGTATCCTATGTTAATTGGTTATTCTGTTTCTTGCAGCTATTGAAGATTGGATCACCTTTAACAGGTTATTTTCTAACCTCTATTTAATCTTTCTTTCCTTATCGTATAAAACAAGTCATAACATTATGGCATTATAGAATCAACTTGTGGTTCATATATATTTTGTCGGCCTATAGAACTACAACGTTTCATATATTATTATTGTTGTATCTGTTAGAAATGAGGAGGCAACTAAATGAGAACTATGATCCAAATGCAAACATGATTGGACATAGTAACCATTTATCAAATTGTTATAGTACTTCCTCAACACCAAATGTGCAACCATTAACTGATATTACAAATATCAGTCGAAATACATTACCTCCTCCTCATGCCGTTTCATCAAATTTGAATTCTTATCCAACACCTCAAGTTAGGAGAGGTCGAGGTCGTCCACGGTTAGGCACACAACCTTCAAGTTTTAACACTAATACTCCAGTTACACAACCACGACGTCGTGGCAGGCCTCCATCTCGAGTGGATTCTCCATCCGTTTCTCGCAATGTTAGACCACATATAATTCACCATGTCGAAAATGTTGCTACTCTACCTCCTCGCTCAAACGAAGTAGCTATAACATCAGGTGAGTAACCATTAACATGTAACTTTTTTACTCACTATAACATCGATATATGTCTCATTTATGTAACATTGTCATTCTAGGTTTGACTTTCGATGCTAACCATGCGCGTGTATCATCCCGACCAACTCCACAAACCGTTATTACTTCGAGGACTGTTGTTGATAGCAATGGCAACCCACTTCATGTCGGCAATCCAGTTCATGTTACTGGAAGTTTTACCACCTCTGTATACTCAATGTCACATTTACATCACTTAAGAGGGTCTGCTTCCACCAACAACGCAACTCATTCGAGTCAAAATACACAACAACATCGTGCCCCACAAACATTTATTTCTACTAGGGCTGTTGGTGATAACAATGGAAATCCAATTCCAGATCATATGGCCAATACAGTTCATGTAACGGGACTCAATAGCACATCAATGACATCAATACCACATTCAGCGCGCTCAAGAAGGACCGCTACTGCCAACAACGCAACACATTCGAACGTGTATCAAAACGCACGACACCGACGTAAGACACTAAATCCTATTCTTATTTTAACTTCAGTTATGTCTAATCCATTATGTTTTACTCATTAGGCATCTAAATTTGCTGTCTTCTTAGGTCGGATGTTCGAATACTGGGATTGTGGTGATGCTGTGCACCAATGTCCGCATTGCGCAGCGATGTTGTGGTATGAGGAGCGAACAATTAAATCACATTCTCCACGTGTCCCAAAATTCTCAATATGCTGTAGTGAAGGAAAGGTTCAGTTGCCTTTTCTTGAAGAACCTCCACAACTGTTACAACAATTAATGGATTACAACGGTGGTGAACGTTCTAAACTTTTTAGGAAGCATATAAAGCTTCTATGCTAGATGTTTTCCTTTACTTCCACAGGAGGAAAGATAAACAAAGAGATAAATAATGGTGGTGCGCCTTACACGTTTCAGCTCAACGGCCACAACCATCACAAAATCGGGACTCTCTTACCAATACATGAGGACGCTCGTCCTAGGTTTGCCCAGTTGTACATATTTGACACTGTAAATGAAGTAGAAAACCGATTCTATGCATTAAACAGAAGGCTAACCTCAAGTCATGAAGATGTGATGCTTCGGATTTTGGTTCAAGATCTTATAACCATACTTAACCAACACAACCCATTAGTACAGGCTTTTAGGATGGCACGGGAAAGATTAAGTGCTGCATCAATGCAACCCGTAACTCTTCGTCTAATTGCCACATGACAAAGAAATGCAAGGCAATACAACCTACCAACCGCTTCTGAAGTGGCTGCATTAGTACCGGGAGACGGTAACCCAACGGATTCTCGAGATGTAATCGTTGAAGAAAGGGGTGGTGAGGGAGGTCAAAATTCTGTGAAACGAATATCTGAGTTACACCCAAGCTTTATGGCTTTGCAATATCCATTGATATTCCCGTACGGAGAAGATGGTTTCCGTTTGTACATACCTCTTAATGTACCTACTTCAGCGAGGAGGAAATTCTTAAGTTTGAGGGAATATTATTCTTACCGTTTGCACCACAGGCTTAACGAAGGAAAGACATTGCTTAAAGTTGGACGTCTATTTCATACGTATGTTGTTGATGCTTATACTGCTATTCTCGACCATGATCTTGACTGGTATAAAAGAAATCAGAACACGATTCGATCTGAGTTGTATAATGGATTACATGATCGTGTTTCTAATGGAGAGACAAACTTAGAATCTATTGGCCGACGAGTTATCTTGCCCCCATCATTTACTGGAGGACCTAGACATGTGGTTCAGCAATATCAGGACGCAATGGCAATATGTCGTTGGGCTGGACCTCCTGACCTTTTTCTAACCATGACGTGCAACCCAAATTGGCCCGAAATTCAACGTCATGTTTAAGTTGCCATACCAGGACAACCAACATGTGATAGACCAGATGTCATCAACAAGGTTTTCAAGATCAAACTAGACGAGCTTATGAAAGATATAAGGAAAGCTAATCATTTTGGTCGAGTTAAAGCTGGTGGGTGTTTTTCACAAACATTTTCTCATATTTTGTCGTACATAATTATGATATTTAGTACATTAATCTTGCTGTGTACAAATGCAGTTATTTACACAATCGAGTTTCAAAAACGTGGATTGCCCTATTGTCATGCTCTCATATTTTTGCACGAAGATGACAAGATATTTTCTCCCGATCAGATTGATCATGTCATATCCGCAGAGTTACCATCTGAAGTAGATGATCCGATTGGATTTGAGGCGGTTCGTAGTCATATGATGCATGGACCGTGTGGAGAGCTTAACCCTTCAAATTCATGTATGTCCAGAGACCGTGGATGTGAAAAAGGATACCCGAAGGCATACTGTCCGGAAACTTTTATTAGTAGTGACGGTTGGCCCCATTATAAGAGAACAAACAACGGAAGAAAAGCAAAAGTTGGTAGAAGAAATATTATGCTTGATAACACTTTTGTCGTTCCGCATAACCTTGATTTGATTGTGAAATACGATTGCCATATAAATGTTGAATGGTGTAACCAAGGATCTTTGGTCAAATACCTTTTTGCCTATTTAAATAAAGGTCCAGATCGTGCAACTATAGTAATAGAAGGTCAAAATAACAGACCATCATCAGGACCAAGAACATCATATGCTTCTATAGTGCAATGTGAAAACGAAATTGAAGAATACCTCAGTTGTTGATACCTTTCAGCCTCTGAATCATGCTAGAAAATATATGGTTTCGAAATGCATTATCGTTCTATCGTCGTTGAAAGACTTACATTTCATGAAGAAGGTTGTCACAGAGTTTACTTTAGAGAGGACGCTGATGCTGAAGATGTAGTTGATAGAACTACCTCTGCAATGTCTAAGTTTACAGGATGGATGAAATCAAATATATTATATCCCCATGGACGAGGTCTAACTTATTCAGATTATCCAACGATGTTTACATGGCATGATAATGATAAAGAATGGAGGCCACGTAAGAGTGGGATGGCCATTGGTCGTATATATTATGTCACTCCTTCAATGGGTGAGAAGTACTATCTTCGTATGTTACTAAATGTTGTATGTTGCTATAAGGGTTGGGATGAATTTCGCACTGTAGATGATATAGTGTATCCAACATACAGGGAGACTTGTAAGGCATATAGGCTTTTAGGGGATGATGTTGAGTGGGTCCAAGCAGTAACAAATGCATCTCAATGGAAGTTAGGGGATCAACTTTGAGATATGTTTGTAACCATATTATTATTTTGTACGGTTTCTGATCATGCACAACTCTTTAGGGAATGTCTTCCTTTTCTATCCGAAGATATTCCTTACAGGCAACATCAGTTGTTGCTGAATGACTAGGTGGTGTTTACAATTGAAGAGATTCAAAATTACACATTAATGGAAATTGAGATGATTTTAAATAGTAATAACAGATCATTGACAAATTTTTCGGGCCTCCCTCAGATCAATCATAACCTATTGAATATGGGAACAAACAGACTGATTGCTGAAGAAAGAAGGTACAACCCGCGTGATGAATTGGACCGGTTTACCAATTTGTATGCGGGATTGAATCCCCAACAAAAAAATGTGTATGATAACATTATGCAAGTTGTCAACGCGAAAAATGGAGGCCTTTTTTTTTTTTATTTTTTTTATTTTATTTATTTATTTTTTTTGTATACGGTAGCGGAGGTACAGGAAAAACATACTTGTGGAATACAATTATAGCTTCAATACGTTCACAAGCTAAAATAGTTTTGTCAGTTGCATCATCCGGCATTGCCTCACTACTACTGCCCGGTAGTCAAACATCACAGTCAAGATTTCGTATCCCCATCGATCTTGATAATGAGTCATGTTGTGGAATTGATGTCACTTCAGATCTTGCAGAATTAATTAGACAGTCAGAGCTAATTATTTGGGACGAGGCCCCTTTACAACATCGACATGATTTTGAAGCTGTAGATCGGACAGTAAGAGATGTTTGCAGACAGAACAGAGCTGTAAATCAAGTATTCGGTGGTAAGGTCGTTGTTCTCGGTGGCGACTTTAGGCAAATTCTTCTTGTTATTCCAAAGGCAAGTAGGAGTGAAATCGTTTCTTCTGCTGTAAACAAGTCTGCAGCCATATGGGACCAATGCAAGGTTTTTATTTTGTCTACAAACATGCGTCTGTGTGATCCGACAATGGATCCTTCAGATATGAATCAAATTATGAATTTCAATAAATGGCTTTTGGATATGGGGGACGGCAAACTTCCAGCTGTTGCACTTGATCAAGAAGATGAGGCCACCTGGATTACGATTCTGGATGATCTTTTAATTCCAGTAAATGATGACCCAATCGGTTCTATTGTACAAAATACATTCGCCGATCTTTTAAACAAAATCAATGATATTGATTACCTAAAAGAGCGATGTATCTTGTGCCCGACAAATGAAATTGTTGAGAAGATTAATTCACATGTTCTTGAGGAGATGCCAGGTGAGATGCATGAAATGCTTAGCGCCGATGAGATAGACCCAAGTACGGGAAACTTGGAAGAAATGCAAATCATGTACCCTCCTGAATTTCTAAACAGATTGAGCTTCTCGGGTATCCCAAACCATAAACTTGAATTAAAGATCGGAGTGCCAGTCATATTGCTACGTAATACAAATTTATGATGGGGTCTGTGTAACGGAACACGGTTAATCATAACTAATATCAGCCGTACGGTTCTTGAGGCTGAAATAATAACAGGGAGACATATACATGAAAAAGTATTGATCAACCGAATTGATATGACTCCAACTGATAAATCATGGCCTTTTCAATTTAGACGAAGGAAATTTCCTGTTAAAGTTTGCTTTGGCATGACAATTAACAAACGCCAGGGTCAAACCTTTAATCATGTTTGTGCTTACCTTGAGAAGCCGGTTTTTACACATGGTCAACTTTATGTTGTCGCATCGCGAGTAACTTCGCGTGCTGGTCTTCGGTTCTATATTGATAACAAGGGAATATGTGATAATAATATGACAAAAAATGTTGTCTATAAAGAGTGTACTATAATTTGCCTATAGGTATGTTAGATGTGTGTCTATTTTTAGTTTTGAAATTCTGACCCTATTTGACACTATGTTACTTTCTTATTTTGTAGCTAACGTTCAGCAGCCATGAGCAACCGATATCGTTTTATCAGTGACTTGCGTGCTAATGTCACTGATAATTGGACCGTTAATGTTATGGTTTCATGAGTATGGACTACTTACAACCCAAAAAACAATCAAGTTATCTCCTTGGACATCATTGTAGTGGATGAACGAGTAAGTAAAGTTACATTTTTTTTATTAGTTTTTTGTCAAAATTACACCTCTGATCAACATCTTTTTGTACTACAGCGTAATTCAATTCATATCAGGGTTCCCGTTAAGCTTATTAACAAGTATAAAAACTTGATTATTGAGGATCGAGTTCATAATATACACAGGTTCATGGTGCGCGAGTATACTATGCTGTATAGGCCTTTAGACCACAAGATATTTGTCGAGTTTTGTAGTGTGACATCTGTACAACGTTCATCTCTCCCGCTAGAACTATTTGATAGATATGTGTTTGAATTTATCCCATTCAACATGCTTGGTTCCCGTGCCGGAAATGATACATATCTCACAGGTGGTCATTCTATTATTCTGTATAGTTTATACTTACATGTTTGTTTTAATTAGACACACAATAACTTATTTTAGTTTTATTATAGTTGTCATTGGACTTCTTCGCAAACGGGGTCCTATTGGAGAAAATGAGGGAGGAAGCAAAAGTGCTAATCCCCATATTCGTAAAATTGTTGTTTGTGATACAAGGTATCTTTATCATTCCAATGCATATTATGTAATTATGCATATCTTGTGAATTTAACTACATTCTTAAATTGTCACAAAACTACAGAGATATGAAACTAAGGATTTCATTGTGGGGGAAATTGGCTTTGAAGTACACAGATGACATGATCCGATCTCAAAAGGATACAAATATCATCGTGATACTGACATCTTGCAGGGTTCGCCGTTATGGAGGTACTCATTTATGAATATATCTACAGTTGTAAAAATGATCAAAAGTTATACCATTCAGCGAGGGTATATTTAGATCAGATATATACTCATTAATTTACATCAGTTATGAGTAAAAGTTATTCCATTCAACATGTGTTTATGTAGATTAGTTGAACCAAAATGGGTCAGTTTACAAAATGGGTGAGTTTGGGTTATTTTTCAAAGTGGGTCAGACTTCAAAATGGGTCAGTTATAAAAATGGGTCATTTTAAAAACGTGTCAGTTTTCAATATGGGACACTTTGAAAAATTTACTAAATGGATAAATGAATCAATTACATATATGTCTAATGTCTTTTTCTCCTCGACTAACCCATTCTTTCATGTTATTGTTGTTAACATTTCACACCATACATCTGTTAACAATAATCCCAAACACCCCTTTATTTCGGCTAACCCATTTTTTAACAATAAACATTTCGTTCAACTACAACTTTACGATTACATTAGATTGCTTATGTTCATTAGATTGTTGCTGTTATGTGGCCTAAAGCCACTCACACCCACTGTGCACTTAATACACCATACTGCAATCACAAATTGGACACACTAAATCAACAACTTAACACAAAATCTTCACACACAAACTTATGCACCAGCCACTGTACTCTCACAATCTAAATGGATAATTATTGCAAACCCACATAACCAATTAAAAGCAGAATTGACCAGCACTTAAACACTGTACCAGATATTCGTACGAACACATCTGAAAGTGAAATAACCAATTTCAGTTATCATGTATTCTTTATATGAAAAATAATGGCTTTTTCTTTTAGGTGGTTTGCAGTTGACTACCACAGTTGCAACACATTTCTACTTAAGCCTTCCGATAGCTAATTGTCATGCATATAACCAAAGGTGATATCTTAATGTTTATTGACATATTTATGATACAAATTTTTGTTCAATTATAACAAGTACTTATGTTTACCTTTATGTTGTGATTTAATAGGCCAATTCAACCCGTTGACTTTCCATCCAATGTTCCTAAATCCAGTGTTCTTACAACTCCTGAGATCAATATAACAACTATCCCGGAATTCTATGAGCGTCTTGCTAATGGCGTTAATGTGGTAATTGACATGATATATAATCTTGATGTTTCCAACAAAATGTTTTATTTTATATTAATGTGCTACTATTATCGGCTGCATTTTAACAGGGAACATAGTTCATTATCAGTTCAATGGTCGTTGGAATTGACTTGGATAGCAACTGGAAATTCATCCAATGTCCCACGTGCTTCCACAAAGTCGTTTGGGAAAATGTTCAGCATTACTGTAAAGATTGTAATAAAAATGTTACAAATCCACGTCAAACTTAAGTTATTTCTATCACGAAGAACGGTGCGGTTTATGTACTTCTTATTCATGTTCTTCTCATTATAGGTACAAGTTAATGATAACCATAGGTACACTATACCATGAGGAAATCAATTGCGTACTTTTCAATAACACTTCCAATCAACTATTAGGACATACCGTGGATGAGTTGCTTACTAAGAGTATGAAAGAGGTTGGTTGATCACGAATTCTCTCATCGTACTTACTATACTTAAATTTTATTATTACTAAACACATGACATTCTTTTATCTAGGGTGCTGGTGTCCCATATTGGTTAGATGATTTCTTTGTTGACAAACTCCTTGGTCGATGTGTCGTTCTCCGTATCAAGATTGATAAGTATAATCTGGCACCTACATTTGTTCGTAGGTATACTGCTACTAAGTACTATGGTGATAGTGTAGACATACTAAAGGAAAATTCTGGAATGATAGTTCCTTCTAAAGTGGACTTGGTGAACGTAAAAATAACCGACGAAGATGAAAAGATTATGGATGAGATTCAGTGGGGATCCGCTTCTGCGTCAGCTACTCCTGCAATTCCCAAAACTACAGTTGATGTTCCTCTTTCAACAGTAAATGAGGCTCGTGATGCTAACGTGAAACTTGCTGCAAATGGATCTAAAAATGTTCTCGAATATGAAATGAATACAACTATACTTGATACATCTAAGGGCTCTTCTTCTAATGATACAATGACTAACGAGGACAATCTGAATGACACTCATACAGATAATGAGACCTCTCATTTACATAATGATGAGGTTGTAGTTAGTATTGAACATTTTAAAGAAGCTGATATGAAAGAAAGTGATATGAAGGTTGATATGAAAGAAGGTGATATGACAGAAGTTGTGCAAGATGCCGAGATGAGTGAAGAAGACACTATGGAAGATTCTGTGAAGAATGATGATATGAAATAAGCTGAAATATGAACATTTGTCTAATCATTCATACTCTTTCAGATTCATCATTAGATGTTTTTTTTAACATGAATTGTTTGCATTTTCAATTTAATCACTCTCAACGTGATTGGAGTCGTTTCAAACTTTTGTTTTTAGTACTTTGGTATGTTTTAAATTTAATACTTTATCGATAAATAAGAATGATTTTGCACTTTGAGATACTTCGGTTCATGTAGTGTTGATGTGTGCGTGTGTTTGTGTTTTCTTTTTTATAAAATATACTCAAAACAAGTTTATAATTTTTTTTAATTATTGAATCGTTATACCCGGGCAGCGCACGGGTACTGTACTAGTTTCATTTATCTCGACAAATTTTTGTGGATTTTTAGGGCTAATATATGTAGTTTAGCCAAAGAGTAATGAGGAGGTAAAGTGGTATGTGAAAGAAACAAATAAATGCAAACTAGTCGAATAAACAATTGTAGACAACTTTAAAAGCTTGGGAGTTTTGGTCAGATAAGGAAGAACGTATGGAATTGAACGTTGAAGAAAACAAGTTTTTTTTTTTTAATTTTTAATTTTATTGTTATTATTTTTTTCAATTGAAAAAAAAAAGTTGGAAAGGCAAGACAAAGTCCAAAGTGGACTGCTTAGGACACTTCCCTAAGACAACCCGACATAAGGCAGAAAAAATAATGGCCATGGACATACCCAATGCTCACAGACAATAGACTACAAGTACATGAAAGACTAATACTGAGCAACACCAAGTAATCCATAAACCAGAATAATGCAGAATGAGAACCAGCCATCCAACAAGAGCACAAGACAGCCTGCAAGACCAAATAAACAAGGGATAGCCAGTGTAGCTAAATTCCCAAAAGACTACCTCCTTAAAAACCTTCATAGGTAAAACCTAGTGGGAAAAACCCCATGAAGGAAAAAGAGTGTAGCTCATTAAGAAATCCCTTAAAGTGATGCATAAAGGACCAGACAACTTATTTCCATGATAATCACCTAAACTGCAGTCCAAACTCTAAAGGGTAGGACAGGGCATCACCAAAATGGGATACTAGACAAGTGTTACTATTAATAAGGTTTGCCATTAATAAGTTGGTATATTAACAAAGTAAACCAAAATGGTATCTTACTTTGGGGAGCAAATGGTGACCGTCAATTTTTTTTTTCAATAATTAAACTACATCAAAAGTGGCGAGCAAATAGTAGAGTAGCTAGCTAAAGAAGCTACTACTTCTGATATAGAACAGTCAAAGTCAACAGCTCAAGCCAATGTATTAAAATCTCTTAATGTGAGAAGACAACCCCAACAAGATTCAAGTTATACAGAGAAAGAGATTGATATCATGTGGTTCAATGTAATAATGTAATTGAGTAGTTAGATTCTAGTTTTATAGAACAAGTTAGTTAGTTAACTTCTTAGTTTGACTTCTGTATGTATATAAACACTCTGTATTCTTCATTTCATTCTAATGTAAATTTTTCATTCACTTTTATCATCTCATTTATTTCTCAATATGGTATCAGAGCAAATATCCGCTCAGGCAATCATGTAACAAACTCCGGCCACCATCTAACTAACTTTAACCATCATCCAACAAACTTTGACCACCATAAACCAGCATAACAACCACCACAAATCACTCAAATTCATTAATTTCTCCAGCAAATCCATCAAATTCATCATTCTAATCACAATAACTCAATCAAAACTAGTCAAATCAATCAAAACACATAAAAAATCACCAAAATTCTTCAAGATTCACCACAACTGATTTTCCCGCCAAAACCTTCAAATCACCATTCTTGATCATCACATCAATTAACCACTCATAAACTCTACAAGATGTCTACATCTACAAACTCCAGTGATTCACATCCACAAACCACAACTACAAACACTAATGATGTCAATTCAGTCAACCATCCCTGTTCTTTCATCAAAATGATCATCCTGGATTGGTACTCATATCCAAGAAGTTGGTTGGATCAGAGAATTATAGCACACGGAGGCGCTCAATGATGATTGCACTGATTGCTAGAAACAAACTCAAGTTGATCAATGGTGATTTTCCAGAACCACCACACAATTATGTTCTTAGATCTTTGTGGGAAAAAGCAAATGATATGATAATCTCATGGATCTTGAACACTGTTTCTCAACAAATTGGTAACAATTTGAGTTTTATCAACAAAACAAGTGATCTTTGGAATGAGTTAAGTGAGCACTATTCAAAACTTGATGGGCATAGGATCTATCAAATCTCTAATGATATAGTCCAGTTGAAGCAAACAAACACACCAATTGAACTATATTATTACAAGTTGAAGGGTTATTGGATGAGTTGGATGCCTTGGAAGCACCTTATGCATGTACATGCAAGTGTGATTATGATAATGGAAAGACTAATGGAGAAAAGGAACAAAGGAAAAGATTGATTCAGTTTTTGATGGGTTTGGATGATAGTTACACCAACATAAAAGGGCAAATTATGTTAATGCAACCTTTACCAATGGTTTCTAAGGCTTACAGTATGTTGAGGCAAGAGGAGAAGCAAAGAGATGTTCCAAAATCAAACCCTGTCACTCTCCCAACTGCTCTAAAAACCTACAACTCCAACAGAAACAACCATAACTCACCAAAACCACTCACTTTCAACAATACTTCTGGATACAAGAAAGCACCATTCAGGAAAGGGGTAACATGTACCAATTGCAATAAAGGTGGTAATTATGGGAGTGAATGCTACAAACTAGTTGGTTTCCTACCTGGTCATCCACTACATGGAAAGTTCATTCCTCCTTCTCAAAGGACTCAACAAGGACAAAGAGGCTCAGTGAATGCAGTGCTAGGAGGAGAAGATGGATCAGTAAACACAACCATTCAGGACAACAAACTTACCCACTCAATGTTGGCTCCATAAGCAACGCCACAGATCCTTATGTTTACACCAAGATGGATCAACTGCAAAACCAATTGAACCAGGTCTTACTGATGGTGCAAATCCAAAACATAAATGAGTTAAATGTTGTTCACCTATCTCACATGGCAGGTAAGTACATCTTCATTGCATCTTTTTCATCTGGTGTTAAAGAAATTTGGGTTATTGACAATGGTGCTACTAATCATATCTGTACTTGCATTTCACTTATGTTTGATTTACACAAATGCATTCAACCTATCATAGTTCACCTTCCAAATGGACACACAACCAAAGTCACCTTAACTGGATCAGTCAAAATTAATCCTAATTTAACACTCAAAAATGTTTTATACATACCATCTTTCACATATAATCTCATATCCATCAGCAGGATCACTAACACAACACACTCATCAGTAACCTTCACTCATAATAAGTGCATTTTGCAGGGCCTTGATGGCTAATACACAACTGGAAATCTACGTGGTGGACTTTATACACTCACACCAACACCAACTACTTTAACTGGCATCTTTACATCACCTTCCTCTACAGTTCTCAGTAGTACAAGTGCAACTCATTTATGACATGCAAGGCTTGGACATCCTTCTTTTCAAGTCATGAAGAAAATCACCTCTATTTCACCTTCTCTTTCTTATAATAAAGAACCTAAGTGTACAGTATGGCCTTTAGCTAAACAACACATCTTACCATTTCCAATTAGTGATTCTCATGCTAGTAATGCATTTTCTCTTGTTCACATTGATGTATGGGGCCCTTACAAACATGCAACAATCAATAAATGTACCTATTTTCCACAATTGTGGATGATTATTCTAAGGCAGTTTGGACATACTTATTACCTAGCAAACATCATTTTTATACAACCTTTCAAACATTCAACTCATATGTGAATACACAATTCAAAACAAAAATACAAACAATTAGAAGTGATAATGGAACTGAATTCTTAAACAAATCATTCACTGAATTCACTCAAACACATGGAATCATACATCAAACATCCTGCCCATACACTCCACAGCAAAATGCTAGAGTGGAGAGGAAGCATAGACAACTTCTGGAGATGGCTAGATCTTTATACTTCCAAGCAAAGTTTCCAATTCGCCTCTGGTGATACTGCATACTCACTTCAACATACATCATAAACAGGTTACCAACCAAGGTTTTCAACTACAAAAGTCCATATGAAATGCTTTATCAGAAACCACCCAACCTTGATCACCTCAGAATTATTGGATGTCAAACATGCACCTACACTCACACCAATGAGAAATTTGGAACTAGATCCACTCCCACTGTTTTAGTTGGATACCCACAGCATCAAAAAGGTTACATCTTGTATGACATTCACACCCACAAAACAATTATTAGTAGAAATGTTCTCTTTGATGAAACAATTTTTCCATTTCACACCAAACAACATCCCCAACCAATTACACCATTTCAATCACCACTCCAATATGATCACATCCATTCACCAACCACACAATTTCATACTCCATCACCATCACCAACCGTACCTACAATACCTACACCACAACCAACAACTCCTATTCCAAACACTCCTTTATTTACCCCTGTTGTTGAGGAATCAATGGAAGCACCACTTACACCTACACCTACTGCTGTTGATGAACCAACACCTCCACCTATCCCTACTGAACCACCACCTCCACCTACTGCTGATAGATCACCACCTACATCTACTACTGTTGAACCACCTCCACCGCTACCTTTACCAACAAGAACATCAACAAGAACCAAAACACTCCCTGCTAACCTCAAATGTTTTCATTATACACTGCCAAAATCCATCACAAACAACACAATTTCAAAATATCATCATTCTAAATACATTAATTATCGCAATCTTAATCCTACCACACATAAATTTATTTTAAGTACAGATGCACTCACTGAACCACAGTCATATGCACAAGCTTCTAAACACCAATGTTGGAAAGATACTATGAATAAAGAAGTGCATGCACTGGAGCTGTAACACCCCAACTCGAAAAGGGCTAAAGTGTAACATTATGAGGTCAAATCAGAACATAAGCAAGCGGAATACATTAATAATACAAGGTTCACAAAACAGTTCCAAAGAAAAGATAAAGGACTAATTCTAAGCATTACAACTTCCAAATTAATTTACATGTTAAGAACCAAGAAGGAAATCTCTTAGTCTATCTCTAATCCATGGGGAGCTATCAACAGTGTAGTCCACTAAAAGCTCCTAAGCACTCTTCACCCAACCCAGCTTCCTTCTAGAAACCTTCCTCAGGAAAAGAAATGCAGCTGAGCTTAAAAAGCCCAGTGAACAGATATAAACAAACGAAAACTAATAACAAAAGGAAAACGAAGGTGAATACGACATAGGTCCAAGCGAACCTGCTGAGATAGAAATCAATAATACGGAAACATGGAATATGATCCAAGGAAATACGGATAATGGATATTAAACACTCAACGAAATGAAATGAGTCATAAGTGTAAGCAAAAGAAATAAAGAAAGAATAAGTTAATCACATTAGAGATGACAAGATAATAAGAATAATAGAGAAGTAGAACAAATAGGAATGCCCAACAATAGATATACTAATTGTACATAGGAGTCATGACCTCCATTGTACCAAATGTGAAAGGGGTGTATTGCACACACACCAAAACATTCACCAAATAATACTAAACTGAGTACCTAGGATGCATCCATACGCTCCCTGCAAAACAAATATATATGTACAAAGCTCTAGGCTAAGTAAACATATACAATAATAAATATAGGCCTGAATAGCTAGCTTAAAGGGAACGCTGTGGACTAAAACTCACCTCCACAGATAGTGTCAATACTACTGGTACATCAGTGGCAAGGCCATGGACTCCCCATGACTGGCTACAATTAATCAAATAATGGGCAACAAATAGGGCATAAAAATGCTATAAGAATAAGAACTATAGCATGCAACAAATATTAAGCAAATCATAACAAAACCAGATAAATCAAATACGAATCAGACAAAGGGAAGCATAGCAATGGCTTAGAAGGAATAGAATCATACATCAAAAGTAAAGAGTCATGAGAGAAAGAAGGCCTTTACTAAAAAGGCAGAATGTCTGTACCTTAGACCTCAAGTGCATACATAACAGAAAACATAAAGATCGGGAAGCAACTCCTTCTTCAGCGAATCTACACGAATTCATGATCGTCTCATTATTAATAACTTGTTTTGAATCAGATTACTCATTTTAGTCGGTTTCTCATTTTTAGTAACTTTCCATTTTTAGTAACTTTCCTTTTATAGCAGCTTTTCAAAAATAGTAACTTTCCTATTTAAGTAGTTTAACGATTTTAAGTAACTTTCATTTAAGGCAGCTTTCCCAATTTAGTAAGTTTCCATATTTAGAAGGTTTCCTCGAAATAGAATTTAATACTTTAAAATTATAAATGGAAATTTAAATAATAAGGGTTAAAATAACAATTCTGGTAGTTTGGGGTTAAATATGTTAACTTAGTAAAGTTTAGGGCCATAAACGTAAATTATCAAAATTTAATATTTAAATGTCAAATAAATTATTTTAAGGTTTATACTATAATTATTAGATTAAAGGATAATTTTAGACCCTGCCATTCATGATTTATTTATATGTATACCCGTCATCAATTAGACCATGACGACCTCAAAATACGTTTCAAACACTTACGAGCATACTCACCCGACACGACATGATGAGCCAATAAAAAAACACCACATGACCCATTTACACATTCATGATACAACACATGGCCGGTTTATACACAAGTCGACCCACAACACAGCCTACACATATACTCACTATTAGTGTGCTTGTTTACAAAATCAACTTAACACCACACATGCCCCACGTCTGACCAAACTCAAAACCATTAAGCATTCATTTAAAATCTGATTATAACATGTTCAAAATACTCTTTTACCATTCAAATCACACACACCAAGATGCTTCTCTATTTCCAGCCTACTACACACACATCACGCTTTAATAACTTTCATGTTCAACATACACATAACACACTTATTTACGTAAACAACATGCATGCTTTCTTCATCATTTTATTTGGCTAATTACAGGTTTTAATCATTTTAATGTGACCTTTATTTGATCAAGGTTTATATAGAATGAAACAAACAGAATAGGTTAACACATTTTACGCCTCGTTAGATAATCATTTAACAGGTTCATAGAGTTAAACACGACCTCGAAACAACTCGCGAGATACGACACCAACTATCAACACCATAAAAACGTTTCATGGCCAGTTTCAAAACATATATCACAACGTATCTCGCATGATTCGAAACTGAAATAAGTCGACATATAAAAGTATTATTATTTCATGCGCTACATGTACATCGTCTCGTTATCAAATAACCATACGTATCATGTTTAAACAATTATATTAGTTTCAGTTTTCCAATTCGTTATTTCTTATGAGATTTCTATGATATCATGAGAACATAACTTTCTGATTTCATGAGACATTTTATTTCGTACACATGCATTGTTAGGATTAAAAGTGACGATCATTATTGAGTCAAATAGTTAGTTAAATATATTCATGTAATAGTTAGTAAAATGCTAGTTCATTAAGTTTAAGTAAAAGCCTTAATGGCTTGGCCCAAAAGAAGGCCCATGAGAAAGCCCATGGTGGCTTATGTAAAAGTATAAATACCCCTCCTAAGCTTGTTAGGGAGGGTGGGAGTTTGATGAGGCGAAAAATGATCCGTTTTTAGGGGGTCATTTAAGCCCGAATCCGACTTTATTTGATCAAATATTGCCCTAAATCGTTCCTTTTGTGATTTTAGGTGTTTGGAGAGTGAATTCTGGAAAAGAAGCTATTTTGGACGTTTTTGGAGCATAAAAGTGAAGAAAACGACAAAGTATCAAAAATCCATGCTGAAGATACAAGGTGACGGCGTCAAGACTTCCTTCTTGACGACGTCAGACATGAAGAATAAAATATCGTAGCTGGTGACGGCGTCAGATGGATAGGTGACGGCGTCAAAGTGGCCAAGAATAAAATACCGTAGGTGGTGACGGCGTCACATAGGCCGTCACAAGTGGATCTAGGGCGTCCGAGGAAGTATATGGCGGCGAGGTGACGGCGTCAGACTTTACTCTTGACGCCGTCAGAACGATTTTCCTATATATAGTTTTCTAGTTTTTTCATAAAAAAGAGAAGTTTTGGTGAAACCCTAAAGACGATTTTGGTGCCTCTTTTACAGGTTTTTCAAGGGTTCCAAACCCTTGAGACCTTGCATTGTAATTGAGATAAGTATACTCTTAATTCAATCAATATGTCTATGTGTTGGTTGTCTATCTTTTGTTCTTATCTTAATTCTACTATGCTAGGCTAGATTTCCTTTGTGTTTGCTTAGATCTAATGAAACCTAGATGTTGATTATGTGTTGATTACTTGTCTATTCTTGTTTTGGATGAATGATATTATATGTTAGGCTTAAGAAAACTGGCAGATCTCCAAATGGTAACATGCTTGAACGTCTTAAGAAACATGAACCGAGGCGTACTAGGTCTTTATTGGTTGTATTTAATGCATGAGCCACTGTTTACAATCCCTATAGTTGTGCTAGGTCATGGTGTAGGAGGAGATAAGAGCTCATAGAGTTGGGGAGTTATGTATGCCACCCCACGAATGGTATTAAGGAATACAATCCGTCATCCATACAAGTGTAACAAGTAATTGACATGTAAAAGATATCTAGGGAGTAATGAAGTCTAAGTAAACACAATTTCTCCAAATACTGCTCACAACCTTAGTATAATTAGTTTATTTTCATTTTTATTATTTTATTTTGATTGCATCTTAGCTTTGGGTTAGTTGAATAGCAACTAATTCCGCCCACTCTTCCAAAACCCGAGATTTTACTTGCTTTCATAAAAATATAAAAAATACAAAAATAATCATCTTTCACCTCTAGAACTATTAATTAGGTTTTCTAATCCTAGCGACACTATTCCTAAGCTGAACGATCAATCCCCCGGTACTTGTCACTATACTATACTACAACAATCAGGTACACTGCCTGGTGGGGGTTGTAAGCCTCGCGAGATCCCTCGAGAGGTAAAGCAAGGTGCGATTCCCACGCATCAAGTTTTTGGCGCCGCAGCCCGGGGAATAGTTATTGTCTAGGTTAGGATTTCTTTTTATTAGGTCTACTTGCTAGATTCCTTTCTAGTAAGTTTTTTTTTTTTTTTTTTTTTTTTTTAGGTTTTCTTTAGTCTATCTTATTTCTTTGTGTCTTTGTTAGTAAATTAAACTCATTGACTATTCCGTTGACCATTATGGAAAACGCGAATCCACCCCTTTCCCCTAGTGAAGTGGCTGTGTTACGTGAACAAATTGAGAGTGAGATTAGGGAGCTTAGAGAGCTTAATAGGTTGATCAAGATTGAACTCGAACATACATTTAGCGACCTAGCAACCGTCTTGTATTCAAATAAGGACCTAGGGCCTAATGACTTTGTGAGTGTTATTAAGAGACCAGAAGAGGAGGAAATGGATCCGAGACTTAACGACTACTTTAACCTATACCCCACTAAGGAGGAGATTGCATACTATAATAACCTTATTGATAACCCACGATCTCCCTTCACCATGATTGAACCTAAGATCAAGAGAGGCGATCCTAAGAATGCTAAGATACCATGTATGATTGGATATAGGCACATTAGCAATGCTTACATTGATTTTAAATCTCCAATCAACATTATGTCCTCAACGGTTTATAATAATATAGTGAACACAAGACTTGAACCTAGAAGGGATCCCAAATACCCCGGTGGAGTTTGTAACTTTGTCGGGAGAGTTAAAGGTTTACGTGTCTTTGTTGGTAATTTCACTTTTGTCACCGACTTTATAATTTTGGAGGATCTTGCTAATGTTATTGATTGTCGGTTATCCAATGTTGTGTTTGGCAACCCATTTGTTGAGGAGTCTAAGTTAGAATATGATGAGGTAGAAGGTACGATCCGATTCGGAAGTAACACCGATAGTATCACCTATAGGATGCCCAATAGGATGAAAGAATTTCGCTTTGTATCTCGTCTTGATCAGGACAACATTGGTGCTTTTGAGGATATTAGTGAGGAGGATAAAAAAAAGGGCATGGATTATGTATGGGTAAAAAGAAGTCTTTACTACAAGGATTGCTTGGCCCTTGGACCAAGGTATAAAGTTGATGAAGAGTTTGCCCGAGTAATGATGGGGGCGATAAAGAAAAAGGTGATTGGTTTCTACAAGGAATATTTACAATCGGAGAGTGGAACCAATGATGAGATTACGTAGTAACCCACGACTTTGAATCTAGCTACAAGACTCGTAAATAAAGAAAAGCGCTTCTTGGGAGGCAACCCATGTTTTGTGTGATTTTATTTGTTTGATTGTTATTTGCTTCCGTATGCATGTTTTATTTTTATTGTTGGTTGATCATGTTTCTCAATTAAAATGTGGAAATACTTTATTATGTTGTTTGGCCTAGTCTTAACTTCAACCTAAAGGTATTTTTGCAAAAGATAAGTGTAAGGGGAAACCCCAAATATGTTTTTAAGAAACAAGCCGATCATGATTCTCCATAATATTTAATGAACATGTATATTCATAATTGTTAGAGTCAAATGCTTGTATTGAGTCATAATGAAGTTTTGCAGGATTTTCCAGGAAGTAGGACAAAGTTTTTCCAGAAATTTTCCGGAAACTTAACATAAAGATTTCTGCAGGTCCATTCTGACGGCGTCAGGCTATTGCTCTTGACGGCGTCAGGAGTCAAAAATCTGGAAATTTTACCGGTTTTGTTTTTTTAACGGAGTCTTATGGTTTTTGTGAATTATTAAGTTTTATAATCTCCAGGAAATCTGCAAACTTCATTCCACAAGCATTATATCTTACTTTGTTTTCTAGGTTTAGTAACTTATATAGGATACCGCCGATTTTACGCAAGGTTGCCTTGTCTACTTTTGTCAGGATTTATAGGTTATTTAAGACAAGAAGATGATTTATATTCTGAAAGGGAAGCTTTGATCGTTCATTTTCTTGGAGGAAGATTTAACCTGGCCAACCTAAAATCCATACCGAGCGAATCAGGGGAGTATTTGATTTCATTCTCTTTACTTTTTACTTTTACATTCTTTACTTGAACATTGGGGACAATGTTCATCCTAAGTGTAAGGGGAGGGTAAAAAGATGATACCTTACATATGCACTTTCGCTTGAGTTTGTTTTGTTTGATGGTAGATGTGTAATAAAACTATGAGAAATACTTGTTAGTGTAATTTTAGCGCCAAATTTAAAATTTTTTACAACATTTAGGAGTGAAACTTTAGCCATAGCAAGCGTCTCATGGATAGGAGGTTGTATGACTAGCACATAACCGTATATTCAGAAAAATTTTCCACCCAAAAATGTGAGGTTCGCCCTTAGATCTTTAGGAAAAAGCATTTATTATTGGTGCTTATGAGTGTACCGGTAGCATTTAGATTCTAGAACTTGCGTTAGTGATGCATCCCGAGACCGCTAGTGAGACTACATTCATGTAGTAGGATTTACTACATGATAAGAGGCATTAGGATCACCCTTGTGTTAAACCCGTATTATAATTACTTGAACATTTAAGTCATATTACTTGGCTAGTTAAGTCAACTAATTTTTCCCACACCCTTAGCGTTGTACTCATTTTTAGTACACGATACCCCTAGTACACCCCTCCGAGCCTATCTTTTCGTTTCTAACTTTAAGCATCTTACTTAAAGGAAGAATTTGTTACACCCCACTTAAATGTACACCCAAATCGCCTTAGCCTTCCGTGTATGCGCTCATTTTTAGTGCATTATTGTTATTTGTTAAACCCTAAGTTAACTTTCTAATTGATTACATGGTTGCTAAGTCGAGTCATATCCTTGTACATATTGTTTTGGGACGATTGGGACTCATGGGTAAAGTACTTATTTTATGGAGTAATGGGGAAGAACATCATTTATTACCCCCATATGTACGTTAATCTTAAAAGTGCTCCAAGTGTTTTGATTTTCTTAATTCGAATCATTAGAATAGTTAAATGTAAAGTATGTAAAGATTCAAGTGTAAGGGGAATGTTCATACCCTTATGATGTATTATTTTGGATGGTAGGGTAAGAGTGTATGCAAAAAAAAAAAAAAAAAAAAAAAAAAAAAAAAAAAAATCGAAAAAAAATTAAGAAAAAGAAAAAAAAATAGAAAAAAAGAAAAAGAAAAAAAAAAAAAAACATACGGACTACCATCCCGTTTTCATTCTATGTTCATTTTATGTTTTTGTTATTTTTCATTTATTAGCTTAAGTCGAGTCTAGTCTTGGCTTAGCAACGCCATCTTGTACATGTAATTAACTAAGATTGTTAACTCGCCACCAGTAAAACTTCCTTTATCCAACAAAACCGTGTATTTCATATCCCTACACCTAACGTTATAACCCTTTAAAAAGACCTCTTTGATAGTTTATCCTAGGTGCTTACGCCATGTGGTGGAGGTTTGATCCTTTCCCAAGCCTATGGTAATCTATTTTGCTATGACAGGTAGTGAGAGATATCTTCCATTTCCATAATGTTATATTACTTTATTACACCCGAGAGATGTGAGTATCTAAACACTATTTGTGAGGTGCTTGTGTATGACCTCCGTGCTTGTCTGTTGGTCTTTAGTGGAACGATTATTTGTTGTAATTACTTTTATATTAGTGTTAAATGACCCCTAACTTGTCTTTTGAGTAGAATAAAAGCTCATTTGCTTGAGGACAAGCAAATCTCAAGTGTAAGGGTATATGATGAGGCGAAAAATGATCCGTTTTTAGGGGGTCATTTAAGCCCGAATCCGACTTTATTTGATCAAATATTGCCCTAAATCGTTCCTTTTGTGATTTTAGGTGTTTGGAGAGTGAATTCTGGAAAAGAGGCTATTTTGGACGTTTTTGGAGCATAAAAGTGAAGAAAACGACAAAGTACCAAAAATCCATGCTGAAGATACAAGGTGACGGCGTCAAGACTTCCTTCTTGACGGCGTCAGACATGAAGAATAAAATATCGTAGCTGGTGACGGCGTCAGATGGATAGGTGACGGCGTCAAAGTGGCCAAGAATAAAATACCGTAGGTGGTGACGGCGTCACATAGGCCGTCACAAGTGGATCTAGGGCGTCCGAGGAAGTATATGGCGGCGAGGTGACGGCGTCAGACTTTACTCTTGACGCCGTCAGAACGATTTTCCTATATATAGTTTTCTAGTTTTTTCATAAAAAAGAGAAGTTTTGGTGAAACCCTAAAGACGATTTTGGTGCCTCTTTTACAGGTTTTTCAAGGGTTCCAAACCCTTGAGACCTTGCATTGTAATTGAGATAAGTATACTCTTAATTCAATCAATATGTCTATGTGTTGGTTGTCTATCTTTTGTTCTTATCTTAATTCTACTATGCTAGGCTAGATTTCCTTTGTGTTTGCTTAGATCTAATGAAACCTAGATGTTGATTACTTGTCTATTCTTGTTTTGGATGAATGATATTATATGTTAGGCTTAAGAAAACTAGCAGATCTCCAAATGGTAACATGCTTGAACGTCTTAAGAAACATGAACCGAGGCGTACTAGGTCTTTATTGGTTGTATTTAATGCATGAGCCACTGTTTACAATCCCTATAGTTGTGCTGGGTCATGGTGTAGGAGGAGATAAGAGCTCATAGAGTTGGGGAGTTATGTATGCCACCCCACGAATGGTATTAAGGAATACAATCCGTCATCCATACAAGTGTAACAAGTAATTGACATGTAAAAGATATCTAGGGAGTAATGAAGTCTAAGTAAACACAATTTCTCCAAATACTGCTCACAACCTTAGTATAATTAGTTTATTTTCATTTTTATTATTTTATTTTGATTGCATCTTAGCTTTGGGTTAGTTGAATAGCAACTAATTCCGCCCACTCTTCCAAAACCCGAGATTTTACTTGCTTTCATAAAAATATAAAAAATACAAAAATAATCATCTTTCACCTCTAGAACTATTAATTAGGTTTTCTAATCCTAGCGACACTATTCCTAAGCTGAACGATCAATCCCCCGGTACTTGTCACTATACTATACTACAACGATCAGGTACACTGCCTGGTGGGGGTTGTAAGCCTCACGAGATCCCTCGAGAGGTAAAGCAAGGTGCGATTCCCACGCATCAGAGTTCATGCTTATTCAAGGTTTATTTTACACATAGTGCTCTCCACCTCTCTCTCTACTTTCTCTCTCTAGATCTTCCATCTCTCTCTAACATCATATTCTTAGGTGATAAAGCTAGATCTATGGTCCTACAAGTGGTATCAAGAGCCTAGGGATAATTTTAGGTTGTTTTAGATTGTTTTGTGGTGAAAAATCGTGTTTTTGGTGAAAAAGGCGAATCTGGTTACTGTTCATCGGCATGTTATCGAGTTTGGATGTGATCTTTGTCGAGTTTGAAAAGTTTTTCGAGTTTGAGAAAATTTTTTCTTTCGAGTTTGAAATTTTTATTTACCGAGTTTGGAAAAATTTTGTCGAGTTTGAATAATATTTTTTCGAGTTTGAAAAATCTTATCGAGTTAGAAAATAATTTTCATCTAGTTTAAAATTTTTTGCGAGATAAAAAAAAATAATAAATAAATAAAAGTTTACCGAGTTAGGAAAAAGTTTACCGAGTTAGGAAAACTTTTTTGCGAGTTTGGTTTTTTTCTTCTATTGAGTTAGGATATTATACTAGCGAGTTTGGATTTGATTCTGATTCTGCGAGTTTGCTTATATTCCTGCGAGTTTCAGTGTTATTTTGGCGAGTTAGCCTTGGCACCTTATCGTATATCGAGTAAGGATTTGTGTACTCTAAACTTAGACGAAACCCTGCCCAAATTTTTTAAGGACTTACCGAGTTAGGGACTTACCAAGTTTGAAAATCTGAGCTTATCGAGTTTGAAAGTGTCAAAAACTTACCGAGTTTGAAAGTTAATAAGCCATACCGAGTTTGGAATTCTCTCAATACAAACCGAGTTAGACAACCTTCAGGACATACCGAGTTTGAAAGTTTTATGACATACCGAGTTTGATAACCTTCAGAACATACCGAGTTAAGAAAGAATCTAAATCATACCGAGTTAGAGGTTTATTTCAAGCATTATCGAGTTAGACCAAAAAAAAAAAAAAAAAAATCATACCGAGTTAAAGGCTTATCGAGTTTTTTGGCGGGAAATTTTGAGAAAAAATTATTTTTTATAGGAGATTAAACGTTCAATTTTTACGCGAGATTCAAAGTTTGGTATAACATTGAAAATTTCGGCCAAAAATTCAAATTTTTAGGCCAAAATTCAAATTTTTTCAGTAAATTTTGATGTAAAAATTTTCAAAACTCAAAATTTTCTGGTATCCTTAGAATTGCCTTTCATAGTGACTTTCAAATTTTGGGAGAGAAAATTTTCAAAAATATTTTTGGAGGAAAATTCGAAATCACTAGAATCTACCATATACGATTTTCAAACTTCGCCAAAAACACCTAATCTTCTAACAACAACCTTTGTTATCTTAAAAGATCCTAAGATCAACTTTATCACACATCGTTTAAACAATGGAAACGGTAATGCAAATCCAAGAGAGAGATTCAAAGAAAGTGTTTACAGTGTTCAAGTCATATGTTGAAGAAGTCATCAGTATTTATGGTTTAGAAATAAGGTTCGATGAGGCATTTGAATACTACGTTAGAGTCCAATTTCATCATTCCCGAGAAGAACTCATCCAAAACCTAAATCAACTTGAAAAGCTACTTAATGAAGAAGAACTTCATACGCGTAACTGCAAAGAATCTCTTAAAGTCATCCAAACTCAGTTTCAGAGAATATTTAACCATTGGATAATGAACCAGTCAGAGTTTAACGATGCGTTTTATAAAAGATTTTGGGTAAGCTATTCTACCTTCAGAACTCAATGCATAAATCAAATGGATGAACTCGAAAAGATACTTGATGCTGAGGAAGCGGAGTTAAATGAAATTGAGAAGCTGAAACGGGAAAGAGAGAAGATTGAAAGAGAGATGCAGTTTAAGGAAACAGAGGTGATTGTAAAAGAGACAGAGCAAGATTTTCACATAGAAGAGGAAACGGTCAATGCAGGTGATGCATCAGATGATAGTTTGGTTTTCACGGAAAGTGATTCATCTTCAGAACATCAGGTTGAAAGCAGCAGTCCTAGCTATGATTCAGATACTGATGGTACACAAAGGAATGAAGCTGTTTGGGACACCGAAGATGATCATATTAGACCTTCATCATACACAGAGATATTGGCTACGGTACAACATTCACATGCTCATGATAATGTTGATATATTTGAGAATATGTTTGTTCATGATCAGACACATCCTGAGCATCCTGAGTCTATTAGTGACACTTATGTGGTGGAACAAAATGATAGTAATATCACTTTTGATACTCCAGATATGGATCCTAATAGAGGTGAGCCTGCCCAGGATGGATCTTCTTATGAACAAGATCGTGCCTTATTTGCTTCATTAATCAATAATTTCAAACATGAACTTGAAAAGTGCAAAGAGGACAATCGTAAAGCTAAGCAAACGAATGTCTTATTGACAAAAGAGCTTGAGAGATTTAAAGAAATGGAAAAAGGTTTTCAAAATGTAACAAAAAGAAAAACTGAACTTGAATTTGAAAACTCAAACCTTAAATCTCAAGCTCAAAAGTTTGAAATGTATGGAGAATCTGTCAAACCACTTTTAAAAAGAAATGAAGAACTTGAAGTTGGTTATAGAGAAGCTGTTCTTCGTGAAAAATGTTCCATTCAAAATCTGGATGCTCAAATGGTTGTTAACAACAGAAAGGTTCAAGCGCTTTTAAAAGAGAACAATGATTTAAAAAGTGAAAATTCAAAGCTTCATAAAACCACATCAAATTTTGAGATTGTAAACACAAAACTTGAGAATGAAAACCAAGAGTTGTTGAAACGAACAAACGATCTTGAAAACAAACTTCGGAAATTGGGACAGACTTCTCAGACTATCAACATGCTGCCTACTAAAGATGAGGAGGTTGAGAAACAAACATCTGGGATTGGTTTTGTGAATAATGCTAATGTGGAAAATGAAAAACCTTGTTTTTTAAACAAAGTGCAAAAGTTGACACCTATTTTGTATAATGCTAATGATATGGGAAAAGAATTTTCAGATGATCTTTTGTTTGAGTCTCAAGATATTTTAAAATCTGAAGAGGAAAAACGTTTGAAAGTAAAACAAATAAAAAACCCACTCTCGTACCACGGCTTTGTGTATGGTTGTCTACAATTGACAGATATACCAAAAGAACCTTTCAAAAGAAAAGACACAAATGTGAAAAGATTTTTCAAAGAAGCTCAACTTGCTACCTATGATGCTAAGTTATGGCAAAATAGAGCAAGGAAACAATTTTGTAATCTTAAACATCACATTGAGCAAACGTTAAAGGTAATTTGGTTTAAGCATGAAAACATCACAAACAACGTTTTCTCTAATCCTCTTTCATTAGATGTACGCCTTAAGTTAGAAGTCAAAAAGATTTTGAAAGAGGAAATTGAACCTCGTGTGAAAGATATCAACTTATGTTTTGAGTACTTTGAAAAACATCTTGTAACTGAAATGAGAGAAGATCTAAAGTACGTTCACTCTCTTGAAGACGAATTTGATGAAAAATGCTTAATTCTAGACATTCAAAAAGAATTTTTCACAAATCAAATAGAGTCGTTCAAGTCAGCATCTGTCAGCCTTGAGTATGAGAATGTGCATTTTGAACAAACATCTTCTTTGAAATCTGAAAATCTTTGTCTCAAAAAGAAAATCACCGAGCTTTCAAAAGAAGCAGCTGATGTCAAAGAAGAACTGTCAAAAAGAACTGCTCAGTTTGAGAAACATCTTGCAAAACTCGAAGCACAAAGTATCTCTTTCCAACTAAAACTGCAAGAACAGAATGAGAAAATGTCTTCTAAAAACTCTTTGACATCAGTGCTTAAAGAAAAAGAAAAGATTTTTGAAGAAAATTGTGATGATACCAATATCAAGTTTGATTTTGACGAACTTGATGCAAAAAATCTTGAATTGGAACATGCTGTGGCATCATTACAAAAAGAAAATGAGCATTTGAAACAGACTTATAAAAACTTGTTTGATTCTATCAAGCGGTCAAGAGTTCAGAATCAAACTTCAAACAAATCTGACTCTCAGATTACACCAAATCATCTTTTTGAAAAAGAAAAGTTTGTGCTTCAAAGGAAAATTGTTGAATTGGAAAAAACGATTGCACAACAAACCAAGGATTTTGGTGATGCCAAAAATGATTTTTCAATAGAAACCGACAAATATGAAAAATATTTTTCACATCTTGAAAATCAAAATGCTTCTTTGCAAGAAAAACTGGCATCATCAGATCATCTTTATCTTCAAAAAGAATACAATGATTTGAGAACGTCATACAATGCCTTAAAAGCAAAGTTTGATGTTCTTAACCGGTCAAAAGGAAAATCTCAAGTTTCAAACGAGTCTAAACCACAAGTAAGTGTTTCGGAGAAGGTTTACACGGGTGAATCTTCGAAACCATTTTCGAAAAAGGTTTCTCAGTTTACAACCTATTCTTTGCAAAAAGGAAGGAAATTTTCAAAGAGACCTAATTTTTCTGAAACATTTACTCCTCAAAAGGTTTCAAATGCAAATGCTCATAAAGAAAAGAATCAAGGTTTTCAAACTCCATACTCTCGTTTTACTCCAGTAAAGCCAGTGTGGAAACCAAAGCAAAGCCGTTCAAAACATTTGAAATATTCATACTCTGAAATGCTTCCGCTACAACAAAAGAATGGCTATGCTTTGAAAAATCCTAATTCTGAAAGGTTTCCATTCATCTCAAGAATGAATTTTCGAAATGAAACACCGAGTTTCAACAATGGATGGAAAACTTCTTCTTCAAGTTTTAAAACTCCAAGAGAAACACCGAGTTTCTCAAACAACTTTCAAAAGCAAAAGAGTTTTAAATCACCGTTGATTCCACGAGCTTTATTTCAAAATGAAACACCAGTTTTCAGTCCTCGTTGGAATTCAACTTCTTTGTCTCGGATTGACACAACTTACAAATGGATTTCAAAATATGGAAACCCAGTTGGCACCGTGCTTAAATGGGTTCCAAAAGTTGTTGTGCTTAAATGGGTTCCAAAAGTTGTTGTCTAATCCAAAATCATAATGACTTCTTAGTACTTCTGCTAAGGACTCGAACTTCAACATTATGACTTCTTAGTACTTCAGCTAAGGACTCGGACTTCAACATAATGACTTCTTAGTACTTCAGCTAAGGACTCGGACTTCAACATAATGACTTCTTAGTACTTCAGCTAATGACTCGTTCTTCAAAGAAAAGAAAGTGCTTAAATCAAAACAAAGGTTTTAAATATTTTTTGAGCACTTATCCTAAAAACATTATGGCTTATGCACACATAACAGTGTATAACCCGCGATTTTCAAAGAAAGGACCATGTTGTACATTTATGTGCGTCAATCCTGAAAGATAAGAAGACTTCTCTCCAAAAAGCTTATCAAAGTCTTCTTAATTTTTTTGAGCAAAATGTTGAAAAATGTTTCAAAAGTTTTTCAAAACTTTTTAGCTCAAGATATTACTCCCTCAAATCCTTAAAAGTTTTATTTAATCAAAATGTTCTATTTTTTAGGGGGAGTAATATAAAGTTGTTCCAAAAAGATCATGCTTAAAGGAAACAAATACGGAATTAACAAACATCCGTTTCTCCCATAAGCTATCCAAAAAGCAAAGGTTTTAATCAATTGGTATCAAAAATACTATGGATATGCTATTTTTGAGGGGTAGAAGACGTGAGTAAAATGTGATCAATATGTTTAAGATTGTGGCTGAATCTCATGCGAGCTCGACTCAGAAATGACCCAAGAATTGACGAAACAACAAAAGTTAGTAATCGAAAAGACTTTTCCTCGATGGGTAATAACATCAAGTTAGTTACTAGAGCTAGTTGTCACCTAAAAGCTGACAATGGAACTCTTTAACTAGCCACGTAAGCGTGTCTCGAAAAGGATTTGTCTTAGTAGAAATGTACCGTTTCGAGAAACTTTCTGTAGACTTGACCAGGCCGGGTAATAACTTCAAGCTAGTCTAACTAGTGATGTAAGCATGTCTCGAATCGGTTGTGTTCATTGAAAGTAGATCAATTCAAAAGTGCAAACTCCTCCCGCATGCGCAAATTTCCTAAAATATACATGAGCACATGGGAAGGGGGAGTCCTTCAAATGAAATGCAAAACTCTCGAAGTGTTAACAAAGTATGTTTTTCTTATCATAAACACTTTGAGAGATTTTCATAAATGGTTTCATGGAAATTATTGGATAGTCATGGAGTTATAAGGTGATTAAGGTTAGGTAAAACCGTCCTATGATCTGCCAGAGCCGGAGGGATCTACCCAAGGACAAATCCAATAGATTAGAATTAGAAGTCCTTAGGTATGATTGAAAAAAGGAGAAAATCAGAAAGGAGAAAGAAGGGGTTGAAGAATTAAAAAGAAAAGCAAATGAAAGGGTGAAAAGAAATAGCCCTCCAAATGTTCAACCTTATGGCAGACACCGGGTTCAACTCATATGCTACTGGTTGTTACTAAGGTGACACCGGTATTGAAGACAAGTCGTCATGGACCCAGTGATGCATTGCACTAAACCTTCTAGCCACTCAGGTATCTCTTAAAAGATATTTGTTTCATTCTCACGGGGAACCGGTGTAATCTATCAACTTATCTCTTAGAGATGGTTGATATTGAAGCAGGAGACCCATCCCTAGTCTCCGCATAGGAAAACCAAATTATGCACTTATCGAGTCTAGAGCCATGAGTTACATTAAAAAAATCTCTTAGGATACACTTCCTATGAATACACTTGTGTTCGCCAAAAAGGACACAAGTTGTAAGAGTCTTTATGAGATCTATGGATCTTGCCTTATCTTTCATGATGGTTACTATGTTCCAAAACGGTCTACAGTTGTGGGGTGATCTCCGGCAACTCACCTGAATCATTGATGTACTTCGGTGGATCTAGTAAGCCCTTTCAAGGGTATCTGGTTCAGGAACGGCCTTGGTAAGGGTTAGAAGGAGTCTTCACACTATACTGTTGACGATCTCTAATTTCGAACCTGTAAGTACCGGTAGATTTATTGCTAACTATTTTATGCAGGTACTCATAAATGTTCCTTGGAGAAAGAACGTTACCATCACTCAAAAATCCACATGCTCATACCCTGCAAAGCTCTCTTCAAAGATCAAAGCAAAGCAAAGTTCAAAATGTTTCTAAGTCAAAGTCAAAGAATCTTCAAACTAAAGAAACAAAGATTAAAGTCAAAGAGAAGAGAACTTCACAAAGATTCAAAGTCAAACAAAGTATGAGCATGTTGGAAAAGACGTAAAGATACCCACATTTGAAGATATTGATCAAAGGCAAGAAAGATCAAAAAGCATGATTGGAACAAAGGAACTAGCAAAACTATTACACAAGGACTCAAAGTTCAAGAGAACAAGCTTCAAAGATCAAAGATCAAAGTCACAAAAGAGAGATCTCAATGATCACCCTTAGGGGGAGATTGTTAGCATTAGAAGTGTTGATCATTTATGTAATCAATGAGAGATCTCAATGATCGTCCCTTAGGGGGAGATTGTTAGGATTAAAAGTGATGATCATTATTGAGTCAAATAGTTAGTTAAATATATTCATGTAATAGTTAGTAAAATGCTAGTTCATTAAGTTTAAGTAAAAGCCTTAATGGCCTGGCCCAAAAGAAGGCCCATGAGAAAGCCCATGGTGGCTTATGTAAAAGTATAAATACCCCTCCTAAGCTTGTTAGGGAGGGTGGGAGTTCATGCTTATTCAAGGTTTATTTTACACATAGTGCTCTCCACCTCTCTCTCTCTACTTTCTCTCTCTAGATCTTCCATCTCTCTCTAACATCATATTCTTAGGTGATAAAGCTAGATCTATGGTCCTACATGCATGCATAAGATCCGCTCATTAACTTGTTATAGAGACATGTTTTATACGCTTAATTATGAGATCAAAAACGAAGGAAGAATAAAACCAAGATTGAATACGCATACGTTCAGTCATGAAAATTCCTTTATCTCGTTTGAAAATAAAACAGGTTGTGGGTCTCTTTTCTAGTTTTAAGCCATACACTTTTAAAGAAGCCCCAACGTGCTCTTGACTCTCTTATACGACATATGTAACACAATTTTAAAAGGTTTTAGATGATCACAAAATCATCAAAAGGTTGTATACACACACGTTTTACTGCCGCTGATCAAGTTTTAGATTCGTTATTTTATGTGACTTTCGTTTGAAATAAGCATGCAAGGAAATACTTAGTCGATTCTCGTATATGTTATAAATTAGGTTATACGTGTATAAAAGATTCGAAGCCACAAGAATTAATAGCAAGTTGAATACACTTACTCTTGATGATACGAGCAGCAGAAAAGAAGAAGAAAATAAGAACCACGATTCAAGCCCAGACTCTCCTGTCTGCTTCAAAACTCACGACCAGGACCACCTTTGTACCCAACGAGTTCTCGACCCAAAGACCTCCCTTGAACCAGAAAGCGACCTGCGACTGACACCACCAAAGGAACCATGGTTGAACCTCCTTAAACCCTCTCGAATTCGAAGAAAAATGAGAAGAAAGGACCAAGCCGCCACTTTGTTTTAGGGTTTATATGTGTGTTTTATGACATGTGAGATTCGTATATATGACAGAGGAAGAAAAAAAAGAAAACCATATATATATTTTGGGACAAAAGAAACGTGTGAATGGAATAAGGAAACAAGGAAACCAAATATCCTAGTTGCTATGGAGTGATCTTGTGTATCAAACTTGTGTTTATCTTGTATTTTAAGCTTATCATGAGGCGTACAAATAAAATGGGAACCAAGCTAGCCGAATTTGTACATGGTACATGTTTATGTAACTTAATTACTTTAAGTTATATATTAGTTAAGTAATTTAAGGTTTCATTTGTCATGTAACATATGGTTTAAGGATTTAGTTGCTGATTAGTCCCTTAAACTTAGGAAATTTCAAATTAGACCCAATTTTAGGATTTTAGATGTTAGGGTTTTACAACTCTTCCCTCCTAAAAAGATAATTTCGATCGCGAAATTGAAATGAAGGGATCAAACGGAAACGTACCAATTTACGAAATGAAAAGTAAGTGATTAACTTGCTCATAATAGTTTCTCCAAGGAAATTTAACAAACCGAAAAGTTTCTCATGACTCGGTCTGAATAAAATAGGATAACCCCGGGCTCTCCACATAAACCAAATCTGATACAACAAATACGAAATGAACCTGAACAGATGATAGTCATAATTTCGCAAGGAGATATATGAACATCAGATGAATCTGGAAAGAATACAGAAGTGAAACTAGATGATAGAAAACTTCACAAATTGAATCAAGTTCTTAACGTACTAAGGATCTTGCTAAAATCAGCGGAGCGTATATTGAATCATCAGTCATACCAAAAGTCTCCTAAAGAGGTTGGTAACCTAATTATATTAACGATAAACTAAGCATAAATCGGAGTATCGAATCATATCAGAATGTATAATGGGATAGGTAGGATAACCGCACGGATAGAATGAATCTATGGACTAATGCATCATGAACCAAAGCATC
The DNA here is from genome assembly GCA_030686995.1 of Artemisia argyi. NCBI lineage: Eukaryota > Viridiplantae > Streptophyta > Magnoliopsida > Asterales > Asteraceae > Artemisia > Artemisia argyi. The sequence goes on from CM060688.1 coordinate 95,778,497, forward strand.
CTTAATGCCAACACATCTAACTCTTCTGTACGGAAAAATCACATGGGACACACAAATTCCTGTCTAAACTTTCAAACTTCCTCTTCCACAATGACAACAATTTCATCAGTCATTGTAATCAACTCCAAACATTTAATGAGCGGCTTCTCGACTTAATTCAACCGAAGGTGTTCTACATTTCCGTTCATACACTATCTGAAAGGAAAAACTTTGTCACTTATATGCCATCGATCTTAATGAACAAACACAATCAGAACACACACTTGTCAACTTCCTGCTCAACACTTCTTCCAAGTCCGAATAGCTGTTCTGCTTATCCATCAGTCTGTCGGTGAAAAGCATTCCTATACTTGAGTCTGGTCCCTCAAGCCTTCAGTAGTTCTCCTTGGTATTGTGAGGTAGCAACGCAAATCTCTGACACGATCACTGCAGTTGCGCTAAGTAATTGAGAAATCTTCTGCCGGAGGATTTATGCCAACTTGCTAACCGAATACACATTCTAAGAGGAAAAAGTGAGCTGACTAACTCTACTATGACTCAAATTATGTCATTCTTGTAAAATGTGCGAGGAGGTTTTGTTACAAGGTTCATGAAAAGTCTAATCCTACTTCTAAGTCGGAAAGTCCATAAGTTAAAGGAACTCCCTCGCATGCTGAAATTCAATCTTGACTTCTTAACATACTAAGCACATCGTCACAAGTGTGATCACAACCAGTTTCATGCCATTCCATAAGAAAATTCTGCCAGATCCCTTATACATCTTAGTACAACTAAGAGGTATAGAGAAAGTAAAACTGTGCCTCAATCATAACAACTTCTCTCCAGTCTTCTAACATAGATCATAGTTCGCCATCTTGCTCCTGAGCTTCTAAAATTTGTAATTGGATTCAACCTTCATGTTTCGCCATGACTCAACTTCCCTGAGTTCTAAGTCTTGATTTTCTTAAGCTCAATCTCCAAGACAAACCGAAACTTCAAATTTCTTCCTAAATGCATCTGCCACCAAATTTACCTTGTAAGATATGTCTTCCAATCTTAAGAGCAACCACACTGCCGTTAATTCCAAGTCATGCATTGAATAATTCTTCTCAAACGGTTCTAATTGTCTTGATGCGTAAGCAATAACCTTCCCGTGCTGCATAATGGCATAACCAAGTCTCTTCTTGAAACGTCCCGAAATTGGTACTACCTGAAAGTATGGAAGTTAAAGCTAATTTCTATTTCAGCTTTTTTCAAAACTCTGTTCTCATCCAAACTAAGCTTCTCTTCTTTTCAACAAAAATTCATCAACGGTAACGCAAGTCGTAAACATCTTCCAACCAATATCATGCTTCCAGAATATACAAATGATCCTCATATTTCCACATAATACAAAAATGATTCTCATGTTTCTTCTTCGTATCTAAATGTACTAAGATGTCATACTATGACAACTTTGCCTAAGTACTCACGAAAACACGATTCATCACGTCCATAAAATAGTCAAAGCATCAGCTAAAACTATTAGCATCTTTAATAATCATAGAGGTCGTTACGAATACGAAGGGAAATTCTAAGAATATTTCAAGCCATAAATCCATCTAAAGGCAAAATACGCGTACTAAAATTGATCAAATACATTGTCGATTCAAGGTAGGGAATAATGGTCTCTAACAGAAATACGGTTCAGCTTTCAGAAGTTAATACAAGTCTCCTGCTCTCATCCGTCTTCATTATGAATGAAACTGAAGCACTCCAAAGAGATACACTGAGACAAACAAACCATTTCATAGCTTTTGGTTGGCACTACTCCAGTTCTCTCAATTTGGCTAGTGCTGTTCAATATGGAGTTTCAAAATCAGGCAAAACATCGTTCTTATACGGATAGGGTTCTGTCTGATCAACTTTTACTATTCTCAAGCACTTCTCAAAGATATCCCATGTTCCCCATAAGTTCAAGTTATATGATGTAATTATTATTACGTTGGCCAGGCGTAATAATACTTGCATCATATAAACATGCCTTTATGGAAATCATATTCAACCTCGAGTCGTGACTAAACAATCTCTCAGTGCTAGGTCAAAGCAAATTCATAACTTGGTGTAAATCTTGGTGGTTCATTCAGGGATTACATCGGAAAATTCTAATTGGCAATTGACTCTCAAGTGAGATTCATCCCATGGAAACAAGAATAGATGCTAGGAAAACTTCACAATCGCGAAAGTAACGCATGAGTTTCCAGGGTGGTAAGGATAACAAAAGTTTAATAATCGGGAATCATGGCAAAAATATATCAGAGTGGTTCAAAATTTCAAAGGAGAGACATAGTATGACAGCAGTTAGCATCTTGATGCTCAGTCCACCAGTCAAAATCAGAATGACAATCGAATTTAAACTTTCCAAGGAAAAAAAACATACCAGCATAGCGAATCTTATTATTCAGAAGTGACGAATAACATTCCTATTCTGGTGGTTGATCACCACAAGATTTCTCATAGGAATACAACTGGATAAGGCGAAATCTAATGGTTTAGGGAAAACTTAAATATGCTTATCAAAAGCAAGAGATTTCACAAAGTGTGTCAAACACATCATGATCATAGAAATTCTCAGAATGATCGAAGAGACATCTAAATGGTTAAACAATGAAACAGAAGTTGAAATCAAAAGAGGATGAAGCTTATGTAGTGTCAAACATTACCGCAGCATTCTCAGCACATTCTAAACTTACTTGGTCACTAATCTCATGCTGTGCAAAATAATAAGTTTCAAATCTATGGGAGGAGAAATTCTTAAAAGGCTAAAAACAAAGCACGAATCAGAATGATGCAGAAGCAAAGATACTTAAACAAATGCCCTATAGTCTACCCAATCCTCACCTGTCATAACTTAAGTTTCAGAGTGGAAATCCTAAAGCAAGTTCTCAAAGGTTGTTTCATAACTCCTATGGTGCAAAACCTAGAGGGCCTAATACCCACAGGTCATAGCCTAAGCTCTACGGGTTTTGAATCCGCCGATAAAACCTGTCTCTGATACCATAATTGTAACACCCCAACCCGAAAAGGGCTAAAGTGTAACATTATGGGGTCAAATCAGAACATAAGCAAGCGGAATACATTAATAATACAAGGTTCACAAAACAGTTCCAAAGAAAAGATAAAGGACTAATTCTAAGCATTACAACTTCCAAATTAATTTACAAGTTAAGAACCAAGAAGGAAATCTCTTAGTCTATCTCTAATCCATGGGGAGCTATCAACAGTGTAGTCCACTAAAAGCTCCTAAGCACTCTTCACCCAACCCAGCTTCCTTCTAGAAACCTGCCTCAGGAAAAGAAATGCGGCTGAGCTTAAAAAGCCCAGTGAACAGATATAAACAAACGAAAACTAATAACAAAAGGAAAACGAAGGTGAATACGACATAGGTCCAAGCGAACCTGCTGAGATAGAAATCAATAATATGGAAACATGGAATATGATCCAAGGAAATACGGATAATGGATATTAAACATTCAACAAAATGAAATGAGTCATAAGTGTAAGCAAAAGAAATAAAGAAAGAATAAGTTAATCACATTAGAGATGACAAGATAATAAGAATAATAGAGAAGTAGAACAAATAGGAATGCCCAACAATAGATATACTAATTGTACATAGGAGTCATGACCTCCATTGTACCAAATGTGAAAGGGGTGTATTGCACACACACCAAAACATTCACCAAATAATACTAAACTGAGTACCTAGGATGCATCCATACGCTCCCTGCAAAACAAATATATATGTACAAAGCTCTAGGCTAAGTAAACATATACAATAATAAATATAGGCCTGAATAGCTAGCTTAAAGGAAACGCTGTGGACTAAAACCCACCTCCACAGATAGTGTCAATACTACTGGTGCATCAGTGGCAAGGCCATGGACTCCCCATGACTGGCTACAATTAATCAAATAAAGGGCAACAAATAGGGCATAAAAATGCTATAAGAATAAGAACTATAGCATGCAACAAATATTAAGCAAATCATAACAAAACCAGATAAATCAAATACGAATCAGACAAAGGGAAGCATAGCAATGGCTTAGAAGGAATAGAATCATACATCAAAAGTAAAGAGTCATGAGAGAAAGAAGGCCTTTACTAAAAAGGAAGAATATCTGTACCTTAGACCTCAAGTGCATACATAACAGAAAGCATAAAGACCGGGAAGCAACTCCTTCTTCAGCGAATCTACACGAATTCATGATCGTCTCATTATTAATAACTTGTTTTGAATCAGATTACTCATTTTAGTCGGTTTCTCATTTTTAGTAACTTTCCATTTTTAGTAACTTTCCTTTTATAGCAGCTTTCCAAAAATAGTAACTTTCCTCTTTAAGTAGTTTAACGATTTTAAGTAACTTTCATTTAAGGCAGCTTTCCCAATTTAGTAAGTTTCCATATTTAGAAGGTTTCCTCGAAATAAAATTTAATACTTTACAATTATAAATGGCAATTTAAATAATAAGGGTTAAAATAACAATTATGGTAGTTTGGGGTTAAATATGTTAACTTAGTAAAGTTTAGGGCCATAAACGTAAATTATCAAAATTTAATATTTAAATGTCAAATAAATTATTTTAAGGTTTATACTATAATTATTAGATTAAAGGATAATTTTAGACCCCGCCATTCATGATTTATTTATATGTATACCCGTTGATACGTGGGGATCGCACCAGGCTTTACCTCTCAAGGGATCTCGAGAAGCTTACAACCCCCACCAGGCAGTGTACCTGATCGTTGTAGTATAGTATAGTGACAAGTACCGGGGGATTGATCGTTCAACTAGGAATAGTGTCGCTAGGATTAGAAAACCTAAATACTAGTTCTAGAGATGAGGGATGATTCTTTTTATATTTTTATAATTTTTAGAAAGCAAATAAAAATCTCGGGTATGAAGGATTTGGGCGGAATTAGTTGCTAGTCAACTAACCCAATACTAAAGATGCAATCAAAATAAAATACTAAAAATGAAAATAAAACTAAATTAAACTAAGGTTGTGAGCAATAAGTGGAGAAATGTGTTTACTTAGATTTCACTACTCCCTAGATATCTTTTACACGTTAATTACTTGTTATAGTTGCGTGGATGACAGATTGTATTCCTTAATACCATTCATGGGGTGGCGTACTTAACTCCCCAATCATATGAGTGCCTACTTCACTCCTATGTCGAGCCGGCTAAGAAGCTCCTAACATGGGATCATTAGAATTTACTCATGCATTAAATACAACCCATAAAACCTAGTACACATCGGTTCATGTTTCCTAAGACGTTCAAGCATGTTACCATTTGGAGATCTGCCAGTTTTCTTAAGCCTAACATTGAAATCATTCATCCAATACAACCATAAACAAGTAATCAACATATAATCAACATCTAGGTTTCATTAGATCTAAGCAAACACAAGATAAATCTAGCCTAGCATGGTGGAATCAAGACAAGCACAAGATATAGATAACCAACACATAGACATATTGATTGAATTAGAAGAACACTTATCTCAATGACACATATAAGGGTTCAAGGGCTGAAAACCCTTGAAAAACCTGTAAAAATCGTATATGGTTCGGCCTTAGGGTTTCTCCAAACTTGTTCCCCTTAATAAATGAAAATTAGAAAACTATATATAGAAAATTGAGTCTGACGGCGTCAAGAACAAATGGGTGACGCCGTCATCTCGCCGCCAAAAGAATTCTCGGACTGCCTTGATCTACATCTGACGCCGTCATGTATTAACTTTTTCCAGGCCGTCACGTATTTTACTCTTGACGCTCTTCCTTGTGATGCCTTCATTTCAGTACTGGGCCGTCATGAAATTTACTCTTGACGCCGTCAGGAAAATGCTCTTGACGCCGTCACCTACTGTTCCCAGCTTGGAAAATTAAGTCTTTGGCGTTTTCTTCACTTTTATGCTCCAAAAACGTCCGAATTGCTTCCTTTTCCAGATTTCTCTCCCAAAGTACCTAAAATCACAAAAAGAACAATTTAGGGCAATATTTGATCAAATAAATTCAATTCCGGGCTTAAATGACCCCCTAAAAGTGGTTCATTTTTCGCCTCATCATATACCCTTACACTTTAGATTTGCTTGTCCTCAAGCAAATGCGCTTTTATTCTAATCAAAATACAAGTTAGGGGTCATTTAACACTAATATAAAAGTAATTACAGCAAATAATCGTTCCACTAAAGACCAAAGACAAGCACGGAGGTCATACACAAGCACCTCACAAATAGTGTTTAGATACTCACATCTCTCGGGTGTAATAAAGTATAAATTACAATATGGAAACGGAAGATATCTCTCACTACCTGTCATAGCAAAATAGATTACCATAGGCTTGGGAAAGGATCAAACCTCCACCACATGGCGTAAGCACCTAGGATAAACTATCAAAGAGGTCTTTTAAAGGGTTGTAACGTTAGGTGTAGGGATATTTAATACACGGTTTTGTTGGATATAGGCAGTCTTTACTGGTGGCGAGTTAACAATCTTGGTTAATTACATGTACAATATAGCGTTGCTAAGCCAAGACTAGACTCGACTTAAGCTAATAAATGAAAAATAACAAAATCATAAAATAAACATAGAATAAAAAGGGATGGTAGTCCGTATTTTTTTTTTTTTTTTTTTTTTTTTTTTTTTTTTTTTTTTTTTTTGCATACACTCTTGCCCTACCATCCAAAATAATACATCATAGGGAATGAGAATTCCGCTTACACTTGAATTTTTACATACTTTACAATAAACTAATCTAATGACTCGAATTAAGAAAATCAAAACACTTGGAGTACTTTTAAGATTAACGTACATATGGGGGTAATAAATGATTTTCTTCCCCATTACTCTATAAAATAAGTACTTTACCCATGAGTCCCAATCGTCCTAAAACAATATGTACAAGGATATGACTCGACTTAGCAACCATGTAATCAATTAGATAGTTAACTTAGGGTTTAACAAATAACAATAATGCACTAAAGAAGAGTGTATACACGGAAGGCTAAGGCGATTTGGGTGTACATTTAAGTGGGATGTAACAAATTCTTCCTTTATGTAAAATGCTTAAAGTTAGAAATGAAAAGATAGGCTCGGAGGGGTGTACTAGGGGTTTCGTGTACTAAAAATGAGTACAACGCTAAGGTGTGGGAAAATTAGTTGACTTAACTAGCCAAGTAATATGACTTAAATGGTCAAGTAATTATGATACGGGTTTAACACAAGGGTGATCCTAATGCCTCTTATCATGTAGTAAATCCTACTACACGAATGTAGTCTCACTAGCGGTCTCGGGATGCATCACTAACGCAAGTTCTAGAATCTAAATGCTACCGGCACACTCATAAGCACTAATAGTAAATGCTTTTCCTATCAAATCTAAAGGCGAACCTCACATATTTGGGTGGAAAATTTTTCTGAATGATACGGTTATGTGCTAGTCATACAATCTCCTATCCATGAGACGCTTGCTATGGCTAAAGTTTCACTCCTAAATGTTGTAAAAAATTTTAAATTTGGCGCTAAAATTGCACTAACAAGTATTTCTCATAGTTTTATTACACATCTACTATCAAACAAACAAACTCAAGCGAAAGTGTATTTGTAAGGTATCATCATTTTACCCTCCCCTTACACTTAGGATGAACATTGTCCCCAATGTTCAAGTAAAGAATGTAAAAGTAAAATAAGTAAAACGAATGAAATCAAATACTCCCCTGATTCGCTCGGTATGGATAATAAGGTGGCCAGGTTAGATCTTCCTCCAAGAAAATGAACAATCAAAGCTTCCCTTCCAGAATATAAATCATCTTCTTGTCAAACATAACCTGTTAAACCTGAGAAAACAAACACAAAAAACCCAAAGCATCAATCCGAACAAAGGAAACTCACAACTAGATGTAACTCCAGACTTAGGAATAAAAACAAAACAATTAAAGATATAATGCTTGTGGAATGAATGTTTGCAGATTTCCTGGAGTTTATAAAACTAAAGAATCAACAAAAACTTTAAGACTCCGTTAGAAAAACAAAACCGGTAAAATTTCCAGATTTTTACACGTGACGCCGTCAAGAGTAATCTTGTGACGCCGTCAGAAGTGACCTGCAGAAATTCTTATGTTAAGTTTCCGGAAAATTTCTGAAAAAACTTGGTCCTACTTCCTGGAAAATCCTGCAAAACTTCATTATGACTCAATTCAAGCATTTGACTCTAACAAATACGAATATACATGTTAACTTAATATTGTGGAGAATCATGATCGGTTTGTTTCTCAAAAACGTATTTGGGGTCTCCCCTTACACTTATCTTTTGCAAAAATACTTTTAGGTGGAGTTAAGACTAGGCCAAAACAACAAAGTAAAGTATTTCTACTTTTTAGTTTAGAAACATGATCTACCAACAATAAAAATAAAACATGCATACGGAAGCAAATAACAAACAAAATGAAAATCACACAAAGCATGGGTTGCCTCCCAAGAAGCACTTTTCTTTATTTACGAGTCTTGTAGCTAGACTCAAGGTCATGGGTTACTACGTGACCTCATCCCTTGAGATGATGTACCCCATGTAGTTGTGATCATTACTATTGTGGTGGTAGTGCCTCAACCTATCAATACTTGCAATCACCTCTCCACCTACTTTACTTCTCAGGTTAACCATCCCATCTTGGTTCATGCTCTCAATTGTGAAAGGCCCATACCACCAAGGACTTAGTTCATCGGGTGGTATTGTTGTTTCCAAGTGTCTTAAGAGCACCAAATTCCCTTCCTCGAATGGGATATGACTTTCTGCTGGTCGATTATGTTCGAATTCGACATGAACCATATTGCTTTTGCTTCTTTCATATTTAGCCTCCTTGTAGCTTTTGATTCTTGCCTCCCATGCAAGAATTTTATTCTGAACACGAATGGGTGTCGTGTCAATGTTGTTTTTGAGCTCTCTCCAACTCAAATTCTCATGTCCACTTCGCAGAGTCATGGGGAAGCTAATCTTTCTTTTTCCAGATTTAAGCTCAATTTTCCTGCCTTCATACTTAATGACAGCTCTAGCGGTAGCGAGGAATGGTGCCCCAAGGATTATTGGCATGCATCCATCTCCCTTATCATCGATGATCATAAAATCAACTGGGTACATGAATCCTGTGACGTTAACTAATACATCTTCTGCGATTCCTAGGGGGTACACGTACGAGTGTCCAGCGAGGGACAACCTAACACGAGTAGGGGCTGGCATTTTTGACGTTAGTTGGATGTAAATAGTTAGGGGCATAAGATTTACTTCCGATCCTTGGTCGGCGAAAGCACTAAGATATTTCAAATCCCCGATGCTAGTTGGTATCTCAAAGTTCCCACACGCTATCTGCTTAGTAGCTACTTTTTGTACCAATAACCTCTCGAATATTGACCCCCAGGTAATGTATCATACTCATCCTTTCCCTTTTCCTTTTTCTCAGAACCCTGTTTGGAAGGTTGGTTACGCCCGTCACCCTTAATCCAATTTGTTATGGTGTTTTCGTTTATATCATGTTTCAGGTAGTGACTCAAGGGCTGGGATTTTGGTGGCTTATCTAAGGTGTGTTTAGTAGAGGCTTCTACCTTCTCGTCATCCTTGTGGACAATTGTGATGGAATTAACAAATTGGGTAGTGGGGGTGACGTTTTCTTTCCTTAGTTGCATTCTTTCGGGGGTTCTCTGGTTGGCGTACTCATCCAATAGAGTCATCATCTCATTCATTTTCTCTTACATCTCCTCTTTTTTCTTATAAACTGCTTCCTCGAATCTAGCAAGCCGATCTGAACGAGTTGCCATATATTCTCTCATCCTAGCTTCAAACTCCGAGCCAAGCTCCTCGGGAGGGGAGTAAGGTGAGGCATAGTTTTGAAAAGTCTCGATATTTTCTCTAGAAGGTGACTTTGATAATGGTGTTGAAGTCGGTTTCGAGACAGAATTGATAGTAGCCCATCTAGGACTTAAGGGTCTCCTTTGTCTTTCCTCAAAATAGTCAACTTTTGCCTCGAGTTTGCATAGGAGTTCATCGGGGATTTCGGTGGTTCCTCCAGATGTTGAGACTGCATTGATGGAAACTCCAACATCTCTTGATTATCGGCGGCGAGCTCCTCAATAATTGCCCAGGACTCCTCGGCGTTCTTATCACGCAGTTTTCCTCCCGCGGCCCTATCGATTGTACGTTTATACCATGATGAGGGACCTTATGGAGGAGATCCTTAAAACGGGCCCATGCTTCGTAGAAAGTTTCACCCTGATGTTGTTCGAACATCAAAATGTCATTTCTAAGCATTGCAGTCTTCCCCGGTGGGAAGAATTGAGTAAGGAAGCGAGTGGTGAGATTATCCCATGTGGTGATGGATCCCGCGGGTAAACGCTCAAGCCATTGACTAGCTTGATCCCATAGAGAGAATTGGAATAGGCATAATCGGGTTGTCTCTCTAGTTTTAACACCTAGGTCTATGGAATCTACGATTTTAAGGAAGTCCTTAAGATGTTGATTTGGATCTTCGGAACGAAGTCCATGGAATGCACATCCGCTTTGCACCAACCGGATGGTGTCGGATTGCAAGGGGGTCACATTAGCTCCGGTGAGCTCAATGGTGTTTCGGTAGCCTTGGTGGCTAGGTCGGGAATACTCTCCTAAGGTTCGGGGCCTAAAGGGTTCTAGTGGTGGGTTTTGTTGTGGTTGGACGACAGGTTCAAAGATGTTCCCATTGTCCATGATGTCGGGTGGTGAAGAGTTACGAACAAAAACACAAAGAAATAAGATAGACTAAAGAAACCTAAAAATAAAAATAAAATCTTACTAGAAAGGAATCTAGCAAGTAGACCTAATAAAAAGAGATTCTAACCTAGACAATAACTATTCCCCGGCAGCGGCGCCAAAAACTTGATACGTGGGGATCGCACCAGGCTTTACCTCTCAAGGGATCTCGAGAAGCTTACAACCCCCACCAGGCAGTGTACCTGATCGTTGTAGTATAGTATAGTGACAAGTACCGGGGGATTGATCGTTCAGCTAGGAATAGTGTCGCTAGGATTAGAAAACCTAAATACTAGTTCTAGAGATGAGGGATGATTCTTTTTATATTTCTATAATTTTTAGAAAGCAAGTAAAAATCTCGGGTTTGAAGGATTTGGGCGGAATTAGTTGCAAGTCAACTAACCCAATACTAAAGATGCAATCAAAATAAAATACTAAAAATGAAAATAAAACTAAATTAAACTAAGGTTGTGAGCAATAAGTGGAGAAATGTGTTTACTTAGATTTCACTACTCCCTAGATATCTTTTACACGTTAATTACTTGTTATAGTTGCGTGGATGACGGATTGTATTCCTTAATACCATTCATGGGGTGGCGTACTTAACTCCCCAATCCTATGAGTGCCTACTTCACTCCTATGTCGAGCTGGCTAAGAAGCTCCTAACATGGGATCATTAGAATTTACTCATGCATTAAATACAACCAATAAAACCTAGTACACATCGGTTCATGTTTCCTAAGACGTTCAAGCATGTTACCATTTGGAGATCTGCCAGTTTTCTTAAGCCTAACATTGAAATCATTCATCCAATACAACCATAAACAAGTAATCAACACATAATCAACATCTAGGTTTCATTAGATCTAAGCAGGCACAAGATAAATCTAGCCTAGCATGGTGGAATCAAGACAAGCACAAGATATAGACAACCAACACATAGACATATTGATTGAATTAGAAGAACACTTATCTCAATTACACATGTAAGGGTTCAAGGGCTGAAAACCCTTGAAAAACCTGTAAAAATCGTATATGGTTCGGCCTTAGGGTTTCTCCAAACTTGTGTCCCCTTAATGAATGAAAATTAGAAAACTATATATAGAAAATTGAGTCTGGCGGCGTCAAGAACAAATGGGTGACGCCGTCATCTCGCCGCCAAAAGAATTCTCGGACTGCCTTGATCTACATCTGACGCCGTCATGTATTAACTTTTTCCAGGCCGTCACGTATTTTACTCTTGACGCTCTTCCTTGTGACGCCTTCATTTCAGTACTGGGCCGTCATGAAATTTACTCTTGACGCCGTCAGGAAAATGCTCTTGACGCCATCACCTACTGTTCCCAGCTTGGAAAATTAAGTCTTTGGCATTTTCTTCACTTTTATGCTCCAAAAACGTCCGAATTGCTTCCTTTTCCAGATTTCTCTCCCAAAGTACCTAAAATCACAAAAGGAATGATTTAGGGCAATATTTGATCAAATAAATTCAATTCCGGGCTTCAATGACCCCCTAAAAATGGTTCATTTTTCGCCTCATCACCCGTCATCAATTAGACCATGACGCCCTCAAAATACGTTTCAAACACTTACGAGCATACTCACCCGACACGACATGACGAGCCAATAAAAAAACACCACACGACCCATTTACAAATTCATGATACAACACATGGCCGGTTTATACACAAGTCGACCCACAACACAGCCTACACATATACTCACTATTAGTGTGCTTGTTTACAAAATCAACTTAACACCACACATGCCCTACGTCTGACCAAACTCAAAACCATTAAGCATTCATTTAAAATCTGATTATAACATGTTCAAAATACTCTTTTACCATTCTAATCACACTTACCAAGATGCTTTTCTATTTCCAGCCTACTACACACACATCACGCTTTAATAACTTTCATGTTCAACATACACATAACACACTTATTTACGTAAACAACATGCATGCTTTCTTCATCATTTTATTTGGCTAATTACAGGTTTTAATCATTTTAATGTGACCTTTATTTGATCAAGGTTTATATAGAATGAAACAAACAGAATAGGTTAACACATTTTACGCCTCGTTAGATAATCATTTAACAGGTTCATAGAGTTAAACACGACCTCGAAACAACTCGCGAGATACGACACCAACTGTCAACACCATAAAAATGTTTCATGGCCAGTTTCAAAACATATATCACAACGTATCTCGCATGATTCGAAACTGAAATAAGTCGACATATAAAAGTATTATTATTTCATGCGCTACATGTACATCGTCTCGTTATCAAATAACCATACGTATCATGTTTAAACAATTATATTAGTTTCAGTTTTCCAATTCGTTATTTCTTATGAGATTTCTATGATATCATGAGAACATAACTTTCTGATTTCATGAGACATTTTATTTCGTACACATGCATGCATAAGATCCTCTCATTAACTTGTTATAGAGACATGTTTTATACGCTTAATTATGAGATCAAAAAATAAGGAAGAATAAAACCGAGATTGAATACGCATACGTTCAGTCATGAAAATTCCTTTATCTCGTTTGAAAATAAAACAGGTCGTGGGTCTCTTTTCTAGTTTTAAGCCATACACTTTTAAAGAAGCCCCAACGTGCTCTTGACTCTCTTATACGACATATGTAACACAATTTTAAAAGGTTTTAGTTGATCACAAAATCATCAAAAGGTTGTATACACACACGTTTTACTGCCGCTAATCAAGTTTTAGATTCGTTATTTTATGTGACTTTCGTTTGAAATAAGCATGCAAGGAAATACTTTGTCGATTCTCGTATATGTTATAAATTAGGTTATACGTGTATAAAAGATTCGAAGCCACAAGAATTAATAGCAAGTTGAATACACTTACTCTTGATGATACGAGCAGCAGAAAAGAAGAAGAAAATAAGAACCACGATTCAAGCCCAGACTCTCCTGTCTGCTTCAAAACTCACGACCAGAACCACCTTTGTACCCAACGAATTCTCGACCCAAAGACCTCCCTTGAACCAGAAAGCGAACTGCGACTGACACCACCAAAGGAACCACAGTTGAGCCTCCTTAAACCCTCTCGAATTCAAAGAAAAATGAGAAGAAAAGTGTGGAAAACTAGAAGGGGGGTTGAATAGTTTTATGTCTTTTTACTTAGTTATAAAAAATTAGTTTAGAGTTTTGCTTAGCTTTTAAAAACTTAGATTCGAAAATATGTGATCTCAAGTCTTGTACGATATAAACAATAAATACTACACAAAGTATAATAATGATAAGTAATGAAATAAGTAAGAGATGGAAAGATCGAACCGCGAGACAAGAGATTTATAGTGGTTCGGCTACAAGGACACCTTCCTTGCCCTACTCCACTCCCCGAGCACCTAACTCGAGAGTTTTCTTCACTATATCAACACGCTCCTTTATGGCGGAGAAAACCGTACACACCAATATACACACCAATCTACACACCGCTTTTCACACCACAACTATGTCACACCTAAGTCACACCTTCTACACAACTTCTTCAAATCTATCTATTTCACAACTAACTACTCCACACCTATCTTCTTCACACCAATCTAATACCTAGCTTATCTTCTTCACACCAAGCTACTATCTAATCACACAATCAATATCTAACATAACTATCTACAATCAAATATTCACAACAATCTTCACAAAGAATAATGTAAAAGATCTTTGATGATACACCAACAACTTGGATGTGGAGATCACAACAAGTTGTAATACTTCTTGTCTTGAGAGATAGAAGTATTCTTCTCTTGCACTTGAGAGGATGAAGGTTGGATCACTTTGAAACAAAGAATTTATATACTTATGATCAAAGGATAAAAGAATGGAGAATTAGATCTAGATCAGAAAGTTTAGTAGTGCAAAAGGTGAGGGAAAAATCCAGGTTTAAGGTGGTATTTATAGGCAACAGAATCTGACAGAGGAGCGTCGCCGGTCTCCTTAAACCATGGCCGGCCCCCTTAAAATTAAAGGGACCGCCCTTTATAATTAAGGGGGCCGCCCAACTGAAACGGTCAGATTTTTTGTCTTTTAGTGGGGAAAGTTTATTTGGTGAAAAACTAACTGATTTTGGTTAAAAATTTGAATTCATATATTTAGTATGAATAAAACATTTTTCTTTATTACCAAAAGTGTTTTTCAAAAATATATAATATGTTTATATAATTAAATAAACTTTGTAATTGCTTAATTAAACTTTCCTTTGATCATAAGATACACTAAACACTTTGTTTATTCATACCTTAAGTGATTTGGATGTAAAGAGAAATATTAATCACTAAATACTTGTTTATGTCATAAGTTTTAGTTCTATGAGTTTATATTTTGTGATAATCAAAACATAAAGATATTGATAACATGTTAATAATGTTTTTAGGCATTATTTATGTCAACAATCTCCCCCTTTTTGATTATTACAAAACCTTAAACTCAATATATCTAAAACTTGTTTTTAGACAAGTATTATGTAGTTTATATTTCTCTTCTCCCCCTTTTTGTATTAATTAAAAAGGTTAAGCCGAGTAAGCTCCGCGAGGGAAGTTTAAACGGGTAGAAAGCTCCCCCTTAATGTATACTCCCCCTCATTTGAGAGCACCAAGGGAATGAGCAATGGAGATCTTTGCTACAAAAATATTTGAAGAGAGCAAGATACACATATATGCAAAGCAACAATTATGCAACTAAACATAGATTCATTCAAGCATTGTAGGAAAGATAAACATTACAACATTCAATATGCTTGGAGCATATTAAAAAAAAATACATAGTCCTATTTTGCCTAAGAGAGCACTTGGACTTGCTTGCAACCCATGGTTGATTGTTTTATTTGCTTGAAGAGAAACATAAGCATAAAGCTTAGATGTTTGATTGAGAGGGATATGGAGTGGAGTGTGGAATGGAAGAAGTGGATCTCACGATGTTGTATCGTGTTAAGGGTGGTATTGGATGATTGCGAGTGAGAAGATATTCAATCCAAGAAATATCTTCACTCAAGTAGAGGAGTTGTTTTTGAAGGAATATGCAACAAGGGAAAAAGTGAATGTGATTTGTAACTTGATCCAAGTTAAGAGAGTGGGGAAGGCAATTTGCGTAGGGTGATGATGGAGGTAGCCCTTTGTTGCGTTGTGCAAGATGCATAGCAAGGAGATCACTAAGATCATGGATTTGGTTTATTTCATCACGGAACTTTTGTTTTTCCGAGGCAATGTGGAGGGGATCATAGGTTTGGTATGGATGAGTTGGGTTTGTGTAGTTGGAATTGTAGTTTGATGGTTGATCAAACTTGCATGGATCATGATAAGTTGTTAGAGGTTGAGAGGTGTAGTTTGGCTTGAAGGAAGATGTTTGGCCAATGTTGTATGATTTGTAAAGTGGATCAAATGAGTGATTTTGTTGGTTTGATGCAAAGTTTGGGAAATAAGAAGTTGGTGGTGAGTAATGATTTCCAACTTCATTTATGATGATGGATTTGTTTCGAGGGCTTTTTCTTCGCCAAACCGGTTTTTTCGTCATCCTTGCTAGCTTTGAGGCTTTTGATTTTGGTTTGTTTGGAGAGTTCATGATGGGATGAATGGAGAGCTTTGAGGATTGGGGATATTTATAGTGTAAGATTTGTGTGTTTAAGGATGGATAAGGTTTGTTTGGAGGATTAGGACAAAATGTGTTGGTGAAAAATGGGAAATGTAGGTTGAAATGGGCTAAAAAGCAGAAAAGATTCTGTAAACCCGACCATCAGATGGCCGGTCCCCGTAATTAGGGGGCGGTCCCCTTAATGATTAAGGGGGCCGCCTTACAGAATTAAGGGGGCCGCCCATCTGGTGATTTCCAGGTTGCCAGAATTGGGTTTTTGGCAGAAAATTTGCAGAAAGGTTATGTGTTTGGATTAGAATTCAAGCAAGTTCAAGTCTTTTAGGCAATATAGAGTCTAATCTAATCAAGATATAGCATGCATGCAAAAACACATAAGCACAAGAGCAAATAATCAACATATAACAAGCAAGAGAAAGCAAATAAAGGTAAGCACAATTAAGCTTCCTAAGGCATCTATCTTAGATTAAAGGCAAGGATAATTAGTGTGAGAATAACTAATGATGGATCAAGATGACACTATTATTAATGAATTTATCTTAGTGAGTGTCTATATGCAACAAATGTGGAGTTGTGATTGTTTCGACTCCTAGAAGCAAAAAGAAATAACGATCCTAAGAAACAATCCAAATAATCTCCTTGATTCAATTTTTGCTCGATCATGAATGTCAAAGACATATATTAGATTATATATCTTGACAATTTATGTGAGAATTTATGCATGATTTTGAAATAGAATGTTTTTAGGATTAGTCAACAATGCAAGGAAAATGATTTTCATGGGGTTCCTAGATTGTGAGAATAATTTTTAGAGAAAATTGATTGAGTTTTAGAAAACGGTTTATGCAAAGAAAATAACTTTTCTCAATCTTTAGTTTTGTGCAAAATAGATTCCTAGACTCAGAATAGGTAAAATGAAAGAAAAATGAATTTCATGCAAGTATAAATTTGAAATAATTCAATATAATTTAGTCAACTTGTTCCATCATTCCTAATCCTAAACGCAAGTGGTTGAATAATTCACGCTTAAGGGGTTTTGTGAATATATCCGCAATGTTGTCTTCCGATGCAACCTTTTCTATAGATATATTTCCTTTTTGTACATTATCCCTAAGAAAATGGTGACGTATTTCTATGTGTTTAGTCCTAGAATGTTGCACTGGATTTTTACTTAAATCTATCGCACCTTTGTTATCGCACATAATGGGGACATTTTCTAACCTAATGCCATAGTCTACGAGAGCTTGTTTCATCCATAGTGCTTGTTGACATGCCTTTCCGGCGCTTACATATTCGGCTTCGGTGGTAGAAATAGCAAGAGCGGTTTGCTTCTTCGAAATCCAAGATGTTAGACAACATCCCATAAACGTGCAAATACCGCTAGTGCTCTTTCTATCTACGTAGTCTCCCGCATGATCCGAATCCGCATAGACAATGGTTTCTATGCCGGATTCCTTAGGATACCATAAACCTAAGTGTATAGTACCTTTAACGTATCGGAAGATACGCTTAACCGCTTCTAGGTGAGAGGTTTTGGGATCCTCTTGAAAACGGGCACAAAGGCAGACACTAAACATGATGTCGGGTCTACTTGCCGTCAAGTATAGTAAACTTCCTATCATTCCTCTATACTTGGTGTTATCTACGGACTCACCTTCATCATCCTTTGTGAGCTTTACCTCCGTAGACATGGGAGTTTTCATGGGTTTTGAGTCTTCTAGGCCAAACTTCTTAAGCATTTCCTTAATGTACTTAGATTGGTTAAAAAATATTCCATCTTCTAATTGTTTTATTTGTAATCCTAGGAAGAAGTTAAGTTCACCCATCATACTCATCTCAAACTCATCATGCATGATTTTGGCAAATTCATCACACATGTCTTGACAAGTCGATCCAAATATAATGTCATCAACATATATTTGGACAATGATGAGATTTAGGTCTTTCCTTTTAGTGAAAAGAGTGTTATCTACCATTCCCATGGAATAATCATGTTTAATAAGAAAAGCTTTTAATCGATCATACCAAGCTTTGGGAGCTTGTTTGAGTCCATACAAAGCTTTCTTTAACTTATAAACATAATCAGGTTTTGCGAAGTCAATGAATCCTGGAGGTTGTGCCACATATACCTCCTCATTGATAAAACCGTTAAGGAATGCACTTTTCACATCCATTTGGAATAACTTAAAATCTAGAGCGCAAGCATAGGCAAGTAATATCCTAATCGATTCTAGTCTAGCTACAGGGGCATAAGTTTCGTCATAATCAATTCCTTCTTGTTGATTATAACCTTGGGAAACTAACCTAGCTTTATTCCTAGTAACTATTCCATTCTCGTCTAACTTGTTCCTATATACCCATTTGGTTCCTATGATGGTCATATCCTTTGGATTTGGAACTAATTCCCAAACATCATTCGCCTTAAATTGATTTAATTCTTCTTGCATAGCTATAACCCAACTTTCATCCTTTAAATCCTCGCTAATATTCTTAGGTTCTATTGCTGAGAGGAAACAAAAGAAATTATTTTTATCTTGGGCTTGTGACCTAAGGGTTCTTTGGTTAAGATGTCCTATTATATTATCTAATGGATGAGATCTAGATTCTTTAATATTACTAGTTTCGTTATTTTCTAAGTGAATGTCTACATTATCATTTCCTATGGGTTTTGTTTTACTAACCTCAATAGCTTCATCTTTGATTAAATCATCATCTTCTAAAGGTAATGTTTTAGGAGGTGGTGGTGTTTCATCAAATGTTACATTTAGTGATTCCTCTACTTTCATGGAGTGTTTGTTAAGTATTATATATGCTTTGCTATTTTGTGAGTATCCTAAAAATATTCCTTCATATGATTTTGGATCAAACTTAGTAAGATAGTCCTTAGTGTTTAATATATAGCATTTACTTCCAAATACCTTAAAGTAGCTTAAGTTTGGTTTTCTACCTCTTAATAACTCATAAGGAGTTTTTCCTAGAATTCTTCTAATTGATACCCTATTTAAAATATAAGTTGATGTATCTACGGCGTGACACCAAAATTTTTGTGGGATGGATTGTCCATTTAACATAGTTCTACTCATTTCTTGTAGTGACCTATTTTTTCTTTCTACTACGCCATTTGATTGAGGAGTACGAGGAGCGGAGAAATTGTAAGATATTCCATTTAACTCGCAATATTTTCCGAATTGTACTTCGTTATCAAATTCCCTACCATGGTCCGTCCTAATGGAAACTATTGAGCATCCTAATTTATTTTGAATCATTCTACTAAATATTTCGAATTTTTCAAAGGCTTGGGTCTTGTCACTTAAAAACCTAGTCCACCTGTATCATGAGTAGTCATCTACTATTACTAAGGTATATTTGTTTCCTCCATAGCTCCGCACAGCAGATGGACCAAAAAGATCCATATGTAATAATTCTAGGCATCTAGTAGTGGATACTATATTCTTGGCTTTGTGACTAGCATGAGCTTGTTTTCTAATTTTACATGCATCACAAAAATGCTTGTCATATTTTAGATTAGGCAAATTTCTAACTAATTCCTTAGAGGCCAACGATTGTATTTGTTGCATATTAGCATGTCCTAATCTCTTATGCCATAGTGTAGAGTTTTCATCTAGGGTCGTTAGGCATATCCTATCCTCAGGTTTGTTTCCTAGTTTCATAACATATATGCCACCTTTTCTAATTCCTCTACCTATAATTTTTCCATCTTTAACTATTTTGCTATCATCTTCGGTAAATGTGACTCTACATTTATTATCACATATTTGTCCTACACTAAGCAAGTTATATGTTAACTTATCTACATGCTCTACATTTTCAATAGTAAGTGAGTCTTGAGAGATCGTACCTTTGCCAATGATTTTTCCACGTAAGTCACTACCAAAAATAACGTTACCTCCATTGTATGCCTTGTATGTAGAGAATAGATTGCGATTCCCCGTCATATGCCTCGAACATCCGCTATCTTTGATCCATTCGTCAGGTTCCAAGTCAATTCCTAAACATATTTCGTTGGTTTCTTTTGCCATGAAACACTTTTCGTCTCTTGGCTTTTCAACTTCTTCTTTGTCACTATCACTCCATGTTCCACTAACAAAAGCACCTTGACTTTCGTAACCCGGTGGCTTTAGACATTCGCCAACGAAATGATTTGGACTTCCACATCTAAAGCATTTTCTCTTCCCGTAGTTGTCACTTCTATTCCTTTGGAATGCTTTTCTTTCGTCTCGTGATGATCTAGTGAATCTTCCTTGTCTCTTGAAGAACTTCTTGAATTCTCTTACGGCCATTGCATATTCTACGTCTTCACTTTCGTCACTTGAATCATCATCATCACTAGGTTCCTTTTTGGCTTTTAGAGCAATTGATTTGGTTTGTTCTTTCTTGACTTTGACCGTTTCCGAATCTCTTCTTATGATTTCTTCATGAACCTTCAAGTTGCCAATTAGTTCATCTAGAGATAACGTCATCAAGTTCTTTGATTCTTCGATTGCCGTGACCTTAGCTCGCCATTTTGGATGCAATCCCCTAAGAAATTTCCTAACACAATTTTTACTAGAAAATGTCTCATCAAGTGCTTTTAAACTTGTGATGATAGTGTTAAACTTAGCAAAAGCATTATCAATTGATTCCTCTTCCGGAATCATAAATTGTTCATATTGTTGTACAAGAAGATCTATTTTATTATCTTTGACTTGGCTATTACCTTGGTGAGTGATTAGTAAAGAATCCCAAATTTCTTTGGCGGTTTTACACATAAAAATTCTTTCATATTCTTTGCGTGGTAACGCATTATAAATTACCATTTTAGCCTCATTATTTTTTGCTAACTTCTTTTTCAAATCATCATTTTGTTTTTCAAAAGATACAATTTCATTCATTTTAGTTTCAACATTATATTGAATAGGAGGAAAATCACCAAAGGTAATAATATGCCAAAGATCAAGATCTTTTGATTTCACATACGTTTCGAATCTATTTTTCCAATATAAAAATCCATCACTTTCAAATAGTGGTGGTCTTTGCATAGATTGCCCTTCTAAATATTTTTCAGATTCCATAGATCGTTACAAGTTTTAAAATACAATATATTTTAAAAATCTTGCTAGACGTGGCTCTTAATACCAATTGTGGAAAACTAGAAGGGGGGTTGAATAGTTTTACATCTTTTTACTTAGTTATAAAAAATTAGTTTAGAGTTTTGCTTAGCTTTGATGAGGCGAAAAATGATCCGTTTTTAGGAGGTCATTTAAGCCCGAATCCGACTTTATTTGATCAAATATTGCCCTAAATCGTTCCTTTTGTGATTTTAGGTACTTGGAGAGTGAATTCTAGAAAAGAAGCTATTTCGGACGTTTTTGGAGCATAAAAGTGAAGAAAACGGCAAAGTCTCAAATTTCTATGCTGGGAACAGTGCATGAAGGCGTCAAGACTTGCTCTTGACGGCGTCAGAGTCCAAAGAATAAAATACCGTGGTTGATGACGGCGTCACATAGGCCGTCATAAGTAGATCAAGGCCGTCCGAGGAAGTATTTGGCGGCGAGATGACAGCGTCACACCCTTGCTCTTGACGTCATCACCCCAGTTTTCCTATATATAGTTTTCTAGTTTTTTCATTAAAAGAGAGAAGTTTTGGTAAAACCCTAAAGACGAATTTGGTGCAACTTTTACAGGTTTTTCAAGGGTTCCAAACCCTTGATACCTTGCATTGTAATTGAGATAAGTGTTCTTCTAATTCAATCAATATGTCTATGTGTTGGTTGTCTATATCTTGTTCTTGTCTCAATTCCATTATGCTAGGCTAGATCTCTTTTGTGTTTGCTTAGATCTAATGAAACCTAGATATTGATTATGTGTTGATTACTTGTTTATTCTTGTCTTGGATGAATGATTTTATATGTTAGGCTTAAGAAAACTGGCAGATCTCCAAATGGTAACATACTTGAACGTCTTAAGAAACATGAACCGAGGCGTACTAGGTCTTTATTGGTTGTATTTAATGCATGAGCAACTGTTTATAATCCCTATAGTTGTGCTGGGTCATGGTGTAGGAGGAGATAAGAGCTCATAGAATTGGGGAGTTATGTATGCCACCCCATGAATGGTATTAAGGAATACAATCCGTCATCCATACAATTATAACAAGTAATTAACGTGTAAAAGATATCTAAGGAGTAGTGAAGTCTAAGTAAACACATTTTCTCCAATTACTGCTCACAACCTTAGTAATAATTAGTTTATTTTCATTTTCAGTATTTTATTTTGATTATATCTTAGTTTTGGGTTAGTTGAATAGCAACTAATTTCGCCCACTCTTCCAAAACCCGAGATTTTACTTTGCTTTCACAAAAATATAAAAATACAAAAATAATCATCCCCCACCTTTAGAACTAGTAATTAGGTTTTCTAATCCTAGCGACACTATTCCTAAGCTGAACGATCAATCCCCCGGTACTTGTCACTATACTATACTACAACGATCAGGTACACTGCCTGGTGGGGGTTGTAAGCTTCTCGAGATCCCTCGAGAGGTAAAGCCTGTTGCGATTCCCACGCATCAAGTTTTTGGCGCCGCAGCCCGGGGAATAGTTATTGTCTAGGTTAGGATTTCTTTTTATTAGGTCTACTTGCTAGATTCCTTTCTAGTAAGATTTTTATTTTTATTTTTTAGGTTTTCTTTAGTCTATCTTATTTCTTCGTGCCTTTGTTCGTAACTCTTTACCATCCGACATCATGGAAGGTGGTAACATCTTTGAACCCGTCATCCCACCACAACAAAACCCACCACTAGAACCCCTTAGGCCCCGAACCTTAGGAGAGTATTCCCGACCTAGCCACCAAGGCTACCGAAACACCATTGAGCTCACCGGAGACAATGTGACCCCCTTGCGATCCGACACCATCCGGTTGGTGCAAAGCGGATGTGCATTCCATGGACTTCGTTCCGAAGATCCAAACCAACATCTTAAGGACTTTCTCAAAATCGTAGATTCCATAGACCTAGGTGTTGAAACTAGAGAGACTACCCGTTTACGCCTATTCCAATTCTCTCTACGGGATCAAGCTAGTCAATGGCTTGAGCGTTTACCCGCGAGATCCATCACCACATGGGATGATCTCACCACTCGTTTCCTTGCTCAATTTTTCCCACCGGGGAGAACTACTAAGCTCAGGAATGACATCTTGATGTTCCAATAACGTCAAAATGAATCTCTTTATGAAGCATGGACTCGTTTCAAGGACTTACTCCAAAAAGTCCCTCATCATGGCATAGATCTTTGGCTCCAAGTCCAAATCTTCTATGACCATATCGACATCTCCACGAGGCGAACCATTGACCAATCGGCCGGTGGTAAGCTACGTGATCTTAGTGCGGAACAATCATGGGAACTCATAGAAGATCTTGCTCTCTATGACAACGAAAGTTGGAATGATCCCCGTGATTTGAACAAAATGGTCAAGGCAATATCTTTGCCTTCGAACAATTCTAGCACTTCCGACCGTAGGATCATGGAACTTGAGGACCAAGTCAAGTTTCTTATGAAATCTTACGAAGCTCCGAAGCCTTCAAGTCAAGTGAACAAAATCACTTCTTCATGCGAATTATGTAGTGGTCCCCATGACACTCGTGATTGTGTGGAACTCCCCGGAACAGCTTTTGCGGACTACGCATCCACGCGTACCGACGAAGCGGGAGATAAGTGGTACACTTTCAAGCCTGAGCCAAACATATACGGTGATTCATACAACCCCTCATGGAAAAATCACCCAAACCTTAGGTGGAGACAAAATCAACCCAATTCCTCCAATCCGCCTAATCGTTATCAACCAAACGGTCCACCATCCAACCGTACTTTCAACAACAATCCTTCTAACAACTATGGTAGTACCAACAATCTTGAAGGATTGATGTCAAAGTTCATGGCATCTCAAGAAGCCCGCATAGCTAAGTTTGAAGCCGATTTCAAACAAAAGCAAAGCGAGATGACCACTAGAATTGATGCATTGTTGAAAGTTCTCAATGACCGAGAAATGGGAGCACTCCCGAGTGACACGGTCAAGAATCCGAAACTAACCGTTAATTCCATATCCTCAGTTTCGTCACCCACTTCGTGTCCACAATATTACTCGGTTAAATCAACGAGCACGTGTTTCAAACAAAACCAAGTTCCCCAAAAGGACCAATCAAATAAAACACCCATTATAGAGCCGGTCAAAAGCATGGTCGAAACACCTCCTACGCAAGACCTTGACGATGAATTCAAAGAGCTTCACCTTGAACGCCCCGTCATTGATGTCTTAGCGCGTGCTCCTTACTATAGTGCCCTCCTAGAAAAATATGAGAAGTGTAAGCTAGGTAAAAATGGGACCGCCTTCGTTCAAAACAAGTTGCCTAAAAAGCTTGATGACCCGGGTATATTTGTTTTGCCTTGTAAGATAGGAAGATCCGAAGCTTTCGACACACTAGCCGATTTAGGGTCAAGCCTCAACTTGATTCCCTTATCCTTATTCACCGCTCTTAAGCTAGGAAAGTTAGAGGAAACGGAGGTATTGATAGGTCTCGCGGATGGGAGTATTGCACACCCGGTTGGAATGATTAAGGATGTAGTTGTTCACGTAGGAAAGTTAACTATATTAGCGGATTTTCACGTCCTAGACATGGTTAGTGACACTACATGCCCATTATTGGTAGGAAGAGGATTTTTAGCAACCGCTAGTGCCATGATAGATTGCAAGGAATCAAAGATAACGGTAGGTGAAGGTGATACTTGGTCGGTGTACGATGTAAAGAAGCATAGTTATGATTGTGATGATGAACCGACACCGCATTGGGTAGAGATGAATAGGAGACCGTCTAGATATGGACCTTGGATAGAAAGGAACTTTATAGGACCTCAATGCCCATTCTATTTAGAAAAAGACTTTGTTGAAAAGACACATTCGGTAGAACAACTCATAGCTAGAGATGAAGAGCTAGACCCCTTTGAGGACCCCTTAGTCTTTAGGAAGATGATTGAGTTATTAAGCATAATGCCCATTAACATAGAAAGGAATAAATGGAAAAGAGAGGGAGATAAGTGTAAATGGAGGTGGGACAAGCCACCTAAAGAAGGTGACGGGTCATGGCATATTAGAATGACCGTGTATGATCCGGATGGAGAAAAGTTTGAAAGGTCATACCATACTAAGGAAACCGATAGAAAGTTGAAACCTAAGTTCGATCCCAAAGATGTCCTCAACGAGGAACTCACCCGAATCACGTGATAACCCATGACCTTGAGTCTAGCTACAAGACTCGTAAATAAAGAAAAGCGCTTCTTGGGAGGCAACCCATGTTTTGTGTGATTTTATTTGTTTGATTGTTATTTGCTTCCGTATGCATGTTTTATTTTTATTGTTGGTTGATCATGTCTCTAAATTAAAATGTGGAAATACTTTACTATGTTGTTTGGCCTAGTCTTACTATGTTGTTTGGCCTAGTATTAACTCCAACCTAAAAGTATTTTTGCAAAAGATAAGTGTAAGGGGAAACCCCAAATATGTTTTTAAGAAACAAACCGATCATGATTCTCCACAATATTAAATGAGCATGTATATTCGTATTCGTTAGAGTCAAATGCTTGTATTGAGTCATAATGAAGTTTTGCAGGATTTTCCAGGAAGTAGGACCAAGTTTTTCCAGAAATTTTCCGGAAACTTAACATAAGAATTTCTGCAGGTCTATTCTGACGGCGTCAGGAGTTAAAATCTGGAAATTTTACCGGTTTTGTTTTTCTAACGGAGTCTTATGGTTTTTGTGAATTATTAAGTTTTATAATCTCCAGGAAATCTGCAAACTTCATTCCACAAGCATTATATCTTACTTTGTTTTCTAGGATTTAGTAACTTATATAGGATGCCGCCGATTTTACGCGAGGTTGTCTTGTCTATTTTTGTCAGGATTTACAGGTTATGTTCGACAAGGAGATGATTTATATTCTGGAAGGGAAGCTTTGTTTGTTCGTTTTCTTGGAGGAAGATCTAACCTGGCCAACCTATAATCCATACCGAGCGAATCAGGGGAGTATTTGATTTCATTCTCTTTACTTTTTTACTTTTACATTCTTTACTTGAACATTGGGGACAATGTTCATCTTAAGTGTAAGGGGAGGGTAAAAAGATGATACCTTACATATGCACTTTCGCTTGAGTTTGTTTTGTTTGATAGTAGATGTGTAATAAAACTATGAGAAATACTTGTTAGTGTAATTTTAGCGCCAAATTTAAAATTTTTTACAACATTTAGGAGTGAAACTTTAGCCATAGCAAGCGTCTCATGGATAGGAGGTTGTATGACTAGCACATAACCGTATATTCAGAAAAATTTTCCACCCAAAAATGTGAGGTTCGCCTTTAGATTTGATAGGAAAAGCATTCATTATTAGTGCTTATGAGTGTACCGGTAGCATTTAGATTCTAGAACTTGCGTTAGTGATGCATCCCGAGACCGCTAGTGAGACTACATTCGTGTGGTAGGATTTACTACATGATAAGAGGCATTAGGATCACCCTTGTGTTAAACCCGTATCATAATTACTTGACCATTTAAGTCATATTACTTGGCTAGTTAAGTCAACTAATTTTTCCCACACCCTTAGCGTTGTACTCATTTTTAGTACACGATACCCCTAGTACACCCCTCCGAGCCTATCTTTTCGTTTCTAACTTTAAGCATCTTACTTAAAGGAAGAATTTGTTACACCCCACTTAAATGTACACCCAAATCGCCTTAGCCTTCCATGTATGCGCTCATCTTTAGTGCATTATTGTTATTTGTTAAACCCTAAGTTAACTTTCTAATTGATTACATGGTTGCTAAGTCGAGTCATATCATTGTACATATTGTTTTGGGACGATTGGGACTCATGGGTAAGTACTTATTTATGGAGTAATGGGGAAGAACATCATTTATTACCCCCATATGTACGTTAATCTTAAAAGTACTCCAAGTGTTTTGATTTTCTTAATTCGAGTCATTAGAATAGTTTAATGTAAAGTATGTAAAAATTCAAGTGTAAGGGGAATGTTCATACCCCTATGATGTATTATTTTGGATGGTAGGGTAAGAGTGTATGCAAAAAAAAAAAAAAAAAAAAAAAAAAAAAAAAAAAAAAAAAAAAAAAAAATTAGAAAAAGGAAAAAGAGAAAAAACATACGGACTACCATCCCGTTTCATTCTATGTTCATTTTATGTTTTTAGTTATTTTTCATTTATTAGCTTAAGTCGAGTCTAGTCTTGGCTTAGCAACGCCATCTTGTACATGTAATTAACCAAGATTGTTAACTCGCCACCAGTAAAACTTCCTTTATCCAACAAAACCGTGTAATTCATATCCCTATACCTAACGTTACAACCCTTTAAAAGACCTCTTTGATAGTTTATCCTAGGTGCTTACGCCATGTGGTGGAGGTTTGATCCTTTCCCAAGCCTATGGTAATCTATTTTGCTATGACAGGTAGTGAGAGATATCTTCCATTTCCATAATGTTATATTACTTTATTACACCCGAGAGATGTGAGTATCTAAACACTATTTGTGAGGTGTTTGTGTATGACCTCCGTGCTTGTCTATTGGTCTTTAGTGGAACGATTATTTGTTGTAATTACTTTTATATTAGTGTTAAATGACCCCTAACTTGTCTTTTGAGTAGAATAAAAGCGCATTTGCTTGAGGACAAGCAAATCTCAAGTGTAAGGGTATATGATGAGGCGAAAAATGAACCACTTTTAGGGGGTCATTTAAGCCCGGAATTGAATTTATTTGATCAAATATTGCCCTAAATTGTTCTTTTTGTGATTTTAGGTACTTTGGGAGAGAAATCTGGAAAAGGAAGCAATTCGGACGTTTTTGGAGCATAAAAGTGAAGAAAACGCCAAAGACTTAATTTTCCAAGCTGGGAACAGTAGGTGACGGCGTCAAGAGCATTTTCCTGACGGCGTCAAGAGTAAATTTCATGACGGCCCAGTACTGAAATGAAGGCATCACAAGGAAGAGCGTCAATACTTTAGCTCATGTTTTCGCCTTGGTATGTATATATGGTCTTTAGCCATGTGATGAGGCAAAAAATGATCCGTTTTTAGGGGGTCATTTAAGCCCGAATCCGACTTTATTTGATCAAATATTGCCCTAAATCGTTCCTTTTGTGATTTTAGGTACTTGGAGAGTGAATTCTGGAAAAGAAGCCATTTCGGACGTTTTTGGAGAATAAAAGTGAAGAAAACGGCAAAGTCTCAAATTTCTATGCTGGGAACAGTGCATGAAGGCGTCAAGACTTGCTCTTGACGGCGTCAGAGTCCCAAGAATAAAATACCGTGGTTGATGACGGCGTCACATAGGCCGTCATAAGTAGATCAAGGCCGTCCGAGGAAGTATTTGGCGGTGAGCTGACGGCGTCACACCCTTGCTCTTGACGCCGTCACCCCAGTTTTCCTATATATAGTTTTCTAGTTTTTTCATTAAAAGAGAGAAGTTTTGGTAAAATCCTAAAGACGAATTTGGTGCAACTTTTACAGGTTTTTCAAGGGTTCCAAACCCTTGATACCTTGCATTGTAATTGAGATAAGTGTTCTTCTAATTCAATCAATATGTCTATGTGTTGGTTGTCTATATCTTGTTCTTGTCTCAATTCCATTATGCTAGGCTAGATCTCTTTTGTGTTTGCTTAGATCTAATGAAACCTAGATATTGATTATGTGTTGATTACTTGTTTATTCTTGTCTTGGATGAATGATTTTATATGTTAGGCTTAAGAAAACTGGCAGATCTCCAAATGGTAACATGCTTGAACGTCTTAAGAAACATGAACCGAGGCGTACTAGGTCTTTATTGGTTGTATTTAATGCATGAGCCACTGTTTATAATCCCTATAGTTGTGCTGGGTCATGGTGTAGGAGGAGATAAGAGCTCATAGAATTGGGGAGTTATGTATGCCACCCCATGAATGGTATTAAGGAATACAATCCGTCATCCATACAATTATAACAAGTAATTAACGTGTAAAAGATATCTAGGGAGTAGTGAAGTCTATGTAAACACATTTTCTCCAATTACTGCTCACAACCTTAGTAATAATTAGTTTATTTTCATTTTCAGTATTTTATTTTGATTATATCTTAGTTTTGGGTTAGTTGAATAGCAACTAATTCCGCCCACTCTTCCAAAACCCGAGATTTTACTTTGCTTTCACAAAAATATAAAAATACGAAAATAATCATCCCTCACCTTTAGAACTAGTAATTAGGTTTTCTAATCCTAGCAACACTATTCCTAAGCTGAACGATCAATCCCCCGGTACTTGTCACTATACTATACTACAACGATCAGGTACACTGCCTGGTGGGGGTTGTAAGCTTCTCGAGATCCCTCGAGAGGTAAAGCCTGTTGCGATTCCCACGCATCAAGCTTTTAAAAACTTAGATTCGAAAATATGTGATCTCAAGTCTTGTACGATATAAACAATAAATACTACACAAAGTATAATAATGATAAGTAATGAAATAAGTAAGAGATGGAAAGATCGAACCGCGAGACAAGAGATTTATAGTGGTTCGGCTACAAGGACACCTTCCTTGCCCTACTCCACTCCCCGAGCACCTAACTCGAGAGTTTTCTTCACTATATCAACAAGCTCCCTTATGGCGGAGAAAACCGTACACACCAATATACACACCAATCTACACACCGCTTTTCACACCACAACTATGTCACACCTAAGTCACACCTTCTACACAACTTCTTCAAATCTATCTATTTCACAACTAACTACTCCACACCTATCTTCTTCACACCAATCTAATACCTAGCTTATCTTCTTCACACCAAGCTACTATCTAATCACACAATCAATATCTAACACAACTATCTACAATCAAATATTCACAACAATCTTCACAAAGAATAATGTAAAAGATCTTTGATGATACACCAACAACTTGGATGTGGAGATCACAACAAGTTGTAATACTTCTTGTCTTGAGAGATAGAAGTATTCTTCTCTTGCACTTGAGAGGATGAAGGTTGGATCACTTTGAAACAAAGAATTTATATACTTATGATCAAAGGATAAAAGAATGGAGAATTGGATCTAGATCAGAAAGTTTAGTAGTGCAAAAGGTGAGGAAAAAATCCAGGTTTAAGGTGGTATTTATAGGCAACAGAATCTGACAGAGGAGCGTGGCCGGTCCCCTTAAACCTTGGCCGGCCCCCTTAAAATTAAGGGGACCGCCCTTTATAATTAAGGGGGCCGCCCAGCTGAAACGGCCAGATTCTTTGTCTTTTAGTGGGGAAAGTTTATTTGGTGAAAATCTAACTGATTTTGGTTAAAAATTTGAATTCATATATTTAGTATGAATAAAACATTTTTCTTTATTACCAAAAGTGTTTTTCAAAAATATATAATATGTTTATATAATTAAATAAACTTTGTAATTGCTTAATTAAACTTTCCTTTGATCATAAGATACACTAAACACTTTGTTTATTCATACCTTAAGTGATTTGGATGTAAAGAGAAATATTAATCACTAAATACTTGTTTATGTCATAAGTTTTAGTTCTATGAGTTTATATTTTGTGATAATCAAAACATAGAGATATTGATAACATGTTAATAATGTTTTTAGGCATTATTTATGTTAACAAAAAGGACCAAGCCGCCACTTTGTTTTAGGGTTTATATGTGTGTTTTATGACATGTGAGATTCATATATATGATAGAGGAAGAAAAAAAGAAAAGAAAACCATGTATATATTTTGGGACAAAAGAAACGTGTGAATGGAATAAGGAAACCAAATATCCTAGTTGCTATGGAGTGATCTTGTGTATCAAACTTGTGTTTATCTTGTATTTTAAGCTTATCATGAGGCGTACAAATAAAATGGGAACCAAGCTAGCCGAATCTGTACATGGTACATGTTTATGTAACTTAATTACTTTAAGTTATATATTAGTTAAGTAATTTAAGGTTTCACTTGTCATGTAACATATGGTTTAAGGATTTAGTTGTTGATTAGTCCCTTAACCTTAGGAAATTTCAAATTAGACCCAATTTTAGGATTTTAGATTTTAGGGTTTTACAAGAGCAGAACAAAACCTGGACCTATATCCTTTTTCCACCTGGCAAGACTCCAATTGGAAGCAAATGGGTCTATAAGATCAAATTTCATGCTGATGGAACCATTGAGAAATACAAAGCAAGACTAGTCGCTAAAGGTTTCAACCAAAGAGAAGGTTACACATAAACCTTCGCTCCAGTAGCAAAAATGCCAACTGTAAGGACTCTCATAGCTGTAGCGGTACATAATGGATGGGAGATTCAACAACTAGATGTCAACAATGCATTTCTCAATGGTGACTTAAATGAAGAGGTCTACATGACAATTCCACAAGGTTTCTCTCACTCTTTTCCACCTAATACAGTCTGTAAGCTCAACAAATCCTCATATGGTCTTAAACAAGCAAATAGACAATGGTTTGAAAAGTTGACAACCTTTCTTCTACAACTGGGATTCAAACAAAGTTATGTGGATACATCACTCTTCACCATCAACTATCAAAGTTCAGTTACTTCACTTTTGGTATATGTTGATGACATACTCCTCACTGGCAAGTACCCAGCTTTTCTCCAACACATCAAAGATCAGCTGAACAAGATGTTTAGCATTAAAGACTTAGGTCCTATTCACTACTATCTTGGCATTGAAGTACTGAGGAACTCAAAAGGATTAGTCACGAGTCAAAGAAAGTATGCTTTGGAATTGCTCAAACACACAGACACTATTGATCTCAAGCCTGCTAAAACAACAATGGACCCTCTCTTCAAGCTTAATGACACTGATGGAGA
Source organism: Artemisia argyi (assembly GCA_030686995.1). Classification (NCBI taxonomy): domain Eukaryota; kingdom Viridiplantae; phylum Streptophyta; class Magnoliopsida; order Asterales; family Asteraceae; genus Artemisia; species Artemisia argyi. The sequence goes on from CM060688.1 coordinate 95,810,816, forward strand.
ACTTCTTTCTGATCCAACCTTATACAGAACAATTGTGGGCAAGCTACTTTACTTAACAATTACTAGACCAGATCTAGCATTTGCAGCCCAAGCTCTCAGTCAATATTCACATTCTCCAAGAACTCCTCACTACACTGCACTTCAAAGGGTTCTTAGATACATCAAGTTATGTCCTGGACAGGGTATCTTCTTTCCTCAATCAAACAATCTTCAACTCACCACCTATTGTGACAGTGATTGGGCTAGTTGTAATTCTACAAGAAGATCTGTTTCTAGCTTTGTAATCTTCCTTGGCAACTGTCCTATTTCATGGCAATCAAAGAAACAAGGTGTGGTTTCCAGGTCATTCATAGAGGCAGAATATAGATCATTAGCTGATAGTACTGTGAGGTATCTTGGCTCAAATGTCTCCTTAATGACATAGGCATCTCTGTTCCAACTCCATCCTTGGTCATGTGTGATAATGTTTCCACCATAGCGCTTGCCAACATTCCAGTTCCACATGCCAGGACAAAGCATATTGAAATTGATTGTCACTTTGTTAGGGACAAGATCAAAAATGGCCAAATCAAACCAATCTTCATACCCTCACAAGCTCATATAAATGATATCCTAACCAAAGTTCTTAACAGATTTCTACATTATTCTTGTCTATCCAAGTTGAACATTTGTGATCCTTACACAATTCCAACTTGGGGGGGGGGGGGGGGATAAAGAAGCTACTACTTCAGTCAAAGTCAACAACTCAAGCCAATGTATCAAAAGCTTTTAATGTGAGAAGACACAGCCCCAACAAGATTCAAGTGACACAGAGAAAGAGCTTGATATCATGTGTTCAAAGTCAACAAGATTCAAGTGATACAGATAAAGAAGCTAGTACTTCTAATATAGAACAGTCAAAGTCAACAACTCAAGCCAATGTATCAAAAGCTCTTAATGTGAGAAGACACAGCCCCAACAAGATTCAAGTGATACAGAGAAAGAGCTTGATATCATGTTGTTCAATGTAACAGTGTAATTGAGTAGTTAGATTCTAGTTTTATATAACAAGTTAGTTAGTTGACTTCTTAGTTTGACTTCTGTATGTATATAAACACTCTGTATTATTCATTTCATTCTAATGTAAATTCATTCACTTTTATCATCTCATTTATTTCTCAATACTAGCAAATGTATTTTCTTGGCAAATGGTAGAGTAGCGAGCAAATATATTTGTTTGCTGTGTTGATTTTGGTTATGTGAAAAAAAGTATTAATTTTGGTTATTGGGTTTGGTAAAAGTAGATTTCGGTAATTGATTTTTGAATCACCGCATCAAGAAGAAAACAAGAACTCTTAACATATACTACGTATGTAGTTGAAATAGCAAGTACAAAAATACATACACGCTAAAGCTCCAATAATGTAATATTTGTTCTTAGATATCAATCGCTACTTCAAAGTGCGATAAACACCCTTTATTTTATTTTATTTATTTATTTACTCCCTCCGTCTCATATTAAATGTTCATGTTTGACTTTTTAAAGTCTTTCTTTATCAACTTTGTGTTTAAATATTTTTGATTGTGTTATATGGTATTTGATAAAAATTATACGCAATAAAAATACATTTAAAACTTAATCCATTTATATATTTTGTATCAAGTATTATGTTACATAAACACAAATATTTAAGGTTAAAGTTGAGAAAAATACTTTGAAAAGTCAAACATGACATTTAATATGAGACGGAAGGAGTATTTTTTATATTGGAAAAATATCCGTTTAACAGCTAAATGGCCGATTTCGTTTGAAAAACTATTTTGACCGGTATGGTTCGGGGAAATGTCAAAACCAAGATTATTAATTTGGCAGACTGTAGCTCAAATAGACCGATGCAGATCTCTAGTCCATATAATTCGTTACGGTTTTCCCAGTTCCCTTAACTAATGAGTATAGCATCACAAGATTCAAAGAAACTACAGAGTAAATAATTGGTTAAAGGGTAAAACCTTTATTCTACTAAATAACAGTGGTGACGATTACGCTTTCGCAAAGTATGTATATATGTCGAGTGAACAAATACTTTGGTGCCGAGTGAGTAGCATGGAAGTATAGTGCAACTTAACATCTAGATATTTATTAATTGGATACATGCATAAACACTATCGAATGCATTGCGTGAATGCGTGATACTGCAGCAATACAAGAGTGGTATTTATTTTGAACCCTAACACGAAACTACACCACTAGATACAATACATGAAGCCCTTAAGATTGATGTTGCTAGGGACTAGCATCATTTCACCAATGAACAACAAGGGCCTCTGGTAGCCGGCCATTAAATATCATTTACAAAAGATGCCTCCAACATTGGCAATGCACCTTTAGTCTCATCGGCATAAAATGGGGAGAAGGCTTCATATGCCGCTGCTCCTTCAACAAGGCTAATGCCCTCAGTAGGGTGGAATGCATCCCAAAACACATAGTTTTGCCTAGAATCGCATGGCACTTGGTTTGGTGCACATTGCCCTGCTCCAATTGTGGTAGAGACGACGCAACATGGTTTGTCGGTAACATTAAAATCTGGATGTACGCATATAAGTTAGATAAAAAATGAAGTGAAACACAAATTAAGCCATAAATTCTTTAAATGAACTACATGACGAATAACAAATTAGAACCAAACCATTCACATCTATAAAATGGCCAAAGGACTTTTTAGTTCAAGAAAGATTAACAGTCTACCGCTAACAAAGTAACAAACCATTCATATCTAGAAAAGCTCTTTCGGTTCATTTTCTAATGGCATATAATTAAGTCTATTTAAATGGTTACTGAAAGCAAAATATTCAAAAAGTGGAGACCAATATATAGTGGGGAAAAAACAGATCAAGTAGTCCATTAATACAATAGTTTAGGTAATGAGTTTGATATCGTTTAAGAAATCTAGATCCCAATGTGTGTTTTAGGCTAAAAAAAGGTTGGTAAAGCAATTGACTTACCTGTAGAATAGCCCAAAGAAGGTTCAAGATAAACGAACTTTGCGCCAGTGAGGTTACTCTCGAGTTCTGCAAGAGCAGCAACAAGCTTGGCGTTGAATTGTACGACCGCACCATTTATGGCATCCACACATACATCTGTATCATACCTAGTCATCATCTCTGGTGCACAACCTGAATATGAAGATCCAGATATGCCAAACTTTCTTGCCCCAAACTTATACAGTATCTACAAATATGAACCATAAAACGTTACGTTATTAGTGAAAATATAAAAAATCTATGAAATTAGCCAATTGATAAATGGAGGACTTACTGATAGCTGTTTTGAATATTGTTGGACAAGGAGTTCTGCATACTCTTCGGGTGTGTATAAGCTGCTTGTTTGATAGTGTTGTGGAGAAAAGTAGTTGTTAATGAAATCGTTATTTCCCATTGCAACGGTGTATATGCATTTGTTGAGGTGTTTTCGTACTTTTTTTAAATTCCCGTTTCCGATTAAATCGGCTAGTTGCAAAATTGTGGTGGCGTGATGTGCTATTTGCTGATTCAAACTTATCCTACCACCCTGCAGTTATCATACTGATTAATTCAATAAAGACGTACATCCATGCAAACGTTAGTTTGAGGAAATTGTATAAGATTTATGCATGCAATTGCTACTGTATGAATACATGCCTAAGGCAAAATATATATAGAGAAAAATCACCATGTGTTGGCCAGTTTCATCGCGAATTCCAGCAGCACCTGATGCATAATTTACCCCTAGAATGGCTTCTTTCGGGCTTGCAGTTGCATAAGGTGGAATGGACTTTTCGAAGCCTAGTAATTGAGCTGAAAAGAAAGGAAAAACAAAACTTGTTCATTTTACTTGTGAACTAATAATATTTTGCTTATAAATTTACCGGGTGTAATAAACACCTTTACCCAAAAAATAATATTCTGCTTACACTATAATACTACATGTTATTATCTAAACGTATATATATGGCTTAAAGAAGGTTGTCATGTAGTCGATTTAAGTTTTAAATGACCATAAAGTTGGGATTGTTGATTCAAATTGGGAATCCTGCGCACACAACATGTTTTAGAAAATAATAGAGATAGATAACGTTGGTAATATTTTGATCGTTAAGAAATGATATCGGATAAGAAAGAGACCAATAACGTCTGCTATGTTTCGACCATTGGAAAACCGTCCTGTTGGCCCATCCGGAAAATCAATCCCATAGGGTGGGTAATTGGCTCTTGCCTCTGTAACGAGGTTGTTGTTGTTACCATTATCATATAACGAGTCACCAAATATGAAGTAACAAGGGACTTGAGGAGCACAACTGATGAATGAAGACAATGTTGCTATGAAAAACACAAAAATATAAGTGACACTAGAAAAACCCATATTTCTCCTCTTTGGTAAAGAGATTGAGCTATATAAGAAATATCCTTAGAAGAGGTACTTATAGACAAGATCTGGATTGGTGTGACCTTATGGACAAAATACAAGTGCTATCTCCACCCAATGACCGGTACCCATCAATATATATAATTGCATACTCATGTGATGATGTTTTGTTTTGTAGTAGGCGTACTGTGCCTCTTGGTCCTTTTGATTCCATGGCACCTTATAACAACCATGGAAATCGTATCCAAAATCTTGCTCAGATGGTCACATCTTGGATAATAATGATCTATATTTCAGCTACACATGGTTAATGTGCCAATTCTGTGAAGATTTTAATAATTTTTTTTTCACCCTCTGCAATTATTTGTAATCTGTCTTATCATTGCAATTAAAAGTATCCACTTCAACGATCCTATACAACATTGTTTAAGGCTTACCGACATGTAATAATCCTTCTGAAACTTAATATTTAGCATAAAGCAAGTAACTATCACAAAGAAAGATTTGGAAAGGTTTTGAAGAACCTTGAATGGTTTATAAACTTAAATGCCAAAAACCGGACATGTATGAAGTCATCATAAAACTATTATTGTGTAACCGGACACTTTCTAAAACTAAGGCGTCGGTCTATAATTGCAAATGTTTTGAAAACCGGGTTTGAAATCGACCCGATCGAGTCACAGGACACCGGGTCAACCGGTTCGACCGCCGTGTCAACCCGGTTTTCAATTTATTATTTTTTTGTTTTTTCGACTGGGTCAACTGGTTCGACCGCTGGGTCAACCCGGGTTTTTATTAAAAAATTTTGAAAATACAAAACCTGGCCGGGTTTCAAGAACCGGGTTGACCCGGGTCACTTAAAACCCAGTGGGTCTAACCGGTTCACCCGGTTTTAGAAACCGGGTTTTTTTACCCTTTTTTTTTTGCCGGAACCGGTCGAACCGGTTAACCCGACCGGGTCGACCCGGGTTTCAAAACACTAATTGCAATACATCTTTGTCGACATGTCACTTTTTCCAAAATTAACAGAGGGTGAAACATATTCAAATACTAACAGGCCAACCTGCAAGATATTAGCTCAACATCTTCTACCTTACAGATTATTTTTGAGTAAATTGCAAAAATAGTCTCTGTGATTTGGTCCAATTGCAGGTTCAGTCTCTTTTCGAAAGTGCACTCATCGTCCCTGTGAGGAACTTACAAGTGCACATTTAGTTCCTAGCTAAATTTAAATTACTAAACTACCCTCTTCGTCTTCCCTTTCACTTTGGTTCTTGTGAGGATAATTTAGTCATTTAATTTTGATCAGGGACCAAGAGTGCACTTGTAAGTTCCCTACAAGGATGACGAGTGCACTTTCGAAAGAATGTAACAAGATCCTAAACGAATTCGGGTGGTCATGGAAGCTCAAAATAGATGTTAGACATGGTATAATATATGTAGAGAGAGAAAGGGAAGATGCGTGTTTTATTAGGAGAGAAAAGAAGAACAAAACACCCACTAAATGAGAGCTTCACCCTCCAGTTGTGACTAGGAGGGTATTTATAGTTACAAATACGTCTAACTATACTATAACAATTAACCTAGTCCCTGCGTATAAGAATTCCTGCAAATGGCTTCACTTTTATGGCTAACAATCTCTTCCCAAGTGATATCATATGGGAATTGCTTACAACGTTCCTGTTAGCTTTGCTAATTTTGTAAAGTTGGTGTCTGCCCCGTGAATTGGACTAAATATGTAAATAGTTGTGCCCGCAGGGAATAATATTGTACACTAGGCATAGTGATGTTAGATAGAGCCTATATGCACCCCTCATGACTCTCCCTGAGGGGTGTGGGAAAGAATTATATAGTTCATTACTTTAATCTAAAAAACCTACATATTTTTTTTTACCTTTCTCTCTCTAAATTTTACTACTTCCCCCGTCTCAAAATTATTGTCAGGAGACAAGAATCACATAGTTTAATAAAAGTAGGGCCAGATTAATTTTCAACCACTCAAATAGAATATTCTAACACTAAACTCTTTAGTTTTTACTAAAAAAAAACAGGACAATTATTTTGAGACATCAATAAAAAGAAATATGGACAATAAATATGAGACGGGGGAGTATATTTAATCATGATCATTAACTTAGACCATCAATCTTGATGCTTACAGTTCCTTAAAAAATGTCCGTGTGGTATCTTGATTTTTCACCCTAGCCACTCCCAAACCTTTTTTTATTTTCCAAATCATGCCAATGTTAGTCTACTGTTTTGTATTTGACGATTGTTTGTGTTCGTTTATGCTTTGTGATGGGCTTGATATGTGATCTTGTGCGTTTGTAGTTAATGAATTGTGTTCTGGTTTCTTTTAGGTTTCTGATGATCATTTGTCAAGTTGTAAATTTGTTTGTTCTTACCTAGGCGCTTAAGAAGCATAATGACAATACTATGGATTCGGTACATCGTATTGAATAACATTTTCGTACTATTATAAGCCTACTTAGTGTCATACCAAATGAAGAGAGTGTGGTGGAAAAGGCAATGAGTTTGATGTTATTATATGTGACGATAAACAACCACAACGTGATGAGATGAATAATTCCAGAGTCACTGGGCGTAACATGGATGCTAATACAAATAATATCTTAAAATGTTATTTCTATTTTTCGACACCTCTACGTTTTGATGATAACAAAATATAAAAACACGTTACGTTAAAATTAATGTAATCAAGTTGTTAGTCGAAATATCCCGTTTCTATGTAAATCACTCTAGGTAAGAACAAACAAATTTATAACTTAACAAATGATCATCAGAAACCTAAAAGAAACCAAAACAAATTTACAACAAACAAATAAAAACATGTGTTTGTTTATGTTTTCTGATGAGCTTCATAGGTGATCATGTGTATGTCTCTTATTTTTGGAAAATGCACTCGAATTGACAGCATACCAAATGTCGGTTTCATTGGTCATTATTTCAAATTCGTTACATATAATGAGCTTCCAACAAGAACCGATGGTTAAATTTCAATACTCACAGGTATGTTAAACTACTTGCCTATACTTTATACACAACACATATCAAAATGCTCACATATTATGTTAACAGACTACATCGACCGCATTCAAAGGGTCAGCGAACTAATGGTATCAGGTGATGCTATAAGAAAACGCACAGTAAGGAAAACTATTGACATTCAAATCATAGAGTAAGTTAAAATATATACCTTATAACTTTAACCTAGAATCAACACCCTGATAAATCTAGCCTTTTCGAAGCGGTAACACCATATGGTTTACTATGTGAAAAGAAATGGTCATGGAATTCGACTCCAGGCATATGAAGTAAAGGAAACGCCAGTTGTTATAGCCATCAGTTCATGTTGAGTCATGAAATAAGACGACAATAGTTATAATGTTTGAAATCTGCATAATACACATACAGAATTATCAAAATATCTTAAATATTCCAATGTTGGCAGGGCTACAGATTTCAGGAATGCCGACGGCTCATTATTACTTAAACCCAAACATTCCAGAAGTCTATTAAATACTAAATGCGTGTTAACAATTCTTTGGCCTAAATATGTTAGCCATGACAATGTATCTACATAAATGAACAATAACCAATTATGCAAGTACAAAGAAGCTCCCGATACAACACCGGTTTTGAATATCCGACACCAACGGTATGACGACCCCAAACTAGAAAAAACAAAAAAACCAATACCCATTGTGCATGTTACTGGAAATAAACCCGCAAAACTATCCGGTGTGAAACATATTCTTCATCATCGCTATCCGAACTAGATTCTTTATCATCACTTGATTCAACTCTAGCTTTCAAGGCAATAGACTTGACTTTTTTTTCTTGCCTTTAACTATCTCCGAATCTTTTTCCATTACCATTTCATGAACTTTGAGATTTCCAATTAGCTCGTCAAGTGACATGCATGAAAGATATTTAGATTCTTTAATTGCCATCACTTTGGCTCTCCACTTCGAATGGAGTGCTCTAAGAAATTTCCTGACAAAATTCTTGCTACAAAAAGATTCATCAAGTGCTTTAAGCGAAGTAATAATAGTGTTAAACATAGCAAATTCACTATCAATAATTTCATCTTTGGGAATAGAAAATTATTTGTATTGTTGAACAAGTAGGGTTGGATCAGTTGGAAAACCCCTTGCCTCTTAACCTAGAGGTCAAGGGTTCGATCCTCACTCCCTACAAAAGGCCGGAGGTCCTTTTCTACCTTAGGTAGAACCGGAAGCAGCCTCTCTACCTTAGGTAGGGGTATGGTTGTCTACGTCTCAACCTCCCCCATACACCGTGGAAGACGGTATTGGGACCCATAACCCATGGAAGACGGTATTGGGAGTTACTTTACTTTACTTTTTGTCAAATTTCTTTAACGGTTTTACACATAAAGACTCTTTCATATTCTTTCTTTGGTAAAGCATCATTTTAGCTTCATTATTTTTACCAATCAATTTTTTTTGATCCTCACTATGTTTCATAGGTGCACTATCCTCATACCGACCACTTCCAAGATCTTTAAAAGTGGCTTTGTGATCACCTTCAATAATAATATACCAAAGATCCATGTCTTTTGATTTCACGTAAGTTTAAAAGCGGTTTTTCCAATATATAAAACCATTTGGTTCAAAAAGTGGTGGTCTTTGCATAGATTGCCTTTCTTTGAAATTTTCAAAATCCATGGATCATTCCAAGTTTTAAAAAATAATATATTTTTAAAAACTTGAGTAACGTTGCTCTTGATGCCAATTGTGGAAAACTAGAAGGGGGGGTTGAATAGTTTACCGGTTTTTAATTTAATTATCTTTGAAAACTTTACGTGTAATCGACAATTGAAACAAATAGAAAAATAAGTAATATGCAAGATAAAGTAAGAATCGATCAAACCACAACACGGATGTTTATAGTGGTTCGGGTACAAGGAGTCTTTTTCCTTACCCTACTCCATTCCCCGAGTATCCAACTCGAGAGTTTCCTTCATTAGTCAACAAGCTCCTTTCACTGGCGGAGAAAACCTTACATGTCGCTTACATAAGATTACTGACACAAAGCTAGATGTCGAGTTCTTTTATAAGGGTACAACCACTCTCGTCACTCTATGTATTTTAAGGACTAAAATACTAACCGATCACTACTGAATAGATCAAATAAAGTATAAACTATGCAAGTTATTACAATGCTAAGTTAACAAGTCTTGCAACGTTGTGTTGAAACTTTTAAACTTTCGGATGAAACTTGTGATCATCTTGCTACAAAAGAATCTCAAAAAAATGAAATGCTACAGAGTTAGATGAATGAAATGTGAATGTATATGCAATATATGATTGTAAGTGATGAATGATTTCTTGGATGTGGCTTGCTATTTATAGGAGAAAAACTCAGCAGAGCCACGGATCCGGCGAAACCCTTTTGAGGGTTCCGTTCGTGTATCCCAAGGGTTACGTCAGTGTCTGACAGAAAATCCTACAAGAAATATTTTCAAATCTAACTCAAATCTAACCAAAATATTCTCAATATCTTCCAAAGTCAACTATAAGATTGTACATTGTAAATCTACACAAAATATATGTCATTTTATATCATACAAAGATATTTGGAAGGATTTTGGTGATGCAATGCATGATGCAAATGTATATTTCTATTTTAAGAATATTATGAAAATAAAAGTAAACTTGTAAAATGTTTATGTAGCTACTTAGAATATATATATATATATATATATATATATATATATATATATATATATATATGAAATGTTCAGTAAGTAATTAAGTTACTAAAAAAGTTTGATGGCTTATAACATAATAAGACTCATTATTTAGTAAAACTTACTAAAAATGTTTTGACACTTAATGAGTTACTAACATTATGAAATTAACGTATGAAATATGTAGCAAATGTAAAGTCAACTTTGAAATAAAGTTTATGTATGAAAGACTTATGCTATATTTATGTTTTGCTAAAAATAAAGTTTACACTTTGTCGTTAACAAAATTTAGCAAAGATCGTAAAATATAAATAACATTTTTAGGCGATATTTGTATTAACATGTTCAATTCATCGAGGGGCCCAATAGTATCTAACTCCATAACATGTGGAGGAACAAATCCTATTTTGGCTGCACGTGTCATTCATGTGTTTCATATCACTTCTGAAGATGATTTTTATAACTACCTTATTCAGGACAACATTTAACCATATCAAGGAATGAAATTCCACGCATGCAAGACCAACTTGCATCTCAAGTCTAAGAATAAGAGTCATAACCAATTGCGAGATTCACTATTGACGCCGATCCATGCAGTGAATATCGTAGGTTGGGTCAGTCTAATGTTCATCACAATGAACAACATATGAGTTTGGTAGAATCGTCAATTAATATTTATATTCAATAAATATCACCAACACACTCACATTTGCCTTAATTCGATGATACTCCCGTATCGTCAACTGACAATGGACAATTTGAATAAATAAATTATTCATGGATTAAACATGCAAATATAGAATACAGATGATATGAATGAAAACGATCGCAACCAGTACTTCAATTCATTACAAAATATAAACTTATTAACATTCCAATTATTCAAATACATATTTACATGAGACTATTAGTGGGCCGAAGCCCAATGTTCCTTGCATGCTGAACATGTTTGGTACAAGACACTGGTTTTGTTAAAGGATCAGCTAAGTTGTCATCTGTGTGAACTTTGAGAAGACGAATATCACCACTTTCAATAACTTCATGAATGTAGTGAACCTTTCGACAAAAATGTTTGGCACCCTTTTGAACTCCTGGTTCATTGGCTATGATAATGGCACATGTATTGTCACAGTACATATACATAGGTTGTTCAGTGCTGGGGACAACGCCAAGCACATAAATGAATTTATTTATTCAAATCGCCTACATAGCAGCTTTTGAAGCAGCTATGTATTCAACTTCTGTAGAGGACATCACAATTGTGCTTTGCTTAGCACTCTTCCAGTCAACAGCGCCTCCGTTCATGACGAAAATGGTATCCTGTCTTGGATTTGGTGTCATCACGATCTGTCTCCTAATCGGCATAAGTGTAACAAGTAACACTGAGGTCACTGTTGACATCACCACCATAAACAAGAAACATATCTATAGTATTTCGTAGATACTTCAATATGTTCTTAACAACAGTCCAGTGAAATTCTCATCGATTATGTTGAAATCTACTCGTTAGGTTCTGAGAGAACGCTACATCAGGTCTAGTGCACCTAACCGCATACATGATGGATCCCATAGCCGAAGCATAAAGGATTCCCTTCATCCTCTTCACCTCGGCGGGTGTAGATGTTCCTTGAGTCTTACTCAATTTCGTATTTGGTTGCATTGGAAGATTTCTACGTTTGGAATCTTGCATCCTAAATCACTTCAGGATTTTGTCAATGTATGCACTTTGACGCAAGCCGATTAACCGTTTTGATCTATCTCGGTAGATCTTGACTCCAAGTATGTACGCAGCCTCTCCTAAGTCTTTCATGGCAAAGCAATTTCCAAGCCAGGATTTTACATCTTGTAGCATTGGAATGTTTTTTCCCATGAGTAATATGTCATCGACATATAAGACTAGGAACACGACAATACTTCCACTAGTTTTCATATATACACATGGCTCTATCTAGATTTTGAGTGAAACCAATCTTTTTAATTTCCTCATCAAATCTCTTGTTCCGGCTTCTAGATGCTTGCTTTAATCCATAAATGGATCTTTGAAGCTTGCATACTTTACTGGGATGTTTAGGATTGACGAAGCCCTTGGGTTGCACCATATAAACGTCTTCGTTCAGGTGGTCGTTCAAGAAAGCTGACTTGACATCCATTTGCCAAATCTCATAGTCATAGTACACTGCTATGGCTATAGGAATCCTAATTGCTTTAATGTTTGCAACAGGCGAGAAGGTTTTTTCATAGTCAATCCCATACGTTTAAGTAAAACCCTTTGCTACTAGACGAGCTTTATAGGTATGTACATTTCCATTCATGCCGGTCTTCTTCTTGAAGAGCCATTTACTCTAACGGTTTTAGCATTAGGAGATAGGTCAACCTCGACCCAGACATCATTGTCTTTCATGGATTGCATCTCCTCATTCATAGCTTCGATCCATTTACCCCGTTCAGGACTCAATAATGCATCTCGATAGTTAGTAGGTTCACCATGATCCCCTAACTCACGTTCCTCAGCATCGACATAGAAACCATATCACTCAGGTGCTTGAGGTATCCTTGTAGATCTACGAATGGGAGCAACATCTTGATGAGGTTCAACATTTTCATGCTCAGTCTCATTTTGATGTTCACTAGTGTCACCAGAAGGTTGTGAATCTTCCCCTTGAATTTCATCAAGGTCTACTTTGCTCCCACTTGCTTCTTGTGAAATGAGACTATTGTCAAGAAACTTAGCATGCCGAGCAACAAAAATTTTATTCTCGGGGTGGGTAGTAGAAATAGTAACCCATCGTTTCCTTTGGGTATCCTACAAAGATACATTTGATAGATCTGGGCTCAAGTTTGTTAGGTGTGTCTCGCTTCACGAGAGCCTCACAACCCCAGACTTTCACATAAGACAGATTAGGGACTTTGCCATGCCATATTTCATATGGTGTCTTATCAACCTTCTTGGTTGGAACCATGTTGAGAATGCGTGCAACAGACTCTAGAGCATAACCCCAAAAGGACATTGGCAACTTTTTTAAACTCATAATAGATCGAACCATGTCTAGCAAAGTTTGATTTTTCCTTTCAGATACACCATTGTGTTGTGGTGTGTTTGGAGGAGTGAATTATGAGACAATCCCACACCTTTTTAGATGATCTAAAAACTCTTGACTCATGTATTCGCTTCCTCGATCAGATCGAAGAGCCTTGATGGTCTTGCCGAGTTGATTTTCTACTTCACTTTGAAATACTTTGAACATTTCAAAGACTTCATGTTTATGCTTAATCAAGTAAACATAACCATATCTACTGAAATCATCAGTGAAAGTAACGAAGTAGTTAACTCCTTCCCTGGAAATTGTTCTAAATGGGCCACATACGTCAGTATGTATGAGTCCAAGTAGATCTTTAGCTCTTTCTCCAACATGGGAAAAAGGCTTTCGTGCCATCTTACAAAATATGCAAGAAATACATTTATCAAACGACTCATGGTCAGTTGACTCTCAAAGCCCATCTTGTTGCAGCTTCGTAATTCGTTTCTTGTTTATATGGCAAAGACGGCAATGCCATAGAAAAGTGGAATCCAAGTTTCATTTGGATTTCTTGTTGCTAACATTATATATAGAACCATTTTTTGAAATAGGATCACGCATGTCAATTTCAAAAATACCATAGCATTAAAATAAAAAACATTATTCTTAGAAACCGAAATGCCAAAATCCGTAAAAGTATGAATGTAACCATCATCTTTTAAATGCGAAAGTGAAACAACACCTCTAGTAATAGTAGGTGCAAAATGACAATTATTCAAAACAATAACTAGTCCATTAGGGAGGATGATATCAAAGCTCCCTATTGCTTCGACAGCTACACGATTGCCAATACCAATGTACATATTCAAAGCTCCTTGCTTCAACTTTCGGCTTTCCCTAAGACCCTGCATATTATTACAAATGTGAGTACCACAACCTATATCATATACCCAGGATTTGTTAGGAAAAGTATAGAGTTCTATATTGAAGATTGTTGATGTGCTAGCAACGCTAGCTTTGTTTTTCTTCAACTATCTAGGTAGATGGGACAGTTCCGTCTCCAGTGCCCTACCACTCCACAGTGGTGGCAGCTGGTGTCCTTGGCCGGGTGCTCCTTTTTAGCAGGTGGGGTAACTTTTGGTTTGGGGGCGTAACCAAACTTACCCTTGCCATTCCCATGTCCCTTGCCAGGTGCCAGCAGTTTCCCTTTGTTCTTTTTCTGGATTATGCCTGACTCCTCCCGAACTAACCAGTCAACCGGGTGCAGTCAATAGGTCAACCCAGGAGAAAGTGCAAGATAACCGGTGAAGAATAGGGTTTCCCCGGGTCGTTATGTCCCAGCGAGGCGTGCAAAGGTATATTAAACGAATTTGTGATCGGGTGAATTTGAATGGAAAAGGGGTTGTGTGAAATAGTGAATTTATACTAGAAAACAATAAATAAAGCATGTAAAAAAAATAACATTAAGCTAAATAACATAAAACGCAATCTAAACTTTAAACGGGCCTAAAACTAAATGGTTAAAGCAAAGATAATAATAACACTAGTAATAAGTAAATAATGTAAAGTTAACGATAGAATATCACAACTAAAAATACCGACTATTTTTATTTTTAGATAAAACTAACTAACGCAACCTAATAGTGAGCTAAGGGAAAGGCAAGGCTAATATTAAACTAGGAAAATTTCTAACGAATTCAATCTAAAAATTAATAACCAACTTTCAAATTTACCACACAATCTAACCACGGATTTCTAAACTACATAAAATAAAAATATTCTAACATGACAAAAACATAAACAATAGCAACAACAATAAGTAAGCTAGACATAATAACGATATAAACATACTAAAAATAAAGAGATGAAAGTATTAGTGATAACCGAAAGTGACGAAAAATATAAAGATGACGAAATGAGACCCATTCAATCATAAGCTTCAAACCATCATTCATAAGCTCCATCATTACCCCAGCTTACCACTTTATCACTTCTTAGTCACTACTAAATACCTTGACTACAACTAGCTAGTTACTTTAAAATATTTATAATAATGATAAAACTTGTAATAAAAGATTTGAAATGAACAAAAGAAAGAGACATATTTGACTGCAAAGTTAGAAAAATGAAAATAATGACAAAAATTTTTCAAATTTATCCACTACTATATAGCTCAAAATAGAACATAAATAATAAATAATCACATTAGAATTAACTCTTAGTTAATTTGGTTGAAGCAGATTCGCAGAAAATAATAAAACCATAGACTAAAAGATTTATCATTACATAACTATTTGTGTATACAACTAATACGGAGTAACAAGAATCAATGACCATAAGTAAAAATAAAAAGTTTTGATGGCTGACACACACATAACTGTGTGGCGTCCTCTCATTCAGAAAATAAATTCGAAAACAAAAATGATAGAAGCATTAAATGAAGCTTAGACTATGCTAGTTGTTACTGAAATCAATACAAAGAAAACAATAATGAAATGACAAATAATTTTTAAGTAGCAGCTGGGAGTGTGAGTGAACCGACTCCAATGGGTGTCGGCTGCTGAGAACTGCTCCCTTTTTTTGGTGCAACAATACAAGTTAATACCCTATTTTGCTGGGCCTGGTTTGTTACTTTTATTGGGCTGAGCTTGGGCATTAAATTTGTTGGGCGTTGGACTAGTGTTGGCACTTGGCAGCTTACTACTTGAGCCATAGCTGAGAAATAACATGCAAAAAGAAAGAATAGCCTTGGCACGAATTGAAGTCTTGACCACTCGAACAAAGACTGTATAGCGTAACCACTCGAACAT
This sequence comes from Artemisia argyi, assembly GCA_030686995.1. NCBI lineage: Eukaryota > Viridiplantae > Streptophyta > Magnoliopsida > Asterales > Asteraceae > Artemisia > Artemisia argyi. The sequence goes on from CM060688.1 coordinate 95,826,758, forward strand.
ATGAATACGAATAAATTGTATCTATTTTCTGGGCTAGGCCAAATTTTAATAATAAACTTGAAATTAATCTTCGTTCGGGCTTCGTTTAGTCTATCAAAATTCCGTCTTTTGCCATATAAATTACCAACGGACTCATAATCTCATGCTCTTTCCAATGCTATATCCGGGGTTGACTTTGACTTTGACTTCTTGAATTTTTTTTTCTTCAATAAATTTTCCAAATTGTGTCGAGTCGATCCGGTAATACTCCATTTTGCTCCTTATTCCCATCCATGCTTCGTTTTGCTCACATTTGCCTTGTTTTCAATCAATTTGTACCTGAAATACACAAAAACACTTTCCAAGGATATTTGTAACGTTATATGGTCATTTTGGGTGTTTTCAGTCGTTTTTATAGTCTAAATGGGTACAAAAATGATGAGTATTTGCAAACTCATCAATCCCCCACACTAAACTATTGCTAGTCCCTAGCAATCCAATCATATGAAGTAATGAAAGGTCAAAAGAATATTAAGTATACCCCATTTTGACTTTTTATTCAATGCAAGACTTTTAAACTGGAACATAAGTAAACAAAATGCTTGATTTTTCAAAAGCGGTATTATGGAACGGGATTCACACAAACTGGGTGTCTCCAGGGAATAATAATCGTCATCCTCTTTTTTATACTTCCAACTAAGTTCAAAAACCCTTGCGCAAATATTTTCGTAAAAATGCTAACACTACTTATATTAATAATCTGTGTAAGTCGAGACTTAACTTTTTACTCCCACAATTTATAAAGTTTAGGTGTGTGTGCTTATTTTCAAAAGTTTGACAACCAAAAATCGGAGCTCATTATGGTTGTCATTTATTTAAGCCCAATCCTAACTCACCGGGAACCTCAGAAATTTAAGAGTCAAAAAGAGCCTTTTCCATGTAGCGGCTTTCTTCTCGGCACATCCCAACCAGTTGGTTTAGGTGACCAGGCTTTTGACACCTCACAGAGAATAGTACCGAAATTGGCGGGGTTTCGATTCAAAGATTTTTGATATCCCCGACACATTAAAATCAAAACTTAAATAGATAACAACAAACGATTATTTAGAGATTAAAGATTCAAAGGTGAGATCACTCCATGTTGCGACTTTCTTCTTAGCTTGTCCTTTTAGCCGGAGGCTAGGTTTTTACACCCTCGAGAATAGTATCGGAGCTTTCGGGGTCTTTGACTTCGACAATCTCTAAATTCCCGCTTAGTCGTTACACAAAATCAACGAATACTAGCTCAACTTTCTATTTAAATTTGAGAACAAGCAACTTTTATTTATTTATTCTAATTCTATTCAACACATTTTTTTTCATTTTCTCATTTTTCAATTTTTTTTCTTTTCTTTTCATTCTTTTTTTTTCTTTTTCTTTTTTTTTTTCTTTTTTTTTTCATCATCATTTTTTTTCTTTTTCTCTTTTTTTTTTCTTTTCACTTTTCATATCATACTCAAAATTTTGCATCATTCAGCAATTTTACATTACTTCACTTTGCAATCTTATTCATTTTTAAGGAAGTTGCTTGTTCCAAAATTTAAATACAAATTTGAACTAGTACTCTATATTAACCTTGCATAAAAATTTGTTTACATAACGAAAACTTTTAATGGTCAAAAGTTTGAAAACAGCACGTATTTAGATCCAATTAGGAGCTACTGGGAGAAAAAGCCACAGATTACTTATATAAGCTCTAAAGAGAACCAACTACTCTACGCTTAGCATTTTCATTTGCACAATTCGTTAAGAATTTAGTCTAAAAAGTTAAGGAAGCAGCCAGATCAACACTCTGGCAAAGTCAGGATTCCCCTTGTTCTAACCTAATCAAGACTAAACAACTTCTTTTATTATATTTTTGTGTGCAAAGCACTTTTCTTTTTATCGAAAAAAATTTAAAATTTTGCCAAAAACGGGGGTACTAGGGCACTAACAGGTACAATATATGTGACAAATTCGACAGAATTCCCCCCCCCCCCCCCCCCCCCCCCACACTTAGAATTGAATATTGTCCTCAATATTCAAAGTCCCGGCTATTATGCCGACTCTTTGAACGGAAAAAGGCAATACTAATGTCTAAGTGTGAAACGGAAATCTGTTTTTCACAAAAAGGATTAAAAAGATATCCTTGAAATAAACGTTAGCAAAAGGATAGGATATTGACCGGCTGGATTGAAAACAGGCGCGTCAATCATCACGATCCAAAGGGTACCTGCAAACATGAGCAAACAAAACATGGCAAACAACAGCAGAAGAAACTCCCCCACACTTAGTGTTAGAAATAAGAAAGAAGATAGATAGCATGGGTGAAAACCCATGTAATGCTAATGTTTTTGTTTACCGAGTCACTAGCTTGACTCGACCCCGAATTCATTGGTTCATGGGGAAGCAACATGTGGAAGTGACAATCTCCATCGGACTTTCATTCAAGATGTTTGGACAAACATTTGAAGCACGTAAAAGTTCCACACCGATGAGATAAGTACCCCGGCTTTAAATAGTATAAACTATAAGCGGTGATGCCGGGGTCAAAGATAATGTCTTCATTCCCGAAGGAGTGAAGAACAGGAGAAGTCACCCGGTAGGTGAAGAATGGAAGGAAAATCTTGATAACAATCAAGATTGACTCATCATCAGTAGAAAGAGAATTCATAATTGGTATATCATGAATCTCATCATTGAAGCTCATATGATCTAGACATATGGGTGGGAGGGTTGGGATTTTGATATCAATCAAATTCTCAAGGTTGAGAATATTTCCTTCCGGAACACAAAGATCATCTTTGTCTAGATCAAAGTAAAAGTTATCATACTCCGGTGGAGATATGATATGAGTGAGTTCACCGGAGAACTCCTCAAAGGTGAATGAATCATATTCGGGGAGAGAAATTTGAGAATGAAAAGTGGTACTTCCACTAATCTTCTCTCCCATATGATCAAAGGTAAAGGCTTCAAACTCCGGAATATGATCATCGGAGAAAATGTCACTATCCTTAATCGGGATAGGAGATGAAATAGGTTTCATATTGAAAGCCTCGATTTTAGAAATGAGGAGATCGACATTCAATAATGTTGCACGAAGTGCTTCATCCTTGATTTCAGTGTCAATCTCATTATTCTCTTCTTCTAAGCTAACTAGCTTAGAAGGTAATTCTTCCATAAAAACGATGTCTCCACAAGATAACGAATCGTCATCAGTAGAATCGGAGAACATCTCAACATGATCAGTCAGGAAGACAAGAGGAGGAGGGATATAACACACATGATCAAGAATTCCCTGTGACTCTCTTGGGATTGGGACAAGGTTCTCAACACTAGACTTTATGAATTCGTCCGATTCCTTTTCAGGAACAGTGTCAAGATGCTCGTCCCCCATGCTCAGAGAATGAGTGGGAACCTCGGGTGTGATAACAGTGGGTTGAGATGGAATCTCAACTGATGGAATTTCATCTAATGAATCTTTATAAAATTGAAGAATATCAAGTGTATCTTCATCATCACTGTCATCAGGAATGAAACGGAATCGAGAGCTAGATCTGGCTGCTTTTTCTTTTGCAATTGATTCCCTAATAGAGTTCTCATAGGCATCTTGGGAATTTATTTTAGCAGCCTGCTCTTCAGCTAACAATTCTTCCATCGATTTTTGGTTTGGATTATCTGGGGTATGTTTAATTCCTTTCAAATCTTTCACTAAATCCAAAAGATCAAGGAGAAGACTTTGAGGAATTGGGTGAGGTGGAGGTTCGTCATAATACGATGTGTCAAAATTGTTACAAGGAGATGGATTCCTTGTTTGACAATCGGAGCTGAAGTGTGGACCTCCATAGTAATCACAACAGTAAAACTGATGTGGCTGTGGGTTGTATGTGCTAGAGTCATAATTGTTATTAGGAAACTGCTCATAGACAAGCGTGTTTCCTGATTGACAATCAGAACTATAGTGTGAACCACCACAGTACTCACAACAGTAAAACTGCTGAGTATCATGGTGTGGTAGCTGATGGAATAAATCAGTCGTGTCATGGTAGGAATAGGGATCTTGGTTATAGACAGACCCGTTTCCTGACTCTACCATGCCACAACTGGGGCAATTACCACCATTATGAGAATTACCACACCATTGGCAAATAAGAAAGTGTGGATGAGACATAGAAAGAATCAAAAGGTTTGGGAGGTTAAGAAATGAAGAATCAAAAGAGTAGGAGGGTAAAGATGAATATTTTTGGATTTTTGGAAAGACATTTTATATACAAATAAGAAAGAAAATCTTTTTGGGTTTTTTGTGTTCGTTGAAAACTGATTTTAAAATGTTTTCGGGAACAGTTTTATTTTTATGAAAATATGAAAATATGAACAAGGATGGTAAATATACAATGGGTGTATATCCAGATTCACTAATACGCCAAAACCGTTTAGAATAACGCGCACAACCTCCCCGGCAGCGGCGCCAAAATTTGACTCCTCCCGAACTAACCAGTCAACCGGGTGCAGTCAATAGGTCAACCCAGGAGAAAGTGCAAGATAACCGGTGAAGAATAGGGTTTCCCCGGGTCGTTATGTCCCAGCGAGGCGTGCAAAGGTATTTTAAACGAATTTGTGATCGGGTGAATTTGAATGGAAAAGGGGTTGTGTGAAATAGTGAATTTATACTAGAAAACAATAAATAAAGCATGTAAAAAAAATAACATTAAGCTAAATAACATAAAACGCAGTCTAAACTTTAAACGGGCCTAAAACTAAATGGTTAAAGCAAAGATAATAATAACACTAGTAATAAGTAAATAATATAAAGTTAACGATAGAATATCACAACTAAAAATACCGACTATTTTTATTTTTAGATAAAACTAACTAACGCAACCTAATAGTGAGCTAAGGGAAAGGCAAGGCTAATATTAAACTAGGAAAATTTCTAACGAATTCAATCTAAAAATTAATAACCAACTTTCAAATTTACCACACAATCTAACCACGGATTTCTAAACTACATAAAATAAAAATATTCTAACATGACAAAAACATAAACAATAGCAACAACAATAAGTAAGCTAGACATAATAACGATATAAACATACTAAAAATAAAGAGATGAAAGTATTAGTGATAACCGAAAGTGACGAAAAATATAAAGATGACGAAATGAGACCCATTCAATCATAAGCTTCAAACCATCATTCATAAGCTCCATCATTACCCCAGCTTACCACTTTATCACTTCTTAGTCACTACTAAATACCTTGACTACAACTAGCTAGTTACTTTAAAATATTTATAATAATGATAAAACTTGTAATAAAAGACTTGAAATGAACAAAAGAAAGAGACGTGTTTGACTGCAAAGTTAGAAAAATGAAAATAATGACAAAAAATTTTCAAATTTATCCACTACTATATAGCTCAAAATAGAACATAAATAATAAATAATCACATTAGAATTAACTCTTAGTTAATTTGGTTGAAGCAGATTCGCAGAAAATAATAAAACCATAGACTAAAAGATTTATCATTAAATAACTATTTGTGTATACAACTAATACGGAGTAACAAGAATCAATGACCATAAGTAAAAATAAAAAGTTTTGATGGCTGACACACACATAACTGTGTGGCGTCCTCTCATTCAGAAAATAAATTCGAAAACAAAAATGATAGAAGCATTAAATGAAGCTTAGACTATGCTAGTTGTTACTGAAATCAATACAAAGAAAACAATAATGAAATGACAAATAATTTTTAAGTAGCAGCTGGGAGTGTGAGTGAACCGACTCCAATGGGTGTCGGCTGCTGAGAACTGCTCCCTTTTTTTGGTGCAACAATACAAGTTAATACCCTATTTTGCTGGGCCTGGTTTGTTACTTTTATTGGGCTGAGCTTGGGCATTAAATTTGTTGGGCGTTGGACTAGTGTTGGCACTTGGCAGCTTACTACTTGAGCCATAGCTGAGAAATAACATGCAAAAAGAAAGAATAGCCTTGGCACGAATTGAAGTCTTGACCACTCGAACAAAGACTGTATAGCGTAACCACTCGAACATATGAATACGAATAAATTGTATCCATTTTCTGGGCTAGGCCGAATTTTAATAATAAACTTGAAATTAATCTTCGTTCGGGCTTCGTTTAGTCTATCAAAATTCCGTCTTTTGCCATATAAATTACCAACGGACTCATAATCTCATGCTCTTTCCAATGCTATATCCGGGGTTGACTTTGACTTTGACTTCTTGAATTTTTTTTTCTTCAATAAATTTTCCAAATTGTGTCGAGTCGATCCGGTAATACTCCATTTTGCTCCTTATTCCCATCCATGCTCCGTTTTGCTCACATTTGCCTTGTTTTCAATCAATTTGTACCTGAAATACACAAAAACACTTTCCAAGGATATTTGTAACGTTATATGGTCATTTTGGGTGTTTTCAGTCGTTTTTATAGTCTAAATGGGTACAAAAATGATGAGTATTTGCAAACTCATCAATGCCTTAGTTGAAAGCTAGGACAACTGGAGCCTTCTTGGGCATGCCTTCGAAAGTGAGGTAAGAATCAAGCTCACTCTAAGGATTTGAGGCATGGGATAGCCCAAACGCTTCATCTGGTCCATATAGCATTTTTCATGACATAGCTACTGACCGATTGGCCCTCTTCCTACTTGCAAGCATGAAAAAATTTGACAGTGTTAAATAGTTCTTGCTGAGCTTGCTGCTCGAACATGGTTTTCAGTTCTTTGAGCATGTCAAATGATGCAAGGTCCTCTAAGTTCTTTTGGAGCTCAGGGATCATGCTTTCCAGCATGAGACAAGCCACTTCTTTTTGTTCATGAACTCTATGAGTGTAGGCGTTACGAGCCGCAACAGTGGCATTAGCAGGAGGTGCTTCAGGTAAAGCTTCTTCCAGATGGTAAACTTTTGTTCAGCCTTGAGGACAATCCTCAAGTTGCGGTACCAGTCCAAAAAGTTGTTACCATTCAATTTCTCTTTCTCGAGAATTGATCTGATTGACGAGTTATTGATGGTTTGAGTAGGAGTTGTCATCTACAAAATAAACAAAGTTCAAATTTTAGTAATTTTCTATAATTATTCATTTTTTAAAATTAACTACCCATGTTTACAATATTAAAACAATTAATTTTACGAAAAGGCTAAGATCCTCATTGAGGTTCCACCATCACATCAGTTGATCTGCTAGCAATGGAGGATTCAATAGGTAGGTAACGTCGACCAATTGCATTACAAGTGCAACTCTTAGATCTTTATGGGACTCGTGGTACTAGTGAACAAGCAACTAGTGTCAAGCGGGCATGTTTAGTCCCATCCTTGCCTCGGGTTAAGGTCTCACCGCTTAACTCGATTAAGTCATCGAATTTGAGAACGTGTGAGAATATATCTAGGTCCCACACATAAAGAATAGTCACCTTGGATTACAATTCAACCTAGGTCTCACGCATAAGCAAAAGGTAATTGCAAGTGTTCTCAAGGGATTGGATGACATGACTTAAATTTTGACGGGTAAAAGTTTTTGATGTAAATTAAAAAGGTGTACAAAAGAAGCATGCATTCATTCTTCACAGCACAAGTTAAAAACTTTTCTTAACTTAAGTCTAATCATTGTTTTAATTTATGTGTGTCGAGTTGTCCATTTTCAAGACTAATATTAATCCTAGGTGGATATTAAAGTTTGGTGATGCGTGGTTTTGCAACTTTGCAAAAGGTTTTACTTCTCAAGGGATCTTGAGAAGCTTGCAATCCCCACCAGGTAGTGTACCTGACTGATGAGTGCTCAAACACTCATCATTTTTGGTCTAATATGAACTGCAAAACATACAAAAACACTCAGTAATGCATCAAAATACTGAAAATATTCCAAAATTGTGTTTTATATGTTTTAGATGCAAAACGAGTAAAAACAAATGAAAAACGCACAAAGTTTGCAAAATTGGCAGTTTCAGTCCCCCAACTTTCATAAAATTACAAAACTAGTCCCTGGATATTCAAAATATGGAAAATTATCACCAAAGGTCCTTTTACAATCATAAGTTGTCATATTTAGTCCTTTGGTGAAAAATTGGAAAGTTTTGGAAATTTACAAAATTAGTCCCTGGAGTTACAGATTTTGGCAGATTCAGTCCCTGGTGGGATAATTTTGGATGAAAAATCAATTTTAGTCCTTGGAAATTCAAAATGTTCAAATTTGGTCCTTGGATAAAAGTTTTTCACTATTTGACAAAAATGACCCCTAACTTTCATATTTTGCAATTTTGGTCCTCGGGGTTTCAAATTTTGGAAATTTGTAATTTTGGTCTTGGTATTGATCACATGTGGCAAATTTGGTCCTCATAAAATATTTTGAAAAGTTTCAATTGCCGCCCTCAATTTTCAGATTTGACATTTATGGTCCTTGTGAAACTCCAAAATTACAAAATAAATAATACACTAAACCTAATCCACTACCCACCCAATCCTTAAAACCTGATCCAACAAATCCAGCCCACCCAAATTAACACCCCCACAGCCCACTAACCAAAAACCCGGCCCAAAACCTAAAACTAATAATCCACCCTGGGCGTTGACCCCAGTCAACTCACCCCTAACCTCCCATTCCCGTCCACTGTTCACCACCATTAACCCCCCTAATTCTCAGGCTCATGCCCCCTCCTCCTCACCAACTATCATAAATGTTCTCACCTACACCCTCACCTTCCCCCCTCTTCATTAATTCTTACACCAAACACCACCAACTGCTTTTTCCTTATTTCCCGCCAAAAAGGACTTTGAACGGTTGTGATGAAAGAAGCCAATCCAACGGTCAATAAAGGTGTGGGAAAGTCAAGAGGGACCTCAGGGACTATAAAAGAAAAAGAAAAACAGAAGATGGAGCAGTAGTTAATGTAGAATTAGGTAGTTAGTGTAGTTTAAGGTCGCACTAGTGTAAACTTTCAATTTCTTTTGTAATTCTTAGTGAAAAATATTTCAATCAGTGTTCTTATGTATTACAAGTAATCTTTATTATCAATTTCAAGTAATTGTAGTTGCATTTTCAGTTTTTGTATATCATCTTTATTTGAAGCTTAAATTCAACTGAATTGGTGTAAAAGCTATTACTTTTTGTTTTCTTGAATCATTTTTAGCTTATGTTATAGAGTTGAGTAAGTTATCTGTGCCTTATGCTCAGTACCTTTTCAACTTGCCAAAAACAAAGACAACAAAGAAAAATCTCAAATAATCATAAAAAGAAAGAAAAAAAAAAGAAGAAGAAGCTATGGAAATGATGGTGATTGGTCCTGGTTTAGAGTCCCTTAGGGGACATTAGGGTAGGTCCTAGTTCAGATTCGTGGGTGAAATTGTAAGTTTTCTTCACAAATATTCAATTTTTAGTTGCATTAGGGGTGTTTGGCATTGCTGTTTATTGCATGCTCTGGGTAGTATTGGTGTTGTTTCTGATTGCCACATGTAATCTTAGGGTATATTAGGTCTTCTAAATAATAAATTCCAGTGTTCATCAGTAATATAGTCAAAATCTTAGGTTTTATACCCTCACAGTCAACTGTGAGGGTTTTGGGATCTCAAACCCATTTCTTTGGCTACCATGCTTGTTAATCTAGTGTAATTTAGCCTTAAAATAGCTCATAACTTCATTTTTAATCAGTTAAGTGTGATCAAAACTAAAAAAAGTCAAAGTTCAAAGTTTTTAGAAAAAAGTCAATTGGTTCATTTCAGGTTTTTACAAAAAGTCAAGGAATTAATTGGAATTTTGTGTTTGATCTTTTGGCCTGAAACTTGTTTACATTTGTTGTGTACCAGCTTGTCTTTGAGAACCAATACTTGTTTGATTTTTATTATTTTTTCTGAGCTTATTGAAGCTGTCCAAAATAAGGTGCAGGGCAAGGGTATGCCCTGCTACACAGATGATCAGTCCACACCCCCAACTTTCATTGCCTCTCATGGCTCACCTAGTGGGTCCCACAATGAGCTTATTGGCTTTTTGAGAAGCCAATAAGGTCATCTTTAGGTTCCTGAGCTTATTTTGAGTTTTGAGTCCCATTTGATAGGGCTGCACTCCCCCACAAGCTTGTCCCACATCTGCATTGTCTGTTTGGATTTTGAGCAGCTTATTCAGCTTATCAGCTTATCCAGGGCTCCATTCTAGATTCTATTGCTTATTTCATGTCCCTTTAACTTATATCCACCTAAATACTACCCTAGTTCTCAGCTTATAGCTTGTTTCAAGCTTATTGCTTGGACAGTTGACCAAAGTCAACTGTCAAGTTATTAAGCATTTGTTGTGCTTATTTTTGATTTACAAAAAACTTGTTTTCACAAAAAGCTCATGTTTATAGTTGTAAATTAGTTTTTAAAAATAAAAATCCAAAAAAAATCCAACTTAAATTCTAAGTGATAGTTTCTATTTAATGTAATTTAATTTCAATTTTCATTTTTAAATTTTAATTAAGTACTTAGCTATTTTATATTTTTATTAAATTCCTATAATATTAAAGTAGTTATAATAATTTTCTCAGATTTTTATTTTATATTTAAGTATTTATTAGAATTAATTTTAGTTTTATTAATTATTAATTAATAATTAGTTTAAAATAGCATAATTAGTTTTTATTAAGTAAAATCAAGTTTTTATATTTTTTATAGCTTTTATAAGTTGTAAAATATTTTTAGAAATTTTCTTAGAATTTTTACTGTTCATTTAGTATTTTTCTTAATTTAAAATAGTTAATTAGTTAATTAGTAATTAATTAGTAATTAATTAATATAAAATTCACAAAAAGACAAAAATACCTATTTTTATTTTTAAAACTTATTTTTAGTTATTTTATAATTTTAGGAATTTTATTTTCACCTTTTTAGTATTTAATTAATATTGTAGTGTATTTTAGTTATTTAAGTATTAATAATAAGTATTAAATAGTTTTTAATTAATATTAAATAATTAATTAGGGTTAAAATTTATTTTCTTTTTCTATAAATTTTCTTTTACTTTTAAGTTTGTAAAAAAGTCATTTTCACCCCCTGGGTGTTTTCAGATTTCCGTTTTCACTTTTTATTTCGTACGTTTACGTTTTATTTAAACGTAACGTACACGTTTTTAAGTTTAAATCGTTTCTGGTTTTTCCCACCTTCCTGTCTTATTCACATAGCTTATTTAAGCTATTTCTTCGTATATTCCTTAGTTATAAATAACTCAAAACCCCTTTCCATCCAAATTCACCCGATCACGAAACCGTTTGTTTACAATTCACACCTCGTCGGGACTTAAACGACCCGGGAAAACACTGTATTCCTCGGAGCATTGATCTAGGCAGTTTGACCTTGTTGACCATTCCGTGGTCAATTTAGGTTGACCGTTTAGCATCAATCAATTTTTGGCGCCGCTGCCGGGGAGGTTGTGTGCGTATCTAAACGGTTTTTCTGATTAGTGTCTTTGGAATTCGTTCCATTGTACATTTATCCATCCTTTGTTCATATTTTCCCATTATCAAAACAAAACCGTTCCCGAAAACTTTTTAAACTCAGTTTTCAACGAACACAAAAAACACAAAAACATTTTTCTTCTCATTTGTACAAAATGTCTTTCCAAAAACCCAAAAATATTCACCTTTACCCTCTCACATATTTGATTCTTCATCCCTACCCCTCCCAAACCATTTGATTCTTTCTATGTCTTATCCACACTTTCTGGTTTGTCAGTGGTGTGGTAGTTCTCATAATGGTGGTAATTGCCCCGGTTGTGGCATGGTAGAGTCAGGAAACGGGTCTGTCTATAACCAAGATCCCTATTCTTACCATGACACCACTGATTCATTCCACCAGCTACCACACCATCAGTCTCAGCAGTTTTACTGTTGTGAGTACTGTGGTGGTTCACACTACAGTTCTGATTGTCAATCGGGAAACACGCTTGTCTATGAGCAGTTTCCTGATAACGGTTATGACTCTAGCACGTACAACCCACAGCCTCAACAGTTTTACTGTTGTGATTTTTGTGGAGGTCCACACTTCAGTTCAGATAGTCAAACGGGGAATCCATACCCTTGTGACAATTTTGACACACCTTGTTACGACCAACCTCCACAGTACGATATGAATCAAGCACTTCTTCCAGAAATGCAAAATCTGATGAAAATCGTTGATGAGCTTAAGGGTTTAGTTGACGACTTTGCCCAAAGACATACTCATCAAAAATCCATGGAAGAATTGCTTGCTGAAGAGCAGGCTGCTAGAATAAATTCCCAAGATGCATATGAAAAATCTGTGAGGGAATCCATTGCAAGAGAAAAAGCAGCCAAGTCTAGCTCTTTGTTCCGTTTTATTCCTGATGACAGTGATGATGAGGATACACTTGACATCCTTGAATTTTATAAAACTTCAAGTTCATCAGTTGATACCCCAGCAGTTGAGATTCCATCTCAAACAACTGCTATCACACCCGAGGTTCCCACTCACTCTTTGATCATGGGGGACGAGCATCTTGACACTGTTCCTGAAAGGGAATCGGACGAATTCATAAAGTCTAGTGTTGAGAACCTTATCCCAATCCCGAGAGAGTCACAGGGAACTTTGGATTATATGTGTGATATTCCTTCCCCCATTGAGTGTCCTAAAGATCAATTTGAGACTTTCTCAGATTATAGCAATGATTGTATATCTCATGGAGACATTGAGTATATTGAGGCACCACTGCCTCAGTCTGATGTTGATCCTCTTCTTGAGGAGTTCGCTGATGAACTTGCTCACATCGATCCACTTTCCTTGGAAAGTGATGATGGTCTCCTTGATTTCCAAGCCGATCTGGGAGAAATTGAAAGTCTCCTATATCATGATCCGTCACTCACTTCTTATCCCAGCAGTCCAACAGAGAATAATATTCACTTTGTTCCCGAAACATTCAATACCACTCTCACCAATCCTCTATTTGAATTCGACTCTGAATTCACTTCGATTTCTGATAATCCACTATTTGATATTCAGAACGAGGATTGTGAGTCTATTCCGGAACATGAGTTCACAGATTCACATCTTGTGAATGATTCTCTTCATGAGGAGTTCTCCGGTGAACTCGCTCATCAGTTTGATATCCCGGGGGGAGATGCACTCAATCTTGAGGATTTGCAAATTCCCACCCACCCTCCCTGGTTGTTTACGAGCTTACCCTTTGAAATCCAAACTCAGGCTATTGAGCCTCCTCTTGAGGAAGAAGATCAAATTATGCTTTTTATCATGATTTTCTTCCTTTTCTTCACCTACAAGGTGACTTCTTCTCTTCTTCACTCCTTCGGGAATGAAGACACTATATTTGATCCCGGCATTTTCATGTACCATTATCTTGAGCCGGGCACTTATCTCATCGGTGTGGAACTTTCACGTGCTTCATATGTTTGTCCAAACATTTTGAATGAAAGTCCGATTGAGATTGTTTCTTCCACATCATGCTTCCCCAAGGACAAATGAATTCGGGGTCGAGTCAAGCTAGCGACTCGGTAAACAAAAACAATAGCATGCTTATAGGGTTTTCACCCTAAGTGTGGGGGAGTCCCCCATGCTATGGTTACAAGAGTGAAAATACAAAATGGTGTTTTCCACGCTTAGCTTGTAATGTTGCCCTTTTACGTTCAAAATGTCGGCATAATAGCCGGGATTTTGAATATTGAGGACAATATTCATGATAAGTGTGGGGGGGTATTCGCTATTCTAGCGAATTTTATCACATTTTACTATATAATACCCCCGTTTTTGCCAAAATTTCAAAAATTTTCAAAAAATTTTCACTGGTGCTTCAAAAATTTTTGTGGTAATCAGTCCGCCTTGTCTAAGCGACAAAAGGGATTGGCTAGTCCAGGAGCAAACGGCTCTTGGTAAAGACATATCAAATCCGTTGACGGCTGGCAATTTGCCCAAAATTGTATGGTTCATCAACTCCCCGAAAACAAATGAGTTGGCTAGCCCGCAAGATTATGGCTTGTGGTAAAGGCCGTGGAAAAACCATAATTGGTAATCAGCTCACCAAGATGTTGACTAGGTCCATCAAGATGCTGGCTAGTCCAGGAGCAAACGGCTCCTGGTAAAGACTTAACAAATCCGTTGAAAGCTGGTGGTTTGCTCAAAATCACACGGTTATCAGGTGTGCCACAGTTCTTACACCTGGCTACTCCAGAAGTGATGGCTTTTGGTAAAGAGTTTTTCAAATCCATCAAGTTTTCAAAACAGTATTGCTAGGGACTAGCAATAGTTTAGTGTGGGGGATTGATGAGTGCTCAAACACTCATCATTTTTGGTCTAATATGAACTTCAAAACATACAAAAACACTCAGTAATGCATCAAAATACTGAAAATATTTCAAAATTGTGTTTTATATGTTTTAGATGCAAAACGAGTAAAAACAAATGAAAAACGCACAAAGTTTGCAAAATTGGCAGTTTCAGTCCCCCAACTTTCATAAAATTACAAAACTAGTCCCTGGATATTCAAAATATGGAAAATTATCACCAAAGGTCCTTTTACAATCATAAGTTGTCATATTTAGTCCTTTGGTGAAAAATTGGAAAGTTTTGGAAATTTACAAAATTAGTCCCTGGAGTTACAGATTTTGGCAGATTCAGTCCCTGGTGGGATAATTTTGGATGAAAAATCAATTTTAGTCCTTGGAAATTCAAAATGTTCAAATTTGGTCCTTGGATAAAAGTTTTTCACTATTTGACAAAAATGACCCCTAACTTTCATATTTTGCAATTTTGGTCCTCGGGGTTTCAAATTTTGGAAATTTGTAATTTTGGTCTTGGTATTGATCACATGTGGCAAATTTGGTCCTCATAAAATATTTTGAAAAGTTTCAATTGCCGCCCTCAATTTTCAGATTTGACATTTATGGTCCTTGTGAAACTCCAAAATTACAAAATAAATAATACACTAAACCTAATCCACTACCCACCCAATCCTTAAAACCTGATCCAACAAATCCAGCCCACCCAAATTAACACCCCCACAGCCCACTAACCAAAAACCCGGCCCAAAACCTAAAACTAATAATCCACCCTGGGCGTTGACCCCAGTCAACTCACCCCTAACCTCCCATTCCCGTCCACTGTTCACCACCATTAACCCCCCTAATTCTCAGGCTCATGCCCCCTCCTCCTCACCAACTATCATAAATGTTCTCACCTACACCCTCACCTTCCCCCCTCTTCATTAATTCTTACACCAAACACCACCAACTGCTTTTTCCTTATTTCCCGCCAAAAAGGACTTTGAACGGTTGTGATGAAAGAAGCCAATCCAACGGTCAATAAAGGTGTGGGAAAGTCAAGAGGGACCTCAGGGACTATAAAAGAAAAAGAAAAACAGAAGATGGAGCAGTAGTTAATGTAGAATTAGGTAGTTAGTGTAGTTTAAGGTCGCACTAGTGTAAACTTTCAATTTCTTTTGTAATTCTTAGTGAAAAATATTTCAATCAGTGTTCTTATGTATTACAAGTAATCTTTATTATCAATCTCAAGTAATTGTAGTTGCATTTTCAGTTTTTGTATATCATCTTTATTTGAAGCTTAAATTCAACTGAATTGGTGTAAAAGCTATTACTTTTTGTTTTCTTGAATCATTTTTAGCTTATGTTATAGAGTTGAGTAAGTTATCTGTGCCTTATGCTCAGTACCTTTTCAACTTGCCAAAAACAAAGACAACAAAGAAAAATCTCAAATAATCATAAAAAGAAAGAAAAAAAAAAAGAAGAAGAAGCTATGGAAATGATGGTGATTGGTCCTGGTTTAGAGTCCCTTAGGGGACATTAGGGTAGGTCCTAGTTCAGATTCGTGGGTGAAATTGTAAGTTTTCTTCACAAATATTCAATTTTTAGTTGCATTAGGGGTGTTTGGCATTGCTGTTTATTGCATGCTCTGGGTAGTATTGGTGTTGTTTCTGATTGCCACATGTAATCTTAGGGTATATTAGGTCTTCTAAATAATAAATTCCAGTGTTCATCAGTAATATAGTCAAAATCTTAGGTTTTATACCCTCACAGTCAACTGTGAGGGTTTTGGGATCTCAAACCCATTTCTTTGGCTACCATGCTTGTTAATCTAGTGTAATTTAGCCTTAAAATAGCTCATAACTTCATTTTTAATCAGTTAAGTGTGATCAAAACTAAAAAAAGTCAAAGTTCAAAGTTTTTAGAAAAAAGTCAATTGGTTCATTTCAGGTTTTTACAAAAAGTCAAGGAATTAATTGGAATTTTGTGTTTGATCTTTTGGCCTGAAACTTGTTTACATTTGTTGTGTACCAGCTTGTCTTTGAGAACCAATGCTTGTTTGATTTTTATTATTTTTTCTGAGCTTATTGAAGCTGTCCAAAATAAGGTGCAGGGCAAGGGTATGCCCTGCTACACAGATGATCAGTCCACACCCCCAACTTTCATTGCCTCTCATGGCTCACCTAGTGGGTCCCACAATGAGCTTATTGGCTTTTTGAGAAGCCAATAAGGTCATCTTTAGGTTCCTGAGCTTATTTTGAGTTTTGAGTCCCATTTGATAGGGCTGCACTCCCCCACAAGCTTGTCCCACATCTGCATTGTCTGTTTGGATTTTGAGCAGCTTATTCAGCTTATCAGCTTATCCAGGGCTCCATTCTAGATTCTATTGCTTATTTCATGTCCCTTTAACTTATATCCACCTAAATACTACCCTAGTTCTCAGCTTATAGCTTGTTTCAAGCTTATTGCTTGGACAGTTGACCAAAGTCAACTGTCAAGTTATTAAGCATTTGTTGTGCTTATTTTTGATTTACAAAAAACTTGTTTTCACAAAAAGCTCATGTTTATAGTTGTAAATTAGTTTTTAAAAATAAAAATCCAAAAAAAATCCAACTTAAATTCTAAGTGATAGTTTCTATTTAATGTAATTTAATTTCAATTTTCATTTTTAAATTTTATTTAAGTACTTAGCTATTTTATATTTTTATTAAATTCCCCTAATATTAAAGTAGTTATAATAATTTTCTCAGATTTTTATTTTATCTTTAAGTATTTATTAGAATTAATTTTAGTTTTATTAATTATTAATTAATAATTAGTTTAAAATAGCATAATTAGTTTTTATTAAGTAAAATCAAGTTTTTATATTTTTTATAGCTTTTATAAGTTGTAAAATATTTTTAGAAATTTTCTTAGAATTTTTACTGTTCATTTAGTATTTTTCTTAATTTAAAATAGTTAATTAGTTAATTAGTAATTAATTAGTAATTAATTAATATAAAATTCACAAAAAGACAAAAATACCTATTTTTATTTTTAAAACTTATTTTTAGTTATTTTATAATTTTAGGAATTTTATTTTCACCTTTTTAGTATTTAATTAATATTGTAGTGTATTTTAGTTATTTAAGTATTAATAATAAGTATTAAATAGTTTTTAATTAATATTAAATAATTAATTAGGGTTAAAATTTATTTTCTTTTTCTATAAATTTTCTTTTACTTTTAAGTTTGTAAAAAAGTCATTTTCACCCCCTGGGTGTTTTCAGATTTCCGTTTTCACTTTTTATTTCGTACGTTTACGTTTTATTTAAACGTAACGTACACGTTTTTAAGTTTAAATCGTTTCTGGTTTTTCCCACCTTCCTGTCTTATTCACATAGCTTATTTAAGCTATTTCTTCATATATTCCTTAGTTATAAATAACTCAAAACCCCTTTCCATCCAAATTCACCCGATCACGAAACCGTTTGTTTACAATTCACACCTCGTCGGGACTTAAACGACCCGGGAAAACACTGTATTCCTCGGAGCATTGATCTAGGCAATTTGACCTTGTTGACCATTCCGTGGTCAATTTAGGTTGACCGTTTAGCATCAATCACTGACCGATGTAGTATAGTGAGTGGCAAGTACCGGGGGATTGATCGTTCTCCACAGGGAATAGTGTTCGTTAGGATTGAAACTAATCTAACTAGGTCTAAAGGTGAGGGATGATTCTTTTTGTATTTTTATATTTTATGGAAAGCAAGTAAAATATCTCGGGAATTGGAAGAGTGGGCGGAATTAGTTGCTAGCCAACTAACCCAAAAAACTACTTAAACAACAAAAATACAATAACAAGAAAATAAAATGTAGTAACTTCTATATGGAGAAAAGTGTATTTACTTAGATTTCATTACTCCCTAGTCATCTTTTATAGATTAGTTGATTTGTCACAATTGCGTGGATGAAGGGTTGCATTCCTTAATACCATTCGTGGGGCCATATATGATCTTCCCCAACTCTATAAGCTTTTATCTCTTCATATGACGACACGTTTAGTATCCTATCATGACCTCATTAATAGTTACTTATGCATTTAATATAACCAATAAAACCGTAGTACACATCCGATTACGTTTCTTAAGACGTTCAAGCAAGTTACCGTATAGGAGATTAGCCAGTTTTCTTAAGCCTAACGCTAAAATCAATCACCCACAATAATCAATGACAAACCAACAATCAATAATCAATAGCTAGGTTTCAGTAGATCTAAGTAAACACAAATAAACCTAAGATAGCATGTCAATAGAAAGACAAGAATAAGAAATAATCAAACAACACATAGACATATTGATGATTAAAGGATAACTTATCTTCAATTAAACATGGATGAAACAAGGGTATGAAACCCTTGAAAAAGGTCTGAAATTTGACTTAGGGTTTTAGCACAAAAGTTCCTCTCCATTGAATGAAAAATAGAAAATTATATATAGAATTTACAATCTGACGGCGTCACCTTATGGGACTTGACGCCGTCAAGTCGCCGCCAAATTACTCCTCGGATTGCCTAGATCCACTTCTGACGCCGTCTGGTTCAATTTTACTCTGGGCGTCTTGATGCATGGGATTGCGCCCTTACAAAAGGTTTTACCTCTCAAGGGATCCCGAGAAGCTTACAACCCCCACCAGGCAGTGTACCTGATCGTTGTAGTATAGTATAGTGACAAGTACCGGGGGATTGATCATTCAACTCAGGAATAGTGTCGCTAGGATTAGAAAGCCTATAAAACTAAGTCTAGAGGTGAGGGATGATTATTTTTGTATTTTTATATTTTATAGACAACAATTAAAATCTCGGGTTTTGAAGGAGTGGGTGGAATTAGTTGCTAGCCAACTAACCCAATAAACAAAGATGCAATCAAAATAAAATAACAGAAATGAAAATAAAACTAATTATACTAATATGGTGGTGACAATAATGAGGAAAGCTGTGTTTACTTAGATTTCATTACTCCCTAGATATCTTTTACAGGTTAATTACTTGTTACAATTGCATGGATGACGGGTCATATTCCTTAATACTAGTCGTAGCGTCGTGTACAATATTCCCTAACTCTATAGGATCCTATTTCACTCCTATGTCGAGCAGTTAGAAGCTCCTAACATGGGATCAGTAGAATTCTCCTACGCATTAAATACAACCAAAAATCGTAGTACACCTCCGATCATGTTTCTTAAGATGTTCAAGCAAGTTAGCAATGGAAGTCTGCTAGTTTTCTTAAGCCTAACATCGAATACAATCATCTGTAACAATTATAAACAAGCAATCAACCCATAATCAACATCTAGATTTCACAACATCTAAGCAAACAAAAGAAAATCTAGCCTAGCATGTAAAATAGAAGACAAGCGTAAGATATAATCAAACAACACATAGACATATTGAATGATTTGAAGGAATACTTATCTTTAATTGAACATGAAAGGTTCAAGGGGTTGAAACCCTTGAAAAAGTGATAAAATTCGGTCTAGGGTTTTTCCCTCAAAAGTTGCACACTAATAAATGAAATTTAGAAAACTATATATAGATTACATCTCGTGACGGCGTCATGTATTGGATCGTGACGCCGTTAACTCGCCGTCTTAATAAAAATCGTATTGCCTAGATCTGATTTTGGCGCCTTCATGTGTAAAAATCTTCTGGACCGTCACTAGTGTATTGACCCTGACGGCCTTGGTGATGCCGTCAGGTCCTATAGTTGAAGACTCTTTGGACCGTCACGTGTATTTTCCACTTCCACCTCTTTTGTAACTCTTGACGCCGTCATGTAGAAGATCTTAAAGCCGTCAGATACTGTTCCCAGCAAGGAAAATTGAGACTTTGCCGTTTTCTTCACTTTTATGCTCCAAAAACGTCCAAAATGCTTCCTTTTCCAGATTTCTCTCCAAAAGTACCTAAAATGACAAAAGGAACGATTTAGGGCAATATTTGGTCAAATAAACACGAATTCGGGCTTAAATGACCCCTTAAAAGCGGTACACTTTTCGCCACATCAAATACCCTTACACTTGAGATTTGCTTATCCTCAAGCAAATGCGCTTTTATTCTAATCAAAATACAAGTTAGGGGTCATTTAACACTAATATAAAAGTAATTACAACAAATAATCGTTCCACTAAAAACGAAAGACAAGCACGGAGGTCATACACTAGCACCTCACAAATAGTGTTTATATACTCACATCTCTCGGGTGTAATAAAGTATATATCACAATAAGGAAATGGAAAACATCTCTCACTACCTGTCATAGCAAAATAGATTACCATAGGCTTGGGAAAGAATCAAACCTCCACCACTTGGCGTAAGCACCTAGGATAAACTATCAAAGAGGTATTTAAAAAGGTTATAACATTAGGTGTAGGGATATGGAATACACGGTTTTGTTGGATAAAGGCAATATTTACTGGTGGCGGGTTAATCATCTTGGTTAATTACATGTACAATGTGGCGTTGCTAAGCCAAGACTAGACTCGAATTAAGCTAATGAATCGAAAATAACAAAAATATAAAATAACCATAGAATGAAACGGGATGGTAGTTCGTATGTTTTTCTCTTTTTCTCTTTTTTTTTTTCTTTTTCTTTTTCTTAATTTTTTTTTTTTTTTTTTTTTTTTTTTTTTTTTTTTTTTTTTTTTTGCATACACTTTTACCCTACCATCCAAAATAATACATCATAGGGAATGTACATTCCCCTTACACTTGAATTTTTACATACTTTACAATAAACTACTCTAATGACTCGAATCAAGATAATCAAAACACTTGGAGTACTTTTTAAGATTAATGCACATATGGGGGTAATGATTTGATGTTCTTCCCCATTACTCCATAACACAAGTACTTTACCCATGAGTCCCAATCGTCCCAAAACAATATGTACAAGATATGACTCGACTTAGCAACCATGTAATAATTTAGATAATTAACTAAGGGTTTTAACAAATAACAATAATGCACTAAAGATGAGTGCATAGGGTTTTAACAAATAACAATAATGCACTAAAGATGAGTGCATACACGGAAGGCTAAGGCGATTTGGTTGCACAATTGGGTGGGTTGTAACAAATTCTTTCTTTAAGTAAGATGCTTAAAGTTAGAAATGAAAAGATAGGCTCGGAGGGTTGTACTAGGGGTTTCGTGAACTAAAAATGAGTACAACGCTAAGGTGTGGGAAAAATTAATTGACTTTACTAGCCAAGTAATATGACTTAAATGGTCAAGTAATTATGATACGGGTTTAATACAAGGGTGATCCTAATACCTCTTATCATGTAGTAAATCCTACTACACGAATGTAGTCTCACTAGCGGTCTCGGGATGCATCACTAACGCAAGTTCTAGAATCTAAATGCTACCGGTACACTCATAAGCACTAATAATGAATGCTTTTCCTATCAAATCTAAAGGCGAACCTCACATATTTGGGTGGAAAATTTTTCTGAATGGTACGGTTTTGTGCTAGTCATACAACTACTATCCATGAGACGCTTGCTAAGGCTAAAGTTTCACTCCTAAATGTTGTAAAAAATTTTAAATTTGGTGCTAAAATTACACTAACAAGTATTTCTCTTAGTTTTATTACACACCTACCATCAAACAAACAAACTCAAGTGCAAGTGTACCCTATAAGGTATCATAATTTACCCTCCCCTTACACTTAAGATGAACATTGTCCCCAATATTCAATTAAAGGATGTAAAAGTAAAAGAGGTAAAAGAATGAAAACAAATACTCCCCTGATTCGTTCGGTGTGGATAGTGTGGCAACAAGGTTAGATCTTCCTCCAAGAAAATGAACATTCAAAGCTTCCCTTCCAGAAATATAAATCATCTTCTTGTCATATATAACCTGTTAAACCTGAGAAAACCAACAAGGCAACCTCGCGTAAAATCGGTGGCAATGTATATATACTAACAAGTCCTGGAAAATAATTTAAGATATAATGCTTGTGGAATGAATGTTTTCAGATTTCCTGGAGTTTATAAAACTAAAGAATTAACAAAAACTTTAAGACTCCGTTAGAAAAACAAAACTCGCAAAATTTCCAGAATTTTACACATGACGCCGTCAGGAGTTAATTCCTGACGCCTTCAGAAGTGTAAACTCAATTTTCATCTGGAGGGGTTTATTAAATTCCTTAAATGTGTTAACTTCCCTCTTTTTTTTCTTTTACGCGCTATAAGCCTCTTGCTAACTTCTAAACGGCGATTCTCTAAATCCATAAAGACAAACCTTATACGAACAAAGACACAAAAAAATAAGATAGACAAAAGAAAACCTAGAAAATAAAAATAAAATCTTACTAGAAAGGAATCTAGCAAGTAGACCTAATAAAAAGAAATCCTAACCTAGACAATAACTATTCCCCGGCAACGGCGCCAAAAACTTGATGCGTGGGGATTGCGCCCTCACAAAAGGTTTTACCTCTCAAGGGATCTCGAGAAGCTTACAACCCCCACCAGGCAATGTACCTGATCGTTGTAGTATAGTATAGTGACAAGTACCGGGGGATTGATCGTTCAACTCAAGAATAGTGTCGCTAGGATTAGAAAGCCTATAAAACTAGGTCTAGAGGTGAGGGATGATTCTTTTTGTATTTTTATATTTTATGGAAAGCAATTAAAATCTCGAGTTTTGAAGGAGTGGGCGGAATTAGTTGCTAGCCAACTAACCCAATAAACTAAGATGCAATCAAAATAAAATAACAGAAATGAAAATAAAACTAATTATACTAATATGGTGGTGACAATAATGAGGAAAGCTATGTTTACTTAGATTTCATTACTCACTAGATATCTTTTACAGGTTAATTACTTGTTACAATTGCATGGATGACGGGTCATATTCCTTAATACTAGTCGTAGGGCCGTGTACAATATTCCCTAACTCTATAGGATCCTACTTCACTCCTATGTCGAGCTGTTAGAAGCTCCTAACATGGGATCATTAGAATTCTCCTACGCATTAAATACAACCAAAAATCATAGTACACCTCCGATCATGTTTCTTAAGATGTTCAAGCAAGTTACCAATGGAAGTCTGCCAGTCTTCTTAAGCCTAACATCGAATACAATCATCCGTAACAATTATAAACAAGCAATCAACCCATAATCAACATCTAGATTTCACTACATCTAAGCAAACACAAGAAAATCTAGCCTAGCATGTTAAATAGAAGACAAGCGTAAGATATAATCAAACAACACATAGACATATTGAAGGATTTGAAGGAATACTTATCTTTAATTGAATATGAAAGGTTCAAGGGGTTGAAACCCTTGAAAAAGTGATAAAATTCGGCCTAGGGTTTTTCCCTCAAAAGTTGCACACTAATGAATGAAATTTGGAAAACTATATATAGATTACATCTCGTGACGGTGTCATGTATTAGATCGTGACGCCGTCAACTCGACGTCTTAATAAAAATCGTACTGCCTAGATCTGATTTTGAAGTCGTCATGTGTAAAATCTTCTGGGCCGTCACTAGTGTATTAACCCTGACGGCCTTGGTGACGCCGTCAGGTCCTATAGTTGAAAACTCTCTGGACCGTCACGTGTATTTTCCACTTCCACCTCTTTTGTAACTCTTGACGCCGTCATGTAGAAGATCTTGACGCCGTCAGGTACTGTTCCCAGCAAGGAAAATTGAGACTTTGCCATTTTCTTCACTTTTATGCTCCAAAAACGTCCAGAATATTTCCTTTTCCAGATTTCTCTCCAAAAGTACCTAAAATGACAAAAGGAACGATTTAGGGCAATATTTGGTCAAATAAACACGAATTTGGGCTTAAATGACCCCTTAAAAGCGGTACACTTTTCGCCTCATCACGTCTCTCTTAACTTAGTACGTGACAGCCTTGGCATTCTATAACGTGACGCCGTCACGTGTAAATCTCCAAATTCCTTTCTAGCGAGTCAAGTATAAAACAAATATCCACCTCTTGATCAACATGTGACGGCGTCACTTTGTGACCTTTGACGCCGTCAGGTACTGTTTCCAACTTGGATTCTTGACTTTGTCGTTTTCTTCACTTTATGCTCAAAAACCGTCCAAAATGCTCCATTTTCCAGAATTCTTGTCCAAAGTACCTAAAATGACAAAAGAAATTATTTAAGGTAATATTTGATCATAAAAACACAATTTAGGGCTTAAATGACCCCGTAAAAGCGTAACAAATTTTTCCTTATCATTTGGACAATACATAACAAGAATAACATACAAAACGAGTTATTTATAAAACAATGATTTTATGTTTCAAAAACTTAGTTAAACTAAATCATAAGACTTAGTTTAAAAATGGTTTGTGTTTCGTTTCATGTTTTTAGAAAACAATTTGCAATTTACATATAATCAAAGCATATATAAGTAGTAAATCAACAAATACACAACCACAATATGCAAAGCCTCAACCGATGAAAAAACCTATGATCGGTCTTGTGAGCCATCACGAGAACCAAGGGTCAACTAAGGACAAGCCTACAAAACCACATGGAGGGCTCCCATTTGCTCCAACACAATCAAGAGCAAGTAGAACCCTTTTATGCACATTAAATAATGAATCTGTCAGCTTAGAATTTCTGTATGGGAGGCCCAAAACGCCTAGAAGGAGTCTTCCTCGGGCTTAGCACCAAACTACAAAGTTGTAGGCTCATGTCTTGTGTACTTGCACACCAAATGTTAGCTTAAAACTCCTTACCAATCGCCAGGAAAAGCCAAAATATTGTGGCTTGTTCCAACAACCCTTTTTCGCATAAATGTCTAACTCTTTTTCCATTCCATTCCAAGCAATGATTACATGATATAAAAAGTAAAATACATCTAATCTAATATCTATCTACTGTAATGTGCCCAAACAATGGCAAAAAACCAAATTAAAATACATACAAGAATGCCGAAACAATGGCAAAAACCTCAAAACAAGAAATTAACAACATATCACAACAAATCATGGCACAAGTGGTCTAGGTTTTCATCGGCTTTGCATACACACATCATAATACAATAATATTATGATTAAAACAAGGTGTTGGCTAATTCCATGGACAAATATGCATGTATTTGCCATGGATGCAAAAGTAATTAACAATAATTAAAGATTTAGCCAACGAAACGAAGAAATTAATTGACAAGAATTAAAACCCCGTTTGGTACGTGTGTCAAACGGATTAAGGATCAAAACCCAATGATATTAGGACCTTCAAAATATCATTTTACCACAGAAAAATTAGGTTTGGAGGCTGATTTAAAACTGTTTCCAAAATCGAGCAAAATCATGCGTTTTGGTTTTAGGCCATTTTTCACGTACCCGACAAGTATACCTATTAAAATATGCATAACAAATGACCATGGGATCTAAAAGTGCAGATCATAAGACCCCATATGGGTCGAATTAAATTCAAAAAATTAGCCCTAGGGGCTGTTTTGAAGTTATCCTTTTGAATCCATTAAAAATACGCATTTTTAGCCATTTTTACGCATACAAGATGATCATATGACATCATATGATGGCTCGTGATACCACTTTAGGTGATGATGTAAATAAATAACACAATATAAACATACAAACGCAGCGAAACATCACCCATTAACGGATCCATATAGCCATATGATCAATCAATAATTAATATAACGATTATATACCTCTGTAGCGTGATCACGGATTCACCAACACACCAATACCCACGAAATGGAATGAGAAACCCTAACCCCTTGTTTTCCTCCTCTTGCTCTTTTATTCCCTAGGCCGGCCATATGGGCTTTACAGATGGGCTTGCCCATTTGTTTTGTCCAATCCAATATTACTAAGTGCAAGCTAAGTTATTAGTGGCCCGTTATTGATCCCAAGTTACGTAGTTTTATATATAGTGTAAATACGATAAATATAATATATAAAACGGTATCTCTGTATATAAGTGTGTGACCCCATAGGCTCACATATGTCGCCATATAAGTATTTATTATGTCATGAGCATACTCCAACATAAATGACCCCCTAAAAGCATAACAAATAAACCTTTATCAGCTAGATTTGACATACCTGTTACATGAAGGACACGATATATCCGAGATTTCAGTGCCACGAGTAGAAAGGTTTATCCAATGCGGGAGCCTATCAATCTTTAAACACCATAAGAAAATGTTCACTTTGCGAGGGAGGGTTTTGTCCCAACAAGTCGAAGTAGCCGAGGATGGAAGAAGATGATTGTCTAAATGTTTACGAGTGATGCCAACCGTGAAAACTCCATTATTAGCAATGGACCAGTAGCATGCGTCTGAATTAGATGAAATGACAACTTGACTAATCTCGTTAATAAGATCATTAAGGTATGCCTCATTACGAGTTCCAAGATCAGATCTCGACCAGTTCCACGACCATTGGCTGTTGCGAATTCAATCAATAATCAAACAGTCTTTGTCTTGATCGAGCCGAAATAATCTGTTGTATCAAAGATACAATGGAGAATCACCTATCCATAAATCCTTCCAAAACCAAATAATGGAACCACAACCCACTCAAAATCTAATGGAGTCAATGGGGGAGAAAACCATTCTAATAAACCATTCGAATGAAGATAATTAGTAGATCCAACAATCTTATTTCAAATACCTTTCGTGCTGCAACCGGCGTGATCAAAGCCACCCTCATGGCCATGTAACGAACGGATAACATTAACCTAAAGTGCATTAGGGTTAGAAAAGAATCTCCATCGCCATTTTTGGAGGAGGGCAAGGTTAAATGACTTTAAGCTCCCAATGCCTAAACCACCTTTACCGAGAGAAGCTAAGACAGTAGGCCACTTACCCTCCTTGTTTGATCATATCATGTTTGCTTAAAAAAGGATTAAACTTAAAGATGTAAATAATAAGAGAAAGAATCACCATACAATAGTAAATATTTTTTAACATGCCATACAATAGTATATGTGTTTTTTGAAAGCCATTAATTAGTCAAAAACTCGAAATAACAGTTCATGTCAAATGAAAAAATTTCCAAATTCATTATAGCATCAATTCTTTATCGAGTTAGTGCTTCTAACTTCATTGCGTCACCTTCAACTCTTCGAAGTCTTAATTACGAATTGAATTATATCCAAAAGTAGTTAAAAGTCATAAGTTACAATAAAATATCAGTAACATTTCAACTAAACAAGCATATACTTCATTATCGACCAAGTAAAAGAAACAAGAACATGAATAACATAAAAGACCACTTTAAATAATCTATTTCTTAACCAAAAAATGAAATTAACATGGAACAAAATTAAACTAAGCACTATTAATCATACAAATTAATGATATGTAACAAGCTAATCGTACACTCAAGTTCCAAAAGTAAAGTATGTGGTAACAAGCATAACACATTAAATATACATAAATATGATAGTGTACAATTTCAACATACATAATATGAAATCAAGATATTAATAATATCCTAAGTAAAATAGACGACATATATGAAATTGCACATTTAGAAGATCTTTTCAGATGAATGATTCACAAGTATATGATCATTGAGCGGCTTAAAAGTAGAGTCACGGATTAATTTTTTTGATTTACAATTTGTAATTTAACTTTAACAAAAAATATTTAAAAAGATAGTCTATATTGTTAAGTTTGGTAACCACGCCATACAAAAGCTTACATATGCTATAGTAGGAGTAAGCATAACGGACCGCGGACTGAACTGAACCGGACCAAACTTATTTTGGACGATCCTCTATCCACATTTTATTTTATGTTCGGTTCTTAGTCTGGTCCGGTCCTACGTATAACCGACCATTTTTCCTTTTTAAACTGGATCGAATCGGACCAGGCCAGACCGAAGATATTTGGTCCGGTCCAGGTTTGTCCCGATGCTATGGTCATTACTTTTTTCAAGGTAATTAATTAGGTTTATTTATTTATTTATCAATTCTCTTTAAAAATCTTTTTTTTTTTACTGAAAGTAAAAAAAAAAAAAAAAAAAAAAGAATTAACTTGTAAAAGATTAAAAATGAAAAGATTTAACAAAAAGAAGTCTTGAAACGACGTCGTTGCACCTGGAAAGGAGCTTGAGCTGCTTCAACATCAAGAATGGCGGTTTAGTTCCATCACATAAAATTGACACTAAAATAAATAAATGAAGATCGTAACTTACAACGTAAATGGTCTTCGACCACGAATATCCCAACACGGGTCCCTCCGTAAACTCCTAGATTCTCTCGATGCAGACATCATTTGCATTCAGGTATACATTTTCATAAATGACGTCACTATGACATCATCTGATACAAATTGTTTTTTTCAGGAAACGAAGTTGTCAAGGCAAGAACTGAGAGCTGACGTGGTAACAGCAGATGGGTATGAGTCCTTTTTCTCTTGTACCCGTTCTCTTGAAAAGGGTCGCACTGGTTATTCCGGTATGTACCACCTTAACTGTTTCTTCAAATGCGATAAAGTTTGTTTAATGATGTTATGTTTTTTGTTTGTTTTGGATATGTTTAATTCTCCAGTGTTTAGCTTAAATGTTTTTTGGAATGGTTCAATTGCAATTAAGTTGAGTAATTTACTTAGACCGGCCGAAATGGTGGTGGTCTTCACACCCCTTCCCACCACCTTCTCATCATCTTTACCCCGTAACAATAATTTTCCTTTCACCATTTAAGAATAACTCTCAAACACTCTCTCTCCATCGGCACCTATTCTTCCATTTTTTGGGTGGACCACGGGTGAAGGAGTGTCTCACTACACCCGGTCTTACTGCTGTTAAATTGTTTGTATGCCTGATTGAATGATCACCCAAATGTAGCTACAATATATCACGTTGTTGAGTTAAGTATGAGAGTACCTTGTGTAGTTTTACATCTTTTGTGTGCAAATTTTCTTAAGGATGGAACAAAGCATTAGCGGTGTGCGTTTTGTTACGTTTATCCACTGGCTTTTGTGCATGACCATTATCTTGTTAGCATACACTTCCGAGGTTTCATTAGCAGCCGAGGGCACAGCTAATTTGGTTTCATTTGTGTGTTCGATAATGTACGCCACAGATTGTTATCTGCTATAAATTTTATTGGTGAATGCAGGTGTTGCAACATTCTGCAAAGTACAATCTGCTTTTTCAAGCAATGAAGTTGCCTTGCCGCTTGATGCAGAGGAGGGTTTCACTGGTGTTTTAGATAATTCCAGAGGATTTGCCACTAGAAAAGATGATTCTCAGGCAGGTGTGGAAGAGCTTGAAGAGTTTGACAGAGATGAGCTTCTTAAGATTGACAGTGAGGGACGTTGTATTATCACTGACCATGGTCATTTTGGTGAGTCACATGACATTAGTTATTACTTATTTCCCATGTTTTTCTCTGGAAATTAAAAGGCCACAAATTGAATAACAATGTCTTGTATCTTTCTTGCTAGTCTAAACAGACTGTTATCACTGAACACACTGCAAAATCAACAATTTTAGTTTGTGTTTCGGTGTTATCTTTTACTATTAGTTTTGTTAAAGGCATTCCATGTAATTTAAGATAATCAGATAGTAAAATGTTACAGTTCTCTTCAACATTTATGGGCCTCGAGCTGCACACGATGATGCAGAGCGGATTGAGTTCAAACTCACATTTTACAAGATAATGCAGGTAATGGTCTACGTGTTTGCTAGTTTTTACTCTCTTCCAATCTTTTCTCTTCATACCGATGGTCAAATATCAGAATAGAACATAGTTGTGTGTCTCTTTTTGCAATTAACATGGTTCCTTTTTATAACATACTTATGTCATGCCATTTAAACAATTTTGGAGGTTTTACACATTTAAGAACACTTTGTATGACTTCGACCAGTTTGACTCATTTCTATTTTGTACTTAATGCTTTTAGCTTATTTCACTTGACTCGTCAGTGATAAAGCATGATTCAATTGAACATTTAGTCTAGCGTGAAAATTGCCATCTATAGTTTTCATTTTTGGTCATGCCCAACTAGTGGTGTAGAAAACTTGTTCATGTTGATCTATTTCTTGCTATTCCTTGCCTTGCTCACTCTCTTTTCGTGTTTCTATCTCCGTTATGGTAGCTCAATGCTGGGTGGCATGTAGCCTACTGAGGTCAGTAGGTCACGGGTTGAATCCCGTCCCGTGTCCCTTTAATCATGGTGTTACACGATTTACCTCCCGCGTGTTGGCCGGGGGACTTGGCTGCCGATAGATCGGTTCCGGTTTTTTTTTTTTTTTTTTTTTTTTTTTTTTTTTTTTTTTTTTTTTCCATACAACTTTTCGTGTTCCTATTCTTATAATTACTGTTCTTTTTCGTTCTTCTCTGAAAAGGCCACACATAATCTCTTCTCCTTGTTTCAGCCATTTTTTGTTCTTGCGGCAACATCCTAGTAACACTATGTCATGAGGCATGTTGGTATGTACTGTTTTTTAGGCCCTATGATGAAGTATGAATTAACAAGAATTTTTAGAGATTGACAAGTAACACTAGATCTTATTGAGGAGATCTTGACCTCTTTCAAGAACAACTTGAAATATGTTTTTCTGGAAATACTTCTGATACATAGAATTGAAGCCACGTCTGAAAGAATCATGGCTGAAAAATAGCAACTACTAAAGCAAGTTGGTGGAACAACTTTGAAAAAGTCTACTGCAGCAAAATAAAGCATACAAAATATTAAAATAAAATAAACAACTAGTCCTAGGTTGGGTCCAATTTAAAGCACGTTATACATGTTAAAACTTTCTTCTTTCTGATACGTTTTCATGCTTTGTTCTAGAAACGATGGGAGGCTCTCATACTTAAAGGAAGGAGGATAATTGTTGTTGGTGATTTGAACATTGCTCCTTCATCTGTAGATAGGTGTGATGCAGGACCGGATTTTGAGAATAATGAGTGAGCTTCTTATAACTTGTCTGTATAGTCTTTGATTGACAAGTGATATTTTAGGCTTAGCAACTATATTATTCAAACATGTTTGAAATGATCAGGTTCAGAAGCTGGTTTAGATCTTTATTAGTGGAAAGTGGAGGTGGCTTCTTTGACGTGTTCAGAGCAACACATCCTGAAAGGTGTAAGACAACTCTGAAGTCCATTGATGCAGCATATTAATAGTCTAGAATTATGTTAATTATGTTTCGAGTATCTTACCATCTTTAATTATTCATAGAACAGAAGCCTATACTTGCTGGTCTACGAACACAGGTGGTGAAATTTTCAACTTTGGGTCAAGAATTGACCATATTCTATGCGCTGGATCATGCTTGCATGAAAATAAAGATCTGGAAGGTCACAACTTTTTTTCCTGCCATGTTAAAGACTGCGACATATTAACGCAATTCAAGCGGTGCAAACCTGGGACCACTACAAGGTAAATTTTGATATTTGTGATAAACTTTTATACCGATTTTTGAAATACATCACTTTCATACGGATCAAACAATTGAACTTTGGAGCAAGCGAGATCAAGAATTATAACGTTTCATCTTC
This sequence comes from Artemisia argyi, assembly GCA_030686995.1. NCBI lineage: Eukaryota > Viridiplantae > Streptophyta > Magnoliopsida > Asterales > Asteraceae > Artemisia > Artemisia argyi. Next base: position 95,858,520 of record CM060688.1, read on the forward strand.
CAGTTATGTTCTTTTTATTAAAATCTAGTAGAGTTAGGAAAGTCTGGTGGAAAAATTTCCATTTTGGCCTATTTGGTTATATTTATAACTTGTAGCCCATGAAGGATAGTTTTTGTCACCGGGGAAAAAAAATACTCTGATGCAGCTAAAGTGAATTTATAGCACAAATATCCTGAACCATAGATATTTTTTCAGCATGGATTATGCATGTGCATTTACTTGAGACTTTTAAAGAGATGTTAGTGTAACATGGTCTGTGTGAACAATATGTATTGCTGTAGTTAGTTACATGTACCCCACATACCTGCAGCTATAGATGGAAAGGAGGGAAAGGCACCAAGTTGGAAGGTTCAGATCATGCCCCGGTTTTCATGAGTTTAATAGAGATCCCGGATATTTCTCAGCATAATACTCCGTCTTTATCCACCAGATACTGTCCGCAAGTTCGAGGATGTCAGCAGACTCTTGGTATTATTAAATTTTCTGTGTACTTAGAGGATTATATAAGTGCGCGCACACACACACACAGATACACACACACTAGGAGTATGTTCTTTTTCCTTGAGAAAATATTGATTGCCTGCAGAGTGCAGACTATGTATGTTATAAACATTTTAGGAAGGTTGTGAATAGAGTTGTAAATTCCAATGTGATTGTATGGAAACATGTTAATGGGTCAAATGGATGAGATATAAAACTAATAGCTAAAATGAAAGAGATCAAATGTGTGAACGTACTGCACGGGTTAAGCAGGTTTGAAGTCGATTCAAATGTATTCAAGTGCTAAGAGTGTCATATAGCATTTAAAACAAAAGTATGTTACTTTTTTTTTTTTCCTACATTAGTTATTATTAAAATTCTGGAAACGGACTGAATTGTGTTGGCGGTCAGCCCAACTCCATTCAAACATAAAACTTACTCGTTTTTACCCTAGCCCATTTTGACCATTACACAACCTGTCGGGCTTGACCATTTACCACCTCCAGTTGTGCTCACAGTAGATAGATACTTAACTTTAAAATGATCAGCCTTGGTTTACAGTCATGAATGCATGTTGCAGTGTCAATGTTATCGAGGAGGCAATCTACAGAGGAAGTTAAGGCCCATGAACAGTCTGGTTCTTCTCTTGACGAGGAAACTCAAGTACAGAGCTGTGAGCATCTTTGTAAAAGTCCAGTTCACGGGAGTATTGAAACGCACTTAGTCGCTGATGAATTGTTTACTACTGCAAGTTTGGCAGAAGACAAGTGCTCTCAGGGTTATGTATCTGTTCAAAAGAAAACACTTAGTCTGGGAAGTAATCAGACGAAGCCAACACCTTGTACTGAAACGAAGAAAAAATCGAAAAAAAATCAATCATCACAGCTCTCACTTAAGTCCTTTTTCCACAGTTCATCAACGTCAAATAAAGTTGTTAAGAGTAGCACTGCTTCAACCTCGTTTGACTATACTAATAACACAGTTATGGAATGTGTAACTGACATTATGAAGGAATCTGAGTCCAATGGAAGTGAACTTGATCAATCCCAATGTGAATCAGATGCTTGTAACTCATCACCAGCAGATAAAAGTAAGGTTGCTATATTAGAGTGGCAACGAATTCAGCAGATCATGCAGAACAGCATACCTGTATGCAAGGGCCACAATGAACAGTGTGTTTCTCGGGTTGTGAAGAAAGCGGGACCTACTTTCGGTCGGCGTTTTTATGTTTGTGCTCGTGCAGAGGTATGTTGCTTTTCAAAATGGAATCTTTATCCCTGCTACAAATGTGTTACGGTTTGGGATACTATATGCTGGCATCAACTGTAGTTATTTTTGTTTTGATTTCAAGTATTATTATCTTATAAGTTTTACTTCACAGGGACCAGCATCAAATCCTGAAGCAAATTGTGGTTACTTTAAGTGGGCCGATTCAGGATCTAAGCGAAAACATGGCAAGTGATGTAATATTTAATAATCTATGTGATGTCAATGCAGTATGTAGATTCAGATACAAACAATTAGTGACATATATTTCCAATTTCTCTTCCCCTGTAAATTTTTCTTGAAAAAGAAGTTGAGAAAGGCATGAATTTCATGGTTTATAACTATATTTTCTAATAGAGGGAGGTGCACTTTTTTCTAGATGTAGCACTCTCTTTTACCCAAAAATATGTGCATGTTTAGTTTGAGCGGTTTAGGTCACCAAATGGTATATGGATTTGCAAACCAAAATGGAAGTATTAGAGGTCATGGCTAGTCAAACAGCCTAAACCTGGTTTGGTTATCTAGTTTTGACGATTTGGGCCGTTTTTTGTTACTTGTGAATACTGAATTGTGCTTGTTTTTGTTCACAAGAAATAAAGTGTGTTGTCTTTTTTCTTTATAATGATTCATTTTTCTATTTTGCTAGTTATTTTCAGTGTTGTTGCTCCCATATTGGCAGATAGAGTATTTCCTTTATTTTGCTTCATCTTATATATTTGATTTGGAATTTAAAAATATATAGAGAATTTAAAGTACAACAAAGAAAGATAACCAAACTGCAAGGGTTTGAACGCTACTAAACAAACAAATTAGGTTAACTAGTTAAGCCACACAATAATTACTTGCAGTCACTAAAAAGTACAGCATACTGTAAATATATACCGCTCAGTTCAGCTAAAGTAGCCAATGCTGTAATTTGTACTAGTAACTTGGTTTTACAATGGTTCAAACAAGCAGCTGAACCATACACAGGGACATGTAATACAATATATATGCCAACAAGTCATGAGCCACAAGTTTATGGATAATGGTTTTTGTCTTTAGCTTCAATTGGTATGCATCATTTATCTAGATGTATAATAGCTCAGTTTGTGTTTATAGACACTGTTTTTCTTCTTCTGCTAGATTCCTGAATGGCTCTCCATTTGCAATGCTCTGTTTCACCTTCAAATGAACAGATTGACCAGAAAACATGGAACAAGATCATCAAAAGACAGGTCTATGAAGGTAACACCATTGAAGCTTTTCATTCATACCATCGTATGCGACAAAAGTTCCCTCCTGATAATTTCACATATCCTGTTTTACTCAAAGCGGTTTCTAATCATTCGTACTCTCGCATCGGGTTAGCCCTCCATGCCCAGATAACAAAATCGCCCTTTGACAACCATATGTTAGTACAAACTTCACTTCTCAACATGTACTCGTCCATTCAAAAAATTGATGAAGCTCGCAAAGTTTTCAATAGTATGCAAGTTAAGGATATAGTTGCTTGGAACTCGATGTTGGATGCATATGTATCATCTAAGAATATGGATGTTGCAGTTGAACTGTTTCGATTTATGCCTAAGAGGGATACTTTTTCATATAATATTATGTTGTCTGGGTATGCAGACATGGGTGATATGCATTCCGCTCGTGCCATATTTGATGAAATTCCAGAAAAAAGTATCATCTCGTCGAATTCCATGATCCTTGCATGTGGGAATTACGGGGAGATGGAAGAAGCGCGCAAATGTTTTGATGAAATGTCAGAACGAAATGTTATTTCATGGAACACATTGCTTGGAGCTTATTTGAAAAATGGGTTGTTTAAAGAAGTTGTTTTGCTTTTTGAAAAGATGAAAGTGGATAAGACTGTACTTCCAGATTATCTAACGGTTACGATAGCCTTATCTGCTTGTGCTGGATTAGGGTTGATAGAAAAAGGTCGTGACATACACGTTTACGCCCTAGGTTTAGAACTCACATCGAGTACACATGTTATTACTTCCCTAATAAACATGTATGCCAAATGTGGATGTGTAGAGAGCTTTTTAAACGTGTTTTACAAGTCTCAAGTACGTGATATTTTCTGTTGGAATGCGTTAACATCTGGACTAGCTCTTCACGGCTACGGCGTTGCTGCCTTCAAAGTGTTTAATGAAATGCTACTATCAACAAAGCCCGATGATGTAACCTTCATAGCTTTGCTAAGTGCATGTAGCCATTCAGGCATGATAGAAGAGGGTAAAGCTCTATTTGATTCTATGGAGACTCACTATGGTGTGGCTCGTAGAATGGAGCATTACGGGTGCTTTGTTGATCTTCTGGGCCGAGCCGGGTTCCTTGAAAGTGCATATACGGTCATTGATACAATGCCATTTAGGCCAGGTAGGTCTGTTTTGGGTGCATTGCTTGGTGCTTGTGTGAATCATAGGGATCTCGAGATTGGGGAGAAAATAGTGAAGATACTCTTATCAAGCGAAGGTGAAGAAGGTCTAAACGATGGAGATTACATGTTGGTGTCTAATTTGTATGCTTCGTGTAACCATTGGGATGAATCGGATCATTGGAGAGCAATGATGAATGATTCAGGGATTGTCAAGACCGCAGGATTGAGCTCAATCAAAGTTGGTAATAGGGTACACACATTTTTGGCTGGGAATACTCGTTGAGCATTGGTTGTAAACTCAAGTGACATAAGTTCGTTTTAGTAAAATGCTTGTCCAAATTGGGTTTACTCGACTTATGTAGAATAACTGAGAGGCGTTATGTCCGATAATTGCACTAGTAAACCACTAAACCATAAATGCATCCATTGGTCCTTGGGGAAAGCTTTGTCCCTTGGGTTAGGTTAAGTTGCAGCTGAACCACCTAATGTGTTATCTTGGTGACAATTGTTCATTTGTTCCTTCTTGGCTGCTGGTTTGGTTTCAGTTTCATGACTCAGACGGCTAGATGTTCGGTGGATTGGACATGCATGCACACACCTACCCACGAACTCCGTTTTTTATGCATATTAATGGTGATCTTGTTCGATCATGTATGTTTGAGTCTTAATGTAAAGAATGCCAGTTTGAAATAAAAAATTCTGAACATTGAATTCAATGAAAACCTCACAGGCTCACAATGGAGATTCCCCTTGGTCAAGACTGTACGGCGGAAAATAACTTGTTCCTATGGAGATTCCCCTGGTCAAATTCCACGCCTTATGACGAAAGGGTTCTTATTCATGTTCCGTAAATTTCGTATGTAGACAGTTTGTTGCTCTGACTAGTTTTTTAGTGCAAAAAAGGACCCCCGGCCTTCGGCTTCTAAAGGTACCTTAGTTCTCCATAGGCGTCTAAAGGCGGAGTGGAATGAAGGCATTCTCCTACCATTATAACATATCTTTTTATATGATACATAACATTATAAACACAACTGAACGAGTTATGCGTACATCATCCTAAAAATTATGATTTTGATTGATGATTTTCAGATAAAAAAAGAATTATAAAAGCTAAAATCGATGTAAACAGTAGTATGAACTTATATCTAAATTCTCGTCGCAGCGCGCGAGTTGCAATTTCTCCTTTAAGACAATTGTGTGAGATATATGTACTATCTAAAATAAAATGGGAATGTGTAAAGTTTCTTTTCTAAAAAAAATAAAAACAATACCAAAACAACTAGGTTAATCAAGCACTTATTTTTAACAAAATCAAGCACTTATTTATTTATTTATTTTTTTTTTACCAGGGATTTATGTTAAAAGCTAGAAATAAGCTAGAACAAAGATGCAACGAAAATCGAAAAGTTTGATACAATTAAACGGTGCAAGCCACTCTATGGTTGGTGATTTATTTGAGCCAATTCAACCTTATATTTTTGCTTCTATGAGCAATTTAAATGTGAGAAAGAGTCTTGATTTCTCTATCTCTATCTAACAAAACATATGGAATAAAACATATGGAATGATACTATTTAATACGAAAGGCAAAGGTTAAAAAACAAGAAAAAAAGAACTAAAAAAAATCATAACAAAAAAGATACAAGAAATAAAAAATAAAATATAAAGAAGTAAGGGGAAAAAAAAGGACATTGGGTTGTTTACTAATTTAAATAGTTTGGAGAGAACTCTATTTTAGCCGGAGAAGGATTGCCAAGTTAGTTTTACAACTTGAGTCAAGTTATGGGATGTGAATAGTTAACACATGTCTAACTTGACTCGAAATCTAAAAACAACTTGATTCCTCCATTTTAGCCTTATTGTTGAGAGGATAAATTTGTTGATACAAAAGTTAGGCGTTACTTGTTTGGGTTCCTGTTCTCGTACCAATTGTTAGATTATGGACATTATTTTAGTAGTCGTATGTTAGGATCGAACTCGAGATCACGGGATTGCACACTTTACGTATGAGAGTTAAAGTTTAATAATTAAATGTAAAAGTTTATATTTAATTATTTATTACACAAATATATATAATGATTATTTAGTATTTAAGATAAATGACTAATAATCATTAGACGAATATAAGGAAAGAATGTGTATGATTAATTGGTAAGTCAAGAAGCATCCGGAAGCCCCCTTGGGCCTTGATCCGATCGGCCAAACCAAAAAGGAGGGCACCTCCTTTGTTTTTTTGAGCTCCAAGTTTTATACACTATATATACAAGGTTTAGGGATTCATTGTTGGTATCTCTTGTGCACACACACAAACCCTAAACTTGTTTTCTTCTCCTTGTTTTTCTTGTAGTCGATCAAACAAACACCCTTAAAGGGTTGATCGATTTTCTTTATTAAACAAAAGGTCTTGGTTTAATTTTGTGTTCTAAAAACTAGCATTACTTTAACTTGTTTTAGTACGTGTGTACAAGAACGTGATTCAAACATACTTTTGTTTGATTCTTGGATTGAATTACAAAAGAGGTAAGGGGTAATTCTTATAATCCACATAAACCCTAATTAGGGTTCTTGATTTAAAGATTGCATTTGATTCTTGTTCGGGCTAGAATCACAAAGGTATGTTTACTATTTAATATTGATTAATTAATTACATGTTATATGATCTTGTTACAATTGCTTTCGCTATGCTCACTTGATGTGTTTGGTTTATTTTATATGATTGTCATGATATTATAACCAACAGTGGCATCTAGAGCCGTTATAATGTGTAATTAATTATCGAAACGCATAAAAATTGAATCTTGATTCGTTTAGTTACATGTTTTTAGCGTTTTTTGATTCCTAACCCTAATTTTTTAATTGGGTCGATTTAGACCTTTTAGGGTTTTAGGGTTTTGGTTTTGTTTTTTTTAATATGATTAGAAACCTTAGGATGTCATGTAATTGGTTATGCGTTTTATTAAACGATCTTGGTGCAATATGTTAATTGTTAAGCATAATACATGAAAAAGTGCATATTTGCATGGATTTTATTGTGTGATAATTTAAATGGTTTAAATTGGATATATGAATTAATTGTTAAGTTATATAGAAACATGTAAATTTATTTATAGATGTCGAATTGGGGAAGACTCCAATATTAAGTAATCAATTATGTGCTATGTGGTATTTGTTTAGTTTTGGCTTACGCAATCGATTTATCGATGTATGTGGCTCTTTTTCCTAGAAGAAGAAAGCCTTGATTGAATAAATACGTTATACACTTAGACTTGATTATTAATAGGACTATTGAATAAGATTTGCATGTGGCTACATGTTTTATACATATTTAATTGTTATGATTATGTATATGTTTATTTGGTTATTTTATTTTTTATTATTATGTATTACTTGTTTTTTTGTTTATTATTATGTTAGACATGTTTATAAACGAAAAAGGGTAATTTTTTTAATAGAAAAATAACATGGACTAAATAAATGGCGAAATTGTTTTGGTTTTAAGAGTAAATTTCAAAGGATTGGTTGATTGATGTTTTTGTACATAGTGTGCGAAAGGCGGACCGAAGGTTGCCATCCAATATACTTGTAGAGAGGGGTTTTTAAAGCTCATGCACCTACCGGTTCTCTACAACTGCTTGGTTGCCGACTCTAGACTTACCTATATCACTATATTACGTACACTGTCATCTTAAGGGTGAATTCACCACAATACCTCAATCAAAACTTTGTTATTTTACTCTTAGCAAATTGGTAATAAAAATGTTTTATAAAACCAATGTTATGAAGTTGTATGCATGCTTCTTCATACATTATTTTGATTACACGTCAAAATTTAATACCCTTATAAAATTAAGTCGAATGTCATCTAATTAAGAACACTTGAAGTTGTAATTTACGTCATGTGAGAACTTGGCGAGATTGCAATGGAGAGGTAAATTTCATAAATTCATTGCTAGCAGATCAATTGAGTAGGAAGTGAGATCTTGGACTCAAGGCATTAAGATGGGGATCAAACTTGCTTACAATACAAAAGTTTTATGATTGTAAATCCCATAAATCTAGGAATTGCAATATGATATTGGCAATTATTATTCGACAATTACCTTGTTGAATACTATCATTACTAGCAGATCAACTGATGTAATGGTACTATGTCAATTTGGATCCTAGCTTTAAGAAAATACTATGGTTTATATGAATATTTACCAATGGGTATTTTATTTTCTTAAAGATCTAATTATCGAAAATACTGTAATTGAATTTTTGTAATTCGTTTTAATGTATTAATGCAACGTTCAAACCGTAAACGCACTTTGGGCTTTGGTAAATTGATCTAGTTCTGTTTTCAAACTAATGTTTGATTAAGAAATATTTACTTAAAAGACGAATGAAGTCTCCTTTCTATGAAAGAAGAGTTAGACACAATCATATTCCTTTTCATGAATGAGAAAGGATAATAGGAATATTAGATATGTCTAAATTATAATATAACTCATAGCAAATTTTTTAATAGTTAAGAAAATTGCGAATATTTTTCATAAGGATTTTATCATCCTCATTCGGTGATCAAATTCTTAGTAACAAATATGATATTTGGTTAACAGAAAATTATGTATGACATTTTATGAGTTATTATAATTAGAAGCTAGACTAATTACTGCAAAATGTTTAAAGGCAAACTAGTTGTTTTGACTATTTTAAAGGTGCTACATACATTGTAAGATGGTAGACCTGTTAAGGAAGAAATTGCATGCCCAATTTTTCAAGTTAATAGCATTTGGTGGATAGTCCATCATTTACGTAGTAGAATACACTCTTTACTGCATAAGTTATTGTTACTTATGGACATTTAAAGGTGTAGGAAAGTTAAAAGCACAATATTTGTTTTCACTGGATAGGAAACATTTACAATGTTGTCAAATTCAGTGGGAGTATTGTTTACTTATCACTGAATAAGGAATTATTGTAATGATCTTTAATTCAGTGGGAGTTACAAGCTTTGACATCTTGGTAGCTAAAGATAATTACTTTCCAAGTGTAGACACTCATACTTTTAAGGATAGTCTTGTACGTTTCCTTACTAGACATTGTTGTTCTATAACTACTTGTTATGCTAAAATCTATGACACAATCATATTGATCATATAAACAAATGCATGGCGTGTTGTTTATCAATTATATGAGGTTGTTCCATGCACAAGTGGGAGAAATGTTATCTTTAATGTGTGCAAGAAACAACTCATAAAAATATGATTTAATGGATTCTCTTGACTACAAGGTAAGAGAATAATGTTCTAATATGAATTATACTAAGCTAATTCAAGAAAACACTTGGTGTTACAATTTACGTTATGTGAAAGCTTAACTAGATTGCAACAACAAGGTGAATTTCATATTTTCATTACTAGCTAATCAACTGATGTAATTGAACTATGAGAATTTGCAGTTTCTAAATTAGATACCTATTAGAACATGTGTCAATATGATATCAAGACTACTTTAATTTATATATTTATGAATTCATGGAATGACATAAATTAATTAAGTAATCTAATGCTACTTCAATCTGAATATTTATGTGTTCTTGGAATGACATAAATAAATGAAGAAATAATGTTATTTACATTATTGTGAAGTAATAAATTAACTTGAAATTACTATTGAAACCAAAAGATGGTGTTCATAATTACTTTAGTTAAACATGTTTATGTTTCATTGTAAAGATATAAACATAAAGTCTTTTAATTGTTACAAGACTTATAATAAAGTAAGACGTTATCTTGTTGTGTTTTTTAATTAAGACATATACATGAAGTTATTAAATTGTTAAATGACTTATAACGTATAGTGGGATTATAACAGCTTATGTTTTCTTGTAAAGACATGGACATGAAGTGACTTTATAAAAAGTACTTGTGTTATAAACATGTAATTGGCTTGAAAAATATTATTATACCATTAAAATGACTTAGTTGGTAAATAGACAAGTTAAAAGGAATATGGTTATCTTAAATATTGTTAGATTGTCTTACAATATTAATACTAATGAAATACCAAATGTTTATGGTATGTTCAGTTAGGAAAATCAAACTCTTGTTATATTGTTTGATTAAAGATAACTATGACTTCTTTTCTTCCAAAAGTTATCAAGGTTAGAGTGTTGAGTATGACTTGGACATATTTATAAAACTCCAACATAGATGGTTTATAAGACATTATCATATGATGGAATGTGATGAATGTGTGAATCACATTAAGTCTTAAATTGAAGTTCTAAATTTGTTTAACTGCTTATGAAGAGGTTATTAATAAAGTTAAGTCAGGAACTGTCAATATGTATTTGTAATATCCCAAAAGAGAATATTGTATTATTGCTTTATTTGCTAAGTATTTAAAGATAGTCTTTAAATTGCTAAAAGCAAGTGGGAGTTTTGATCTTTAAAAGATAAAATTACAAGATACATAATCTTCTAAAATACACTAGTAAATATCATGATGAAGTTTGACATTTGAATGTTAAATCTCAACATGATAATAAAGTTTGACATTTAAATGTTATATGTTAAATCTCAAAATGATGGAATTATCATTCATAGAATAGTAATATATCTCAGATATTTTATTAATATGCTGAGGGCTATGATTTACAGGATTATTGTAAACCTGATAATCATTATGATACATTACCAAATATGAGATTGGGTAAAGTATACATGATATGAATGATTAAGATGCTGTCCATAAAGATAATCAATTTTTGAAACTTGGTTTATCTTAATAGTTAGACTAGAAAATGAAGATGCGTTTCTTCAAAAATAAGGTAACCCTTGTGGTTTAAATCTTTGTATAGAAAACATATGGACAATATTGTACACGCATTTAATGCATGTCTTATGACAAGAATATTAATCATAATTAAGCGATTAACTGTGACTGAATATTCTTTTCTAAACACATTAAATATATAAAGATTATAATTGTCATATTTATGAAATTGACAATGGAATATCAAAACTCTTTCTTGAGTGATTACTTGAGCGAGGACGATAAGTAATCAAGAGGAGTTTATGAATTCAAATAAATCTTTAGAAGTGTACAAAGTGCAATAATCTATGGATGGATAAATGCATGCATCTAGAAGATTACTCTTATGTTTAATTATTAAATTCGTGTTTTGATTTATAATTGAAATAAGATAATTTCTAAGTATTCCTAAAAGCTAGTGGGAGTATTATGTTTAATTTCTTAAATCATATATGTTGTGGAACATATAAAAGTAACATTCCATATAAGTTAAAAGTTAACTCTAAGTTTGGAATAAAACTTTATTTGAAAGATTTAGGAAATAAGACATAAAACCTTAAATGAATGTTTATTGTTGAAACATGTGCGGTAAATAAATCTAATATAACATGATATATTATTTAGAAAGTCTAAATAGATATGTATGACATGAATAAAATCTAAGTATAACTCATAGATTTTTCATGTACATTATGTTTTGTTGTATCATGCTTAATTACAAGATGAATTGGCAATATTAATATCTAATTAAAAGTTATTAGATAACTTGTGTAATATTCTAAAAAGAATATGTTTGATTATAGAATCACATCCTAAATCTGGAACAGCTTCAAAATTCTATAGATGAACAATTTTTCAATTGTTGTGAAAATTGTCAAAGCCAACAAACTTGAAAGTTTGAAGGGCATCAAACATTATACAATAGATATTATGGTTTACGGAAAGTTTTAATAGCATATTGTTGTTGCATACAATGATGCTAATGAAATTGAGATGACAATCAATACTAGTTATGGTAAGGATTTCATCATTGGCTATTACTAGTTATGCTTACTAAAAGCATAGTTGCATTATACATTAAAAGAATAAGAATACTTTAAACTTTAAAATGTTTGAAAGTTTGATTATCATAAATTGGTGGTTAAGGATGACACACATTTTATGAAATATAATATGGCATTATCAAAATAGTTGAGTATGCACATATAAGAACTTCAATAGTTGAATTCTTTAAATAAGTATTCTTAAAATTACAATAGATCAAAGTTTGATGATTTATGCCTTGTCAACAAGTATTGTAACACCCCCAATTCATGGTTGCAGCGGAATTCAAACTGGGTGTTACTCGACGGCACAACAGTCATAACAATAGAAAACGAACTCTAATTGAGTCGTTTTAAAAGATTTATCATTCAAATTATATAAATATCAGAGATTACAAAATGAGGTCCCAGATGGTTCCATGTTTACAATTTACATTAAATGAGTTTTTGAATGATAATAAAATTTATAGCCCTCTTGAGTATCCGTGCCCTTCCGTGCCATCCTTGATCGTCATGAACCTGAAATACATGCTTGAGAGGTCAACACAAAGGTTGAGTGATATTCATAGAGTTTGTTTAATGTTTGAACACAATGTGTTGGTAGTTAAATCGTTGAACACAATAATCGTAGTGTGAGCTATAGACATATACACTCATAGTTAGAAAACAAAGATGGGCTACGTTGTTATATGTCCGGAAAGGTTATTAATTCACTAAGCTTATGACACCAAAACGTTAACGTGTACCAATATCGATCGGCAGATTTATCCCGGTAGGTACTTTGCCGTTATACCTAATGTCTCAAATATTAATGCATTTGTTTGAACTTAGTCAAAACAAATGGGATTCGTCAATCCCAATAGGCCTATTCACAATATTCGCGCTCACTCGCAAGTAACCCTCGCAAGTGATTAAATGGTTCATAATAAGGGATCTTGGTTTGGCAAGGATGTTACTTAGTGATAATAAAACATAGTCGAATAGCATACAGTATAAAGCATTGTGTTCGAGTAGAAAAATAATAGCATGTATTCCCCCCAAGAGTTTGTAAAATAGTTAAACAATAGAAAGTGGGGCTATGAACTCACCTTGAGTTGGATGATGTATAATGAGAATGATGGATATGCCGTAAGAACTTCTACGAGTAACCTAGAATAATTGTTGCAACTTAGGTTTGGAATAACATCTAAGGAAACATAAACATGCCAATATATGTCTTGCACTTAGTCCATGATGTGGTACAATGTATAGTGTAAGTCTTTGAAAAGAAATGATTCATGAAACATGTATAGTTTATATATCGTTTACTACCGTTCGGGCCAACATAATTCAGAAGTCATGTAGTAAACGTTCGAGGAGTCAGGATACTTTAATTCGTAAATCCACAACTCATCTCGACGGCTTACATAATGAACTCCTCACATGAGGCTCCCTACTATTGTAGTAGTTGATAAAATATATATATATATAAGTTTTGATCCGAAAAGTTACATGTCCAAGTACTTGAATAAACTTAGGAAAGTTTATCTTTACATGAAGATTGTTATTAGGGTAAGTTTCTTATAACTTGTATGACAAATACTCGTAATATTTCATGGTTCTTTAGATGAAGTAGATCCAAATTGTATGTTCAAGTTATCGCCAATACTTTAGCTCATGTTTTCGCCTTGGTATGTATATATGGTCTTTAGCCATGTGATGAGGCAAAAAATGATCCGTTTTTAGGGGGTCATTTAAGCCCGAATCCGACTTTATTTGATCAAATATTGCCCTAAATCGTTCCTTTTGTGATTTTAGGTACTTTGGGAGAGAAATCTGGAAAAGGAAGCAATTCAGACGTTTTTGGAGCATAAAAGTGAAGAAAACGCCAAAGTCTTAATTTTTCATGCTGGGAACAGTAGGTGACGGCGTCAAGAGCAAAACCTTGACGGCATCAAGAGCAAATTTCATGAATTTCCATGACGATCCAGAGAAGATTTGACGGCGTCACGTAGGAAGGGCGTCAAGAGTAAAAGAGTCATGACGGCCTGGAAACATATAAGTCTTGACGGCGTCAGAAGTAGATCTAGGCAGTCCGAGAAGAGTTTTGGCGGCGAGGTGACGACGTCACAAGATTACTCTTGACGCCGTCAAACCCATTTTTCTATATATAGTTTTCTAATTTTTCACATTTTAAGGGAGAAGTTTTGGAGAAACCCTAAGTACGATTTTGGTGCAACTTTTACAGGTTTTTCAAGGGTTCCAAACCCTTGATACCTTGCATTGTAATTGAGATAAGTGTTCTTCTAATTCAATCAATATGTCTATGTGTTGGTTGTCTATATCTTGTTCTTGTCTCAATTCCATTATGCTAGGCTAGATCTCTTTTGTGTTTGCGTAGATCTAATGAAACCTAGATATTGATTATGTGTTGATTACTTGTTTATTCTTATCTTGGATGAATGATTTATATGTTAGGCTTAAGAAAACTGGCAGATCTCCAAATGGTAACATGCTTGAACGTCTTAAGAAACATGAACCGAGGCGTACTAGGTCTTTATTGGTTGTATTTAATGCATGAGCCACTGTTTACAATCCCTATAGTTGTGCTGGGCATGGTGTAGGAGGAGATAAGAGCTCATAGAATTGGGGAGTTATGTATGCCACCCCATGAATGGTATTAAGGAATACAATCCGTCATCCATACAATTATAACAAGTAATTAACGTGTAAAAGATATCTAGGGAGTAGTGAAATCTAAGTAAACACATTTTCTCCAATTACTGCTCACAACCTTAGTATAATTAGTTTATTTTCATTTTTAGTATTTTATTTTGATTGCATCTTAGTATTGGGTTAGTTGAATAGCAACTAATTCCGCCCACTCTTCCAAAACCCGAGATTTTTAATTGCTTTCTAAAAAATATAAAAATACAAAAATAATCATCCCTCACCTTTAGAACTAGTATTTAGGCTTTCTAATCCTAGCGACACTATTCCTAAGCTGAACGATCAATCCCCCGGTACTTGTCACTATACTATACTAAAACGATCAGGTACACTGCCTGGTTGGGGTTGTAAGCTTCTCGAGATCCCTCGAGAGGTAAAGCCTGTTGCGATTCCCACGCATCACCATGGCTTTGCCATGACCTTTGGTCATTGTTCCATGGTCTTGAGACTCAACCTTGGCTCTAGCCATGGTTGTGGTCTTGAATCTAGGTCATAAGACCTCTTGGTCTTTATAAACCATAACCTTTTATATAATGACTTTGGTCTAAAAATGGGCTGTTAAGAATTTGAAGAAAATATCACTCGGAAAGCGTTTTTAGGGCTCGAGCTTCTTTATTCCTGAACGAAAACGTCGTTCCGGACAACTTTCATGTTTTAACTTTTTGATGAATCGGACCAGAAGGGTGACTTTCAAAATGGCAGAATGCAAAACAATAGGTATCGGCAGTTTCGGCGTTTTGGTTTTGCTAACTTCTTATGGCCATAACTTTTGACTCGTGTACTCGTTTTAAGTGGTTCAAATTGCTATGTTTTCCTTTTGAAGTCCTTTATAACAGTAAGTAAGTGTCCAATATCAAATTTCAGGAAAAATGAATAGTAAAAGTGAATAGTGAAATTTTCCGGGAATAGTAATTAACCTGAAATTGTGAATTGTTACAGTCTCTACCCCTTACGGGGAACTTTGTCCCGAAGTTCTATGTGTGTTATATGTTGGAGTGGTGTCGATGAAAAGTGTGGTTACTTATGAGGACTAAAGTCTGGGATTTACAGTGATGTAGTTTGATTTGTCATTTCAGTGTATGGCGTAAGATGAGGCTTACTTTTATGTAGAAAAGGTAGGGTAAGAGTGATTAATAGAGATTCATATAATATTCGAATATCAAAGGAAATTGATATAGCAGTCGAGTATTAATAGGAATTGATATAGTAGTTGTATATCAATGGAAATTGGGATATTAGTTGCAATAATAGTCTAGTAGGTAATCTGTTGTTGTACCTAGTGTTTATTGACTTCATACTTATGTTATTTCGGATACAAATAAGCCCACTTGTTTTTATTTACATAGAGAGGCATCCCAAACAATGTAAATAGAGGAATATAAACTTATGGTTCAGTGATTTACAATTTCTTTATTTAAATGAAAAGGCATCCCAATCCATTCAAATAATTATAAATCATCCTACTTAAGAATTCCCAACACAACATTCATAATTAGCCGGTGAGTTACAAGGTAGTGTATTACGAGATGATACTGGTGTTCCAAAAGTACAAGATGAATATTCAATCTTGTAAAGCTGATGAGGGTGCTTGTGGTGTAACTAAGGATGATTTCTTTAAAAGTGCATCAAGATCTGTTAATGAGCTTGTGGTTTCAACGGTTGTGAAGATAATGATGTGATATGTTGATGAACAAAAGTGTGTAGTGTATGCTTAACATTAATATTCTTAGGCACAGATGTTGAGTTTGTTTTAAAAATCTTAAGAGATTTTAAAGGTTTATGATGGAATGGTATCCTTAGGACCTAAACAGGATAGTACTTCTACAGGATGAAGAGAAGAATTGATAACTATCCCAAGATAATAGTTCGGATTATCTCATAAATGAAAATTTTCAAGAATGAATTTAGATCATACAAATAAGGTGTTAAGATCTTGCTGAGTGGTAAGGCACTATCGTGTCTCTAGATTGTTTTAATGCATTCTGGTGGTTTATCGAGTTCATGTAGGAAATTAACATGAACATAACCCTAGCACAACTATTCTCAGTATTTGAAAATTTTAAGTCGAATATAGTTAGTCAGACTATATTCCACTGTCCCTAGGTTAAATATAGGTGACTAGTCTATATTTAGCCAAGGTTCGATAAAATTTTCAAATACCTAAATTAGGTATACTTGTGATATGTCCGTTGCTTTTGGGAAACTGTCCACTAAATAAAGGCGATGTCAAACCCTTCAGTTGCAAGTCCCGCCCATACAAGACTTGTAACCCATGTTTTCACATTCCATCGCATAGAAAATAGTACGGGTAGGTATGTGTGTGGAAAGGAAGTTTTAAGTAACAGTCCATACTTGGCCAGGATCACGAGCTTTTAATAATGAAGGTTTCATAAGAAAACTTTGATGAATGTAGAGCTGAACTTCAGCTTTTGTAGGTGATGGATTAGTTTGTCCTTCAGAAATCTCATATTTCTATTTTGAGATCGATAGATTGTGATGGGTTTTTGATGTCATATGAAATGATATTGTTGATGTGATGGAATGATTCTAGAGACCATTGCGCAAAACACAATGTCTCGGAAGTAGGTTAGACCATTGTGTAATTCATAATGTCTCGGAAGTAGGTTAGACCATTGTGAAATTCACAATGTCTGGGAAGTAGGTTAAACCATTGTGTGACTCAAAACATTTGAGAAATGATTAAGACCATTGTATAATACAATGTCTTGGAAAATAGGAAAGACCATTGCAATCAGTTACAATGTCTTGGACATAAAATGTTGGAGTAGGAACATGATTGGGAGAATGTCGTTGTGCCGAAATGCCCAAGAATAGGCATACGCAGATATGTTTAGATAAAATGATTGAAAGTAACTTGAATGTACATATAAATATACTTATATATGTTTGTGTAGCATAACATGCTTACTAAGTCCATAATCGTCTGGAGGATGGAAGACACGGAGAGTGGAAGGCTATAAAAATATTTTCGCTTGTAAGTGTAGTTATAGTTTAGGTCTCAATTAGACCCGTTTCTCTATAACCATGGCTCTGATACCAATCTGTAACACCCCCAATTCATGGTTGCAGCGGAATTCAAACTGGGTGTTACTCGACGGCACAACAGTCATAACAATAGAAAACGAACTCTAATTGAGTCGTTTTAAAAGATTTATCATTCAAATTATATAAATATCAGAGATTACAAAATGAGGTCCCAGATGGTTCCATGTTTACAATTTACATTAAATGAGTTTTTGAATGATAATAAAATTTATAGCCCTCTTCAGTATCCGTGCCCTTCCGTGCCATCCTTGATCATCATGAACCTGAAATACATGCTTGAGAGGTCAACACAAAGGTTGAGTGATATTCATAGAGTTTGTTTAATGTTTGAACACAATGTGTTGGCAGTTAAATCGTTGAACACAATAATCGTAGTGTGAGCTATAGACTCACACTCATAGTTAGAAAACAAAGATGGGCTACGTTGTTATATGTCCGGAAAGGTTATTAATTCACTAAGCTTATGACACCAAAACGTTAACATGTACCAATATCGATCGGCAGATTTATCCCGGTAGGTACTTTGCCGTTATACCTAATGTCTCAAATATTAATGCATTTGTTTGAACTTAGTCAAAACAAATGGGATTCGTCAATCCCAATAGGCCTATTCACAATATTCGCGCTCACTCGCAAGTAACCCTCGCAAGTGATTAAATGGTTCATAATAAGGGATCTTGGTTTGGCAAGGATGTTACTTAGTGATAATAAAACATAGTCGAATAGCATACAGTAGAAAGCATTGTGTTCGAGTAGAAAAATAATAGCATGTATTCCCCCCAAGGGTTTGTAAAATAGTTAAACAATAGAAAGTGGGGCTATGAACTCACCTTGAGTTGGATGATGTATAATGAGAATGATGGATATGCCGTAAGAACTTCTACGAGTAACCTAGAATAATTGTTGCAACTTAGGTTTGGAATAACATCTAAGGAAACATAAACATGCCAATATATGTCTTGCACTTAGTCCATGATGTGGTACAATGTATAGTGTAAGTCTTTGAAAAGAAATGATTCATGAAACATGTATAGTTTATATATCGTTTACTACCGTTCGGGCCAACATAATTCAGAAGTCATGTAGTAAACGTTCGAGGAGTCAGGACACTTTAATTCGTAAATCCACAACTCATCTCGACGGCTTACATAATGAACTCCTCACATGAGGCTCCCTACTATTGTAGTAGTTGATAAAATATATATGTATATAAGTTTTGATCCGAAAAGTTACATGTCCAAGTACTTGAATAAACTTAGGAAAGTTTATCTTTACATGAAGATTGTTATTAGGGTAAGTTTCTTATAACTTGTATGACAAATACTCGTAATATTTCATGGTTCTTTAGATGAAGTAGATCCAAATTGTATGTTCAAGTTATCGCCAATACTTTAGCTCATGTTTTTGCCTTGGTATGTATATATGGTCTTTAGCCATGGCTTTGCCATGACCTTTGGTCATTGTTCCATGGTCTTGAGACTCAACCTTGGCTCTAGCCATGGTTGTGGTCTTGAATCTAGGTCATAAGACCTCTTGGTCTTTATAAACCATAACTTTTATATAATGACTTTGGTCTAAAAATGGGCTGTTAAGAATTTGAAGAAAATATCACTCGGAAAGCGTTTTCACGGCTTGAGCTTCTTTTATCCTGAACGAAAACGTCGTTCCGGAGAACTTTTGTGCTTTAACTTTTTGATGAATCGGAGCAGAATGGTGACTTTCAAAATGGCAGAATGCAAAACAATAGGTATCGGCAGTTTCGGCGTTTTGGTTTTGCTAACTTCTTATGGCCATAACTTTTGACTCGTGTACTCGTTTTAAGTGGTTCAAATTGCTATGTTTTCCTTTTGAAGTCCTTTATAACAGTAAGTAAGTGTCCAATATCATAGTTGTACTATTTTGGTCGTGGTTCTCCATAAAAGTCACTAGTTTACTTGTTTAAATAACGTAAGTTAACAATCATTTGTAATAACTTGTTTTACTCATTTTTATACATTATGGACATGACAACAAGACAATATATAGCATGAATGATATGTAAATAGCATGAATATGATATTTAAGCAAGGAAGTGTATTAGAGTTTGCTTACAACTTTGGCTTTCTACAAAGAAAGGTAAGTAGCATGTAAGGAAAAGGACTTTGATTGACTTAAGCTTCAACCCACTTCACTTCATGCAATCTTTCTACTCTTGTATTCTTGAAAGATAGATGATGAAAGTTGAGGTGACTTGAGTAGATTCAAACTCAAGAGAAATCACCAAGTTTCTATGGTTTGGAAGTAGTTTGATGAATCAAAACCAAACTAGAGTTTATGTGTTGTTATGCTCTTGAATCTTGCATGAAACTTGGAAGAGAATGAGCTAAGGATGAGAGGATGGGGTGTGTTATGTGTGGCGTACAAGAGGAGGGGGAGAGGGCTATTTATATGCCAAAGAGGAGGTTACTTACCTTGACTTGTCAACACTTGCTCACCAAGTTGAACACATGTAAGGATCTAAGAGCACATAGCATGAGATCAAGACACATGGGTGGTGAATCCCCCCCCTATGGCGGTTTACATACTTGGGGAGGAAGTGTTAGATTTTGATGATATTATCCAAGCTTATGTAGTTAGTTTCGACTCCGTAAAATGCTAACCGTAAATGGTTAAGCCACGAAACGTAAAACCGGGTATCGTAAAAATACGAAACTTGGAAAAATGGTTAAACTTGTCAAAATACTCCATAATAAAATATAAAATGAGGGGTAGGTTCCATTGGGGTGCTAAAACCCTGCTAAAACTGGAAACACGGGTCTAAAACGCGTAATACGTAAAATGTACGAATATTGCGTAAAATTGAGAAAAGTAAAATGTTACTTTTCTAATAGGATAAAAATGATTTAAAATGACTTATAATGTCTAGACTGGGCTCAGTCTAGTGTCGGTTGGTATTAAATGTCTTTTAGACATCAAACCGTAAGCCTAAAAATCAAGGAATGACTTATAAAATCAAGGAATGATTTTTGGTCAAAGGAGGAGGGAAAATATGTTGACTTTTTCTAATAAGTTGAAAACTCAAATTGTCTTAGAAACGCGGTGTAGGTATAGGCTAAGGTTACGGCTGAGTAAAAACGCTTAAAAACTGAAAATTCCAGTTTTTCACGGCCGAGGCTTATTTTGGTCATGTTTTTCACAGTCATGATTAATTCTCAAATAAATCATGAGTGTATCAAACATTTTTCTGATTCGGGGTCACTTAACGCAGTCGAGTTTCGTTGTGCGTAGAATTTTTGAATGACGTTTTACCCTAAAACGTGTAATTCCTTATTAACTTTCACGAAAATGATCTGATGAGTGTCAAACTTTTAATTTGCCATGGAAATGATTTATCACTCGAGGCCAAGAAACAAAAATCAAATTTCGAGAAAATTTCGGGGAAAATGAATAGTAAAAGTGAATAGTCAAAATTTCCGGGAATAGTAATTAACCTGAAATTGTGAATTGTTACAAGTATGAATGCCATTACTTGAGACATAATTCATCAACAAGATTTATCATGCATTGATCTATTTAGTATTTGGATAAGGGATGTTAAACAATTATTATAATAAATTTAAATACATGGTATGTTTAATTTATAATATATTGTATCCTGTTTTTGCATGTTTAAATCCATGAATAAAGGTTATTCTAAATTGTCCGTTGTCAGTTAATAATATGGGAATATTATTAAATCAAGACAAATCTGAAGGTTGGTATAATATACTTAAAGTATATTGATGCGTAGTCATGCCATTTCAGATGATGTTCAATGATACCGAATATAGGACTTATCCCAACTACATGATGTTACTTTATGGATTTAGTTATTAAGTAAATCATGAGAAGTTATCCTCAGACTTGAGATGCAAGATAAGTGTCATGAATGTAGTACATTTTTGTAGAACAACTTAATGCTATACGTAACTGGTAGTCATAAGGGTTGTTTTCGGAAGTGTTACAAAGTTTGTGGGTTTTGCATGTAGTCAAGATAGAATTTGTTTCTTTAAATTTATTTTTTGGAGTTTAATACTGCTGGGCCCCTCGTAGGGTTGGTAAGATATATGTGTGGCCACACCCAAGATCTCCCCTGAATATGTTCAGAAGATTTGGTAATCTTGATCAATCATAAACAACGAGAAACAGAATGGTTAATTAAGGAATGACTTTAATCCATATCCTTATTGACGTGGTATTAGAAACAAAAGGATAATAATAATGAGTAATTATTAAAAGGTTTTTCCAAGAGCCTTACTCGAGATTGTACTAGAGGCATCGAAGTGTTGCTAGACGCTAACCGATGTGATTACACTATTAAAATATGTCCAAGTGGGAGCTGTTAGATTATGGACATTATTTTAGTAGTCGTATGTTAGGATTGAACTCGAGATCACGGGATTGCACACTTTACGTATGAGAGTTAAAGTTTAATAATTAAATGTAAAAGTTTATATTTAATTATTTATTACACAAATATATATAATGATTATTTAGTATTTAAGATAAATGACTAATAATCATTAGACGAATATAAGGAAAGAATGTGTATGATTAATTGGTAAGTCAAGAAGCATCCGGAAGCCCCCTTGGGCCTTGATCCGATCGGCCAAACCAAAAAGGAGGGCACCTCCTTTGTTTTCTTGAGCTCCAAGTTTTATACACTATATATACAAGGTTTAGGGATTCATTGTTGGTATCTCTTGTGCACACACACAAACCCTAAACTTGTTTTCTTCTCCTTGTTTTTCTTGTAGTCGATCAAACAAACACCCTTAAAGGGTTGATCGATTTTCTTTATTAAACAAAAGGTCTTGGTTTAATTTTGTGTTCTAAAAACTAGCATTACTTTAACTTGTTTTAGTACATGTGTACAAGAACGTGATTCAAACATACTTTTGTTTGATTCTTGGATTGAATTACAAAAGAGGTAAGGGGTAATTCTTATAATCTACATAAACCCTAATTAGGGTTCTTGATTTAAAGATTGCATTTGATTCTTGTTCGGGCTAGAATCACAAAGGTATGTTTACTATTTAATATTGATTAATTAATTACATGTTATATGATCTTGTTATAATTGCTTCCGCTATGCTCATTTGATGTGTTTGGTTTATTTTATATGATTGTCATGATATTATAATTTCAACACCAATCTAATCTTAATGCTTGAGACCTGCGCACTAAGAAAGCAAACAACACCGTTAGGCTTAACGTGGGATTGTCTCCCACCGGCGTGAGAGTAAGTAATCGGTTTTTAGGGTTATAGTGAAGAGTTAAGGTTTTTAGATGATACCTCAATGAGAGCCGTGATATTCTTTATATAGGCACGAAATCCTTATAGGTTTCGTGCTCCTTACTCTTCGGCTTATCTCGCCTTATCCGGTCTATTGATCTTTATCCCTATTTAAGATCATTATCAAGACCATAAATAATATATTTGGGTTTGGGCTTTCGTGAGCCCAAATTGTTATTATAATGGCCCAATATCATTATTATGATAGCCCACGCGAGATAGCCTTGAGCATTAGTAATGTCCATTGGTCGGGTTCGTGACCGAGTGCGGACTATATGTCATCAAAAATTTTTAAACTTACTCAATAAAATTAAATAAAGGTTTGAGCTCAATTATCAAATTATTAAGTGAAGAAGAAATAAAAAAATAAAAATAAAAGTTTGAGCTGAATTATTAAATTATTAAATAAAAAAGAAATACCGTGATGTTAAAACACCCTTCCTAATCTTTTCCTAGTCTTTTTCAATAAAAAAGTTACGAAACCTCTTGGAATAATCTATTACAAAAATTCTATAAAATACTCCTAGTAATTTAGTACACGTAAGAATGAGAGATGTTGAGACCAATAAAACCGAGTGATTGACTCTTGACCTTGTAAAAGCCGTCAAACACTTTCCAAACATCAAACAAAAGACTCACAAGTCATCAAAGTACTCTCATCACATTTCCTAAATTCCCTAAAAAAACTCACAAACCCTAAAAAAAAAAAATCTTGATCAAAATTCCGACCATGGCTGACCTAGTCAAACAGATCCTTGCTAAACCGATCCAGCTCGCCGACCAAGTCATCAAAATAGCCGATGAAGCCATCAACAACAAACAAGAATGTTCAGAACTCAAATCCAAGACCGAAAAACTCGCTGGTCTTTTACGACAAGCCGCACGTGCTAGCAATGATCTTTATGAACGTCCCACTAGACGTATCATAGATGACACCGAACAGGTCTTGGAAAAAGCACTTTCTTTAACCTTAAAATGTCGAAACAATGGTTTTGTTAAAAGGGTTTTTACTTTAATACCTGCTGCTGCTTTTAGGAAGATGAGTTCTCAGTTAGAGAATAGTATTGGTGATGTTTCTTGGCTTTTGCGTGTTTCTGCCCCTAATAATAGTTTAGACGAGTATTTAGGTTTGCCCCCGATTGCGGCCAATGAGCCGATTTTGTGTTTGATTTGGGAGCAGATTGCCATTTTGTATACGGGTAGTTTGGATGATAGGAGTGATGCTGCTGCTTCCCTTGTTTCCCTTGCTAGGGATAATGATAGGTATGGGAAGCTGATTATTGAGGAAGGTGGGGTTGTTCCGTTGTTGAAGCTCGTTAAGGAAGGGAAGGCTGAAGGTCAGGAGAATGCTGCTAATGCCATTGGGTTGTTGGGGCGTGATCCGGAGAGTGTGGAGCATATGATTCATGCTGGGGTGTGTTCGGTTTTTGTTAAGGTGTTGAAGGAAGGGCCGATGAAGGTGCAAGCGGTTGTGGCGTGGGCGGTTTCTGAGCTTGTGAAGCATTATCCTAAGTGTCAGGATTTGTTTGCGCAGCATAATATTGTGAGGTTGCTTGTTGGGCATCTTGCATTTGAGACGGTGGAAGAGCATAGTAAGTATGCGATTACTAGTAATAAGCCGACTTCTATTCATGCTGTTGTTTTAGCTAGTGGTAATAATGGTGGTAATAATGCGAATGGGGTTCATTTAAATAATGTGAATAAGTTGAGAAATGACGATGAAGATAAGAGTCGTGTGCAACATCCTTCTGGCCCTGATAACCAGCAGCAGGCATTTAAGATGCATAATGTGGTTGCAAGTACGATGGCTATGAAAGATGGGGTGAAACCTAGCAATGGATCTGAAAACGTGGTGATCAAGAAGCAGAATGTTCATCATACTTCAAGTCTTTCACTTTCGGCGCATAGTTTGCATAAAGGGAGGGAACTAGAGGATCCTGCAACAAAAGCGTATATGAAATCAATGGCTGCAAAAGCTCTTGGGGATCTTGCCAAAGAAAATTCCATCATTTGTAGAAGCATTACCGAATCACGAGCTTTACTTTGCTTTGCTGTTCTACTAGAGAAAGGTGCGGAAGAAGTTAGATACAATTCAGCCATGGCACTCATGGAAATCACTGGTGTAGCAGAGCAAGATTCTGACTTGAGAAGAGCTGCTTTTAAGCCGAATTCACCTGCTTGTAAAGCTGTTATTGAGCAATTACTTCAAATTATTGAAAAAGCAGACTCGAGACTCTTGTTTCCTTGTATTAAAGCTATCGGGAACTTGGCTAGAACTTTCCGTGCTACAGAGTCTCGAATGATACAACCGTTGGTTCGTCTTCTTGAGGAACGAGAGGCTGATATTACTAAAGAAGCTGTTCTTGCATTGACCAAGTTTGCCTGTTCTGAGAACTACCTCCATCTTGATCACTCGAAGGCGATTATCAGTGCTGGAGGAGCAAAACACTTGATCCAGTTGGTGTATTTCGGGGAGCAAATGGTTCAACTTCCTGCATTGAAACTTCTAAGCTACATTGCGTTACATGTGCCTGACAGTGAAGATTTAGCACAGGCTGAGGTGCTTACTGTTCTTGAATGGGCAATGAAACAGCATCAATTTATGTCAAATGACAATTTGGAGACTCTTTTACGGGACTCTAAAGGCAAGTTGGAGCTCTATCAGTCAAGAGGTTCAAGGGGTTTCCATTAAAATTTCGTTATTTAATCTTCTGGTAAAATATTTGAATTTTTGTTTTCCGTTTTAGCTTACTTGCCAACATATTTGCTTGTTCTTCTCTTGAAGGTACATAATATATATTGTCACGTGTAATTCATTATATGAAAATTGCGAATAATATTTAACATTTGGTTAATTGTTGTAATGATATTCAAGTAAATGACACTTTTGTCATGTTCAGTCTCATATATGATCTTTAAATATGTCGGATATCATTCCTTTTTTAGAAAATTTCGCTCTTAAAATTATCAGCCTGTATTGCATATCTTGGATGAGTAGGTGAGTTGTGACCTTGAAGATCTTTCATTCTGATGGCGAGTACACATGTTTGGTCAGTTTTACTTGCATGATATGCTGATTGCAGCCAATATAGTCCACACTTGTACATGTATACAGTGTGGCCATTTTTGCATAATCTAGAATATAACAATTGGCATTCATTTTAGACTCGAGTGAAGGGACCATGGGGATTATTCTGGGAATATATATCTGTCATGATCGTTGTTTGTCATATGTTTTAGGCCAGTCGTTTGCAAGATGCTGTTTTCAATGTGGGCTCAAGTCTCATGAGAAACGGCGTTTGTCATCATATTATCAATTTGGTTCCACATCTGTCTTAGTACCCCCACAACCTTTCTAAGAGCCGTATGATTCCCAAAAGATGCCCTTTTTCTTAATGCTCCAATGGTTACTGCCCTACTGGTACACCACTAATTAGATTATGCCTTAATATGATTTAGTCTTACATTTGACATTTTTAGTAGAATAATATTTTATGGTTAGATCTTAAATATCCCTTGATCTTACACACTTCCTATCTAAGTCTTCTGTGATTTGTTATACAAGGGAAATTGGACTATTTCACCTTCGCATAACCAGATGTATGAATTTTGTATAAATACTTGGAACATTTTTCTAGCCACATAATTTTAATGAAAAGGACTGCACTTTTTAACTTGGATCATTCTCTTACACATGTATGGCATATGCCAACTATTTCACCCTTGCCAAAAATCTAATAGTTGTACATGATTAGAAAAACAAAAATCAGCTGGCACCAGAAATATTCCATTCATCAGCAAAAGAGAAACTGATTGTTTGGCAGAGAACCAACCATCCTAAAAACAATTTAAAATGTAGAATGAAGCGAATATGTTGCTAGATTGCTTTAAGTTAATGGACCACCATAAACCAATTCTAATGTCACCAACGAATAAAATTGGAAATGTATGCGTATCCATACACATACACATGCACATGTACAAATATATTGCTAGAGTTTTTGTGTGATCAAAGACAAACACAAATGAAGAACATTTACGTGTTATGTGTATTTATATCTCAAAAATAATTGAATGTATATATCGCTATTGTTTGATTATCTCACATTCTTTGTGTGAACAAAATCAAATTTGACACTACTTATAAAAGTTGCAAGTTTTATAAAACTGTATAGAAAAAGAAATATGTGTCATCTTATGTGTAATGTTAAGTTTGAAATCTATAATCAAAGTTTTTTAGAGAACGGAGGATTTTTTTTTTTTTTTTTTTTTTTTTTTTTTAAATCGTATGTATACTTGCAGTATTTCATTTTCAACTAATAGAACTCTTTGGGCCGGAAGGCCAAAGCCCTGGAGAACTTTCAGAAATGCTACTCACATTCAATGTTTGCACCATAATTTCATTTACTTTTTGCTGTCTATCTTTATCATGCTCAAAGTTTTCGAAATATCAGTAATAAATTTGAGCCCAAAATATACCCCGCACAGCCCGAAACTAAGGGGAAAAAAATGAATTTACAAAAAACACCCTGAATTATACAACATGCTAAAATAATCTTAAACTTTTTTGCTATTTACGACTTTTTTATACAACAAAATTTATTTACCAAATATCTAACATATATATAGCGATTTCTTTAATAAAAAATACCGCCGAAAGCATCCTTCGATTACGAACAAATAATGTCCAATATTGATATACTTTTGATATTGCACAATTCTATAAAAAAAAAATGTTGAAATTTAATATATATATTTTTATTAAATAGAAGAACTTTCAAAATGCACTTTTAACTTATCAAATAAATTTAAAAATTATCATAAAATTTGTTTAAACCACAGGGGCCAAAGACATACACTTCTATATAATATATAAATAATCTTTTTTTGTATAAAAAACTGTATTTACCACATATCTGACAAGTATCTAGCGATTTCTATAATAAAAAATATATTGCCTGAAAGGCTTCCGAATTACAAACAAACGGACTCAATACTGTTAAACTTATGACGTACATACGATTTTATAAAAAATGTTGAAGTTTAGTATACATTAAAAATAAATAAAAATCTAACGGTTTCTTTAATAAAAAGTATATTGCCGAAAAAGTTTCTGGACTACGAATAAAACGAGACCAATATCGATATATTTCTAACATACATATGATTTTATAAAAATGTTAAAGCTTGATACATTATTTTTTATTAAAAAAAAATAATAATAATCTATGCAACAAATCATACGATAGCAAAATGATCTAACAATAATTTTATAACCGAAAACTTAGCTATAATGTTAGCAAGACTCTTATTAAAGTTACATATATAAACCCAAAACCTCCGCCGCACCATGCAGAAAGAAACTCTCAAGAAACCATGCATAACTCATATGAAAATGAAATTTCGTCAAACAAAAAATGCATATATCATAACCAAAAAGGCCTGTCGTAAAGCGCATGTGCTATTTTTCTCGTTTTATTATTAGTCAATATATAAGCTAGGTTTGAAACAAGAATATGTATGCTTGGCCATATGTTATATATCCGGGTCGTGACTTTATTTATTTATTTATTTATTTATTTTAGAACAATAATTAACCATCTCACAATATACTACAAACTATCTAATATGTATTAAGCAGAACTTGAAAAGCTTCTCACTCAACAAGAGGTACCATTAAGACAGAAACCCTTTGGTGCCGGGTCATGACTTTATAATGTTTTTAAGACCTCACCCTTAGTCATAAGATACAATAAAGTTGTGGTTCGTATTATTGTTGTTACCAAATTGTTGGCCATTTTATTCTCGGGCCAATAGATTCTACTTCTTTTTCTTAACCTTATTCTTTCCATATGCTTTTGGAGCATTGCTACAACTGGTGGGTTTTCATTTGATTAATTTTGAGACATACGTACTTTTCTGTCATTCTTTTGTGTTTAGATAACAAAGAAGAATTTGCATATCTATCCCTAAAAAAGATCATGATTATCCCACGACAGTGCCATAATCAGCCCTGACATATAAAGGGATCGATCTGGGTAGTAAAACTTTGTTTGTGGGAATACACGTTTGTCGTTTTGTACGGAGGAAGACTCCACGTGCATGGGTAATAAGGGCAATTGTATATACTTCATGCAGCATGACGTAGCCACCTCACCCCACCAATCCATTCAATACATTCAAGTGTTCATGTTTTCTTACGATGCCTGCAGCAAAGAAAATCAATCATAATTATTTTTTCCGCCACGTCAGCTTTCGACATTTTTTTTAAACATTTTAAACAACAAATTTAATTTCATTAATAATTAAAACGTTAATTTATTAATAATTAAAATAGAACATCGATTGAAACATTACATAAACACCACATAAACATAAACTTAAACTTCAATTGTAATCCGGGTAATCCCAAGTTTGAGAGTTGTTGGAGTCGTAACCGTCGTCGTAAGGATCAAAGCTCGCAAACTGCTTTGCTTCTAACTGAGCTTCTAACCTGCTCAGCTCCCGCTCCTTGTCAGAGTTCCAGCCACCATCATCAGCTGCCACATTTTCCTCAAAACTTAGCTGAAAGTGATCCAGATGAGGTTAATGTTCAGCAACAGGTGCAACAGATGAAGTTGATGCACCTTGCACTCTTTGTGCATCAGCAGCTTTCACATTTTCCTCAAAACTCCAACGTATCTTATTGGAGATTTGGGCATGTATCTAATTCACACAAGGCCACAAAGTCTCAGTAACGGCAGCGTCTTTACGATATTAATCGTACATAAACTGATCGATCACAGCTTTGCGTTCTTCCGATATGTCTTTGCACTCAACGTATCGTTCTCTCAAATGTCTTTTGAGTGCCTTTGCAAGCTCAAACTTTTTAATCACTTCGACAATAGCATCTTGGCGTTCCTTGTCGTCTTTGTCAGCTTGTTTTAGGATATACATTTGAAGTTGTTTGACGGTATGAGTGAGTTTGCATGCCAATTTGAACAGAGAGAATTGGGAGATTTTGTGGATTGAAGTGTGTAATATGTTGTGTTAATATGTGTTATTTATAGTGTGTTAAAAGAACTTTTTTTTTTTTTTCTTTTGAATGCAACGGCTAGATTGTATTATTATTATTATTATTATTATTATTATTATTATTATTATTATTACTTTAAACCGTTTGTAACAGTTGGAATTTAAAAACAAAAACAAATATACATTCGATCATCCAAGCTACCGAGATGGGGACACTTGGACTCACGATCGAATAGCCACAACAAGACGATCGAGTAGTGATCGACTTGGACGATCGATCGAGTGCTCCTTCTGTGGGCAGCCTTATGAAACTTATTACTCCAATCTAGAACAAAAGAAATGTCCTTATGTTTCACAGTATTGTTTCACATCAGCGTTGTGTTTATATCTCTTACATAAACTTAGCTTGTAAAAACCTAATGGGGCGTGTTTGATATGAAATTGTGAAGATTAAGTATTAATACCTCTTAAAATCAGGAATCAAGAATGCTAACTTTACTTAATAATTAGACGGGTAAAAAAATTAGGTTCTCCTATTCATGTTATTCACGAAGGAGAGTCTTTGACTCAGATATACATAGACCAGGGTATCTCATGAAGATGTCCGAACCCTTTCGCCTCCCCCAAGTTGTTTACCTAGTGAGGTTTGTGTTGAAGGTTAAACCCGTTAGAGATACGTTTTATTGTTGCATTATTTATACTAACAATATATGAAACCCTAATGGACCCTAAGCCCACAGACAGGCTTAGGTCTAGCCTCGTCTATCATCTAATACTCTTCACCAATCTGAGTGGTGAAATCGCGAAAGCTTGAATTGGAGCAAAAAACATGAAAAACTATAACTAATTTGTTGTTGAAATCATCCAACGGAAAGCGGAGATAAGTCTTCAAAGTGCAGCGCTAAAAGCAACATAAATACTAAAGATTGTTAACCATTGTTTCTGTCTTAACCATTATTGTGAATAAAGGACGTGGATGAAGGTAGAAGGTTTTGGGTAGTATTGCTTGTTAAACGTTTGCTTATGGTGGACTACAAACAAGCAAATGTGTGATGGAGAGTGTGATTGATAATCTATTTGTTTATTATCATAAATAAAGATGGACGCGTGGAAACCGGAAAAGGTGGAAAAATATATGTTAAAGGTTGGAGATTTGACGGGTGATATATAAGACGCGGCTGCTTGATACCTGCCATGGGAGATACTTTATGGTTTGGCATGGTTACAGGTGGGTATGGTATTTTGCTTTGGGTTGTGGCTTTGTTAATTTGTTATAGTTATAGGCTGTTAGTTGGTGTTGGTTTGTATGTCTCATCGTGTATGTTTGGCCTTTGTTTACGTGTTTTCGGGTTCCTTCCTCTTTAATCATCTTGTTTGGAGAGTAGGAATGCCGTTTGTTTGTATCTCTTTTGTGTGGTTTTTATATATTGTTGCCTTTCAAAATATATATATATATATATATATATATATATATATATATATATATATATATATATATATATATATATATATATATATATATATATATAAAGACAATATACATGAAACCCTAATTGACCCAAGCTCACAGACGGGCTTGGGCCTAGTCTAATCTAATAGTTTGAACCTTAGTGTGAGAACATCATAACGTCTCGCCACTAGACCACCTTGGTGGTGATTATCACTACCTGATAATTGCAGCACAATAAAGGTGAACGTGTAAAAGGAATTGAAGGTTATAATTAATAATATAGGTCATGCGTCGTCACTGTCGAGACGATGAGTGGCAACTGAAAAAACATTACCCTTCCCAATTTCCTCATTTGTTACACAGGAACTCATATCAGAACTGCGAAATATAAGTATTTTGTGGTAGTTATTGGTTAAGTTACTCAGTAATCATACTTCTGCATATACATATTTAAGGTAGGATGCAACCTGTTTTGATCCGCCATAAAATAGATAATAAGTGTTAGCAGCAGGCTAATTTGACCGAGCCAGTTTGACCTGTTTTAGAACGTGACCCGTTTAAATTCAAAATCAGTTTTGGCCCATCTTATGAACTACAGTATATATTGTAAATGTATATATGAATAGGATGGTGTTTGCATGCATACAGCAAAGTAGGTCTACGTCTATATATACGAATACATTATATGTTGAAAATACAATAATTATCGTATTGTTCTTGGAGCGGGGCATGTGGGCTGATCCTAACACATGAGTCAGCTTGAGCATTGCCTTTTGACATATTGTTCTTAAGATGGAACGTGTATGATCCGATTAACATTGCCGATTATTAATATTTTGCTAGATAATAAAAATAGATTTCTTGATCATTAAGTATACAAACCCTTACTGACCTGCACATCCATTTTCTATCATAATTAAATGATTTTCTTAAAGAACCCAATATAATTTATTTAATAAGATGATAATATATATCGGATCAGTTTAGTCACATAAAACATCACCTTCATTAAAAATATAAATAAAAAGTTATCGATGACGAGGAAAAAGTTGTGACAAATTAAAGTAGATAGTGAAAGTCAAGAAACGTTATCTTGCCATTTTATTTAATCCCCTCGATCTTTTTGTTTCTCAATATATTACTGTATTTCTTTTTATTAGTTACATATAGTGTTTCAAGGAAACGCTAATTTAACTGAAATCTATATATAATATAATTTAAGATTTTGTTTCAGCTATATGTTATAGAAAAAGTTATGCACTAAGTGTGATACATCAAGCTAGTTGAGGTGGTTAATTATCACTTAATTGGTTTAAGGTGGTTTCTTAAAAATACAAGTTTTCTAACATTGTGTCTACTTGTAAAACATATTTGCTATGTTTAGCAATTAGCATGTTCCATTGTTCCCAATCTATATAACTTAATTGGTTTAAGGTGGTTTCTTAAAAATACAATTTACCTAACATTGTGTCTACTATATTTACTCAATTTACTTACATGTATATGATGCATATATAGATGCAATGATTTCAACACATAACTTCGGAAAAACTATATATGATATCTTGGAATTAAAATTGATAAAAGATAAAATTAACTCACGGTAATACTAATATCACATGGAAAACGGTAACTTTATCAACAACACTATCATACAAGTCGGCAGTGGAAAGTAGTACTAATAAAATATATAAACCTTTTTATTTACGTAGAAACATTTGATTAGTATGCAAATAGTCACGATATTATCTGCAAATAGCTAGAAATGATGATTAAAAGCGACATAAAAAGTGTCATTGGCCACATCATTAACGCACTTCATCGTATCAGCATGGCATCACTCCAACTGCTAACAAATCCTTATAACTACCATCCTACCTCTTCTTCATCACTCCTTCACAACTTTCACACAATTCCTTAAGTCATCTTCCTCACATTTTCGACGTATGGGTCACTCCGCTTTGGTTCTTAGACTTGCCATATTCTTCATTCTCAAATGTAAGATATATGTTGTTGTGCATCTCTGATAAACACATATTCAAGCAGCAGTGGTTGAACTTGAACATTATTTATATAAAATATACGTAAACTTTCTCAAAAATGAAAATGTCCTAACGATCATGTTAAAGTTTCGTAATTCAGCAATAATTTTCTATAAGGATCAAGTACTATTAGGTTTTGTTACTTGATGCATTGCTAATATATATACTATTGCAGGCGTTTATGGGGCTACTTTTACATTTACAAACAAGTGTGACTACACGGTGTGGCCAGGGATACTAGGGACCCCTGCACTCGAAACCACAGGATTTAAACTTGCTAAGGGTAAATCACGTTCGCTACAAGCCCCGTTAGGGTGGTCGGGCAGGTTTTGGGGGAGAACCAGTTGCAACTTTGATGGGTTGGATCAGGGATCATGTGTCACGGGGGACTGTGGGTCGGGCCAAGTTGAATGCAATGGAAATGGAGCAGCCCCACCTGCTACCCTCGCAGAGTTTACACTTGGGTCTGGGTCAGGTACACAAGACTTTTATGATGTCAGCCTTGTTGATGGGTACAATATTCAGATGATTGTGGAGGTGAGTGGTGGGACCGGTGATTGTTCAACCACTGGGTGTGTCGATGACTTGAACAAGCGCTGTCCAAGTGAGTTGAGGGTGGCGGATGGTGGAGGGTGTAAGAGTGCATGTGAAATGTTTGGGACTCCCGAATATTGTTGCAAGGGTGCTTTTGACTCGCCTGCAGCTTGCCGGCCTACTGCGTATTCACAGTTGTTTAAATCGGCGTGTCCCAAGTCATATAGCTATGCGTATGATGACGCTACAAGTACATTCACATGCATGGGTGCTGAGGAGTACACCGTCGTGTTTTGTCCCTCATTACCAAGGTAACCATTTCTGTGGTAATTTGTCCATTAGAACACTATTAGATCACATAATCTTAAGGTAACATGCTTAGCATGGTATGCAACTATAGTTTACTATAAAACCAATATTTGACATTAATTAAAATCTATATACCAACTTGTTTGATATTTACACATTTAGTTGATTATCTCTTCCAGAAAAACTTTGGATCGAGTAGGACAATTGAGTTCAAATTCACTGAGTTTGGTCAATGCTGATGTACTTTTTATTTTTGTTTTTTTCAGTGGAAGCATAAAAGCAAAAGCAAGTAATATTAGTGAAGATTCACTGGATGCATTGTTGGAGTTGTATGCACAACTTGCTTCTGATTCAAACGCCATAATCACCAACTCTAGTTTACTTCTTGTATTAGCTATGTGTGTAATATCACTTTTGCACACATCTTCTTTTATCTTGTAGTTACAACTTTGTAACCAAATTCAATGTTATTCTTACTTGTACATTATAAATAGGAAGTTTTGTTATATATGCTATCAGTTAATTAACAAACTATAGATGCATTAGAGAACTGCTTATTTCAACATAAAAACTCAGACACAGGTATACGTAGTAGTTTCCAACTGTGTTAGCCATAATAATATGCAACTAATCAAAATATGATATTCAATAAGCCAAAACAGTTGCAGAAAAAAAATATACAAAGATCAGTCATCTATGCTCTTTGTAATAGTTTATTGTTTGAAGATATATACAAATACCGTTTAATAAAGTAAAAGTGAAATTTTAAACATTACGGTCAAATATCAGGTATCACTGTTCTATAGTTTTCCAAAATCCTTGCGTTATCTCTAAATTACGGTCAAATAGTTTTTCCTGTGTTATCTCTAAACTGAAACAGTTTTTTCACTATTTTTTCTATCCAGTCCTTGTTCTTGTGTAAGCAAAACTTGTAAACTTGTTCAAGAATCCACAAATACGATTAGTAACAAAATTTTAGGGAAATGTATATGTATGCACAAACTCGAACCAATTGATACGAAAAGAATCTATTGTATGACTGATGCTTTGAACATATAAAAGTAAATAAACACTAGAATGATATATTTAATCTATTTCTTTTCTGAGAAGACAGACATTCACACACTCGTACCACCTAATACCTCACACACGTCTCAAACTCAATGTTGAATTAACAAGATAGAAAATGGCAACTATAAATCTAATGTATCATGTTTCATCTCCTTCCAACGGGGAATGGCAAAGCTATTCATAATTCAATTTCTAAAGTGTACAATAAGGAGATCTTCTAATGTTGCTTTCACATGATGTTTAGGGTGCGTTTAGTTAGAGAAAAAATTTCTTAATTTTATATTTTCATATTTGTAAAAAAAGAAGGGGATTAAATTTTTCACAGAACATAGAAAATGCGTTCATATGGTATTGTTTTCTATTCTCAAAAAAACAAGGGGGGTTATAAGGGAAACAAGGAAAAAAATGTTTTGTAGTTTCCCTTGTTAAAGTAGGAAATGCAAATTTTCCGTTTTGTAGAGAATTTGAGGGGAAACATTTGATTTGAACGCGATCTTTATTTTCCTTGCTTTGTACAAAAAAATTTAGTGGAAAACAATGGTGTTATCGTTCTAACTAAACAAACCCTTATTGTCTTGATGATATTAGTTCACACCATAAAAGGGAGAAATTATACTTGTTCAGGTGTTTTATTTTTCCTTTTCTCCAATAAGCTTAAGTATGATATCTTAATTGGCCTTCATAACAGATAGACATAGAGGAATTTTAAATAAAAAGTGTATACGTCTATTTGGAGCCAGGAAGGAGTACATGCTTATCTTGTGAATTTATCGGCAGGAACATCATCATCTTCCACTGGAAACTCATCCAATGAATTGCCTCTTTTAATTGGTACTGCAAATTGAAATACAACAAAGACTTTGTGGAATTACATAGACATGACAAAGCAAGTCAAGATAAACTAAATAAATCAAAAGAAAAAGAGGGCAAAAAGCTATGGTGATGACTGATTGCATGTGCATATCCGCCATGCATTATTAACTTATTACAACACACTTGCTCCCTCTAAAGTATATATATCCTGATTATAACTTTTTTTTACTTTGCAAAAACACTTCATCTTTACCATATTTAGAAAAAAAATGCATGCCCACATCCTTAAAACGGGTGAAAACCCGAGTCAACACAACATGTTATTGACATGGAAAACTCGTTTGTGAGACATGTTAGGTAGTTGGATAAGATTTTCCTGTCAAACTATTGAGGTTGTGATGATGTGCCCTTAAGTAATTGACAAGATTAAGCAATAGGATGTTTCTTGTCGGATAAGATCTTGTTGATCTTAACTTTCGTGTGTGTATCTTTGGAGGGGCTCTTCTTTAATTTGGCCTAGCCCAACCAAAAGGGTCTATCAAAAGTTGCCACCTAGTTTTTGATACACCAATGAAAAAGTGATAATTCACCATGAAATTTGTTAAATATTAAAGTATTTGCTTTTCCTAGGCTCTTGACGTAGTTTCTGGCCTTAATTCTTGGTATTAGTGGTAAAAAAAGAGAAGAGACTTCAAACATGTTGGGGGCTGGTTTCTATAGCTTCATGAATCACTGTAGGGGTATAACCATGTTTAGTACGTCAAGTTGAAACAATTCCAAGCTCGGGCTCGACTCTAACAAATAAACTGGAAGCTTGAAACTCGATTCAAGCTTAATTGTGCCTTCGTTGTCTTACTTTCTTAGAATCTTTAACGTCTTCGTGTTCTTTTGTTAGCATTTTATCCATAAACGAGTATGTTAGCCCGCGTTTTGCAACGGATGAGGACGTTTTACTTTGTAAAATGTCATATAGTCAATTTTCTGTATTTACTTTTCTTTCAACCCCTTTGGAATTCGAATTTCATGTCCAGTGTTTAGACTCATAGTAAACCACAACGAGTCTCATGTGCAACGTCAAGGATCATGCATCAACATATCACATGGGATGATGATGTGATATGCAGAAATGCAAATAAAATGCTCTATCCTATTAATATTCTGACTTCAACTTAAGTAAATATCATAACACCTATATAAAGTAGTTAACTTGCAGGTCGAATACTTACTTTATCTTGTAGTACAAACTCGTTCAATTAGTTGCCTCATATGGGACTGAAACAATATGGCATAAGATGATTTTATCCTCTTAACAAGCATTTATGTAGTATGAACAAAACCTCTATAGAATCATAGAGGTACATGACAAAGAAAGTCTATGCCAAATTAAAAACACCAAAGCATAAAAGAGAAAAGGTTGCAAAAAAGTATGGTGATGAGTGCTTGCAGCAAGTATGTGCATATCTCATGTATAAAATATCATACATGCTATCTTTCATCAAAAAAAAAGTATCCACTTTCGAATTTCTGTAGTCAAACAAACTGTTTTCAACTTTATTATAAGTATAAATCTATCTCAATGATGTCATTAAACTTTAACCATGTGAAATCGTATAAAAAAGCATATGATGATAGGAAGGAAAAAAAGTGATACGTGAGAAAAACTAAACAGCCATATTGATTTTTAATTTGAGGTGGACCCAGGTGACATCTATGCATACAAGGGATAATGAAGTGGTTTCTTTGACAAAAGAGTTGTTATCTAGATGTCAAAAATTATAATCTACCAACACAGTGCATGCACACAGCACCAATAAGGGCGAATCTTCAGAGTCAAAAGGAAACACCATTGACTCAGCAAAATAATTTAGCAAATCTTATGAGAAGACAGATTATGGTGAAAAAAAAAAAAAAAAAAAAAAAAAAAAAAAAAGGAGAAAAAGTTCTGTTTGCGTTAGTCACTTGCAAGTTGCAACAATGGCATCAAAGTCAAGGAAAATTTGTGAATACTCTTCCGATTCCAGTGAGGCATAATAAGCATAGCTTTTGTTCCACCAAGCACATGTGAACTGCCAAAATATACGCTGAATGTCCAGGCATGAAGGATCTGCAGTCTGAAAACAAAAGCAAATGCAAAGGTCTTGCCTCACAAATGGTAAGATACAAATCCTTGTGAACTACTCCGAAGTTCTTCTGAAACTATTATAAAAACTGAAGAAAAACACACAATTTTCAAAGAATCACAAGAACTAGGATGAAGTACAATGTGAGAAATTATATATACTTGTGTATAATGTAGCACAGCTTACCTTGTGTATAATGTGAGAAATTATATATACTTGTGAGAAATTATATACACGAAAATACAAAGTAGCACAGCTTACCTTGTATTTGGCGGAGCTAGAAAGTTATGGTCGAGGGGGCAAATTTTGATAATTTTTAGAAACTACACAATAAATCGATTCAATTAGGGGGGCCAATTACAAAAAATAGACATGCTAAATTTTTAGAAATTTACACTACAATTTTTTTGCTAAGGGGGCCCGTGCCCACCCTGGCCCCCTCTTGTCTCCGCCAGTGCTTGTGTAGAAGCATGCTAAATTAGGTTACTGGGAAATATAGTTCCACTTCAGTTTCTTTTGGATTTCAAGCTGAATAGCATTCACATTTCACAATATCTTTGATAAACCGCATATCAAATGCTGACTCATCTATGAAAAGATTAAGCCAGAAGGTGGTTTAGGAAATTTGTTTTGTTAATTTCTCAAATATTTCAGATATCCTACAGTAATAAGTCTTTTATGCTTTAATGAATTTTATAGTAAGCCTGCTAAGACATATCCTGATACCAGTTCAATGATTCTTTATACCTTAGATGTGAAGCAGCATATTACACTATCCTACAGGAGATGTGATAGTTATCTAAACGTACAAGCATAAAAGCATGAGAAGACAAACAGGAACCAAAGATAGAGAAGGGATGTGCAGTAACCTGATCAACTGTAGAGGAACTTTAAAGCAATTCATTGATCAATGGAAGGAGTGCCGAACAATCAGTGACACTGTTATGTGAACAGGAGGGAATTAAGACAAGCTTTGAAGAGTGATTTTCATTAAAAACAAGGCCTTACCTTACAAAGCATGTGAACCTGACCTTGTCAATCTAATGATGGATTAATTCTGCACTTTCTCACCCATACATATATTGGAAATGACTCCCCTCAAAAATAGTTTTATAGCTATTCACACTATGAAGAGTTTTCACAACCAAGTAATCAACAATTTAGTTTCTTAAAGAACCACCGCCCGGTCAGTGGCGGATCTAGAATTTTTGAAGAGGGTATGCACTTTAACAATAGACTTATTAGTAAAATTGGTTAATTTTTTGGTTCAAGTTTTTTGGGTCGGGTTATTTGGAATTCTTAGTTATTCGCGATTGTCTCATTTTCTCGATCCAAGTTTTTTTAAAGCTAAAGTAGTTTATCAAGCTTGGGTTATTAATTAGTTAATCACATTTGAGTATATTTATTGAATAATTGTTAACATATTAAAAGAATAGCATGGCGATAATTTCATATCTAAAACGTCTAAAACCAACAAACCTTAAAAGTTATAAGCTAAAAAGATATATTTCCCAAGTAGACTTACTGTTGTACGAAATAAAACATACTACTAAAATGGACCAAGTTATATAATTATATTTAATTGTAATATCCTTTTACTATGAGTGGTGGGCTTTTGGGAAGAGAAATCGTGGACTTAAACGGGCTAGGAAAAACACAAAACTTATTGACCGTTTGACTTTGACCTACCTCTTCTCTTTCTTCTTCAAGTGCTATCGAAGATCTCCTACTGCTTCTCTTTTTACACAGCGTCCATTTATTTTGTCACATTGAAAAATTAAAAAATCGCAAGTTGGATCTGGGTATGCACTCATATTTTTTCTACGTTCCAAAGGGTGTGCACTATAAACTTCTTAGTGTATTTTGCAGTGCCTTTTAAGAAAAAACAAATTTTTTTACATTGTCGAAATTTAACAGAGGGTATGCACGTGCATACCCTGTGTTTCATGTAGATCCGCCCCTGCGCCCGGTTTAAAATCCATAATACCATTATATGATACAGTACAAGTATCTCAGCTTAACTAGTTCAACAACTCATTCAATTAATAGCCTCATATATGGCTAAAAACAATATGGTTTAAGATGATCTTATCATCTTAACAAGCATTACCTAGTATGAACATAGCTTTTATGTAATCATAGAGACATGACAAAGAAAGTCTAGATAAATCAAGAAAAAAATCAAAACATAATAGACAATAAGGTAGCAAAAAAGCACCATGATGAGTTCTTCCAGCAAGCATCTGCGTATCTTATGCATCAAATATCATGCATCCTATCCCTTATCAAAATAAAGTATCCACTTTTGAACTTCTATACTCAAACAAACAGTTTTCAACTTTATGATAAGTATAAATCTATCTCAGTGATATAATTAAGGAATAATCATTTTTAAATGTATCGTGGTTAGTTGGGGATACATTTAGAATTGATTATCCCTATAATTAAACTTCAACCATGTGAATTTGTTTAAAAAACATGATATTAGGAAGAAAAAAAGTGATGAGCAAGAAAAAACTAAACAGCCAT
The DNA here is from genome assembly GCA_030686995.1 of Artemisia argyi. Lineage (NCBI taxonomy): Eukaryota > Viridiplantae > Streptophyta > Magnoliopsida > Asterales > Asteraceae > Artemisia > Artemisia argyi. The sequence goes on from CM060688.1 coordinate 95,899,455, forward strand.
ATTGATTTTTAATTCAAGGACCCCAGGTGACATCTGCAATGAAGTGAGGTTTTATTTTATTTTTTATTTTTTATTTTTATTTTTTTTTGTCAAAAAGCAAGAATTGTTATCTAGATATCAAAAAATATAATCTACCAACACAGTGCATAGCATCAATAAAGGCGAATCTTCAGAGTCAAAAGGAAACACCATTGACTCAGCAAAATATAGCATAATCTTATAAGAATACAGATTATGGTAAAAGAAACAAAAAGCAGTAAGTTTTGTTTGTGTTACCATTCACTTGCAAGTTGCAACGATGGCATCGAAGTCATGGAAACTGTGTGTATACTCATCTGATTCCAGTAGACATAATAAGCATCACCTTTTTTTCCACCAAGCACGTGTGAACTGCCAAAACAAATGCTGAATGTCCAGGCATGAAGGATCTCCAGTCTGAAAACAAAAGCAAATGCAAAGGTCGTTGTGGAAATAGGCAGAGCAACACCTCACAAATGGTAAGATACAAATCCTCATGAACTACTCTAAACTTCAGCTGAAACTATTATAACAGCTATAGAAAAATACACAATTCTTAAAGAATCACAAGAACTAAACTGAAGCAATATGTGAAATGATACATGTGTATAATGCACACTTCTTATACACGAAACTACAAGTAGCCACAACTTACACTTGTGTATGAGCATGCTAAATTAGGTTATTGAGCAATATATTTCTACTTCAGTTTCTTTTGGATTTCAAGCAGAATAATATTCATGTTATCCTTGATAAACAATATATCAAATGATCTCTCCTCTATGAAACTGAAGGATAAGCTGGAACATGGTTTAGGAATATTTTTTTAGTCAATTCCTCAAATAATTCAGATATCCTACAGTAATAACAACAAATAACAGTCGTTTATGCTTAAACGAATGTTATATTAAGCCTGCTAAGACGTAGTTCAATGATTCATTTAGATCTTAGAAGTGAAGCAGGATATTTATACTATCCTAAAGGAGATGTAATAGTTTATCTAAACGTACAAGCATAAAGGCGTGAGAATGCAAACAGGAACCAAAAACAGAGAAAGGATGTGCAGTAACCTTATCAACTGCAGAGCAACTTTAAGGCATTTCAATAATCAACAACTGCATTTCTTAAAGAACCATCACCAGGGCTTAAATTCATAATACCATTATATGATACAGTAAAGCTTCAGCTAAGCTAGTAATTCTACCACCTAACTATTTATATTTCACATTTCTGACACACAATAAATAAACACGAACTTTAATTGATATTTTACAAGGTGGTTACTACTGATAGATATTTCCAGCAGGCTAAAATAAACCAAAACTGAGATGAAGGTCTATCGAAACAAAAACCCATGACCAGATAGTGCAATCTCGAATGCTTCCATCTTTGCTCCTCGGGAAAAACCATTTCTATCATAAGACGCTATTTCATCTATTCCCAGATCATTACATGTCTTAACAAGCTCTTCACCAACACGTTGTGCTGCTTCCTGAATGTTTTTCAAATATTGTTAATGCCAATAACAAACATAATGATATCGATTTTTTGAAGACACGAATTCTTACAATGGTGGTAGACGTTGGGCTTTCACGAACAGATTGCTGGAGAGTGCTGCCATAGAACAAGCACTTCTTGTTCTGATCATCAACAAGCATAGCATACAATTGTTTATCTGAACAGAACACCGAAAGCCTTGGTTTCTTCTGTGTGCCATTGTACTAGTCAACCAAACAAAAATTCATCAAAATAGCCATAAACTCTCATAAAAATTTCCATTAAAAGTTGGGGACTAGCACTACTTTTTGTGGAACTCGTCTCCCTTCCCAAATACCGAATATGTATAAATGTTCAATCCCGCAAAAAGTCAAAAGTTGCAGATAATAAAAGCGTATATAAAATGAAACTAGTGCGTAAATTTATTTGAAAAATTCTGGCAACAACACAAATTTTTATACAACTTGGTTTATGTAAATGGTACTCCGTAATATGACGAATTTCCGTTGAAAATACGAACTAGTGAAGCAAATGGGCAACCTTTTTCCGCAATCGTCGGTTGCGAACTTTAGGACTTTCGACCCTGGTTCTACCTCTTCTTGCTTCAATCACCCATGTCTTTGGCTTGGACTCAACATTAACAACTACTGTAGAGAATAACAACCCATCAACTAGTAACCATAATTCAAACTATCAACTCATAAAACTAATAAAGTTTCAGTTAGCCTTTCAAAAAAAAAAAAAAAAAAGTTTCAGTTAAAACTTACTATGAATTGGAAGGATTTTGAATGAGCCATTGCCAAATATTTCACATTTTCCAAATTGCAATGGTCCAGTGAATGTCCCAACCGATGCCATAACCTGCAACAGGAAAAAGGTTCATTGACACATTTCGTCGAACAGGTTCTGGGCGATATTTTATATATTTGAAATTTTAGTTGTGTATTTGCAGACGAGCGTACCTGTGTGCTAGTGTTGTATTGTTTGTGCTGGCCTAAGGGTCCGTTTGGTTTGTAAATAGGATTTGGATTTTTAGGGGATTGAGATTTTATAAAAGTAAATAAAGAGAGAAAAAATATTATTTGAAAATGATAAAGAGACCTGATTATATGGACTTAAAGTGTGAACTAATGTTTCAATGACTTTTACAATTATGCATTTCTACAAGTTATTTAAGCATTATGTCACACTTATATGAGTGGGCTTATTAAAACAAAATAATATGTTATAAGAAAGAAAAACTATATTATTAAATATGAATAAGTGTTAGAGATTATTGGGCATAATAACTAGAGGTGGCAATCGAGTCGTTTTCGTGTTAGCCTATTCGGGTTCGCGTGTTGGCGGGTCAGTATAACCTCTACCCAAACACGACCTATTTATTAATCGTGTCAAAAAACTCAACCCTAACCCGCACCTGCATAACACGTGTTACTCACTTTTGACCCGTTTAACCTATTTAAATAAATAGGTCAAGTAGTTAATAAGGTTAGTGGTTTGTTGATTTAACTAGTTTTAATGTCAAAATGATATAAGAATTTAAAATATGATAAAAAGAACAGACAAATAACTACACGACAATTTTCTCAGTTATAAACGTCAATTTCAATGATATATGAGGTATAATCATAATTCAATCATATTAAGTACATAAAAGAATACATTTAAATTACATCCAATTTTATATGAGGTATAATCATATGAATAAGTGTTAGAGATTATCGGGCATAATAACCAATTTTTAATCTTGAGTATTGAAACAAACAAAGCTTTTGTTATCTAAAATAAAACTTAAAATCAAAAGGTGACAATCAAACAGGATCTAAATATTTGCCAAAGCATATACATAAGTGGGCTTATAAGCTTATATAAAGAGATTTTGATAAGCCTAAAATTTATGGCTTATATGTGGAGAGGTAGATTTATATAACAATATTATATAAAAAGACTTTTTTTAATCTCATTTAAACAACTACACTTTAATACTCGTGTACCTTTTTTTTTCATCATTTTACCTTATTAATTATGATAAGTTAAGTCAAATATTTAACAAGGGCTTATTAGCTTATGATATATATATATAAGCGATAAGCCACTTATAAAACATAAGTATAAACCCAATTTATAAGCTTAGCCAAACACCCCCTAAAAGAATAAAGTTTGATAACAACTTTAATATCAAAAAGTGCAGTCACATCATCAACATCACTACTTTTAACACCAACACTCAAAAACTTGATTCACTAATAAAATTCATAACAACACATTTTTGAGACCCAATATTTTATTTTATTTTCCAATTTACAAACAAACTAAAATTTCATTAATTCAAATAAATTTACAATACTAAAAGTAAAATAAAAAACATACGAAACTAAAAAACATACGGCAAAAAATAAAAAAAAAATATATATATAAAACAAAAAAAAAGAAAAAAGAAAAATGAAACTAAAACAATGCGAAACTAATTCTGTTGTTGTCGTCGATATTTTTTTAGTATCTCATCTTTTTGCATTCCAATGAGGAAGACTCTGTCAGGTGGCAAATTGGGGTCAGTTGGAGACTTGGAGTATTGAGAAACCTCAATTATTTCATTTTTTGTATGCCCCTTTCTTTCTTCCTCGATACCTTTTGTGCGTCACGCAGCTTCCCATTTGATTCGAAACACATTTTGCATAAAATCACCAAATTCAAATGCCCCATTTGTTACGGTGCTCGACAAGGATTCATATTTTGGGTTTATTTATTTATTTATTTATTTTTTTAGACACGTGGTTTGCTGTGGGACAAGGTCTCACGTCAGCTCCGAATAGCTCCTCACGTCCGCTGAGATCAACCGGATCAACAAGAGTGGGTACGTCTCATTTGGAGTGTTTTTCTTCAAAATATCCCACGCATCTTCTTGAGCAACCGTTTGTCCCCCTTTAACCTCTTGACGATATGCGTTCCTAACACGATTTATAAAATCAAGCTCGTTTTCCTACTGTGCACCCGAACATTGGAAACGTTTAAAGATTGAGTTGAACTTTAGGCAATTATGGTTCAACGTATGCCACTTACTCGTCAATATGTCCTTGTTACATTTTTGGAAATTACTTTTGTTGAACTCGTGGATAACTTTGTACCAAAACGAATCGTTGTTTTGGTCGGCTCCGCCTTTGTTATTCTCGAAAACGCCAACGTAACACGAGGCTAAAAGCGTTTCTTCCGACTATAGCCAACGAGAGGTACAATTTAAGGTCGCAGTTGAGTTTTGGGGTTCGTTTTGGGTTGTGGGTTTCGGGTCTTTTGTTCATTTTGCCATACGTTTTCCTTTTCTTTGAACTTTTGGGTTTCGAATTCGGTTTCGGTTGTAGTTGTGGTTGTGATGTTTGTGCCATGTGTGGTGGTGGATTTTGTTGTAGATTTTGGATTTGTTGGTTAAGCATTTGTTGTTGATGTTGATAATATTGTTGATGATAAGTTGTTTGGGTGTGTAGGGCGGCATTTGGTATTGGCTACCGAACCCGGGAAAGTAAGAATGTGATGAGATTGATTGTGCGGATAAGGTGTCAGAGGGTTTAACAAAGATGACGAACCATCATCTTCCTTGTTCGATGATTGTATATCTTGTATGCTTGGGATTGAGTTGAGTAGCCGACAAAAATGCTAATATCACCTTTTGCTTTGAGTTTTCCCAAATCTTCACGATCGTTTAACGGATAGCACAATGAACCAAATTCATGAAGATACTTAAATTCTGGTTTTCGGTTATAGAGGTGTTTTGTTGAAGCGGGGATGTATCAGGGATCAGTTATGGGTGTAGCATGTTGTTGCGACTGCTTTTGCTAGAGAAATAATGAACTGGATGAATAAATCAACATGGTTTGTGCAGCTTCTACCAATGTACGGTTTCTTCATTCTACTTCACTATTATGTTGATGAGTTCATGCAGTTGAGGTTTGATGAGTAATTTCAACATCTTCAAAGTAAGCCCATAACACTTGGTTGGTGAACTCGATTCCATTAACTGTGCATGCAATTCGAAGTAGCTTGTAGAACAACTTGGATTCTTTTCAGAAATGTTACAAGTAGACGTGGAGTTTTATCCTTAGAACGAAGGAAAGAACCCATGTGTATCGTGAAAAATCATCTACTATCACCAAGATGTACTTCTTCCCATTGATACTTTCAACACGCATAGGCCTGCATATGTTCATATTCAATATATGTAACTTATCTTCTGAACTAGGCACAATTTTTGCCTTAAATGTTGCCTTCTTACATTTCCCCAACTCACATGCCGAACATAAATGATCTTTGTGGTACTTTGCTTTTGATGGTATCAAAGTTTGTTGATGGTATCGAAGTTTAGATATGAAAGACGACGATGCCACAACCAAGACTTGGCTTTCGCTGCACTAGACATGAGACACAATGGTGATGAAGAGACCATATCTTGATAAGAGATGGTGTACAAAGTCGAGTTACGAGACCCCTTGTTGATTCTAGTTCTTGATTGCTAGTTTTGACATCATGTATAGATACCTCAGTATCTTTAGCCTCAATCATTCTACCGGTTGGTTTCTACCTATAACTAGGTTTTGGAATCCACTTAGAGCTACGTTTTGGTTTTCTTTGAATTGTCATAGGTTTGGTATTGAGTTCAGCATTAGGTAATTTAGCACGAGAATTCACATCATTCAAATAAGTAGCAACACAAACATTGTGAACATTTTTAAACATGTATTGCTTACAAATAGCACAAATGAAAGTAACATGTTAATACGCCATAGTACGTTATCTTTCTTACAAGCATTTGACACATGTTTCTTATTTGAAAAACATGAAAAAAAATCCTAGAGTGTTCTTCAACTTTCTCTTTATTCAAGCAATCATTCCTATATGCATGTGAGACCTTATTGTTCCTTATATTGCCTCTAAGCTTTGGTCTTCTGTTCCTAGTCTTGCTTCTTAGTCCTGTAGATGGAAACACGCGTTTGTTAGGATTCTTTTTCTCATCATGTTGTGTCAATTGTGATTATGATGATTTTGGCATATCATTTGGCTTTAGTGATGAGTGAGGCACAATTTAGTAGTTCCTAGAAGGCATAGATTGAACTAACTTATCATTTTGTGAAGATTTGTTAGGATCATTTTTCTTTTTTGCTCTAGAATCAATCTTATACATTCTAGCGGCTATCACATTACTATTATTAACCACAACATATAAATATAATGAGACAAATATAATGAGACAATGTAATGAGTAAAAGTGGGGTTATGAATTCACTGTAAAGCAACGAGATAAATATAATGAGACAATGCAACGAGAAGCCGAGAATTATTCTAGGAGCAACCTAAAAATAATATGTTGCGTCTTAGATTGAGAATAATGACATGAATATGCAAGTGAGTTTTAGAAAGTTTTTATATCGATTATACCATTGTACTAAGTGTTTATAAGGTTTATAAAACAATTTGGACAAGTTTTATGACAAATTTGTTAAGTTTAATAAACCCGGACATAAATGCAGTTTAGTTTTAAAGTAGTTACCCGAGCTTATAAACTCTATTTCTCCTAAACCGTAAAGAGTTATGACTTGGTTTTTACATCTATGAAAAGGTATTTGAGTGTATTTATCATATTTGTGGGTCCTAATGTCTTAAAAATTACAAAACTAGTGTCAAAATTACCAAAATACCCTTGTGTATCAAAGTTGTTTATTTTCATAATACAACAGTATCACGAAAATGGCTCTATTTTACAAACTACAACTCCGTTTGATTATGTTTAAGTGGCCACGTTTAATTTAAAGTTTCTAATACATTTTCTATTTGAACACCAACAGTAGGTTATGTACAACTTTTAAGAGGTTTTGGCCATTGAAATATAGTTACCAAATTTGGCATAGTTTTGCCATTTATTTTCTAATTAAATCATCGTGTGGAGTTACGAAATGAGCCACCGGAAAATCAAAGCTAAGAGATAGATCTATAACCCTATATTTTTGTCCAAGTCCTGATTTTTACAGATTGTGTCGTTTTGGTCGCTGATCAAATCTGTCTCAAATAGTTGTGATCAAAACATTGTTTTCTAAAGTTTTTCACTATGTACAATGTATAAATCTTTCAAAAAAGTGTATAACATGTATAATGTGTGTAGATCTTATACGAGAGTACGGAAATAACTATGTGGTGATTCCTTACAAAGGAGAAAAGATGTTGGGATCAATTACGAACAACACCATGAATCACCACTAGATCTACAACCCCATGAATCAAGAACCCAAAATCTAATAACCCTTGAAAAACTTGATGAATTTAACCCTTAACCAAAGAAAATGATGAGATTCGATTGATGTTTGTAGTGAAAATGAACCAAGAACTAAACTAGGATGAACAAGTCTTCAATCTAGGATGAAATAACAAGATCAAAACCAAATTTTGATGGTGATTAGGGGTGCTTGTTTGGTTCGTTGTAAACAAGAGATGGAGAGGGAAGAGAGCATTTGTTTGTTATTATTTTGTACAAATAAGGATGAGATGAGTAGTGATGGTCTTGGTGGGTGTTTACATGCAAAGTTGTACTAGACAAGTGTACATAGTGTAATATCCACAAGACAAGTGTTATAACACTTGTTATATGGGACGCCACATATGAGGGAGGGGAGATAGTGGTGTATTTTGTGTAGTTTTTAGGTTATATTGTGTAGTTTGATCCCGATAATTGAAACTATAAAGTTTTTAAAACATGAAACGTAAAATGTGCAAAGTTTTGATAAAAATGAAAAAGTAAAACACGTTTAAGGTAATTAAAATGTTTCAAGCATGTAGACTGAGCGTAGTCTAACATCAGATTAAGTTTAAAATACTTAAAACGTAAGTTGGAACGCATAAAACGTAGGTGTTGGGACAACATTAGTTAGATCTTCTTATTTTTAATGATGACAAATAAACCTTCGAAACACATAAAATCACAAAACGTTAGCCAAGTTTCTCCCGACCTATAACTGGGCCTGGCGCGCTGCCAGCTCTCCGACACGCCAGCAGCATGTCAGCCTTCTGTTAAGGTTCGGGATGAAATTTGAAAGTCGGCTTTCCCCATTCCTGACAAATGTGGATCTTTCAATACAGGTAAGAATATGTTATGTTCTTCATTGGGAACACTCGAAACGAGTTTTAGAATTAGAGGGATCCAAATTTACAACCTCCCGTTTTTGGCAAAATGCCAACTCAAGTATTTTGATAAACGCCTCTAACCAAGGGTTTTCTAAACCTAGGGAACTTATATACTTCACTTAACGTCAAGTGAGAGTATTCATATGGCCATAATCCATGTTTATGTCTTCTCTAATCACGTAACGGGTTTACTCCCTTATTGGTCAAACTAAGTCAAAGGTCCCTTTGCGTAAACGCATCATTTCCCGTTATGGGATATGCTTTACAATGATGCAAAGCACTTAGCTTGTTTGCATCAAGATGATTATTGATTACGTCGATTCGTGGAAATTCACATATTATGAGATTATGAATACTCAACGTTGAGTTACTTGAGATTATAAGTAACCTTTGATTTTCTCAACCCATAATAATCTTTGTCAATTCTTTTCTTCCTTAATGACAAAATGATTAAACCTTAATCACTCCCAAATCTTATCCCAAACATTTCTTAATATTCCTTGTACTTTTATGTACTTCTTGTCCTCTACATTCCCATACAAACTCTTTCAAACATTTCCTTCTCTACATTCTAATCCAACCACTAAGATTTCACCACCTCATCATATTCCTCATCCAACCCTTCATTTCAAACATAAATAAAGCTTCACGACAAAACACCTCCTACTCTCCAACATTCAAATTTCAAATTTGAATCCAAGCCAAAGGCTCCACATCACCTCAACATCCCATACTTATCCACCTCACTCTTACACACATACAACTCACTCCCTCACATACAACCTCTCTCACTCTCTACCTCTCCTCAATTCAAATTTGAATTCTCACCTTAGGCTCCCCATCATATTCATATCACATCCAATCTAACTTACACCCTCATTTCATCACATGGAGAATTCTCTCTTACTCTCCAACATTCAAATTCAAATTTGAATTTCAAACATAGGCTCCCCATCACATCACCTCCAACTCACCCAAACTCATCTCAACCCTTCATCTCCCCTTTACCTCCAAGCAAAACATATTCCCTTGGATATTCCTCTTAACTCAACCATGCTTTTTCTTCGTACCCAACCATGGTTTGTTCTCAACCCAACCTCTCTTTCTCACTTCCCTCTCACACATTTGAATTTTAAATTCAAATCTTCCCTCTCGCTATCTCTAAGATACACACTACCTTTCCAAGCAAAGGAATATACCATGGAATATTCGTTCTATCTTCTCTATGCCATGTGAGGAATACCCAAACTACCCCTATCCAATTATCCCTTCTATATTTCTCTCTTTAATAATTGTTTTTTCACTTAAACACTTCACAAAACATTTTTACAAATTGGCTATTTGAGTTGGTAGACCTTGAGGATGAATAATGTAAAGGTCTAAATGTTTGAAGTACAATTGGGGGTTTAGCAAAGTTGGGTATTTAAAATACCAAAACCTAAAAGAGAAAACACCGGACATTCGGGCACATCACTGGTGCTCCGACATGCCAGCAGCACGCCAAAATATGATGTTGTTTCTCTCATTTTGGGTCTTGGCCTATAAATACCCACCCTTACTTCTTGTATTCCTCACCCTTTTCCATTATTCTTTCTCTCTAATTTCTTTTCTCTCGATCATCTAATTCTATCTTGTGTTCTTAATCTTTCACATAACATTATTTGAAAGAACACACATCCTTGCAAGGAAAGAATCACAAGAATCTAATCCACTCTTGTGATTGTGTCGATGGTCTTCTTATCTTTACCCTTTCTATTACAATCGAGTCTCTAGGTTAGGTTAGGGCTTCATTATACAATCAAACATTTAGTCATTCGATTTGGTTGTAAGGGAAGTCTTGTGTCGAGGTGACCAAACCTAGATCATTGAGTATCTAGTTGGAGTTTGATACTTCCAGTGGGAAGTCTTTGTGGTTAAGTCGAATCACGAGTCCTTGGAGGTGGTTTTCGAGGGCAGAATACCGTTGGGGAGTAGCTCTTCTTAGTGAGCGCCGATCTTTGTGCATATCAGTAGAGCGAAGTTGTAACGGTTTGTAGTCCACCGAAAGGATTATACTTAGTGAATAGTATAGTGTCATTGACTCGCAATTGGACGTACGGATGGTATAAACCCCCCATCCTGAACCAGTATATATCGTGGTGTCTCTTTACTTGCTTTATATACTTTGGTTGTAATTGTAATAGTAGTTGTTGTTGTGTAAACCACTTGGTACTCTTTGTGGCTTAGAGTTTTTAAACACTCAAAAAGCCGAAGAGACCGTATTCAACCCCCCCCCCCTCTCTAGAAATAAATTTGAATGAAAATTATCTTTTAAATAATTTTGAGTGGAAGAGACCATATTCAAACACCCCCTGGTTCTACAGTAAGTTATTTTATCTTATAAATAATTTTGAGTAGTGATGACGCGAAAAATGAACTACTTTTAGGGGGTCATTTAAGCCCGGAATTGAATTTATTTGATCAAATATTGCCCTAAATCGTTCCTTTTGTGATTTTAGGTACTTTGGGAGAGAAATCTGGAAAAGGAAGCAATTCGGACGTTTTTAGAGCATAAAAGTGAAGAAAACGCCAAAGACTTAATTTTCCAAGCTGGGAACAGTAGGTGACGGCGTCAAGAAGAAAATCCTGACGGCGTCAAGAGTAATTTTCATGACGGCCCAGTAGAGAAATGAAGGCGTCACAAGGTAGAGCGTCAAGAGTAAAATACGTGACGGCCTGGAAAACATTATAACGTGACGGCGTCAAAAGTAGATCAAGGCAGTCCGAGAATTCTTTTGGCGGCGAGATGACGGCGTCACCAATTTGTTCTTGACGCCGTCAGCCTCAATTTCCTATATATAGTTTTCTAATTTTCATTCATAAAAGAGGAGAAGTTTTGGAGAAACCCTAAGGCCGAACTTAGTACGAACTTTACAGGTTTTTCAAGGGTTTTCAGCCCTTGAACCCTTTCATGTGTAATTGAGATAAGTATTCTTTTAATTCAATCAATATGTCTATGTGTTGGTTGTCTATATCTTGTTCTTGTCTTAATTCCATCATGCTAGGCTAGATCTATCTTGTGTTTGCTTAGATCTAATGAAACCTAGATGTTAATTATGTGTTGATTACTTGTTTATGGTTGTATTGGATGAATGATTTCGATGTTAGGCTTAAGAAAACTTGCAAATCTCCATTTGGTAACATGCTTGAACGTCTTAAGAAACATGAACTGACGTGCACTAGGTTTTATTGGTTGTATTTAATGCATGAGTAAATTCTAATGATCCCATGTTAGGAGCTTCTTAGCCGGCTCGACATAGGAGTGAAGTAGGCACTCATAGGATTGGGGAATTAAGTGCGCCACCCCATGAATGATATTAAGGAATACAATCCGTCATCCACGCAACTATAACAAGCAATTAACGTGTAAAAGATATCTAGGGAGTAGTGAAATCTAATTAAACACAATTTCTCCACTTATTGCTCACAACCTTAGTTAATATAGTTTATTTTCATTTTTAGTATTTTATTTTGATTGCATCTTTAGTATTGGGTTAGTTGACTAGCAACTAATTCCGCCCAAATCCTTAAAACCCGAGATTTTTACTTGCTTTCTAAAAAATATAAAAATACAAAAATAATCATCCTTCACCTTTAGAACTAGTATTTAGGTTTTCTAATCCTAGCGACACTATTCCTAGCTGAACAATCAATCCCCCGGTACTTGTCACTATACTAGGTCTACTTTAGAATCTCTTTTTATTAGGTCTACTTGCTAGATTCCTTTCTAGTAAGATTTTATTTTTATTTTTAGGTTTTCTTTAGTCTATCTTATTTCTTTGTGTTTTTGTTCGTAACTTTTCACCACCCGACATCATGGACGATGGGAACATCTTTGAACCCATCATCCCACCACAACAAAACCCACCACTAGAACCTCCTAGGCCCCGAACCTTAGGAGAGTTTTTCCGACCTAGCCACCAAGGCTACCGAAACACCATTGAGCTCACCGGAGCCAATGTGACCCCCTTGCGATCCGACACCATCCGGTTGGTGCAAAGCGGATGTGCATTCCATGGACTTCGTTCCGAAGATCCAAACCAACATCTTAAGGACTTCCTTAAAATCGTAGACTCCATAGACCTAGATGTTGCAACTAGAGAGACCACCCGATTACGCCTATTCCAATTCTCTCTACGGGATCAAGCTAGTCAATGGCTTGAGCGTTTACCCGCGGGATCCATCACCACATGGGATAATCTCACCAATCGCTTCCTCACTCAATTCTTCCCACCGGGGAAGACTGCAATGCTTAGAAATGACATTTTGATGTTTGAACAACATCAGGGTGAAACTTTCTACGAAGCGTGGGCCCGCTTTAAGGATCTCCTCCATAAGGTCCCTCATTATAGTATAAACCTTTGGTTATTAGTTCAGATTTTCTACGACCATGTTGACTATCACACTAAACGTACAATCGATAGGGCCGCAGGAGGTAAACTGCGTGATAAGAACGCCGAGGAGTCCTGGGCAATTATTGAGGAGCTCGCCGCCGATAATCATGAGATGTGGGAGTTTAATCATACAATAAAAGCGGCCATCAATGCAGTCTCAGCATCTGGAGGAACTACTGAAATCCCCGATGAACTCCTATGCAAAGTCGAGGCAAAAGTTGACTACTTTGAGGAAAGGCAAAGGAGACCTTTAAGTCCTAGGCGGGCTACTGTCAATTCTGTCTCGAAACCGACTTCAACGCCATTATCAGAGTCACCCTCTAGAGAAAATGTCGAGACTTTTCAAAACTATGCCCCACCTTATTCCCCTACCGAGGAGCTCAGCTCAGAGTTTGAAGCTAGGATGAGAGAATATATGGCAACTCATTCAGATCGGCTTGCTAGATTCGAGGAAGCAGTTTATAAGCAAAAAGAGGAGATGCAAGAGAAAATGAATGAGATGATGAGTCTATTAGAGGAGTATGCCAACCAGAGAACCCCCGAAAAAATGTTACTAAGGAAAGAAAGCGCCACTCCCACTACCCAATTTGTCAATTCCATCACAATTGTCCACAAGGATAACGAGAAGGTAGAAGCCCCTACTAAAAAGACCTTAGACAAGCCACCAAAATCCCAACCCTTGAGTCACTACCTGAAGCATGATATAAACGAAAACACCATAACAAATTGGATTAAGGGTGACGGGCGTAATCAACCTTCCAAACAGGGTACTGAGAAAAAGGAAAAGGGAAAAGATGAGTATGATACGTTACCAGGGGGGTCAATATTTGAGAGGCAATTGGTACAAAAAGTGGCTCCTAAGCAGACAGCGTGTGGGAACTTTGAGATACCAACTAGCATCGGGGATTTGAAATATCTTAGTGCTTTCGCAGACCAAGGATCGGAGGTAAACCTTATGCCCCTAACTATTTACATCCAACTAACGTCAAAAATGCCAGCCCCGACTCGTGTTAGGTTGTCCCTCGCTGGGCACTCGTACGTATACCCCTTAGGGATCGCAGAAGATGTATTAGTTAATGTCGCAGGATTGATGTACCCCGTTGATTTTATGATCATCGATGATAAAGGAGATGGATGCATGCCAATAATCCTTGGGGCACCATTCCTCGCCACCGCTAGAGCTGTCATTAAGTATGAAGGCAGGAAAATTGAGCTTAAATCTGGAAAAAGAAAGATTAGCTTTCCCATGACTCCGCGAAGTGGGCATGAGAATTCGAGTTGGAGAAAGCTCAAAAACAACATTGACACGACACCCATTCGTGTTCAGAATAAAATTCTTGCATGGGAGGCAAGAATCAAAAGCTACAAGGAGGCTAAATATGAAAGAAGCAAAAGCAATAAGGTTCAGGTCGAATTCGAACACACTCAACCCGCAGAAAATCGTGTACCATTTGAGGAGGGGAACTTGGTACTCTTGAGACACTTGGAAACAACAATACCACCCGATAAACCAAGTCCTTAGTGGTATGGGCCTTTCACACTTGAGAGCATGAACCAAGATGGGTTGGCTAGTCTGAGAAGTGAAGTAGGTGGAGAGGTAATTGCAAGTATCGACAGGTTAAGGCACTACCACCACAATAGTAATGATTACAACTACATGGGGTACATCATTTCAAGGGATGAGGTCACGTAGTAACCCATGACCTTGAGTCTAGCTACAAGACTCGTAAATAAAGAAAAGCGCTTCTTGGGAGGCAACCCATGCTTTGGGTGATTTTTATTTTGTTTGTTTGTTTGTTATTTGCTTCCGTATGCATGCTTTATTTTTATTGTTGGTAGATCATGTTTCTCAATTAAATAGTGGAAATACTTTACTTTGTTGTTTTGGCCTAGTCTTAACTCCACCTAAAAGTATTTTTGCAAAAGATAAGTGTAAGGGGAAACCCCAAATATGTTTTCAAGAAACAAACCGATCATGATTCTCCACAATATTAAATGAACATGTATATTCGTATTTGTTAGAGTCAAATGCTTGTATCGAGTCATAAAGAAGTTTTGCAGGATTTTTCAGGAAGTAGGACCAAGTTTTTTCTAGAAATTTTCTGGAAACTTAACATAAGAATTTCTGCAGGTCACTTCTAACGGCGTTACGAGTTAACTCTTGACGGCGTCATGTGTAAAAATCAGGAAATTTTACCAGTTTTGTTTTTCTAACGGAGTCTTATGGTTTTTGTGAATTATTGAGTTTTATAATCTCCAGGAAATCTACAAACTTCATTTTACAAGCATTATATCTTATTTTGTTTTCTAGGATTTAGTAACTTATATAGGTTGCCGCCGATTTTATGCGAGGTTGTCTTGTTTGTTTTCTCAGGATTCACAAGTTATGTATGACAAGAAGATGATTTATATTCTGGAAGGGAAGCTTTGATTGTTTATTTTCTTGGAGGAAGATCTAACCTGGCCACCTTATTATCCATACCGAGCGAATCAGGGGAGTATTTGATTTCATTCTTTTTACTTTTTCACTTTTACATTCTTTACTTGAACATTGGGGACAATGTTCATCCTAAGTGTAAGGGGAGGGTAAAAAGATGATACCTTACATATGCACTTTCGCTTGAGTTTGTTTTGTTTAATGGTAGATGTGTAATAAAACTATGAGAAACACTTGTTAGTGCAATTTTAGCGCCAAATTTAAATTTTTTTTACAACATTTAGGAGTGAAACTTTAGCCATAGAAAGCGTCTAATGGATAGGAGATTGTATGAATAGCACATAACCGTATGATTCAGGAAAATTTTCCACCCAAATATGTGAGGTTCGCCTTTAGATTTGATAGGAAAAGCATTCACTATTAGTGCTTATGAGTGTACCGATAGCATTTAGATTCTAGAACTTGCGTTAGTGATGCATCCCGAGACCGCTAGTGAGACTACATTCGTGTAGTAGGATTTACTACATGATAAGAGGCATTAGGATCACCCTTGTGTTAAACCCGTATCATGATTACTTGACCATTTAAGTCATATTACTTGGCTAGTTAAGTCAACTAATTTTTCTCACACCATTAGCGTTGTACTCATTTTTAATACACGAAACCCCTAGTACACCCCTCCGAGCCTATCTTTTCGTTTCTAACTTTAAGCATTTTACTTAATGGAAGAATTTGTTACACCCCACTTAAATGTACAACCAAATCGCCTTAGCCTTCCGTGCATGCGCTCATTTTTAGTGCATTATTGTTATTTGTTAAACCCTAAGTTAACTATCCAATTGATTACATGGTTGCTAAGTCGAGTCATATCCTTGTACATATTGTTTTGGGACGATTGGGACTCATGGGTAAAGTACTTATTTTATGGAGTAATGGGGAGGAACATCATATATTACCCCCGTATGTACGTTAATCTTAAAAGTACTCTAAGTGTTTTGATTTTCTTGATTCGAGTCATTAGAATAGTTCATTGTAAAGTATGTAAAGATTCAAGTGTAAGGGGAATTTTCATTCCCTATGATGTATTATTTTGGATGGTAGGGTAAGAGTGTATGCAAAAAAAAAAAAAAAAAAAAAAAAAAAAAAAAAAAAAATCGAAAAATCAAGAAAAAGAAAAAAAAATAGAAAAAGAAAAAAGAAAAAACATACGGACTACCATCCTTTTTCATTCTATGTTCATTTTATGTTTTTGTTATTTTTCATCTATTAGCTTAAGTCGAGTCTAGTCTTGGCTTAGCAACGCCACATTGTACATGTAATTAACCAAGATTATTAACTCGCCACCAGTAAAAACTTTCTTTATCCAACAAAACCGTGTATTTCATATCCCTACACCTAACGTTACAACCTTTTAAAAGACCTCTTTGATAGTTTATCCTAGGTGCTTACGCCATGTGGTTGAGGTTTGATCCTTTCCCAAGCCTATGGTAATCTATTTTGCTATGACAGGTAGTGAGAGATGTTTTCCATTTCCATATTGTGATATTACTTTATTACACCCGAGAGATGTGAGTATCTAAACACTATTTGTGAGGTGCTAGTGTATAACCTCCGTGCTTGTCTTTGGTCTTTAGTGGAACGATTATTTGTTGTAATTACTTTTATATTAGTGTTAAATGACCCCTAACTTGTATTTTGACTAGAATAAAAGCGCATTTGCTTGAGGACAAGCAAATCTCAAGTGTAAGGGTATATGATGAAGCGAAAAATGAACTACTTTTAGGGAGTCATTTAAGCCCGGAATTGAATTTATTTGATCAAATATTGCCCTAAATCGTTCCTTTTGTGATTTTAGGTACTTTGGGAGAGAAATATGGAAAAGGAAGCAATTCGGACGTTTTTGGAGCATAAAAGTGAAGAAAACGCCAAAGACTTAATTTTCCAAGCTGGGAACAGCACGTGACGGCGTCAAGAAGAAAATCCTGATGGCGTCAAGAGTAATTTTCATGACGGCCCAGTAGAGAAATGAAGGCGTCACAAGGTAGAGCGTCAAGAGTAAAATACGTGACGGCCTGGAAAATATTATAACGTGACGGCGTAAAAAGTAGATCAAGGCAGTCCGAGAATTCTTTTGGCGGCGAGATGACGGCGTCACCAATTTGTTCTTGACGCCGTCAGCCTCAATTTCCTATATATAGTTTTCTAATTTTCATTCATAAAAGAGGAGAAGTTTTGGAGAAACCCTAAGGCCGAACTTAGTACGAACTTTACAAGTTTTTCAAGGGTTTTCAGCCCTTGAACCCTTTCATGTGTAATTGAGATAAGTATTCTTTTAATTCAATCAATATGTCTATGTGTTGGTTGTCTATATCTTGTTCTTGTCTTAATTCCATCATGCTAGGCTAGATCTATCTTGTGTTTGCTTAGATCTAATGAAACCTAGATGTTAATTATGTGTTGATTACTTGTTTATGGTTGTATTGGATGAATGATTTCGATGTTAGGCTTAAGAAAACTTGCAGATCTCCATTTGGTAACATGCTTGAACGTCTTAAGAAACATGAACTGACGTGCACTAGGTTTTATTGGTTGTATTTAATGCATGAGTAAATTCTAATGATCCCATGTTAGGAGCTTCTTAGCCGGCTCGACATAGGAGTGAAGTAGGCACTCATAGGATTGGGGAATTAAGTGCGCCGCCCCATGAATGGTATTAAGGAATACAATCCGTCATCCACGCAACTATAACAAGTAATTAACGTGTAAAAGATATCTAGGGAGTAGTGAAATCTAAGTAAACACAATTTCTCCACTTATTGCTCACAACCTTAGTTAATATAGTTTATTTTCATTTTTAGTATTTTATTTTGATTGCATCTTTAGTATTGGGTTAGTTGACTAGCAACTAATTCCGCCCAAATCCTTAAAACCCGAGATTTTTACTTGCTTTCTAAAAAATATAAAAATACAAAAATAATCATCCTTCACCTTTAGAACTAGTATTTAGGTTTTCTAATCCTAGCGACAATATTTCTAGCTGAACGATCAATCCCCCGGTACTTGTCACTATACTATACTACAACGATCAGGTACACTGCCTGGTGGGGGTTGTAAGCTTCTCAAGATCCATTGAGAGGTAAAGTCTGGTGCGATTCCCACGTATCAAGTAGACTAAACATTAGTCTAGTGTGATATAAAACGTCTAAATGTGGTTCTTATTATGCACGGGATAACCTAACGGTTATACGTAGAGTTTAAAATTTTACGCGATTCAGATAGAGTTTAAAATACAACCCCTCTCAAAACCGAATTTGTACTTACTTTTATAATAAAATACTAAAAAGGGGACACGTGTGAAAATATTAATAGAGTCGCACAGTCAGTCGGTCCCACTAATTTATTTTGAGAACTTTTTATTTTTATTTTATTTTGTTTTTATTTTATTTTATTTTTTTGTGCTTGAAAGTGGACTACCAAATCATTTTTGGGTGAGAATTTTTTACAGAATTTATCGTATATAACCTGTTTAATATCAACAATTAAAAATTATTGGGACAAATGTAAGGATTTGGGAAGTAAAAAATATTACCTCTTCGAATATACATATCTTGACATTATGCTTATAAAAAGGTAGATACATATGTAAGAATTTATGTGTTCTATAAACTATTGTCTATTATAGTTTCATAGCTAAATTAAATTCCTGGACTTATGTTGACATTAGGGTTAGCAATCTTGCCTAAGGTTGCCTCATAGTTTAAAGCAAACAACGAATCATGGCCCTCCATCTCATTTTTTGCCTAATCTTGCCTAATCTTCATATTTTAGTGGCAATCTAGCCTAATGGCAAGCATTAAATGTTTATTAATTATATAACTTAAATTTAAAAAACATAATTAAATAATTAATAAAAAAAACAACTATTTTAATTCAAAAAACAATACATTTTATGAATAATTCAAAGCGAAATTACATACCACTTATTAAAAAAAAAAAAAAAATTGAATTCAACAAAAAATAGGAAATCACTAATCATCGAGGTATGATAAGTCTTGAGCCGCTACGTGCTCCGTAAGATCATATCGAAGACGATTATGGATATCTTCGTCGAGTAACTCATGTAGCACAGTATCATCGTAAACTGGAGTTACCGGCGGATCCATTATATGAACCGGTGATATTGCCATACCATCGTTTTTCAAAATCATATTGCACAATATAATGCACGTATAAACCAGTTGGCGAATCTTTTGAACCGACATAGCTCGGAGAGGTCGACTGAGAATCATCTATTTTCCTTTTAGACGACCAAATGCTCGTTCGATATCCTTTCTTGCAGACTCTTGTACTTTCTTGAATCTCTTTTCCATTGAGTCAGTTGGATACGGATATGCTTTAACAAATGTTGAATACTTAGGATAAATTCCATCGGTAAGATAGTTTTCACGTTTGTAAAGCCTTCCACCCAATAAAAATGAACTGTTTGGTGTCGTTCCATTTCGTTCATTAACATACAATGGAGACTGATTCAAAACATTTATATCGTTGTTTGAACCGGGAGAACCAAAAAACGAATGCCAAATCCACAAATCATATGAAGCAGTCGCTTCAAGCATAATAGTCGGGTATTGGTGATCACCTCTCTTATATTGGCCTCTTAAGTGTCTAGGACAATTGCGCCAAACAAAATGCGTACAATCAATGCTACCAAGCATTCCCGGAATATGATGTTTTTCTTTATGTACATTGAATAAGCATGCTACGTTATGGCTTGTAGGCCTACGTAAGAACTCTCGACCATATAACTTTATAATCGCATCGCAAAATTTATCAATGCATTCTCCTAAAATAATAACGAAATATATAATGAAAAAATAATAACTAAACTATTATAAAAAAATAATAATAACGAAAACAATTTAAACAAAAAAAAATAATAACGAAAACAATTTAAACAAAAAAAATAATACCGAAATATTAAAAAAATTAATAACGAAATAATTTAATTAAAATAACAACCTGACGTTCTTCGTGCCATGTTTAGATAGTCATCAAATCTATCCGGAGGTTCACCCGTTGCGAGTTGTCGAATTGCGGATGTACATTTTTGTAATGGCGTGAAACTATTTTGGCCCATCGCGTCTTGACCCGGTTGAAACCATTCGAATTGGGCTTCAATATCATCAACAATTTTTAAAAACAAATTTTTACTCATACGAAAACGATCACGAAAAACGCTTTCGTTAAACTTGGGTTGTTCAACAAAATAATCATTCAAAAGAGTTTCTAATGCTTTTTCACGAAAATGTTGGACATAACCACGGGTGTCGGTAGAGCTAGCCGTGTCTTCAAGACCTTCGATTGCGGCTAAAAAGGTTTCAAACGTACTTCCGGATAACCATTCTTCGGACGAATCCGGGGGAATAATGATCTCGTCCGATGAGGAAGAAGACATTGACATGGTTAAATAAATTGTGTATTATTTTTTTGATTTGATTTGTGAGTTTTTTTGTGAGTTTGATTTGATTTGTGAGTTTAAATTGTGTGTTGTATGTACTTATTTATAGGGATTTTTTTTTTTTTTTTTTTTTTTTTTTTTTTTTTTTTTTTTTCAAAGCAATACACCCTCCTCTCTTAAATGTCAAACGGTAACATTTGCATTGATCCACTCCCCACCGATTCGGTATAAACTACCGCATGCAGTACCGAATTTCACTTGCCGCATGAATGGCAATGGTATTTGTCGATCGGCAACCCTTGCCGAACCTTGCAAACCGTAAGGTTGCCACCCCCTTATGCTTATAAAATGGTAGATAGATATGTAAGAATTTATGTGTTCTATAAACTATTGTCTATTATAGTTTCATAGCTAAATTAAATTCCTGGACTTTAAATGGAGTAGGGCTAGCTCTAACTTGAGTAGGGCGCCAATCGGCATAGCCTTATGCTCCTGCAAAATGAAAGAGTAACGAGATTATATTCTTGTGACCTCAAGTTTATTGATAACGAGTACGGTATTTAGTCACACTTTGTCACGGGTTTTGTTTATGTAGCTTTTTCCCTAGTACGTTACACATGTTACTAACTATTTTTTTGCATATTTTTCTTTGGAAATATATATAAGGAAAAAGACAAATATATATATATATATATATATATATATATATATATATATATATATATATATATATATATATATATATTAAGTGTTTTTTTTTTTGAAAAGACAAAATTTGGTCGCGTGAAAGTTTAATAGCCGCCAGTCGCACAAAAAACATCCCAACAATCACTAATACTTTTAAAATTGAAAAGGAAACACGTATCAAAATACTAATGGAGTCGCACAGTTAGTTAGTGGCACTGATTTATTTTGAGAAATTGCTGTTTTTATTTTTTATTTTTTATTTTTATTTTATTTTATTTTTCCTTGAAAGTGGACTACCAAATCATTTTTGGGTGGGGATTTTCTACAGAATTATCTTATATAGCATGTCAATATCAAAAAGTAAAAAATACAGCGACAAATGTAAGGATTTGGGATGTACAAAAAAATATTACACCGTAAAAATACTTATCTTGACATTAAGCTTAGAAAAAAGTAAACAGATATGTAAGATTAATTTATGTGTTCTATAAACTATAGTCTAATATAGTTTCATAGCTAAAATTAAATTCCTGGACTTTAAATGGAGTAGGCCGGGCTAGCTATAACTTGAGTGGGGCACCTTTATGCGTATGCAAAATGAAAGACTAACGGGATTATACTCTTGTGACCTCAAGTTTATTGATAACGAGTATGGTGGTTAGGGACAGGTTAGTTTATGTAGCCTTTTTCCTAAATACGTTACACATGTTACTAACTATTTTTTTTTTTGCATATTTTTCTTAAGTTCTAGAATCATGTGCTTACGGGTAAACATACAAAAGATTTTGGACATACACATAAGGAAAAAGTTGCAATATTTTTTTTTCCGAAAAAGTGAATAGTTTGGTAAAAAAAAATTGGAATTCCATATTTTGTTAAAGAATGTTTTAGTTTTTTGTATATTTATCTTGGGTTCTAGAATCAGAAGCTTACGGGTAAATATCCAAAAGAATTTGAAAATACATATAAGAGAAAGATCCCGGATCCCTTGCAAAGGGGATTAATTTTAAAAAGTCTAAAAAGTTTTCTGGAGATGCCACGTGTCCCCCGTTCCTTTTAGACTCAAGGGCAGTATTGTAAATTTACTCCCTCCCGCTTTTTTCTCTCTTTCCCTCTTTCTTCTTTCTCTTATCTGATATGCTTTCCTTTTTCCGATCTCTCTTCTTTGATTCTTTCAATTTTCCGGCTATATATAAACGAATTTACACAATGATTTCGATTCAATTCATTCATTCATTCAATTTCACATTTTTTTTATTCTTTCATTTGTTCATATTTTGCAAAATTAGGGCTTTTTTGTTCTCAATTCATATTCCTTTATTTGAATTGTTAATATTTCTTCAAATCGTGTTAATTGTTCATATCGGCTTCGAATTAGCCATTGGATTGCTTAATTGCAATAGAATTAGGGTTTTAATCATTCAATTGGTTAATTGGAAGATAATTGGGGGTTTTGAGTATTCAATTGGTCTATTGGAAGAAAATTAGGGTTTTAACCGTTCAAATTTGGGGATTTTTGATTGTTAAATCAGTTTCTGATGGCTGAGAGTGATTCTCATGTGTTTAATCAAGGTAATTTCATTTTTTGTTATATATTCATCAGTCAGTTATTTTTTATTAGGTTCATCAATTAGTTTTTTTAAGATATTATGCCTGCATTGTTTGCTTAGTATGATGTGGATTCATCAGAGCATATTAGAATGAGGTTCATTAGTTATTTCTCGTTATTCTGGATTAATTAGAGGTTCGGATTCATTAGAATAACTTGTTAGAACATATTAGAATGAGGTTCATCAATAATTGATATTTATTGTGGTTTAATTAGATGTTGCGGATTCATTAGAATAACTTGTTAGAACGGATTAAAATGAGGTTCATCAGTGATTGCTTGTTATGATGGTTTAATTATAGGTTGCGGATTCATTAGAATAATTTTTTAGAACGGATTAAAATGAGGTTCATCAGTAATTCCTAGTTATTGTGGTTTAATTAGAGGTTGCGGATTCATTAGAATAATTTTTTAGAACGGATTAAAATGAGGTTCATCAGTGATTGCTAGTTATGATGGTTTAATTATAGGTTGCGGATTCATTAGAATAATTTTTTAGAACGGATTAAAATGAGGTTCATCAGTAATTCCTAGTTATTGTGGTTTAATTAGAGGTTGCGGATTCATTAAAATAACTTTTTAGAACGGATTAAAGTGAGGTTCATCAGTGATTGCTAGTTATGATGGTTTAATTATAGGTTGTGGATTCATTAGAATAATTTTTTAGAACGGATTAAAATGAGGTTCATCAGTAATTCCTAGTTATTGTGGTTTAATTAGAGGCTGCGGATTCATTAGAATAACTTTTTAGAACGGATTAAAATGAGGTTCATCAGTAATTCCTAGTTATTGTGGTTTAATTAGAGGCTGCGGATTCATTAGAATAACTTTTTAGAACGGATTAAAATGAGGTTCATCAGTAATTGCTATTTATCGTGGTTTAATTAGAGGCTGCGGATTCATTAGAATAACTTTTTAGAATGGATTAAAATGAGGTTCATTGATTCGTTTCTTTTTGTAGTATTGTTTGTTTTGTTTTCCGAAGAAATACCGGTGAAAGTATGTTCCCCGGGTCGTTTTCCCAACGAAGGTTGAATTGATCTTGTCGACGCGGTTTGTGAATCTTGTGAAGTGAATGAGGATAGAAGAGATATTTTGGTTTTTTTTTTATTATACTACAAATGAGAATAAAATTGCAATTAAAACAAAGAGAACAAGCAAATAATGCAAAACACATTCGCAAATAAAACAAACATACTAAAAAATTGAAATAGAAATAAAAACGTAAAGAAAACTTAACACGACTAGTTTTAAAAGAAAAATAAAAATAAAAGTGAAACTAGTCCTACGATTGCAAATTAAGTTTATCTAAATAAGAAGATATAAAAGAAAAATAACGTAAAGGAAAATTATATTTTTGGCTTTTTAATTGTTTTTATAAATGAAAAGGATGTAAAGACTAATTAAAACGGAAATACGTAAAAGAAATAAAAACTATTTATTATTAAACTATAAATGTTTACTAGATGACGATACTAAATAAAAGATATTAACTTGTTATATAATAAAACCTAAGTTGATAAATTTTTAGAAAATTTCGGCAGAGTTTCGTTTAAATATTAAACAAAGAAAACCTCACTCGATAAACGATGAGGGAACGATTATCGAACTCGATAATCTTGGCTAACTCGCCAAATAAAATAAAACTCGGAAAAATAATAAAACTCAAACTCGAAACTTATTTTTGACACCTAACTCGATAAACACTATTTAAAAATCCTAACTCGATAAAACTAGAAAACCTCTAACTCGAAATGTATTATAAAACCTAACTCGATAGACCCTAGTTAAGACCCTAACTCGATATACAATTTTACCTCTAACTCGATATAACCTAGACACCTAACTCGATACTATATTCTAAAACCTAACTCGATGGAACAAATAACCCCTAACTCGATACTAATATAAAAATCTCTAACTCGATATCACATTTATTGACTCTAACTCGAAAGTGCTGACAACCTAACTCGAAAATACTTAAAAAAACCACTAACTCGATAATAATTATTTGCAAAATGATCCCTAGTCGAAAACGAAAGTCGAAATATTGCTAAAAGGTCCTTAGTTGAAATTCAAACTCGATGACTATTTAAACTGAAACTCGATATTCATTTTTAAAACAAAACATAACTCGATAACTCACATTTAAAAATAAAACTCGGTAAAAATTTTAAAACATAACTCGATAACATTTAAATAAAAAGTCTAACTCGATTAAATACATAACAAAACACCATTTTGATCCAAAATAAAGCCTAAAAACTAATGTTTTTCAACAAATCTATCACTAAACAACCTAGTTTAACCATAAACTATAAATCCCACCAATAAAAACATGAATTTAACAACTACAAATCATAAAATTTTAGAGAAAGAAAGCTTTAGAGAGAGAAAGTAAATAAAACTTAACATAAATTCCTTACACTACTCCTATACTAAGAGGACCAACCCTCAACAACCAACCTTTCAAAGTTGGTGTTTAAGGGGTATTTATAGGCTAGGGGGCTAGGGCTTCTCTAATCTTTGACATAGTTGCAAGATTAGCCCCTAGACCTTTACAAATCATGAAATTCAAGCCTAAAACATTATAAAATGTAACTAATACAACTTAATATTAAACGTAACGACTGATAACGATCCAAATGTGTTTCTTGTAACTTGGAGGATTAGAGTTGACGTTTCTTCCTCGGCTTCGGCTTTTGACCTTTTTACAATCCCGTGCTCGTTTTTGACTGTTTTCCATGATTTTTGTCCATTTCTTTCATATATCCGTACCTGCACATACACAAATACAAAAACACATATATTTGGCATATTTGGCTTGGTTTTTGGTCTTTTTAGGTCCGTTTATGGTCAAGAAAAGGTGAGTAAATAAGCACTCATCAAAATCCCCCAGACTAAGGTATTGTCGTGCCCTCACGCAATGTCATCACCTCACGCTTAAGAGATAAATAATTTTCAAAACCTCTCTTTACTGACGTTGTAAAGTAGCAATGACTTTCAAAAGAGATAGTAAAATCATTTATTCTCAAAAACGCTCCGTTTTCCGATTTTCATAAATAACAACTACTACTACTCTTTTTGTATTTTTTTTCATATTTATATGTGACGGTTTATTTTGACTTTCATTATCAATTCATATCTGTTGATAATTTTCAGGGTCAACGAGTAGAAACACTTCAAGGAGAAGAGACCATACGGATAAAAATCGTCATCCTTGATTTTTCGCAAGCTCCCAAACTAAGCGTAAAATCGAGATCATTGTTTATCAGAAGTTAGATGCTAACACTGCCCACAAAAGTTACTTGTGTATTACCTCTTGTCCCCAGGTCCTAAGTTTTTGTATCTAAAGATTTTAATTGTGAGAAATGAATTGCTTCATATTTTCTCATTTCGATATTTGTTAGTCCGATAGTGATACCTAAGTTAAAACGATAAGTAGTTATTCATTCTCTCTTAAGAACCACTGCAATAGAAGTTCGGTCCACATCAAGGAATTTGGGGAACATACAATATCAGAAATATAAGTTGCGGAGTACGATCACGTGCACCTCATGTAACTGATTACTAATCACGTATCACATGCACCTCACGCGCCAACAACTTATTGATACATACATAGCTCTTATTCTACAATACTACAACTTTCATTTTTTTCATTTTTCACTTTTTTCATACTTTTGATACTTTTTTCTTTCTTGACTTTTTTCTCAACATCAATGGAAGCTTATTGGGTAGCTCCAAAACCACATAGATAATCAACTTTTGACTTTTGATTTTTTCACTTTTTCGCTCTTATTTGTGGTGTTCCTTGATATGTACCCAATTTCTAAAGCAAAAATTCTCTTAAGAAAACAAAAAACTAAATATTATTCAAACCGAAATACCACTAATTAACCTAGAACATCTATTATATATTGGTAACGTTTCTGATGGGAACAAGGAGGCCACAAGTACCTCTCGTGGGTTTTTTAAATCCCAGTAATGCGATCCGTGTATAGCACGAAACTTCTAAATAAACTCTATCATTCCTCGATCTCCGCAAATTTAAAATCCCAAGTAATGAGATCCGCGGATGCTTAGCCATAATCATTTGATTATATTGGTTAAGGGAGACGAGCTAGGGCTCAACACGCCCGGTCAAGTCGAAACATTTATTTCTACTCTCGCCGGTAGGAAAGTCAAAACAAGGTGTCAAAACTTATTATTCATAACATATATATATATATATATATTTTTTTTTTCATTCATTTTTTATTTATTTTTTTTTTTATTTTTTATTTTTTTTTTAATAAAGCGGTGACAAAAATTAAAATTTTTGGTGGAAAACGGAGTTGTGTAAGTTAACAGCTCAGACGATGGTATAGGTCAAATCGAATCGAAGATTCACCCCCCCCAGACTAAAGTGAAACATTGTCCTCAATGTTTTAAGGGGTACGGGTAATCCTACGTAAAATCTAAGGCCATTTATTAAGTATGCCAAGAGATAAACGTTAGTCGATAAGATTTAGGATATGGTGAATTTCCGATAGAGCAGCGAAGGATGAGACTCGAGTGGAGAGAACGACAAACCACGAGCACGAGAGTCCTCAAACTTCGGCGAAATTCCTGAACATTCACAAACAACCACGAAAACACGAGATATAGAAAAGGTTGCCCTCCTCAAGTTACGTTATTAAAGAAAATAGAAAATAAAGAAAATGAAATGGATAAGCATGGGGTGCCTCCCACGAAGCGCTTGTTTTTGTTCACCGAGTCACATGAGCTTGACTCGATCCCCGAATTAATTCGTCCTTGGGGAGAGCAAATGAAACGGCCACTTGGCACAAAAGATACCAGGGTCAAATATGGTGTCCTCACTCCCGGTGGAGTGGAAAGAAGAAATGGTGGGGTAATCGAAGAACGGATAAAACACCCAAATGATAAAAGCATAGTTGATTTCTAAATCACGGGTGGGTTGGGTGGGTAAAATATCAAGCATAGGAACATCTTGTTCAGAAATCTCGTCCACCACTTCATCATTCGTATCTGATTCAAAAACTTCATCCGGTGGTTTCGCGGGTGGACGAGAAGAAGGTAAATCTGAAAGAATATCATTCTCGTCATTCTCAATACCCGGTGGTATCGAGTCATCCGCAGCAAGAAATAGATCGACACTCTCTAAAAGAGGGTCACGAGACGGATTATCAGAAATAGGTTCAGAATCGATCTCAAAATAAAAACGCTCATAATCCGGAAGAGAGATATCAGCATGAATAGTGGGACTGCCACTACTCGTCTCTTCAAATCGAAAAATTTCAGGCTCAGGTAAGAAATCACTATCCATAACGGGGATAGGAGAAAAAGTCGGAGGATCATTCAATGCCTCGATCTTAGAGATAAGAAGATAAACTTTGGATAATTTCTCACGAAGAGTTTCATCTTGAATTTCCGCATCATCATCTTCATACATATCATCGATATCTCCACAAGAGTCTTCATCACTCGTAGTATACTCATTGTGAGAATCGGAATAACTTTCCACTTCAACAACATCTTCATTGCTCATCGGAGGGAGAGAAGTTAACGGTTCTGCATTCAATAACTCTTCAAGTATATGAATATCTTCCTCCGGATCAAAATTAGAATCGTCCATTATCGGAATGGAATCATTAGCAAGAAACGCCTCGATCTCATCTAAAACGACATCACTCCTCTCAACCGGTGTGAAAGAAGGATCAGAAACAATTTCAGAATCACCGTTAGAATTTTCCCCGAACTCACTTTGGATTGGAACGAGGTTCTCAACACTAGACGTATTGAATTCGTCAGATTCCGTTGCCGGAATAGTGTCAAGAGGCTCGTCCCCCATTGTTAGAGAGTCCACGGGCTCTACGAGAGAAGAGATAGAATCATTTTGAGGATTTATATTGATGGTAATTGTGGAATCATCATCGTACAAACAACACTCGCAAAACTGGAATTTTCTTTCTTCGATACGAGGTACTTCCATCGGTCTCTCATAAGGCTCGGGAGTAGATGTATAACGATTAATCACCATCTCTTTCAACTTATCCATCATTGATTTGAGTTCAAGAATTTGATTATTGAAATTGGAAGATTGTGGGGGTTGATAAAAATCATTAGAATTGTAATAAGAATTTGATTCAAGATAAGAATTTTCGAACGATCCCCCACAATTTTCAAAACCCGATGGATTTTGAAATGAATCACCGTTGTAGCACGAATTTGGCTCATAAAAATCATTTTGAGGAAAATTATTGAAGCTCGAGTCGTAAGCGTAAGACGTATCTGCACTCGGCATATAGCACATACAATCGGTGTATCCACATCCATCACAAAAACATCCTCCACACGGCCTTCCTTCTTTGGACGGGTTTCCACAATTATAGCAAGAAAACGACGGTAGTGGTGGTGTATAAAAATCGGGAATGTTAGACGAATTGTTGAACGAATTTTGATCATACGAATGAGAATTACAATTCAAACAAACGCCATCTCGTATATTATCTCCACATTCATTGCACGTACACCACACACACAACCCTCCGAAGAACGGTTCTCCACAATAGAGACAAATCGGATCCATGAGAATTAAACGTAAGAGGGATTGAGAAGAAGAATCAAATATGAGAGGATAAGAAGATTATTTTTGTTTTTTGAAAAAGAAAATCAAAATAGCAAAGGAAAATCTTTTTGGTTTTTTATATACTTCCCTTTTATTTTTTATTTTTTTTTTTATTATTTTTTTTTTAGAGAGAATATTTACAAAAAACGAAAACTTCTCGGGAGAAGGGTCTTCAAAACACAAATCAAACAAACGATCGACGAAATCTTAACAACGCTTCCCCGGCAACGGCGCCAAAATTGATTCGTTTCTTTTTGTAGTATTGTTTGTTTTGTTTTCCGAAGAAATACCGGTGAAAGTATGTTCCCCGGGTCGTTTTCCCAACGAAGGTTGAATTGATCTTGTCGACGCGGTTTGTGAATCTTGTGAAGTGAATGAGGATAGAAGAGATATTTTGGTTTTTTTTTTATTATACTACAAATGAGAATAAAATTGCAATTAAAACAAAGAGAACAAGCAAATAATGCAAAACACATTCGCAAATAAAACAAACATACTAAAAAATTGAAATAGAAATAAAAACGTAAAGAAAACTTAACACGACTAGTTTTAAAAGAAAAATAAAAATAAAAGTGAAACTAGTCCTACGATTGCAAATTAAGTTTATCTAAATAAGAAGATATAAAAGAAAAATAACGTAAAGGAAAATTATATTTTTGGCTTTTTAATTGTTTTTATAAATGAAAAGGATGTAAAGACTAATTAAAACGGAAATACGTAAAAGAAATAAAAACTATTTATTATTAAACTATAAATGTTTACTAGATGACGATACTAAATAAAAGATATTAACTTGTTATATAATAAAACCTAAGTTGATAAATTTTTAGAAAATTTCGGCAGAGTTTCGTTTAAATATTAAACAAAGAAAACCTCACTCGATAAACGATGAGGGAACGATTATCGAACTCGATAATCTTGGCTAACTCGCCAAATAAAATAAAACTCGGAAAAATAATAAAACTCAAACTCGAAACTTATTTTTGACACCTAACTCGATAAACACTATTTAAAAATCCTAACTCGATAAAACTAGAAAACCTCTAACTCGAAATGTATTATAAAACCTAACTCGATAGACCCTAGTTAAGACCCTAACTCGATATACAATTTTACCTCTAACTCGATATAACCTAGACACCTAACTCGATACTATATTCTAAAACCTAACTCGATGGAACAAATAACCCCTAACTCGATACTAATATAAAAATCTCTAACTCGATATCACATTTATTGACTCTAACTCGAAAGTGCTGACAACCTAACTCGAAAATACTTAAAAAAACCACTAACTCGATAATAATTATTTGCAAAATGATCCCTAGTCGAAAACGAAAGTCGAAATATTGCTAAAAGGTCCTTAGTTGAAATTCAAACTCGATGACTATTTAAACTGAAACTCGATATTCATTTTTAAAACAAAACATAACTCGATAACTCACATTTAAAAATAAAACTCGGTAAAAATTTTAAAACATAACTCGATAACATTTAAATAAAAAGTCTAACTCGATTAAATACATAACAAAACACCATTTTGATCCAAAATAAAGCCTAAAAACTAATGTTTTTCAACAAATCTATCACTAAACAACCTAGTTTAACCATAAACTATAAATCCCACCAATAAAAACATGAATTTAACAACTACAAATCATAAAATTTTAGAGAAAGAAAGCTTTAGAGAGAGAAAGTAAATAAAACTTAACATAAATTCCTTACACTACTCCTATACTAAGAGGACCAACCCTCAACAACCAACCTTTCAAAGTTGGTGTTTAAGGGGTATTTATAGGCTAGGGGGCTAGGGCTTCTCTAATCTTTGACATAGTTGCAAGATTAGCCCCTAGACCTTTACAAATCATGAAATTCAAGCCTAAAACATTATAAAATGTAACTAATACAACTTAATATTAAACGTAATGACTGATAACGATCCAAATGTGTTTCTTGTAACTTGGAGGATTAGAGTTGACGTTTCTTCCTCGGCTTCGGCTTTTGACCTTTTTACAATCCCGTGCTTGTTTTTGACTGTTTTCCATGATTTTTGTCCATTTCTTTCATATATCCGTACCTGCACATACACAAATACAAAAACACATATATTTGGCATATTTGGCTTGGTTTTTGGTCTTTTTAGGTCCGTTTATGGTCAAGAAAAGGTGAGTAAATAAGCACTCATCATTCATCAGTTATAAAATGTTATCAATTTTATTTGTCTTGCTTCATCAATTATTGATTGTAATAATATATAATAATGAGGTTCATCAGTGATAAAGTGTTTTTGGTTCATCAGTCATTCATTGTATATATTTTTTTTCAGATGATGATTATGAAGTTGTTCCATATTCTGTTGGTATTGTTTCTGAGGAGGGGGGGGGGTGAGAAGTTATGGATTCCTGATATTTCTGATGGTGAGAAGCCGGCTTATGGTATCATGTATCATTCTCTGGAGCAGGCTTATGAGTATTACAAAGATTATGCAAAAAGAGCTGGTTTTGAGATTCGTTTAGGTCAACATTATAAATCTACGAAGAATAAGGACAATAATCCTGATCTGCAATATTTTGTTTGTAGTAAAGAAGGTATAAATCCTGCCCCAAAGAAAGTTGGATCAAAGAGAAAACATAGGAAACATCCGTCTAAGCGTACTGATTGTAAGGCTGTTTTATGTGTGAGGTATGTTGAAGGAAAAGGATATTGGTGTTATGAATTTGTTGAGGGTCATAACTATAGCCTAGTTAGTCAGGAAGATAATGTTTTTCTGGTTTCGTCTCGTGATGTTTCTTATACTCAGCAAGTTTTTCTATATCAAGCATCTCAAGTGAATCTTGGTCCAGTGAAGGGCTTTCATATACTTAGGCAGATTTATGGGGACTACGATTTTATTGGGGTTAGTTCGGTTGATTGTAAAAACTATAGGAGAGATGTGCTTGATTTCATTGGTAAGAATGATGCTCAGATGTTAGTTGAGATGTTATTGAACAAGAAGGATTTTCATCCTAATTTTTCATTTGAGTATCAAACTGGTGAGAATAACGCGTTGACGAATCTTTTTTGGGCCGATGAGTACGCAAAAAGGAATTATTATGCTTTTGGCGATGTTATGTCATTTGATGCTACATTCAGGACTTCATTTCATATATGTTTTTTATTTTTCAACTGATGAACATCTTTTAATTAATAGGTTCATCTGTATTTTAAGAAAAGATAGATATTGTTATTTGATTGTACCCTACGTATCTTATCTATTTATCAGAAAATCCACTTTTCTTATCTCTCTACCCCACATATCCTATCCCTTTATCAGAAAATCCTCCATCCCAACTATTCTATATTTTTTCCTCTACCCCACATATCCTATCTCTTTATCTCTTTCATATATTTTAAATACTGATGAAATGAGTGTAATAGGTCATGTTTCTAGCTTGAATTGTTTCCCCGGAGTGGTCGTTGGGTGAGTGTGAGTAGCTTTTTGAAACTCATTGATAAGCTCAAACACACAAAAACTTTGCTGCAACAAGATGATGGTCAATGGTATAAAAGTTAATTCGCGTTGCACATCATCTAGTTCTGGCAGTTTATGTGTGTTTGAGATTATTAATGAGTTTCAAAGCCTACGCAGAGTCACCAGCGACCATTTCTGGGGAAACATTTGAAGCTAGAAACATTTAATTTTTTTAAAGTTGCTGTATTTGATTGTTATAAGCTGATGTTGTTGAATTTAAATGGTTCATCAGTATTTTAAGATATGGTTCATCAGTATTTTTTAAACAAAATTTTTTAAAGTTGGTGTAAATAAGTTCATCAGTATTATAAAGCTGTTGTATTTGATTGTATAAACTGATGTTGTTGAAAGGTATTGAATTTAAATGGTTCATCAATTATATTATAACGGTTCATCGGTTTTATAATAATGTTTATCATTTATTTTTGATAGGTACAAAATGGTTTTTGTACCATTTACTGGGATCGACAATCATAATAATTGTGTTACATTTGGAGCTGCGTTGCTGTCGTCGAAGACTAAAGAATCTTACATTTGGTTGCTTGAATGTTTTCAAAGAGCCTTCGTGCGAGCACCAAAGGTTATTGTTACTGATCAAGACGCATCAATGAAAGTTGCTATAGAGACAGTTTTCCCGTTATCTCGTCATAGATTATGCATGTGGCATATCATGCAGAAGTTGACTTCAAAGGTATGTTCATCAATGTATTTTTTTTTAATTATTTTTGTTTATTAGTTACTTATACTTTAAAGGTTCATCAGATAGTTTTATAGTATAATGTTCATCATTTTATGGGATATTGTTTTGGACTGATAGAATAATGTTCATCATTTATATAATAATGTTCATCAGTTAGTTTTTTTATATAATAATGTTCATCAGTTAGTTTTATACAATAAGGTTCATCTTGATTTTTGTAGGTTGGTCCTGATCTAGCTAAAGATGAAACTTTTAAACGAAGAATATCAGATATTGTTTGGACTGATAGAATAGAGCCTGATGAGTTTGAAGCTTTGTGGGAGAAATTATTAGTTGATTTCGATTTGAAGAGTCACAAATGGCTTTCTGATATGTATGATTTGAGGTATAAATGGATTCCAGCCTATTACAGGGATGAGTTGATGTCGGGTTTGATGCGTACTTCTTCTAGGTCTGAGAGTGAAAACAATGCGTACGGTCGCTTGACGAGTATTGATTTGACTTTATGGGAATTTTATAATCATTTTGAGAGTGTGGTGGGTTGTCAAAGTTTTGCTCAACGTAAAAATGATCATGACAGTCGGTATACTATTCCAGATATGCACACAGAACTTCAATTAGAGAAGGAGGCATCAGAATTATACACTCGGTCCATTTTCTTTGATGTTCAAAATGAGATTTATGCTTCTGTGATTTCTTGTATGTCGGTTAGTGTTTCGGATGTTGATTCTGGCAAAAAATTTGTTATAAAAGATACTGGCGAAGATGAGCAGATTTTTAGGCGACATCGTATAGTGAAAGGGAAACCACAGTATGATGTTTTTTATGAGGTAACATCTTTTTATACATACAGTTTTGTTTCATTATTTTTTTTAATTTTATAAGAATGAGGTTCATCAGTCATTGTAGATAATAATGAGGTTCATCAGTCATTGTAGATCAGAATGAGGTTCATCAGTCATTGTAGATTATAATGAGGTTCATCGTTGCTTTTTATCATGTTTTTTGTAATCAGATAATGTATGTAGATAATAATGAGGTTCATCAGTCATTGTAGATTAGAATTAGGTTCATCGTTGCTTTTTATCATATTTTTTGTACTCAGATAATGCATGTAGATAATAATGATGTTCATTAGTCATTGTATATCAGAATCAGGTTCATCAGTCATTGTATATTAGAATGAGGTTCATCAGTCAATGTAGATAAGAATGAGGTTCATCATTGCCTTTTATCATGTTTTTTTGTACTCAGATAATGTATGTACTACCTTTTTTTTTTCAGGTTTTGTGTAAACCAGCTGAAGAGTTTTATCAGTGTACGTGCAAACGTTTTGAGTCATATGGACTGTTATGTCGTCATATCTTTTATGTGATTCGGTTTTCAAATGTTAAAAACTTTCCCAAGAAGTACGTGCTTAGGCGTTGGTCAAAAGATTCATTACCACCACCATCAGTCATTCAAGCCACCGGTGACAGTCCTGATATGATCTTGCGTGAGATATTCAGATCAGTCGAGTATTGTGTGAATCGTTATGCTAATGATCCTGAGCTACTGCAAAAGTTTAGAGATCATCAGGTTCAGTTAATGGCGAAGGCAGATGCTGATGTTCCTATACCTCCAAAGGCTACTAAACGGGATAGGATTGCTTCTATTCTTGGTGTGTCGCAACCGGATGAGATTATTGTGAATGTTCCAAAGCAGGTTAGACTATTTATTCTCTTTTTTGTTATCTAGGTT
The DNA here is from genome assembly GCA_030686995.1 of Artemisia argyi. Lineage (NCBI taxonomy): Eukaryota > Viridiplantae > Streptophyta > Magnoliopsida > Asterales > Asteraceae > Artemisia > Artemisia argyi. The sequence continues at coordinate 95,935,337 of CM060688.1, forward strand.
AGTTGATGAACATGTTAAATTTTTGCAGTTTAGTTATATTTATAGTTATTATAGGTTCATCAGTTATTATAGGTTCATCAGATTTATGTTATCATAATTTAGGAGTTATCATAGGTTTATCAAATATAGGTTCATCATTTAATATAAGTTCATCATTTAATATAGGTTCATCAGTTTTTTGTTCTGTGTTATTGTAGGCCCATCAGTTATCATAGTTTTTTCAGTTTTTATAGGTTCATCAGTTTTTATAGGTTAAACTATTCATTCTCTTTTTTGTTATCTAGGTTAGTTGATGAACATGTTAAATTTTTGCAATTTAGTTATTTTTCTAGTTATTATATGTTCATCAGTTATTATAGGTTCATCAATTATCGTAGGTTAAACAGATGTTCAACATATTTTTTCATCAACATAGGTTCATCAGTTATTATAGGTTCATCAGTTAATATAGGTTCATCAGTTATTATATGTGTTATCCTAGGCCCATCAGTTATCATAGTTTTTCAGTTTTTATAGGTTCATCAGTTGTTCATCAATTGTTCAACATATTTTTTGATCATTTTTGTTTTTTGGTCCAAAACAGGTTAGTACTAAGGGTTCGCGAAAGAGGATTAAGAGCAGAGTTGAACGTTCACTTATTGCTAGTGGGAAGCGTAGAAAGAAGAACTGTACAACTTGCAAATCTAGTATGAACGATCATAACCAGGCGAAATGCAATGCCATAAAAGCTCAAATTGCTGCTAAGAAAGCTAGTGAAAAGGCTGCTGCGAAGGAGATGAAGCAGAAGGCGAGATTGGCTGCCAAGAATGCGAAGTTGGCTGAGAAAACTGCTGCTAGGAAGGCGAATTTGGCTGAGAAGACTGCTGCTAGGAATGCGAAGTTGGCTGAGAAGACTGCTTGTGTAGTTACTTAATAAATGTGGTGTTAGTTTGATAAGAGTGATCAAAGTAACTTTGATTTTTCTATTATACAAATAAATGTGATGTTTTGTTTAAGTTCATCAGTTTTACTTATAAAGTTGAGATAAAAGTTCTTCAAATTTTAGAGGTTCATCAATTTTAAATTATAACAGTGTCATTATAATTATCAAAGTTTCTAAAAAAAAGTTCTTCTTTCTACAAATTTTAGAGGTTATCATTTTTTACATATTAAAGTTCATCAAAATTTACATATTAAATTTTAGGTTCATCAATAAATTTAGGTTCATCAACTGTTCTTTCTTTTAAAAGATTTTCATCAAATTTTAGAGGTTTATCATTTTTTACATATTAAAGTTCATCAAAAGTTAATCAAATTTAACAATTTTTTTCAGGTTCATCAATAAATTAAGGTTCATCAACAAACAAGAAGTAAATTCAGGTTCATCAATTTTATTTAACATAACAAAATGATAGTTCTATTAAACTAAAATAACTTGTCCATAACAACCAACCAAAAAGTAGTATTTATACTAGAACATTCCCTAATTAGATTAGGTTACTACTGCCAAAATTTTAACCATAACAAACTATTAGATCAAATTGTTTTTAGGTCTGTCGAAGAAGAGCACTAGCTTCCCGTTCGAAATATTCGCTGGCACGTTCTGCAATATTCTTTTTTGACATCTGCTGGAGCGTTCGCTTTTCCTTCAGAGGTAAACGATGATATTCTTCTACCTCGCTCTCCACTACATGTCTGTTTTCATTGTAGTCGGACAACAGAATCTTTGACATGTACTTCTTTCTCAAGTCTTCAAGCTGTTTGGCTTGTTCAGCACCTTCTTTTACAAACCCAGCATCAAAGTCTTTTTTCCCTGAATAAGTTTCCATGTGTCTCATGGCAAAAATTCCACAATCAATGAAATTGTTTTTGGTTTTCCATGGCAATTTGATATGATCCACTTTGTAGTTGTTCAGTGCTTGATAATTTGGATGCCCATTGTCTTTCAAGAACTTTATAAATTGAAATCTCTGTAATAATAAATTAAAAATAATGAGATTCAATTTAACTATGTTGATGAACATACATTTAATATACCTAACATTCTTATCAAATTAACCAGCTTTTTCTGATATCTATCCTTGACTAATTGATTGTGATGCATGTTGTCAAGAATATGGATTTGAGGTTCTTTCAAGTTGAAACAGACGACGTAGTAGTGATCGTCACCGAGCATCATCGGGAAAAGCGCCTGTTAAAGATAGAGGTTCATCAATTATTTACAATTAACTATAGGTTCATCAGTTTTATTAAGGTTCATCAGTTTTTTTAAGGTTCATCAGTTATTTATCTTAAAACAAATTAGTAAAATAGAAGTGCTTACCAGGTCAATGTCTCTGATAGATTCATAAACAGACAAAAACAAAAGATTCTTCAGGTTTTCATTAAACCTTTGTGTGAGTGCTTTCGAGTTGTGAGACAGATTCGCCATTTCTTTTGTCTGAGGTTCATCAATATAAGTCAAGATTTTTGCATATGTACATGATTTCAAATATTGAATCATAATTGATAAAGATTTTTGTAACTTACAATCATTGATGTGTGGGCATATAGCTTCTTCAATGATCCTACGTTCCTTTTCTCTTCTGCCATGTTATGTATATACGCCCACATATCAATCACTCCTGAACTAATTTCATTCCCTTCTTTGAAGCTCTCAAAGTGGATTCTTTGACCGTCAACAAAGTATGAATGAAATAACACATCACTGCAATTTCATTTTAAGGTAATATTTTAGAAAAATAAAGAAGCTACTTATTATAGAAATATTATTTTTAAATTGATGAACCTAATATATATTACTTACTCGAGATCTCCTCTTGCAGCGAATATTGTTTCAGCCACCTTTCTTTCATTTTCTTGTACTTTGTTCTTCATCACAACGACTCTTTGTAAATACGGAGATTTTAGAGATTCAGCAGGCTTTGTTTTTCTTTTTTCTCTTATATTTTCCAAGTCTTCTTGACCTTCTTCACCTTCTTTGATATTCTTTTCCGTTTGAGGAACTTTAAGCTTTCGAGCAATTGTGTTGAAAGAATTAAGTGGTGAGGCTTTTAGAGGCGTGGAAAAACCTTCATCTACTGCTTCACATTTTAATTTTTCTTCTGCTGATGGGGGAGCATATGATATCGGTGTTATCATCTTTGGCGATTCTTTATTTTGTGGGGAAGAGTTCTTATGTTTTTGTGATGTTTTTTTCAATGCTAAAGCTTCTGCTTGAATTCTTCTCCAAAGATTGTCATCACTAGTCTTGCTCAACCTTTCTGAGGATGTGTGCAAGAACGGTGTCTTTTTGAGCAACTCATCCAATAACTGCTCCAAGTCTTTCTTTTCTTCATACAAAACCAAAGGCAAAGACTTATTCTCAAATTGCTCCGTATTGAATATCGGGAATTCTGGCCTATGCAACTGTTTTATAAGTTCATCAGTAAGTTAATCAATAAGTTCATCAATAAATTATAAGTTCATCAATAAGTTCATAAAACAAATCAGTTATAAGTTCATCAATAAGGTTATTACCTGACGTTCAATCTTTTCATATTCTTTCAAAAAGGCAGGATCCATGAACATTTGAGTTAACGTTAACTCAGCTTGTTTGTCCGTCTGAGGTTCATTTGTTAACTCGGAGCCATGATTCATTTGAGGTTCATCAGTTTGCTTAGATGCAACCTTAGCGTCGGAGCCATCCTTTGTTTGAGGTTCATGAGTTTGTTTAGATGATTCCTTTGCCTCGGAGGCATCCTTATCATCACCCATCGTTATCATCAGCATTGAGCTCTCATCTTCAGTTTGTGAGCTCTCAAAAGTTGTCCTGTTTACCAAACTGTTCATCCAGTCTCGGACTTCCAACAACGATTCATTTCCGGGGTACATCTCCAATCCAGCCCTTAGCATGTCATCAATACTAATTTTCATCTCTTGAAATAAGCATAACATGTTCCTCAGTGAGTGACTGAATTCCTGTCATTAATATAATCAATTAAGTCTTTGAACCTATATTAACTTAAAACTGATGAACCTATATTAACTGATGAACCTATATTAACTGATGAACCTATATTTGAAGAACCTATAATCAAATAACATTTTAAAGTTTATATATATTTTACCTCAGCTGATTTGAATTGGGAATACTCCCCTTGAAACTCTAAAATCATTGCGGATAACTGTTGTTGGGTGAGCTTAATACTTGAGGATGAAGGTTCATCATTTCCATTTTCAGGTGTTTGATCGGTTCCGGTAATTGGTTCAGCAACTTCAGTGTTTTCATCACTTCCGGTCGTTTGAATATCCTCATTTGTTCCGATCATTTGAATATCATCATCTGCTAATTGATGAACCAATTATAAGAAATTCAAATATACACAAAATTTTTGCAGATAATATGTAAGTTATGAAACATAATAGATTTTTACCCTGTTGATCAACCCATTGATGCTCCTCAATAACATTCAATATCAGGCACTTGCTCACCAACGTCATCTGTCTTTGGAGATTTTGATGTTCTTTTCCTTTTGTATCCAACAATGTTTTTGCACATGTTCATCGAATAGCGGTTTTTAGGAGATAGTGAACTCCTTTTTGCTTTCTGTTTTCTTCCTACATGTTTTACACCATTTTTCATAAGTTATAACAGATTCATCAGATTATAAAAGTTATTTTTTTTTCAAGTTCATCAAATGTTCAAGTTCATCAGATTTTACATATTCAAGTTCATCAGGATTTTCAACAAATTTTTGAGGTTCATCAAATTTTTACTTGTAACAAAAATTTACTTATAAAACAATAATATAATATAAATAATGTCTATATACATACCTTCTTGATCATTTTCCCCCCTGTTTCTTGTGGTTTGTCTTCCAGCATTAGAAGGATTGGTCCATCAGCCACTAATTTTAGATACAACTTATTTTAGGTAAATGTTTAAAATAAGAATATAATATAAGGTTCATCAGATTATAATTTGTGTACCTTCTATAGGCATCGAACCTTCCCTTTCTGAATTGTTCCCTTGAATGACTTCTGAAAAAAAAAAAAAAAATGTCATTTTTTTAAGATGACACATACAAAAAGTACTGATGAACATATAGTAAAATGTATACCTAAATTAGAAGGTTCATCAGCGTTTGTTTTTTGTTTCTTTCTTCTAATCCTCTTTTTTTTACTAGCTCATCGCTATCTTTTATCGGCACAATATTAGCATCTGAATTTAAACACAATGTGTAAAGATTCAATCATCCGTAAAAAAACACATTATACGGGACAGTAAGTGATGAACCAAATAAAATAATAGATCATACCTTCAATCATGAGTAGTCCACGCTTGAAAGGAGAGTGATCCTTCAAATGAGCTCTACTCCAATGTGGTCCAGCTTGATATGAGAATTCAATCTTGTCTTCATCATCACCCCTCGGTTCTTCCTCCAATTGAATTCGGCTCCAGCATTCTCTATCTGCTGTTCATCATCGTTCTCTGAATCATCATCATTATTATTTTCTGCAGCTTCCTCTACATCATCATCATCATCTTCCTCTGCATCATCATCCTCTTGATCTTCTTCTTCTTTATTTTCCTCATCATTATTTTCTTCTTCTTGATCTTCTTCCGGTTCTTCTTTTTTCTTCACTTTTTCAGCTTTAGGAGCTCTTCCTTTCTTTATTTTGCCAAACATCATCTCTTCCAATTCTTCCAAATTTTCTGTTTTCCAGTAATTAAATGCTAGGTATTTTGGTTTCTTTAGCAGCGAATTGGCAAATATCACCTGCAATTTTAAGTGTAAATCTTAAATTAAGAAAATGTAACTGATGAACCTGATAACCTAACTGATGAACCTATAATCTAACAGATGAACCTATAACCTAATTGATGAACATAAAGTATATAGTAATTACCTCCAATAGCAAGATTGGACCATAGAATCTTGTTCCCGGTCTCCAATTTTTCCTTTCGTCCTTCAAATTATGTAGCACATACTCGCACCAGTCCAATTGTTTCACAAGATCCATATCAGTAAGAGAAGGGATGACTCCAATATTCAAAGTCCCCATCGTTCCCACATAAGAAAAAATAGTACAAAACAATGATATTATGTTCTTCAAAAATATGTCTCCACTATCATTTTTCCTAATTTGATTCTTAATTACCGGCATCAAATCTTTGTTTGCATAAAGTCTAGGAACACCTTTGAATTGTTTTTTCCATTCTATGTATGCTTCATTTGATCTTTCCTTAACAACATCACGCACATCAACTGCATACTGACCCATTGGGAATCCGAAGGTATGGTGGATTAACTCAGGTGTTATGTGTATAGTATCACCAAAGACGGTTAGATTTCCAGATTCAACATCAAACCTCTCAAGCAACCAATACCCTAAACGACTTGGCATGACATTAATTTCAAAGTCTAACAATGATTTAAAACCCATTCTTGATATTGCCTCTTTTTGGTCCGTTGTTATTTTCTTAATTGTATCATATAATGGACCGGGAAAATTTTTTATTAGAACCGTTGGAAAAATTTTTAGGTTAGGTGGGAGAATTTGTCGAAGACTTAATCCAGGCTTAAGGTCTTCAGAGAGAACAGGTTTATTAGTTTTTGATGAACCTGATGGTTTTGAAGGTTTTGAAGGTTTGGAAGGTTTGGAAGGTTTGGAAGGCTTGGAAGGTTTGGAAGGTTTGGAAGATTTAGCAGCGATTTCAGGATTTGATGAACCCCGTGTTCTTTTAGGAAGTGGTTGATCAGCTTTCAATGAACCCCGAGTTCTTTTATTAGTAAACGCGTGTTCAACAAAGTCGTCATCACTTGGAGAATAGGTTGTTAATGTCATAGGCTTCTTTCCTATACAATAAAAAAAACAACTGATAATATAAAATTTTTTTTCATATAATTTTTAACTGCTGAACCTTATTCTAAATAACAACTGATGAACCTCTTTTCAATTTATTCTAACAAGTTAGTACTAATTATACAATGATAACAAGTAATCACTGATGAACTTCTTTTTAATCTATTCTAACAAGTAATGGCAATGTATCCACAACTTCTAATCTAACCATGATAACTAATCTAATCACTGTTGAACCTTTTTTTAATCTATTTCTAACAAGTTATAGCAATGTATCAAAAACTTCTAATCTAACCATGATAACTATTCTAATCACTGATGAACCTTTTTTTAAATCTATTTCTAATAATTATTCTACTGATGAACCATATTCTTGATATATTTTTAACAAGTTATAAACACTTTTTTCATTTATTTTAACTGCTGAACCTTATTCTTAATCTATTTCTAACAAAATTTATCCACAACTTCTAATCTAACCAGATAACTATTCTAATCACTGATGAACCTCATTGTAATCTATTTTAACAATAATTCTACTGATTAACCATATTTCTAACAAGTTATAAACACTTTTTTCATCTATTTTAACTGCTGAACCTTATTCTTAATATATTTCTAACAAAATTTATCCACAACTTCTAATCTAACCAGGTAACTATTCTAATCACTGATGAACCTCATTGTAATATATTTTAACAATTATTCTACTGATGAACCATATTTCTATCAAGTTATAAACACTTTTTTCATCTATTTTAACTGCTGAACCTTATTCTTAATATATTTCTAACAAAATTTATCCACAACTTCTAATCTAACCAGATAACTATTCTAATCACTGATGAACCTCATAGTAATCTATTTTAACAATTATTCTACTGATGAACCATATTTCTATCAAGTTATAAACATTTTTTTCATCTATTTTAACTGCTGAACCTTATTTTTATATACAGAAACTGCTGAACCTCATTCTTATTTATTATACACTTCTAACTAATGATAATCGGCAATCGATAATCGGCAAAATAATTGATGAACCAAAAACTTTTAAAAACCTGTAAAAGCTGGCCGGTATTGGAATCGTTTCGATCTCTTTTCTAACAATGTTGGGCTCTTTTCTCTTCCAGATTCTAAATAAAAATAATAATAAATCAAAATCATATTATTAAAATAAATAAATAAATAAATAAATAAACTGATAAAATAATCCTAATTCTTTATGCATGCATTTTATATTCTAAAAAATCTAAATGAAACCCTAATTTTTTCAAAATCTAAAATTAAAAATAATAATAAAATGCATATTTTTTAAAAGCAAATACATTTGTTCATTTTTTTTCTAAAAATTACGCATGCAGTTGGATTAGTTTAAAAATAATAATTAAAACATGAATGAAACCCTAATTTTTTCAATTTAATCTATTCCTTACCAGTTTGATTCATCATTTTGAACGGAAAATGATCGGAAAATGAAACCCTGATTTTTCCCCAAATTTAGATCGCGATTTTTGAGAGATTTTGTGACTGCGTGAAATTGTGCGTGAAATTGTGAGTGAGTGAGAGCGGTTTGGAGGGAAGAGAGAAGTGGGGTAAATTACCGTTTTAACCTTTTTTAGGAAAATCGCGTTTTTTTTTCTTTTTTTTTTTTTTTTTTTTTTTTTTTTTTTTTTTAAATGAGAGCGGTTGGATCGATTTTGGTCAAACATTTGACTAATTGGATGGACAAGATTCCTTTTTAGACTTTGTAAATTTACACCCCTTTGTAGGGGATCGCAACTCATAAGAGAAAAGTGGCAATATTCTTTAAAGAATTCGATATTCTTTAAAGAATTCAATTATTTCTAAAAAGTGAATATTTTGGTAAACATTTGAAATTCAACATTTTATTAAAGAATTTTTACATTTTTCATCTAAAATTTTGTGAAAACCCATTATGGGCTAATTGCCTGGGTTGGAATGGATCTAGAGAATACAGCATATAACAAAATATATATATATATATATATATATATATATATATATATATATATATATATATATATATATATATATATATATATATATATATATATATATTGCTTTAGAAAAGCATCGCACTTGAGACTTCTATCATATTCGCCATCATCTTTAACCATTTGGTTAGAAATGATTATTGATATATTTTTCATTTTCTTTTTATTTAATAACATTCTTTCTCAAGCTTAAAAAAAAAAAAAAAAAAAAAAAAAAAAAAAAAAAAAAAAAAATTCTTAACAAGTTGGTTCGAACATAATAAGATAAACTAACTTGGTTATATAAAAATATCTTAAATAATTAAAAGTACAGGATATGGTTTTCGAACTTTTTTATTAAATTTATTTTTTTAAACAAACTTTGGAGTAGTTTTTAAAGTTATTAGATAGCCTAAGGATGCGTTTTGAAATTTTTTTCTTGTTGCACAAAATATATATTAAAGTTTTCTAAATATTTTATAAAATCATACATAATTCAAAAACATTGCAATATTGGGCTACTTTGTTCGCAAATTGAAGATCTTATCAACGGTATATTTTTCTATAAGTAAATCGCTAGATATTTGATAAATAATGTTTTTTTATATAAAAGGACCATAAATAGTTAAAAGTATAAGGTAATTATTGTAACTCGCTACATAGGCCAGGGGATGTTTTGTAAACTTCTTTTTGCCCTTTCGGCAAAACGACGTCTGCCGACAGTAAATGTATATATGTATAATTCATCCTATATTTAGACACGTATTTACACATTGTTATAAGAGGAATGCTACACCCACATAAAAATATTCACAAAATTCTTTACGAAATAACGTGTCAAATAGTGATTGGTAAATTTTATTATAGTTTCTCTCTTCTCTTTAATTTCACCAATCACTCTTTGACAAATCATTTTGTTACTGATTTTTTGAAACTTTTTATGTGATTGTAATTTGTAGCATTCTCCTTGTTATAACTACATAAATCTTTTTTGTCAAAAAGGGTTGCAGACAGATTTCCTATTCTCTTTCTATAAGTCTAGCATAACTCTTCTATAAGTAGCATCCATTTGCATTTAAAATTTAATATCCTCCTTTCATTTAGTCTAACAAGCATGGCTCCTAAGCTTACACTATTATTTCAACTCCTCATAGTCGTAAAGTTGATACAAGTTCAAAAAAATATAGTCATTGGTAAACCACAAGTCCCATGTTACTTTATATTTGGAGACTCATTGGTTGATTCCGGCAATAACAATGGGCTCGTTACACTTTCTAGAACCGATTACCCTCCTTATGGAATGGATTTCCCAGAAGGTGCTACTGGCAGGTTCACCAATGGTAGAACATTCGCAGACATCATCGGTCTCTCTCTATCTCGCACTTTCTTACATTTCTGTTTTTAGACGTCGACGTTAGTTTAATCTCAAGTTTGTTATACTGACGGTTATAATGTTAAAACGTTTGCCTGTTCAGGTCAACTCCTTGGTTTTGAGAAGTTCATTCCACCACATACCACAGCAACAGATGAACAAATCAGCATAGGTGTAAATTATGCAAGTGGTTCTTCTGGCATTCTAGAGGAAACGGGAATCCATCTGGTAATTATCATATTTACGGCCAAATTTGCAATCATTCTCAATATGTAGTTTGTAATTACAGTAAATTAAATACCAATGTTTGAATTAGTATATATAAGATTTATAAGCTACGTACATTTTGGAATTTCAATAGCTTTAATGATATATGTACTTGTGTAATGAAACTACAAACGTGATATATATTGTGGAATATTAATACTACCGGGACAATTTGATTTACAATTATATCTAAGCGTGTTTATTTTGAAACAGGGTGATCGGATAAATATGGATAGACAATTAGTTAACCACAACTCAACCATTTCGCGCATTTTAGGTTTGCAAGAAAATACAACTTTCCTAGAAAAATGTATATACTTGGTAAATACAGGGAACAACGATTACATTAACAACTACTTTTTGAGTGACAAATACAACACAAGCCGCATATACACTACTGATCAATATGCATCAGTCCTTATACAACAACTGTCTCAACAGCTGAAGGTACACCTTAATCATTATTACATTTACTTTCGATAATGAGAAGGCTCATTTGTCTAAAAAAACGGTCGTTCTCTGAATGTTAAGAAGAAATTTAAGTTTGAATATACATTTTTGTACGTTACAGACTTTATATAATTTGGGAGCTAGGAAGATTGTTGTAAACAGTGTGGTCAAGGTAGGGTGCATCCCGATTGTGGTCGACACTTTTGATACCGATGGAAAACCATGTGTTGAACCAATCAATGATGCAGCAAAGTTGTACAATGATAGGCTCAAGCGTCTTATTGATGAACTCAACACTAATTACTCTGATGCACGATTCACTTTCATCAACATGACACGTATATCATCACTGCAAGGAGGTAAATAAACGAGTTACTTGATAAGTTCCACTAATTGGTAATTGGTAAACCTAGCCAGCCGTTCAAAAAAAAAAAAAAAAAAAAGTTGGTAAACCTAGCCAAAATATGAGGTGGTTCTTTAGGTTAGTTAAATAAATCAAATTAAGTCAACAAGCCAAATGAATCGGGTCAGGTTGGATCTGAATTAAAACAAGTTTATAAATACGAAACATCATATATGTAAGCATTCGATAATCGTTAAAATTCTTACATGTGAATCTCCTAAGTAAGTATATTAAACACTACCTAAACTAAATACTCGCATAACAAATCAAGATTTTCAGAGAAAACATTTAATATTTGCCTTTGGGAAAAAAAATTAGAGAAACGTGTGAAGCTAACAGTAAAAAGATAGGTGCATTATTAACAATACGGAGTAATTTAGAGTGCGTTTAGTTAATGGAAAATACCTTTATTTTTCACAAAATGTTTTGTGAAAAACAAAGAAAACAGAAATCGCATTCAAGTTAGTGTTTTTCAATAAAATTCTATGCAAAACACAAAATTCTTATTTTCAACTTTAATACACAAAACTACAAAACAATTTTTTTATTATCTAAAACTCTTTTCTTCTTAAGAAATGGTCATCTTCTACGGACAACCCTCTCAAACCTCACATCCACGGGCCATGGTACATCGGAAATTGTAACCAAGGACCTAAAAAACTTAACTTCTTCACCTCACGTCCTCACGCAAGGTGGCTCCTAAACTAAATCTAAGGTAGGTCTTTCGAAAAATAGTACATTGATTCTCAATGTTTTTCTTTTCTAAAGTGGTTCATGGTCACCACCTTGCTAAAAGGTGGGTCCGCCTTTGGTTTTACTGCATTACTAATCTTACAAATGGGTTTGAAATTGCACAAAATACTATTATGAAAAAAATCCTCTTCATACGAGCATAATTTAAAGGAACTTTATTAAAAGCTTGCTAAAGGATGGATACTATGGGGCGATGGTCGACCATCTGGTGGTGGCCTCCACTACACGTCAAGTTCACCGAGACCACCTCCAACCATGCGTGCGAAATGCATTTTTTTGCACTAGTTTGGTGGTATGCACCACCTAACACAAATCAAGGAAAGTGTGCGGTTTTTAATATTTGTGAGTGTGTGAGATATATTGTCAGATATATTTGTATAAAGTGATTTTTTTTTTTTTTTTTTTTATTTTTTTATTTTTTTATTTTTTTTGTTTGGTGGTGACCATTGCACCAAAAAGGTGATCAGTTTAAGGGTCTAGTGAAAGATTATGTAACGCTAATATGAAAGTGATAGGTTCGGTGATCATAGTTCCCATTCTAAATTAACTAAATATGAGCACATATCCTTATAAATTAATTATAGCGTAACATGTGATTCTTTTTTATATTTCCAGCTGATATGTCCTTGTCAACTACTCCTTGTTGCCAATTAAACGAAGATTATGTATGCATTCCGTACAGCATTCCTTGCCCCGATCGAACTATGTCAATTTACTTTGATGGTTTTCATTTCACGGAGATTGTTGCTACTTCTATCGCAACAAGATCTTATACTGCGCTCTCACCCTTGGATGCTTCTCCGTATGATATAAGTGATTTGGTTCGACTACATGATACCAACTATTATGTGGATATATGAGAACATTAAAGTTTTTATGCTTATGTTAATTTGGAATATTGCTAAGAAAATGGTATTTTTTATAGATCAATATCCATTATTATTAACGAGTGTGTAAAGGGTCGCGCATTATGGTGACTCCGAACAATACAAATACTAAAAATGAGTAAAAGCAAGTACTTTAGTATAATTTGCAAAGTAGAGTTCAAATTACTTTTTCAGTTTTGTACGTTAAAGTGATTTATTTCGCTTCATACTAATCGCAATAATAGCTTTGCAATTTGGAGAAACTCAACTTTGTAGATAGATAGTAATGATTAAAGTGTAACCTTTTAAACTTATCTCGACTACTTATAATGCATGCATATGTATTCTTTAAACTTGGAATACTTAAACATCTAAGTTATTTTGATTGCATATGATATCTCTTAAACTTAAATGTTTAAAGGGCAAGTTTTATAATTGTACTTTCCATTTCAAAACAAATTTAAGTCACATGATTGTTTTATCAAATACCAATCTCTATTACCTTTGAAATAAACTTTCTAAATGGCAAGTTTTTAATATTGACCAATTTTTAAGTGTTTATCAATTTAAAAGGAAAAAACACATGATTGTGCTATTTATACTACATAGACAGCGTGAATAGTTTCTTAAAACTTTAAAAATAAAATTAAAAAGAGTAATGTGTTATACTTAAAATACCCTTTTATTATGAATTTCTCACAAAAAAAAGTTTGACTTGGTTTTGAATATGTTGCTTTATAATTATCATTGAAAATTTTATCAATCACATTTAATACATGCTATACATATTTATCATTTCAGCTATGTATATAACGCATCATTAGTAAAAAAAAGCTAGATTTTTTTTAGAAAATAATAAATGTTTCAACTAATTGTTGTCATGTTTCAATTTTAGTTGAATTATCATATTCCAAAAAAAATCAATTACATTTTGATTATTTTACGTTGTAAGCATAAACGTTATCTGAAACACTTAACCAAATATCTCAACTTTAATTTTGCCGTTATAATGTCTCGTCGCTATCAATAGGTACTCGTCTAGTAAAAAAAATGTATGGCGAGCTTTGAATTTTTAGTAAAACAATCAAAATAGGCAGTAAGCTAGTCATCTACTAAGATAAATATTAGAGCTTGGGCCAATGGGAGACTCTAAGGGGTGTTCAGTGACTACGACTAAGTGGTGGCGACGGGGGAGTAACATGACGGTCTGGAGTTGAGCAAGTTTATGTTGGTTGTCATAGAGGTGGATGTGGAGGAAGAGAAAACATGTGGCTTATTTGAGGGAGAAGATAGAAAATAGAAGAAAAAGGTCAGGGTATATTTGTGATAAAGCATCCTGGATGAAAACAAGTTTATATTTAGCCCTCTTTTACAATTAAGATTTTCTTTTGTATTAAACAAAAAATAAACACTATTTTTACTAGTTGGGTTAAGGATCTTCTTTATTAAGACCATTAAGTTAAAAAGAAACACTCCTAAATAACACTTAGGAGCATCTCCCATGTCATTCACAAGTCATGATTCACAATGGTGTAAGATTTATAGCCCATTTAGTACAAGTGGTTCAAAACATAAAATCAGACAGTTTTGACACTTGATAATATTTTACTTATTCCACTAACCAAACGACCATAACTTTTTACAAAATTTATACGCCTGGAAAGAGACTCGGAGTACTTGAAGTTAGGCTCAAGATTCGTTTCAAAAGACCTAATTTTCACCATTTTCATTTTAATTTTATTCCTCATTTGATTATGAATTAATTGCATAAATTAAATATTTTTATACCAGAGCCCTTGAGCAATAGAGGTAGTGTAAATATATAAACAAACATATAAAAAATAGCCTTTATTTATTTATTTTTCCGAGTTTAACGCTAAATGCATATGTTCGATGTTTTTTGTTGCCTTTCAGGATAAGATCAACATTTGCTAATAACTTTTATGATTATTTCAATTGGACGGTCTTAACTATAATTCAAGAACTCAGGTTACTAAGGGTCGTTTGATTTTCAAATGAGGTTAGAATCGAATTTTAAATTGGGATTAGTTTGATAGAAATTAAGGAAAGAGAAAATGATTAATTAATTAAAAATGTATATAATTTAGAAATTGAAAATGAATTTAAAAGTATTATTTAAAAAAAATAATGACAGAGATATAGATAATTAAAAAAAAAGGTTGGTGCTATTTGTTGATAAGAATAACTCTTAGAGCATTTGGTGTGGTATTCGTTGTTCATCGTCAGTCCACCGTGGTTGGTTCGTTGTTCCTCGCCATGACACCGCCCCCCCCCCCCCCCCCCCCCCTTGTTTTTTTTCATCAGTTGAACCCTCGTCGCCTGCACGGCGAGGGTATAATTTGTACTTTTGCAGGCTTTGTTGCAGGGATCCGTTGTGAAACGTTTAATTTAAAATTAAAACGTTTTTTTTAAACACCCATATTTTACACACTATAAATATTACACATTTCAATAAAATTCTATACAAATTTTATTTCAAAACACTTATACATATAAGTAAGAAACATGAGCGAAATCATCTTATTCCGGTGAAAGTGATCTTGAAGAGATAGCGGAGCTAGAGATGATTCTCCAAGAGTTTGAGTTCGAGCAATCGTTGCAACAACAAGAAGCCGGACCTTCACGCCACCGTATATACATCCCCCGTGAACGTTAAACCGCTGAAGAACGTCTAATGGCTGACTATTTTGGTGACAACCCAAAATATACGGATAAAAATTTTAGGCGTCACTATCGTATGAGCCTTAAACTATTTTTAGAAATAATACAAGGTATTGAAACATATATTCAAACTCAGTGGCGGATCCAGGATTTTAAATCGTATGTGGCGCGATTTCGGCTCGCTTCGCTTCGCGAATAACTCTTACTTTTACTGGTTTATTGATTAGGGTAAAACTAGTTTCTTTTTTTGCGTTGTCAGGTTTTAGATCCGAATAACTTTAGACACAACACATATTGAAATAATTGTAATCTTTTAACTTATAGATAAAAGTAGAAATTGAGGACATTTTTCTACCTATAAGTTTTTAGCAAACAGTAAAATACAATGAAAAATTATTGAAGTACGTTATAATGATTTAATATAGAGTTGGCTTCTTTTCCCTATGCACCACATCTATATACGGACAAAAAATATCCAACAAGAAGCAAATAAGTACATGCCTATTATTTAATGAACATTACTGTTCATCTTCTTCAATAAACAATTCTATATATATTTTACTGTATTTTTTTTACTTATAAAAAAAACTCAAAACATGTTTCTCTTCTATCTTTCTTTATTTATGTGGTGTATCTCTTTAAAATGTGTGTAGCACTTTTAAAAAATCAAAAAATTTCAAACGAAAACTACGCTTCGCGTATGGAATCGTATGTGGCACGTGCCACACGTGGACCATACATAGCTCCGCCCCTGTTCAAACTCATCATCCTCTTCCCAAGCATTTTGATTTCTTTAGAGTCCGACCCGATGCTATGGGTGTTATGAGTTTTAGTGTGATTATGAAATGCACATGTGCGCTACGCTAATTGGCTTACGGGCTACCAGCCGATGCATTAGATGAGTATTTACAAATAAGGGAACACTGTGCATACAATTGTCTAGATTTTTTTTTATTATGTGCATAATCCAGTTGTATGCGAAGGAGTTTTTAAGAAAACCAGACGAGAATTACATTCACAACTTATACCACGTACATAACGTGGTTCATAAGATACAGGGAATGTTGGGAAGCATCGATTGTATGTACTGGGAATGGAAACATTGTCCGAAAGAATGGCAAGGCCAATTTCATAAAGGTGATAAAAAGCATCCAACTATAATGCTTGAATCTATTGCGTCATACGACTTGTGGATTTGGCATGCATTTTTTGGGGTAGCGGGTGGGAATAACGATCTTACCGTTTTGAATAATTCTCCGTTATTCGATGACCTGCTTGATGACATCGCTCTTGAGGTTTCATTTGAAGTATATGGGCGTACATTTAACCATGGGTATTGTATAGCTGATGGAATTTACCCATAGTGCGCATCTTTTGTCAAATCATTTACGGTTGCAAATACCCCAAAAATGCCGTATTTAAAGCAAAACAAGAAAGTGCTCGAAAAGATATCGAAAGAGCTTTTGGTGTCCTCCAAGGATGTTGGCATATTATTGCCCAGCCGACGCGTCATTTTACTGTGGCCAAGTTACGGAGAATCATGTACTCGTGCATCGTAATGCATAACATGATTTTGAAAGATCAAAAATTTGCGATATCTGAAGCTAGCGAAATGTATATTTTTCCGCAACCAAGTTTACAACATACATGGATTGAGCGTTGCGCAGTACAAAGAAGAAAAGCCAAAAAACTACATGATAAATGCAAACACGCAAAGCTTCAACGATGTCTCATCGAGCATGTTTGGCAACGACATCAATGGGAACAAATTCAACAACAGAATCCGAATAATTAGTTTTGTTATAATTTGATGTATTTCTTAAGTTGCGTATATTTTTTTACCGTATCGCTATTTACGTTTCGTATGTTTTTATTATGTTGTTGTGTATTTTTATTTTTAATCTGGAAATTTGAATAATAAAAATAAAGTTGTAATGGTGAGCCCCAAATGAGTAAGTTGAGGTTAGTTGTGAATTGAGGGGGGAGGTTTAGTTGTGGAGGTTTGTTAAAGTGATGTAGCATCTCGTGGGCCCAAATGAGTAACTTAGAGCACACGGTGTGATTCACGTTGTGGCTCGCCATGACCCCCCCCCCCCCCCCCCCCCCCCCGGTTTCTTTCTTCGCCAATTGAACCCTCGTCGTCTGCACGACGAGGGTAACTTGTCTGCCTTTGTCAGCTTTTCTTTTCTTTCTTTTTTCCCCATCTTTTGTAAATATGTAATGTTTTTATATTTATGTAAAGTTGAGTAAACTTGTAAAGTTTTTATAAAACTTGTATAACTTGTAATGTTTTTTAAACTAGGAAATAAAAATACATTGAACATCGAATTGATTACATTAAACATCGGATTGAAAATACAAAGTGCGATTAAAACATTAAACTACAATATGGTAATAAAAATGAAACAACAAATTAACAAAAGGAATCATCTGAAACATAGCTCTATTCACTCGAAGACTCTGACCTAAACTCGTCAGCAAAATACTTTGCTTATTGAATGTCAAACCAGTTGGCCCTTTGGTATTCTGCTTCTCTTTCTTCATACTCCCTACGAGCACCTAACTCACGTGCTTCGGTTTCTTGTATCTCTCTCAGTAAACCCAAACGGATTGGGTTGGTATTTCACCGGTGGAGTGTTTTTCGGTTAATTTTCAGTTAGGAGTATGGGAAAGAGAACTTCCGGTGGAATGTGATAACTGGTTCATTTTCTGTTGTACTAGGGAATTGTTTGTTAGCAGTAAAATTAATGACACTTGATTTTGTCTTATCGGTATTGTAGAGATTGATTGTAATTGATAGTGTGATTAGCTGTAGATTAGAATGCCTTTAGTACTTTCCTAATATTCCATTGTATTGTACCCCTATATATCTCCTATGCATGATCGATTATTCAAGCAATACAAATCATTCATATTATCTCTTACATGGTATCAGGCCATAAGATCCACAAAACCTAAAATCCTTCGCTGCCCGCCGCCGGCTACACACCGGAGGTTCGGAGGGCTCCCTTTAAGCCGTAACCAAAATAAACCACAACTTCTAAATATGTGATCTTTATGTTTTTTTAGGGAAAAACACGCCTCGTTTGTTCGGAAGGTTCTTTAGGGGTTGAAGTTTTAGAACCAACTTTCATCGTTTTTTTATTTTAAGGATATTTTGATTTATCCGGTTATTTTTTGTTAATTAGTTGATTGTTCGTACGGCTTGTTACCAGTCGACTAAAGTTGACCGTTGGTACTAGTCCCTAAAGTCGATAGTTGGTACGGTTATGTTACCAGTCGACTTAGCCGACCGTTGGTACCAGTTGACTAAAGTCGACCGTTGGTACGGTTTTGTTACGAGTCGACTAAAGTTATAGGCCTACCTTCTGCATTATTCGAAGAGTTCCGGTCCAGTTTGAGTGTTTGTTGCCCTCCCGCTCAAACTGCAGGGGAGTGTTAGCTGTAAAATTAATGACACTTGATTTGGTCTTATCGGTATTGTAGAGATTGATTGTAATTGATAGTGTGATTAGCTGTAGATTAGAATGCCTTTAGTACTTTCCTAATATTCCATTGTATTTTACCCCTATATATCTCCTATGTATGATCGATTATTCAAACAATACAAATCATTCATATTATCTCTTACATTATTGAGAGAAATCTTTGTGTGACATTGTTGATAATCCATGTGTGAGTTGTGTGTGTGAGTCTGTGAATGGGTATTTATAGGCAAGTTTTGAAATTTGAATTTGAGTTCAAATTATTTGAATTTGAATTTGGAACAAATCTCGCTCGGTTTTGAATTTGAATAAATCCCGCTTGTTTTTGAATTTTGAATTTGAGTTTAAATTTGAATTTTGAAAAATTCTCGCTCGGTTTTGAATTTGAATAAATCCCGCTTATTTTTAAAATTTTGAATTTGAATTTGAGTTTTGAATTTTGGAATTTAAATTTGAATTTTGAATTTTGAATTTTAATTTTGAATTTGAATTTGAATTTGAAATTTGAATTTTGAATTTGAATTTTCAAACGTCTATAATCCGTTATAAATAACATACCATAACATACTATTTTTTCACACACTTCTATATCTAAAACATTTTATAATGAATACTCGTTGGTCAAAAGAAGAAGAAAACTTGCTAGCTAAAGTTTGGGTTGCAGTTTCAAAAGACGTAGCCAACTACAATTGATGAGGCGAAAAATGAACCGTTTTTAGGGGGTCATTTAAACCCGGAATTGAATTTATTTGATCAAATATTGCCCTAAATCGTTCCTTTTGTGATTTTAGGTACTTTGGGAGTGAATTCTGGAAAAGGAAGCATTTTGGACGTTTTTGGAGCATAAAAGTGAAGAAAACGACAAAGACTTAATTTTCCTTGCTGGGAACAGTACCTGACGGCGTCAAGAAGGAATTTTTGACGGCGTCAAGAGCAAAATGGATGACGACCCAGAGAAAACGTGACGGCGTCAGAAGTAGGGCGTCAAGAGTAAATTTGGTGACGGCCTGGAGCAGGATTACACATGACGGCGTCACCCATGGATCTAGGCAGTCCGAGAACTTTATTGGCGGCGAGATGACGGCGTCAGATTTTTCCTCTTGACACCGTCACCTCACAGAATATATATATACTTTTCTATTTTTTCATTCATAAAAGAGGAACTTGTGTGGAGAATACTAGGGCCGAACCTAATAAACCCTAGGTCGTTTGTAACAGTATTTTCAAGGGTTTTCACCCCTTGAAACCTTTCATGTTCAATTAAGATAAGTCTTCTTTCAATTCATTCAATATGTCTTTGTGTTGTTTGAATATATCTTATGCTTGTCTTGATTATAACATGCTAGGCTAGATCTATCATGTGTTTGCTTAGATGTAATGAAACTTAGATGTTAATTATAGGTTGATTGCTTGTTTATAGTTGTAATGGATGAATGATTTCAATGTTAGGCTTAAGAAAACAGGCAGATCTCCATTGTGTAACTTGCTTGAACGTCTTAAGAAACATGAACCGATGTGTACTAGGTTTTTATGGTTATATTTAATGCATGAGCGAATTCTAGTGATCCCATGTTAGGAGCTTCTTAGCCGGCTCGACATAGGAGTGAGGTAGGAGCTTATAGGATTGGGGAAGTAAGTACGCCACCCCATGAATGGTATTAAGGAATACAATCCGTTATCCACGCAACTGTAACAAGTAATTAACCTGTAAAAGTGATGCGTGGGGTTTGCACCTGGCTTTACGTCTCAAGGGATCTTGAGAAGCTTACAACCCCCACCAGGCAGTGTACCTGATCGATGTAGTATAGTATAATGACAAGTACCGGGGGATTGATCGTTCAGCTAGGAATAGTGTCACTAGGATTAGAAAACCTAAATACTAGATCTAAAGATGAGGGATGATTCTTTTTGTATTTTTATATTTTTTAGAAAGCAAATTAAAATCTCGGGTTTTGAAGGATTTGGGCGGAATTAGTTGCTAGTCAACTAACCCAATACTAAAGATGCAATCAAAATAAAATACTAAAATGAAAATAAACTATATTAAACTAAGGTTGTGAGCAATATGTGGGAAAAATGTGTTTACTTAGATTTCACTACTCCCTAGATATCTTTTACACGTTAATTACTTGTTATAGTTGCGTGGATGATGGATTGTATTCCTTAATACCATTCATGGGGTGGCGTACTTACTTCCCCAATCCTATGAGTGCCTACTTCACTCCTATGTCGAGCCTGCAAGAAGCTCCTAACATGGGATCATTAGAATTTACTCATGAATTAAATACAAACAATAAAACCTAGTACACATCGGTTCATGTTTCCTAAGACATTCAAGCATGTTACCATTTGGATATCTGCCAGTTTTCTTAAGCCTAACATTGAAATCATTCATCCAATACAACCATAAACAAGTAATCAACACATAATTAACATCTAGGTTTCATTAGATCTAAGCAAACACAAGATAAATCTAGCCTAGCATGTTGAAATCAAGACAAGCACAAGATATAGACAACCAACACATAGACATATTGATTGAATTAAGAGAATACTTATCTCAATAGCACATGTAAGGTTTCAAGGGTTGAAAACCCTTGAAAAGCTGTAAAATTCATACAAGGTTCGGCCCTAGGGTTTCTCCACACCAGTTCCTCCTTAATGAATGAAAATTAGAAAACTATATATAGATTTTAGAGGCTGACGGCGTCAAGAATAAAGGTGTGACGCAGTCATCTCGTCGCCAAATAAATCCTCGGACTGCCTTGATCTACATCTGACGCCGTCATGTAGTCCACTTTTGCAGGCCGTCACGCATTTAACTCTTGACGCTCTACTTGTGACGCCTTCATGTTTGTACTGGGTCGTCATGATATTTACTCTTGCCGTCAGGAGTTCCTTCTTGACGCCGTCACACACTGTTCCCAGCATAGAAAATTAAGTATTTGGCGTTTTCTTCACTTTTATGCTCCAAAAACGTCCGAATTGCTTTCTTTTCCAGATTTCACTCCCAAAGTACCTAAAATCACAAAAGGAACGATTTAGGGCAATATTTGATCAAATAAATTCAATTCTGGGCTTAAATGACCCCCTAAAAACGGATCATTTTTCGCCTCATCATATACCCTTACACTTGAGATTTGCTTGTCCTCAAGCAAATGCGCTTTTATTTTAATCAAAATACAAGTTAGGGGTCATTTAACACTAATATAAAAGTAATTACAACAAATAATCGTTCCACTAAAGACCAAAGACAAGCACGGAGGTAATATACTAGCACCTCACAAATAGTGTTTAGATACTCACATCTCTCGGGTGTAATAAAGTATAAATTACAATATGGAAACGGAAGATATCTCTCACTACCTGTCATAGCAAAATAGATTACCATAGGCTTGGGAAAGGATCAAACCTCCACCACATGGCGTAAGCACCTAGGATAAACTATCAAAGAGGTCTTTTAAAAGGATTGTAACGTTAGGTGTAGGGATATAAAATACACGGTTTTGTTGGATATAGGCAGTCTTTACTGGTGGCGAGTTAACAATCTTGATTAATTACATGTACAATATGGTGTTGCTAAGCCAAGACTAGACTCGACTTAAGCTAATAAATCAAAAATAACAAAAACATAAAATAAACATAGAATGAAACGGGATGGTAGTCCGTATGTTTTTTCTTTTTTTTTTTTTCTTTTTTTTTTTTTTTTCGATTTTTTTTTTCGATTTTTTTTTTTTTTTTTTTTTTTTTTTTTTTTTTTTTTTTTTTTTGCATATACTCTTACCCTACGATCCAAAATAATACATCATAGGGAATGGAAATTCCCCTTACACTTGAATTTTTACATACTTTACAATAAACTAATCTAATAACTCGAATTAAGAAACTCAAAACACTTGAAGTACTTTTAAGATTAACGCACATACGGGGGTAATATATGATGTTCTTCCCCATTACTCCATAAAATAAGTACTTTACCCATTAGTCCCAATCGTCCCAAAATAATATGTACAAGGATATGACTCGACTTAGCAAACATGTAATCAATTAGATAGTTAACAGATGAGTGCTCAAACACACATCATTTTTGACGTATTTAAACTGCCAAACATACAAAAACAATCAAAAAGATATCAAAATACTTAAATTAGCCCAGGGATTGTGTTTTATGTGTTTTAAATGCAAAATATGCAAAAACAAAGAAAAAACGTACAAAGTTTGCAATATTGGCAGTTTCAGTCCCCCGAGTTTCAAAACTTGTCAAAATTAGTCCCTATGCATTTATTTTGAAAGGAAAAGTCAACCCAAGGTTTTGAAAGTCAAAAATCATAAAAAATTACACTTGGGTAATAAGTTTTCCAAAATTACAAGTTTGGTCCCTGAGAATTCAAAAATGGCAAAATAGGTCCCTGAGAATTTTGAAAAATCAAAAATGGCAAAATTGGTTCTTGGTTTATTGATGATTGGAAAAACTGGTCCTTGGAAGCAACTTGGGAAAATTACACATTCAGTCCTTCAGGTTTAGTACAATTACAAAATTGACAAACCATACGGACCCTTATTATTAAACCAAACCCCACTCCAAAACCAAACCCAAAAACCAAAACCATGATCCAGTCCACCACAAGCCCGGCCCATTTCCCTTTTAAATATAAAAACGTACCCCGGTCAAACCTCCCAGTTGACCACCTTCTTCCCCCCAACAAACAACGCAAAACCAGGGAGTATTGTCTCCTCCACATACCTCCCTCCTCCTCCATTAGCCCCCCACAATAAATGCTCTCATCTACCACACCAACCCACACCACCACATTTAATATCACTCACCTATCCCACTGAGTTTTTGCCCGTATCCAATTTGGCACCAAAAAGACAATCAAAGGCTAGGATTGATAAGAATGCAATTGATGGCTGGGATTTGGTCAAGGAGTCAACATAAAGCATGTGGGACACTCAGAATTCAAAAGGAAGCATGTGGGATGACTTAGGGTTTAATTTTAGCTCGATATATATATAAAAGCTCATATGAGCCATTGTATCAGTGTAGTATGTAGTTTATGTTAAAGTAGTGTTTAATTGTACCTCTGTAATCTATTTCAAAGTTAATGAAACATCAGTGTTCAGTTTACTCACTTTTGAAATTTTTCAAGCTTACTTAGAAATCTCAAATCATTGTTCAAAGCTTCTTATTGATTCATAACTATTTGCTCACTCATATAAACCATCTTGTATCTGTTTTACATAAGTTTTCAAGTTGTGAAAATGGTTTTCATCCAAGTTTAAGAAAATTAGTCAAAAATAAATAAAAATAAAAATAAAATAAAAAAGAAGGTTGCAAGGTTGAAGGAAGCAAGGAGCAAGGTGCATACTGGATGGCCTTGGGTTAGGGGCTTGTGGGAGCCATTAGGTAGTGTAGTTTGATCTTAGTTCATAATTTTATCTTGGAAGGCTTTTGTAAGTCCTTGGTTTCATTTTTTATTCCACTGCTTTTGTGCTTAAATCTGCTTAACTTTGAGTCTTTTGTGTTTATTAGGTGTAGTTAAGTGGAATTGTAGCTTAATATTGGATAGTTATAGTTTGATTTTGCTTGTTGCTCATTGTATTTATTTAACTGTCATTTTTCTAATATCTAGTGATTCTAAGTAATTGTAGTATAAACCTGAGTTTTTTAGTTCATGATGACCTAATATAATACAACAAATCAGTAGGCAATAGTTTTGTATGTTTGAATCTTATTCTGCTTAACAAAACCTTAAATCAGTTCTAGATAGGGGTGTTTGGTTTAAGCTTGTTTGTGGGGTTCTACTTGCTTAATTGAACAACTCTGTGTCTCATCATGTTACTTGTGTTGTTTTAAGGTCAAAGTGACCAAATTTTTGAGTCTTAAACTCAGCAAAAGTCAAAATCACAAGGAAATAATCACCACAATTAACTGTGGTGATCTTTGGAGTCCAAAACTCATCAAACCTTTTCACAAGTTGGTATTTTTACTAAAAGTGGTCTTTATTTAGCTTATCATAACATATATAAGCAATAAAAAGCATCTGAGTTTCATCAAAGTCAAAGTATCAAAGTTTTTCAAAAAGTCAAAAGTGCAAGTGTCAGATTTTTCCCAAAATGGGATGAATTTTTGTGATTTTTGTGGGTGGTTTTAGGTTCTCAAACTTGTTGTACTCATAATCTACCAGTAGAACTTTGGAATCATACACTTGTTGCATTTTTACAATTTTTTTTGTTGGACCTTTTTACCCTTGGAAGTCACTTGCAGGGCAAGGCTGTTGCCCTGTGCACCAGCAATCCAGTCACACCACCAACTTTAGTGGTTCATTGTGACTAATCCAGTGGGTCCCATTGACCCATTTTGGTTCCATACAACCCCCCTCCTACCAGGGTGGTGGTATTGACCCTTTGTTTGACCTTGAGACCTGTGGACCTCACCTGGAATTGCTCCATAAGTTTGTCCCTTTTCTGTCTCAGAACCAAAACAAGAAAGTGCTTATTAGCTTATTTAGGCTTATTCTGTGCTCAAACCTTGTTCCATTTTACTCATTTCTTATCACAAGTATGGATTGCATCTTATTTTTCCATTGGTTCTGATTGAGAAGCTTATTTGAAGCTTTTGGCTTGACAGTTTGACCAAAGTCAACTGTCAAGGCAATAAGCACTTGAAGTGCTTATTTTCTTAGTCTCAACCAAACCCACTTCACAAAAGTTGCTTAAAAACACATAATAAGCAGTTTTGGAAAAGAAAACCCCAAATAAGCCCAACTTAATAGAAGTGATAGCTTCTATTTAAGCCAATTGGTTTATTCTTCAGCTTATTATTAAGCAATTTCCATTTTTATAATTTTCCTAGGCTTCTGGTGTGTAAAAATAATTTTTGTAATTTTTTCAGATTTTTCTTACATCATTTAGTATTTTTCTTAATTTAAAATAGTTTTTAGTAATTATTAAATAGTTAATAATTAATAATAATTAAATAGAAAATCAGAAAAATACAAATTAAAATTTAAAATTAGTTTTTAGTTATTTTTGATTTTTCCAAATTTTATTTTCAATTTTCTAGTGTAATTTAATAATTAATTAGAATTTAGGATAATTTAAATAATTAAAAAGTAATTAATAATTAGTTAATAATTAGTAATAATTAATTAAAAAGTCTTAA
The DNA here is from genome assembly GCA_030686995.1 of Artemisia argyi. Lineage (NCBI taxonomy): Eukaryota > Viridiplantae > Streptophyta > Magnoliopsida > Asterales > Asteraceae > Artemisia > Artemisia argyi. The sequence goes on from CM060688.1 coordinate 95,961,605, forward strand.
AAATATATTTTCATTTCTAAAATTAGTTTTCTAGTATTTTAGATTTTTTTAAGTTTAATTTTTATTTTTCCAAGTTAATTTCATATTTATTTGTAATATAGGTTAATTTAGTTTATTAAAAATAATTAGAAAATTAGTATTTAATTAATAGTAATTATAAAATTAGTGTAAAAATTAATTTTAAATTTCCAAAAATTTTCTTTAATCATTAGGTTTGTAAAAATACCATTTTCATACCAGTAGCCTTTTCAGATCACCTCGCTCACTTTTATTCCTCGTACGTTTGTCCGCGTTTTCAGCAAACGTACGGTTTTTTTAGGTTTTAAATAATTTCTTCTTAATTTAAGCTCCAGTAATCATTTACATAGCTTTCCTAAGCTATTTTGTTTAATAATTTCCAAATAATTCTCATAACAAACCCTTTCTGTGAATAATCACCCGATCACAAAGCACGCTCAGTCACAATTCACACCTTGTCGGGATTTAACGACCTGGTGATACCTTATATTACCCGGAGATTGTTTCTAGGCTTTTTAACTTTGTTGACCATTCATTGGTCAATATAAGTTGACGGTTTAGCACCAATCATTAACTTAGGGTTTAACAAATAACAATAATGCACTAAAAATGAGTGCATACACGGAAGACTAAGGCGATTTGGGTGTACATTTAAGTGGGGTGTAACAAATTCTTCCTTTAAGTAAGATGCTTAAAGTTAGAAACGAAAAGATAGGCTCGGAGGGGTGCACTAGGGGTTTCGTGTACTAAAAATGAGTACAACGCTAAGGGTGTGGGAAAAATTAGTTGACTTAACTAGCCAAGTAATATGACTTAAATGGTCAAGTAATTATGATACGGGTTTAACACAAGGGTGATCCTAATGCCTCTTATCATGTAGTAAATCCTACTACACGAATGTAGTCTCACTAGCGGTCTCGGGATGCATTACTAACGCAAGTTCTAGAATCTAAATGCTACCGGTACAGTCATAAGCACTAATAGTAAATGCTTTTCCTATCAAATCTAAAGGCGAACCTCACATATTTGGGTGGAAATTTTTTCTGAAAGTACGGTTATGTGCTAGTCATACAATCTCCTATCCATGAGATGCTTGCTATGGCTAAAGTTTCACTCCTAAATGTTGTAAAAAAATTTAAATTTGGCGCTAAAATTGCACTAACAAGTATTTCTCATAGTTTTATTACACATCTACTATCAAACAAACAAACTCAAGCGAAAGTGTATTTGTAAGGTATCATCATTTTACCCTCCCCTTACACTTAGGATGAACATTATCCCCAATGTTCAAGTAAAGAATGTAAAAGTAAAATAAGTAAAAAGAATGAAATCAAATACTCCCCTGATTCGCTCGGTATGGATAATAAGGTGGCCAGGTTAGATCTTCCTCCAAGAAAATGAACAATCAAAGCTTCCCTTCCAGAAAAATAAATCATCTTCTTGTCATACATAACCTGTAAGTCCTGAGAAAACAGACAAGGCAACCTCGCATAAAATCGGCGGCAATCTACATAAGTTACTAAATCCTAGAAAACAAAGTAAGATATAATGCTTGTGGAATGAAGTTTGCAAATTTCCTGGAGATTATAAAACTTAATAATTCAGCAAAAACTTTAAGACTCCGTTAGAAAAACAAAACCGGTAAAATTTCCAGATTTTTACACGTGACGCCGTCAAGAGCAAGCTCATGACGCCGTCAGAAGTGACCTGCAGAAATTCTTATGTTAAGTTTCCGAAAAATTTCTGGAAAAACTTGGTCCTACTTCCTGGAGAATCCTGCAAAACTTCATTATGACTCGATATAAGCATTTGACTCTAACAAATACGAATATACATGTTCACTTAATATTGTGGAGAATCATGATCGGTTTGTTTCTTAAAAACATATTTGGGGTTTCCCCTTACACTTATCTTTTGCAAAAATACTTTTAGGTGAAGTTAAGACTAGGCTAAACAACAAAGTAAAGTATTTACACTTTTTAGTTTAGAAACATGATCTACCAACAATAAAAATAAAGCATGCATACGGAAGCAAATAACAATTAAACAAAATAAAATCACACAAAATCATGGGTTGCCTCCCAAGAAGCGTTTTTCTTTATTTACGAGTCTTGTAGCTAGACTCAAGGTCATGGGTTACTACGTGACCTCATCATTGGTTTCACCTTCTGATTGTAAATGTTCTTTGTAGAAAACAATTACCTTTTTCTCAATCGTTCCTATAATCCTATGGGCAAATTCCTTATCGAGTTTATACTTTGGTCCTAGAGTCAAGCAATCTTTGTAGAAAAGACTCCTCTTTTCCCATACATAATCCATGCCCTTTTTCTTATCCTCATCATTGATGTCCTCAAAAGCACTAATGTTATCCTTGTCAAATCGGGATATAAAGCAAAATTCTTTCATTCTATTAGGCATCCTATAAGTGATCCTATCGGTGTTACTTGCAAATCGGATTGTCCCTTCTATTTCATCATATTCTAACTTGGACTCCTCAACAAATGGTTTACCAAACACAACATTAGACAATCGACAATCAATAACATTAGCAAGATCTTCCACAATTATAAAGTCGGTGACAAAAGTGAAATTCCCAACAAAGACATGTAGACCTTTTACTCTCCCGACAAAGTTACAAACTCCACCGGGGTATTTGGGATCTCTTCTAGGTTCAAGTCTTGTTTTCACTATATCATTATAAACACTTGAGGACATAATGTTGATTGGGGATTTAAAGTCAATGTAAGCATTGTCAACGTGTCTATACCCAATCATACATGGTATCTTAGCATTCTTAGGATCGCCCCTCTTTATCTTAGGTTCGATTCTAGTAAAAGGAGATCGAGGGTCATCAATAAAATTATTATAATATGAAATCTCCTCCTTAGTGGGGTATAGATTAAAGTAATCATTTAGCTTCGGATCTATTTCCCCCTCTTCTAGTTCCTCAACAACATTCACAAAATCATTAGGCCCTAGGTCCTCATTTGAATACAAGGCGGTCGCTAGGTCACTTAATACATGGTCGAGCTCAACCTTAATCAACCTATTAAGCTCCCTAAGTTCCCTAATCTCACTCTCAATTTGTTCACGTAACACAGCCACTTCTCTAGGGGAAAGGGGTGGATTCGCGTTTTCCATAATGGTCAACGGAATAGTCAATGAATTTAATTTACTAACAAAAGCACGAAGAAAAAGATAGACTAAAGAGAACCTAAAAAAAATAAAAATAAAATCTTACTAGAAAGGAATCTAGCAAGTAGACCTAATAAAAAGAGATTCTAACCTATACAATAACTATTCCCTGGGTTGCGGCGCCAAAAACTTGGTAGCGTGGGGTTTGCACCAGGCTTTACCTCTCAAGGGATCTTGAGAAGCTTACAACCCCCACCAAGCAGTGTACCTGATCGATGTAGTATAGTATAATGACAAGTACCGGGGGATTGATCGTTCAGCTAGGAATAGTGTCGCTAGGATTAGAAAACCTAAATACTAGATCTAAAGATGAGGGATGATTCTTTTTATATTTTTATATTTTTTTGAAAGCAAATTAAAATCTCGGGTTTTGAAGGATTTGGGCGGAATTAGTTGCTAGTCAACTAACCCAATACTAAAGATGCAATCAAAATAAAATACTAAAATGAAAATAAACTATATTAAACTAAGGTTGTGAGCAATATGTGGGAAAAATGTGTTTACTTAGATTTCACTACTCCCTAGATATCTTTTACACGTTAATTACTTGTTATAGTTGCGTGGATGACGGATTGTATTCCTTAATACCATTCATGGGGTGGCGTACTTACTTCCCCAATCCTATGAGTGCCTACTTCACTCCTATGTCGAGCCTGCAAGAAGCTCCTAACATGGGATCATTAGAATTTACTCATGCATTAAATACAACCAATAAAACCTAGTACACATCGGTTCATGTTTCCTAAGACGTTCAAGCATGTTACCATTTGGAGATCTGCCAGTTTTCTTAAGCCTAACATTGAAATCATTCATCCAATACAACCATAAACAAGTAATCAACACATAATTAACATCTAGGTTTCATTAGATCTAAGCAAACACAAGAAAAATCTAGCCTAGCATGTTGAAATCAAGACAAGCACAAGATATAGACAACCAACACATAGACATATTGATTGAATTAAGAGAAAACTTATCTCAATAGCACATGTAAGGTTTCAAGGGTTAAAAACCCTTGAAAGGCTGTAAAATTCGTACAAGGTTCGGCCCTAGGGTTTCTCCACACCAGTTCCTCCTTAATGAATGAAAATTAGAAAACTATATATAGATTTTAGAGGCTGACGGCGTCAAGAACAAAAGTGTGACGCCGTCATCTCGCCGCCAAATAAATCCTCGGACTGCCTTGATCTACATCTGACGCCGTCATGTAGTCCACTTTTGCAGGCCGTCCTGCATTTAACTCTTGACGCTCTACATGTGACGCCTTCATGTTTGTACTGGGTCGTCATGATATTTACTCTTGACGCCGTCAGGAGTTCCTTCTTGACGTTGTCACACACTGTTCCCAGCATGGAAAATTAAGTCTTTGGCGTTTTCTTCACTTTTATGCTCCAAAAATGTCCGAATTGCTTCCTTTTCCAGATTTCACTCCCAAAGTACCTAAAATCACAAAAGGAACGATTTAGGGCAATATTTGATCAAATAAATTCAATTCCGGGCTTAAATGACCCCCTAAAAACGGATCATTTTTCGCCTCATCAAAAAGATATCTAGGGAGTAGTGAAATCTAAGTAAACACAATTCTCCCATATATTGCTCACACCACTATCTTAATTTAGTTTATCTTCATTTTTATTATTTTATTTTGATTGCATCTTTAGTAATTGGGTTAGTTGACTAGCAACTAATTCCGCCCACTCCTTCCAAAAACCGAGATTTCATTTCTTTTATAAAATATAAAAAATACAAAAAGAATCATCCCTCACCTCTAGACCTAGTTTTTAGGCTTTCTAATCCTAGCGACACTATTCCCGAGTTGAACGATCAATCCCCCAGTACTTGTCACTATACTATACTACAACGATCAGGTACACTGCCTGGTGGGGGTTGTAAGCTTCTCGAGATCCCTCGAGAGGTAAAGCCTGGTGCAATTCCCACGCATCAAGTTTTTGGCGCCGCAGCCCGGGGAAATAGTTATTGTCTAGGTTAGAATTTCTTTTTATTAGGTCTACTTGCTAGATTCCTTTCTAGTAAGATTTTATTTTTATTTTTAGGTTTTCTTTAGTCTATCTTTTTCTTCGTGCCTTTGTTAGTAAATTAAATTCATTGACTATTCCGTTGGCCATTATGGAGAACGTGAATCCACCATACTACCAACCACGAAATTCACCCACTCCAAATGACATCTTGATGTTTAAACAACATGAGGATGAACCTATCTATGATGCATGGGCTCGTTTTAAATATTTACTCTGAAAAGTCCCTCATCATAATTTTGATCTGTGGTCCCAAATTGAAATATTTTACCATCGTGTCAACCACTATACCAAAATGGACACTGACCATGCCGCAGATGGGGACCTTTGGGGATTAAGTGTTGATGAAGCATGGGAAACCATAGAGAATTGTGCCATACTTGCCAAAAAAATGGACAACCCAACAAACGTTGTTACGGATCAATTGATAGCAAGTTTAAGGGAACAAGAAAGAAGATTGTTTGGGGATAAACCTATAGATGAGATAACTGGGTGCACGGGGTGGTTTGATTTCACCACAATACAAGCTGAGCACATTGGTAATCTTGATAAGATCGAGGATAGAGTTGAAAATTTAAGCCCACCAAGTACCCCACAAGTCCTACCATCATTTGAAGCATACACACCACCCGTGACTTATTCGGATGAAGTAGATGAGACTTTAGGAGTCCCAATAGAGGTAGAACCCTTGTACCAAACACCACTAGAGGATATAGGTTTGAATACTTGTAGTGATAACCTTACTCTTAGTTCCAGGGAATTACCTAGTGTTGATGAACCGGAACCTCAATCTTCACACAACTTTCCATCCTTAGATATACATCTAGGAGACAAAAGAGGAGCCGACCCACCCATCAACCCATGTAGTCCGGGTAGTCTTAGGATAAAGGTAGTGGACTCTAAGCCTTGTAGAGAGGAAGCCAATATAGGAGTGGAAAATGACCTTACATGTTTACATCACCCATTTATGATTGATCACAAGAAACATTATAGGTTTAAACCGGGTTTATTAGGTCAAGATGGATCCCCAACTAGTAGTCTCTTGAAGTTGATAGAAAATGATCCCTTTCTAGGAGAAAATCTTAATCCACCCATTAACCCGATTGAATTTGGTAAGGTTATGATGATAGGAGCACACCCCTTTGAGCATATAATTAATCCACCACACCTTCTTCACGTGGAATATTCCCATCCTAAGGGTGTGTATCGCTACTTTCACCCGCACTTAATCCTAAGTGTAGGGAAAACTTCTCCTATTTCCGTTAAATAAGTGTAGAGTCAGGCTCGTAACTCAAACAAAAACAAGCGCTTCTTGGGAGGCAACCCATGTTTTGTGTGTTTTTATTTGTGGTATTTTTATTTGTTTGATTGTTATTTGTTTCCGTATGCATGCTTTATTTTTATTGTTGGTAGATCATGTTTCAAACTAAAATGGTGAAAATACTTTATTTTGTTGTTTGGCTTAGTCTTAACTTCATCCAAAGGTATTTCCCAAAAGATAAGTGTAAGGGGAAACCCCAAATATGTTTTTAAGAAACAAACTTGACCATGATTCTCCACAATATTAAGTGAACATGTGTATTCGTATTTGTTAGAGTCAAATGCTTGTATCGAGTCATAATGATGTTTTGCAGGATTTTCCAGGAAGTAGGACAAAGTTTTTTCAGAAATTTTCCGGAAACTCAACATAAGAATTTCTGCAAGTCACTTGACGGCGTCAGGAAGAAAATCCTGACGGCGTCACGTGTAAAATTCTAGAAATTTTTCTAGTTTTGTTTTTCTAACGGAGTCTTAAAGTTTTTGTTGAATCTTTAGTTTTATAATCTCCAGGAAATCTGCAAACATCATTCCACAAGCATTATATCTTATTTTGTTTTCTAGGATTTGTTAGCATATATAGATTGCCGCCGATTTTATGTGAGGTTGCCTTGTTTGTTTTCTCAGGTTTAACAGGTTATGTATGACAAGAAGATGATTTATATTCTGGAAGGGAAGCTTTGATTGTTCATTTTCTTGGAGGAAGATCTAACCTTGTTGTCACACTATCCATACCGAGCGAATCAGGGGAGTATTTGATTTTATTCTTTTACCTGTTTTTATTCTTTACTTGAACATTGGGGACAATGTTCATCCTAAGTGTAAGGGGGGGTGGGGGGGGGGGGGTAAAATGATGATACCTTATATATACACTTTTGCTTGAGTTTGTTTGTGTTGGACCTTAGATATATCAACTTTATCACACACAATATAAGCACAATAAGAAGGAAAGATGGAAAGATGGTGACTTGTATGATATATATGTAATTCGTGTATAGAGAGAGAGAGATGGAAATGAGAGCTTTTATTCAAGAGAAAACACACACAAATACACACACAAGCACACACCTCAAATGAGCCTTTGAGGTGTTTAAATAGTTCTTAACATGAGATGCCCTATGGGCTTTCTATGGGCTTGGGCTTGGACTTGGTTACATGGTTGGATAACTAGGCTTATGAAACATAGCACATAACATATTAGATTGCCAAGTCCAAGGCCCAATGACTAAACTATTACTAATCTTAACAAACGACACAAAGTTACAATTTGAGAATGACCATCACTTCATAATACATATTTTTAATGCTAACAATCTCCCCCTAAGGGGTGGTCATTCGAATGATGCTCCACGTGAGTGGGTCTTCCGTGTTCTTTGTCTTTAACTTTATGTGTCGTTGTAGAATAGTCTTTAGTCTTTGTTCCTTCATGCTTTGTGATATTCGATAACTGATTTTTCATCGTTCTTTGTTCCTTTGTGATGTGGAGTTATCTGCCTTTTGTCACTTTTGCGTCTGTGGTGGTTGTTTGCCATTCCAACATGCTCATACATCTTCAGTCTTTGTGATACATGCATTTGTAGTTCCTATTCGTTCACACAGATCTTTGTCACTTTACTTCTGTAGATTCTTTCACATTGCGTAGAATCTTTCTTTGAACCTTTCTTTGCTTTGATCTTTGTGAGAACTTTCCTTTGACTTCGAGATGCATGTATGAGCATGTGGAATCTGTCGCCATGGTTATGAAGTGTCCCTGCATATAAACAGTTAGCAATAAAACATCCGGTACTTACAGATAAGAATTAGAGATCGTCAACAGCATAGTGTGAAGACTCCTTCTAACTCTTACCATGGCCGTTCCCATGTCAGATACTCTCGAGAGAGCTTACAAGACCTACTTAGTAGCTCAATGACTGGGTGAGTCACTGGGTATCACTCCACGACTGTAGACCGTTTGAAACCACCGTGAACACTAAGCGTAACCCATAAAGAATTACCGAAGTGACCTGCTGTCAGGGCTGCTTGATGTTGACCCTGGCAGGAATTTCCATTCAATCACTGAGAATCACAAAAGGGAATCCTCTCATAAATGTTCTGGCAGATTGCTAAGATCTGCGTAGGACTCTTAAGTTTACATCTGGCGTCCTTAATGTTGAACAACCAGTGTAGAAATATCATGTGTTCCTATGAGATCTTTTGATGAATCTCGGGGTTGTAGACTCGATAAGTGCACATTTGGTTTCCTATGCGGAGATTAGGGAGAGGTCTCCTGCTTCAATATCAACCATCTTTAAGAGACAGGTCGATAGATTACACCGGTTCCCCGTGAGAATGAAACAAGCTCTTTTAAGAGAACTTGAGTGGTTAAGAAGGTTTAGTGCAGTGCGTCACTGGGTCCATGACGTCTTTGTCTTCAATACCGGTGTCACCTTAGTAACAACCAGTAGCATATGAATTGAACCCGGTGTCTGCCCTAAGGTTGAACATTTGGAGGGCTATTTCTTTTCACCCTTTTTCATAACTTTTCTTTTTAATTCTTCAACCCCTTCTTTCTCCATTCTCATATTCTCCTTTTTTCAATCATACCTAAGGACTTCTAATTCTAATCTATTGGAATTGTCCTTGGGTAGATCCCTCCAGCTCTGGCGGATCATAGGACGGTTTTTCCTAACCTTAGTCACCTTATAACTCCATGACTATCCTATCATTGCCATGAAACCATTTGTTGAGAATCTCTCAAAGTGTTTATGATAATAAAACACATTGTTGTTACCACTTTGAGAGTTTTGCAAGTTTTTGAAGGACTCCCCCTTCACATGTGCTCATGTAATTTTTAAGAAATTTGCACATGCGGGAGGAGATTGCACTTTTTGAATTGATCCACTTTTAGTGAACATGACCGATTCGAGACACGCTTACATCACTAGTTAGACTAGCTTGAAGTTATTACCCGTCCTGGTCAAGTCCAAAGAAAGTCTCTCGATACTGTACATTCTACTCAGACAAGTCCTATTCGAGACACGCTTACATCACTAGTTAGACTAGCTTGAAATTATTACCCGTCCAGGACAAGTCTTTTCGATTACTGACATTTTAAGCTTCGTCAATTCATTGGTACATACTGAGTCGAGCTCTTTTGAGATTCAGTCAAAAACTTTAAACATCTTCGATCACATTTTAATCATGTCTTCTCCCCCTCAAAAATAGCATATCGTGATATTTTTGATATCAACAGATTAAGAAAAAGCATTTGGAGAGAAAGACAGATTCTGCATGAATTTGGAACATTTTTTCTTTTTATACTCCCCCTTAATGATAGCATATTTAAAATTTATTAAGGGTTTTGAGGGAGTTATCTCGAGCACTAATTTTGAGAGATTTTGAGAAATCTTTTGAACAATCTTGAAAAAGTGCTCAAGAATTTTGTTGGAAAACGAGTTTATGCTTGAAATCTTTTTCGTTTGTTTAGACTCGAACTTTTTGAAAAAGAGTTCGTCATTGAATGTACGAGTCCTTGATTTGAAAATAATCAAAAGTCATCATTTAACATACGGGTTTCGTACTGAAGTATACGAAAGCCATAGTGAAGAAAACATTTGAGAAACGACATGTTTTAGAAAAACATTAAAAAGAACTCCCGCTCAAGCATCTGTACATGTCCGTATCATTGTTGAATGACATTTCTAGAGACGTACAGAATATTGATTTATACGAGAGACATGTTGTGAGAAGAATATTTTTGGATTTTTTGATTTTATATTGTTTTTGTATTTTTTGAAAATTTTATATTTTTGTATTTTGTTTTTGTTGGTTTTTCAAATTTTGTATTTTGTTTTTCAAAAATATTTACAGCGAAGCGGTTTTGAAAAATATTTTTCAAGAAGATTCGAGAAGACGATCTAGCTCCTCAGGAGTTAGGCTTCACATTCCAATTCGTCAAACTAAATAGTCAAACCGTTCTTTTGGAAGGGCTTTAGTGAAAAGATCGGCGAGTTGGTAATCTGTCTTAACGAAAAATAATTCAACAGTACCCTCTTCCACGTGTTCTTTGATGAAATGGTAGCGGACTTTGATATGCTTCGTCTTAGAGTGATGTACGGGATTGCACGAGATGGCTATGGCACTTTTTGAGTCACAATACATAGGTATTCTGTCAAAAGTAAAGCCATAATCTGTGAGCTGTGTACGCATCCAAAGAACTTGGGCACAACACGCAGATAGAGACACATACTCGGCTTCGGCGGTTGATAGCGCAGTACAATCCTGTTTCTTTGACGACCAGCTTACTAGCTTTTCACCCAAAAATTGTGCTCCACCTGATGTACTCTTTGCTGTAACTTGATCACCAGCATGGTCTGCATTTGAAAATGCTGTTAGATTAAACCCCGAATCCTTCGGATACCAAAGTCCCATGTTAATGGTGCTTCGTAGGTGCCGAAAGATCCGTTTAACCTCTTTGAGGTGAAGTTCAGTAGGTTTTGCCTGAAACCGTGCTAACAAACAAACAGCAAATTGAATATCGGGTCGGCTAGCAGTTAGGTACATGAGAGAACCGATCATGCTCCGATATTTCTTCGGATCAATGGGTTTCCCAAACAAATCAGCACCTATTTTTGGTGAGGTGACCATTGGTGTACCAACAGAATCACAGTTTTCCGTTCCATGTTTTTTCAAAATCTCTATTGTATATTTAGCTTGATTGATAAAAATACCACGAGGGGATTGATGTATTTGTAAACCAAGAAAAAATTTTAGTTCCCCCATCATGGACATTTCAAATTTACTTTTCATGAGATTTTCAAAATGTTTTGAATGGTTAGGATTGGTTGATCCAAAAATTATGTCGTCCACGTAAATTTGAACGATCAAAATGTCATCTTTGAATTTTTTGATAAACAAGGTGTCATCAACCGTTCTTTTTGTGAAATTGTTTTTAAGCAAGAAAGATGATAGTTCATCATACCACGCTCTTGGAGCTTGTTTTAAACCATAAATTGCTTTCTTAAGCTTGTAGACGTAGTCTGGATGATCTTTGTCGATGAATCCCTCTGGCTGACTCACATACACTTCTTCTTTCAGAGTTCCATTCAAGAAAGCTGTCTTAATGTCCATCTGATAGACTGTGATGTTTTTGTGAGCTGCATAGGCTAAGAAAATCCGGACTGCTTCAAGTCTAGCTACAGGCGCGAATGATTCTTCGAAATCTATCCCTTCTTCTTGTGGATATCCTTTAGCCACGAGACGAGCTTTGTTATGAATTACAGTCATTTCCTCATCCAGTTTGTTCTTCCACAACCACTTGAGATCAAGAACTTGTTTATCAAGTGGTCGTTCAACAAGTTCCCAACTATCATGTAACAGGTATTGAAGAAATTCCTCCTGCATCGCTTCAATCCAAGGGTTTTCTGCCATTGCTTCCCGAATGTTCTTTGGTTCTTTGAGGCTGATTGAGCAAATGTAAATGCACAATTCGAGATTGGTGGCAAGTTGTCTCCTCGTCTGAACTGGCTTTGAAGGTTCACCAATAACTTGTTCTATTGGATGGTCTTTTGTCCATTGAAACGTAGAAGGGTACCTTGGGTGTAACGAATGTGTGTTAGATGGTTCTTGTAACCTTGAAGAAGATTCAGCAGAGTCTGTTGCAAACGGGTTTTCAAATACTTCTTCTTCTTCTTCTAACGCAACATCGTTTGAATTATTTGTTGGTTCTTCTTGAAAATTTATGTTTTGATTTTGCTCATCAACTCTTGGTAGTTCAGTTTCAAGTACTGGAGTGGCTTGAGTAGATGTAGATGATGTTGAGGTAGTTGGTGCTTCAGCTTCGATTGTTGTAGATGCATCCAGTGGTGGTGGTGGTTGATTTTGAGCGGGTGCAGCGGAATGTTGTTGAGATGCATTTGTCGAAGTTCCACCATAATATTCATCAAACATTAACTCGAAGAAATTTTCCATTTCTTGTTCTGAAGGTTTGTCCGTGTTTGTTGAATGAGCTCCAATAGGCACGAGTCCTGAACTGATGTGTCCAGAAGTCTGCTGGTTTGGTGCGGGTCCTAATCCGTTATGATTAGAAGCCATCGGATTAAGCGCGGGTTCTAGAGCGTATCTCTCAGAAGCCATCTGTGAAATCTCGTCAAACTTCACATTCATCGTCTCCATTATCCTTTTCGTTCTTCTATTATACACCCTGAATGCCCTCGAGTTTTCTGAATATCCAATGAAGATTCCAATATCACCCTTAGCTTTTAACTTCCCTAGATCTTCTCTGTCATTCGTCGGATAGCACAAAGCGCCAAACACGTGAAGGTAAGAGATGTCAGGTTTACGGTTGTTCACTAGCTCATATGGGGTTTTATTGAATCTCAGATGGATTAGGGATCGGTTTTGAGTAAAGCAAGCAGTGGCTACAGCATCAGCCCATAAGAATAGTGGTGCACTAGAAAAAATCAGCATTGTGCGAGCAGCTTCCACAAGAGTTTGATTTCTTCTTTCAACTACCCCATTCTGCTGTGGAGTTCTAACAACTGATGTTTGGTGTGTGATTCCAACATCTTCAAAGTAGGTTCTTAACTCCTGATTAGTAAATTCTGTGCCATTATCTGTTCTTACAATCCTTACTGGAGCTTGAAGTAGAACTTGAATACGCTTCAGAAAGGTGATGATGATGCCTGGTGCTTCGTCTTTTGATCTCAAAAACTTTACCCAAGTATATCTTGAATAATCATCAACAATAACGAGAATATACTTCTTCCCATTAATGCTTTCAACTCTCATTGGGCCACATAAGTCCATGTGCAACATATGTAACCTTGCTTCCGAACTAGGTACAGTTTTGGGTTTATATGATGCTCTTTTGCTTTTTCCTTGTTCGCATGATGGACATAGGTGTTCCTTGGTGTATTTGAACTTAGGAAGTCCGTTGACGATGTTGTCTTTGGCTAACTTGTTGATGGTGTCGAAATTGAGATGGGATAAACGTCTATGCCATAGCCAGGACTTAGTTTCGGTTGCCCTTGTCATAAGACAAATTGGTGATGTAGAAGCCATTTGGTTGATGTCGATAGCATACAAATTTGTACCACGATTACCAGTTAAGAGATCATCACCAACCAAATTTCTTATAAAAACCGTGTTTCTCCTGAATGCAACTTCTAAATCTGCATCACAAAACTGCCCAACTGAAAACAAATTGTGTCCCAACCCTTCGATGTAGTAAACCCGAGTGATTAAAAAATTCCCAAACTGAAGATCTCCAAAACCCAGAATAGCTGCTACATGATCATTTCCAAAACGTACAGTTCCCATGAATTTCCAGATGAAATTGATCAGCAGCTTTAAATTCCCGGTCATGTGCTTTGAGCAACCCGAGTCGACGACCCAAAGACATATTTCGATAACCTGCCAAGAACAGAAGAGTTTGTATTTGCAAACCGTGTTGAATTTGGTTCCATGGGGTTAGGAGTAAAAGCAGAATCACACTCATAGACAGTTGCTACTTGTTTAGCTTGAGTTATTTCTAATTTTCCTTCCTTAAGAGTGAACTCTCTACCCGTCGGAATCCACATACAAAACTTAAGGTAGTTCCTAGGCATTCGACTACTAGTGGTAGACCTAAAACGTGCAACTAATCTTTCTATAGATCTAGATCTAGCACTAGTTCCCTTTGGAACATACTTCTGTTCAGACGTAACATTCACATTCTTAGAAACACATTCATCATGAACATCATTAATTAAACATTTCTTGCATATTAAACAAACAGAGTCATTACATGCATTAGAACCAGTACTTTCGACATTACATTCAGATGAATCATGTTTCTTATTACAAAGCGATAAATTCCTAGGGTGTTCTTCTACTTCTTCAGCTTTATTCTTGCTACTACTCTTAGAAACATGCGAGACTCTATTGTTCCTTGTATTGCTCCTAGGCTTTAGTCTGCTGCTCCTAGAGGTGCTTTCTAATCCTGTAGAAGGTAAGGCACACACATTAGGATTTATATTGTTGTCCTTTTTATCATCACTAGACTCTTTAGAATTATCCTTTTTGCACGCATTTGTCTTAGAAGTGGAGGCAGACGCATTAGTGGGACTAATCCTAAAAAGGCCAGGTGCTATCACTTTTGGTGTTTCGACAACCGCTTTTCCTTTATCAACAATCTTAACATTTTCACTTTTCTTTGGCAAGGGTGTTGGAGTGACTGGTTTTGTCAAATCCTTTTTCTCATCAACTTTTGGAGCAAACCGTGAAATTGACATTTTTGGTTTTTGAACCGTGTTTGAAACATTTGGTTTCTCCGAAGTCAATGGTTTTGCAAACTTGGTTTCCTCACCCTTTCCTTTTTGACTTTCAAGCTGAGCCCTCAAAAGATCATTTTGCTCTTTCATGTTCTTTAAGGCACGCTCATACGACAATTTGTCATACTTGCATTCTTCCTTTTTTCGATCAAGTTGTTTAAAATATGACACATTTTCTTTTTCAAGCTTTATAAGAGCATTTTCATATTTTGAAACAATTGCGGAGGTCTCAGCTCTTAGTCGTTCATCGTCTTGAACAGAATATGTTTGTAAAATGATGGACATAATGTCAGTGGTCATAACAGCTTCGAAGAGAGAATCATTTAGGTTTTCCAAAACATTCATGTTTTCACGAGTATCATTAGCTTCGTTTACCAGGGATTTGTGGTCCTTGACAAAGTCGGCCGTTTCTTTTAAGAAAGCTTGTTCAAAATGGATTACCCTCGCACTGATGTTATTCAGTGGGATAGTAATTTCGTTTTCAAAAACTTTTTTCTGCTCAATATGAAAACTGGAATGCCATGTAACAACTCGCAATTTCAGGTTAATTACCATTTCCGGAAAATTCCACTATTCACTTTTACTATTCATTTTTCCCGAAACTTTCCCGAAAGTTGATTTTTATCTGATATTCTTGAGTGATAAATCATTTCCATGGCAAATTAAATGTTTGACATTCGTCAGATCATTTTCGTGAAAGTTATTAAGGAATTACACATTTTAGGGTAAAACGTCATTCAGAAATTCTACGTACAACGAAACTCGACCGCGTTAAGTGACCCCGCATCAGAAAAATGTTTGACACACTCATGATTTATTTGAGAATTAATCGTGACTGAGAAAAACATGACCAAAGACTTCCCAGCAGGTCACCCATGTCGGTACTATTCTCACATGAGCACGC
The DNA here is from genome assembly GCA_030686995.1 of Artemisia argyi. Taxonomy (NCBI): domain Eukaryota; kingdom Viridiplantae; phylum Streptophyta; class Magnoliopsida; order Asterales; family Asteraceae; genus Artemisia; species Artemisia argyi. Next base: position 95,977,366 of record CM060688.1, read on the forward strand.
TTAACCGAATGGACGATTAACCGTTAGACCACAAAACGAGTTTCTAAGACGTTTTGAGTTTTCAAACTTATTAGAAAAAGTCAACATAATTTTTCCCTCCTCCTTTGACCAAAAGTCATTTCTTGATTTTTAGGCTTACGGTTTGATGTCTAAAAGACATTTAACACCAACCGACACTAGACTGAGCCCAGTCTAGACATTATAAGTCATTTTAAATCATTTATATCATATTAGAAAAGTAACATTTTACTTTTCTCAGTTTTACGCAAAATTCGTACATTTTACGTATTACGCGTTTTAGACCCGTGTTTCCAGTTTTTAGCAGGGTTTACCACCCAAATGGAACCTACCACTCATTTTATATTTTATTATGGGACATATGGACATGTCTAACAATACTTTAAAGTTTCATAATTTTACGACACCCGGTTTTACGTTTTGAGGCCTAATCATTTACGGTTGGCATTTCCCGGAGTCAAAATTCACATAATATCTAGATTTTATCATCCAAGCAAGCCAACTCACCCCCCTTATCCCTTTTGAACCGCCATAGGGGGGGGGGAGTCACACCCTTGGGTGGCTTGATCTTGTGTCTTGTGATCTAGATGTGTTACATGTGTATTTTGCCAAGAAAATATCCTAGAAATGTAACCTCCTCAAAGTCATATAAATACCCCCTCCCCCCTTCCCTTGGCCGGCCATCACACACACCATAACCACTCACACTTAGCTTTATTTCTTTCAAATTGTTGCAAGGTTCAAGAGTTAGTTCAAGATAGAAACCCTAGTTAGCTTATTTTTCACCAAAACTCTTCCAAACCCTAGAATACTTGGTGATTTCTCTTGAGTTTAAATCCACTCAATTCACCTTAACCTTCATCATCCATCTTTCAAGAATACCAAGGGTAGAAAGGTTGCTTGAAGTGAAAAAGGGTTGAAGCAAGTCTATCAAAGTCCATTTCCTTACTTGTTACTCCTTTCTTTAATTAGAAAGCCAAAAGTTGTAAGCCTAAACCTAACATGCTTCTTGTTAATTTCTCATGTTCATATCATTTACATGTTATTCTTGCTATATTATGTGTTGTAATTATGTCCATGATGTATCATGATGAGTAAAAGATGTTGTTGTAATGAATTATTGAAACAAGTTACTAAAACAAGCAAACTAATGAATTTCTTGGTAAGACCTGATCAAAATGGTAAAAATATGATATTTGATTATTACATATTGTGGTAGAGGACCTAAAAAGGAAACCATAGCAATTTGAACCACCCAAAACGAGTATACGAGTCAAAAGTTACGCCCATTTGAAATTACCAAAGATTTCCGGCAAAACTGCCAAATACCATTCTGATCAAATTTGGGTTTTGAAAGTCCTACTTCTGATCCGATTCATCAAAAAGTTAAAACACGAAAGTTGTCCGAAACGACGTTTTCGTTCAGGAACAAAGAAGCTCGAGACCTAAAAATGCTTTCCGAGTGATAAAATTCTTCAAATTCTAAACAGCCCATTTTTAGGCGAAAGTCACTAGATTATAGTTATACTTTGAAGGGAACAAGAGGTCTTATGACCTATAATCAAGACCACAACCATGGCTAGAGCTAAGGTTGTGTCTCATGACCTTGGAACAAGGACCGAAGGTCATGGCTAGGCCATGACGAAATGACCATACCAATTTACATAGGTGTAAACATGAAACAATGAATTAGGCGATAACATGAACAAGCAATTTGGATCTACTTCACTAAAAGGAAACCATGAGATATTACCAAGATAAAATGATCATTCAAGACTTATGAAACTACCTCTAATAACAATCTTCCTGTACTAATAAACTTTCCTAAGTTTATTCAAATATCGGACATGTAACTTTTCGGATCAAAACTTATATCTATATATTTCATCAACTACTACAATAGTAGGGAGCCTCATGTGAGGAGTTCATTATGTAAGCCGTCGAGTTGAGTTGTGGATTTACGAGTTAAAGTGTCCTGGCTCCTCGAACGCTTACTAACATGACTTCTGAATTATGTCGGCCCGAACGGTAGTAAACGATATACCAAAACATACATGTTTCATGAATCTTTCTTTCAAAGACTTACAATATACATCATACCACATCATGGACTAATGCAAGATATATATATAGGCACTACTTCATATTCTCTACTCCGATCCTAAGTCGCAACATTCTATTATAGGTTGCTCGTAGAAACCTTCGCGATTCGACCATCACATTTACTACTCACTACATAACTTAAGGTGAGTTCGTGGCCCCACTTACTACTGTTTAACTACTTTACAAACCCATGGGGGGAATACATGCTATTATTTTTCTACTCGAACACGATGCTTTCTAATGTATGTTTCACGACGATGTTTTATTATCACTAAGTAACGATTGCCATGTTCGAAGTCCCTATATCATGAACCATTAGTCACTACCTTTAGTGAGCGCGAATATTGTGAATAGATCTATTGGGATTGACGAATCCCATTTGTGTTGAGCAACGATGAGTTCACACAAATGCACTATATTTGAGATTTAGCGGTATAACGGCAAAAGTACCTTGATAGGGCTTCTATAATGCCAATTTTGTTGGTTCGATGTTAATGTTTTGGTTGCATGAGCTTAGTGAAATAAATAACGATTTTGTTTTCTAAACATTGGTGTGAGTCTATAGCTCACGCTACGACATATTGTGTTCAAACGATTTAACTAAACTCTACGAATATCACTCAACCTTTGTGTTGACCTCTCAAGCATGTATTTCAGGTTCATGACGATCAAGGATGGCACGGAAGGACACGGATACTCAAGAGGGCTATAAATTTTATTATCATTCAAAAACACATTTATTATACATTGTAAACATGGAACCATTTGGGACCTCATTTTGTAAATCTCTGATATTTATACAATTTGAATGATAAATCTTTTAAAACGACTCAATTGGAGTTCGTTTTCTATTATTGTGACTATTGTGCTGTCAAGTAACACCCAGTTCGAATTCCGCTGCAACCATGAATTGGGGGTGTTACATGCCAGTTGTTAATATTGATTGTAGTTTTAGAAGCAACAATATTTTGAAGTTCTTGAATTCTCTTTTTAACGTCATCCAAAATTTCTCTAGCCTCACTTGTATTAAAAGTGTTGTTAGAGGATATTTGTTCCATTTTTGAAAGAGATTTGGAAGCAAGTACTTTCTTAGAAAACATTTTTGAGAATGGTCGTTTTATTGAAAACACAGATGGTTCTTTTTGTGGAACAAAAGTAATTCCCGAAAGTTTGTTCAATTTGTTGTAATCAATGGGTTTCAAATTCTTTTGTTTCATTTTATTTATGCTCTCTTCGACATGTTCTATCGTTTGCACAGAATCCCGAACGACGGGAGGATCATGTTTGGTATAAATCACATTACCATTATACAAAACATTCTGTTCTTGCTGAGCTTTCTTGAGATTACTGGGGGTGTTGTTACTGAGAGCCACTTTATGTTTCGTATGGTAAACCGGATTAGTTTGATTTGAAATCATTTTCATTGTTTGACTTGACTGACCCGACTTAACCACCAATTCTTCTAAATGAGCAATCATGTGTTCTGACTCTACGATTTCGGCCAAAAGTTTGTCTTCTTTCTTTGCAAAGTCCTTTTTCAACTCGTCCCTTTCTTTTTCAAGATTGGTATAAGCTGATTTTTGTTTAGAAAGTTGGTTTTGCAAATCAGAAATTTCCGCGTTTAAAGCTTTTATCTTCTTGAAAGAATTAACATCAAGTGTATCAAATTTGAGTTGCAATTGTTTTTCCCTTGAAACGGAATTTTGATAACCAGTTTCTAATTCAGACAATCTTTTGTTATGAAATTCAAAAGCTTTAACGTTTTCTTTGTAACTCTCAAGCTCAGCGGTCAATTTAACATTCGCTGCCTTAACATCGCGATTGACCTTTTTCACATTCTCAATTTCAATACGACAATTATTCAATAATGATTCAAACAAAGCACGTGTTTCCTCATCATTCTCAGCATGCTGTGAAACGAAGCCTCCATTATGATTCACATCTGGAGTTGCTGAATGAGTATTGCTACTACTTGGCGTGTCCAGGTATGTATCATAAGTGGGTGCTATCTTCTCAGAATGTTGTTCCTCATGAGGAGACATATCAAATATATCATTATTGTGACATGTGTTGAAGTTGGATACCTCAGATGGTGCATTGGTGTCATAAACAGGAAGTGTATCAGAATCCGTGTCATACTTAGCTTCCTGGAGATTCGCCATGAATATGCAGTTCGCATCGATATCCTCTCTATCTTCCATGTCATCCATAAGAGCCATAAAATCATTCTCCTCTGCGTTCAACTGAAACCCTGCCTCATTCTTTTCTGCCAACAGTAATGCTTTCTGCAAGTATGCTGTGTCTTTCTTGTTCGGCTTAGTAGGACAGTTCCTTGCCATATGACCTACACCCTGACAGTTGAAACACTTAATCGGATTACCCTGATTCACATTTCCCAAATTCCCAACTACTGGAGCTGCAACATTTCTATTCTGATTACCCATTGCCTGATTACCAACATTCTGACCCCTTTGATTTCCAACAAACTGACCCAACTGATTCCCTGCATACTGACCATACTGATTTCCTGCATTCTGATTCCCTGCATTCAACATATTCTGATTCCCAATGTTAATTCCAGTAGCATATCCTTGCTGATTCCCATAAACTCCAACCATTTGGCCTCCGTTACCCATATTGAAACTCGGCTGAGCAATCTGCTTGTTGCGAGTGTTCGACGAAATTCTTTGGTTGTTGTTTGTTGGTATAGAATAACGTCCTTGGAATGCCTTTGACAGAAAAGCAAACGCTTGGGTCAATGCTGCAGTAGCTTCATCATTTTCAGTGAATTCTGGTTCTTGGAATTGTTGGTATTGCTGTTGTAGAATAACATGTTGTTGTTGCTGTGGGTAGAACTGTTGTTGGTAGACCGGTGTTGGTTGTTGAATGTATGATGGTTGCAAGTAGTTGTGAGTGGAAGATGATGATGGTTGTTGTGTGTTCACTGGTAGCGGTGTTGGTGTAGTAGCAATTAATGCGAGAGGATCATGATTCTTTGCTAATCTTTCTTTCCTTACTTCATTAGCCTCAGCTTGGTTTTGCTTCAAAAAGTCATAGAGTTGATCATAATTCACCTTATGTAAATCCTTTGTTTGATTGACAATTGTAACATAACGACCCCATTCTTCTGGAAGGTTATTGATGAATTTGATGTTTGTTGCAATTGTTCGAGGTGTCAACTTGTTTCTGATTAACTCATTCATCAAAGTGCAAAACCTTGTGTAGTAAGATTCAATCTGTTCACCTTTAGTGGATGTAAAGTTCTCCCATTCAATAAGAAGTTTGTTCTCAACGTCTTGTTGTCCAATCTCTGTTCCATGACAAATTCTTCTAACACGTTCCCACATAGCATAAGCAGTCGACCGCAGCAAAGATCTCCCGTGGTAATCCAAGTTGGATTAAATGCATTGCCATATCATCTGCGGCGATCTGCTTCTTATCTTCCTCTGTGTAATCTGCTTCTGTTTGTTCACGTACGAATGGTTGAGTAGGAGGTGTTGTATTTGGATCACCTTCAATTTGAACTTGTCGTGGCTTGAATGGACCATTTGTAATGGAGTTGATCATTAATTTACCATCAGGCTTTGTTTTGATGTAACGAAGCATGCGGCTTGTCCATGGGAGATATCCACCTTTTTCAGGCATTGGAGGTCGATTTTCTGCACCGGCTGCATGAATGTCTTGCTGAGTTGCCATTGATGAAGTGTAGATGGATAAAGTTGATTCTTGGATCGTTCCAACGAAATAGGAGTAGAGTTTAGAGTGAGTTGATGCAAGTTTTTATGGTGAAAATTTTGACTTAAAACCTTAAAACCTCAATAACTTCTTCTCGGAGCGTTTTTAGGCCTCGAAACTTCGCCTAGATCAATAAATCATTTAGCGTGTCGTTCTCCTCTGTCTCACGGTCGTTTTGACAGCTGATTCGTCGAAAACGGAGTTACGGTTCAAAAGTTATGGCCGTTTGAAGTTTGGTCGTCAAAAACCTCACTTTTGTCAAAATTCTCGAAACTTTGCTGTGTTCTCGAACCTTTGAGATTTCGAAACTTAGGATTGTGAAATTTGGATCTCGAAATTTGTATTCTCGAAGACAGTGTTCTCGAAAATTTAAGTTCTCGAAAATTTAAGTTCTCGAAAATTTTTGAATTTTTCGAAAAATCAATGTTCTCGAAATTTCTCAATTTTTCGAAAAAACAATGTTCTCGAAATTTTGCAGTTTTCGAAAACCTTGCAATGTTCTCGAAAATTGTTATTTTTTCGAAAACCCAATCATACAAATTTCGAAATTTAGCCACAAGTCGAAGTAATTTCTTTCTTATACAAGAGAGAAAATACCGAGTATCCAACTATGATCACGAAAGGAGCCGATACTTGTGTTCTCGAAAATCTGACAAGATTTCGAAAATATGGGAGGTGATTTCGAAACTTTGTCAAAATTTGATAATGCTTAAAGCTCACCCAAATGAAGTTTGCAATGCAAGATTCTTGTACTTCTAGGCTTAAAAACACCAAAACTTGAAGAAAGTTCCAAACTTGATGATTTTTATAAAAACTTTTTGAGATCTCGAAAACAAGTACAAAACCAAAGTCGAATTTTTTAAGCTAGAAATTTTCAAAAAGATTAAAACTTTCTTGTTAGATAAGGTTTATAACACTAGTTTGTAATCAAAAAAGTGTTAAAAACCAAGAAAAAACAAGAAAAGTAAGAATTTTTATGAAAATAACGTGTGTATAGCTAAAAAAACGAACCAAGCAAACTCCCAACACTCCTAAATCATTATTAGGCGATTGATACCACTTGTTGGACCTTAGATATATCAACTTTATCACACACAATATAAGCACAATAAGAAGGAAAGATGGAAAGATGGTAACTTGTATGATATATATGTAATTCGTGTATAGAGAGAGAGAGATGGAAATGAGAGCTTTTATTCAAGAGAAAACACACACAAATACACACACAAGCACACACCTCAAATGAGCCTTTGAGGTGTTTAAATAGTTCTTAACATGAGATGCCCTATGGGCTTTCTATGGGCTTGGGCTTAGACTTGGTTACATGGTTGGATAACTAGGCTTATGAAACATAGCACATAACATATTAGCTTGCCAAGTCCAAGGCCCAATGACTAAACTATTACTAATTTTAACAAACGACACAAAGTTACAATTTGAGAATGACCATCACTTCATAATACATATTTTTAATGCTAACAGTTTGTTTGATGGTAGGTGCGTAATAAAACTATGAGAAATACTTGTTAGTGTAATTTTAGCGCCAAATTTAAAATTTTTTACAACATTTAGGAGTGAAACTTTAGCCATAGCAAGCGTCTCATGGATAGGAGATTGTATGACTAGCACAAAACCGTACCATTCAGAAAAATTTTCCACCCAAATATGTGAGGTTCGCCTTTAGATTTGATAGGAAAAGCATTTACTATTAGTGCTTATGAGTGTACCGGTAGCATTTAGATTCTAGAACTTGCGTTAGTGATGTATCCCGAGACTGCTAGTGAGACTACATTCGTGTAGTAGGATTTACTACATGATAAGAGGCATTAGGATCACCCTTATGTTAAACCCGAATCATAATTACTTGACCATTTAAGTCATATTACTTGGCTAGTAAAGTCAACTAATTTTTCCCACACCTTAGCGTTGTATTAATTTTTAGTACACGAAACCCCTATTACACCCCTTCGAGCCTATCTTTTCGTTTCTAACTTTAAGCATCTTACTTAAAGGAAGAATTTGTTACACCCCACTTAAATGTATAACCAAATCGCCTTAGCCTTCAGTGTATGCACTCATCTTTAGTGCATTATTGTTATTTGTTAAACCCTTTATTAATTATCTAATTGATTACATGGTTGCTAAGTCGAATCATATCCTTGTACATATTGTTTTGGGACGATTGGGACTCATGGGTAAAGTACTTATTTTATGGAGTAATGGGGAAGAACATCTATTATTACCCCCATATGTGCGTTAATCTTAAAAGTACTCCAAGTGTTTTGATTTTTTTTAATTCGAGTCATTAGATTAGTTTATTGTAAAGTATGAAAAAATTCAAGTGTAAGGGGAATGCTCGTTCCCTATGATGTATTATTTTGGATGGTAGGGTAAGAGTGTATGAAAAAAAAAAAAAAAAAAAAAAAAAAAAAAAAAAAAAAAAAAAATTAAGAAAAAGAAAAAAAAAGAAAAAGGAAAAGAAAAGAGATAAACATACGGACTACCATCCCGTTTCATTTTATGTTTATTTTATGTTTTTGTTATTTTTTATTTATTAGCTTAAGTCGAGTCTAGTCTTGGCTTAGCAACGCCATATTGTACATGTAATTAACCAAGATTGTTAACTCACCACCAGTAAAGATTGCCTTTATCCAACAAAACCGTGTATTCCATATCCCTACACCTAACGTTACAACCCTTTAAAAAGACCTCTTTGATAGTTTATCCTAGGTGCTTACGCCATGTGGTGGAGGTTTGATCCTTTCCCAAGCCTATAGTAATCTATTTTGCTATGACAGGTAGTGAGAGATGTTTTCCATTTCCATATTGTGATATTACTTTATTACACCCGAGAGATGTGAGTATCTAAACACTAGTTGTAAGGTGCTAGTGTATAACCTCCGTGCTTGTCTTTGGTCTTTAGTGGAACGATTATTTGTTGTAATTACTTTTATATTAGTGTTAAATGACCCCTAACTTGTATTTTGATTAGAATAAAAGCGCATTTGCTTGAGGACAAGCAAATCTCAAGTGTAAGGGTATATGATGAGGCGAAAAATGAACTGTTTTTAGGGGGTCATTTAAGCCCGGAATTGAATTTATTTGATCAAATATTGCCCTAAATCGTTCCTTTTGTGATTTTAGGTACTTTGGGAGTGAATTCTGGAAAAGGAAGAATTTTGGACGTTTTTGGAGCATAAAAGTGAAGAAAATGACAAAGACTTAATTTTTCTTGCTGGGAACAGTACCTGACAGCGTCAAGAAGGAATTTTTGACGGCATCAAGAGCAAAATGGATGACGACCCAGAGAAAACGTGACAGAGTCAGAAGTAGGGCGTCAAGAGTAAATTTGGTGACGGCCTGGAGCAAGATTACACATGACGGCGTCACCCATGGATCTAGGCAGTCCGAGAACTTTATTGGCGGCGAGATGACGGCGTCAGATTTTTCCTCTTGACGCCGTCACCTCACAGAATCTATATATACTTTTCTATTTTTTCATTCATAAAAGAGGAACTTGCGTGGAGAATACTAGGGTCGAACCTAATAAACCCTAGGTTGTTTGTAACAGTATTTTCAAGGGTTTTCACCCCTTGAAACCTTTCATGTTCAATTAAGATAAGTCTTCTTTCAATTCATTCAATATGTCTATGTGTTGTTTGAATATATCTTATGATTGTCTTGATTATAACATGCTAGGCTAGATCTTTCATGTGTTTGCTTAGATGTTAATTATAGGTTGATTGCTTGTTTATAGTTGTAATGGATGAATGATTTCAATGTTAGGCTTAAGAAAACTGGCATATCTCCATTGTGTAACTTGCTTGAACGTCTTAAGAAACATGAACTGATGTGTAATAGGTTTTTATGGTTGTATTTAATGCATGAGCGAATTCTAGTGATCCCATGTTAGGAGCTTCTTAGCCGGCTCGACATAGGAGTGAAGTAGAAGCTTATAGGATTGGGGAAGTAAGTACGCCACCCCATGAATGGTATTAAGGAATACAATCCGTTATCCACGCAACTGTAACAAGTAATTAACCTGTAAAAGATATCTAGGGAGTAGTGAAATCTAAGTAAACACAATTCTCCCATATATTGCTCACACCACTATCTTAATTTAGTTTATTTTCATTTTTATTATTTTATTTTGATTGCATCTTTAGTAATTGGGTTAGTTGACTAGTATCTAATTCCGCCCACTCCTTCTAAAAACCGAGATTTCATTTGCTTTTATAAAATATAAAAAATACAAAAAGAATCATCCCTCACTTCTAGACCTAGTTTTTAGGCTTTCTAATCCTAGCGACACTATTCCTGAGTTGAACGATCAATCCCCCGGTACTTGTCACTATACTATACTACAACGATCAGGTACACTGCCTGGTGGGTGTTGTAAGCTTCTCGAGATCCCTCGAGAGGTAAAGCCTGGTGCAATTCCCACGCATCAACAATGAACACTCCTTTTGGAACCAGGTTGTAAACATGTTCAACAATCAGTATGACGGTGACCATCGTAACAAAAATATGGTAACGGGTAAATGGACAAGGCTTAGCAGTGAATGTCAAAAATTCAATGCTATTTACAAACATCTGCAGCGGACAAGCACGGAAAATGACAGTGATCGACTCAAGAATGCAAAGACCATTTTTGAAGACGCTTTGGTGGGAGAAGCTTCCAATATGTTCACGTGTGGGAGGTTTTGAGAAACCACCCCAAATGGGACGAACGAAATGCTTAACGGTGTTGTATGATTTGTTTTCCGTATCATGTTTATCTTTTTCCGTATCGTGTTTAATATGTTGTACTGTTACTTTAAGTTTGAATTAGAATTTTTAGTTCGTGCTGTTACTTTTAGTTTGAATTTGAATTTTAAAATATCCTCCAATGGCTAGTTTCCCATATAATTGCCACTTTAACAACACGTCGTTTTCTCACACAAGTATCACTAATTTTAACACAAACACTATAGCTAACAAACAGCTGAGGTGCAAAAGGCTATCCTTACCCGATTACGCAATGAACAAGAAAAAGAACTCAAGCTGATTAACAATTTGCTAGGTGAGATAACTCGTATTATGCTACAGATGCATGATCGTGCTCCACAGGTCGAAAGGTTGCGTGAGCTGCCTCAAGACTATCTAGCTATCAGGGTCGGTCTTCAAACTCTATTAAGAAATGATGAAACAGATCTGCAATTTCATGTCGCCTTGAAGATGGTTTGGGAACAAGTGTTGTAAGTGTGGGAGGAGAAATAAGATCTCATCGACAATTACAAATCTATATAAAAGCTTCATGAGAATCGTTTGATGATTTGTGTTTTCGTATCGTATTGTTATTTGTGTTTTAAATTTCGTATCGTGTTTTTTTTTCATATCGTTTTTTTACCGTATAATTATTTTACGTTTCGTATGTTTTTTTTATTGTGATGTAAGTGGTGAGCCCCAAATGAGTAAGTTGAGGTTAGTTGTGAGGGGGTGGGGAGTGGTGTTAGTTGTAGAGGTTTGTTAAAGGGATATGGCATCCTGTGAGTCTCAAATGAGTAACTTACCCTCTTCATCACACCAAGTGCTCTTAGCTTAAAGTTGTCAGGATAGTACATTAATTCATTCGAAACCTTGACAAATATCGTGGAATGTGAAATTGAGTCAAGTTCATTACTTAATTCCACAATTGTACTACCAAACTGCATATTCAAAGTTTCATTCCTTTCCCTAGAGGCAAAAGGTGCATAACAAACGACACCTGAGTTTTGGGTTTCATAGCATGGAGGTCAGTTTTCTTACGTTGGGTCAACTGAAACTATAAAACTTCATATGAATATTGTTTAAAGGGTAAGAAAGTGCTAGAAATTTTAAAAACGTGTTAAGATGAAATTTTTTAGAAAAATTAAATATAAGAGAAATGCAAGGAGAAACATGTAGAAAAGTATAAATCTCACGTCTATATTGATTAATTATAAGATTTTAAAACCATTTCTTTTTTTTTAATTTAAAAAAAGGTTTTTGAAAAATATTTTATCTTAACAAGTTTTCCATTTTCTCAGTTTTCCTTGAAGATTTTTCTAGAGTAGACCTTTGTTTTTCTCCGACTAAATGCAACCTTACATCTTCCAAGAAGTAAACAAAAAAAGAATACTATTGTGAAGTGAAAGATAAACCGGGACTACATTTGTTTCGCTAAAAATGCAATCTACCAAGTTTAAGTTGCACAACAATTAGTATACGTGTTGATTTGACTATCTAAAGTAAAATTAATATTTGTTTAACATTTCTTTTCGTCCATATTTGATAAGCAGCATGGAGAGTTCTTAAGCATGAATAGGTACAAATATATTGAACTTGCGGTACAACCATCAACTGCATGTCATTACAGCAGCACTGCCTTTGCACCATTGTCATTGACTCAAAACTTGGTCATGATGCAAGTTTTGCAGACTCAGGCAAAACTTGGTGCTGATGCTAGTTTTGTGAACTTGGCGACAAAAAGGCCACTGGTTCTGGAAGTCAAAGGATCAAAACGCAAAGTTTTTGGTATCCGTCCACTCTTGCGGGGCCAAAATTTGGAACCATCTATTTCCAGCAACTCTGCAAACCGAAAGAAAATCAATATTAGTAAAGAGCAGGAACCTATAGGCCGTGGGAAGAGAAGAAGCTAATAAGGGAATAGGTTACCAGCACATGTATTTAGTGAAAGAAATTTCTCAACCACATCTTCATTCTGAGTACAAGTTAAACTATTCCACAAGAAAAGTAGCAGGAAAATTAGATGGTCATCATTTAGTCAAACCCTATAGAGTAGACGATTTTTATACAGCATGAACCTACCTGCAAGTGCTGTAAACAAGGTATCCTCCCACTTTTAATAAGTTGAAACCATTGGTCAAAAGCCGAAACTGCATCAAGTCAAACATGCCAGTTAAAGATACAAAACTTGACTATGCGAAGAATACTGTACATCCAAGAAGATGAGATAAATTCAACAATAAAAACTTATTACTAGAGGGAGCCACTTCCTGAAGGTTTCTATTTTTACATACAACCCCCAAATCATGTTGTTCAACCATTATGATTTACTACAGTCGAAAATACTGAAATATTGTTTTTGAAATAATAATCAACAGATAATCATTCATCATAGTTTAAATAAAAGTGGATAAAAAGAGTTTGCTGGTCAATCCAACCCACTTCGGCCACTACTTGTAAACTGGCATGTTTCGTCCAGATATTGTTTTGACCCATGATCAGACCCACCCACCCATACTCAGATTGAAAATGATAATCAGTCCTACCTGAAGAACAGTCAAATCATCGGTTCTCTCTGCATCCAAGACACGGCGCTCTAAAGTTGTCCATCCCCAGTTTTCAAACTTCTGGATATGTTTAATTGAACCATCATGTGTGCATTCTGCATCCACAAGTACCTGAAATATTGAGTTTCTAAACTTTAGCTAAAGCCAACAGACAAACTCAGCAAAAAAGAAAAAAACGAAAGAAAAATTATACCTTATCATAACCGTATTGTGAATTATCATGACTTGAAACAGTTTGAAACAATTCGCTCTTACTCAGTCCGACAACCCCAGATTGCCGCCCATAATATATCATCTCTGGATCTTCCTTATGTGAAATCAATTGCAAAGAACCCTTTTCTCGTTCTTTAATTGCCTTTTTTCTTTCCTTCCATGGCCTCTTAGACGTCCACTCCTTGTACAAAAGATCATCATCTCCTTTTAAACCAAATTCCCTGTTATTCACTAAAATAACTTAAGTTGATACAGGTAGAGGACAACATAAAGTGTATATTGTTTTATTAAGAGAAAGTATTATTACAAGATTTAAACTCAGAATGAGCTCGGATAGGGATGAGAGAAAAAGAAGCTCCGTCAGAAACAAAGAGACGGCAGTGATCACCAAGTGAATACTTCTGGATCAAAGTTCTACAAGCAGCTAACCGATGTCTTGCCACGTCAACACCAGTTACAGAACCCGAGTTTCCAAGAAGTTCTAGTATCATGCAAAGTTTAGCACCTGGAGAAATATTAAGTGACGGTTATATGGGACACAATTGAATGAGATAACAACTAATGAAGACGGCACAATTCATAAGATATGAAGGATCATATATTTACCTGGGGCAGCACAAAGATCAAGAACATGGTCTCCAGATGAGATATTCAAAGCTGAAACTGCAGCCCCAGATGCTGCATCAATTCCATATATCTGATTACCAAAATCAGAAAGAATATTACATATGAAGGAGGCTATTGCGGAAACTATACTTTGAAAAACATGGGCTTTGTGAGTTGTGACGTGAGATTAAGTACAAGTTTATGCATGCTGCTCAATACAATTCTGAAATAAATGATTATGAGCTTAAGTCTTTTTATAGATTTACTATGCCCAATGCAACAGCTAACCCAAGATATTAGAGGTGACATTATGATCTATTTACTAATGAATGGGTCGATATCAGTTTATGCTTTATCTCTAACAGGTCATACGGCTAAAACAAAAAAATAACACATGAGTACAGAACCAGTTATATAGGGGGGGGGGGGGGGGGGGGGGGGGAAGTGTTGTAAACCCAAACAGAGCAGTTTCGGCCTGTACCAAATAATGGGAAAAATCACCAAGCTAACCCTCCCAAGATGGGAGTATAGGACCTATAGCATTGTAAACATGTTTTTGAATTCATACCGAGCTAACCCTCCATCTCTCCACATGTGTCACGAAATGCCTTTATTCTTTATTGTCGCGAAGTTTACTTTTGTGATTTCAACTTTAAATATCGAAAAGAGGTGCATGACAAAAAAAAAAAAAAAAAAAAAAAAAAAAGAAAGAAAGAAATAAATAAATAAATCTTGCAAAAAACAAAAAGTTACTTCGTACCAGTATTTTGAAAAGATGGAGATCAGTTCGGTAAGAATTCAAATAAATGGGCAAAATGCTTTAGGCCCCACGTCAAGCAGATTGGTATGGAGATTCTCCCTAAAAGTTAGGCATATAGGTGTGGCACGTGGCACCCAGGTATGTAGTTTACCTTAAAAATCACACAGTTTTGGCCCAACTTCAATTTGACCCATAATCCGACTTCCTCGACACTGTCTAATTGTGACCTCTAAAGAATATCAATGCATCTTACATGGACTACAGTGGTTTCAGGAAGTAATCAAGTAGAATAATAGAAAAACGGTCAAATAAATTGATGATAGAGCAACCACGTGATCGGAAAATTTAAAGTTGGACAGATTTAAATAGAATACCATGGAAACTGCAACACGCCTTTGGCATGCCTCTATAGGATCTTTAAAGTTTGTCTAATTAGCTCTTTCTGTTCCTTATACTAATAAACAAGTCGTAATATATACAACTTGTATTTGCAAACGAATAAGAGATTCAGAAAATGTAACATATACAATTTGTATTTGCAAACGAATAAGAGATTCAGAAAATTCATTTATATACAGAGTATGTAACGCCCCTAAAGCTGAAAGCAATGGACTACTCGGGTATCCTTCCGGGTTTCAACTAAAACCATGGTGGAAGGATACTAGTAGGCCACAACATCAAGCTTAAGGGGCTCAAATGTCTTATCTCCTACTGATGTGGGATGGGTTGTTACAAGCTCTCAAGAAAGTGTGTCAAATACTAATGCTATTCATCCTTGTACTACATGGTATAATTAGAATTTCACCTTTCCGTCCTGATATGCTTTTGAGCTAGCAATCTGAATGTCGGGCGGTAACGAATAAAAATTGGGTAACCATTCCACTTTCTCAAGCGTACATTTGAGGTCAGCTTCAATTGCTTCAAGCTGCTCCTCACATCCAGTCTTTAATCTTTAAATACCAAAAAACATAGATACACTCATTATAGTCCAACAAAAAACACATAACATGAACCTATATTTGACTATTGATTGAGAGTCAATCCTACTAGTGACCAAATTTAAATTCACAGAGCACTTTGATGGTTCTAACAAGATAACATCTCCATTCGTAAAACTCCTTCGACCCCATTTAATTTGCAATCCATGTTGTTTAATATGATCGTTAAACAAAATCAATTACATTAATGAAATGCCACTAAAATCATAACATTTGTGACTATAGATCATTTTATTCTTATCCATGGAAACTTAAAATCAGAAAAAGTTATGGGGTGTTTAGCGTTGCGTTTGGAAATTGATTAGCTTATTAATTAGCAGATAGTCATTTTACAAATAGGTGCAGCAGAACCAATTCAGATTATCTTACAAATTTGGGAAAACATTCCACATATGAAACTTTATCTATACTACTATATAATGCATTTGGGACTATTCTATAATTAGAAAGGCTTAAAAATTCAGACTTTTACTTGCTTATTATGGAAGGATTTCAAAATTAATTGGTTAGGAAGGAGGTTGGTTAGGAAGCAGGTTGGTTGTTCAAACTAAAATTATTTGGCTTAACCATCTCTACTTATAAAGCATAAAGACAACTAAATGTGTAACCGAATAACCGAATAACGTAAAATATAGTTACAGGTACCCGCTGCCGCATTGCGCGGGTACCGCTCTAGTATAAGAATAATTTATCAAGCACTTACACAAGTACTAAATATCTATGTATTATAACTTGAAACAACATAATCACATTTAAACAACAAAGAGAATTGTTAATTACGTAGCATATACTAAAAGGTCAAACCCAAAATCAGGTTGTAGCAAACAGCCCCTTTGAAGCAAATAGCTTTAGACATTCTTGATAAAGAGAAAACAAAAAGTACCTAATATAACGAGGGGTTAAATGAGCAGAGTTGGTGGAATAAATAGAAGGGTCGATTCCATTATCGTTAAGAAACTGTAGAAACGCATCTGGCAATGGTAGCTTTGACCTTGTTTCCTCCATAGTCTTGCTGTTCATGTAAGTTTGTAGACTGCAGCAGATTATTAACCCTAAACAGAAGCCATGGACAAACAACACAACGAGTTACGCAAACAACCCTTAGCTTTTCTACAAATTACAACTTTTTTTTTTTTCTTTTTTCCTCTTTTTTCTTTTTTCTTTTTTCTTTTTTTTTTTTTGAAATATAACTATCATTAACAAAAACTAAGAACTGTACAAATCATTCCTCGAAAGCAAGGTGAGTTAAGAAAAAGAAACATCTCACATAATACATTGATTCGAAGATGCAAATTGAGCCGTCCAGTGGCAACTCAATTGTTAGCTCGATTGTAACATGAGTTTTACAATATTTTCTTGCTTATTCTCCTTGTTATTTACTTTTGATCTACTAGTTTTTATCTTAATACAAGTCTCATATCATAATAATTATTCACTTTGATAATGCAGTAAAGTTAAGAAAACTCACTAAATACACTCTCAAACAATAAAAGTCATCTAAACTACTAAAATTTATTTTGATTTGACTGGTTGAAATATGAAGTGGACACTTACACTCTGTTCTCGAGTATAAAACGGAGAGAAGAGAAATGAAGAGATGAAAAAAGAGAGAAAAGAAGATGAGTGAAAAAAATTTTGATTTTTAATCTTGTGTTCCCGAGTTGGAAAGAAAAGAAAAGAGGTGTTAGCAAAAAAGGCTTTAAAATCACATTCTCTCCAAATCATCCCAATTTGGGAAGAAGATTAGGAGATAAGTTTTGGTATAATTTCCTCCTCTCTTCTCTTCTTTCCAGAAAAACTTCGGAATGCAATCTTTTCTGAATTTCCTCTCCACTTCTTTTCTTTTCTCTCCAAATAAAAACTCGGGAACAGAGTGTTAGAGCATCTACAATGAAAAAACTAAATAAAAACTTATTAATATTACAAAAAGCTTTTTGATGTAGTTTTTTTGCATTACATGTCTAGTTTTTTGAAAAGCTTTTTGCAAAAGCTTGATAAACATCAAGTCTTTCATAGAAGTCTTGGTCATTAAATGAGATTTGCAAGCTCTTGAACAGACAAAGACCAGAGATTTACAACAGAAATCTTGAGCCAAATGGAGTTAAAGAAGGTGATGAGAACTCGGGGTACTTTTATAGTTTCATCAACTGTCGGTTGGCAAAGAATCGCATCAATGGCCTAGAGATTGATGGCAATTGGCATATCGACCCTCCCACCATTCAGGAAGCCGTCATTAACTTTTTTCATGAGAAATACAAGGAGCCACTACAACAACGACCGAAACTCACATGCCACGACCTAAAAACCTTATCCCAAGATGACGCAAACTACCTCACATCCCCTTTTTCTCTAAATGAAATCAAAGAAGCGGTCTGGGATTGTGAAAGTGAAAAGGCACCGGGTCCCGATGGGATAAACTTTGGTTTCATCAAAAAATTCTGGGAATTACTGAAGATGGATTTTCTTAACATCATGATTGACTTTTATCACACAGGGACCATTAGTCGTGGCTACAGCTCTTCTCACATTGTACGCATACCTAAAATAATCTCTGTGAGATCTTTAAGCGATTACCGACCCATAACCCTTATTGGAAGCATCAAGAAGATCATCTCAAAGATTCTTGCAAATTGCCTCAAGCAGAAAATAGCCAAAGTAATCTCACGGACTCAGTCGGCTTTCGTCAGTGATAGAAACATTCTAGATGGTCCACTCATGCTAAATAAGATCATCTCCTGGCTCAAGAAATGCAAGCTTGAAACTTTTTGCTTCAAAATAGATTTTGAGAAGGCTTTTGACACAGTTAATTGGGACTTCCTACTGACAATCATGGAACAAATGGAGTTTTCGCGGTGCTGGATTTTGTGGGTTAAAGGCATACTCCTCTCGACTCGATCCACAGTTCTAGTAAATGGTTGTCCAACACCCGAGTTTAACTGCGAACGCTGTGTCCCCCAAGGTGACCCTCTTTCACCCTTTCTTTTTATTATTGCCATGGAGGCTTTCTCCAACATTAATGTGCCTCAAATGTGGGTCTACTGACCGAAATCAAATTACCCAATTACGGACCAACCATCACCCATCTTTTATATGCCAATTTATGTCATGTTAATCGGTTCATGGTCCATCACTTACCTACAAAACATCTCCAGAATCCTTAGATGCTTTTACTTAGCTTCTGGCCTCAAAATAAACTTTCATAAATCACGTTTCTATGGCATCAACCTAACCACTGATATCAACAACATCTCTGCCACCACCTTAAATTGTGAAGTAGGCCAATTCCCCATAACTTACCTTGGACTAACTGTCGGAGCCAACATGAATCTAATCCGAAATTGGGCACCTGTTATCCAAACCTTTAAATCCCGTCTCTCACGTTGGAAAGCCTCATCGCTTTCCCTTGGTGGAAGAATAACCCCCATCCGCTCTGTGCTTGACAGCCTCCCAACCTATTATTTCTCGTTATATAAGGCCCCGGTAAGCATAATCTATAAACTTGAATCAATTCAAAAGTCCTTTTTTTGGGGAGGGTAAAATGCAAATAAGAAAATTTCTTAGATTTCCTGGGATAGAATTACTGCTTCAACAACTTCGGGTGGGCTGGGTTTGGGTAATTTACATATGAAAAACCTGTCTTTGCTTGCCAAATGGTGGTGACGCTTCCACAACGAGCCAAATGGCCTTTGGAGACGCGTCATAACCTCCATTCACTATTCTAACCGGAATTGTTCTCTTGTACCTTTGAAGTCTAACATGGTGGGAGTTTGGAAGACCATAGCAACGCTAAACTACAACCTTGCCCCATTTAATGTTTCTTAGGAAAAAGTGATTACAGGTTTTGTAGGTAATGGGTCATCTATTCGTTTCCGGGTTGACATATGGATCGGCGAATCTCCACTTAGGGAAACATATCCAGATCTTTAAAAGCTAGAAAGACACAAGGGATGCTTCATCAATGAACGATGCACTGGCAGAGGTCGCTTCACACAAAGGAAATAGAATTGGGTACGACCCCCGTCTTCTCTCAATGAGCTTTTCGAACTCCAGAATCTGATTACTCAGGCCATTCACCTCTCCCTCTCAACTTCTAATGACACTTGGGAATGGAAATATGACACCTCGGGCTCTTTTACAACTAAGTCAATGAAGTCTCTCCTTCAATCCACCACCTACGGACCGAACCACTGGAAGTTTCCTTGGAACCATCTAGCACCCTTAAAAGTTAACATCTTTGGATGGAGACTTGAGATGAATCAATCCCTACAAGAGAACAGCTCCTCAGTCGAAACATCACTCTCACTTCTACTCAATGCCCATTGTGTAACTCACATGACGAATCTGCTCCTCACCTTTTCCTACAATGCGACTTTGTGAACTCCTTGTGGCTCTTTCTACTTAGCTGGTGCAACATATATATCACAAAACCTTCCAGCCTTAGGGAGTTATTTGAGATTCACACAAAAACACACCTAGGATTAAGGGTGAGCAAACGGACCGGATGGACCGGACCGACCGACAAACCCAAAAAATCGAAAAAAACGTGCCAAAATATGCCTAATTGGACCGGACCGACCGAAGACCGGACCGGACCGAACCGGACCGAGACCGGACCGACCACATTCGGTCCGGTCTCGGTCTATGGTTTTTCCGGTTCTCGGTCTTCGGTCCGGTCCGGTCTTGACCGGTCCGGTCCGGTTTTTGGACCATGCTCACCCTTACCTAGGATCAACAAAAAGTTCTCTTTTCAACCTAGTGATCCTCGCTTACTGTTGGATTATTTGGAAGCTCAGAAATGAATGCATTTTCAAGGACAAGACTCCCTCATTCCGCTTCGCGGCCAAGGAGATTAAGTCCATTAGCTATTTATGGCTATCCAACAGGTCAACGAAAATGCGTATACAATGGAGCCAATGGTGTAGTTTCAGTTTCTAAATCCCTTCTCAATGATGTGTTTTTAGTTTTCTCAGTGTGTTTTATTTTTCTTCTAACTTTGTATTGCTAGTATCTTTCTAGCTTTTATCTATTTAAATAGTTTGAATGTTATATATATATATATATATATATATATATATATATATATATATATATATATATATATATATATATATATATATTTGCATTAAATGCATCAAGTCTTTAAGACTTGATGTATTGTAGATGCTCTTATTTTAAGACAACCTAAATAGAATGTAAACATTTATTGTGAGAGGACAAAATAAATATTTGTCATAATCCAAAAGTTATGAGGATCAAGAGAAAGATGTAGCATTTGCTAAAAGAAAGAAAATAGATAAATTAGTAAAGTGTAACGGTGGTAAAATAAGTGGGTGGGGTTGGATTTGGGTCACGGGTCTAGATGGACCTTCTAGAAACATGGATCTAAATAGGTCCGGGTCTAGATGGGTTTTAGTTGGGTCAACAAGAATTTTTTTGTTTTTTTTAAATTTTATTTATTTATTAATATTATAATTATTTTTGAGTAAAAGATGAGAAAAGTAAAAAAAATACTAATTTTTTTTGACCTGCTAGACCCGAGTAATTATTATATAGTTGCACTTTTTATTAAATACACAACCTATGTATAATATTAAGAGAGACGCAACTTGACTCATCTACTGCTGTATTTTTTTGTTTTTTTAGAAAGACACCACATTTGAAATCCAATCCCCGAGTTAAACTATCCAAACGGGCAAGCCCCAGGACTCGAACCACTATGAGAGACGCACGTAGAGAAACCCCTAGAACTCACGGCTTTGCACTAAGAGGAAAATCCGGATTTTCTTTGTCACTTGTGAGACTCAAACCCAGGTAGAACCCCTCCCCAAGCTCCAGAAGGAACTCAGGTGGCCAACTGAGCTGAGTCAGTTGGTTCTCATCTCCTACTAGATATTTACCCAACTAGACTCATGTTTAATCAATTGGTCTCAAATTGCCACCTCTAATAAATGTATTATCGCATATAGCATGCTTAACATTCACTACATTGGTGTATATGTTTCTTGTCACATCTAGCATGCTTAGCATTCACTATATTGTTGTCTATGATTCCTTTTACATCAATGTTATCAACCACTTTATGTACTAAATATAAATAGTAGAAAGAGTGAAGAAGCTCCGTTTCCACACCCCAAGCTTCTCCATCACAAATGAATCGTGACCACAGTCAAGAACACTCTTAAATTGATTGGCTTGGTTGTAGTTGCGGGTACTCTTAGAGCACTAGGAGGACTTATTTGAATTTTTTTGGAATATCAATATAAATCACATTGTGTTGGTGGTTATGAGCCCATCACAGGGTTAAGATAATTAATAGCCTAACTACGTACCAATAAAGGTCACCGGATATCACTTGGAATCGTGTTATCACTTTCCAAAGTAAACTATTCGACCCTAATGCCTGGGTATCACGAATATCTACTTGGGATAAGACCAAATGTGGTTAGTGATTTAGGCACAAATCAATAACCCTTCGTGTATAAGTGTTATATGTTTTCTGTGTGTCTTTCATGCTTTATTTTATTTCCTATTTATAGGAAGATACTCATGGCTAGTCAAATGGAATTATGAGAATTAATCGGCCCATTAATCTCCACATAATTATCCCCATTATAGCCTAAAATAGTGGTTACATGACCAATTAAACGAGGTCATGAGTGCAGATGTAACTGCCATTTGAATAGGTCAAATCAGTTATATAATCATACAGAACTCTATCAGCTTATCAGCAGGATCCTAACACTAGTAGTAGGAACCATCAGTAGGAACCAGCACTCAACAGGAACCATCAACAGGAACAACACTCAGCAGAACAACCACTATAGAGTCAGGGGAATCAGTGACTTGATGGGTGTACACTCCGTACCTCCAAACCCATTTCCAAGTATGATTAGATCCCTCAAGTGCACTAAATTTTCTAACAATCCTCCCCAAATTTAGTTTTTCTTCCTTTGCATGAAAATAAAAAATTAAACAAAACATATGCATAAACGAAGATATCCTGAGGATTGAATTTCCATCTTAGTACATTACACGTTCAAATATTCGAGAATCAGGGTGTTCTAAGAATTGAACCCTTCAGCCCATTTGAATACCTAAAGATAAAATACGCATATATTTTCAAACACTTAAACACTCCTGACACTATACAAGCCATGTGTCCAGATCCAATTCATAAATGTTGTAAAAGCTAAAAGTCCATAGCTTTCTGAAGTGGCAAAACTTCAACATTTACATAGGTGGTTCCTCTTTATTCATGCTCTTGCTTAGCACTTTTTCAAAGAAATTAACCATTGAGAAGTAAAGAATTCATCCTCCTTTTCAGCAGGTTCTGAGCACAACCTTGGGATGTAGTGTAATACATGTGCTCCAGTATACTGAATGTTCAGCTTTCCACATTGAACTCAGCTCCCAAGTTTCCTCAGGAGGGAGTTGGGTGTCCTAGCAATCAGTGACTAAGTTGGACTTCAAACCCATCCCTTTAGCAGACTTTATAACCAAGTCTCTAGCAAGACCCTTCGTCAAGTGATCAGCTAAATTCTGCTGAGATCTAACAAACTCTATAGAAATCACCCCATTCATGATAAGTTCACGAATCATGCTATGCCTGACACCTAAGTGTCTAGACTTCCCATTATACATCTGGCTATAAGCCTTTGCCAATGTAGCAGTACTATCACACCGGATAGAAATAGGTGCTATAGGTTTAGACCACAATGGAATCTCAAGAAGCAAGTTTTTCAACCATTCAGCTTCTTTACCAGCAGCTGCTAAGGCCACAAATTCTGATTCCATTATTGAACTGGTGATGCAAGTTTGCTTCTTGGATGCCCAAGAAATTGCACCTCCACCAAGTAGGAATACCCAGACACTGGTAGACGAATTATCTTCAGTGTTACTGATCCAACTTGCATCAGTGTAACCTTCCAACACTGATGGATAACCAGTATATGAGAGACTATAGTCCATAGTTCTCTTCAAATATTTCAGTACCCTCTGAACTGCTTGCCAGTGATGAGCACTAGGATTACTAGTATACCTGCTCAGTTTACCCACTGCAAAAGCAATATCAGGTCTTGTACAAGTCATGGCATACATCAGGCAGCCAATTACCCTAGAATACTGAAGTTGAGATACATCTTTGCCAGTATTAGGCATTAGCTTCTCAGTTGTATCCATAGGAGTACTCACTGGAATACAATCAAAGCAATTAAATTTCTTCAGTACCTTTTCAATGTAATGAGATTGAGAAATTGATATACCATTGCTTTCATGTTTAATCCTTATACCAAGGATTACATCAGCCTCCCCCATGTCCTTCATGGAGAACCTTGATGAAAAAAATTCCTTTGTCATGCCAAATTGATTTTGGTCAGTGCCAAAGATCAACATGTTATCAACATATAGGCAAATAATGACTCCTTTACTAGATTCATCAAATTTGCTATATACACATTTGTCAGCGTGGTTAAGAACATAACCATTAGACAAAACCACTTCATCAAACTTTTGATGCCATTGCTTAGGTGCCTGCTTCAGTCAATATAAAGACTTTATCAGTTTGCACACCTTGTTTTCATTGCCAAGCAAGATGAAGCCCTGAGGTTGGTTCATATAAACCTCCTCATCCAATTCACCATTCAAGAAAGCTGTCTTCACATCCATCTGATGAATAATCAGATTGTGAATTGATGCCAAAGCTATCAGCAATCTTATGGTACTGATACGTGCCACAGGGGCATAAGTATCAAAGTAGTCTATCCCTGACCTTTGTTTAAAGCCCTGAATGACTAGTCTAGCCTTGAACTTTTCAATAGTTCCATCTACCTTCATTTTCCTTTTGAAAATCCATTTGCAACCAAGAGGTTTGCAACCTGGAGGTAGATCAACCAACACCCAAGTGTTGTTGCCCATGATGGAGTCAATCTCATCATTTATTGCCTCTTTCCAGAAAGCAACATCCTGGGACTTCATTGCTTCGTCAAATGTTTTGGGATCATCCTCAACAATGAAGTAATAGGAATATTGGTCAGAGACCTCATTCCTTGTAACTTCAATTAAGTATAATTGAAACTCAGGTCCAAATGACTTTGGAGTCCTGACCCTTTTGCTCTTCCTGAACTCAGGTTCAGGTTGTTGAACCACAACCTCATCAGGGACCTGAGATGATAATTCATCAGGGACCTTTGATACACGAATGTCATTAGAACCATTTGGAATCCTGTGACTTAGTCTAGGGACTGATGAGAATCTATTCTCATCAAAGAGTGCATCCCTTGATTCAATTATTGAGTTAATTGAAACATATTCATTAGGTTCAATGACATCGAACATGTATACCTTGGAATGCTCAGCATATCCAACAAAGGTGCATTCAATGCCTCTTTCACCCAGAGTTTTTAACTTTGGATCAGGGAGTCTTACAACTGCCCTACAACCCCAAACCCTGAGATAATTCAGGTTGGGTTTCTTCTTAGTCCAGAGTTCATAAGGGGTAACCTTGTTCCTTTTATTTGGAACCCTATTTAATAAATAGCAAGCTATTAACATAGTTTCACCCCAGAACCCTTGACTCAGTCCTGAATAGGACAACATGGAATTAACCATTTCCTTCAGTACCCTGTTTTTCCTTTTAGAGATACCATTTTGTTGAGGAGTATAGGGAGCAGTCGTTTCATGGATTATACCAACAGACTGAAATTACAGAGTATCCATGTACTCACCTCCCCTATCAGTCCTAAACCTTTTGATCAGTGACCCAAGTTGCAACTCAACTTCAGTTTTAAATACTTTGAATTTATCTAATGCTTCATCCTTGGTATGTAATAGATAGACAGAACAAAACATAGAAGCATCATCAATAAATGTCACAAAGTACTTTTTATTCCCCAAAGAGGGAGTGGCATGCAAATCACACAGGTCACTGTGTATAAGCTCCAAGAGCTCAGTCTCACATTTTACACCCTGAAAGGGTTTCTTAGTTATTTTGGTCAACATGCAAGTCTTACACTTTTCAGTGTCCATGTTAAAAGCTGGGATTAACCCATCCTTAGACATATCTTGCATCCTTTTATAGTGTACATGGCCAAGTCTAGCATGCCACAAGGTGGAGTCGTTCAGTTTAGAGGTTGACACAAAGGCTGAATTAACAATGTACGTGTTGGGAACATACTTTTGTATTTAGTCAAGTCTCATTCATTACCTTTTGTAATAGGTTGCTTAGTTATTTATTTCATTATGTTTAAGTTACTAGGCTTATGTATTAATGTCCAATGGGCCTTGAAGCCCACGTTTTTGATGAATGAGGGAGGAAGGGAGTGTTGCCCTACTCCTCCCCTATATATACTAAGCTTATGTAACCTTGAATATTGTTGGTTATTTGAATATCTTAATGAAACTCTTGTTCTTTCACTCTTCATAATCTTATAATCAACCATCTCTTATTCTCATCTTATTTCTTATACTTGTGTTTACTAAATGGTGACCTAACAAGTGATATCATTCGCCTAATAGAGATTGAAGTGAAGTTTCTATTGTTAACGTGGGATTTAAGTGGGTGTTCTTTGTATTTTTTGCTTGTTTCTTTGTTTCTTTCACTCAAATCTTGAAGCTTGGACAAGTTTTAAGGTTGTTATAGTGATTAGAAGCTTAGATTTTGCATAAAGTTTTGATCTTTTAAGGATTTTTCTACTTATTCTTCTATTTTATTACCTTTTGTAGCTTCTTTGATTTTAGAAAATGTGTCTTTAGTAGCTAAATCTTTCATATTTAGTGTTTTCTAAGTGTTGGTGAAGTTACTTGATCAAAAGAACCTTATTTCTAGGAGTTTTTTCTTCAAAAATTTGAGTTTTTTCAACTTTCTGGTCATCCTACGCGTAAGATTTGGTGAATAGTACGATTTCCAAGCTATCAACAGTGTTTTTTGTCCTTTCTACGCATAACTTTGGTCAAAACCCCTTTCCTACGCATAACTTTGGTCAAAACCCTCTTTCTACGCAGAAGTTGACATTCTACGCTTAAATCCTACGCGTAAGCTTAATTCCTATGCCTAAGTTCTACGCTGAAGTTTCATCCTACGCAGAAGTTTGATCTTACGCATAAGATTTAATCTTACGCGTAAGTTACTGATATCTACGCTTAAGTTTCATCAAAGGTCTTCTCCTCGTGTTACGGTGACTCAGTACTTCCCTAGCTTGGATAAGTTAGTGGAATACTTCGACTACGGATATCTTTCAACCTTGGATAAGTTTGAAAGATTTGTTTGGTCTTTGAACCTTACGCATAAGACTCTTACGCATAAGCTTAAAACTTACGCATAAGGAAAATCTTACGCATAACTCCCAAGTTTACGCATAAGATCAACCTTTACGCGTAACTTTGAAGTCTACGCATAAGTTAAGTATTACGCGTAAGATTTCAACTTAGCCCAAGGATTTTGATCTTAACCAAAGGAACGTGCATTTCAATCTTCTACAAAGATCCATTATTACACAAGTGTTCTAAGATGTCTCAACCACCACATTACTACTTCTCTAATCCTCAGCAACAGCAACATCAGCAGTATCAGCAACAACAATACCATCAGCAACAATCATATCAACAACCTTCACAATCACACTTTCATCAACAACCGTTTAATCCACAACCACAATATCTTATGATGCAACAACATCAAATCATTCCTCAACAACAACCATATCAAATGTCACAACAAAACACTCAGTTTTCCTCCAAACAACCTCACTGGTTTGATAGAATGTGTGAAGTTATTACAACTCAACAATCCAGACATGAGGCGGGATCACTTGAAACACCTCCAATGCTAACACCTGGGAACTATGTTCAATGGTCAAGTCGATTCTTACGATTTCTTGAACTAAAGAAACCTCATGGGAAATTCTTGAAACAAGTGATACTTGAAGGACCATTTGAGTGGCCAACAAGACTTGAAATTGGTGATCCAACTGTTGATCCTCCACGTGCTCCTGCAGAGAAACCTATTCCAGAATCTCAACTCACAGAAGAACAGAAATTACATCGTGAAGCTAATGAGTATGCAATGGCCTATATACTTCAAGGAATACCTAATCCAATTTATCGAAGTGTCGATGCTTAGAAAACAGCCAAAGCTATGTGGGAACATGTTCATCTCCTTATGGAAGGCACTCAATTGAATAAAGATGATATGGAATCCAAACTCTACATAGAATACACTGACATCACAATTGAACCATGAGAGTTACTTGAATCCTACTATCATCGTTTCACTAATGTGGTAAATGATTTGGAACGACACAAAATTACAGTACCAAGGATCGCAGTGAACTCCAAATTCGTTGGTAGTCTTGGTCCAGATTGGCATAAATATCTGACATTCGTTCGACAAACCAAAAATCTTCATGATGCACCATATGGATTGTTGTATGATTTTCTGAAACACCATGAACCTGAAGTGGAAAAAGATCGAGCTCTTCGAGGAGGATACTTACCAACACCAACACCAAATTCTTTGGCACTCGTAGCTCAATCTCACTATGCTCCACCACCAATGTCAAATCATGCACATGTTCAAGAGCAAAACTACTTCAGTTATCCACAATCTTCTACCTCAAACCAAATGGTCCCTTATGATTCATCTCCACAGAATACTTCTACTCAACTTGTTCCTTATAACAACAATGATGCAGTGTATTACTCAAACTCCAATGAAGATGACGATGAGGACTTTAATACGTTGAATCAGGGACTTGCTCTTATTGCTCGTGCTTTTAGCAAATTCTCCAAAAAAACAAACAACCATCAACGTTCATCTTCTAACACAAGGAATCAAGCTGTTGTAAATGATGGAAGGGTGGAAATTTAGAATCGTAACTATGGTCGATCTGGTTCAGGAAGTTCTTCAGGAAATTTTGGAAATGGTCAGAGGTTTAATAACAATGGAGGGTTCAGGAACAACTCTGGTTCTTCTCAGCAAAGGTCCGAACCAGTTGAAACTAGGAACTCAAACTCTGGAAATGCAGTATGGTGTTATAACTGTAATGAAAAAGGTCATATAGCGACAGCATGTCCTAAACCGAGAACTCGGGGTAGTAAGTTTTACAAGCAGGCATTACTTATGGCTCTCCAAGATGAAAAAGATGGACATTTCCCTGAGCAGGAAAACAATTTCATGGCAAATGTGAACAATGACGATGACATGGAAGATCTGGAAGCTAATGCAGCTGTGATGCTTATGGCCAACATGCAGGAACTTCAGTTTAATGATTCAGGTCCAGTGTATGACACTGACGGCTTGTCTCAGGTACATGACCTTAATGCATGCCTAATACATGACATAGCCTCACCTTCTGCTTCTGAATCAGATATGGTGCAAGTTGTTCCATCTGACTCATCTTCATCTTCTCAAGCAGATGAACAAATAAGCACAGTTGTCATATTTGATGATGATACAGTTGTTTCATTTGATGTTCCTATTGAGAATGATAAACATGATCATATAGAACAACATGAACCATCGTTTGATCCAGACCCTGACCTCATTTTGTTATCCAAACAACTGAACGCTCAACAATTGCAAATCATAAAATGCAACGAGAAAAACAAAGCCTTAAAAGAAACAAATGCGTCACTTGCAAGAGATATTGAGTGCTATAAAATACAACTTTCAAATTAGGAAGACAAGGTTAAACACGCAAAAAGTTTTGAAAAAGCTTTTCAAGAATCTTACAACAAAGAGCAAGATCTTCAACATAAAATGCAAGATTTAATTGAGTCAAACGGAAAGTTGGTTTCAAAACTAGAAAGTGAAAAGTGTGAACTGAAAATACAAGTTGAACAACTTCAAAAAGTACTTTCAAAAACAGAAACTGAATTGTCAATTTGCAAAAAGGATTTTTGTGAACATAAAATACGAAAAAGGAAGTATATAGATAACTTAATCGGTGAGATTGTTGATCTTGAAAAACAACTCAAAGAATTTCGTAATGTTGTTTACAAAATCGCGGGCTCTGTCACAACAATTCAGAAATTTACTTTAAAACCGAGACCCGATAAAGGATTTGCACTTGGTGATTTCAAATCAATGTTTCTTCACACAACATTCAAAGAAATTCCTAAAATTTACAGTATGGACCATTTGCTTGATAATACGATTGTGCGTACTGTTGTTTATGATACTGAGGAAGAGGAAGAACTTGAAGACGAGAGTCGATAAAAAATGAGTCAAGTTGAATATTGGACACCATATGATTATTCAAAAGCTCCTCATATTTCTAAATCTTTTGTTCCTCAAAAGGAATTACCTGAGAAATCATGGTATGTCACTGAGTCATATGTTTCATCCTCTAATGCGGCCCCTGTCCAAACTGTAGCACAAATAAATGGTCCTTTACCATCCTCTGGTGAAGTTACACCTTTACCAAAAAGTTGTCGTGTCTTAAATTATTACAAAACCTTTATGGAAGACATCGAAATTTTGGAGGAAACAATTGAACGTAATTCTGAAATAAAAATTAAAACTTTTCAATCTGCTTACGAGCGAGAAAAGAGAGATATTTTTCAAAAACAAATGTTGCCAATTGTCAAACACCTCCGTCTCTGTGCTACACGTTGGGAACAGGAACTTCAAAACGAGGTCAAAACAATGATAAACGTTTTCAACTCAACTGAAAATGCGATTTTGGTTCAAAAGCAAAGAAATAGAATTTTAAAAGATGATGTTGATCGACTCTTGGAACAAGTTCTCAATGCTGATATTTTGTCTGTTATCATGAATGATCTCTATAAATCTGGTACTTCTATGCTTATGGATGATCTTTGTGTTGATAATAACTTGTTGAATGTGGAAATAGAGACACTTAAACATGAAAATGACATGCTGAGAATAAAGAATGATGATGTGACAAAACAATTTTCAAAAGAAATTTGTCTACTCAAACAAAGGCTTGAATGGTGTCAAGCTCAAAGTATTGAAATGGAATTGAAACTTCAAAGTCAAAATAATTCAAACTCTTGTCAGCTTTGCAAAAACAATGAGTCTTTAAAAAGTCTGTGTCTCAAATACGAGAAAGAAATTGCGGATTTAAAAATTGAAAACGCCGAATGGCAACAAAACCGCGATGACATCAAATATTGCAATGGTTTACTTGAGTCTAATATTCAGGATAAAAATCACATCATCATTGATTTAAAAGAGAAAATTAAGCTACTTCAAAAAGGAAAGTTTGTTGACACCACGGTGATAGCACCAGGATTGTATCAATTAGAAAAAACTGCTAAAGGAAATTTTGTTCAAAACACTAATGTTGATAACTCCACTTCCACAGGACTAGTCTCCACTAATAGCGTTAGCAGACCCAAGCGAGAAAGTAACAAGAAGAATATGATCTTGCAATGTAAAAGAGGACCACTAGAAGCTCAAGAAGTAGAAGATCAACTTAGGACTTTGAATAAAACTCATGTTGCATCAGATTTAGATTCTAATCTGGCAAATTGTAATCAAAATCTAAATGTAACGAATGATGAACCTTTGAATGTTTTGAATATTAATGCATCTTGTGTGTTTTGTCATAAAAGCGTATCATCTGGTGATCATATAAAATGTATAGCTAATTCTCTTCTTAATCGTCATAAGAAACGTAGGACAAGCATTCCTTCTAGGCCCATTACTGCCTCTAAGTCTATATTAGGAAAACCGCCTTCTACGGTTTCTAATGAAGTTGAAGTTACCCCCATAATTGAAGAGAACAAATCTAGGAACAAACCCATTACTAGTGAATTCACCAAAAAGAAAGCAAGAACTAGTTGGAATTGGCAACGTTGGTTACAATATAAACCAGACTTTAAATGGATTCCTAAATTATTGAATACATGTGCTTCTAACCAACAGGAACCCGCACTTTCTTTGGGTTCCACCCTTACTTCTGTTCCATCCTTGTCGTCTTCTTATGATGCAGGTGGTACAGATTGTTCTCTGGATTGTTGATAGCGGATGCACCCGACATATGACAAGCAATCTCAAACTGTTAAACAACTTTGTTTCAAAGTTCATTGGTACTGTCAGATTCGGGAATGATCATTACGCTTTAATCATGGGATATGGTGACTATGTCAGTGGGAACATTGAAATCAGTCATGTTTATTATGTGGAAGGCCTTGGACACAACCTTTTTGTAGGACCTTAAATATCACAACTTTATCACAAATATAGAAGATTAGAAGAAGAAAGATGGTGACTTGGTGAGAGTATATGGATCGTATATGTGTAACTAGAGAGATGGAAAATGAGAGATTTTATTCAAAGAAAACACACATACATACACACACAAGCACACACCTCAAATGAGCCTTGAGGTGTTTATATAGCATGTTACATCATGCCCTAAAAGGCTTTCCATGGGCTTTGTCTAATGGGCTTGGTTTACATTTTCTAATAAAGGCTTACATGATATACTTAATAAGCACCAAGTCCATAGCCCAATATACTTAACTATTACAATATTTGTCGACTCAATAATGATCGTCACTTTTAATGCTAACAATCTCCCCCTAAGGGACGATCATTGAGATCTCCCTTTGATTACATAAATGATCAACACTTCTAATGCTAACAATCTCCCCCTAAGGGTGATCATTGAGATCTCTCTTTCGTGACCTTGATCTTTGATCTTTGAAGCTTGTTCTCTTTGAACTTTGAGTCTTTGTGTAATAGCTTTGCTAGATTCTTTGTTCCAATCATGCTTTGTGATCTTTGATAAATGTCGTTTGGTTGTTCTTGCCTTTGATCAACATCTTCATTCTGTTGTCTTTACGTCTTTTCCAACATGCTCATACTTTGTTTGACATTGAATCTTTGTGAAGTTCTCTTTTCTTTGACTTTAATCTTTGTTTCTTTAGTTTGTAGTTTCTTTAACTTTGACTTAGAAACGTTCTGAACTTTGGTTTGATCTTTGAAGAGAGCTTTGTAGGGTATGAGCATGTGGATCTTTGAGTGATGGTAACGGTCTTTCTCCAAGGAACATTCATCAGTACCTGCATAAAACATTTAGCAATAAAGCATCTGGTACTTATAGGTTCGGAATTAGAGATCGTCAACAGCATAGTGTGAAGACTCCTTCTAATCTTTACCAAGGCCGTTCCTGAATCAGATACCCCTGAAAGGGCTTACTAGATCCACCGAAGTACATCAATGATTCAGGTGAGTTGCTGGAGATCACCCCACAACTGTAGACTGTTTGAGATAAAGTAACCATCATGATAGAAAAGGCAAGATCCGTAGATCTCATAAAGACTCTTACAACTTGTGTCCTTTTTGGCGAACACAAGTGTAATCATAGGAAAGTGTATCCTAAGAGATCTTTTAATGTATCTCATGGCTCTAGACTCGATAAGTGCATAATTTGGTTTCCTATGCGGAGACTAGGGATGGGTCTCCTACTTCAATATCAACCATCTCTAAGAGATAGATCGATAGATTACACCGGTTCCCCGTGAGAATGAAACAAGCTCTTTTAAGAGAACTTGAGTGGCTAGAAGGTTTAGTGCAGTGCGTCACTGGGTCCATGACGTCTTGTCTTCAATACCGGTGTCACCTTAGTAACAACCAGTAGCATATGAGTTGAACCCGGTGTCTGCCCTAAGGTTGAACACATGGAGGGCTATTTCTTTTCACCCTTTCATTTGCTTTTCTTTTTAATTCTTCAACCCCTTCTTTCTCCTTTCATTCTTTTCTTCTTTTTTCAAATCATACCTAAGGACTTCTAATTCTAGTCTATTGGAATTGTCCTTGGGTAGATCCCTCCGGCTCTGGCGGATCATAGGACGGTTTTTCCTCACCTTAGTCACCTTATAACTTCATGACTATCCTATTGTTGCCATCAAACCATTTGTGAAAATCTCTCAAAGCGTTATGATAATAAAACATACTTTGTTAACACTTCGAGAGTTTTACATTTCATGAAGGACTCCCCCTTCACATGTGCTCATGGATTGTTAAGAAATTTGCACATGCGTAAGGAGTTTGCACTTTTAGAATTGATCCACTTTCAATGAACATGACCGATTCGAGACACGCTTACATCGCTAGTTAGACTAGCTTGAAGTTATTACCCGGCCTGGTCAAGTCCACAGAAAGTTTCTCGAAACGGTACATTTCTACTAAGACAAATCCTTTTCGAGACACGCTTACGTGGCTAGTTAAAGAGTTCCATTGTCAGCTTTTAGGTGACAACTAGCTCTAGTAACTAACTTGATGTTATTACCCGTCTATGATAAGTCTTTTCGATTACTAACTTTTGTTGTTTCGTCAATTCTTGGGTTATTTCTGAGTCGAGCTCTTTTGAGATTCAAGACGATCACATTTTAATCACGTCTTCTCCCCCTCAAAAATAGCATATCCATGGTATTTTTTATACCAATTGATTAAAACCTTTTTCTTTTTGGATAGCTTATGGGAGAAACGGATGTTTGTAAATTCCGAATTAGTTTCCTTTAAGCATGATTTTTTGGAACTTCTTTTTATTACTCCCCCTCAAAAATAGAACATTTTGATTAAATTAAGCGATTTAAGGATTTGAGGGAGTAATATCTTGAGCAACATCGTGAAAAGTTTTGAAAACCTTTTGAAATATGTTTCAAAATTTTGCTCAAAAATTAAGAAGACTTTGATAAGCTTTTTGGAGAGAAGTCTTCTTATCATTTAGGATTGTCGCATATAAATGTACAACAGGGTCCTTTCGTTGAAAATCACGGGTTATACACTGTTATGTGTGCATAAGCCATAATGTTTTTAGGATAAGTGCTCAAAAAATATTTAAAACCTTTGAATTGATTTAAGCACTTTCCTTTCTTTGAAGAACGAGTCCTTAGCTGAAATACTAAGAAGTCATCATTGAAGCCCGGGTTTCGTACTGAAGTATACGAAAGCCATTATGATTTTGGATTAGACAACAACTTTTGGAACCCATTTAAGCACGGCGCCAACTGGGTTTCCATATTTTGAAATCCATTTGTAAGTTGTGTCAATCCGAGACAAAGAAGTTGAATTCCAACGAGGACTGAAAACTGATGTTTCATTTTGAAATAAAGCTCGTGGAATCAACGGTGATTTAAAACTCTTTTGCTTTTGAAAGTTGTTTGAGAAACTCGGTGTCTCTCTTGGAGTTTTAAAACTTGAAGAAGAAGTTTTCCATCCATTGTTGAAACTCGGTGTTTCATTTCGAAAATTCGTTTTTGAGATGAATGGAAACCTTCCAGAATTAGGATTTTTCAAAGCATAGCCATTCCTTTGTTGTAGCGGAAGCATTTCAGAGTATGAATAATTCAAATGTTTTGAACGGCTTTGCTTTGGTTTCCACACTGGCTTTACCGGAGTAAAACGAGAGTATGGAGTTTGAAAACCTTGATTCTTTTCTTTATGAGCACTTGCATTTGAAACCTTTTGAGGAGTAAATGTTTCAGAAAAATTAGGTCTCTTTGAAAATTTCCTTCCTTTTTGCAAAGAATAGGTTGTAAACTGAGAAACCTTTTTCGAAAACGGTTTGGAAGATTCACTCTTGTAAACCTTCTCCGAAACACTTACTTGTGGTTTAGACTCGTTTGAAACTTGAGATTTTCCTTTTTACCGGTTAAGAACATCAAACTTCGCTTTTAAGGCATTGTATGACATTCTCAAATCATTGTATTCTTTTTGAAGAGAAAGATTATCTGATGATGCCAGTTTTTCTTGCAAAGAAGCATTTTGATTTTCAAGATGTGCAAAATATTTTTCATATTTGTCTGTTTCGATTGAAAAATCATTTTTGGCATCACCAAAATCCTTGGTTTGTTGTGCAACCGTTTTTTCCAATTCTACAATTTTCTTTTGAAGCACAGATTTTTCTTTTTCAAAAAGATGATTTGGTGTGATCTGAGAGTCAGATTTGTTTGAAGTTTGATTCTGAACTCTTGACCGCTTGATTGAATCAAACAAGTTTTTGTAAGTTTGTTTCAAATGTTCATTTTCTTTTTGTAATGATGCCACAACATGTTCCAATTCAAGATTTTTAGTATCAAGTTCATCAAGATCAAACTTGATTTTCGTATCATCATAGTTTTCTTCAAAAATCTTTTCTTTTCCTTTAAGCACCGATGTCGAAGAGTTTTCTGAAAACTTTTTCTCATTGTTCTCTTGCAGTTTAAGTTGGAAAGAGATACTTTGTGCTTCGAGTTTTGCAAGATGTTTCTCAAACTGAGCTGTTCTTTTTGACAATTCTTCTTTGACATCAGCTGCTTCTTTTGAAAGTTCGGTGATTTTCTTTTTGAGACAAAGATTTTCAGATTTCAAAGAAGATGTTTGTTCAAAATTCACATTCTCATACTCATGGTTGACAGATGCTGACTTGAACGACTCTATTTGATTTGTGAAAAATTCCTTTTGAATGTCAAGTATTAAGCATTTTTCATCAAATTCGTCTTCAAGAGAATGAACATACTTTAAATCTTCTCTCATTTCAGTGACAAGATGTTTTTCAAAGTACTCAAAACTTAAGTTGAGATTTTTCACATGAGGTTCAATCTCATCTTTCAAAATCTTTTTGACTTCAATCTTAAGGCGTACATCTGATGACAGAGGATTGGAGAAAACGCTGGTATCGATGTCTACCTGCTTAAACCAAATGGCCTTTAACGTATGCTCAATGTGATGTTTAAGACTACAAAATTGTTTCCTTGCTCTATACGTAGCATCATAAGTAGCAAGTTGAGCTTCTTTGAAAAATCTTTTCACATTTGTGTCTTTTCTTTTGAAAGGTGCTTTTGGAAAATCTGTCAATTGTGTACAACCATACACAAAGCCATGGTACGAGAGAGGGTTTTTTGTTTGTTTTACTTTCAAACGTTTTTCCTCTTCAGATTTTAAAATATCTTGAGACTCAAACAAAAGATCATCTGACAATTCTTTTCCCATATCTTCAGCGTTGTACAAAATAGGTGTCAGCTTTTTCACTTTGTTTAAAAAACACGGTTTTCCATTTTCTAACTGAGCACTATTTTCAAAACCAATTCCAGATGTTTGTTTAGAAACTTCCTCATCTTTAGTAGGCAGCATGTTGATTGTCTGAGAAGTTTGTCCCAATTTTCGAAGTTTGTTTTCAAGATCGTTTGTTCGTTTAAAAAATTCTTGATTTTCATTCTCAAGTTTTGTATTAACAATCTCAAAATTTGAAGTGGTTTGCTTAAGCCATGAATTTTCACATTTTAAATCACTGTTCTCTTTTACAAGTGCTTGAACCTTTCTGTTGTTAAGAACCATTTGAGAATCGAGATTTTGAATGGAACGTTTTTCACGAAGAACAGCTTCTCTATAACCAACTTCAAGTTCT
Source organism: Artemisia argyi (assembly GCA_030686995.1). Classification (NCBI taxonomy): domain Eukaryota; kingdom Viridiplantae; phylum Streptophyta; class Magnoliopsida; order Asterales; family Asteraceae; genus Artemisia; species Artemisia argyi. The sequence goes on from CM060688.1 coordinate 96,014,468, forward strand.
TCATTTCTTTTCAGAAGTGGTTTGACAGACTCTCCATTCATTTCAAACTTCTGAGCTTGAGATTTAAGGTTTGAGTTTTCGAATTCAAGTTCAGCTTTTCTTTTAGTTACATTTTGAAAACCTTTTTCCATTTCTTTAAATCTCTCAAGCTCTTTTGTCAATAAGACATTCGCTTGCTTAGCTTTGCGATTGTCCTCATTGCACTTTTCAAGTTCATGTTTGAAATTATCGATTAAAGAAGCAAATGAGGCACGATCTTGTTCATAAGAAGATCCATCCTGGGCAGGCTCACCTCTATTAGGATCCATATCTGGAGTAACAAAAGTGATATTACTATCATTTTGTTCCACCACATATGTATCACTAATAGACTCAGAATGCTCAGGATGTGTCTGATTATGAGCAAACACATTATCAAACACAACACCATTATTGTTTGAATGTTGTACCTTAGTGAATATCTCTGTGTCTGATGAGGGTCTGATGTGATCATCCTCAGTATCCCAAACTGCTTCATTCCTTTGTGTACCATCAGCATCCGAATCATAGCTAGGACTGCTGTTTTCAACCTGCTGTTTTGAAGATGAATCACTTTCTGTGAAAACCACACTAACATCTGATGCATCACCCTCATAGACTGTTTCCTCTGCTGTTTGAACATCGTTCTCTGTCTCTTTTTCAATCACCTCTGTTTCCTTTAACTGCTTTTCTCTTTCAATTAGCTCTCTTTCTTTAAACTGCATATCTTTTTCAATCTGCTCTCTTTCCCGTTTCAGCTTCGCAATTTCATTTAACTCAGTTTCTTCAGCATCAAGTATCTTTTCGAGTTCCCCCATGTCATTTATGCATTGAGTTCTGAATGTCGAATAGCTTACCCTAAATTGTTGGTAAAATGCATCGATAAACTCAGACTGGTTCATTATCCAAGGGTTAAAGATACTCTGAAATTGAGTTTGGATCACTAGAAGAGCTTCCCTGCAGTCACGTGTATGAGGTTCTTCTTCATTAAGTAGCTTATCCAGTTGATTCAAGTTTTGATTGAGTTTTTCTTTGAAATAATGAAATCGGTCTCTAACGTAGTATTCAAATGCTTGTTCGAACCTTGACTCATATCCAAATATGTTGATAACCTTCGCAACCTGTGACTTGAACACTGTAAACTTTTTCTTAAAATCTCTCTCCTTCATTTGCATTTCTGTTTCCATTAGGTTCTGATGTGTGATAAAGTAGATCTTGGATCGTTCCAACGAAATAGGAGTTGTGTTTGGTGAAGGTTATTCTCGAAACTTTGACACCAGAAAAATTCTCGAAACTTTGTCACCAGGAAAATTCTCGAAAAGTGTTCTCGATAAAATTATCTAGAATTGTTCTCGATAAAATTATCTAGAATGCGTTTTAGATAAAATTATCTAGAATGTGTTTTAGATAAAATTATCTAGAATACGTTTTAGATAAAATTATCTAGAATGTGTTTTAGATAAAATTATCTAGAATACGTTTTAGATAAAATTATCTAGAATGTGTTTTAGATAAAATTATCTAGAATACGTTTTAGATAAAATTATCACCCAAAACTTTCTAAATTATACAATTTAGAGAGTATACCACGAGTCGAAGTGTTTTCTCACTTATACAAGCAAGGGAAACACCGAGTAAGCAACGGGACCAAGTGTGTTCTCGAAACTTTTGAGATTTAGAAACTTTGTGATTTAGAAAAATTTATAGAATTCTGAATTTGCAAAAAGCACACCCAAATGAAGTTTGTATTCCAAGATTCTTGTACTTCTAGTTATAAAAACACCAAAACTTGAAGAAAGTTGCAAACTTGATGATTTTTATAAATTTTTTTTGTGATCTAGAAAACAAGTACAATGACCAAAATCGAATTTTTAAGCTTTGAAACTTCAAAAAGATTGAAACTTTCTTGTTGGAAAAGGTTTATAACACTAGTTTGTAATAAAAAAAAGTGTTAAAAACCAAGAAAAACAAGAAAAGTAAAGAACTTTTTATTTTTTATTTTTTTATTTTTTTATTTTTTTTTTGAAAAAAAACGTGTATATTGCTTAAAAAAAACGAAAAACACAAATTCCCAACACTCCTAAATCATTGTTTGGCGATTGATACCACTTGTAGGACCTTAGATTTCACAACTTTATCACAAATATAGAAGATTAGAAGAAGAAAGATGGTGACTTGGTGAGAGTATATGGATCGTATATGTGTAACTAGAGAGATGGAAAATGAGAGAATATTATTAAGAAACATACACACTTACACACACAAGCACACTCCTCAAATGAGCCTTGAGGTGTTTATATAGCATGTTACATCATGCCCTAAAAGGCTTTCCATGGGCTTTGTCTAATGGGCTTGGTTTACATTTTCTAATAAAGGCTTACATGATATACTTAATAAGCACCAAGTCCATAGCCCAATATACTTAACTATTACAATATTTGTCGACTCAATAATGATCGTCACTTTTAATGCTAACACTTTTCTCTGTTGGTCAATTTTGTGATGGGGATCTAGAAGTTGCATTTCGTGAGAAAGCTTGTTTCGTTCGTGACTTACAAGGAAACGATCTAATGTCTGGCTTACGTGGTTCTAATTTTTATACAATATCAATGTCAGATATGATTGCTACATCTCCGATATGTCTTCTCTCCAAAGCGGAATCGACTAAATCTTGGTTATGGCATAAACGTCTTTCGCACTTGAATTTCAAAACTATGACTGAACTTGCTCGTCACAAACTTGTTGATGGTTTTCCAAGATTCCGTTTTACCAAAGATAACTTATGTTCATCCTGTGAACAAGGAAAAAGTACTCGGGCTCATTTTCCTTCTAAATCTGAGCACAGTACGAATCATGTTTTACAATTGCTTCATATGGATTTGTGTGGACCGATGCGTGTTCAAAGTATCAACGGTAAATGCTACATACTTGTAATTGTGGATGATTACTCCAGATGGACTTGGGTTTATTTTCTACGAAGTAAAGATCAAGCTCCTTCAATGATCATCACCTTTCTCACTAAAATTCAAGTTCAGTTACGCAACACGGTACGAATAGTCAGAACTGACAATGGTACAGAATTTAAGAATCAGACACTTCGAACATATTATGAAAAAGTGGGAATTGAACATCAAACATCTATTCCTAGAAGCCCAGAACAGAATGGAGTTGTTGAAAGACGCAACAGGACGTTAGTGGAAGCTGCTAGAACCATGTTGATAAATGCTCAATTACCAGATTACTTATGGGCGGAAGCTATTTCAACCGCATGTTATACCCAAAACCGTTGCATGATCACAAAACGCCATCGCAGAACACCTTATCAAATTGTTCACAAAAGAAAACCAAACATCGATTACTTTCATGTATTTGGAGCACTTTGTTATCCGAAAAATGATCGTGATGATTTAGGTAAACTTAAAGAAAAGGCTGACATCGGAGTGTTCGTTGGATACTGTGAAAATTCTAAAGGTTTTCGGATATGGAATCGTCGAACAAGAGAAATTCAAGAAACCATTCACGCTAATTTTGATGAGCTCACACAAATGGCTTCTGAGCAACACAGCTTAGGACCCGAATTTAACCGTCTTAACTCTCCGGACACTTCGGCTGAACCATTGCCTCTCAACCGCAAAGAATTGGAAACCTTGTTTGCTCCACTGTTTGATGATACAATTGAATACCGTTCTACTGAGGTCTCACCCAATTCCGCTGCTCAACCTGAAAATATTCAAGTACCTGACTCACCTCAATAAACTACTACAACTATTGAGAAAGATGGTCCTCCAATTGCATCTCCATTAACAGCAGAACAAACTGCTTCCAACTCACGACAATCAGCTGAAGACCCTACACCACAATCAGTTCCACAACCCGCAGAGTATGATCCTAATACGTTCTTTAACCCATTTGCACCGGCTCCAACATTTCCTGAAGTAGCTGAGTCATCCACACGCAATTTGGATCCTGCTAACATGCGAGATACTTATCAACTACACCCTTCGACACACAAATGGACTCAAGACCATTCCCTAGTTCATATTATTGGCCATCCAGATGCACCTGTAATGATAAGACAACGACTTCACACTGATGGTGAAACTTGTATCTATGCACTCACAGTTTGTCAAGAAGAACCTAAGAACATTAAAGAAGCAATGACTTATGACAACTGGATTGAATCTATGCAAGAGGAATTTCAGCAATTCAAAAGATTAGAAGTCTGGGAATTAGTTGAAAGACCTGACGGAGTCTTTGTCATTGGGTTAAAATGGATTTGGAAAAATAAGCTAGATGCAGAAGGCACTGTCATATGTAACAAATTACGCCTGGTAGCGAAAGGATATTCCCAACTAGAAGGAATTGATTTTGCAGAATCCTTTGCTCCAGTGGCTAGACATGAAGCTGTTCGGATCTTTCTGGCTTATGCAGTACATCGGAACATGGTTGTTTATCAAATGGATGTGAAAACAGCATTTCTTAATGGAGAACTCCGTGAAGAAGTTTATGTAAGCCAACCAGACGGCTTCGTTATTCCTGAGCGTCTCAATCACGTCTACCGACTCAAAAAGGCACTCTACGGACTTAAGCAAGCCCCAAGGGCGTGGTATGATAAACTATCTGCTTTCTTGCTGGCCAATAAATTTTCTAAAGGTTTGGTGGATCCAACACTATTTACAAAAACCTATGGGGTGGACTTAGTAGTTGTTCAAATCTATGTCGATGACATTATTTTTGCTTCAACAAAAAGAAGTTACTCTAATGATTTTGCAAATTTAATGAAAGATAATTTTGAAATGTCCATGATGGGTGAACTTTCGTTCTTTCTAGGACTACAAGTTCATCAATCACCCCGTGGAATTTTTATAAATCAGTCCAAATATGCTCTAGAAATTTTAAAGAAACATGGAATGATGAGTTGTGATACTTACAATGCACCAATGGGCTATACCACAAAACTAGATGCTGACTTACATGGGACACCTGTTGACCCTACCAAATACCATAGTATGATTGGGTCACTCATGTATCTCACAGCTAGTAGACCTGATATAGTATTTGCTGTCTACATGTGCTCTCGCTATCAGTCCAAACCAACTGAAAAACACCTCAGTGATGTTAAAAGAATCCTTCGATACATAAAGGGAACCATTAACTTGGGAATCTGGTATCCGAAGGATTCTGGTTTTGAACTAATTGCTTTTTCAGACGCTGATCATGCAGGATGTTTAGACACACGCAAAAGTACATTTGGTGGATTACAGTTTCTCGGTGATAAACTTGTGTCATGGCAATCAAAGAAGCAGGACTGCACATCACTGTCGTCTATAGAATCTGAATATGTAGCTATGTCTGCTTGTTGTGCTCAAGTCATCTGGATGAGATCACAACTTAAGGATTATGGCTACCTGTTCAATAAGATTCCGATCTACTGTGATTCCAAAAGTGCCATTGCTATTTCCTGCAACACAGTTCATCACTGCAAATCCAAACACATTGATCTCCGATATCATTTCATCAAAGAGCATGTCGAAAAGGGTACCGTCGAATTATATTTTGTTGGAACTGAGTACCAATTTGCGGACTTACTTACCAAAGCCTTAGCACCATCAAGGTTTGCTAGTCTAGTTCACCAAATTGGTATGCGATGTTTGACTCCAGATGCTCTGGAAAAGTTTTTAAAACACAAATGATCGTCAAACATCAAAACTATCTTTGTAAATATTTTCCAAAAAAAAAAAAAAAAAAAAAAAAATATAAAACCAACAAAAACACAAAAGATTTTTTTGTTTTCTTTCAACAAAAAAAATGCAAGTACAACCACTCTTTACAACACTATTTTTTTATAAACGTCTTCAAATATGATCAAAAAACAAGTGTTGAGGGGGAGGTAAAGTATTTTTCAATTTTCTTAATATTAACTACATACTTGCATTTTACCAAAAATATCTTGTTTTATCAAACGTGATGCTTTTAAGATTTTTCGGGATACTCTCCTTGACAAGTGAAGCAAATTTGTTAAAATTAAAAGGACTTCGGTCTAAGGTCAAGGGGGAGTAAAATTATCCATAGTTGTTCTTTTATAATGCTTGGTGGTGTTAAGTATTAATGTGAGTTAGTTGGGCATTAGGTTTGAAAGTTACATAAGGTTAAGGGACCATAAGTGACAATATGTGAAACTCATTTTAACACTAGTCAAAACCATTTTGACCAACCACATTTACTTCACCTGCTTTTGCATTTACTATATTCACCAAACACATCAACGATCCATAATCAACCAACTGATCCATCCATTGTTCTTCAAATCTGTAAGTACTAAAAAGTTTTGATCATGTTTCTAAACAAGGGTTCTTTATTTCATCTTAATCCAACGGCTCAATTTTCCTTAATCGTTAAAATTAACTTTAGGGTTTTGCGTAAAATTGGACCCAGAGATTTGATGTGATAATGGTTAAATTAGTTAGTGGGAAATGATCTTAGAATGATACTAAACATGTTCCAATACTTCAATCATACCCAATAACATCAATTGAACGATTTTAACGTTAGGGTTCATCGTAGGAATTGGGGGATTTGAGTGTGTGTTATTCTGAGATGATTAAATGATTAGGATACTGTTTATACATGTTATAGAACATGTTTTGATGGTTTAATTGTTTCAGAAACATGTGCGGATCTTGAATCTTTGATTTAGGGTTCATGAACACTAGCAGATTTGATCATGAGTTTGTGTGGATAATATGTGTTATAAATTGGTCAAATGGTTCATCAATATGTACTAATCACTCGCCCCACCACTAGTCATACCCAGAATCATGTTTATGAGTTTTATGATTTTGTGTTCTTGCGTTTCTACGCAAAAGATGGGATAGGTGCATGTCTACGCATAAGTATTAATGATTTATGTGTTTTGGGATGCATTTGGTTAGTGATTTGATCAGTGGTTGTGTTTAAAACTTTCAGGAATAAAAAGGACACAATTTTAGAAGGTGATTTTTTCATAAAGATGGTTCTACGCAAAAGTTCACTCATCCTACGCGTAAGATGAATTCTTACGCGTAAGATTCGACAAAATTGAAAAACTTGTCTTGGATAAGACAATGTTTACGCAAAAGATCATTTCTTACGCATAAGTTTTCTTCTTACACATAAGTTATTATCTTACGCATAAGTCAAAATTTACGCATAAGTCATATCTTACGCATAAGGTTCAATCCTTTGCCTAAGCTTCATTCTTACGCACAAGATTCATTCTTACGCGTAAGATGAATCCTACGCAAAAGGTTGAACTTACGCATAAAATATAAGTTATGCGTAGCTTTTGTTATCTTACGCATAAAATGATTTCTTACGCATAAGAAATGTTATGCGCAGGATTTCCAATCTTACGCGTAACATTGTCTGATTTCATGAAAATGTGTCTAAGTGTTGTAATTTTTCAAATATGTAATCTCTTGTATTTGTTAATACATATTGCGACTTGATTGTTATGAGTTTCCACTAAGTCTTAACATCTAACATTCAAGTTCATAATAAAACAACATTTATTAAACACAAAAACACCCACTGATCAATCCAGTTATGCATAATCATGTAATTGGATGTCTGTGCTAACAAAGTATATCATTGCTATGTTTGTGTTTGTTTATGATCAATTCAGATGGCACAACATAATGACATTCCATATGGACCAGAACCTGAACCAAAACTCTCATGGGAAGAAACCTTTCCCGAGAATTACTCCAGAAAGATAGGCAAGAACAACTTAAGGATCAACTTCAACAAAATCACGTGCAATGAATCTTCATGCATTGTAGCTGTGGATTCTCTCCTCTATTACCCGAACAAAATCCTGTTCACCAAATCAGCATCTGTTGCTTGCTTCTACATACACCAATTTTGGCACACACTTCAACTAGACCTTGGGGAAGAGTCCTTTACTTGTATGCTTCATAAGAGACAAGTTACTGTGGACATAGACACTCTTCGAAATGTTCTTGGGTTACCCGAACTTGGCCCAGATGAAGAATACGATCCAGTACCTAATGAGGAAGAGCTGATAGAATGGTTACGGGATATTGGCTACGATGAATCAGAAGAAGTGGTGACTAGACACTCTAAGGTCAACATCAGATTTCTTCCACAACCATGGAGAACGTTGTATATCCTTATTGCTAAGTCTTTATCTGGCAGATACACTGGTCACGAACACCCCAAGCTCCAACATCTCAAACTTTTCTGGGCATTGGCAAACGTCAAAAAGGTGGATTATGCTAGCATTATTTGGGAAGATTTTGTGTGGCACATACAACACAAAACTACTAATATTCCATTCATTCATTTCACCAAACTACTCATTGAAAGCTTCCTTCGTGAGTATGACGATTTTCCTCAAAGACTGGATGATGAAGCTAAGAACACATTCAGAAATGAGGACACTCTCAGACAGATTAAGAGACTTGACACCAGCACACGTAAACAAGGAAAACCATTTCCCGATTGTCTCTTGAATGATAAAGTGAAACTTTGTAAGAATTACAAGTACTACGTTCAAGCTCTCAAGGAAGACAAAGTTGGGTTCTTAGACGAAGTCATTCTACCTTCGTTCATGCAGAAAAAAGGGAAGAAAGGTAGCAAGTCTGGGAGCTCTGGAAGTTCTACCAAGTCTACACGAAAGAGGGGAACACTGAAGTTCAAAATTCCAGTCAGGAAACCTGAATCTATTCCTGAACCCACACAACCACCTTCTCCAAAACTGTCTGACTCAGAAACCGAATCCGATGAAGGTCCAGTTTATAGGGAAGCTTATGCACACATCGACAAGGAGGTTAATATTAAAGATCTTGAAGATTTGGACATGTCTTTCGAAGATTGGTACAGAAATATTGATGAATTTGCTGAAAATGCTGAATACCCAACTATGTTCAATCAAAGACCTTTAACTGAAGCAGACACTAAATTGGAAGAAGAAAGGTTAAGGAAAGAGAAGCTGAAGGAACCAATGACTGCTGAACAAGAAGCTGCTCACTCTAACATAGGCCTCTCAGTGGAAGAAGAAAATGAAAGAGCTCTTAATTTAGGTCTCCTCCACAGCAAAATAGACGCCTTCCAAGCTAATCAACCTCCACCTCCTATGTTTTCTCAAACAAACGAAGCAGGCGGATCTAGCAGAATTCCTGAGTCCACTACAGCTGATCAAACTCAAAATATAGGAACCAATGCTGCTATGACTATCTACGAAACTCCCACAGTATCACCTACAGATGTAGAAATGCTAGATGCCTCAGCAAGAGGAGAAGATGAAGAGGAGGACCATATGGATATTAATGTTCCATACCTTTTGACCATGGAAAAGATGGAGATCAGAGAGAAGGCTCAAGAGGAAGAGCTAAGAAGAAAACAAGAAGCTGAAGAGGCTAGGCTCGAGGAGTTAGAACAAGCCAAATTGGAAGAAGCAATTTGTATGGTAGAAAGCAGGAAAGCTGAAGAGGCAGCCAAACTTGCAGAAGATAAGAAAAGACAAGAAGAAGAAGCCAAACTTGCAGAAGATCTTAGGCTTAAGGCAGAAGCAGCCAAATTAGTAGAAGAACTAAGGCTTAAGGCAGAAGCTGATAGACTGGCTGAAGAGCAAAGATTATAGGAGGAGGCAGCCAAAGAAAAGAAAGTTGATGCCAAGGATAAACCCGAATCACAAAGAGGAGATGATAAGGACATATCCACCCACATTGAATCTTTACAATCATCACCTCCAGCATCTGAATCTACACATGACGAATCAATCAAGAAACCCACAAGTACAAAAGCCTCTGCTGCATCCAAGTTGATTAAGAAGGCTTTTAGGAGAGTTCATGAAAAGAAGAAAAGTAAATTAGAAGATCAAGTTGAATCACTAGCAAGTCAAGTTGCTGAATTGACAAAGCTAAATTCGAATGTTCAAGAACTGCAAGAAAAGGTGGACACCTTCTTAGCTAAGGATGTACAAGAAAACATCGAAGTTACATTATGATGAGGCGAGAAATGAACCACTTTTAGGGGGTCATTCGAACGTTTTTGGAGCATAAAAGTGAAGAAAACGCCAAAGACTTAATTTTCCAAGCTGGGAACAGTGTTTGACGGCGTCAAGAGTAAAGATCATGACGACCCAGTACAGAAATGAAGGCGTCACAAAGTAGAGCGTCAAGAGTTAAATATGTGACGGCCTGGAAAAGTGGATAACATGACGGCGTCAGATGTAGATCAAGGCAGTCCGAGAATTCTTTTGGCGGCGAGATGACGGCGTCACAAGGTTGTTCTTAACGCCGTCAGCCTCTTATATCTATATATAGTTTTCTAATTTTTATTCATTAAAAAAGGAACAAGTTTGGAGAAACCCTAAGGCCGAACCATATACATATTTTACAGCTTTTTCAAGGGATTTCAGCCCTTGAACCCTTACATGTGTTATTGAGATAAGTATTCTTTTAATTCAATCAATATGTCTATATGTTGGTTGTCTATATCTTGTGCTTGTCTTAATTCCACCATGCTAGGCTAGATTTATCTTGTGTTTGCTTAGATCTAATGAAACCTAGATGTTGATTATGTGTTGATTACTTGTTTATGGTTGTAATGGATGAATGATTTCAATGTTAGGCTTAAGAAAACTGGCAGATCTCCAAATGGTAACATGCTTGAACGTCTTAGGAAACATGAACCGATGTGTACTAGGTTTTATTGGTTGTATTTAATGCATGAGTAAATTCTAATGATCCCATGTTAGGAGCTTCTTAGCCGGCTCGACATAGGAGTGAAGTAGGCACTCATAGGATTGGGGAGTTAAGTACGCTACCCCATGAATGGTATTAAGGAATACAATCCGTCATCCACGCAACTATAACAAGTAATTAACGTGTAAAAGATATCTAGGGAGTAGTGAAATCTAAGTAAACACATTTCTCCACTTATTGCTCACAACCTTAGTTTAATATAGTTTATTTTCATTTTTAGTATTTTATTTTGATTGCATCATAGTATTGGGTTAGTTGACTAGCAACTAATTCCGCCCTAATCCTTCAAACACGAGATATTTACTTGCTTTCAAAAAAATATAAAAATACAAAAAGAATCATCCCTCATCTCTAGAACTAGTATTTAGGTTTTCTAATCCTAGCGACACTATTCCTAGCTGAACGATCAATCCCCCGGTACTTGTCACTATACTATACTGCAACGATCAGGTACATTGCCTGGTGGGGGTTGTAAGCTTCTCGAGATCCCTCGAGAGGTAAAGCCTGGTGCAATCCCTACGCATCGAGTTTTTGGCGCCGCAGCCCGGGGAATAGTTATTGTCTATGTTAGAATCTCTTTTTATTAGGTCTACTTGCTAGATTCCTTTCTAGTAAGATTTTATTTTTATTTTTAGGTTTTCTTTAGTCTATCTTATTTCTTTGTGTTTTTGTTCGTAACTTTTCACCACCCGACATCATGGACGATGGGAACATCTTTGAACCCGTCATCCCACCACAACAAAACCCACCACTAGAACCTAGCCACCAAGGCTATCGAAACACCATTGAGCTCACCGGAGCCAATGTGACCCCCTTGCGATCCGACACCATCCGGTTGGTGCAAAGCGGATGTGCATTTCATGGACTTCGTTCCGAAGATCCAAACCAACATCTTAAGGACTTCCTAAAAATTGTAGACTCCATAGACCTAGATGTTGAAACTAGAGAGACAACCAGATTACGCCTATTCCAATTCTCTCTACGGGATCAAGCTAGTCAATGGCTTGAGCATTTACCTTCGGGATCCATCACCACATGGGATGATCTCACTACTCGTTTCCTTGCTCAATTTTTCCCACCGGGGAGAACTACTAAGCTTAGAAATGATATCTTGATGTTCCAACAACGTCAAAATGAATCTCTTTATGAAGCATGGACTCGTTTCAAGGACTTACTCCAAAAAGTTCCTCATCATGGCATAGATCTTTGGCTCCAAGTCCAAATCTTCTATGACCATATCGATCTCTCCACGAGGTGAGCCATTGACCAATCGGCCGGTGGTAAGCTACGTGATCTAAGTGCGGAACAATCATGGGAACTCATAGAAGATCTTGCTCTCTATGACAACGAAAGTTGGAATGATCCCCGTGATTTGAACAAAACGGTCAAGGCAATATCTTTGCCTTCGAACAACGCTAGCACTCCCGACCGTAGGATCATGGAACTTGAGGACCAAGTCAAGTTTCTCATGAAATCTTACGAAGCTCCTAAGCCTTCAAGCGAAGTGAACAAAATCACTTCTTCATGCGAATTATGTAGTGGTCCCCATGACACTCGTGATTGTGTGGAACTCCCCGGAACAGCTTTTGCGGACTACGCATCCTCGCGTACCGACGAAGCGGGAGATAAGTGGTACACTTTCAAACCTGAGCCAAACCCTTACGGTGATTCATACAACCCCTCTTGGAAAAATCACCCAAACCTTAGGTGGAAACAAAATCAACCCACTTCTTCCAATCCGCCTAATCGTTACCAACCAAACGGTCCACCCTCCAACCGTACTTTCAACAACAATCCTTCTAACAACTATGGTGGTACCAACAATCTTGAAGGATTGATGTCAAAGTTCATGGCATCTCAAGAAGCTCGCATAGCTAGGTTTGAAACCGAATTCAACCAACAACAAACGGAGATGACCAACAAGATAAACAACTTGTTGAAAGCCCTCAACAACCAAGCGTTAACCGCACCTAGGAAGGACACTAGGGACACCAACAACGGAATCCAAATTAAGGATCCCTCATCATCCAAACATGTCCACTTTTTCAATGTTGTCACCATTAAGCCAATAGATAAGGAGATAGAAGAAAGTGACAAGGATGAAGTTGGAGTAGAAACCGAAACTAGGGATGAAAGTAGGGAAGTTGAGGTTAATAAGGAAAAGGGGTTAGAGGAAGTAGAAACTATAGAGAAGTACTTTGATAAGTTGCCCACCAAGGAAGAACGGGAATACCATAAGGATTTATTCGATAGTCCCGAGAGACCATATATCCTTGGCACACCCCTTATCAAAATGGGAGACCCCTCTAACATCAACATACCATGCAATATCGGGCATATGCATATATGGAAAGCTTACATCGATCCTAGATCTCCTATAAACATCATGACTAGGACTTATTACAATTGGGTGATGAAGAAACAACTTGATTTTAGGATGGTGCCCAATAGGAATTTGATAAGTAATTTTGTAGGGAGAGTGAAGGGATTGCATGTGATTATAGGTAATTTCACTTATGAGATCGATTTTATGATAGTAGAAGACACTCGTCCGGTGATAGATGATTGCCTAAGCTAAATAATATTCGGAAAACCATTCGTTGAGGCCACTAGGACGAGTTACGATCCGACTTTAGGGATAGTTAGATTCAAGGAAGAGAATGATGAGATTGCCTACCAAATGCCCTACAAAATTGAGCAATACCGCCTTCTCTCTAATATATAAAAGGAACACAAGCAAGCGGCTTATTATAGGAATGATGAGGATAGACGTAGAGGAGTAGAGTATGTGAAAAATAGGATGCTTGGTTTCTACAAAGAACGCTTGCAACTAAGTCCGGAATACAAAACTGGTATAGAAGATGACCTAAAGAGTGAAACCAACGATGAGGTCACGTAGTAACCCATGACCTTGAGTCTAGCTACAAGACTCGTAAATAAAGAAAAGCGCTTCTTGGGAGGCAACCCATGATTTTGTGTGATTTTATTTTGTTTGTTTGTTATTTGCTTCCGTATGCATGCTTTATTTTTATTGTTGGTAGATCATGTTTCTAAACTAAAAAGTGCAAATACTTTACTTTGTTGTTTAACCTAGTCTTAAGTCCACCTAAAGGTATTTTTGCAAAAGATAAGTGTAAGGGGAAACCCAAATATGTTTTTAAGAAACAAACCGATCATGATTCTCCACAATATTAAGTGAACATGTATATTCGTATTTGTTAGAGTCAAATACTTATATTGAGTCATAATGAAGTTTTGCAGGATTTTCCAGGAAGTAGGACCAAGTTTTTCCAGAAATTTTCCGGAAACTTAACACAAGAATTTCTGCAGGTCACTTCTGACGGCGTCATGAGCTTGCTCTTGACGGCGTCACGTGTAAAAATCTGGAAATTTTACTAGTTTTGTTTTTCTAACGGAGTTTTAAAGTTTTTGTTGAATTATTAAGTTTTATAATCTCCAGGAAATCTGCAAACTTCATTCCACAAGCATTATATCTTATTTTGTTTTCTAGGAGTTAGTAACTTATGTAGATTGCCGCTGATTTTATGCGAGGTTGCTTTGTTTGTTTTCTCAGGATTTACAGGTTATGTATGACAAGAAGATGATTTATTATTCTGGAAGGGAAGCTTTGATTGTTCATTTTCTTCGAGGATGATTTAACCTGGCCACCTTATTATCCATACTGAGCGAATCAGGGGAGTATTTGATTTCATTTGTTTTACTTATTTCACTTTTACATTCTTTACTTGAACATTGGGGACAATGTTCATCAGTGTAAGGGGAGGGTAAAATGATGATACCTTACAAATAGACTTTCGCTTGAGTTTGTTTGTTTGATAGTAGGTGTGTAATAAAACTAGGAGAAATACTTGTTAGTGCAATTTTAACGCCAAATTTAAAAATTTTTACAATATTTAGGAGTGAAACTTTAGCCATAGCAAGCGTCTCATGGATAGGAGATTGCATGACTAGCACATAACCGTATCATTCAGAAAAATTTTCCACCCAAATATGTGAGGTTCGCCTTTAGATTTGATAGGAAAAGCATTTACTATTAGTGCTTATGATTGTACCGGTAGCATTTAGATTCTAGAACTTGCGTTAGTGATGCATCCCGAGACCGCTAGTGAGACTACATTCGTGTAGTAGGATTTACTACATGATAAGAGGCATTAGGATCACCCTTGTGTTAAACCTGTAGCATAATTACTTGACCATTTATGTCATATTACTTGGCTAGTTAAGTCAACTAATTTTTCCCACACCTTAGCGTTGTACTCATTTTTAGTACACGAAACCCCTAGTACACCCCTTCGAGCCTATCTTTTCGTTTCTAACTTTAAGCATCTTACTCAAAGGAAGAATTTGTTACACCCCACTTAAATGTACACCCAAATCGCCTTAGCCTTCCGTGTATGCGCTCATTTTTAGTGCATTATTGTTATTTGTTAAACCCTAAGTTAACTATCTAATTGATTACATGGTTGCTAAGTCGAGTCATATCCTTGTACATATTGTTTTGGGACGATTGGGACTCATGGGTAAAGTACTTATTTATGGAGTAATGGGGAAGAACATCATTTTATTACCCCCATATGTACATTAATCTTAAAAGTACTCCAAGTGTTTTGATTTTCTTAATTCGAGTCATTAGATTAGTTTATTGTAAAGTATGTAAAGATTCAAGTGTAAGGGGAATTTCCATTCCCTATGATGTATTATTTTGGATGGTAGGGTAAGAGAGTATGCCAAAAAAAAAATGAAAAATCAAGAAAAAGAAAAAAAAATAGAAAAAGAAAAGAGAAAAAACATACGGACTACCATCCCTTTTTATTCTATGTTCATTTTATGTTTTTGTTATTTTTCATTTATTAGTTTAAGTCGAGTCTAGTCTTGGCTTAGCAACGCCATATTATACATGTAATTAACCAAGATTGTTAACTCGCCACCAGTAAAGACTGCCTATATCCAACAAAACCGTGTATTTCATATCCCTACACTTAACGTTACAACCCTTTAAAAGACCTCTTTGATAGTTTATCCTAGGTGCTTACGCCATGTGGTGGAGGTTTGATTCTTTCCCAAGCCTATGGTAATCTATTTTGCTATGACAGGTAGTGAGAGATATCTTCCGTTTCCATATTGTAATTTATACTTTGTTGCACCCGAGAGATGTGAGTATCTAAACACTATTTGTGAGGTACTTGTGTATGACCTCCTTGCTTGTCTTTGGTCTTTAGTGGAACAATTATTTGTTGTAATTACTTTTTTATTAGTGTTAAATGACCCCTAACTTGTAATTTGACTAGAATAAAAGCGCATTTGCTTGAGGACAAGCAAATCTCAAGTGTAAGGGTATATGATGAGGCGAAAAATGAACCACTTTTGGGGGGTCATTTAAGCCCGGAATTGAATTTATTTGATCAAATATTGCCCTAAATCGTTCATTTTGTGATTTTAGGTACTTTGGGAGTGAAATATGGAAAAGGAAGCAATTCGGACGTTTTTAGAACATAAAAGTGAAGAAAACGCCAAAGACTTAATTTTCCAAGCTGGGAACAGTGTTTGACGGCGTCAAGAGTACTTTCCTGACGGCGTCAAGAGTAAAGATCATGACGACCCAATACAGAAATGAAGGCGTCACAAAGTAGAGCGTCAAGAGTTAAATATGTGACGGCCTGGAAAAGTGGATAACATGACGGCGTCAGATGTGGATCAAGGCAATCCGAGAATTCTTTTGGCGGCGAGATGACGGCGTCACAAGGTTGTTCTTGACGTCGTCAGCCTCTTATATCTATATATAGTTTTCTAATTTTCATTCATTAAAAAAGGAACAAGTTTGGAGAAACACTAAGGCCGAACCATATACATATTTTACAGCTTTTTCAAGGGTTTTCAGCCCTTGAACCCTTACATGTGTTATTGAGATAAGTATTCTTTTAATTCAATCAATATGTCTATGTGTTGGTTGTCTATATCTTGTGCTTGTCTTAATTCCACCATGCTAGGCTAGATTTATCTTGTGTTTGCTTAGATCTAATGAAACCTAGATGTTGATTATGTGTTGATTACTTGTTTATGGTTGTATTGGATGAATGATTTCAATGTTAGGCTTAAGAAAACTGGCAGATCTCCAAATGGTAACATGCTTGAACGTCTTAGGAAACATGACCCGATGTGTACTAGGTTTTATTGGTTGTATTTAATGCATGAGTAAATTCTAATGATCCCAGGTTAGGAGCTTCTTAGCCGGCTCGACATAGGAGTGAAGTAGGCACTCATAGGATTGGGGAGTTAAGTACGCCACCCCATGAATGGTATTAAGGAATACAATCCATCATCCACGCAACTATAACAAGTAATTAACTTGTAAAAGATATCTAGGGAGTAGTGAAATCTAAGTAAACACATTTCTCCACTTATTGCTCACAACCTTAGTTTAATATAGTTTATTTTCATTTTTAGTATTTTATTTTGATTGCATCTTAGTATTGGGTTAGTTGACTAGCAACTAATTCCGCCCTAATCCTTCAAACCCGAGATATTTACTTGCTTTCAAAGAAATATAAAAATACAAAAAGAATCATCCCTCATCTCTAGAACTAGTATTTAGGTTTTCTAATCCTAGCGACACTATTCCTAGCTGAACGATCAATCCCCCGGTACTTGTCACTATACTATACTACAACGATCATGTACACTGCCTGGTGGGGGTTGTAAGCTTCTCGAGATCCCTCGAGAGGTAAAGCCTGGTGCAATCCCTACGCATCACATTAGCTGCTCAAGCACATCAGTATATGGAACAACACTTAGTTGCAGAATTGAAAGATTTGCTGGCACCAATGAGAGATGAACTCACCAAGTTTGCAGAACAAGTTGTCAAGAAAGTGATCTGATCTACCTCATTTACTCTTCGCGCAGACAAATCAACTCTACCACAACAAGAGTTGACATTGGACGTATTAGAAACCCAGCTCTTAGACAAATTGGCAAGTAAATTCACATTGTCACCTGATGAAGCTAAAGTCCTGGAAGCTTTAAAAGCCAAAATGTCTAAAGAATCCTGCAGCACTGAGGCCGACAAACTGAAACGTCAAAGAGATGATGAAGACAAGGATCCTAACTCACAGGCAAAGAAACAAAAGCAAGCCGAAGGACCCTCATCTCAACCCAAAGAACCTGTCATTCCACCGACTACCACAACATCTACTCAACAACCCAAGGCATCTGGTTCCGGTCCTAAAGCCCATGACCACTTTGAATACACTGGCGGAGACGAGATTCCTCAGACCGATGAAATACCAGAACCGTCATCTACAAAGAAGAAAGAAAGGAAACGAAGACATCATCAGCACAAACTTGACACATCTTCAAAAGGCAAAAAACCTAAGAAACCGAAAAACATTCTTAATTGGCTGGATGAAGACAAAACTGCCGATTGCTCCTGGTTTGACAAGATGATTAATTCGCAACCACCACTTGCCGATGATCAAGAACCTCTCGATGGTCGAACAGTGGAATATGCTCAGTTGATTCAACATAGATTTCACATGAAAAAGATGAACAAGAAAGAGTTACGAAGAATCAAGAATGATGCGTTCAATCTTCTGAAAGATCGGTCTGCTAACTCCATTGAACTTGAATATCATCTAGAAAATATTGCTCGAGCTATGTCAAGCAATATTGACTGGATCAATCCTGAATCTCACGTCGATCCGGTCACAAGGAAGACAGCACCATACATTACTGACTGGTCTAAACCACTGCCTATGATTGGAAAGCCAAAGGAACCAAAGATACCTTATGTTTACTTCTTCAACACTGACCTGGACTTTCTTCAGCATGGCAACACCGTCGAGAAAAGATATGCTACTTCACTCACACTTTCCATTCCCGCTGCTCGTTACTTAAACAACGCAATCGAAAAAGAAGCTACAATGTTGTTTAGTGACAAACTCGTGCCTTATGACAGAAATGCACTTTACGGGATTCACCACTGGCCCGATAACCGTGCACAATTCTACCGGTGCAGCAGACTTAGTCAAACAATGGGAGAAGTAATGAGTGACTTGAAGATTGTTTCCATTCAGTTCATCTCCACCATCACTCACTTCGGGTACTCCTTCCTCAATAAGATCGTGCTCAAAAGACTTGATGAACAAGAGTACAAGATTTCTGAGTCAGACTTTCCTCGATTACTTCTTAATGACATTGAAGACATGTATCTACTCAAAGTCCAAGGAAAGCTGTGCAACCTACCCAAGGACATGCAGCTTGCCTTCATCACTGCTCTACTTATCTTCATGAGACACATTGTCATCAAAGAACAAGTAGAAGATCTTCAACTTGGAGTAGAAAGTTATCAGAAGAAGCTAAATCTCACCAAACCTAACCTTTTCAACATCCCCAACCTTCAACACCTACCTCAATACACCTTGATCAGGCATCCGGCATTTGCGTTCACATACCGCAGTGTCAACGGTCGAAACTGCTTCATGGCCTATGATGAGATCCAAAAGTTCTGTGATGAAACCCTGAAGTTCGTCAGAGATGGAATCAAAAGCAGATTAGATGACATAGCACTGCACAAATCCAAAAGGTGGAATACCGGTGAGGCCAGACAAGCTCGTAGATTTATCACAAGGATTGAGAACAGGTTAAAGCGAAGGGATCAGATTAGGAGATTGGAAAGCTATGTTGGAGGCAGACTAGGATTTCCGGTGTTGATGTTTCATAGACCAGAATGGTAGAAACTTGTAAGAACTTGATTTGATTTGTGACACCACCAAAATTTACAACGCAGCGGAATACCAATTTGGGTGTCACTTCATAGTTCATAAAAACAAGTTACATAAAACGACCTCATAAGAGACGTTTAATAAAATGTCACATTCGATTTGATAAATTAGAGTACAAAGGTCCCAACAATTTCTATTCAAAACTTTAAGTTTCAAGAGTTCAAACATGACTCATTTGCATATTTAAAAAGTAAAAAGTTATCGAATGTGTAGAAAACAAGTCTTTCAATATTTGATATCCACGCGACTCCGATTGCTCCCAATGCTCAGCTAGCAAATAATACCTGAGAAAATACATGCTAAAATGTCAACATAAAGTTGAGTGAATTCATAGAGTTTAATATATACTCAGTTTAATACAAGCATTATTTATCAATAGACATATAACAAATACATGTCGGGTAATCAGATTATAGTATTGAGAATTATGAAACCGAAACCTTAACCATGATTTTGTGCCCCGAGGTAAAAATTGCCAGTTTACCCCAAACTCTCAAGATTATGTGACCGTACCCAGTCAAAGCCGACCAAGCCTAATATGCATATCCATAATAATAGCGTTTCCCTACGGAATTAACAGTTTCATGGTGGGGACTTAATTGGCAAGAAGCATTCAATCACTATAATCATATAATCGGGTCCAACATACCAAAAACTACTTGTATTCAGTTTGTAAAAACTAGCATGTATCCCCCTCGCGAGATTTATAAAACATTTAAATTAGTAAAGGCGAGGCTATGAACTCACCGTGAACAAAGAGGAATAATCACAATCAAGCAAGCGAAGAAAGATAGCTGCGAAGCTCTACGAAGAACCTAAACATATATACGTTGTCTTAGGTTTTGAAAATAAATATTTATGTCATATGGCTATATGTTACATAAATTATGATCTTAATTGTGTTTGGTACACATATACTAAATACATATATAACAAGTTTTAGTTTGACACTAAAGAGTTATCTATAAATATGAATTTATATTCTTTATAAAAGTCAAGTGTCAAATTTATATTAGTTTCTAAGTCCAAAATATGTTATGAAGGTCCAATGATGAGTCTAAGGTTCAAATTTAGTCCAAGGGTCCCATTTTTAATCAAAAAGGTTCAAATTAAGCCTAAGAGTTCAAAATATAGGAGGTGGTTCAAAATATATTTAAAGTCCAAAAGTTTTATAAAATGTAAACATTTTTATACTTTTTATTCCAATGCTGATGGAAATTTTTATAACTTGCTCATCTTAGAAATTCCGTTACGTGTAAACCGTAAGTCAAAAATTTACATTCTTTATATCCCCGGAAAGGTATTTGTCTGTACTAACAAACTTTGTGGGTCCCACCAAACCAAAAATTACTTAACAGTATCAATGTTACCCATTTACCCAATATATTCACTTCAGAAAACTTTAACATTGCATCAGTCCCACGAAAAGTGCGATATCTAATGTTTTACAAACCCGATTAATTCTCCGCTTTCGGCCACGTTTAAGTTAAGATGTTATCTAAAACTTTTATGTTTTGAGTAACAGTGGGTTATTCACAAAAAAAATGACTTATACACGTTTCAAATCTGTTACTCAGAATGTGACATGTTTGACGAAAAAAATTCTAGTTTAATCATCGTAATGAGTTATTCGATGAAATACCCGTAAAAATGACCAAAATACATAGGGCTATAACTACATATTTTTAGTTTAGGTCCAATATTTAGTGATTAAATCAGTTTATTCCGTTTTTACCCCTGAATCAGATTCACAGTTTGCATGTTTAGTCCTTTAGGGTTTTCTAGTGATTAAACTTATGTACCAAGCCTAACCAAGCATTATAATTTATATAAGGTTCAAATACATCAAATAATATCATATTTATAGTAGTGAAAATAAAATAAAGATGGAAATTGAGTGGAGAGTTTCCTTACAAAAGATATGGGCAAGAAATACACAAGAACAAGAACAAAGAACTTTCAAAGACTACCACCAAGAATCCCTTTTAACCACTTGCAAAAAAACTTATGTAGACCCTTAGGAGAACTTGAAATCACAGCCAAGAAACCATCTTGAAAGTCACCATAAATCTTTAGAAGAAAAATCTTTGAAGAAGAAAAATAAGGAGAACAAAAGCTACACCCTTGCACCTTTACTTATACCATAATTACCAAACTTCTTAACCACCCAAAACCTTGTAAGAACTTGAGAATAACCACCTTTTTAATACTTGAAAACCTTTAGAGAATCACCAATAAAAACCCTTGTAAAACTCTTGAGAAGAAGAGGTCTTGAAGGAAGAGAAGAGCCAAGAACAAAGCTAGCACCAAAAGACCTTTATCCTTGGACAATCGTGGACTAGAAAAATTAACCAACAAGGGCTTGTTGGTTCTTAATAAGCCACGAAATTTCTAGAGAAAATAACAGATTTTTGAGTGAAAATAATAGTGGTGATATGCTCTATGTGAATATTTTGAGTTTATATATGAAAAAGGTGTAGTGGAAGACACTTGGTGTGTAATAGAAGAAATTACCAAGCCAAGTGGCTTGGAGGTTGCTTAAAACCAGCCAACACATAGGAGGGGGAGGTGAGTGGAGGGTTTATATGATTTAATTTGAGTATTGAGTGTTATAGATGTAGTTTTGACCCCCGGTAGTTAAAACGTGGAGTTTGTAAGACGCGTAACGTAAAACCGGGTACTTATAAAATTCAAAACTTTTAAAAATGTTAAAACATGTTATCATAACCTATTTAAGTATTTAAGATGAGTCATGGGTTTATCGGAGTGTTTAAACATCGTTAAAACTGAAACCGTTAGTTGAAAAACGCGTTTGGTGACACCGGTTTTTGATAAAAGTGACGTAAGCTATAAAAATGACACGACAAGTATAAAACTCATTTGTAAACATAAAATAGTTTAAAATTTTATAAATATGTAAATTATCATAGTATAGGGTTGGCTCACTTTGTCAAAACCTTAAAATGTAAATTTAAATCGGGTAAAACGTAATGGTGCAAGGTTTACGTAAAAATGGAAAAATTGAAAAGTGACTTTTAAAATAGGTTTTTAAGGAAACAATGATGCATAAAAAATTGTAGAATGGACGTAGTCTAGTCGCGGTTGAATTAATTGAACATGTTATGACGAAACGCGGATAACTTCTGACGAAGTTAATTATTAAAAAAATAGAATAGTTAAATACTATTAAGAATAATGACATGAAATTTTTGAAATGTCATAGCACGTACCCCTTAAGAGAGCGACGTCCCGGCGCTCAATTTTTCTTAATCATTTTTGGTCGTTTTAAGGATTTTTGGGATGGAAACAGGTATAAAACCCATGTTGAAACTCAGGTTTATGGTTGCGATTGTTAAAGGTCGATTTTCAAGTCTTTAGGAATCATTAGTTGAAACAAAGTTTAAATCGGTCATATCCTTAAGACGTGAATAAAATATGACGTATAAAATATGTAATTTGAAAGATAGGGCATGGTGTCATTATAAATATTAGTTATGGTTTTTACAAAAGAGGGTGGTTAGAACCGACTCTTTAACTTAAGAAGGTCATTTTGGTAATTTAAACACTTGTGAAATATTTGTAAAATTTTCATAAAGATGCATAATTTTTTTTTATAAAAGCCCATGGAGGTGCTTAATGCATTTTGTGCTCGAGATTTTGATAAAGTGACAAGATAGCAATGAAGATAGAACAAGTGATAGAAATCACCTGATGTGTAAGCAATGGTATGAGGGAACAAATAGAATGTCGTGAGGGTCCTTAAAGGAAAGGATAGAATAAAAGTGTTGGTGATAAGACAATAGGAGATAAGGAATTTATCAAGTCGTCAATTCGTGAAAGCGGATAATAGTACATTACTATTAGCTTATCAAGCTCGCGGCAGTCGATACAAAATCGGAAAAATCCACATAATAAATTATGAATCGAGAGGAGTTCATAGCCCAAAGAATGGTTCGTACACACGCTATGGTGGATACACATAAGCCCACTCATTCATAACTCGTCACTTACATAAAGAGGCGTCCCAATCTATGTAAATGAAGATTTATGAATTTACGATTCGGTGGTTTATAATTTCTTTATTCAAATGAAGAAGCATCCCAATTCATTTCAATAAAACGATTATAAATCATCCTACTTAAGTATGTCCATCACAAAACAAAATATACAACAAGATCAAGTGTTACAATAAATAAAAGGATGTCTAATTAACAACATAATTTATCAAAATCATAAGAAGAAGTAATGAGAATAATAATATGACATTAGTCAATCGCATTACCAAAGGTAAGTGCCAAAGGATGGAATGATTCGAGATGACAAGTTAAGGTCGTACTCTCATCAATTGGAAGATTTCAAAATAATGGATAACGAAAACAACATACGTGATTCAAAGGTATAAGAGGAATGTTCACACTCGGAGTTGAACAGTAAAATTACTAGTGGAATTGACAAAGTACACCGAATGTCAATATCATCAAAAGGAAATAAAGTAAAGTAGCGAAAATGTTTCAGAGATCACCGCATCGTTCATAAAAGTTTAAAGTAAACAAACTCATTAATACATATCATAATACTATACACATACGTAACAATTTGAGAAGAGAGTAACACATATATGTACGGGTATCCTTATACAATACAAGTATCGACGTTCGAGGGAGAAAATAAGAAAACATGAAGTATGCGATAATCGGAGTGGTCAGCGTATAAATAACCGACCGATATAAAGTAAATAGTATGACATCATAAGATAGGCATGAGAGAGTGAAATAATGGCTAGGGGATATATTCATTAGTCATATAATAGAAGTATGGATGCAAAACAGAGCATATAAGTTACCTGGGAGCAAGCGTGCGCGGATATCAAACAATGGTGAAAGACTTAAAAAAAAATTCGAAAATCAGTTATAGTTTAGGTTTTGAAAACGACCTAATTCGCTATAACTAATGCTCTGATGCCATTCTGTGACACCTCCAAAATTTACAACGCAGCGGAATACCAATTTGGGTGTCACTTCATAGTTCATAAAAACAAGTTACATAAAATGACCTCATAAGAGACGTTTAATAAAATGTCACATTCGATTTGATAAATCAGAGTACAAAGGTCCCAACAATTTCTATTCAAAACTTTAAGTTTCAAGAGTTCAAACATGACTCATTTGCATATTTAAAAAGTAAAAAGTTATCGAATGTGTAGAAAACAAGTCTTTCAATATTTGATATCCACGCGACTCCGATTGCTCCCAATGCTCAGCTAGCAAATAATACCTGAGAAAATACATGCTAAAATGTCAACATAAAGTTGAGTGAATTCATAGAGTTTAATATATAATCAGTTTAATACAAGCATTATTTATCAATAGACATATAACAAATACATGTCGGGTAATCAGATTATAGTATTGAGAATTATGAAACCGAAACCTTAACCATGATTTTGTGCCCCGAGGTAAAAATTGCCAGTTTACCCCAAACTCTCAAGATTATGTGACCGTACGCAGTCAAAGCCGGCCAAGCCTAATATGCATATCCATAATAATAGCGTTTCCCTACGGAATTAACGGTTTCATGGTGGGGACTTAATTGGCAAGAAGCATTCAATCACTATAATCATATAATCGGGTCCAACATACCAAAAACTACTTGTATTCAGTTTGTAAAAACTAGCATGTATCCCCCTCGCGAGGTTTATAAAACATTTAAATTAGTAAAGGCGAGGCTATGAACTCACCGTGAACAAAGAGGAATAATCACAATCAAGCAAGCGAAGAAAGATAGCTGCGAAGCTCTACGAAGAACCTAAACATATATACGTTGTCTTAGGTTTTGAAAATAAATATTTATGCCATATAGCTATATGTCACATAAATTATGATCTTAATTGTGCTTGGTACACATATACTAAATACATATATAACAAGTTTTAGTTTGACACTAAAGAGTTATTTATAAATATGAATTTATATTCTTTATAAAAGTCAAGTGTCAAATTTATATTTGTTTCTAAGTCCAAAATATGTTATGAAGGTCCAATGATGAGTCTAAGGTTCAAATTTAGTCCAAGGGTCCCATTTTTAATCAAAAAGGTTCAAATTAAGCCTAAGAGTTCAAAATATAGGAGGTGGTTCAAAATATATTTAAAGTCCAAAAGTTTTATAAAATGTAAACATTTTTATACTTTTTATTCCAATGCTGATGGAAAATTTTATAACTTGCTCATCTTAGAAATTCCGTTACTTGTAAACCGTAAGTCAAAAATTTACGTTCTTTATATCCCCGGAAAGGTATTTGTCTGTACTAACAAACTTTGTAGGTCCCACCAAAACAAAAATTACTTAACAGTATCAAAGTTACCCATTTACCCAATATATTCACTTCAGAAAACTTTAACATTGCATCAGTCCCACGAAAAGTGCGATATCTAATGTTTTACAAACCCGATTAATTCTCCGCTTTCGGCCACGTTTAAGTTAAGATGTTATCTAAAACTTTTATGCTTTGAGTAACAGTGGGTTATTCATAAAAAAATATGACTTATACACGTTTCAAATTTGTTACTCAGAATGTGACATGTTTCACGAAAAAAATTCTAGTTTAATCATCGTAATGAGTTATTCGATGAAATATCCGTCAAAATGACCAAAAGACATAGGGCTATAACTACATATTTTTAGTTTAGGTCCAATGTTTAGTGATTAAATCAGTTTATTCCGTTTTTACCCCTGAATCAGATTCACAGTTTGCATGTTTAGTCCTTTAGGGTTTTCTAGTGATTAAACTTATGTACCAAGCCTAACCAAGCATTATAATTTATATAAGGTTCAAATACATCAAATAATATCATATTTACAGTAGTGAAAATAAAATAAAGATGGAAATTGAGTGGAGAGTTTCCTTACAAAAGATATGGGCAAGAAATACACAAGAACAAGAACAAGAACAAGAACAAGAACAAAGAACTTTCAAAGACCACCACCAAGAAACCCTTTTAACCACTTGCAAGAAAACTTATGTAGACCCTTAGGAGAACTTGAAATCACAGCTAAGAAACCATCTTGAAAGTCACCATAAATCTTTAGAAGAAAAATCTTTGAAGAAGAAAAATAAGGAGAACAAAAGCTACACCCTTGCACCTTTACTTATACCATAATTACCAAACTTCTTAACCACCCAAAACCTTGTAAGAACTTGAGAATAACCACCTTTTTAATACTTGAAAACCTTTAGAGAATCACCAATAAAAACCCTTGTAAAACTCTTGAGAAGAAGAGGTCTTGAAGGAAGAGAAGAGCCAAGAACAAAGCTAGCACCAAAAGACCTTTAACCTTGGACAATCTTGGACTAGAAAAATTAACCAACAAGGGCTTGTTGGTTCTTCATAAGCCACGAAATTTCTAGAGAAAATAACAGATTTTTGAGTGAAAATAATAGTGGTGATATGCTCTATGTGAATATTTTGAGTTTATATATGAAAAAGGTGTAGTGGAAGACACTTGGTGTGTAATAGAAGAAATTACCAAGCCAAGTGGCTTGGAGGTTGCTTAAAACCAGCCAACACATAGGAGGGGGGGAGGTGAGTGGAGGGTTTATATGATTTAATTTAAGTATTGAGTGTTATAGATGTAGTTTTGACCTCCGGTAGTTAAAACGTGGAGTTTTTAAGACGCGTAACGTAAAACTGGGTACTTATAAAATTCAAAACTTTTAAAAATGTTAAAACATGTCATCATAACCTATTTAAGTATTTAAGATGAGTCATGGGTTTATCGGAGTGTTTAAACATCGTTAAAACTGAAACCGTTAGTTGAAAAACGCGTTTGGTGACACCGGTTTTTGATAAAAGTGACGTAAGCTATAAAAATGACACGACAAGTATAAAACTCATTTGTAAACATAAAATAGTTTAAAAATTTATAAATATGTAAATTATCATAGTCTAGGGTTGGCTCACTTTGTCAAAACCTTAAAACGTAAATTTAAATCGGGTAAAACGTTTACGTAAAAATGGAAAAATTGAAAAGTGACTTTTAAAATAGGATATTAAGGAAACAATGATGCATAAAAAATTGTAGAATGGACATAGTCTAGTCGCGGTTGAATTAATTGAACATGTTATGACGAAACGCGGATAACTTCTGACGAAGTTAATTATTAAAAAAAATAGAATAGTTAAATACTATTAAGAATAATGACATGAAAATTTTGAAATGTCACATGATTTGTCAATACTATTCTTCATAATGGCTTGTGCACGCATTTCAGAGCACAACCCGAACTTGTAAAGAAAGGACCCTGAGGTACGCATCAGTGCCTCAATCCTAATATAAGGAGCGAAGGCTTCTTACTTTTGAGTAGAATTAATCAAATAATTTTATAATTTTCATAATTCTGCTCAAAAGGACAAGTATTCCACCTCAATAAGACCTAATCACTTGTTGAGGGGGAGCACTTGTCAAAACAAAAATACTTTGTTCCAAAATCAAAAGTTCTTGGTGAATCTCCCCATAAGACTTCAAAAGACATATTTTAATCTAAAAGGATTGTCAAAAACATCATTTTATATGCTATTTTTTAGGGGGAGAAAAAAATGGAAAAGTGATTAAAATATTAGTCAAAAAGGCTAAAAGTTGTATCGTGTGCGAGCTAGACTCAGAATTGACCCAGGAATTGACGAGACAATAAAAGTTAGTAATTTCGAAAAGAGTTATCCTAGACGGGTAATAACATCAAGTTAGTTACTAGAGCTAGTTGTCACCTAAAAGCTGACAATGGAACTCTTTAACTAGCCATGTAAGCGTGTCTCGAAAAGGATTTGTCCTAGTAGAAAAGTACCGTCTCGAGAAACTTTCTGTGGACTTGACCAGGCCGGGTAATAACTTCAACCTAGTCTAACTAGTGATGTAAGCGTATCTCGAATCGGTCTTGTTCACTGAAAGTGGATCAATTCAAAATGCTTGCTCCTCCCGCATGTGCAAATTTATTATATACTTATGAGCACATGTGAAGGGGGAGCCCTTCAAAAGTGTACACAAAACTCTCAAAGTGTTAACCAAAATATTTGATTATCACAAATACTTTGAGAGATTTTCAATCAAAGGTTTCTTGGCTACTGTCGGTTAATCAAGGAGTTATAAGGTGATTAAGATAGGAAAAACCATCCTATGATCCGTCAGAGCTGGAGGGATCTACCCAAGGACATCTCCCATAGTTAGAATTAGAAGTCCTTAGGTATGATACGAAAAAAGGAGAAAAGAATGAAAGGGAAAGAAGGAGTTGAAGAATTAAAACGAAATGTAAAAGAAAAGGGTGAAAAGAAATAGCCCTCCATATGTTCAACCTTAGGGCAGACACCGGGTTCAACTCGTATGCTACTGGTTGTTGCTAAGGCAACATCGGTATTGAAGATAAAGTCGTCATGGACCCAGTGACGCAATGCACTAAACCTTCTTAACCACTCAAGTTCTCTTAAAAGAGCTTGTTTCATTCTCACGGGGAACCAGTGTAATCTATCAACTTATCTCTTAGAGATAGTTGATATTGAAGTAGGAGACCCCTCCCTAGTCTCCGCATAGGAAACCTAAGTGTGCACTTATAGAGTCTAGAGCCTTGAGATACATCAAAGATCTCTTAGGAACACTTAGTATTTCTACAACTGGTGTTCTACATCAATGGACACTAGCTGTAAATTATCGAGTCCTTCGCAGATCTTAGCAATCTGCCGAGAACGTTTATGAGAAGAATTACAAATGTAGTTCTCAATGATTGAACGGAAATTCCTGCCAGGGTCAACATCAAACAGCCCTGACAGCAGGTCACTTCGGTAACCCCATAAGGGTTACGCTTAGTGTTCGCGGTGGTTCCATAGCGGTCTACAGTCGTGGAGTGATCCCCAGCGACTCACCCAGTCATTGAGCTACTTAGTAGGTCTTGTAAGCTCTTTCGGGAGTATCTGACATGGGAACGGCCTTGATAAGGATTAGAAGGAGTCTTCACACTATGCTGTTGACGAACTCTAATTCCTTATCTGTAAGTACCGGTTGTTTATTGCTAACTGCTTACTTGCAGGTACATCACCTCCATGATGGTAGATTCCAACATGCTCATACATACATCTTGAAGCAAATGATAGCTCCCCCAAAGATCTTAGCACCACAAAGTTCAAAGAAAGATTCTACGCCAATAAGAAGAATCTACAAAGTATAAAGACTAAAGATCTTAGAGTATGAAAAGGAACTTCGTGCACGTGAAAGTCTAAGTCCAAAGATGTATGAGTATGTTAGAATAGCGGACAACCACCACAGACGCAGGAGTGACGAACGGCAGACTACTTCATTACACAATCACTACATCATCACCAATGAACAAAGACATAGAGCAAAGTACATTCATTACACAACATTTTTTGAAGACGTCTAAAGTTTTACATGCCACAAGTCAACGACAAAGATGAAGACGTCAAGCAACCGTGATGACCGACCCTTAGGGGGAGATTGTTGGGAACATACTTTTGTATTTAGTCAAGTCTCGGTCATTACCTTTTGTAATAGGTTGCTTAGTTATTTATTTCATTATGTTTAAGTTACTAGGCTTATGTATTAATGTCCAATGGGCCTTGAAGCCCACGTTTTTTATGAATGAGGGAGGAAGGGAGTGTTGCCCTACTCCTCCCCTATATATACTAAGCTTATGTAACCTTGAATATTGTTGGTTATTTGAATATCTTAATGAAACTCTTGTTCTTTCACTCTTCATAATCTTATAATCAACCATCTCTTATTCTCATCTTATTTCTTATACTTGTGTTTACTAAATGGTGACCTAACAGTAACTAACAACATTAAGCCTAAACATTTGATTACACAAATATCTAAAACCAATAAACACACCATGTTTAGACAAAATAAATTTATCAGATTCAATAACTTGTTTATATCCATGATTATTCAAAACACTTTTTAAGACCAAGTTCTTCCTTATATCAGGAACATGAATAACATTAAACAAAGTTACAATATTTCCAGAACTAAAATTAAGATCTACACAACCACGACCATGCACCAAAGCTGTTGACTCATTTCCCATGTGAAGAATAGAACCATCATTCAGTGACTCGTAAGTCTTGAACCATCTTCTATCTTTGCACACATGAACAGTTGCTCCAGAGTCAACCCATTACGCAACATCATCATCCTGCACATAGTTAGATTCAGATACATATGTAACATAATAAACCTGAAGAGATTCATTAAATATATTCTGACCTTTCAGTGAGTTGGAAGGACCTCCACTCCCTGAACCACTAGTGCCTGAACCATTGGATTTACCTCCAATCTTAACACCTTTGCAATCCCTTTTAATGTGACCAGATTTGCCACATTTCCAACAAGTAGGTGTTGTCTTCTTGTTAGGATCATCCCTTGTGTTATCATGATGTTTACGTTTGCCTTTTTTGTCATTGTACCTGGTGGAATTGTTATGTTCCACCATATTGACAACAGATGCAGTAGCATTGCTACTCTTTGGCTTGTCATTATCCTGCACCCTGAGGGATTCCTCAATACGCAGATGACTACCCAATTGAACCAATGTCAGTTCTTCCTTCTTATGTTTCAAGGTATGCTTGAAATCTTTCCAAGAAGGAGGGAGTTTGTCAATGATATAAGAGACTGAAATAGCCTCATCCATGTTCATTTTG
Organism: Artemisia argyi; assembly: GCA_030686995.1. NCBI lineage: Eukaryota > Viridiplantae > Streptophyta > Magnoliopsida > Asterales > Asteraceae > Artemisia > Artemisia argyi. Next base: position 96,045,754 of record CM060688.1, read on the forward strand.
TGTTGTGTAAACCTTCCAAGTATTCCAAGAAGTTCATTGTATTGTTCCATGACTGGTCTTGAATCAGCCATTTTGTAATTTGTGAAATTACTTACAAGAAACTTCTTACTTGAAGCATCCTCAGCCATATATTTGGCATCCAAGGAATCCCACAATTCTTTAGAAGATTCAACATTCTGATAAATGTCAAAAAGAGAATCAGACATACCATTGAGAATTAAACCTCTGCATACATAGTCATCATTCTCCCATTTGCTTCTTTTCCTTATCTGTTCCACAGTAGCATCATCCCCATGATCTTCAGGAATAGCAGTGCTTAGAACATACACCACATTCATGCTTGATAGCAAGAAGTGCACCTTCTCCTGCCATCTTCTGAAATCAACACCTTCAAACTTTTCCAATTTGGAAAAGTTGGCAGCCATATGCCTCATAGCAGCAGCCATTGATTCTCACAAAATAGTTTACTTTGATTGTTGGTGGTTATGAGCCCAGCACAGGGCTAAGATAATCAATAGCCTAACTATGTACCAATAAAGGTTATCGGATATCACTTGGAATCGTGTTATCACTTTCCAAAGTAAACTATTCGACTCTAATGCCTGGGTATCACGAATATCTACTTGGGATAAGACCAAATTTCGTTAGTGATTTAGGCACAAATCAATAACCCTTCGTGTATAAGTGTTATACGTTTTCTGTATGTCTTTCATGCTTTATTTTATTTCCTATTTACAGGAAGATACTCATGGCTAGTCAAATGGAATTATGAGAATTAATTGGCCCATTAATCTACACATAATTATCCCCATTATAGCCTGAAATAGTGGTTACATGACCAATTAAACGAGGTCATGAGTGCAGATGTAACTGCCATTTGAATAGGTCAAATCAGTTACATAATCATACAACACTCTATCAGCTTATCAGCAGGATCCTAACACTAGTAGCAGGAACCATCAGTAGGAACCAGCACTCAACAGGAACCATTAGCAGGAACAGCACTCAGCAGAACAACCACTATAGAGTCGGGGGTATCAGTGACTTGATGGGTGTACACTCCGTACCTCCAAACCCATTTCTAAGTATGATTAGATCCCTCAAGTGCACTAAATTTTCTAACAATCCTCCCCAAATTTAGTTCACTTCCTTTGCATGAAAATCAAACATTAAACAAAACATATGCATAAATGAAAATATCCTGAGGATTGAATTTCCATCTTAGTACATTACACGTTCAAATATTCGAGAATCAGGGTGTTCTAAGAATTGAACCCTTCAACCCATTTGAATACCTGAAGATAAAATACGCATATATTTTCAAACACTTAAACACTCCTGACACTATACAAGCCATGTGTCCATATCCAATTCATAAATATTGTAAAAGCTAAAAGTCCATAACTTCCTGAAGCGGCAAAACTTCAACATTTACATAGGTGGTTCCTCTTTATTCATGCTCTCGCTTAGCACATTTTCAAAGAAATTAACCATTGAGAAGTAAAGACTTCATCCTCCTTTTCAGCAGGTTCTGAGCACAACCTTGGGATGTAGTGTAATACATGTGCTCCAGTACACTGAATGTTCAGCTTTCCACATTGAACTCAGCTCCCAAGTTTCCTCAGGAGGGAGTTGGGTGTCCTAGCAATCAGTGACTAAGTTGGACTTCAAACCCATCCCTTTAGCAGACTTTATAACCAAGTCTCTAACAAGACCCTTCGTCAAGTGATCAGCTAAATTCTGTTGAGATCTAACAAACTCTATAGATTTCACCCCATTCATGATAAGTTCACGAATCATGCTATGCCTGACACCTAAGTGTCTAGACTTCCCATTGTACATCTGGCTATAAGCCTTTGCCAATTTAGCAGCACTATCACACCGGATAGAAATAGGTGCTATAGGTTTAGGCCACAATGGAATCTCAAAAAGCACTTTTTCAACCATTCAGCTTCTTTACCAGCAGCTGCTGAGGCCACAAATTCTGATTCCATTGTTGAACTGGTGATGCAAGTTTGCTTCTTGGATGCCCAAGAAATTGCACCTCCACCAAGTAGGAATACCCAGACACTGGTAGACGAATTGTCTTCAGTGTTACTGATCCAACTTGCATCAGTGTAACCTTCCAACACTGATGGATAACCAGTATATGAGAGACTATAGTCCATAGTTCTCTTCAAATATTTTAGTACCCTCTGAACTGCTTGCCAGTGATGAGCACTAGGATTACTAGTATACCTGCTCAGTTTACCCACTGCAAAAGCAATATCAAGTCTTGTACAAGTCATGGCATACATCTGGCAGCCAATTACCCTAGAATACTCAAGTTGAGATACAGCTTTGCCAGTATTAGGCATTAGCTTCTAAGTTGTATCCATAGGAGTACTCACTGGAGTACAATTAGAGCAATTAAATTTCTTCAGTACCTTTTCAATGTAATCAGACTGAGAAATTGATATACCATTGCTTTCATGTTTAATCCTTATACCAAGGATTACATCAGCCTCCCCCATGTCCTTCATGGAGAACCTTGATGACAAAAATTCCTTTGTCAGGCCAACTTGATTTTGGTTAGTGCCAAAGATCAACATGTCATCAACATATAGGCAAATGATGACTCCTTTACCAGATTCATCAAATTTGCTATATACACATTTGTCAGTCTGGTTAAGAACATAACCATTAGACAAAACCACTTCATCAAACTTTTGATGCCTTTGCTTAGGTGCCTGCTTCACTCCATATAAAGACTTTATCAGTTTGCACACCTTGTTTTCATTGCCAGGCTAGATGAAGCCCTGGGGTTAGTTCATATAAACCTCCTCATCTAATTCACCATTCAAGAAAGTTGTCTTCACATCCATCTGATGAATAATCAGATTGTGAATTGATGCCAAAGCTATCAGCAATCTTATGGTACTGATACGTGCCACAGGGGCATAAGTATCAAAGTAGTCTATCCCTAACCTTTGTTTAAAGCCCAGAATGACTAGTCTAGCCTTGAACTTTTCAATAGTTTCATCTACCTTCATTTTCCTTTTGAAAATCCATTTGCAACCAAAAGGTTTGCAACCTGGAGGTAGATCAACCAACACCCAAGTGTTGTTGCCCATGATGGAGTCAATCTCATCATTTATTGCCTCTTTCCAGAAAGCAACATCTTGGGACTTCATTTCTTCTTCAAATGTTTTGGGATCATCCTCAACAATGAAGCAATAGGAATATTGGTCAGAGATCTCATTCCTTGTACCTTCAATTAAGTATAATTGAAACTCAGGTCCAAATGACTTTGGAGTCCTGACCCTTTTGCTCTTCCTAAACTCAGGTTCAGGTTGTTGAACCACAACCTCATCAGGGACCTGAGATGATAATTCATCAGGGACCTCTGATACACCAATGTCATTAGAACCATTTGGAATCCTGTGACTTGGTCTAGGGACTGATGAGAATCTATTCTCATCAAAGAGTGCATCCCTTGATTCAATTATTGAGTTAATTGAAACATATTCATTAGGTTCAATGACATAGAACCTGTATGCCTTGGAATGCTCAGCATATCCAACAAAGATACATTCAATGCCTCTTTCACCCAGAGTTTTTAACTTTGGATAAGGGAGTCTTATAACTGCCCTACAACCCTAATCCCGGAGATAATTCAGGTTGGGTTTCTTCTTAAGGGGTAACCTTGTTCCTTTTATTTAGAACCCTATTTAATAAATAGCAAGTTGTTAACATAGCTTCACCCCAGAACCCTTGACTCAGTCCTGAATAGGACAACATGGAATTAACCATTTCCTTCAGTACCCTATTTTTCCTTTCAGGGATACCATTTTGTTGAGGAGTATAGGGAGCAGTCGTTTCATGGATTATACCAACAGACTGAAAATACAGAGTATCCATGTACTCACCTCCCCTATCAGTCCTGAACCTTTTGATTAGTGACCCAACTTGCAACTTAACTTCAGTTTTAAATACTTTGAATTTATCTAATGCTTCATCCTTGGTATGTAATATATAGACAGAACAAAACCTAGAAGCATCATCAATATATGTCACAAAGTACTTCTTATTCCCCAAAGAGGGAGTGGCATGCAAATCACACAGGTCACTATGTATAAGCTCCAAGAGCTCAGTCTCACGTTTTACACCCTGAAAGGGTTTCTTAGTTATTTTGGTCAACATGCAAGTCTTACACTTTTCAGTGTCCATGTTAAAAGATGGGATTAACCCATCCTTAGACATATCTTGCATCCTTTTATAGTGTACATGGCCAAGTCTAGCATGCTACAGGGTGGAGTCGTTCAGTTTAGAGGTTGACACAAAGGTTAAATTAACAATGTCAGTGACAACATTAAGCCTAAAAATTTGATTACACAAATATCCAAAACCAATAAACACACCATGTTTAGACAAAATAAATTTATCATATTCAATAACTTGTTTATATCCATGATTATTCAAAACACTACTTAAGACCAAGTTCTTCCTTATATCAGGAACATGAATAACATTAAACAAAGTTACAATCTTTCCAGAACTAAAATTAAGATCTACACAACCACGACCATGCACCAAAGCTGTTGACTCATTTCCCATGTGAAGAATAGAACCATCATTCAGTGACTCGTAATTCTTGAACCATCTTCTATCTTTGCACACATGAACAGTTGCTCCAGAGTCAACCCACCACGCAACATCATCATCCTGCACATAGTTAGATTCAGATACATATGTAACATAATAAACCTGAAGAGATTCATTAAACATATTCTGACCTGTTAGTGAGTTGGAAGGACCTCCACTCCCTGAACCACTAGTTCCTGAACCATTGGATTTACCTCCAATCTTAACACCTTTGCAATCCCTTTTAATGTGACCAGATTTGCCACATTTCCAACAAGTAGGTGTTGTCTTCTTGTTAAGATAAGCCCTTGTGTTATCATGATGTTTACGTTTGCCTTTGTTGTCATTGTACCTGGTGGATTGTTATGTTCCACCATATTGACAACAGATGCAGTAGCATTGTTACTCTTTGGCTTGTCAATATCTTGCACCCTGAGGGATTCCTCAATACGCAGACGACTACCCAACTGAACCAGTGTCAGTTCTTCCTTCTTATCTTTCAAGGTATGCTTTAAATCTTTCAAAGAAGGAGGGAGTTTGTCAATGATACAAGAGACTGAAATAGCCTCATCCATGTTCATTTTGTGTTGTGTAAACCTTCCAAGTATTCCAAGAAGTTCATTGTATTGTTCCATGACTGGTCTTGAATCAGTCATTTTGTAATTTGTGAAATTACTTACAAGAAACTTCTTACTTGAAGCATCCTCAGCCATATATTTGGCATCCAAGGAATCCCATAGTTCTTTAGAAGATTCAACATTCTGATAAATGTCAAAAAGAGAATCAGACATACCATTGAGAATTAAACCTCTGCATACATAGTCATCATTCTCCCATTTGCTTCTTTTCCTTATCTGTTCCACAGTAGCATCATCCCCATGATCTTCAGGAATAGCAGTGCTTAGAACATACACCACATTCATGCTTGATAGCAAGAAGTGCATCTTCTTCTGCCATCTTCTGAAATCAACACCTTCAAACTTTTCCAATTTGGAAAAGTTAGCAGCCATATGCCTCATAGCAGTAGCCATTGATTATCACAAAATAGTTTACTTTGATTGTTGGTGGTTATGAGCCCAGCACAGGGTTAAGATAATCAATAGCCTAACTACGTACCAATAAAGGTTACCGGATATCACTTGGAATCGTGTTATCACTTTCCAAAGTAAACTATTCGACCCTAATGCCTGGGTATCACGAATATCTACTTGGGATAAGACCAAATGTCGTTAGTGATTTAGGCACAAATCAACAACCCTTCGTGTATAAGTGTTATATGTTTTTTGTGTGTCTTTCATGCTTTATTTTATTTCCTATTTATAGGAAGATACTCATGGCTAGTCAAATGGAATTATGAGAATTAATCGGCCCATTAATCTACACATAATTATCCCCATTATAGCCTAAAATAGTGGTTACATGACCAATTAAATGAGGTCATGAGTGCAGATGTAACTGCCATTTGAATAGGTCAAATCAGTTACATAATCATACAGCACTCTATCAGCTTATCAGCAGGATCCTAACACTAGTAGCAGGAACCATCAGTAGGAACCAACACTCAGCAGGAACCATCAGCAGGAACAGCACTCAGCAGAACAACCACTATAGAGTCGGGGGAATCAGTGACTTGATGGGTGTACACTCCGTACCTCTAAACCCATTTCCAAGTATGATTAGATCCCTCAAGTGCACTAAATTTTCTAACAAATTGAACTATTTTTTACATGTGGTGATAACATTAAAAACTGAAAGCCCACCACACTCTATAGCATACACAATAAAAAGCACACACCATGGTCACCGCAATGTGGGGGAACCACACGAAATTGATATTATTATGTCAATGTTATTAAATAACTAGTGGCAGACTTAAGATTAAAAATTATGAGGTTCATTTTATTAAAATAAAAGAAGACTTAGGCCTTTTTTTTTTACTTGATTAAGTGACTTATAAATATTGTAGGTCATACATGTAGGTCCACATCTATTTCTTTCACTTATTGGGAAGGAGATCATATTTCATGCCGAATAAGGAAATTGAGTTGGCCTTACATATTTATATTTAAAATATATGTGTGTATATATATATATATATATATATATATATATATATATATATATATATATATATATATATATATATATATATATATATATATGTGTGTGTGTGTGTGTGTGTGTGTGTGTGTGTGTGTGTATGTATGTGTTGGTCCCTTTTACTTGGTTAACAGTAACTAAAAAGCTAATGTAACAAAGTTGTATGACTTTTAACAAAGATGTATAAATGATTAACAATAAAGCAACATTATCATAAGAGACAATATTTTTCAACGTTTAATTCTTTATTAGAAGTTAATCAAAAAGGATCGTACCCAAGTGTTTGCGGAATAACACTTGGGATTGAAAGTGACAAGTGTGGTATACTCCTCTCTAAACTCAAACAATGTTGAGTGACAACTAAAGTACCCACTGAGCTATCTCAGGGGCTATGTTGTTCTTTGGAGGAGTAAAAGTGGTTTGTGAATGCTTTGCATTAATTGCACAAACTTGTCAACTTTTACTCCTCACTTATGCTACCTATTTATACACAAATATGAACAACCCTATTATACAATGGACCTAAGTGTTCCTTAATAAAATCTTGATAGATTTTATTCTCTAGCAAGGGAAACTTCTTTGGGTTAAGTTCAAAAGGCACTTTCAGATGACAGCCTGGTTTTAACCATTTGGGGAAAGTTTGCCCTTAAAGTGATAAAGCACTTTAGTGAAACAGATCAAACTTTCCCGCCCAGTCCCGCCAAAACTTCAGTTTTCAAGTCATCAGTCTTCAGTACCATGATAGTTGTTGAGGAGTCTTGGGGTTCAGTGAGTTATTGTCATCCTCACTAAACCCATCACCTTCTTCTTGGCTTAGATCACACTTCACTGAGTTCCGCCTCACTGAATGGAGAACCTTTCTTCTTAGGCTTGGTCTAAGCATCCTGAAGATGACTCACTGAGTTACTGTTCATTCAGTGACTTGTTTATACTTAGGTTATTTTACGTTCAAATCCTTGTTAGAAGAAGATTGGGGAATTCAGTGACCCAACAATCTCCCCCTATTTGAACATACAAATAGCCTAAGTGTTTCTTGATTCAGTGTGAGTTGGCAGGGGTCTTCATCTCTTACTGAATGTTGATGTAACTTTAAGTAGGACACATAATTTAACAAAACATCAAAGTTTATTAATAGTTATTACAAGTCCTAAAAATTACAAAAATAGAAAAGATAGTTGTTGTTGTTGCAGATTAGATGTTCAGGTGGTATCCAAGGGCTTCAAGCTTTGCTTTCTTTGTTCTGAGTAGATGTCTTTCAGGATGTTCATTGATCATTGCTTCCAAGTCCTGGCAGAATCTTTTGTTCTCAGTACTCTTGATGGGGGACACCAGCATGAGGTACATGAGCATTGCTTTGACTCCTGCCTTATCCATATCAGACCATCTTTGGAAAGCAAAGTTTCCATACTCATCAGTAAAACATAAGCCTCTTTCAGGAGCTTCAAGGACCACATTGTTCACGAAAGTGATCCCTTCAGAAACCGACCTGTCACAATCTAGCCCTGGTACTTTGATCTCAAGCTCCATCTCAATATGCTTCCTTTTCTTCTTGGAGGCCTTAGATGGAGCAGTCTCTTTTGCTGAGGCAGGAAGAAGTGAGGGAATGTTAAGAGCTTCAGGCATTGCTCTCAATCTGTCGTACCATTCCTTCAGTGACTTGAGAAGGTTGGGGACCACAGCATTGTTCTTCTTGGCAATGATAGGACGAAGCTCATCAAGTTCAGTGATGCCAAAATCAGCAAACCTGAATGGCTTATGGACGTCAAATACTCTTTGATCACGTCCCCTGAAAACCGTGACCACTGCAGGATTGGTGTTTCAGTCGATTTGAATGTCAGTGATGGTTTCAGGTCTTAGCCTTTCTTTCATCACCCAAGTATACTTTTCGACCCCGTGTTTTCTGATTTGAGCATCCTTCCTGAGCTTATTTTCCCTTTCCTTTTTGAGAGCATTTAGCTCTTCTTCATGAGCCTTTTTAAAGGCTGCACCAGCTTGCTCACTTGCTAGTGCCTCAGAATCCAAACCAATCTTTTCAGCTTCCTCATGAACAACCTGAATAAGAGCAGGCTTGCTCATTCTCTCTTATTCAGCCACCTTTAGTAGTATCTCAGTCCTTTCCATGTGAGCTTGAATTTCGGCATTGGTGAGATGATGTACTACTCCATTGATTTCAAACGGGACTCTGATAGGTTCATCAGGGTCATATCTGACTATGGTTGAGGCTGGCTTGAGCACAATTTCAGGATTAGAGGTGGTAGAAATACTTTTGCCTCTGTCCTACCTGAGAGTGGAGGAGACTGGTTCCTCCTGTGGTGGAACTTCAGTGATTGGAGTGGCCTCAGTGACACGCTCCCCCTCAATGTGAGAGGGTTGTCCAGCTTCTTGTTCGTTAGTAACAGGGGTTTTAGGAACATTCTCCCTCTCAACATTTGCCGAAACAGCAGTGATGGCAAGTGTTGGAGGAACTGACGAAGCGGATGTACCCTTGAAGGCTAGAAAAATTTCAGCCATCATAGACTTGATCTCCTGAGTATCTTGTTGAATGGTGGATACTTTGGAGTCAAGTGTAGCCTGAGCAGTTTCAAGAGCTGTCATCCTGGATCCCAAAGTCCATGCCAGAGAAGTGGACCTTTGGGATTGAGCTGCCAATGATTCTTCCATTTTGGTAAAGGAAGATTTAAGAGACTCCACAAATGTGGTGAGACCCTGAACATTCGAACCCTTTAGCAAGTCAAGTAACTCAGTGAGGGCCACTGAGTTTACCTGATACGTCTCAGATGCCTGAAGAAGCTTCCTGGTGAGTTCAGGATCATCCTTGACTGATTCTTGAACAGACGGAACCCCTACATTCAGCTGGTTAAGGGTTATCAAAAACCGATTCAGGCGAGTGATCATCTGTGTCAGGGAGTGGTTAACTGAGGCATTCTGTTCCCTGACATCATCATCGAAGTCTTCGACAGCATCTTTGAGATTATGATAATGAACCGCCTATTCAGTGTGCATGTCAAAGACCTCATCAGTGATCCCCCTGTACAAAATGTTAGTAATCTTTTTGATGAATTTTGTAAAGGCTTTCACAGTGAGAGGAGCTTGATTATCTCCTGAGGACTCTGGCTCGGAATGTGTGTCAGCTACGTCATGGTTAGAAGATTTAGGAGACTGAGGAATTGGTTAAGGGACTGTCTCCTCAAGCTCCATATCATCTCCGGCCTTAAAAACTTCCTCATCACTGTCGAATTCATCATCAGAATACAAAACTGCCTGAGCATCAGCTAGGGACTGAATCTGCAAAAGAAGGTTATCCGGCTCCTCTTCATAAGAAGACTTGCCTTTGTTTTGGCCAGGTCCTGACCCCTCAAATCCGGTAGATTGGGTTTTATCTACCTGGTCCTCAAGGTCAGTTCCCGAGTTATGCGCACCTTCGGGGGTGGTTGTGGGTTCCATATCAGCGGGTGGCATTTGTCCCTCTGAATCTTTGTCCCCCGTGACCCCTTTAGGCACTGATGGGTGTTTCTCAGTGCCATCATGAGGAGACGTGGTGTCCCTATCAGCGGGTTGTATGTTTCCCTCTGAGTCTTTGGGATGAGTTTTTGTGCCTTTAGACAAAAGCTTTGATTTGCAAATGTCCTCATCACGCACTTAAGTGGTTTTGCCCCCTTTCCAACAGGCTTGTACTGGCCTGTCAAAGATTTATAGGCGAGAACTCCCTGTTGCTTGGGTTGTGATTTACCCGAGCCTTTGGAAGGATGTGATTGTTTGTGGATCCCCTTCTTAGTGGAGTAGTGCTGCCCCACCGAGGGTATAGGACCCCTTACTCCCTGATACGCTGGTTGTGATTTGCCAGAGTCTTTAGCAGGATGTGAAGGTTTGGTTGGTTCCAACACCACTGACTTGTTTATGTCAGCAGAGCCTTTAGGAACGGGTTCGCCCGAGGACACTGAGTGTGATATCTCAGTGCCCTCCGTTGGCCTTTGTTTTGGGGCCAAAGATTGGCTAATGATCCTGAGGGTGTCAGCAGTCAGGGACTGTTGCTGTTGTTGCCCCCTTTTGTCAGGCTTAGGGGCAGAGGTCTCAGTGGCGAGTGACTTGGGTCGAGCCACCTTCCTGGACCCCTGTCCCTTCTTCCTTTTCACCTTTTTAGTGGGAGAGGGAATTGGTGATATGATGTTGTCACCCTGGATAGCAGTCAACATATATGTGGTCAGGGCAACAGGTGTTACCTCAATAGGGTCACGTGAGTAATTTGCCTTATGTAAGACATCAGGTTCAAAGCCGACACTGTCAGGCTTGATATACTTAGACCCTAATAAGTCATTCAGGGCACAGGAAATGAATCTAGGGTAAGACATGTGTTTTTGCCTAGACTTCCCACCCAATTTGGTTATGAGGTCCCTGAAGATAATTTCTCCAAGGTCAATCTTTTTACCCTCAATGAGACAGTACACTATCATTGATTGAGTAGTGTTTAGTTGCTCAGTTGAGGATTTATTCCCCCCAAGGACCTGAATTACAAATGTCATCAGGATCCTCCAAGGGGCAGGGAACCATGTTTTGATTATGGGGGCTTTGGACAGTAGGGCCCCTGGAGTAACATCAGGATGATGTTTATCATAGGGCCCAAGTTCCAAGAGGAGTTGTCTAACTTCCTCTTCGGTTGGTGGGGCTACAAAGGTCTCAGTGTAGTCAAGGCCAGTGGCTTTGTCAAAGGTTTTGTAGTCAAGAGTTAGGAACTTAGTTCCATTCTTCACTGAGAACCCGATTTTGGCCTCCTTTGGCGCATCAGGGTTTGCAACCACCGCTGTGCACCAAAATTCCCTCAAGTAGTCATGATAGATGACTGAGGGGGTCTTTGTGAATGTGGTGGTGAGAAAACAGTTTTGTAGGAACTTCACCACATTCCTGTATTCAGGAAACCCTTCAGGGTAGGCAAAGTTCCCCACCACATTGTTTTTTGTGAGGTCTACGCTTTCCATTTGGAAATCCACATTGGGTGCGTATTTTATGACCTTTGAAGATGCCATTTTTGTTTGATAAAAGGTCTGGTTTTGAACAAAGAAGAAGCACACAAAGTTTTTGAAAACAAAATGATTCTTGAAATAATTTTGCAAGAGTTTTGTTAAGATTTTTAAAGCATGCGTGTGTTCTTCGTTGTGGGGGTATTTATAGGGTGTGAATTAGGGTAGTGATGTTGCGGATACCAACGGTTTTTATTATTCAACCGAAGCGGCATAATAATATGGGTTTGATATCCGCATTTAATATCACGATTCCCATTGCCCCTATTTTCTCTCACATCATGGATGAACAGTTGTGTGGCTCTGCAAATAATGCACTTTTGCAGAGAAAAATCATCACAACTATTGTGTGTGAGGGAGCATTTAATGCTCAGTGGTGTTTGGTGAGAGAGAAGTGGGGGCCCAAGGAGTGGATGCCAGTTGTGTAAGTGACATATATTCCTATATTTAATAGGAATCAGTTACCTACCTAGGACATTTACTAACTAAGTACTTAGAGCATTTAGTTAGGGTATTTAATGTCATTTTTCATCATGAGCCCCCTGAATGATTTTTCATTCAATAAAAATGGGTTTTCACGAAGGGTGTAATCAGGGACCTAGAGAATTTACATCAGGTTGGAACACTTTTGATCAGTTTCCGGATTCTATGTCCAACATGCCCAATTCAGCTTTCAGTCTTGTGAAAGTGGGTTCATCCAGGGGTTTTGTGAATATATCAGCTAACTGATACTCAGTGGGGATGAAATGTAGTTCAATTTCTCCATTTGTGATGTGGTCCCTAATGAAGTGGTATCTGATGTCAATGTGTTTGGTTCTTTGATGAAGTGCTGGATTGTTTGAGATGGCTATGGCACTTGTATTATCACAAAAGATAGGTACCATCTTATACAGAATGCCATAGTCACTCAGTTGGCTCTTCATCCATAGTACATTTGCACAACATCCTGCAGCAGCCATATATTCAGCTTCAGCTGAGGACATGGCCACTGATTGTTGTTTCTTTGTACTCCAACACACAAGTTTACCACCAAGAAATTGGCAGGATCCTGAAGTACTTTTCCTATCCATATTACATCCTGCATAGTCAGAGTCAGTGTACCATTTGAGATCAAATCCTGAACATTTTGGGTAATACAAACCAAGGTTTGGAGTACCCTTCAGGTACCTGATGATTCTCTTGACAGCAGTGAGATGTGATTCTTTAAGGTCAGCCTGGTATCTTGCACACAGGCAGATTGAGAATTGGATATCAGGCCTTGAGGCAAGTAAGTACATCAGGGAGCCTATCATTCCTCTGTATTGGGTTTGATTCACTGATTTTCCAGTGAGATCAGGGCCAAGGTTGTTTGGAGGAACCATAGGAGTCTTCACTAAAGAGCAATCAGTGAGCTCATACTTCTTCAGTAGTTTCCTCAGGTATTTTTCTTGGCAAATGGATATTCCTTTTCAGTTTGTTTGATTTGGAGTCCAAGAAAGTATGTGAGTTCACCCATCATGCTCATTTCAAACTTTGTGGTCATCAGTTTCTCAAACTGTTTGCAAAGTTTGTAGTATGTGGAGCCAAAGATGATGTCATCAACATACACTTGAACAAGAATGACATCACTCTTTGTTCTGTAGATGAACAGTGTGTTATCAATCTTTCCTCTGACAAATTTGTTTTGGATCAGGAAGGCTGAAAGAGTTTCATACCATGCCCTGGGAGCTTGTTTCAGTCCATAAAGGGCCTTGTTAAGCTTGTAGACATGGTTGGGGTATTCACTACTTTCAAAGCCAGGAGGCTGTTGCACATAAACATCTTCTTTGATGTTACCCGTTAGGAATGTACTTTTAACATCCATTTGGTAAACTTTAAAGTTCATGTAAGTTGCATAGGCAAGGAAGATCCTGATGGCTTCCATTCTAGCAACAGGTGCAAAGGTTTCCTCATAGTCTATACCTTCCTGTTGATTATATCCTTTGGCATCCAGTCTTGCTTTGTTTTTGATGACTGTGCCATTCTCATCGGTCTTGTTTTTAAAGACCCATTTCATACCAATGATTAGAACACCCTGGGGGCATTCAACAAGGGTCATGACATCATTTCTGTCAAATTGTTCCAATTCATCTCTCATGGCCTGAACCCAACTTTCATAGGTCAGGGCTTCTTTGATATTTTTAGGCTCTATTTCAGAGAGATAGTCAGCATAAAGACATATATTGGCAGAGGCGGCCTTGAGTTTAGTAGCCTTGCTTCTTGTGAGCATGCCTTCAGTGGGTTCACCAATGATGTTCACAAGCTCAATGATTTCGGATCTAGTCCAGCTATCCTGAGGTTTGGGATAGGAATTTGAGCTTGAAGGAGCCTGGTTAGGTTCAGATTCAGGAACATGAGGTGACTCATCACTATGTGCTTCAGTGACATTTGTGGGAACAATTTGCTCTAAGGGTTCCTGAACAATTTGTTCAGTGGTTGCAGTCTCATTGGAGACATGCTGAGTTTTAATGAACTCACTGATAGGTGGTTGGGGTAGGTTGTGAGGGATGATGTAATAGGAGACGTCAGCATCAGCTTGGTATTGGGGATGATACTCATCAGTAGGATACCTTGATGAGTCATCAATACCAATTTCTTCAACTGAGGAATTTGAGAACCTGATGGATTCAGTGCTCTCATCAACAGTAATGTGATAAGTTTCCTCAGTTTGTTGTCTCCTTGTGTTGAACACCCTGAAGGCTTTAGAAACCAGAGAATATCCCAGGAAGTATCCATCATCATCTTTGGCATCAAATTTACCCAAGTGATCCTTGTGATTATGAATAAACACAGGACACCCAAATACATGAAAGTAGCTGATGTCAGGGATTCTTCCTTTGAATATCTCATAAGGAGTCTTATTGTGCCTTTTCACAGTGATTGACCTATTTTGAGTGTAGCAAGCTGTTTTAACTGCCTCAGTCCAGAAATGTTTTGAGAGGACTGAGCCATTTAACATTGTTCTTGCTGCCTCAATGAGTGTTCTATTTCTCCTTTCAGCTACTCCATTTTGTTCAGGAGTAGAGGGAGAAGTGAAATTTTGAGAAATTCCTTTCTCATCACAAAAACACTCAAGGTCTTGGTTTTTGAATTCAGTGCCATTGTCAGTCCTCATCTGTTTAACTTTGACATCATTTTGATTTTCAATGTTCCTGACAAATGACATGATGGTTTCAGCTGCCTGACTCTTTTTGGTCAGGAAGTAAACCCAAGTATATCTTGAGTATTCATCCACTATGACCAGAGTATACTTCTCATGGTGAATGGACATTGGACTGACAGGTCCAAAAAGGTCCATATGAAGAAGATGTAAGCAGCTTTTGATGGAAAAGGTTTGTTTGGTTTTGGATGATGCCCTGTGGTGTTTTCCTTTTTCACAAGCAGAACAAGGCTTGTCTTTGGTATACACCAGGGATGGAAGGCCCAGAACTTTGTTCTGTTTGGCCAGGTTGTTGATGCTCTTAAAGTTGAGATGAGAGAGTCTTATGCCATAGCCAGTTGATTGTCTCACTTGCCTTTGAGAATAGACAAGTCCCATTTCGAGTCAGGGATGACATGTCTAGAACATATACATCATCCCTCCTGGGGGCAATCAACACAACTTCCTTATTGGCATTAAAGATGGTCCCTCTCTTGTCATCAAACTGAACTATGTATTTGGCATCACATAGTTGGGAAACACTTATCAGGTTGTACTTGAGACCATTAACATAAGCTATTCTTGTAAAAACTATACCATTGCAGTTTACTGAACCATAACCTTCAGTAGGAGCTGATGAGTTATCACCAAATACTACTTTGGGTCCTGGTTCTTCCACATATTTGTGCGGATAACTTTTCACACCAGTCATACTTCTGGAGCATCCACTGTCTAGATGCCAAGTAGGATCCTTGATGTGTTTCTACACAAACAGTAAACTGGGTTAGTTTTTATTGTTGACCCACTTTCTAGTGGGCTTAGTCCTCAGGGACCTTTTGAACTCAGCTAATGAATCATGGTCTGAAGTTGTGTGACCTGAGCTTCCACATGTTTTACATTTTGTGGATGTTGATGCCTCAGGTGACTGAGAAGTATTGGTGAGGTCTTTCCTTCTGGACTAAATAACTTTGTCATGTCCCTTGGTTTCATGGGAGGGATCTCCACAGATGTCACAGCAATCTTTCATCATACAATCATCATGAAGATGATCATTGAAACCACAGTAAGGACATGGCAAGAAAGGCTTAGCCTTCAGTCTTTGTTTGGAAGGTGTGGCATACTGATAGCCTTGAGTTTTGTATAGACCTCTTGCTTTTAAAGAAGCAGTGTGGGGGATGTGATCACAAGTTATGTGGTCCTCTTGTTTGCATATCATGCAAAACAGGACCCTGTAGTATTTATCAGTGCCGTGATTTGGATAATTGCACAGTTCACATCTCCCTGAAGGTCTGGGTGTGGTTTTTGGTTTGGAAGAACTTGAGGATACTAAGGGCCTATTAGATTTTGAGTCTGAGGGTTTTTCAGTGGACTCAATTTTCTCGCTCAGCATCCTGACAAGTTCAGCAAGCTGATCAACCTTTGAGTCAGTGCTTTCAGATTTCACTTCAGTAGGTACTAAAGGTGTTTGGTGTACAGTGGGTGCAGGAGTAGGTCTTTTCAGAATAGTCTTTCCTAACCCTGATTTCTCCTTAGGAGAATGGGGTTGATAGACTAATGGTGCAAGGTCAGAATTGGGTTCAGCTCCCTGAAGATGTTTCAGTGGAGGGAGTGGTGAATCAGACTTAGTCTCAGTGATGGACTCAGTAGGACTAAGTTCATCAGTGACTCCTAGCAACTCCTTAATAGCCTGACTTTCAGGCTCCAGGATTCTTCTAGTATTAAAATTTGGCATTTTACTGTTAGGATTGTTTCTTTCAATCCAATCACTGGGTTTAGGAGCAAGTTCTTTGCTAGAAAGTGTGTTGGCTGACAGAAAAGTTGTTGAATGGCTACTCTCCCCAGAAACTTCAGTGAGTTGATCATCACCCATACCAGCCTTTTTGGAGCTGGGTGTGAGACTCAGTGTTTCATAAAGTTTGGGGTTTTTCTGAGTCCATTTCCAAATAACATCCTTTTCTTTCTTAAGTTCTTCCTGAAGAGCTTGATTTTGTTTTACTAGTTCAGAGTTTTGAATTTGAAGTGTAACACTTTCAAGCTTGGCTTGTTTTAAAGCAAGTAGTTCATCTCTACTATGATTTAATTCAAAACTCAGTTTGTTAAATTTTGAAAACAAATTAAGTCTTTGCTTTTCAACATACTTAAGATCAACATTAATATGATCTAAGTAAGATTTCCAATCATCATTATCATCCATAGAAAGTAAAAGGTTTACCTTCCTCATAGTGATGTTAACCCATTCACCATTTCTTGCATGACTCTTCCCCACAGCAAGCTTGTTGTCATCTGATAGAGCCATCAGGGCACTGATGTGAACTTCATCATCATCAGAGGACACTTCAACCTCATCCTAGTCATATGTTTCAGCAACAAGCCCTTTGTTCTTAGCTTGAGAAGGCTTTGGAGCCTGAGGAGGCTGAGAGACTGTTGAGGATGATTCAAGAAGGGCAAGTTTAGCTTTTGCCTTTCTGTACTTGGCTTCAAAGTCAATTTGAGGGACTTTTTCAGATCTTTGACTAGATTGAAGCATTTTTGGTTGAAATTTGTTGGGGCCTGAAAAAGAGTTATTTCCTGAAAATTTGAAAGATGGTTCTGAGGTTGTTTTTGAAAAGCAATCTTTAGCAAAATCGCCCATTTTGCCACATTTAAAACATTTAGTGTTTTTCATTTGCTTTTAAAGGGAATTTGTTTTTCTTAAAAAAACCTTTTTGAATTAGCAAGGAGTGCACTTTCATGAAATTCAATTTGAAGATCATTTAGGTACTCCTCACCGGTTCTTTGGTCAACCTCATCATCAGATCCATCTTGAAAATTCTGCACAACACCTTTGGAATAGAAAGCAGTTGATATGGGTGAAATTGTCAAGGGCTTTTTGGTCTCCTGAGCTTTACCAGGGGTATCTCCTGGTGATAAGATTGTCTTCATAGACAAACTTCCCATAGATGGCAGGGAGCTCAAGGTTCTGAATGTGGTTTGCATTTCTCAATCCCTGAGAGAAGTTTAACCACTTCTCAGGGAGACTGTTCAGAAAACCAACATTGATCTCATGTTTTGACAGAATAACACCATCATTGGTCAGCTCATTTAGGAGGGTCTTATACCGAGTATAAGTCTCAGAGAGACTTTCAGAATCCTTGGCCCTGAAGGTATTGAATTCAAGCTTCAGGTCCATGATTCTATTCTCTTTGGTATCAGAAGGCCCTTCATAGCTATGAACCAGGTCAGTCCATGTCTGCTGGGCAGTGGGACAGTTGATCACTGATTCCATTATATCATCAGGAAGGCATGATATAATGATGCTTTTCAGGCGCTGGTCTTGATTGACCACCCTCCTTTCATCCGGGGTCCACTGAGCTTCAGGTTTGATTAAACCTTGGGATGTTGTTGGGACATATGGACCATCATTAATCAATTTAATGTAATATGGTTCCATCCCAGTTAAGTAGCAAAGCATTCGCTTTTTCCACTTATTAAATTTGCCAACTTCAAGTCGAGGGGCAGTTGCTAAATAACTTCCACCCTTTTTGTCGACAAGTTGGGGAACATCTATGTCAGTCATAGTGGGATCTTGATTTTAAAAACTTGAGCACTCTTAAGTTTTGAAAACAGGTTTAAGTTTTACAAATCAGAGGCTCTGATACCACTTGTTGGTCCCGTTTACTTGGTTAACAGTAACTAAAAAGCTAATGTAACAAAGTTGTATGACTTTTAACAAAGATGTATAAATGATTAACAATAAAGCAACGTAAACATAATAGACAATATTTTTCAACTTTAATTCTTTATTAGAAGTTAATCAAAAAGAATCGTACCCAAGTGTTTGCGGAATAACACTTGGGATTGAAAGTGACAAGTGTGGTATACTCCTCTCTAAACTCAAACAATGTTGAGTGACAACTAAAGTACCCACTGAGCTATCTCAGGGGCTATGTTGTTCTTTGGAGGAGTAAAAGTGGTTTGTGAATGCTTTGCATTAATTGCACAAACTTGTCAATTTTTACTCCTCACTTATGCTACCTATTTATACACAAATATGAACAACCCTATTATACAATGGACCTAAGTGTTCAAAAGGCAAGGGAAACTTCTTTGGGTTAAGTTCAAAAGACACTTTCTGATGACAACCTGGTTTTAACCATTTGGGGAAAGTTTGACCTTAAAGTGATAAAACACTTTAGTGAAACAGATCAAACTTTCCCGCCCAGTCCCGCCAAAACTTCAGTCTTCAAGTCATCAGTCTTCAGTACCATGTTAGTTGTTGAGGAGTCTTGGGGTTCAGTGAGTTATTGTCATCCTCACTGAACCCATTACCTTCTTCTTGGCTTAGATCACACTTCACTGAGTTCCGCCTCACTGAATGGAGAACCTTTCTTCTTAGGCTCGGTCTAAGCATCCTGAAGATGACTCACTGAGTTACTGTTCACTCAGTGACTTGTTTATACTTAGGTTATTTTACCTTCAAATCCTTGTTAGAAGAAGATTGGAGAATTCAGTGACTCAACAATATGGGTCATACATATTAGCTAATGGTTCATTAATCGCTAAAGAAAGAGCCTCTTATAAAAAGGATAATGTGCATTTATAGAAGATGGGATATCTAACAAAATTTGTTGTTCAAACATAAAAAAGCCAACAAAAATTACATATTTTTCTCCATGCCATGATTTTTTAAGAATATATAAAATGTATAACCTTTTTCTTACCAAAATAACTTTAGATAACTTTAGATATCTATTTTGAGTTGCCTCAAAATAAATTTTTGCTCTAAAAGTATTTTGTTAAACTTATATTTGACGCGGGTTTCATAAAAAGTTTGAACTTTTGAATATTAGGATTATGATATATTTATGCTATTACTATACTTGCAACGCTTCGGCCCTTTTCTAAAGAACAAAATACATATTACACTTTTGACCATCGAGCAAGAAACAAAGCTTTTGGCACCAAAACATAAAAAAGACTTGCTCTTTATTTATGAAATCAAATGTAAACTTTGACTCAAGTTTTCAACTTTAGGGGTGTTTGTATAGCGGGTTTATCATTTATGTGGTTTGCGACTTATGTTTCGTACGTTCGGGTGTGTTTAGTTAGTGAAAAATCCTCTATTTTTCTAGGAAATTTTTCGTTAAAAACTAAAAAAATAAAAAATCCGTTTAGTCACACATTTTTGAAATTTTGTTCTCAAAGAATAAAGATCTCAATTTCCAAATTATAATTAGAATTTAGGAAAATGCTCTTTACTCTTTCCTATATTTTTCCTTCTATTTCTTTTAACACCTCTTGCAATTTTCAATTTTCTTAAAAATATCATTTAAACGCATTCTTTAATTTATAGCACGTTTCTAGGGATAAAAAGTATCCCCTATTTCTAAAGAAATTGAAATAGAAAATTAAAGAAATTTTTTCGAAACGCACCTTTCGCTTTTTATTGCTTTTTTGAAACTTTTCAAATTATATAGTGAAAGCTTATATAGGCCCCTAAACACGGTATATAAGTTTACACAACACCCCCATTTATGTTGTTTGTTATTGAGAATAACTCGATTAACTCAGTGAAAGTCGAAATGATGTGCACAAGACTTCACCTTCGGTAATGATGCACTCCAACTATTCGATAAAATGCTTCAAAGAAAACCTCCACTTTACGTCATCGAATTTCATCAGCTCATTAAGACGAAACAATACTCTACTACCGCACTTTCGTTTTTTAAACATATTAACATAATTGGTATTCCTTCTAATATATGAACACTCGCCGCTTGGCACTTGTATTAACTGGTCAAATACGGTTTTGCCTTATTAGCCACTATCCTCAAACAATATCATTCTGCCAATGTGGCCACTTATGGTTAATTGCCTTGTTCTTGCTGATGTGTTTTTGAAGCGTTTAAGAAACTTGTTAAAAGGAAACTTTGTGGAAATAGGATCACGTAAACCATGTGTACAACACTATAGTATGTATACTTGTTGATAGTCTATGTAAATACGGATTGGTTGATGATGCATTGCAGCTCTTTAATGAGATGATTGGAAAAGGCGTCTCTGCAAATGAAAGTGCTTTCAACACTCTGATTCATGGTCTATGTAACTTTGGTCGAGAGAACAGAGGCTGCACAAATGTTGACAGATATGGAAGAGGAAGGTGTCTTTCCGGGAGTGTTTACTTTTAGTATCTTGGTAAATGCTTTTTGCAAGAAAAGATGTGTTAAAGACATAGAGCTTGCTGTTCAAGCAATGCTACGAAGAGGTCTAGAACTGAATATAATCACTTACAATACGCTAATTGATGGCCATGGGTACTGTTTACAGGGTGAATTAGATGAAATGAAGAAAGTTCCTGATGTTATGATTGCGAAGGATCTTGTGTCTGGCATCATCGCTTATAATAGCCTGATAAATCGATATTGCAAGAAGAAGAGAGTCCAGGAATCTTTTTCCAGATATCCCAAATAAGGGTTTGGTTCTTGATGTTTTCACTTACAATAGTATGTTGCAAGGTTTATTTTAATCACGGAATCTTCCACCGCCAGAGAAATCTTCGATGAGATGCAAGCAAAGGGCCTGACTCCATATATAATTACTTATGGTATCTTGTTCAACGGAATGTGCAACAACTCCTAATGTTTTGATGCATTAGCTCTCTTTCGTTCATTGGAAATCAAAGAATTGATAAAAACTGTGGGTTTGTATACTATTTTGATTGATTGTTTTAGCAGATGTGGGAAGCCTGGATTTGTTATTGAAAGGATTGAAGCAACTATGAAGACATATTTGGTGGTCATACGTGTGCTTTTCCGAGAAGGGTAATTTGGTAAAGCTAAAAAATTACGTTACTTTAAAAGATGGAAGGGAATGGTTGCTTGCCAAATAGTTACACATATAATATTATTGCTGGAGAGTTCTTGAAGAAAATTGAATTTCAAGAGGCAGAGTTTTGGTTTTTGAAAAATTGATCAACTGAGGTTGTATGCCCGATTCTGCTACCTTTGAAATGCTGCTACCCCTAATCCCTAGTGAAGGACAAGAATCTCATATACGAAATATTATTCAAAAGCTAAAAGATGTTGAGAGAAAAGATGGTGGATTACGTGATTTAACATCTTGTATCGCTTCATGAAGTTTTCAAGGTACAGTTTGGAGTTGGCATTGTATATGTTTATATGCTCTGTTTAGACATTAGTTGCCCCTCTCGGACTCTGAATGTAAAAGTCCTACGTACCTTTTAAGTAGACCTTTGCATATGGAGTCAACCTTGTTGATCATAACTATTAAAAAGGTACATTAAATTTGACATCCGAATATCAAAATGCACCATTGAATTAGTAGTATTTGTTAGATTAAGTTGGGTATATTCCATAAGGACTTGGGAGGATACATTAAATCAGTCTTATGAATTCAAAACTTTCATTTTTCCCTTGCTGAAATGATGTTCTTGAATTTCCTTTCCCCACCATCGATAATAGTAATTATATTTGAATGATTGTAAAGAGGTTAAGGCACTTAGAACTTACATTATTTTCCGTATATTTGACCCTTTAAGCTATATAAATATTTGTTCTATTTTGCAGATAGTTTGATACCAAGATGTGGCTGTGCAAACTGTTGTCCAGAAGTTTTGGTACACTTTCTTTAGTGTGTTTTCCATTGTTTCAAATTCTATTTGACCTCCCTATTAATCTGAGGATAGATTAGTACTTTAATATTACTGTAAATGTTTATACTAAAGTACAGATACAGATATAAAGTGAACTCAGATAAATAAAAGGTTACTATAGTTCATTAGCTTTATTTATAAGAAATGATGGTGTCTTTGTATTTGTAAGTTATATATATGACTTTTTTTTACCTTCATATTTTAAAAATTATTTTCTCACAAACAACATTAGAAATTGTCTTGCAACAACAAATCAACAAAGACTAATATTAGAAATAACAAGCAAGGAGAGGTGTTCCACCTATCTCATGTATTATCAAGTAAGCATCCATTATGGATTGTAATCCTCCTTTAGAACTTGACATAGATAGGCAAAAACTGTCATCCTAGAGAACCTGTAAATGCAACCGAAAGAAAATCATAATCAAACATAAGCCAAACTGTTTCTTTCGCGCGCATTTACAAACCTACGCACTTCTGTTGTTCGTGAATCCCACCTTCTTAACAACCTTCATCACCATAAGCATAATTTCCACAGAAAACAAGAAACATTTGCATATCATCATCTTCATTTCTTCAAATCTTCCCAAAATACAACAAAAATGACGTCAGAAAACCTTAATTCCTCACCAATACACCCGAAAAACGACACACAACCAACCCCTTCAGCACCCATGCCCATGACATACTCCCAAAATTCAACAAAAATGGCGTCAGAAAACCTTAATTCCTCCCCAAAAATCTCAATGCACCCGAAAAACGACACACAACCAAACCCTTCAGCACCTCCTATGCCCATGACATCTTCCCAAAATCCAACAAAAACGATGGCAGACTTCCTTAATTCCCCCCCAAAAACCTCAATGCACCCGAAAAACGACACACAACAAACCCCTTCAGCACCTCCTATGCCTTCATCATCATCACATCCTAACCAACCATCATCATCATCACATCCTAACCAACCATCATCATCAAATCTTAACCAACCATCATCGTCATCGCCATCATCTATTTACCCGTACGTTGAAATGAAGGATCTTGTAGAGAACATGTTCCCAGATTCACCACCTTCTGAAAATTCATCAAAAAAATCTGATTCCTTTGAAGAATTGATCATTTCTATTCCTGGCGCATATTTACATTTGATAGATAAGCATTTAAGTGTAGAATTAGCTACGGGTGATTTCTCGATAATTCAACTACGTCAAGGTAACAATGTGGTTGCTATTCTGGCACGTATGGGTGAAATGATACAATGGCCTTTAGCTAAAGACGAGGCATGTGTTAAGCTAGACTATTCACATTACTTTTTCTCGATACATGCTCCAAAAGAGAACGAAAATGATAGTGGTATGTTGAATTATGGATTGACGTTTGCTTCGAAAGGGCAAGAGAAGGTGTTGAAGGAAATGGATGAGTTTTTAGATCATTACACGAGTTTTTCGGTGCAAAAGGTGGATGAGAATAAGGGGGCTTTGGATATGAGATTTATGGTACAGCTGAGTCCGTTGGATTTGAGGTCAGATTCGAAGAAGGAAGAGATGGGGAAAAATTGCAAAGCTTACTGGACGACGTTGGCACCAAATGTGGAGGATTATAGTGGGATCGCGGCTAAGTTAATTGCTGCAGGTTCAGGGCGGCTTGTTAAGGGGATTTTATGGTGTGGCGATGTTACTGTTGATAGACTGAATTGGGGTAATGAGATTTTGAAGATTAAAATGGGACCTGGTTGCCATAAAAACGTTAGTCCTGAAACTTTAAAGAACATACAAAGGTTATAATCTATAGTTTATCTTTCAGTCTATGAATCTTGATGTGCTTTATTTTTTGGTTTATAGGTATGGGAATGAATGTGCGACTTACAATCCTAATAGAAATGGCTGGTTATTGGGTTTATGTTTTTAAAATGGATATGAAATCCGCTATTTTAGGCATATTGTAAACCCATCAAGGGGGTGGGTTTGAAAATTATTTCCATTGTCATTCCACCATATTATTAATACCCATAGTGATTCTTAGTTATAAACCAAACAACCTCAGTTTTTAGATGTATTGAAGCTTTTACAGGGTACATTTACTGTTGTGTCATGTTTTGTATTTCTATATTGGTTTAGGTGCTCAGTTTTGACTTTTATATATTTTGACCTGTGTTTTTGAACCCTCGTGTTGCCTAGTCAACTTTTACCCTATTATGCGTTGGTTGCCAGAATTTCACTCCTAGACCTGTGTTTTTGAAGTCTTTTGTGTGTAAATGCATTTTGATGAAACAGGTGATGTTTGTAGGGTTAAGAAGGTGACGATGATGACAGAGAAAGTGGCAGGGGGAGTTCTTTCTGGAGTCCTAAAGGTTTCTGGATACTTTTCAAGCTCCGTTGCTAACTCTAGATTTGGCAAGAAATTCTTGAAACTCGTGCCCGGGGAAATGGCACTCGCTACATTGGATGGATTTAGTAAGCCTCATTTCATATATATTTTGCTGTTAGGGTATGCCTTTCTAACATTCATTGATGTTTTGGATGATTTGACATGTGATTTTATATGGGATGTTTTAGTCTTTCATGTGACACCTTGAATATCAGTGTTTTTTCTCTCTTGACAACAGTAACTGATCGAGTGATCGACTATATACGAAATTTGGGCATAGCAATTAGCATGTATGTTAATACCTCTATGGTTGATATTTGTACATGGCCTCTGGTTCATGCTTCCTGTAAATAAATACTAGTTGTTTGGGTCGTTGCCCCTGGTTCAGGATGCTCTTGCTATTTCAGAATCCTTGATAGAATATTCATCAATCCAAGTTCAATTTGCAATTTGGGATTGGTAGAATCTTAACATGAAACTTTGCTTATGTAAATTATTTACTATAACCTATATGTAAATCTGAACATGGTGGCATATTAGATATGGGTGGGTTAGTTTCGAAAAGGCAAACTTTTTACCTTTTTGACATCAGTTAATTCAATTAGACTAATTAACACTAGGTTCTTCCTTAGAAAGATTCTGTTAACTTATAACTGCAGAGTGGATATGTCAATCTAACTGATTCTATATAGTACGTTAATCCCACATAGGTGTTAAAGATCCTCTACTATTTTGGTAAGCTACTAATTGTTGAATCAAGTGTTTCAAACTTTCTAAGCAGTGAATCAGTGACCATTTCCAAACTTATGTTCATCATTTACTATTTTCACTTTGGAGGTATTTTTCCACATTCAGTGATCAGATGAGTAATAGTACAAAATGATATTAGTTCAAATTAAAATTTATTTATGAGTAAATTTCTTTAACTTATTGAACTGGTCGCTTATGGTTCCACTTAAGTGTACTAAATTCCTGCTTAGATACTTAAGTACTAGCTAACTCGACGGCCTAGCTCTGCTTAATTCTTATGCAAATCCTAGATAAATTATGAAGTTAGATGTTTACAATTATGTTCCCTAATTTTATCTTTATATTTTTAATAGACGGACAATCTGATAACTATTTTATATGTACATGTTTTTCCAAAATGAGATATCAATTCTTGACCTGGTTGTCTATATAAGCTTTGCTGAGTTATGAGTTGTATTTAGTCATTAACATGCATGTTTATGTCCACAGGCAAGGTTTGTGAAGCTTTTGAAGTTTCCGGAAAGAATGTACTGACAACCTCATCTACTGTGACAACGGAACTCGTCTCGCACAAGTAAGTCCAGAACCCTCCCCTCCCCCCTCCTCCCAAAAAACATTAATATTAATAATAATAAAGCTTATAAACAAATATAAAATCTTTACTGGTTGATGGTAACACTTCAATTATCTGCTAAGGCTAATCAATGTTTGGTATCATTGGTTAATGATATCATGTTTGGTATCGTTGTTAGCATAACTTTCGATATTTGAATAACAGACTAGAGGATTCAATTTGTATGTGTAGGTATGGAGAAGAGGCAGCTAAGGCTACAAATGAAGGGCTTGATGCAGCAGGTCACGCAGTAGGAGCTGCATGGACAGTTTTCAAAATTAGGACAGCAATGAACCCAAGAACTGCTATGGCACCTCGTCTAATGTCAAAATCTGGTCTTCATAATGCAACTGAAGACATGAGGAATAAAGCCATAAAAGGGATGAAGAAAGATACACCCAAAAAGCCAAAAAAATCCAAGTAAACTATCTCGATTTCAACCGGATTTTTTTTTTTCAAGCTACATGGAGTTAATATTATTGCTGAAGTTTCACATTGTGTCTTGTATTTAAATACAGATGGAGCAGGTGTTTTCGTTGCTGTTGTTTTCGTTGCTGTATGTAACTTTCTAACTGCCGCCTCAGCTGATAGGTTCATTTTATTTTTTACCATGTGGCCTGTTCATATTTGCTCATCATACATGGGCCTAAGCAGTAGTTCGATAGGTTAAAGGGTTCTGATAATGTAAATGCTAAATATTTTGACAAAGAAATATAGTGGTAACAGTATTTTGTCATACAAGGCTATTAGGATAGCTTCCATATTTACAGTTTGTCGAGTATATATATTCTGGAAGCCAAGAGCGATACATAAATATCATTGCCAGACACTTGTCTTATATGTTAATCAAGGTACGGAATCAAAGTTTAGTGGATCCAGGCATTGGTCTCGTTTGTGCTGCGATGTGTTCAATCTTCGTTTACAGAGATATTCCTGTAAGTTGCTTCGTTAACCTGCCTTCTATTAGCTTTTTTCTTTCATTTATAGTGTGTAGTCATGGGTATACAGTATTTTATAAGCTAGAGGTATCGAAATGGCAGGTGTGGGTGTTTGATAACATGTAATTATTATAGTAGACAGAGGCCGGTTGCCCGTCCCACAAATACTTACTGATCCATTTTTCTAGACATTGAAAACGTATCAATGTTTATTAGATAAATCAATACTATTTGGGAAATGGCAGGTTGACAATGGGTTTGGCAACCCTGCAAACACATCCTATTCATTTTGAATTCTGAAAATATTAATGTGAGAAATATGATCAAAAGCTTTATTATCACAAAAAAAATCTAATTTCTTTTATGAAGGATTTAGGATTTTTTTTTATGCAATCGTATACTCGTTCTTAATTTATGTCGTTCAACCAATTGACCTGCAATTCATTTGGCTTGTTCCCTTTACTGTAAAAGTTATTTTGTTTAGTCAACTTGATCGGTTAGAGGTAATTCATATCCAAATTGACTCATTTACACAAACTGGGTCATGTGACCGGTAGACTTATTTTTTCCCGGTCAACGTTATACAAACTGGCTGCTTGACATTGCTCAAATAATTAGGATTCTCATACCTAAGACCGGATCTTCCATTATTAACAGTATCTTTTGATGGAAGCATCATGTGAAAAGCCTGAACAGTATGTCCCATTTTTCAAATATTGTTTTCAAGATCGTTTATACGTTTCAAAGATTCAGATTTTCATTTTTAAGATTAGAAACGTCTTTTGCATCATCGTGTTTCACAATCTCAATGTTGGAAGTGGTTTTTTGAAGCTTTGAGTTCTCAAATTGTAAATCAAAAATTTCTTTTGTGAGAGCTTGATATTCTTTGAATATTATGAACTATGTTTTTCAAAACTTTCAATTGATATTGTTAGCTTTTAAAGTGGTGGTCAGTATTAGACCGGTAATAGACTAGACTACTTGTAAGCCTTTTAAGGCCGGCCCATGAGGCCCATGAGGCGTTTTGCCTAGGTATAAATAACCACCTTCCAAGTGTGGAATGGGGGTGGACTTGTGTCATTTGTGTATGTGTAATG
The DNA here is from genome assembly GCA_030686995.1 of Artemisia argyi. Taxonomy (NCBI): domain Eukaryota; kingdom Viridiplantae; phylum Streptophyta; class Magnoliopsida; order Asterales; family Asteraceae; genus Artemisia; species Artemisia argyi. Next base: position 96,074,065 of record CM060688.1, read on the forward strand.
TTTTGGTGAAATACAAGTTCCTCTATTTCTCTCTCTCTAAAACTTTCATATACTGTGTGTGATTGATTCTTAATACCGTATTGGGATCCTACAATTGTTATTAGTGCTCGCACATGATAATGGTGTTGGGTAAACGAGATCAAAATAGTGTTTTTATTCAATCCACAGCAAAAATAGTACAACAGAGAACTTTCAAGTTCAAAATTGTTGATTTTGTGGTTAAACGGTTTAAAGTTGTTACTTTTATGGTGTCTTAGGTCATTTAGTTAAGGGAAGTGATTTGCACGCTCCCAAAAATGATTGGCACACTCAAATTTTGAGTGTGTTGACATTTATACCCTCACATTGTTTGGACTTATTCTTATCCTGTAAGGGTATAAATGTCAACACACTCACATTTTGAGTGTGCCAATCATTTTTGGGAGTGTGCAAATCACCTTCCTTTAGTTAAGTTCTATACAAACAAAAATGAATTAATTACACTAAATTTAAAATTTTGGTCGATTTTTGATAAAAAGTACAAAACGTGTCCGTCAAAATCAAAATCAAGATTTAGTGGTTAAAATGTTTAAAGTTTGTGTTTGTATGATGTATTAGAGCTGACAGTGAAGATCTATTGCAACAGAGATGGAGAAGAAACACTAAATTAGAAGTTTAGGTAGATTTTTAGGTGAAAAGTTGCGAAATAGTGAGGGTGCGTTTAGTTGAGGGAAAACACCCTTGTTTTTCACAAAATGTTTTGTGGAAAACAAGGAAAACAGAGATCGCGTTCAAATTAATGTTTTCCAATAAAATTCTCTACAAAACACAAAATTCCTAATTCCAACTTTAATACACAAAACTACAAAACACTTTTTTTTGTTATCCCCTATTTTCTATTAAAATACCCTAAATCCGTTTTCATCAGTTGTTTTACGTTTTCGACTAATATTTACGTTTTCGCCATATTTTTTACGTTTTCGTCCGATTTTTTACGTTTTCGTCCGTTTTTTTTACGTCTTCCTCCGTTTTTTTACGTTTTCGTCAGGTTTTTTACGTTTTCGTCCGATTTTTTTCGTTTTCGTCCGTTTTTTTACGTTTTCGTCAGATTTAATAAGTTTTCATCCGATTGTTTACATTTTCGTCCGTTTTTTTACGTTTTCCTCAGATTTTTTACGTTTACGTCTGATTTTTTACGTTTTCACCCGATTTTTTACGTTTTTATCCGTTTTTTTTCTGTTTTGGTCAGATTTTTTACGTTTTCGTCAGATTTTTTACATTTTCGTCCGATTCTTTACGTTTTCGTCTGATTTTTTAAGATTTCGTCCGTTTTTTTACGTTTTCGTCAGATTTTTTACGTTTTCGTCCGTTTTTTTTACATTTTCGTTAGATTTTTTACTTTTTCGTCAGACTTTTTGCGTTTTTGTCAGAATTTTTACGTTATCGTCCGTTTTTTTTACATTTTCATCAGATTTTTTACTTTTTCGTCAGACTTTTTGCGTTTTCGTCAGATTTTTTAGGTTTTCGTCCTTTTATTACGTTTTCGTCAGACTTTTTACATTTTCGTCCGTTTTTTTACGTTTTCGTCAGATTTTTTACTTTTACGTCAGACTTTTTACGTTATCGTCCGTTTTTTTACGCTTTCGTTAAATTTTTTACGTTTTCATCCGATTTTTTTCGTTTTTGTCAGATTTTTTACGTTTTCGTCTGTTTTTTTACGTTTTCGTTAGATTTTTTTACATTTTCGTCTGATTTTTTACGTTTTCGTCCGTTCTTAAGTTTTCGTCAGATTTTTTACGTTTTCATCCGTTTTTTTACATTTTCGTCAGCTTTTTTATGTTTTCGTCCTTTTTTTACCTTTTTGTCAGATTTTTTATGTTATTTTATTCTTTTTTATTTTTTTATGTTTTCGCATGATTTTTTACGTTTTTGTAATTTTTTAATGTTTTCGTACGTTTCCTTACTTTGTCGTCCATTTTCGTTATTTTTTTAACGTAAAAAATATGACGAAACGTATAAAAACGGATGTAAACATAAAAAAATAGACGAAAATGTAAAAATCTGGCGAAAACGAAAAAAACGGACAAAAACGTAAAAAATCTGACGAAAATGTAAAAAATCTGACGAAAATGTAAAAAATCTGACAAAAATGTAAAGAAACGGGCGAAAACATAAAAAATTGGATGAAAACGTAAAAGAACAGACAAAAATGTAAAGAGACTGAAGAAAATGTAAAATAAACTGACGAAACTGTAAAAAATATAACGAAAACGTAAAAAAAACAAACAGAAAACGTAGAAAGATTGAAGAAAATGTAAAATAAACTGACGAAACTGTAAAAAATCTAACGAAAACGTAAAAAAACAGACGTAAACGTAAAAAAAAAACGAAAACCCAAAAAATCGGACGAAAACATAAAAAAACAGATGAAAATGTAAAAAAGCTGATGAAAATGTAAAAAACTGATGAAAACATCAAAAATCTGACGAAAACGTAAAAAATTAGACGAAAACTTAAAAAAACAGACAAAAACGTAAAAAAAAAACAAAACAAAAACGGATAAAAACGTAAAACATCGGACGAAAGCGTTATTTGTTATTATATTTTACTGTTTTAATTTATTTATTTCCTCGTATTAGATTTTTTTAGTTATTTTATAATTTAGTTGATTAGTTTATAATATTTGTTTTTGTGTTTTGAAGATGTTTTTATAATATTACTAAGGTGAATAGTGAATTGAGATATAAAACAACAACGCTTAAACATGTTTTCTAGTTTTGGAAAATGGAAAACACAAACACATGTTTCTCAAACTAAACGCGTTTTCTAAATTTTTCATTGTTTTGTGGAAATTAAACTCCCATCCCTTTTCCTACAAAACAAGAAATAGGAAATGAAAGAAAATGTTTTCCAACTAAACGCCACCTGATATTTCTCGGCAGATTCAAAATTCAAATGTATTCGGTAGATGTGATATTTGTTGATACATTCCGAAAATCTAGGATAAATATCTTACTATTTGGTGTGAAACAGTATTTGATAGATTTAGAGCATTTGGTTTAGTAGTTTTATTCGGTAGATTATTTTATTTGGGACAAAGTATTCGGTAGGTAATTTTGTTCAGTATAGGAAAATATTCGGTAGGATCTATTTTTCGGTAAATGTAGAAAATTTTCCGGCAAGCATCCACGTCATCATACCGAGAACTTTTGGACCTCCACTAACTTCCTACGTGGCACTAAGATCCTTCAAACCGAGAACTTTGGTTTAATAGAACCGAAAAATTTTCATTTCACAACAACTGAGAACTTTCATTGAAACAAGAACCGAAAACTTTCACTTCCTATTAACAAGAACCGAGAACATTCGTGTTTTATTTGTTAACTTGCATACTATTATTTTATGAATACTTTTAGACTAAAAATAAACATGACGTAAACTTTAAATATTTGATTTGAAACTTTAAAAATCTAATCTTTATGAATAAATAATCATGTTTACTTGTTTATTATGTTTATTTAGTGCTTTTATGTATTGTTTAACTAGTTTTAATGCCCGTGCACGCGTGTGGGTTTTACTAAAATTTTAAATAATGTACTTTTTATTTATTAAAAAAACAAATAGCTTAATTTTTGTTTTTTGTTATAGTTATGGTTATTAATTTTGATTTATAATTATGTTTGATATACATGGTAAAAGTTCATATATGATATTTTCAAAGACATGGTAATCTTTATGTAAAAAGTTTAGCTACGTTAAAGGCTACACAAAACAAAAAGTTAGCAATAGAACAAAGCATATTGCCATTGTATTCATTTGGTTTATGTAGTTATAGACAAACCACAAGTATTACTTCGAGAATGGGTCAAAATGGGTTGGACGGGTTAAGCTGAATGAAAGTAGAAATTAATGATATTCTAGAAACCAAATAAGGCGTGGCACGAAATTGGAAATGGGTAAAAATGAGTTGGACTGGTCAAACAAAACCGATATTGATCAGTAAAGAGAATATATTGTAAATGATTATAACTTAGGTTCTAAAATTTGTGTTTACAATGTACTTGATAAGTATCTCTTGTCGATAAAAAAGTTATACATGCCAGACCTATAAGCTTCGGTTGCTACTTTTGCTACTTTCTCCACTTGCTTCTCTTTGATTGAGATTAAGAGACAGTCCAATCCCCTAAAACATAAATTTAAAAGTAACGATTAAAATTTGAAGCATGTGTTGGCAGCTAGATTTGTGAAATAAAAAAAAAAAAAAAAAAAAAAAAAAAAAAAAGTTGTTATATGCCCATTACCAAATAGATGTTGTGCACAAAAGAAAGAGGAGGTTCCTTACCAATGAAAATATTGAGCGATAACTGAATATCATCACTTAATCAATCGCTCCTTAACACTGAACTAGTAACAATAGCCTGCAAACGATATAGATTTATAAAAAGACACATAGAATTGCGTGCTTGCATGACATGAATAGAAGTTTCTCTCTGAAACTTAGATGTATTTTTTTACATAGCCCACACCTAACTAAATCAAACTCAGTAGCAATGTAACTGATCAGATATAAGAGTTAAACATTTCACAAGGCGGTAAACTATAAAATAGGTAAAATAAAGTTACAGAATAAAAACATATACGTTATTACCCTCTCCAAAACACAACAACCTTTGGTAACTCATCCAAGATCAAAGCCTCATCAAGTGACTACAAATGAAAAAGAGCAAGTTATGGTTATTGTTATATGTAAAAATTATTGAAAGTCTTAGGATCAAGTTTTTCGACATGATATAAAGTAACTATTTGCTCAATGAGAAAGTGATAAATTACTCACAAAATGTACCTTTCTAGATATGTTCTATACAACCAGTTGCTATCTGTATTGGCTTTGTTGTATATGATCCTTAAGTGCCATATAATTATATCACCTCTATGCCATTAGGGCCGACTATTCTCCTATAACCTTCAAACCATTTGACTTGTGCATAAAAGTAAGTGCTTGTATATCCCATTCAGCAACTATTTATTTCTAGTTATACTTCACATTATCTAAAATCTTGAAATAACATGATCAACCAAACTACTATTCACATGTGTGGTAGTATTATAAACAGTAAACTTAAGAATGAGAAGGGTCCTTGGGCTCTTAACACTCATTTAGTTTATGTGGCTTTTAATTTGTTGGACCATTTACTTATACAACCTATATCGACCAATTTCAAAGAAAATGGGTTAAAGTTGCCACCTCTATATAAAATTTAAAGATATTTGACAAATATACGAAGAAATGTTGCCCACAAAACAATCTCAAAATCTCAAACATGCTTCAATACTTAATAAATTCAGGATAAGCTTCATCATCACTATTTAAAGTTGGTTCTACTTTAGGTGCAAAACAATCATTTTGCAAACATTCACTAAGTCATCACGATACCGTACTAACCTCATAGCTTGTAGGCCGGTCAGCTTTGCTGGTTATCAACGCTTGCGAGTAAATTGCAGGAACTTTACTAATACACAGTAAATTTACTATTATACAGTAACTTCACTCATCATCATAATCACTAATTTATAAAAACCTAGCCTCAATCAACACAACAATTAAACACACTTCACAACTAATTAACCTAACATATTTTCTAAAAATAAAAACAATGCAATCCCAAACACCCTATAGAGTTGACACTAATACTAAGCAATATTTTGGTTAAGAAACAAAGTTTATAAAAAACCTAAGGGGGTCTCTTTGTTTCTTTTCCAAACATGTTTTCTTTTCTTGCTCAATAAGTCGACAGATCCCCATTAAACCAACCAAACACTTTTTCTCAGCATTTTCACTATCAAAAACCTAAATCAGTTGAACAAATCGAAAACCTTAACTATAATCTGATTATCATCGTTAATGGCGAGATACGACAGAGCTATTACTGTATTTTCACCGGATGGTCATTTGTTCCAAGTTGAATACGCTTTGGAAGCTGTTCGAAAAGGTAACGCTGCTGTCGGTGTTCGCGGTACCGATATCGTTGTCCTCGGTGTCGAGAAGAAGTCTACTGTTAAGCTTCAAGACTCTAGGTTTACTTTATAACTTTTACTTTTATTAATTGTGGGTTTTTATGTTGAAATTGCATTTGTTGATACCATAATTTATTGTTAGTTGTGAAATTGGATTGCTAAGAGTTAATCGTAGAGAATGCGAGGCAAAGAGTAATTGATAAATATTACTTTTGGTGGAAAAAACCGAAAAGGGGGTGTTTGTTTTGGCTTATATAGCCGGCTTATAGCTTATTTTGTTATGGGCTTATGTTTTATAAGCTCACTTTTTGTGGCTTATTTTGAAATTATATAAGTTTATTATGTCATAATGAACTTATATAAGCCGAAAAGTTTCAAAATTAGCCACAAAAAGTGAGCTTATAAAACATAAGCCCAAAACCAAATAAGCTATAAGCCAGCTTTATAAGCTGAAACAAACACCCCCTAACACACGCTAGCATTGAAAAATAAAACGAGATAAGGTTGAAGTGGATCACATGATCAAAGTAATCGGGCTATGTCCATGGCTAAACTCTAAAGGTTATGTTACGCATGAATCTGATGTAATAATTATATAGGAGTTGTATTGTATTTATAAAGATAAGAGGGAACGTGTTTTGAAATCACATTCTAGGAAATTCATCTGCTAGTTAACTTAAAGCTACAATTTCAGGGCTAAAGTTCTATATGGGTCAAGCCTATAAGACTAAGAGCCCCGTGTGGGTCCCTCGGATTCCGGCTATGTGGCAGTGAATAAGTTGTTCCTGCAACCATTAGTGTCCTCAACTCAACAATATTACTACTATTCTTTATCCGAGAAATCGAATTGAATTATCACATGTGTCGTTAAGTTTAGATTATAGAATGATCATACTCATAAAATCAATTTTGTCTAAAAAGTCTATCCGTTGCCAGTGGGTTATATAGGTTTTGGAAACTAGAGGGGTAAGGATAGTTTTAGAAATAGGTTTTGAAGTATTATATCTTTGAGCTAATGTTTGTATTCTCTTGTTCACCAACCTTTTATCTTATTTGCATTAATAACAGCTATTTGATTGTGGGATAGTTATACCCTGTAAGGCTCTACCATGATGTTAGTTTATAGGATAATGTGAAAAAGTGCAGTCTTTGTTCCTTTCTGAATCTTTTCTTCTGTATTTGCAGATCCGTTAGGAAAATTGTAAACCTGGATGATCACATTGCATTGGCTTGTGCTGGACTCAAAGCAGATGCTCGTGTTCTTATTAACAAAGCAAGGATTGAGTGCCAGAGCCATAAGCTTACTGTTGAGGATCCAGTAACTGTAGAGTATATCACACGTTACATTGCAGGTCTTCAACAGAAATATACCCAAAGTGGTGGAGTCAGGCCGTTCGGGCTGTCAACCCTAATCGTAGGATTTGATCCTTACACTAATGTTCCATCATTGTATCAGACTGATCCTTCAGGTACATTTTCTGCGTGGAAAGCTAATGCCACTGGGAGGAACTCCAATTCCATGAGGGAATTTTTGGAGAAAAATTATAAGGAGACCTCTGGCCAAGAAACTATCAAACTTACCATCCGAGCTCTGCTTGAAGTAAGTATTGATAAGTCATTTGCCTATTTTTATTTTGCGTGTTAATTGGTATTCTGTGCGTTCTCTCTGCTATTGATAAGTCATTTACCTATTTTTATTTTGCGTGTTAACTGGTATTCTGTGCATTCTCTCTGCTGGCGCATGTTAGAGAATACTAGGACTTAACTTTATCGTTTCACAAGTCTTCTTATCCGCCGATAGTATCATTTTGGGTTATTATTGTGCGGCCTTTTTTTACTTCCTTAGTTGCTAGTCTCATTTGTCCAAAGAAAGTGTCATTTCGCTGAACTAGATAGTATTAACATTTAAGTCTAAATGTTAATCTGAAATCATCTGTCTAGTTATTCTAAGGTAACAGATCGTTGGTCCATCTGATCAGGTCATAGCTTCATCATCACAAACGTAAAATATTAAGCCCCTTAGGGAACTTCTTTGAACAATCAAGGGAGGGATCTGACCATAGTTTGTTTTTTTTTTTTTTTTTTTTTTTTTTTTTTTTTTTTTTTTTTTTGAGACAGTTAAACTTACAGTTGCATTGTCATCGTTTGGGTTATTCTAGTAGCCTGAAAGATATTTCTCTTTGCATGTGTATTTCATGGGAAATAAGTATCTTCTGAATCATTAGATAAGTTACCTCTTTCCACATACCTGATTTGCTAGGTCATGCAAAACTATTTGCAATCTGTGATTCTGAGTATCTGCCACTAAGAAAAATGAGGTTTTAGTGGTTTAGTGTTGATGCCGTACTAGTTAAGGCAGGATGTTTCTTCTTTTAGTTCAAAGTTTAAGGAATAACGTTCCTTCAAAGCAGCTGCTGATACTTTTAATATTCCTAGTAGTTTTCTTGTTCTTATGTACTGCTTCCCTGGTTAATATGTGCTAGTAGTTTTCTTGATCCTTCATGGAGATATGTGCTATTAGTTTCTGCAGGCTTCAAGCTATTGTTGAGTATTTATTATTAGTAGTATTATTAGGGAGGCTTAAATATATATCAATGACAAGACCAAGTTAGTTGTGACATGATTAGCAACATAACATGCTGCTTAATCTGCATACCAATAGGCAATAGCTACAACTTAAATGACATGGATCAGGTCAAGAAAGAGGTAAAGTGAAAGGATATAAAAGCTTAGAAAGTTTATTGAAATAGAAAGTAATGTAAAAGTACACGATGACATGGATTACTAGAGCTTAGACCTCTATGACAATGTCTATTGGATTCCAGATTCGTTGTTGACAATTTCTGACCAAGAGTAGTTTTGTGTTTCTAGTAGGGTTGTATATGCACTTTGGGTAAGCTGGGAACAGAAAAATAAATCAAGGATAATATGAATTTATAGTTGGAAATTCACACTAGCATATAACAAAATTGTTTTCTAGAAATAAGAACTGTCATTTTACTTCCCTGCTAGGTTCAACTGTGAGGAGATATGTATATCATTTGTTTAATAATTATACTATTCTACTCGGACATAATTTATTGTTAGAAGCAAGTGGTGATTAATGCTGAAACTGGTAAAAAACAAATAGAAGAAGGGGCCTATCTATTCTGACAGGAGTTGCGTAAATAGTATAGAATTCGGGGTAAATTTGCAGTTGTTTTGAGTATTCTTCACTTGTTGGCATCATTCTTTCTCACTTCTAACACGAATGGATATTTCAAATTACCCTAAAATTCTAGACCCGAAGGAGAGAATGGTTTTGAGTATCATAGTCTTGGATGATCTTACTCTTATAATGTTGAAACTCAAACACACAATGAGCAATGGAGACCTCCTTTTCTGCATGACGTGGATGTTTTTTGTGACATTTTAATATTTTATACTACCCTGACAGTAGACTTTATTAGTTAAACTCAATTTCTTTATATAAATCGGAATGAGTTACCAGCCCTTTTGTCTGTAGTGTTTCCTGAATTAATAAATTGACATGCTCTAGATGGTCATCATTTCATATGCGCAGCCTAGGATTGCATGTGTTAATGTGTTATCAAATTGATCATCGTTTTCATTAACATTCTTTAGTATAGTTTTAAGGGGTGTATGGGATTAAAGTATTTGTATCTGTATGATATTTAATAATCGAAGTTAGATAATCAGCTTGATTGTGAGCTATAGAAGATGGTGTTTGGATGTGATCGCAGTTGTAATATTCAGATATTTGTACGGATATCTGAAGAGCTAATATATAAAATGACATTATTGTGAATTAAGAAGAGGCATTTTGTTTGATGGAAGTTTTTTTTCTTAAACTAGGTTCCAAAAAGGTGTAAATGTGTAATTTTAATTTTAATTTTTGGACAGCTATATTTGTTGCTGTTTGTATAGAACTTGTTATCTGACCCTAATGGATCAACATTGTTTTCTTATGGCCACCATTTTGCTTTAACTTAAGATGATTAATTTCAAAACGCAGTTACCTGATTTGACAGTATCATGTTAGTATACTGCGCCTTAGATTTTGGAGTGAGGAGCATTACAGTTGGTCATATGGAAATATTATAGATGGTTGTTGGAAGTTCCATCTACTTATGCAAGAATGTGTCTGATTTTGGGAGTAACTCTATATCTGATTTTGGAAGCTCCATCTACCTAATCACTTACAGTAATATATCTGTGATGTTTCGTTTTGAAATAAAACTTATTTTTATTTGTGTTACTAAACTTAGGTTGTTGAGAGTGGAGGGAAGAACATAGAAGTTGCTGTCATGACAAAGGAGGGTCTCCGACAACTCGAGGAAGCTGAAATCGATACTATTGTTGCAGAGATTGAAGCTGAAAAAGCAGCCGCGGAAGCTGCAAAGAAGGGTCCTGCTAAGGAATGATGTGCCAAAGTTCATTCCCTTCGCTCACTTGGCTTTATTGTTGTTTTCTTAGATCTTGTCAGTCTGACCTATGTCCTGTGAAGTCTTTTAGCATGTCATGGTATGGTAGTTACAAGGAATTTGTTTCATTTAAGGAACTTTAATGTATGCATTGAGTGAATGTATCACCCTTTTATGGCCACCATTTTGCTTTGGTGGTTGATGAAACTTATTGAATGTTTTTTTAAACATCAACATTGTTCTTGAACTTCGGAGGAGACCTGACCAGACGTGTGTCTGGTGAATTGGTTCCCACAAACAAAAATGTTATAGTTCTAGTTTCACAAGAAGTGTGATGTATATTTTATCCTGAACCATAGTAAACGCACACTGCTCTGGAAATAATCTAACGACATCTTCAATCAATAGCAACCTGAATCAAATTACAACTTGTGTCCTCAATTCAAGAGGAGAGTTTTGTTATATTAAATATCAAACTTTTTTTACAGGACTCATCATAACCATCCATCTAAAAAGAAATCAATGGTTAAGATTAAAAGCATTTTAATATTTCACATATTTTTTATAATTTAAATCTCTTAAACCGTTAATCGTTAAGCGAAAATAATTACACCATCGCGACGAGCATTTAATTATCTTTCTATAAACGCGCACTTTGATATACTTTCGACAAAAAAAAAAATCGTTTTTTTCACCTTTTTTTTCGTGGCCGAAAAAATCATATATGATATATCATATATGATATTACATATCATATATATGATAAGTAATATCATATTATATCATATATGATTTTTTCGGCCACGAAAAAAAATGTGAAAAAAACGAAAAAAAATTTTTGTCGAAAATGTATCAAATTGCCTATCTATAGAAAGATAATTAAATGCTCATAGTAACGGTATATTTTTTTTCGCTTAACGATTAACGGTTTGAAAGATATTAATATTTGAAAAAAAGGATGAAAGTGGGTTTTTTCAATTGTTGGGATTAATCTCATACATTAGATCAAATAAAGAGGAGGAAAGTGGAGGGTAGAGATTAGTCGTAAAAAAAAGTTTGGTCCTCAAATGATCTTAAATCGCAATTCAAACACTAAATGTCAGCAAAACATGTATTGTAAACGTAAAAACAGTGTATATTAACACGACTTATTATATATAATACCGTCACAATTATCATCACTTCTAGAAGATAATTAACTGAATACAATTTTGTCATAAACTCATGTCTATATATCTTGCCACCCGCTTAATAGAGGCACCTGCAGAAATGATATTATGTCATTATATTGTTGTCAACAAAGTATATTTATCCATCTGTCATGTTTATTAGATTAATTACACTGGTAAACGCTTAATTTTAATTAAGCAAAGATAAAAAAGCTTAAAAGAGCAACCTTATAATAACATACATATATTACTCCGTGGCATTTTGTTATAACTTAGACTCTAATTATATTTACCGGATCGTTGACCTTTTACAAAAAAAAAAAAAAAAAAAAAAAAAAAAAAAAAAACCCTTAGACTCTAAACTGATTTACTATTTTTTTTTTTGGTATTTGTCTCAACATAAATGCAGAATCATAACATTCGGTTAAGATGTCGATTATAAGAAAACAAAACATCCTAGTCTACTGAAGCAAATTAAGAAGGAAAAAAAAAAACCAAAAAAATGAAAACTAACCTGTTGATTAAATTGGATTAGACGATAATAATAATAATAATAATAATAATAATAATAATAATATTATTATTATTATTATTATTATTATTATTATTATTATTATTATTATAAAGTTCTGAATTACAACGTAATTCAAAACTTTTCATCCAACTTCCTGTGTAATATGAATTCCCTCATTTGATGTAATTTTAATGACTGAATTACAACTACAACGCAAACCAAACAACCTACGTAATGTAATATGAACTACAATTCTCTCAATTTTGTGAACCAAACAGCCTATGTAATGCAATCAAATTACAATTACATCCAATTATAACACATTACAACGAACCAAACGCCCCCTAAATAATCCTTATGTAAAAACAACGTTAGTTTAACTTATGTCAAAACTTTATTATTGCGACTTATGCAAAAGCTTTGCACGCGTGAAAGTCTAAATTGTTTAAATTTTACATAAATTATATAGATTTAAAAAAAACAAAAAAAAGCTAAATCGAGATTTATACAGAGTATATACTCCGTATCAATTAATATTAAGAAAATAACAAAACACGCGTTAACTTAACGTCGGTCGAAGTGCATGGGCTTATATATATCGTACGTAGTAATATCAATAACAATACCTGACAAAAACACAATCTTAACCTTAAATTAATCGAGATGGGTAAGGGTGCTACCAAAAGAAAACGCCAAGAACGAGTAAAAGTGAGTGGTATGGGTCGAGTTGAATGGACCGATGATAGGGGGACGATTCACCCCTGTGAAAAGGGTCGCTAATGATAGAGGAGATGATTCACCCCCCTTATCATCATAGCGGGGATGATTCACCCGAATCACCCCGTATTGAATGGGTCGGAAAGTCCCCCTATGATTCAGATGATTCACCACCCGACTCACCCCTTTTAGAATGGGTCGGAAAGCCCCCTTATGATGATTCACCCAATTCACCCTGAATTGAATTGATTAGATGTTCGAGGGTGAACCATTAAGACATTATGAAGGTTCATTCCTTTGAGTGAACACTTGCTTAAAGTTCATTACCTTTTTATACATTTTCATGTACGCATTAATGAGGATCTTGAATTCAAAATTGTATATAGACTTTTCGTTTGATGGTCTTAAAGCCGTAGAGTGTAGTCCAGGCTATTCTTGTGAATGTCTTGTTTTAGTTGGGTTGTAACTAAATTTTTAGTCGTATCAATGATTTTTATTGTGGTAGAAGTCCAAATATTCATAACATGTTATTACCATGATGAAGTTCTGTATCTCTTAGAGCACTGGGTACCGTGGGATGGTGTCGTGGGATTTTTTTGCTGCCACGTCAGCAAAAAGCTCCATGGCACCAGAAATCCCACGGCACCACATTTCAGGGGTATTCGTTGGCACCAGAATTTCTGGTGCCGTCGGCCAATTTTTTTTTCTTTTCTTTTACTTAAATTAAAATATATACAATATAAACTAAATAAACTTCATTAATATTAAAAACAAACATTACATATAAAAAAAACATACACTACATTAAAAGAAAAAAATACAAACTAATTATTCAAGTTCCATAAATGCTCAACAAGGTCTTGTCGAAGGTCGTCGTGAACTTTTCGATCTCGAAGTTCTTTATTTTTTCTAATATGTAAATCACATCTTTCGATCCAAGTTTCTGGCATGTTCGGGCGTGGATCGACGAATGTTTCTCTTAAATTCACTTCGAATCCTTCGTCTTCCAATATCATGTTGTGTAACATTATACAACAATACATAATTAGTTTCAAAGCGTTGACTTGAAAAGCACGTGCGGGTTGTCGTATAATCCCCCACCGACCTTGTAGGACTCCGAAAGCTCGTTCAATATCTTTTCTAGCACTTTCTTGAACCCTTTGAAGTTCAATATCTTTTCCGACCTTGCAACACTATACGTTTTCACAAACACGGACCATGTTGGATAAATGCCATCGGCTAAATAGTAACCTTTTTTATATGTATGTCCGTTTACTTGAAACGGATATTTCGGAGCTAAACCGGCAAGTTCATCATCAAATATAGGGGAACCATATAACACATTAAGATCATTATTTGCCCCTGGAACCCCAAAATATGCATGCCAAATCCACAATCTTTGATCCGCAACCGCTTCCAACATAAGAGTTGGGTATTTATGATCACGTCTTTTGAATTGAGCTTGTAAGGCCTTTGGACAAATTTTCCAATCCCAATGCATACAATCAATACTCCCGAGCATTCCAGGGAGTTTATGTTTTTCTTCATGCAATGCATATATTTTTTCATTGTCATCTGAATTAGGCTTTCTAAGATACTTTTGATTGTATAAAACATGTATGCATTTAGTAAAGTAATCTAAACATTGTCGTGAACAACGTTCACCAATTTGCAAGTACTCATCAAATGCATCAGGTGCAGTGTCGTACACCAATTGGCGTATGGCGGATGTGCACTTCAAAACAGCACCAATACTTACACGACCGGTAGCATCGTTACGTTGGTGAAAAAAACTAAAGTACTCGGGAAGAGGCTGAACATCATAAGTTAATATATCGTTGAGAATTTTATTAAAATGTCTAGAGCTCATACGATACCTTCGCCTAAATTTATCTTCCAGATATTTAGGATCATTCTCGGCATTGCCAAACTAGTCATCGAGTAAACATTGTTCCGCCTCTTCTCGTTCACGAGGTATGTATGCCCTCGTTTTCTTTTCACCCGATCTCGATCCCTCGGCTTCTTCATACAAAGATACATATTGTTCATACGTGATTGGCTCGGAACGGTCAACTAAATTGACCAGGTGAATGGTCAACAAGGTCAAACTGCCTAGAATCAATCTCCGCGGAATATAGGGTTTCCCCGGGTCGTTATGTCCCAGCGAGGTATGATGGTAATCAAAACGGGTTTGTGATCAGGGTGAATTTGGACAGGAAATGGTATATAAGGGTTTGAATGATTACACTAAAGAAATACAAATGAGAATGATTTAAACAAACTATATTAACAATAACGTGAAACCTAATTAACCTAAAACGTAATCTAAAAATTTAAAATTAGAGCTTGCTTATAAATTAGCAGAAAAGTAAGCCAAAAGGGCTTAAATAGAAGCTATCACTTTTTTATTTTTTTGGTTTTTCTTTATTTTACAAACTACTTTTACTAACGTAATCTAAATTTAAAAAAAAACGTAAAAGTTATTTTAATAAAACGCGAGTGCGCAAAATAAAACGTGAATCTTAAGATACGCTAACCCTACGGACATGAAAATTATATTTTCACAATCCTAATGATAAAAGAAAATTTTAGAAAAAAGAAAATTATTTTTTAGACTTTTTAATTATTTATTATTAATTAATTACTAATATAACTAACTATAATTATTAAAAATACTAAACTATTTTTGAAAATTACAAAACTTTTTCTAAAATTACTTAATAATAACAAGAATGTAAGAAAATTATAAAAAGTGAAAAAGCTGTTTTGATAAGCTAGAAATAAGCTTATCAGTATCTAGGCTTATTTAATACTAGGGAATTAGAACTACTATAAGAATAAAAAGGGTGATAGTATTACTGAAAAAGACCCAAGGGCAAGTGGTTATGTGTGGTGTGTTGTGTTTGCTCAGTTGTGAGCCAAGGGACACAGGTTCGAATCCTGCCCTTTGCTTTTTTGCAAATCTATTTTTTTTATTTTTCTTTTTTGCCAACTTTTTACACAACAACAACTAACTCTTACAAAAATGCTTTGGCTGAAAAGCTAGAAACAAGCTTATGCAAAGCTTATTATCCAACAATGGAGTTTTTTTTATTTTGATTTTAAGTGAGCCTATGAGATTTAGCAGCCAAACAACATAAGTCAAAAAGCTCAAATTAGCTTTTTTCTCAAACAGGAAAACAACAACAACAACAATCAAAGATTTTAAACAACAACACAAACATGAACAACAAAAATTAAAAAGAACATGAACAAGGACAAAAGCAGTAGCAGCAGCCAAACAAGAACACCAATAAGCTCAAATAAGCTAATGAGCTCAAATAAGCTACAAGCTCACAAAAGCTGATGCAAATACACAAACAACAACAATTATACTAACAAATTACAATAACAACAACAAATAAGTACAACAACAAGATCAGATAATAAGAATAAGAACAAGATTAGCAGCAACAACAGTCCAAAAAGAAGCCAAAGTGAGGGCTCAAATAAGCTATTTAATAAGCAAACTAGGGAAAAATAAAAACACACCAATCAAGGCAGCCCATGTACCTATCCAAAACAACAACAATCAAGCAAAAAGATACACAAATGAACAAGTTATGGTGCATTGAAAATGGGTCAGTGTGGGTAAAGCTGGGTGCAGGGGAGGTGCCTCCCCCTGCAGGTGTGTTTGGATGGTTGTGGGCCCCACAGAAAAATTCATAATAATGGAACAAGAGTGGGAATCTAAAGATGAGCTGGGGGGTTACAAGTAGAAACAAGTTTCAAGCCCTGAATCATCCCGCAAAATTCACAATAAATCTTGCAATATTTGGTTTTTCTGCAAAGGCTATGTTTTGACTTTTTCACTTTTCTTATACAAGTTGACTAAAATGAGTTTTCAGGGATTCCAGGTGATTAATTAAGTTGTATTATCCTAAGATGCAACTAATTTAACCTATTTAAACTACTTATGAAACATATTAAGGACTATTACTAATCTAATTCCTAACAGTGAAGCAGTTATGAAATGTGAAATAGAATTTTGACTTTTAACAAGTAAAACACCAAGGTTAAACCACTACAGATCTAAACTAGCCTAATGCATACTAATGGAGCAAAGAAACTAACATATTAACAATAAGAGCACCAAGATCAAGCCTGTACCAAACACCCCTTTACTTGACTGAATTTGAGAGTTTCAAAGCAAAAAACTTACTTCAGACCATGGGGTTGATTCACTAGGTTATATAATGATGGTATGAGTTCATATTATCACAAGAATTCAGATAGTTGCAACACAAACTCATGATTCACTAAGTATCAACAATGACAGTTGGAATGAGAGATAGGGCAAAGGATGAGAATAAATGAACTAGCATGAGATAGTTCAACCTAAATCATCTCAAATACAATAAAAGAACACCAAACTATTGGAATCAATTACATTAACCAAAGCTACAGTGAATTTCAAGACAAATGAGATAAATGCACTTACAAATGATCCTGTGTGATACATAAACGAGAACCAAGAACAAAATTCCCCTAAGGTCTCCCTGAGACTCTAAACCATAAACATCCCAAAATCCACAAGCTCCTTGCACTCTTGTACTTGGAACATAGATTTTTTATTTTTCCATGAATTTATTCACCATTTTTTTTGACTATTTTTAGTTTTTAATTCTAAAACTGATCTTAGTGATTAAAAAGCTTGGTAGGAACTTAATTAAGTTTAAACAACCAATCAAACAACAATTTTTACACATAAAAGCTAATATGAGATTTTCCAATGAAAAATGCTTAAACTGTATTGAAATTAAGGAATATGAAATTGAGATTAAATTAAGTTCACAATATGCGTGAAAGACTGAATACAATTCTTTTAAAACTTGAAATACAACTGGAGAATGAAAATTAAGCTAATATATTACCTACAACTACACTACTACTCTAAAATTAACTAACTGTGGTCTCTGCTCCTTCTTCCTTCTTTTATAATGACCCTTTAGGGTTTCTGAGTCCCATTGAGCTTTCCCCACAATAATTATGACCCTTGGATGAGTCTTGAGTGATCTGAGCCGTTTGTTTCCATTTGGCGGGAAAAAGGAGATATTGCAATTTGGCTTTTAGCCTTTGACAGGGTGTGGGTTTTGTAATCTAGTGGAGGAAAGTGATAAAAGGGAGTGGGTTTGGGTGGTAGTGATCAGAGGTAGAGGGAGTAGGGTGAATGATGGTGTTGGGTGTTTAGCAGGTTCACGTGAAGAGGAGGGATAAGGGTGGTTTGGTTTGACTAGTATTTTGACCTAGGGGAGTTATTAAAAACGGGGGTGTTAATATTTGTGTGGGAGTGGGCTTTTGTGGAATGGGCCAAAGACATGGGTGGGCTGGTAAGGGTTAAAGGGTGGATTAGGTTTTGTGTTGGATTGGATTTGTTGTTGGATTTGGTTTTGTTTTAGGTTAAAATAACACAAGGACCATATTTGTAGCAATCTGAAAATTGAGGGGTGTAAACTGCCAACCTGCCAAAGTTAATCACAAGGGCTAAACATTCAATATATTCAATTCCCAAAGGACTTTTGAAGTATATTTTCCAAAATGAAACTATTCGGGGACCAAAATCGCCAAAATTGAAAGTGTAGGGACCAAATATGTAAATTTTCAAAACTTTTTCACCCAGGAACCTTTTTGATAAATTTTCATTTGTAAAGGACTTGGATTGACTTTTCTTTCAAAATTATTGCTCAGGGACTGATTTTGTTAAATGTTGAAAGTTGGGGGACTGAAACTGCCAATTATGCAAACTTTGTACGTTTTTCATCTGTTTTTACTCATTTTGCATCTAAAACATATAAAACACAATTTTGGAATATTTTCAGTATTTTGATGCGTATTTGAGTGTTTTTGAATGTTTTTGCAGTTCAGATTGACAAAAAATGATGAGTATTCACACACTCATCAATCCCCCACACTAAACTATTGCTAGTCCCTAGCAATAAACTATTTTGAAAACTTAATGGATTTTAATCTCTTTACCAAAAGCCATTACTTCTGGAGTAGCCAAATGTATCAGTTCAAGTAAGAACTATGGTCCACTTGATAACCATGTGATTTTGAGTAAACCACCAGTTGTCAACGGATTTGATTTGTCTTTACCAAAAGCCGTTTGCTTCTGGACTAGCCAACTCTTGATGGAATGGTCAACATCTTGGTGAGCTGATTACCAATTATGGTTTTTTCACTGCCTTTACCACAAGCCATAATCTTGCGGGCTAGCCAACTCTTTCACTTTTTAGGATATGGCGAGTTGAAATACCATACAATTTTGGGCAAATTTTAAGCCATAAACGGATTTGATATATCTTTACCAAAAGCCGTTTGCTCCTGGATTAGCCAATCCTTTTGTCATTTAGACATGGCGGACTCATAACCACAAAATTTTGAAACACAAGTGATTTTTTTTTTTTTTTTTTTTTTTTTTTTTTTGCCAAAAACGGGGGTACTAGATAGTAAAATGTGATAAAATTCACTAGAATTCCCCCCCCCCCCCCCACACACACTTAGAATTGAATATTGTCCTCAATATTCAAAGTCCCGGCTATTATGCCGACTCTTTGAACGTAAAAGGGCAACATTACAAGCTAAATGTGGAAACACCATTTTTTTTCACTTTATAGGTAACCACAGCAGGGGTAACTCCCCCACACTTAGGGTGAAAACCCTATAAGCATGCTACTGTTTTTGTTTACCGAGTCGCTAGCTTGACTCAACCCCGAATTCATTTGTCCTTGGGGAAGCATGACGTGGAAGAAGCAATCTCCATCGGACTTTCATTCAAGATGTTTGGACAAACATTTGAAGCACGTGAAAGTTCCACACCGATGAGATATACAGACCCTGGCTTAAGATAGTATAAACTATAAGCGGTGATGCCGGGGTCAAAGATAATGTCTTCATTCCAGAAGGAGTGAAGAACAGGAGAAGTCACCCTGTAGGTGAAGAAAAGGAAGAAAACCATGATGAAAATCATGATAAGATTTTCTTCCTCGAGATCAGGCTCAGTAGCCTGAATTTGGATTTCAAGGGTTAAGCTCATTTGGTTTGAAAACATCCCTGGCGGGAGGGTGGGAATTTGTAAATTCTCATGATTGAGTGCATCTCCCCCCGGGCTATCATACTCTGGAGGAGTCATGATATGAGTGAGTTTACCGGAGAACTCCTCATGAAGAGAATCATTCACATGATGTGAATATGTGAACTCTTGTTCCATTATGGACTCATCTCTCTCCTCATCAAAGATTGGATTGCTAAAAATCAAAGTGAATTCAGAATCGAATTCTAAAAGAGGATTGGAGAGAGTAGTTTTGAAAGTTTCGGAAACAAAGAGATTAACATTCTCTATTGGACTGTTGGGATCAGAAGTGAGTGACGGATCATGATATAAGAGACTTTCAATTTCTCCAAGATTGGTTTCAAAGTCAAAGAGAACATCGTCACTTCCCGTTGGAAGTGGATTGATGTGAGTGAGTTCATCGGCGAACTCCTCAAGAAGATGATCAGCATCCGAATGTGGAACTGATGCCTCAACATACTCGATGTCTCTATAAGATGCACAATCTTCGCTACAATCGGAGAAAATCTCAAATTGATCTTTTGGACACTCAAGAGGGGAAGGTAAATCACACACATGGTCAAAAGTTCCCTGTGACTCTCCTGGGATTGGGACAAGGTTCTCAATACTAGACTTTATGAATTTGTCCGATTCCTTTTCAGGAACAGTGCTAAGATGCTCATCCCCCATGTGCAGAGAGTGAGTGTGAACTTCGGGTGTGATAGCAATAGATTGAGGGAGTGGAGAGGAGCTAGCATTCATGGATTGTACGAGTTCCATTTGATCTTCAGCTAGTAATTTCCCCGTCTCATTATTTTCTCCCTGATTTTCAATGGGAGGAATTACAAATGATGAATTTGATGAACCCTTATAAAATTGAAGGATATCAAGGGTATCTTCATTATCACTATCATCATCACAGTCGAGAAGAACAGCTTTATGAAATTTGGCACGCGTTATAGCTGCTTGTTCTTCGACAAGTAATTCCTCCATACTCTTTTTGTTTCTAGCCTCTCGTTCTTCAGCAAGTAATTCTGCCATAGATTTCTCACGAGAGTCTTGAAACGATGTAGTAACCAACTCCTCCTTAAGTTCTTTCAATATCCCAAGAGCCTTTAGTAAAAGGTCTTGCTCAGTATCATGAGGAGTTGTGTGAATCATTTGGTACTGTGGAGGTGGGTCTGAAAACGAATAGTCGTAATTGTTACAAGGAAATGGATTCCTTGTTTGACAATCCGAGCTAGAGTGTGGACCTCCACAGTACTCACAACAGTAAAAATGATGTGGATGTGGGTTGTATGCACTAGAGTCATAATTGTTATCAGGAAACTGCTCATAGACAAGCGTGTTGCCCGATTGACAATCAGAACTGTAGTGTGGGCCACCACAGTACTCACAACAGTTAAACTGTTGAGTCTGGTTCGGTGAGTTGTATGGATATTGGTCGTAACCAACATTTTGACTATTATAACAATCAAAACCTTGGTGAGGACCTCCACAATATTCACACGAATATGTCAGTATCTCATGGTTTGGTGGCTGATGGAATAAATCAGTCGTGTCATGGTGAGAATAGGGATCCTGGTTATAGACAGACCCGTATCCTGACTCTACCATGCCACAGCCGAGGCAATTACCACCGTTACGAGGGCCACCACACCATTGGCAACCCAAATGGTGTGGATACGACATAGGAAAGAATCAAAGGTTTATAGAGGGTAAGAAAAGGAGAATCAAAGATGTGAAAGGGTAAATGTGAATATTTTTGGTATTTTCGGAATACATTTTGTACAAATAGGAAAGAAAATCTTTTTTGGTTTTTTTTTTTATTTTTATTTATTTTATTTTATTTTATTTTATTTTATTTTATTTTATTTATTTTTTTTTGTGTCCGTTGAAAACGGATTTTAAAATGTTTTCGTGAACAGGTTTGTTTTTATTTGAAAATAAGAAGATAATATGAACAAGGGTGGTAAATATACAATGGATGTATATCCCGATTCACTAATCTGAAAACCGTTTTAGAATAACGCGCACAACCTCCCCGGCAGTGGCGCTAAAATTTGATTGGCTCTGAACGGTCAACTAAATTGACCAGGTGAATGGTCAACAAGGTCAAACTGCCTAGAATCAATCTCCGCGGAATATAGGGTTTCCCCGGGTCGTTATGTCCCAGCGAGGTGTGACGGTAATCAAAACGGGTTTGTGATCGGGTGAATTTGGACAGGAAAGGGTATATAAGGGTTTGAATGATTACACTAAAGAAATACGAATGAGAATGATTCAAACAAACTATATTAACAATAACGTGAAACCTAATTAACCTAAAAAGTAATCTAAAAATTTAAAATTAGAGTTTGCTTATAAATAAGCAGAAAAGTAAGCCAAAAGGGCTTAAATAGAAGCTATCACTTTTTTGTTTTTTTTGTTTTTCTTTATTTTACGAACTACTTTTACTAACGTAATCTAAATTTAAAAAAAACGTAAAAGTTATTTTAATAAAACGCGAGTGCGCAAAATAAAACGTGAATCTTAAGCTACGCTAACCCTACGGACATGAAAATTATATTTTCACGATCCTAATGATAAAAGAAAATTTTAGAAAAAAGAAAATTATTTTTTATACTTTTTAATTATTTATTATTAATTAATTACTAATATAACTAACTATAATTATTAAAAATACTAAACTATTTTTGAAAATTACAAAACTTTTTCTAAAATTACTTAATAATAACAAGAATGTAAGAAAATTATAAAAAGTGAAAAAGCTGTTTTGATAAGCGAGAAATAAGATTATCAGTATCTAGGCTTATTTAATACTAGGGAATTAGAACTACTATAAGAATAAGAAGGGTGCTAGTATTACTGAAAAAGACCCAAGGGCAAGTGGTTATGTGTGGTGTGTTGTGTTTGCTCAGTTGTGAGCCAAGGGACACAGGTTCGAATCCTGCCCTTGGCTTTTTTGCAAATCTATTTTTTTTTTCTTTTTTGCCAACTGTTTACACAACAACAACAACTAACTCTTACAAAAATGCTTTGGCTGAAAAGCTAGAAACAAGCTTATGCAAAGCTTATTATCCAAC
Organism: Artemisia argyi; assembly: GCA_030686995.1. Lineage (NCBI taxonomy): Eukaryota > Viridiplantae > Streptophyta > Magnoliopsida > Asterales > Asteraceae > Artemisia > Artemisia argyi. The sequence continues at coordinate 96,097,059 of CM060688.1, forward strand.
AGTGGAGTTTTTTTGATTTTGATTTTAAGTGAGCCTATGAGATTTAGCAGCCAAACAACATAAGTCAAAAAGCTCAAATTAGCTTTTTTCTCAAACAGGAAAACAACAACAACAACAATCAAAGATTTTAAACAACAACACAAACATGAACAACAAAAATTAAAAAGAACATGAACAAGGACAAAAGCAGTAACAGCAGCCAAACAAGAACACCAATAAGCTCAAATTAGCTAATGAGCTCAAATAAGCTACAAGCTCACAAAAGCTGATGCAAATACACAAACAACAACAATTATACTAACAAATTACGATAACAACAACAAATAAGTACAACAACAAGATCAGATAATAAGAATAAGAACAAGATTAGCAGCAGCAACAGTCCAAAAAGAAGCCAAAGTGAGGGCTCAAATAAGCTATCTAATAAGCAAACTAGGGAAAAATAAAAACACATCAATCAAGGCAGCCTATGTACCTATCCAAAACAACAACAATCAAGCAAAAAGATCCACAAATGAACAAGTTATGGTGCATTGAAAATAGTTCAGTGTGGGTAAAGCTGGGTGCAGGGGAGGTGCCTCCCCCTGCAGGTGTGTTTGGATGGTTGTGGGCCCCACAGAAAAATTCATAATAATGGAACAAGAGTGGGAATCTAAAGATGAGCTGGGGGGTTACAAGTAGAAACAAGTTTCAAGCCCTGAATCATCCCACAAAATTCACAATAAATCTTGCAATATTTGGTTTTTCTGCAAAGGCTATGTTTTGACTTTTTCACTTTTCTTATACAAGTTGACTAAAATGAGTTTTCAGGGATTCCAGGTGATTAATTAAGTTGTATTATCCTAAGATGCAACTAATTTAACCTATTTAAACTACTTATGAAACATATTAAGGACTATTACTAATCTAATTCCTAACAGTGAAGCAGTTATGAAATGTGAAATAGAATTTTGACTTTTAACAAGTAAAACACCAAGGTTAAACCACTACTGATCTAAACTAGCCTACTGCATACTAATGGAGCAAAGAAACTAACAGATTAACAATAAGAGCACCAATATCAAGCCTGTACCAAACACCCCTTTACTTGACTGAATTTGAGAGTTTCAAAGCAAAAAACTTACTTCAGACCATGGGGCTGATTCACTAGGTTATATAATGATGGTATGAGTTCATATAACCACAAGAATTCAGATAGTTGCAACACAAACTCATGATTCACTAAGTATCAACAATGACAGTTGGAATGAGAGATAGGGCAAAGGATGAGAATAAATGAACTAGCATGAGATAGTTCAACCTAAATCATCTCAAATACAATAAAAGAACACCAAACTATTGGAATCAATTACATTAACCAAAGCTACAGTGAATTTCAAGACAAATGAGATAAATGCACTTACAAATGATCATGTGTGATACATAAACGAGAACCAAGAACAAAATTCCCCTAATGTCTCCCTGAGACTCTAAACCATAAACATCCCAAAATCCACAAGCTCCTTGCACTCTTGTACTTGAAACATAGATTTTTTATTTTTCCATGAATTTATTCACCATTTTTTTTGACTATTTTTAGTTTTTAATTCTAAAACTGATCTTAATGATTAAAAAGCTTGGTAGGAACTTAATTAAGTTTAAACAACCAATCTAACAACAATTTTTACACATAAAAGCCAATATGAGATTTTCCAATGAAAAATGCTTAAACTGTATTGAAATTAAGGAATATGAAATTGAGATTAAATTAAGTTTACAATATGCTTGAAAGACTGAATACAATTCTTTTAAAACTGGAAATACAACTGGAGAATGAAAATTAGGCTAATATATTACCTACAACTACACTACTACTCTAAAATTAACTTATTGTGGTCTCTGCTCCTTCTTCCTTCTTTTGTAATGACCCTTTAGGGTTTCTGAATCCCATTGACCTTTTCCCCACAATAATTATGACCCTTGGATGAGTCTTGAGTGATTTGAGCCGTTTGTTTCCATTTGGCGGGAAAAAGGAGATATTTCAATTTGGCTTTTAGCCTTTGATAGGGTGTGAGTTTTGTAATCTAGTGGAGGAAAATGATAAAAGGGAGTGGGTTTGGGTGGCAATGAGCAGAGGTAGAGGGAGTAGGGTGAATGATGGTGTTGGGTGTTTAGCAGGTTCACGTGAAGAGGAGGGATAAGGGTGGTTTGGTTTGACTAGTATTTTGACCTAGGGGAGTTATTAAAAACGGGGGTGTTAATATTTGTGTGGGAGTGGGCTTTTGTGGAATGGGCCAAAGACATGGGTGGGCTAGTAAGGGTTAAAGGGTGGATTAGGTTTTGTGTTGGATTGGATTTGTTTTTGGATTTGGTTTTGTTTTAGGTTAAAATAACACAAGGACCATATTTGTAGCAATTTAAAAATTGAGTGGTGTAAACTGCCAACCTGCCAAAGTTAATCACAAGGGCTAAACATGCAATATATTCAATTCCCAAAGGACTTTTGAAGTATATTTTCCAAAATGAAACTATCCGGGGACCAAAATCGCCAAAATTGAAAGTGCAGGGACCAAATATGTAAATTTTCAAAACTTTTCACCCCGGAACCTTTTTGATAAATTTTCATTTGTAAAGGACTTGGATTGAATTTTCTTTCAAAATTAATGCTCAGGGACTGATTTTGTTAAATGTTGAAAGTTGGGGGACTGAAACTGCCAATTATGCAAACTTTGTACGTTTTTCATCTGTTTTTACTCATTTTGCATCTAAAACATATAAAACACAATTTTGGAATATTTTTAGTATTTTGATGCGTATTTGAGTGTTTTTAAATGTTTTTGCAGTTCAGATTGACCAAAAATGATGAGTATTCACACACTCATCAATACGCCATGTAACTTTGAAGATATCGTTCTCGATCATTAAAAAAAAACATCATACGGATCGAAATTAGGGTCGTTGAGAATTGTTTGGTTAGGATTCATTGGATTCATGATTGAAAAAAAGTAAAGATGTAATAGATTGGAGGTGTGTTTGAAGTATGAAATAACAAGGGGTATTTATAAGGTTTTTTTTGGGTTTAATTTGTTGTTGTTGTTGTTGTTGTTTTTTTTTTTTTTTTTTTTTTTTTTTTTTTTTTTTTTAGGCTATATAGCCGTTGGTATATCTTGAAAAAGTGACAATGCAACGTTCATATATCTTGGAAAAAAAAATAGCCACGGCGCTGAGCCATAACCACGGCGCAAAGGCCAATGGCGCGACCGGCGTTATGGTGCGTCGTCACCGTTTTTCGGCTGGTGGTGATGGCGCCAGCCACCAGCCCACCGTACCCCAAGCTCTTAAAGTATGTTTGCAGTGATGTGAATCCTCGCCCTTGAAGAGTGATTATGTTTGCCCCATATAAATAAATTGTATCTAGTTCTGTTATTTTTGTTTTTGTGGCATTTGTAAGAATTGTCCAGTAGTATTTTAAGGCCTAAGACTATGAAACCCATGTTATTTAGCAAATAAGGTTTCAGAACCCCTTCAAAAGTCAATAAATAAGTTAAAGTTATAATGTTGTGTGGCTGCTAATCAAATTTATAAGAGTTAATTCTTGGCATTGTGTTTTTGCACACCATCCTTTTGGTCATGACACACCAACGTGGTCCATTCTTGCTAAAATACAAACGTACTCATGTGGTCCATTCATGCCATCCTAAATGACAAAAAACTTCAACGTGGTCCATTTTTGCACACCATCACTTCGTGTAAGAAAAATAAAAGGAGGGGAAAGAAAATTTTGGGAGGGAAAATTTTGGGAGGGAAAAATCACGATAGTGTTATGAAATTACATTAAGTTAGATCATAATGTACAGGTTTATGATGATAATACTTGCGAAAATCATTCTGGCGACTCGCATATTTCTCTATCCAGATGCAACATTATTTTTGTATGTGATCCAAAGTGGATGAGTTATCGGTAAAGGAAAACCATCCCGTAATGCAACTCTGATATAATGATTGCCATGCACGTGGGCAATCACAATTATCTCATTTTAGTCTGATTGCGGTGAACTGGACCAAAGAGGAAAATTTTTATTTAATTGTGATTGATTTGAGTAGTGAATCATACTCATATATATATATATATACATCAAAAGAGTTAGAAATACGTCAAATCACATAGTTAATGTGTTTATTACTTGTCACATCAAATATTTATTGCAAATAAATAGCTACATGCACTTCGTTTTTCTACATAGTAGTATCCCCAACATGTCCCAATTATGAATCAATGTAACATCTTTTTCATATGAATAAAAGACAATAGACTAAAGGACAAAATATACTAAAAGACAAAATTAGATATGTGATGTGGGTGGTGTGGGAAGACCATAACCCTAATTCTTTCTTTACCCCAAAGGTACACATGTGTATATCCCATTTACCCCAAAAAATCCAACTTCCCCAAATACCCCATGGGCAACTCTATCCCAATAATTCTTGGGCAACTGTCTCAAAATTGTGACACGTGTCCTTTTGGTTGTCGCCACATAGTACTAGTTACCCATTATTTATATAAAACAAAAATACCAAAATACCCCCATTATTATATAAAACTCTCTCTCTCTCTCTCACCACACATTCACCTCATCTTCATCTCTCACTCACAGGCACCACCTTCCACCACCGTCACCACTACCACCAGTAGATTGACACCATAACCACCCCATTGCTTGATCCGACACCATCACCATCACCACCTCGTTGCTCGAACTAACAGATCCGACACCATCACCATTACCTTCCCGTTGCTCGACAACCACACACCACACAAAACCACACACCAACAGATCCGACACCAACACAACGTTTCACCTACTTGTACATCACGCTTCACCACTTGTACATTGGATTTGCCTCCATTTTCACCACTGTGTGACAAGATGATGTTGATACAGTGATATATATAATTATATCAATTGGTTATTTTTTTTAAACTTTAAACTTTTGTAAGGTAGCCATTTTTTTTTAGATCTGAGATGTAAATAATAGGCATAGTTGTTTTATTAAAAAAAAAGAAAAAAAAGGTGAATGATATAGATTCTGTGTTTGGTTTTGGTGGACAGTTTGGAATTAGTGAAAGAATAATTGTTAAAGAATGAACGAATGAAAGCAATGGTTTGTGTTTATAGATGGAGATGAGATGATAAAAGTGATGGTTTGTGTGTGATAGTGATGGATTTTTTGTTTTGTGACATGTGGTCAGCCAATACGGTACGGCTTCTTCCCGTAGGTAATACTTCATCTACTTTGTAACTTCCAAATTTATTTTCTTGCGTTTTAGTTGGTAATACTCCAGAACTAAGGATGCTATTTTTTTTTCTTTTTTTTTTTGGTTGAAGATAAAGTTGGTATTTTGATGATGGAGTTGGATTTGAGTGAGGTACCATAAGTGTTTATTTTAAATGGTGTTAGCGGTGGCGTTGAAATGGTGTTAGCGGCGGTTCTGATGATTGGGGTGGTGGGTGCTTGCCGGAGCTGTTGATGTTAAGTAGATGATTACTCAGTGATTTATGTTAGATACGATAGATGTTTTTCTTTTGAAAAAAAATGTTGGCCGGAATAAATGGGTGTCCCCGGAATATATGGGTGGTAGTGGTGGTCGGAGTTGTTGGTAGTGGCCGGAGTAAGTGGCGGTGGCCGGAGTGGGTAGGGGTCACCGGAGTAATAAAAATGACCGGAGTTGGTAGCGGTGACCGGAGTGGGTAGGGGTTGCCGGAGTAATAAAAAAACAAATGTGAGGGTATATGTGTAATTTACTATAAAATAATATAAAAAATACTTTAGTTTTTAGCTAAAAGACAAAATAGCAAAGTTGCCCAAGAAAGTAGGTCCCAGTTGCCTAAGAAATTAGTGGGGTTAGTTGTATTTTGCAAGTACAAAGTGGAGACAACCAAAAGGACACTTGTCAAAATTCTGGGAGGGTTGCCCAAGATTTTTTGGGAGAGAGTCCCCCATGAGGTATTTGGGGAAGTTGGAAATTTTTGGGGCATATGAGGTACACATGTGTACCTTTGGGGTATTTAAAGAATTTTCTCAATTTATAATCCTTGGTGAGTATAATACCACAGTAATGAAAGTTATCAGGCACCAGTTCTGCAAAAAAGAAAATTTGATTTTGTGGCCCTCTTGAGAATTCCAATGTTGTTTATGTCGGTGACAAATATATAGAATGGGTCTTTACGATTGGAAAAATAAATTCATACTTCTTGAAGCTGGAACATGTCTTTATATATTTGTAAGTTTAAAGATGGTCTTACACTCTTTACTTTTTTAGTCTTTTGGAGTTGAATGATATTATTAGTGTGACATACCAAAAAAGGTCGTTTTTGGATGAAAAGAAAAGAAACGTGATATTAAGATGATCTGTTCAGTCATATCGAACCCTGAAATTGCATTGTTCATTATGAAATCGTTTGTCACAATTGTTCAGAATTACATCTGATGTTCAACAGTTTAGCTATCATGAGCCGGGTATTAAGAAATTGAACATATTTGTTATCCATGTATAATTGATGAAAATTGTCGCTGAAAATTACAATCGTTTCAACGTACTTTGCTATCATTTTTCTTCTCATAATATGCTTCTAACAATGGGCATCAGATTTTGAAAAGAAGTATAAAAAAAAAAAATGTAGACCTTGCGTATGAGTGATGAAGCATTTGCAAAAGCAAAAAACTGGGCATAACTAAACACGGCTAATTATGTTTGTTGAGGTTGCTTTAAATTTCAGATAAGCCATGGAACATGGCCTTGTTTCTGTGCATGAAATTTCAAAAGGCACTGTCATTGATGCTTCAAGTGGTATTTAATATGTTTCATCTGAGATTGTGAATGACCAGATGATATAGGGAAGTATATAACAAGTTATTAGTATGGTCTTTAAATTGTCAAATACTGTTGCAAAAGTCAACCCCAACCATTTCAGCTTTGTTTGTCTAATAGGGTAAATGGAAAACAATGTTTTATAAGTTCTACGCTTATTTAAAAGAGTGGCGATATATACAACATTTGCTGTACATATCCTATATACAGTAGCTTATAAAAATGGTATATGTAACAAAAAAAAGTAGAGTAAATAAACCACCCTTTACCAGATACAACAAAACACAAAAATTAATGGCCCATGCAGGTCTCGAACCTGCGACCTTCGCGTTATTAGCACGACGCTCTAACCAGCTGAGCTAATAGGCCTTGATGTTATGTGACCTATGTTTCACTTTATAATCGTGACTAAAGTTACGAGTCCAACAATAATTTTAGCTCAAGCAATGTGTTAACTCTTTTCTAATATGAGGCTATCGAAGGCTTATATAGCATAAGGTGTTAGAGATTTAGTGGGATGTTCCTAAAGGCTTTGCCTTCTAGAAATATTGACAAGTTAATTGAACATGTGGGCTTACAGGATTTCCATTCTTGTGAGAAAGTGTAACTTCCCAAAAAAATGTGTCCATTGATTTGTACCACAATCTGTATTACTTATAAAATATAAGCCTTTGTTTGAAAGGAACAATTATCACAACATACACAATTGATTAAGACATCAACGAAACTTCGTATGGTCGGATTGGTCGTCCAAATCTAGTTTCGGACATAACCAAACAATAGCCGATATTTAAATCGGACGAAACATATATTGTATCACTGTTAGAGTCAACTTGAATATCTCATATATCTTTAGAATGAGAATGTCCTAAATTTCGCCAAAGTATGTGACATTATGAAAAGATCAATTTTGTTTTCTTGGGATTGAAAAATCATATTTTCCATCTACCAATGTTATTTTTTTTATTTATTTTTTACTTTTTTGTTTTTTGTTTTTTTTAATCTAATTATTAAACTGCTAGTTTTGTGAACGTTTTTTGATGAGCATGCAGAAACATGGATATTTTGACAAATATCATTGCATATTTTACATGCAGTTCCCCGAAAGGAGTTATGATCAAATAAGAAGAATAATTAAAATAAGAAGGGTGAGAAGAAACCACAACTACACATTTGAGATGCACCTACAAAAATAGATGCATCTCTCCTAAAAATTCTCGCTCTTATTTGAAATGTGTGGCTAGAAATACTTCTTATTATTCTCATTTCATTTTTTCTTCTAGCTAGATCCCTTCCGGTAGCGAAAGAGCTATAATATCATTAAACAGAATCGTAGTTTTATCAATTTTCGGATTAAGTAACTAAAACTTCTTTTTTAATGTATTAGTATTTATATTTATATTTAATGTGCTAATATGGCAATCAAGAGGTAGTGCAAATTGTTTAGGTCAAGTTTATTTGTCTAAATAAATGTTTGTTGTTGTATTACATACACAAGTTGATTCTATTTAGATGAAAAGGAACAATACTCTTGTAAGTTTTACTACAAATGTTAAGGGATGTCTGGTTGTAAAAGAGAATCATTATAGGTATGTAAATAATTATTTAAAAACCCCGCTATCCTTGGTGGGTATATCCCTGGTGGGTATGACATATGCTCATTTTTGTGAGTTTTAATCTGAGTTTTAAAAACTAATTCACCAACTAAAATAATTATATTTGATGAAAGTCATTCTTTTCATTTCATACCCTAATACCAAACACCCCTTAAAAAAATCCTAGTCATAACTCATAACTAAGTGTGAGCTCGGTTCCGGAACAACATGGACCAACCCGTACACGAGAATATCGAGAACCAAAAAATGCATATCTTAGGAACTGAGAACCAGACTGAAGAGCATGTTTTGGTTCCAGTACGGTTCTCAGGTCCAGTTCAGGTATTTCGGTTCTACCCGATTAGAACCGAAAATCTCTAGAAAACGCCCAAAACTTAATACTATTCTTTATGTGTTTACACTCATTACGTGGGGCATAAAGATGTAAACATAAACTTAAAAAACTTAACGTCCTATAAATATCTCGTATATTCAGTGGCGAAGCTTGGATTTTTCGAGTGGGGGTCGGGATCTAATTTTTTTTTTCCTAACACTATGGGGGGTCGAAACCGAATTAAATTGGGGGGGCGAAACCGAAAATACCGAAATTTTTCTACACGAAAACTATATACCCCTACATCGCAAAAAAAATTTCGGGGGGTCGGCCGCCCCCCCCCCCCCCCCCCCCTATGAAGCTGCGCCACTGCGTATATTTAAAAGTTAATATCTCGTATATTTAAAAGTTTACTAATCAATACATGGCAAACATACTAAAGACTAAAGTAGAACTGGATAATAACATTGCAATTATCTTATCCCGGTTCTAGTTTTAATTCTTGTTGCGCATACATATTACTTTGCAAACAAACATCTATAAATAACAACAAAAACGATGAAACAAAGATCAAATTCCATGCATATATAATAGACGAAGTCTTCAATATCCTTTTAACAGCAATATTTTACTTCAACCATCTTTTTTATATTATAACTATTTATAAATTACAATTTTATCATACAAATCGTTTTAATCCCGGCACAACACAAGCGCAATAATAACCTTGTTACCGGCGCAACACGAGCGTAGTAATAACCTTGTTACTATCAAATGTCACCGCCCACCGGGTATTGTTCACATGATATATGATCATCAAAATACCACAGATCTTAAACCACTGTTCACATGATACATGATCATGAAAATACCGTACATCTTAAACTATTGTATTACATATGCACATCTCGCGGTTTCTCGGTTCCAAAGCCAACTGAATCAAGAATCAAAACTTGCAATATTAAAGAATTGATAACCGGACTGTGGTTATAAGATTCGGTTCCAATTATATTAGTTCCGATACTTGATCTATTTGCTCACCCCCTTGTCATGACGACATGTTGGTTAATTACAATTATATAAACACAAAATCAATTAAATTAGTAATTAATGCAGAGCTAAGAGTATAAAGGGTGTTTGTTTAAGCTTATATATGGGCTTATGAGCTTTTTTGATTTCGGTTTAAGTTTCATAAGCCCTAATTTTTGGCTTATTTTGAAGATTGTGTGTTTATATAAGTTTATTATATCACTAGCCTATAAACCCGTGATAAATCACGGGTGGCTTATAGAAAGATTGAAAACAAAGGTTCAAATACTTAAAGTAACAAATATTAATTCTCAAACAATAATCAAAGATTTTCACAACTCAAAGCGAAAAGAAACTTGCATATAAAAAATCACAGCATGAAACAAAAGTTTGGATAGATGATAGAAAGAAACAGCTATGGGAAGCTATCTTCGTTAATCTTCAATAGAAACCTCTTGTTGGAAGGACTAAGTTTCAACCGCGAGATGATAGTGGTGTTACACACGTCGACTCTTGTTATTTTTTGTGCCTCTTCTATGGGAATTATTTGAAACTCGTGTATCCTTGATTTATAAACACGGGACTGTTTAATGGCGTTAGTAGCTTTCAAATATGATGGCTCTCTTGCTAGGTAACTTGGTGGCAAGGTAATTTATATACAATAAAGTTTCTCAAATTCTGCATATCTTGCAAGCAAAATGATGATCTCACTTTCCTTTTTTTTTTTTTTTTTTTTTTTTTTTTTTTTTTTTTTTTTTTTTTTTTTTAATGCCTACCAGTGTCAACTAAACGACGGGCCAGAATCATTCCACTGAAAAATTGGTCTTTGAAATAATTCCCTAGTTAAAAAAAATATGTTCATATATTTTCAGAACAAAGATAGTGATTACAAATGCAGTATTAGCCAAAAAACTTGCTTTTGGAAGATTTAAAATGTTGGGGATAAAGTGCAGGATTGTGTAATATACCCCAATTTAAGCTTTAATTGGAATGATCGGATAATTCAAATAATGGAACAAATTAGTTTAGTGAAAGGACGTACACAATTAGTAATCCCCATCATCTACTTTCGCCTCCCTGTCACATGGAATAACAGCAATCTTTGTCTCGCGGAATAGCCTGTTGGTAGCTCATTAGCTTTGTATAAGCAAAATATCATCTCAATCACCGGCTAAAACTCAATGTCAAACACCCCTTAAATGTAAGGTATCATGATCCCAAGCACCCTCTAAAACATAATGACAAGCACACCAAAAATATAAGGTACCAGGATCACAAGCACCCTCTAAAACAGAATGTCAAACACCCCCTAGATAATCAGTATAATGATCCATGTTTATCCGAATGGACTTTAGAAGCACAATGAAAGTACAGAACACCCCCTAACTAATCAAAATAAGAAATTAACAACTATAATGAACTAATTACAAAGGAAATAATAAATCAGATTCCAATTGAACCTAAATCCATCAAAAGACACAAAAAAGTCTTATCGCTAAACACAGGTTACTGCTCCAACACATCGATTTCAAATGTTAGAACCACAACTCCATGAAAAGAACATAACATACAAAAAAAATGTAGTCTAAAACAAAATATTTAATAGCCACAAACCTCGTATTTGAGGACTACGGACCACATTCAAAATAAATTACAAGATTAAAATGTGCAGTAGCCAGGTTCGATACGTCATGATCATTTGTAGGAGCCATATTTGGTGATGTGGTGGAGTTTTGTGCATTTCATGTTAAACACCTGGAAAGACCCTTTGTCATCACGCGTAAGAGTCGACAATTGTTTTGGAATTTCGAGTACATTTTTCGAGTATCTATCAAGTATTAGCAATGTCATCACATAAGAAACAGTTGTAAAATTTGAGTGTTCGTAAACAAACTATAGACTATTGTATATAAAGCAAATTATAGACTACTAATGAAACTAAATAATAAAAGGGTTAAGTGAGTTCCATATGTGAAGCAGTGAAGGTGTATTATTTAATACATAAGGCCTTTTATACTAAAATACGTATTTCACAATTTAAGCCATATTAATCATTAAGATTATACACAAACAATAGCAAAGTAGCTACACTATACTTATTAGTGTTTGTATAACCAGACAGACAGTAACTTAAAAACATAATTAGTTGGTGTTTGGGATTGCATCTTAAAACAATTGTAAAATTAACAAAAGTGTGAAATACGGAGTAAAAATTTAAGTATAAAGCAAATGGCTAAATAGATCAGCTACATGTCAACCAAGGTGCATTTCCATCAGCTTGTAACATTTCCAAATAGCTTATATCTAGAATTTTTTTAAACCTTAAATAGCATTTTGACATTTCTAAACATGCCCAAACTGCTTTTTTCTTTTTCTTTTCTTTTTCTTTTTTTTTTTAACAGTTTTATGTTCTTTTGACCATTTAGAAATACTTGATAATCCAATTTGTCCCATTCGACTACTTAATAGTAAGGGGGTCGAAATTGACGTACTTCTTAGGCATGGCCTACACATTATATTAATAACTCCACTCGATCCCCATTATTGCAGCCTTCTCAAGAGGATCAACATCCTACAAGAAACATCATGATTATAAAAATATAGTACAAATACACACTTGTAGTTTGAAGACAATATCAAAAGGATAGAACTGCAAATCATTATGCTCGCAAAAAATCTCACTAATTATTTTGATAAGATTGACCACTATAATAAGTTATCATTAAACAAATATCATCAGTGTTACTGCACATTTTACAAAAATCAATATTAACATGGATTTTAATTGTCGTCTTTTTGCTGGATCAAAGTTTTATGTTAAACATTTATGAAGTTTTCAAACCGGGAGCCAACAAATCGGAGGGAAGTGAACACTCTAGTTAGAAAATTGCAGGCATCGTTTAAACTTTATCAAATGTACAATAAGTGTGACCTCAAAAGGCAAAGCATACCTCTTTATCTTTTTATTGGATCAGAAATAACACGTTTATGGCATCTATAAGCCTAAAGATAAGAAAAGCGAAATCAGAAGTAGAAGATCAAGAGTGACTTACTCGGATCAACTGATATATACCAGATATAAGACGACCATAACTTGATGTCTTGCTCCAACAGGGATGGCATTTTCAATCCCAATAACTTTGATGATGTTATTTGTCACATTCTAACTATGTAACTCTTCACAATTGGCCTGCCATCACTTCAACCTCATTTATTATATGAAAATCCTTTAGTTTTGACTCAGCCTACATCAAAATATCATAAACATTGTTAAAGTCTTATTTAATGTTCCATCTGCATACATTAGTAGTCAACTACATGGATCACTATTTATGAATAATCTACATCACCTAAAATCAATAAGTTAATAAATCACAGCAAAAAACAAAGATAAATAACATGGCACCTAGTTTCTATAGTTTCATTAAACTTATTGGTTTTGAAAGTGATGTAGTTACGGAATGCTAAACTGCAACCATTGACAATAGAATTATAAGCTATATATGTTGTATCACAGTTCATCTTATCCATGAATTATTAAATGTAGGAATAACATAACTTAAATATATAATGTTCATAGACTCGTGAAAAACACTCAAAGATCATTCACTACTCACTATTCATCAAAACAATTATGCTTTTAACGCTTGAGCATCAGATTTTGTGACATTCCCCTTTCTTTTCTCTGTTACCTAAAATATTAAGTGTCCTTGGTTATTTTCTTAAACTATTATGTATCCTTGGCTAAGTTTCTTTTACTTAAATGTTGACGCTATTTCTTGAAAGCTCAACTTGTCTATCTACAACATTGGAACATTTCATAAAATCCTTGTTTAAAATACCATGCTATATACCATACCCTAAAGTCGATTAATATAAAGAATTGATAGATAATGTGTGGAAGCAACCTAAATTAGAACCCAACATCAGTTTGAAAAAACTCAAAATATCAACAATCAATTTAATTTACAATTTTGATATTAGAAATCGAATGAACGACATATCAATTAAAACCCTAATATTGGATTTCGAAATTACAATCCATCAAGTAAACCCTAAATTAGAACCCTAAATCTATGAATAGCATGAATTCGATCCAAATTTATGAGTTGTTGAAGAATCCGACTAACACAAACAATTAAACACGAATTATAAAAGCATTACATACCTTATACAATTTTGAGATGAAGAAACCATAAAATTTAAAGATTAAAAATTAGATGTAATAGGTATTTTAGATCTCGTTTGATAATGAGAGAAACAATGTGAAAAGAGGGCTGTCAAAACTGAACTTGTTCATACGTGGAATAAATGAGTTGGCTTTCTTGACGTGGCAAAGTGTCCACGTGGCTTTAATGAGCTGTCAAACATTTCAAAAAAAGTTTCTTTTATTATAGATATATAGATTAAACTTTTATAAGCTCACAAGTCTCAAAATAAGCAGAAAAATTGAGGCTTATGAAACATAAACCGAAACACAAATAAACTGTACATACAATTACAAAGGTTAAACAAACACCCCCTAAGTATTAATTACCCAGATTTTGCACAAAATTACACTATACACCTAACGGAAAAACACCGCTCAGTTTTCATTAGCCAAACAAACAAAGAAAGATTAACCTAACACACATACTAGTACAACAGAAGACAGTTGTTGAATCAAAGACGAATGTAAATTAATCAAATTACTAGATCCAATTATTATCTTTTGGAATCATGAATGAAGATTACGAGGTATCATTTTTTTTTTCTTCTATAAAACCCTAGATTTCATTTGCCCCTTTTTTCTATGTCTTTATATTTACATATCATCCTCTTTATGTAATCGTTGCGTAGCTTATTCTTCATAGTTAACTCGATTAATACAAAAGTAATTTTTCTTTAATTGGATTGAATGATGTAATTAGGGGGTGTTTGTTTAAGCTTATATAGCGGCCTTATGACTTATTTGGCTTTCGGCTTATGTTTCATAAGCTCATTTTTCGTCGCTTATTTTGACACTCTTCGGCTTATATAAGCTTAATCATGTCATGATAAGCTTATATAAGCCGAAAACTTTTAAAATAAGCCACAAAAAGCGAGCTTATATGAAATATAAGCCGAAAACCACATAAGCTATAAGTCCGCTGTATAAGCTTAAACAAACACCCACTTAGAAAAGTGTTACTGGATTATTTAACGAACATCCTGTCGTGAAGCCGAGAAATATGGTGTTTTATTCTGAATAATCAAATGAAGTTGTGATTGTACAGAATTTGCATTTTGAAAGTTAAATTGTGTTGTTATTTTCGGTCCAAAGGGTTGACAAATGCTTGTCATGTTTGCGTTAGTCTAGATAACGGCTGTGGGATTGGGTATTGTTGTTGTTTTAATGCGATACAGAAGGTGAAAGAATGATTTGTTGTTTGTTTTTTATTTGCGTTTTCCCCTTTATTTTTCCTTCAATACTTGTTAAGAAAGTTTATTTATGGCTTGTTTTTGGGTTTGGAGGTGTTACGATTGGCCGTGATTATGTTTAGTTTACTTCATCTATTTCCTCTTCATTGCTGCATTTGTGATCATAAATATTGACTGCAGGTTGAGCAGAAGAAGCAAAGTGCTGCAGATGTAACGTTTCAGTATTCAACTTTTGTCATGGCATGTATTGGATTTCAAGCTAGGCCTTGTGACATGAGATTGCATTTGATGAAGGTACTTCAGATTACGGTTGTTATTGTATACTTCCGCTCAAAATGGTTTCTATCTAGAGGTTGTAATTTACAAGCAGTTGCAAAATCTGCTTGCAAATAACCTACTTGACTTTCATAGTTGCATAATTAAAAGGGAAATGTCCCAAGGTAAATGGGTCGTGGTATATTAACTACGAAACTAAGAAATTGCATTGTATCCCTATGAACAGGGACTATGGGACTGGTCTCAGTAAGCCAACAAGGTTACTACTTTGTTCACATATGCTACATTATATGTGAATTAGGGGCATAATATTTTGACTAAATGGAATTAGGATTCTATCGATTGCACTATCCAATGTTTCCCACTATTAATATCAATACATGATTCATTTAAACTTAATCAATATGCGGCAATGCGTATAATATGTAAACTCTATCTGATCTGTTATCTAATAAAAACATTCATCTCACTCTGCAAGTCTGCAACACTTATTGGTAGGTTATTGGTGATAAAAAGTATTGATTAACTGTACATTTTTCAGGAAATATCTGGGATGCCAGCTTCACTAAAGAGGGAAACATCACAAGTTGCTGCATCTCCAGATGCAATGGGGGAAACATCAAGCTCAGGTACTGCCAGACTTGATAAAGCTGACAGTTTCCGTGCCTTATAGTATAACATGGTTTCTATGGATGGCTGCTTTTCGTGTTTTCTGTACTTGAAGACATATATTTGTTTGTATAGTGGATCTTAGTTTTTGAATGAATATATTGTGTTCTCATCCCATGGGCTCTTTCTTGTTTGTAAATTTTGAACGCCGACTGATACAGTTGCATTTAAATGTTGTTCCTTATGTTTGGTTAAACTTATCAAATGCGCGCGCACTGTTGTGGGGTCGTTGATAATTATAAGTTATAAATGTAATTTTTCAGGGATAGTTTAGGTGTATGTTTGACTTTGTATGAGTCAAGTGATACATAACATAGCTCTGTTTGATATTGCTTTGAATTAACAAGTTTTTTGGTGATTAATTAAAGGGTAAACATATACTCGTAATTGCAGATTATATAATAGTGTCATATATTAGACATTTAAAGCTAATGATTTTGCCTAAGCTTTTCAAACTCTGTTTGGAAGATTTGGCATGATATATCATAGCCTCCCTCCAAAAAGTTAGAACTACTAAAATTTTAAAGTTACAGTAAAATATCATAGCTCCTTTTGAAATGGCACCCCACCGATGTATTTTTACTCCCATGAGCCAGGGCAAGCCGGTTGCCCTGTTCATCTTCAACACAAAAGGATACCTGCTTATAGACATGGAACTTTTTAACGTAATTACCATATATGAAAAGATTAATCACATCATCACATTATTTCTTCTTGGAGGCATCATTCTCGTCTTTGCGTCAACCTGTGAATGCATGGTCTAGAAATGCTTGGACATGCCATCATTGTGTTCACTATCCTTGAACATCGGGATTTTATGGTCCCCTCCAACATCTTTCTGCGTAGCAACACTGTTGCTTAGTTGATAAGAGTGCTTGAAGACACGACAGAGATAATTCTTTGCAACTAACAGACAAAACCTTAATGCAGAAAGAAGACAGTACATATGATGCTTTTTAACGAACCAAAACATGCTGCGACTACAATTATCAAATCACTATTTCCAAATTGAGAAACGTACAAGATACCCAAGTAAAATAAGACACGCGTTACAGAAAATTTAATATACATAATATCACAGTTGTCTTAGATTCACTAGAAACCAAAGAACCATATTTTAAGATGGATTACATGCATCACCGTGCCACAAACATTAAACAGGAGGTTTTGTTATGTATAACAAACTAGATCTTGAAATGCGAAAGAGTAGAAATACCATCAAGTCCCTTTCCCGTGAAGTATTCAACATATTCTTTGACGGTTGTGCCTCTATACTTGGGTGGATTATCTTCGGAAAGCAACTCTTTGATCGGTCCAAACACTTTAAAAGTTGGAATCGTGCTTGTTGAAAAGAATGATGCCACTGATACTCTTGGACCAATCTTGTTTGCCAACACTTTGTGTTGTGCACTTACAAACTTGTCATTTGTAATCAACTGTAACGATTCCATAAATTACCGTGTATTAGCACACTATACTTGCACCTTTGAGACCAACTAAATGATATATGATATTGAGAGAGGGATTCCAGAGAGATACCTGCAGTAGATCCCCTGCATTAAGTACTAAAGCTCCTGGGATGGGAGGAACATCTGTCCACTGGTCCTGATAAAAAACTTGGAGGCCACCCACATGGTCTTGGAGAAGAATAGTAATGAAAGTAATGTCCGCGTGATTGGTGATGCCTATTGTTAACTCAGGTTGTGGGCATGAAGGATAGTAATTGCTAAGAACACCAAGCCCTTCAGCACACCCCATGTCCAGGAGGTAATTAGGGTCAAGCTCAAGAGCCTCAGATATTAACTCCAAGACACAAATTCCAAGTTTCATCACCTGGCTCGAGTACTCCGGCCATATATCTCTATACAATTTTTCAATCTATTATTGTATCTTACTCCATAAACACTAAACATTCATTTATAAATTATCAACTTTTTAATATATACGGCCTAATATAAGTCAACGGTATCGACCCTAACAACTAAAATACAAAGAAGATTACTCCAAAATCCAAATACTAGCTGAAATATAAAGATAATGACACCAGTTATAACAAATTTTACATGCAATATTAACCATTTTTCATGCACAAACATTTACACTTACTTTTCATGTCCTTTGTATAGCACCACACTATCGAAATTGCTAAAGTGGATATATTACCTGCAAGGTTGTGGCAACTCGTGCGATTGAGGAGGATCAGGGGCCATTATGCAAAAGAATGAGTCTCTCCAGTTAGTCACAGGTGCAGCATACAAATCAAAATTACTGTTATAAACCACCTTACGTTTCCCACCATCCAAACCTCTTGTATACCATTGCTTCTTCACCTCATCATCCTGCTCAAAAAACTCTTTAACCCCCTTTTTCACCTCTTCCAACATACTATTTGGAATTCCATGATTCACCATCTGAAAGAATCCCCATGTCTCCAACGCATCCTTAACTTCCTTAATCACCTCCTTTCGTCGTATCATATCTTCGTTGATTCCCTTAAGATTGATTGTTGGAAGACATGTTTTGGAAAGAGATAATGGCTGGACGGAGTTTTTAGCATTTTGAGGTGTAGGAACGTGGAATATTCGAGGGACTTGAGTGATTCCAGCGTCAACAAGTCCTTTCACGCCCTTTTTGGTGTCATCAAATGCTTTGAGCTCGGCTTTCCGTTCATAATCCGGCGTGCTACCGAGAACCATCTTCATCATCATCATCTTTTTGTTTGGCTGCTATACGAAGGTGTAATTATCCTCAACTACTTATAAACGTTTTGCATGTATGGCAAAATTATCACAACAAATTTATAACACGTAATGTCTACGATATTTGTTGTTTAGTTATGGTCCTTGTTTCATTGTTTTAAACGAGCAAGTTTTAGGCGGCGTCGCAACAACGCTTAAGATACCAAGCATTAATTATACGAAATATGAATGATACCATTTTAACGTCAATGCTCGAAGCGAATTAAGAAAGAAACAAAAACTGAATCACGTACAGCGATTATTATATCGAGAAAACTCCAAAAGTATACTTTGTTAGTTTTTAAATGCCTTCTAGCATTGTGCTTGTAGTAAACTCTTCCAAATTAAAAGTAGATTCAAGTTGGCCGGCTTTTATCGTCATTGAAGTTCAAGATGCTCTTCCAAAATTAAAAGTAGATTCAAAATGGAAATGGAAATGATGCTCAAAGAGGTTATGTTCTTTGAGTTAGCTTTAGAGTTTAGACTACCCGTCACACCAAAATACTCTCAACCTCACTGCAAAACCAGCTTTCGCCCTCCACCTTTTCACCCTCATTCCCTCTCACCATTCACCCTAATCAATCACACCACCCTCACCATTCAAACAATTTATTTATTTATTTATTATAAAGACTAATTTTTTATTCATAAACTAAAAACATTACATTAAAAAAATAAAAAAATGTAAACTAAACATTACAAAAAAGATGTTCGATCAAATCGTGACGAAGGTCTTGATACGCTTGTGACGATTTTATGTGTCTTATAACTCTATGCCTTTGTTCTTCGGATCGTATGAGGTTTTCAGGTTGATGTGCTTCCCCCCAATACCAGTCGGGATATACTGCCTTCCATTTGTCTTTTATAATCATATGATGTAATATGATGCATGTATATATATCATATTCCTTATTTTTTATAGTATACGGTCGTGCAAGATTGGCTAATATAGCCCATTTCTTCTTTAAAACACCAAATGCCCGTTCCACATCTTTCCTTGCCGCATCTTGCATTCGCTTATACCATATTCGCTTGTGGTCATCAACCACCACATTTGAAATCATCTTAGCAAATGCCGCCCATTCTGGATATATCCCGTTAGCTAGATAATATCCCAGCGGGTAAGTTACGTCGTTAGCCACAAATAGAATCTTTGGTGCTTTTTCTTCTTTAGGATCGTTGAATAAAGGGGATTGATGTATAATGCTGATGTCGTTTGACTCAGAAACACTAAAGAAAGAATGCCAAATCCATAAGTCTTATGACGCAACAACTTCCAGCAAAATGAATGGATTTGCACCATGATTACGTCTACAATATTGCGCTTTATATGCGTACGGAAAACCAAACCATGGCCAATCTGTACAATCAAGGCTTCCTAACATTCCCAGAAACCCGTGCTTTTGTTCGTGAAACAAGTATAGCTTTTCAACATCAGTGGCAATAGGTCTTCGCAAATACTCTGCGCCAAAAATTTCCATAACAAACTTACAAAAATTTTCAAGAGATAGACGAGAAGTTGCTTCACCCACCTGCAAATATTCATCAATGGCGTCAGGAATGGTATCGTATGCCAATTGACGAATTGCGGAGGTGCACTTCAACAACAGGGAAATGCTTGGTCTTACGGTACAGTCAATCTTCTCACGAAAGTATGCACAATGAAGAGTTACTTCTCCGACTATACTTGTGAATAGCGTTCGACTCATTCGGAACCTCTCAACGAAAGTTTCATTAGGAAACATTGGATTCGCACTAAAATAGGCTTGGACTAAACGATTATGAGCACCTATATGATCTCGATTTATGTTGGTTCTCTTCTGTCATTTTGCTTGTGGTATACAAATTAAAAACGACAATGCTCCGCTAAAAAAATTTGTGTCACGACGGATAACTTCTTCTTCTTCCGCATATAAATTTTCAACACCTGGGAGCATTATTGCTTCGTAATTCATATTCATAATAAGTTTTGTTTGAATTGTGTAAGATTGTTAAATTCTTCTAAGTTTGAAGTTGTTAAAGAATGAGTAGAGAGTATTGATGAGGCGAAAAGTGTACCGCTTTTAGGGGGTCATTTAAGCCCAAAGTCGAGATTATTTGATCAAATATTGCCCTAAATCGTTCCTTTTGTCATTTTTGATACTTTGGAGGAGAAATCCAGAAAAGGAAGCATTTTGAACTTTTTTGGAGCAAAAAGTGAAGAAAACGGCAAAGTCTTCAAATCAAGCTGGAAATAGTACCTGACGGCGTCACGCTTTGACAAAAAGGTGGATATGAAGTTTACACGAGACGCGCCAAAATGATTTTTGGGATCAAAGAGTGACGGCGTCACCCTTGGGGACGCCTAGGCCGTCACGTGTAATTTACAAGGTGATGGCCCAGAAAACTTATAACGTGACAGCATCAAGTTTAAACCAGATGGCCATCTAGTGTATGTCTGACGCCATCACGTGTTAATGGAGGCAGGCCATCACGTGTTAACTAGTCACAACTTGCGTGCGCGGTAGCTGTTACTGTTTTGGCCATAACTTTTGCATACGAACTCGGATTTAGGTGATTCAAAAGGCCACACGAAGAGGACGAAAAGACCTTCGATGTGGTGAAAATAACGGGCTAACGTCGTCATTTGTAAAGGCTGACACCGTCAGACCTTGCTGACAGAAAGTTTGCCTATAAATACAACATTATAACTTCACTTTTTGTAAGCCCCCAACCCTAGGTCCGATTTTAAGGTTAGGGTAGGTGTTTTTCCAGCAACTTAGAGGGTTTCAATCACTCCATAAACATCTTGTATTGGTTTGTTGATTCTATCTTAGTTATGTCTTTCATTGTTAGTGTTGATTGTTCTCCATTCATCATGCTTGGCTAATTCACCTTGTGTGTACTTATGATTGTGTGAAACTTGTATATAATTGATTAGATCTTATTGATTTCTTTGTTGATGTTGTGTCTATCTTCATCAATTAAGGTGTGACAACTTCAATAGGTCTAGTTGATTTAGTTTATAATTCTTGGTTCCTATTGTTTCTTGTTTTGATTGAATGTTTATCGATGTTAGGCTTAAGAAAACTGGCAGACTTCCAATTGGTAACATGCATGAACGTCTTAAGAAACATGAATCGGATGTGTACTACGATTAATTGGTTATATTTAATGCATAAGTGATTATTAAGGAGGCCATGTTAGGAGCTAGTTGTCGGCTCGACATAGGAAGAGGTAGAAACTTATAGAGTTGGGGAAGATCGTACACGGCCCCACGAATGGCATTAAGGAATACAACCCGTCAATTAAAACAAGGATGTGACAATTCAATAGGTAGAATTAGATAGCTAGCAAGGAGTAATATATCATAGGTAGATACACTTCACTTCCCTCGTAGAACCCTAGTTTATTTTCCTACACATTAGTTTAAGTAGTAGCTTTTGGGTTAGCTGATTAGCAACTAATTCCGCCCCTTCTTCCAAAACCCGAGATTTTTACTTGCTTTTCATAAAATATAAAAATAAAAAAAGAATCATCCCTCACCTCTAGACCTAGTTAGATTAATTTCAATCCTAACGAACACTATTCTTTGATTTGAACGATCAATCCCCCGGTACTTGCCATTTTACTATACTACAACGGTCAGGTACACTATCTGGTGGGGATTGCAAGCCTCTTGAGATCCCTTGAGTGGTAAAACCTTTTGCGAGGGCGCAAAACCACGCATCAAGTATAATGTGAAGTTGTATTTTAAAATGTTGAGTTTTAAAGGGTATTTATATGTAAATAAAATGGTAATGGGGAGGATTTTTTACTTTTTATTTTTTTTCAACTATCCTTTGCAGTCAGTGTGTGTGTGTGTGTGTGGGGGGGGGGGGGGGGGGGGCACTTTTTCACACAACCCAAAAAGTTACACCCTCAGGCTTTTTTTGTGCGTTTCGCGATTGACCAAGGTTAGCCACATCGGGGTGGCGCCTGACTGAGCTCCATCACGGGAGACTCACACTACTGATACGGGTAGTCTTAGAGTTTAGACACTACTTCATGATCATGGTGTGGTTTCTAAGATTAGCAAATGAAGATATATTGTAGGTTTTCTCATCCCAATAAATGATGAGTATTGTTGCATGATGAGTGTTCAACGTGTATTTTCGTTTTTCCCGACAAAAGAAATGAAGGGTAGACATATTAGACTATGCATAACCACGACCAAGGGCAACCAGCTACATCATCGACCTTCTTAATTTTTTTATTTTTATTTTTTTTAATTAACCATGACCAAGGGCAAGGGCAACCAGCTACATCATCGACCTTCTTAATTTTTTTATTTTTATTTTTTTAATTAAAAATTTTAAACAAATTTAAACTTCATTAATAACAAAGCTTAAACATTACAATACTTGTTATAATAATAAAAATATTACAAAGATAGCTAAAACTTAAAAGTAAACTAATAATAATAAAACTTAAACATAAACTAATAATCTAAGTAATACATTATCTTGATTGCTGCCTTCATATCCGTAAGTTCACGTTGTGTCGTGCGGAAAAATTTGGGTCAATTGCTGAATTGCAGAAAATTATTTCTTTGTCCCGTTTTGTTTTTTTCATCAATTCAATTTGCCGACGTTGGAGCTCAATTCTCTGCATTTCCAACTCCTCGGCTCGTTGACTTCTTTCCTATTCCATCTTCATCTCTTGTTTCGTTAGGTTTATGTAGTCCTGTGAGATCTCCTTCTTTTTTCCCAATTTTGTCGACTTGAATTTGAAGTACTTCTCGGTTAATGAACTAACCAATGATGCAGGTGGCTCACGAGCGGAGGCAGATAATTTCTTCTTGGAAGCGTCATGACCAATTGGTCGTGATTCTTGAGTCTCTTCTTCCTAGTCCTCATAATCATCAATGTTGTGAAAATTCAAACCACCTTTTGTTGACCCCGAGGTGGTTTCCGAAGTCTTGGATTTCTTCCGACCCCTTCTCTTATTGTAGAAAGAAGGCATCTAAATATCCTTCCAAGTAACATGATCCTTCAAAACTTTCCAACACTCCTCCAATGTAAACTCATGACCGTGAAACACTTGGCATTCTTTAAGAACTTTTTGGTACGAATCAAGGTCATTTGCACCACATTCGTGATTATTCTCGATATTCTCCATGATTGTACAAAATGCACCAACCCTACAACGTACCCTATTCTTCCATTTGGTCACGATCGAGTCATACGTTCTTTCTGAACCAGTTTCATTTTTAAAGTATTGCATCACCTCGTCCCAAAACCCCGACCTGTTGATAGCATTTCCTCTATTAGAATTTTTCGACACATTAGTCCAAGCTTTACACAGCGCGACCTCTTCCCCCTTTGTCCATGCTTTGGGCTTTGGCTCTTGGGTTGAGACATTCTTGCCCTTCGCCTTTGCAACACGTCTTGAAGGCTTCTTTGGTTTGACTGGTGATGTCTCTTCGACATCGTCATCGTCTTCAACCAGAATGGAACCTTGAAACGAACCGTGGTGTGAACCGTGACCCGAACCTTGCCCCGTCAAAACATCTTGACTCGGATAGTTTTGACTCAGGTAATGTTGAGTCGGATAGTTTTGACTCGGTTAATGTTGAGTCAGATAGTCTTGCATTAACTCCTCCAAATCCAGTTCAATATTAACACTCTCAAGCAAGGAAAACGCTTGATTCGGTTGGGAAGAAGACTGCGAGAAATCCATGTTAGATCATACGACGACCCACTTAGTGATTGGTGAAAATCAGTATTAGTACGATACGGTGGGACATATGGAAGAGTAAGGTAAAACGCGTTTGATTTTGATTCAGTTGTAGTAGTCGTGTTTGATATTCAAAAGCGGGTGCACGAAAGTGAATACGCTGGTTCGGTTACGGGTTCTAGTAATACCTGCCCGTTTACCCGTACCCGTATCCGTACCCGTATACCCGAATTTGTACCCGTTTTTTTGCTATGTTATATAAGGCCCAAATCAGTTTTGGCTTTTAACCCTGTACAAAATTTGTGTCTACTCTACTCCTTAATAACCTATAACCTATATCTTGGTAACTACAAACAATTAAATTAACACTCACACCTGATGCTTCAATTCTCACAAACATGGCATATTAACTCTTTAATCTTCAAACTTTACAAATACTCATGCCTAAACATAACTCTTTCATCTTTAAAGTTTAGGTTCACACTTCACGGAATCACATGCTCTTCACTTCTAATATCTTTTTAATTGTATTCTATAGTGTATAATAGGCGTGTATATCATATACGAGATTGATCATCAATTATTTAAATTCTAAAAACCTTGAATATATTAGGGTGTTATGGCTTTTAATTTTTTGTGGAGTTTTTTTTTTTTTTTTTTTTTTTTTTTTTTTTTTTTTTTTTTTTTTTGATACACGTAAACTTGTACAACAATTATTTAATTGGGGATAACTGAAACCCGCGGGGAAAACCAAAAAACCAATGGATAATACTAATCGGGTATTGGGGCGGGTTTGGGTGTGGATATTATAAACGGGTGCAGGTAAGGGTTCACTAAAACCTGCCCCGAACCCGCCCCGTTGCCATCCCTAGGTGGTGATGTTACACTAGTTAATTGGAACTTCGGATCCAGCGAGAAGTTCAAATTTGGGACATTTTTGGGTAGTCGGGATTTTGGGGTTTTTGATTTGGGAATTTTTTTTTGCTTGACATGATGAATATTGATGAGAAGTTTTTTGAATTGTGTTTGAAATTGTGTATTTAGAAGTGTGTTAAAGCCACAATCATATTTACCAATTCATCATTATTTTTACCATTGTTAGACACTTGTGGTTTATTTCTTGACAGTCTAAAACGAGCCTTATTTTCAATTATCGTGAAGGCATCATTCGTGTTCCTAGCCAACAAGTTACCACCCGCAGCAGAGTTAAGTGAATCTTGGTCAGCATGACATAACCCATTATAAAAAGTATCAATCTGCTGAAGGTCGGTAAACCCATGGTTCAGACATTTTTCCTTCAAATCTTTGAATCGGTCCCAAGCTTCACTAAACGACTCATCAAAAGCTTGTTGGAACCGAAAGATTTGAGAATGTAGGTTAGAAGTTTTAGAGGGAGGATAGAAGTAATTCACAAACTTGGAAGCGAGATCATTCCAAGTGTGAATCGAGTTAGGCGGTTCCTTTTCCAGCTAAGTCCGGGCTGCTCCTTTTAAGGAGAAAGGAAATAACTTTAATTTCACCACATCGTGAGGAACTTGGTTCATTCTTGTGGTCCCAGCGATGTCGGTGAAATTTCTGATGTGAGCATAGGGGTCTTCGTGATCGAACCCGTGAAAGGATATACCCGTGATCAAATTGAGTAATCCGTGATTGATCTCAAAGTTGGCATTGATGTCTGGAATCACAATAGCTCTCCTCACACCATTGAATGGTGATTGGAGTTGTTCTTCCATCGGACGTGGATCAAATGCCGGTTGTTGTCCCATCGGCGGGATAACATTGTGCTGCGGACCACCCATCGGCGGGGGTCCGTTGTGTTCGTTTTGGTTCATCTCCTCGTCGTCAAGGAAATGAACCCGACTCGTATGTCGTAAAACCCGCTAGGGTTAGAGAACGGAGACGTAAGACTCTCAAAAGAAGAACGGGTGTGCATACACCACAAGCAAAATCAAAAAGAAAATGAAAAAGAAAAAAAAATCTTTTTTTTTTTGTATTTTTCACAAAAACTGTTTATTTCTTTTGTTTTTCTTTTTTTAAAACGTAACGTTAATCGAAAACCGTTTCTTTCAAAACCACGCGCGACGGGACGGGAGAGAAGAATGGATCTCTCTTCAGCTAGCAATTTAATGTCTTAGCTATCCGTATTTCCCACGTATTCGGTTGTAGTAATTGAAATAATCCGATAAACAACTAAATTACGTTTTCGTTATTGTGTGAGACTTTTTTGGTTTACAACGCCCTTCCTTTCGGTCGAGTCGAGGCTGTAACTTTTATTATTTTTTGGTATTTTGTAAACACTTTAGGAAAAGTGTTTTGAATTTTTCAATTTTTATAGAGATATATATACAAAGTAGAGGAAGGCTTAACAAAACACGATTTTTCAAAACGTTATTCAAAAATTCACTTCAACCCTCCCCGGCAGCGGCGCCAAAAAAAATTGATTCGTGTGAAAACCAATTATATAATATATATAGTATAGTATCGAAGTGATCCGCGTAAAATATGGATCACCCGAGTCGTTTCCCAGTGAAGGCGAATGGAATCGAGAATATCGATTCGTGAAACCGTGAATTGAAAAGTGAAAAAGTTAAAATAGCAATCAAAATATTCAAGTAATCACAAACAACTATGAAATATGCAAAGAGTACAAGCTAATTATGCACCAAAGTGAAAAACGTAGAAACGAAAATGCAACCGCGAAATTTAAAACGTAACGTTTATTGAAAATTGAATCTACAAACTTGAAAATATTTTTTAAAAATCTTAAACTAATAAAAAGAATTTTAAGAGAAATAAAAATATTTTCTTTTTACTTTTTATTTATTTTCTATGAATTAATTTTGATTTTTGGAATTTAAAATGAATTAAAAATAAGGAAAAATAGAAAAATAAAGTGGAAAATTGAAAATATAATTCTAAAAATTCTAAAATATTATAAAAGATTTTCTAAAAATATTTTTGTATTTTTCACAACATTTTCTGAATTTTTATGGATTTTTGGTAATTAAAATCTATTTAAAATTGAATAAAATCAAAAAGTAATTAAGAAAAATAGTAAAAAGGCTTAGAAAAATATGGAAAATTCCAGAAAATCAAAAATATTAAAAAGAAGTCAGAATAAAAATTTTAAGTGAAAATGAAAAGTTTAAGTGCTTATTTAACACAACTGCTTATTCACAAGTGATTATTTTTAAGCACTTGTGAACAAAACCTTTTGAAACTTTTAACACAGACTGAAAATGATGTACTATGCTCAATAATGCAAGATTTGAACAAATGAAATCACAAGAATCAATAGAAACTCAAGATTGATGTAATAAGCTAAAGCGATAAGCTATAAGCTAAGACAGATTAAGCAAAGTCCACAACCAGAAGTAGTAAATTGATGCTAAATACAAATCAACCACTAATGTTACATCAAGAAACAAAGTTACACAGATACAAGCTCAATTACTAAACTGCATGCCTAAGTTCAATCCAACTATAAGTTCTACAAGCCTAACTAGAAGCCACATATAAGCTAACTAATTAAGCTCAGATTATCAAACTAGGTGGGGCAAAAACAAGTTTACAATACTGAAAAACTAGATATAGCAAAATCCCTATGATAAGCACTCAACTGCTATCTAAAATGAAACAAGATCAGCAGCTTGTGAAACTTAAACCAATGAACAGTTGACTGGATGAGATTTTTACAACTTTGACTAAATCCAATTTCAATTGAATATAACTACTCCTAGATGGTGTATTAAGCTGTTTTTAAACTGAATTAAGCTAGTATGAATGATTATGCAACTATAACTACAATTTTACTAACTAAAACTCATTTAATCTAACAGTGAACTAAGTTGAAATCCTATTTTGACTTTTTATAAACTATACCACTGTTTTTATTCTGAATTAGTCTATTTCTATCCCTATATGAATTAAATGTGAAGCTATCTCAGCTAATCAACAACTACTTAACAATGCAACTACCAAATCCAAACACTCCTTAAATGTTATAGTTATACTACAAATCCATGCTAAACTCCACAAATATCACTACCACAGCATCAAAAAGTTATTATCCACTAAATTAAGCACTATCAGTATCCAATATCCACCAGTAAAACAGATTAACAGATCTAAGCAATGACAGAAATTCTAACTAAACTTAAGCAACTCAGATCCACTTAACTGAAACAAACCTCAACAACTACTAATCAAATGCAATCTCAAATACAATTTCACATTAATGACAGTAAACAGTTTTAGCTAAACAACACAATACTCACAACACAGATGAGTCTATGAATCAGAAAACTCAAATACAGCAGTAAATTCTACAATAGCTCTAATTCAATTCAATGAAACAGTAACTAATTATGCAACTACAAATACTCAAAAACAGATACTACTAATTCAAAAATTCAAAACAGAAATTACCACAAACTCTCCCTCAGCAAGAACCGAGGGAGTTCACAGAAGCGTATCTCTAAGATAGGCTAATTTCATCACTTTCTGTCTCAGTCTATCCAAAATCACCACAGCAACCAATGATTCACCTTCTTTGACTATTATTGACTGACTCAAACAACTCCACTGATAAGCTAAAAAGCTCAAATGGAATGTTAAAAAGGAAAATAAGCTCAACTGTAAGCTTTTACTAGAAATTTTGTAAACTTTTATTTATTTTTTTTTCCTGATTTTTTTTTACTTATTATATATTTTCTTCTATAAATGATTTATAAGAAAAGATAAAAGTCAGAATGAAATCTTTAAGCTGAATGAAAATAGAACAAGCAGAATATGTAAGTATTAAAGTAGAATAAGCTAAAAATAAGATGAACAATAAGCTGAGATTAATGGAAAGAAAAACTTTTATTAAAATCAGAAATTACAATTACAAAAACTAAGCTAGATTACAACAAAATTTTGACAGCATTTCAATATCTAAAAACTACACACCGATTATGCTAAAATAGAGACCTATATATAGGAGAGGAGTGAGTGAGGGGGTCTGATGCCAGGTTGGCAATCAGTGCAACTCTGTGCTTTCTCCTTTCTGATCATAGCCCTTAGATTCATTTTGTGTTTCTTCAATCTCATATAAGCCCTCAGATCAAAATCAGTGAGGTGGCTTGGCCAATCAGCTGCTTCCATCTGTCCCCTCCTCGTGTGTAATACTCTCTGACTTGTCAGCAGAATCCAAGGAGCGTTTATGACGCGTCTCAACCAATACTCTTCTGCGAAGTGTCCGTGAAATCTACTAACACTCTCTCTGACACATGTCTGACACGTGAGGTGTCTTCTAGAAGCTCCAATGAGTGGTTCATGATGATTAATTTCAATGGCATGAATCAATTTGGAAATTGGTTGTGAGTTAGGGTTCATATGTGTGAGGTGGTTCTGGAAATTTTGGGGGAAATGGGAAAGGGCTTGTTTGTTTATTTTTATGTGTATTTGACTATGTTGACCGTGTGTATAATACTTTGACCGAAGGTGTAGGGTATGAGCCGGGTCATAGGATTAGTAATGTTGGGCTTTAGGTTTTGTGACATTGGACTTGGGCTTGATATTAGAATTTAAGTTTAGTAAAATTCAAGGATTACTTATGACATTTCTGAATTTGCAAGGACCATTCTTGCCATTTTCCATAAAATAAATCCAAGGGCTTTTGTTGACTTAAAATGATTCTTCAAGGATTAATTTGAAAATTGAGCATAAATCTGATCCGTAATCGAGAAATCCTTCCCCAGCTTCGGCTTTTGTCCTCTTTTCCACTCCCGTGCTCGTGTTGTTGATTGATACGTAGGGATTGCACCAGGCTTTACCTCTCGAGGGATCTCGAGAAGCTTACAACCCCCACCAGGCAGTGTACCTGATCGTTGTAGTATAGTATAGTGACAAGTACCGGGGGATTGATCGTTCAGCTAGGAATAGTGTCGCTAGGATTAGAAAACCTAAATACTAGTTCTAAAGATGAAGGATGATTATTTTTGTATTTTTTATATTTTTTAGAAAGCAAGTAAAAATCTCGGGTTTTGAAGGATTTGGGCGGAATTAGTTGCTAGTCAACTAACCCAATACTAAGATGCAATCAAAATAAAATACTAGAAATAAAAATAAAACTAAATTAAACTAAGGTTGTGAGCAATAAGTGGAGAAATTGAGTTTACTTAGATTTCACTACTCCCTAGATATCTTTTACACATTAATTACTTGTTATAGTTGCATGGATGACGGATTGTATTCCTTAATACCATTCATGGGGTGGCGCACTTAACTCCCCAATCCTATGAGTGCCTACTTCACTCCTATGTCGAGCCGGCTAAGAAGCTCCTAACATGGGATCATTAGAATTTACTCATGCATTAAATATAACCAATAAAACCTAGTGCACGTCGGTTCATGTTTCCTAAGACGTTCAAGCATGTTACCATTTGGAGATCTGCCAGTTTTCTTAAGCCTAACATCGAAATCATTCATCCAATATAACCATAAACAAGTAATCAACACATAATCAACATCTAGGTTTTATTAGATCTAAGCAAACACAAGATAGATCTAGCCTAGCATGGTGGAATTAAGACAAGCACAAGATATAGACAACCAAAACATAGACATATTGATTGAATTAGAAGAACACTTATCTCAATTACACATGTAAGGGTTCAAGGGCTGAAAACCCTTGAAAAACCTGTAAAATTCGTAATAGGTTCGGCCTTAGGGTTTCTCCAAAACTTCTCCCCTTTTAATGAATGAAAATTAGAAAACTATATATAGAAAACTGAGGCTGACGGCGTCAAGACCAAACAGGCGACGCCGTCATCTCGCCGCCAAAATAATTCTCGGACTGCCTTGATCTACATCTGACGCCGTCACGTATTAGCTTCTTCCAGGCCGTCACGTGTTTAACTCTTGACGCTCTTCATGTTTGCACTGGGCCGTCATGCAATTTACTCTTGACGCCGTCAGGATGTTACTCTTGACGCCGTCACCTACTGTTCCCAGCAAGGAAAATTAAGACTTTGGCGTTTTCTTCACTTTTATGCTCCAAAAACGTACGAATTGCTTTCTTTTCCAGATTTCTCTCCCAAAGTACCTAAAATCACAAAAGGAACGATTTAGGGCAATATTTGATCAAATAAATTCAATTCCGGGCTTAAATGACCCCCTAAAAGTGGTTCATTTTTCGCCTCATCATATACCCTTACACTTGAGATTTGCTTGTCCTCAAGCAAATGCGCTTTTATTCTAATCAAAATACAAGTTAGGGGTCATTTAACACTAATATAAAAGTAATTACAACAAATAATCGTTCCACTAAAGACCAATAGACAAGCACGGAGGTCATACACAAGCACCTCACAAATAGTGTTTAGATACTCACATCTCTCGGGTGTAATAAAGTATAAATTACAATATGGAAACGGAAGATATCTCTCACTACCTGTCATAGCAAAATAGATTACCATAGGCTTGGGAAAGGATCAAACCTCCACCACATGGCGTAAGCACTTAGGATAAACTATCAAAGAGGTCTTTTAAAAGGGTTGTAACATTAGGTGTAGGGATATGAAATACACGGTTTAGTTGGATATAGGCAGTCTTTACTGGTGGCGAGTTAACAATCTTGGTTAATTACTTGTACAATATGGCGTTGCTAAGCAAAGACTAGACTCGACTTAAGCTAATAAATGAAAAATAACAAAAACATAAAATAAAAATAGAATGAAACGGGATGGTAGTCCGTATGTTTTTTCTTTCTTTTTTTTTTTTTTTTTTTTTTTTTTTTGATTTTTCTATATATATATATATATATATATATATATATATATATATATATATATATATATATATATATATATATATATATATATATGTTTTGCATACACTCTTACCCTACCATCCAAAATAATACATCATAGGGAATAAACGTTCCCCTTACACTTGAATTTATACATACTTTACAATAAACTAATCTAATGACTCGAATTAAGAAAATCAAAACACTTGGAGTACTTTTAAGATTTGCGCACATATGAGGGTAATAAATGATGTTCTTCCCCATTACTCCATAAAATAAGTACTTTACCCATGAGTCCCAATCATCCCAAAACAATATGTACAAGGATATGACTCGACTTAGCAACCATGTAATCAATTAGATAGTTAACTTAGGGTTTAACAAATAACAATAATGCACTAAAAATGAGTGCATACACGGAAGGCTAAGGCGATTTGGGTGTACATTTAAGTAGGGTGTAACAAATTCTTCCTTTAAGTAAAATGCTTAAAATTAGAAACGAAAGGATAGGCTCGGAGGGGTGTACTAGGGGTATCGTGTACTAAAAATGAGTACAACGCTAAGGTGTGGGAAAAATTAGTTGACTTAACTAGCCAAGTAATATGACTTAAATGGTCAAGTAATTATGATACGGGTTTAACATAAGGGTGATCCTAATGCCTCTTATCATGTAGTAAATCCTACCACACGAATGTAGTCTCACTAGCGGTCTCGGGATGCATCACTAACGCAAGTTCTAGAATCTAAATACTACCGGTACACTTATAAGCACTAAGGGCATGTTTGGTAGGGTGAAATTCAGAGAAATGAAATGAAGCTCATAAATCAAATTCACAGAAATGAATTCCACGGAAATTCAGTAAAAATTCTAGTGTTTGGTAACACCAGAGAATTGACTTAAGAAATCAGTAAAAAAAATTATTATTATTATTATTATTATTATTATTATTATTATTATTATTATTATTATTATTATTATTATTATTATTTTATTATTATTATTTATTATTATTATTTATTATTTTTATTTATTATTATTATTATTATTATTATTATTATTATTTTATTATTATTTATTATTTTTATTTATTATTATTATTATTATTATTATTATTATTATTATTATTATTATTATTTTATTATTATTATTTATTATTATTATTTATTATTATTATTATTATTATTATTATTATTATATTATTATTATTATTATTTATTATTATTATTATTATTATTATTATTATTATTATTATCATTATTATTATTATTATTATTATTATCTATTATTTTTATTTATTATTATTATTATTATTATTATTTTTTTTATTATTATTATTATTATTATTATTATTATTATTATTATTATTATTATTTCATTTCCCTTTTTTGAGGAAGAAAGAGTTCATTTCTTTAGTATATGGATGGGAAACCAACTCCCTATAAAATACAAAGGAGCCAATTCCTAGGAGTTATAACTCTCCACTTTTTTATTTCTATTATGTACCAAACACAAGAAATGAATTAAGTTTCATTTCCCCACCTCCAATTCTTTGTACCAAACATGCCCTAATAGTAAATGCTTTTCCTATCAAATCTAAAGGCGAACCTCACATATTTAGGTGGAAAATTTTTCTGAATATACGGTTATGTGCTAGTCATACAATCTCCTATCCATGAGACGCTTGCTATGGCTAAAGTTTCACTCCTAAATGTTGTAAAAAAATTTAAATTTGGCGCTAAAATTGCACTAACAAGTATTTCTCATAGTTTTATTACACATCTACCATTAAACAAACAAACTCAAGCGAAAGTGTATCTGTAAGGTATCATCATTTTACCCTCCCCTTACACTTAGGATGAACATTGTCTCCAATGTTCAAGTAAAGAATGTAAAAGTGAAATAAGCAATGTTGCAAAAATCGTGAATCGGTCCCGAGGCGGTCGGGGGCCGAGTTGCGATTTTTGGCCGATTAATCGGCCGATTTTCTTGACTCGGCCGATTAATCGGCCAATTACCTTATAATTTCCTACATGTTCTAGGGCCGAGGCCGATTAATCGCCGATTAATCGGCCGCCTCAGCCGATTTTTGCAACACTAAATAAGTAAAAAGAATGAAATCAAATACTCCCCTGATTCGCTCGAGATGGATAATAAGGTGGCCAGGTTAAATCTTCCTCCAAGAAAATGAACAAGCAAAGCTTCCCTTCCAGAATATAAATCATCTTCTTGTCATACATAACCTGTAAATCCTGAGAAAACAAACAAAGCAACCTCGCATAAAATCGGCGGCAATCTATATAAGTTACTAAATCCTAGAAAACAAGATAAGATATAATGCTTGTGGAATGAAGTTTGCAGATTCCTGGAGATTATAAAACTTAATAATTCAACAAAAACTTTAAGACTCCGTTAGAAAAACAAAACCGGTAAAATTTCCCGATTTTTACACGTGACGCCGTCAAGAGTAAACTCATGACGCCGTCAGAAGTGACCTGCAGAAATTCTTATGTTAAGTTTCCAGAAAATTTCTGAAAAAACTTGGTCCTACTTCCTGGAAAATCCTGCAAAACTTCATTATGACTCAATACGAGCATTTGACTCTAACAAATACGAATATACATGTTCATTTAATATTGTGGAGAATCATGATCGGTTTGTTTCTTAAAAACATATTTGGGGTCTCCCCTTACACTTATCTTTTGCAAAAATACTTTTAGGTGGAGTTAAGACTAGGCCAAAACAACAAAGTAAAGTATTTCCACTTATTAGTTTAGAAACATGATCTACCAACAATAAAGATAAAGCATGCATGCGGAAGCAAATAACAAACAAACAAAATAAGATCACACAAAGCATGGGTTGCCTCCCAAGAAGCGCTTTTCTTTATTTACGAGTCTTGTAGCTAGACTCAAGGTCATAGGTTACTACGTGACATCATCGTTGGTTTCACTCTCTAGGTCGTCTTCTAAACCAATTTTGTATTCCGGACCTAGTTGCAAGCATTCTTTGTAGAAACCAAGCATCCTATTTTTCACATACTCTACTCCTCTACGTCTATCCTCATCATTCCTATAATAAGCCGCTTGCTTGTGTTCCTTTTCGAAATTAGAGAGAAGGCGGTATTGCTCAATTTTGTAAGGCATTTGGTAGGCAACTTCATCATTCTCTTCCTTGAATCTAACTATCCCTAAAGTCGGATCATAACTCATCCTAGTGGCCTCAACAAATGGTTTTCCAAATATTATTTGGCTTAGGCAAGCATCTATCATCGGAAGAGTGTCTTCTACTATCATAAAATTGATCTCATAAGTGAGATTGCCTAGAATCACATGCAATCCCTTCACTCTTCCTACAAAATTACTTATCAAATTCCTATTGGGCATCATCCTAAAATTGAGTTGTTTCTTCATCACCCAATTGTAATAAGTCCTAGTCATGATATTAACAGGAGATCTAGGATCGATGTAAGCTTTCCATATATGCATATGCCCGATGTTGCATGGTATGTAAATGTTAGAGGGGTCTCCCATTTTGATAAGGGGTGTGCCAAGGATATATGGTCTCTCGGGACTATCAAATAAATCCTTATGGTATTCCCGTTCTTCCTTGGTGGGCAACTTATCAAAGTACTTCTCTATAGTTTCTACTTCCTCTAACTCCTTTTCCTTATTAACCTCAACTTCCCTACTTTCATCCCTAGTTTCGGTTTCTGCTCTAACTTCATCCTTGTCACTTTCTTCTATTTCCTTATCTATTGGCTTAATGGTGACAACATTGACAAAGTGGACGTGTTTAGATGGTGAGGGGTCCTTAACTTGGATTCCGCTATTGGTGTCCCTAGTGTCCTTCCTAGGTGTAGTTAACGCTTGGTTGTTGAGGGCTTTCAACAAGTTGTCTATCTTGTTAGTCATCTCCGTTTGTTGTTGGTTGAATTCGGTTTCAAACTTAGATATGCGAGCTTCTTGAGATGCCATAAACTTAGACATCAATCCTTTAAGATTGTTGGTACTACCATAGTTGTTAGAAGGATTGTTGTTGAAAGTACGGTTGGAGGGTGGACCGTTTGATTGGTAAAGATTAGGCGGATTGGAAGAATTGGGTTGATTTTGTTTCCACCTAAGGTTTGGGTGATTTTTCCAAGAGGGGTTGTATGAATCACCGTAAGGGTTTGGCTCGGGTTTGAAAGTGTACCACTTATCTCCCGCTTCGTCGGTACGCGTGGATGCGTAGTCCGCAAAAGCTGTTCTGGGGAGTTCTACACAATCACGAGTGTCATGGGGACCACTACATAATTCGCATGAAGAAGTGATTTTATTCACTTGGCTTGAAGGCTTAGGAGCTTCGTAGGATTTCATGAGAAACTTGACTTGGTCCTCAAGTTCCATGATCCTACGGTCGGGAGTGCTAGAGTTGTTCGAAGGCAAAGATATTGCCTTGACCGTTTTGTTCAAATCACGGGGATCATTCCAACTTTCGTTGTCATAGAGAGCAAGATCTTCTATGAGTTCCCATGATTGTTCCGCACTTAGATCACGTAGCTTACCATCGGCCGATTGGTCAATGGCTCGCCTCGTGGAGAGATCGATATGGTCATAAAAGATTTGGACTTGGAGCCAAAGATCTATGCCATGATGAGGGACTTTTTGGAGTAAGTCCTTGAAACGAGTCCATGCTTCATAAAGAGATTCATTTTGACGTTGTTGGAACATCAAGATGTCATTTCTAAGCTTAGTAGTTCTACCCGGTGGGAAAAATTGAGCAAGGAAACGAGTGGTGAGATCATCCCATGTGGTGATGGATCCCGCGGGCAAACGCTTAAGCCATTGACTAGCTTGATCCAGTAGAGAGAATTGGAATAGGCATAATCGGGTTGTCTCTCTAGTTTCAACATCTAGGTCTATGGAGTCTACGATTTTAAGGAAGTCCTTAAGATGTTGGTTTGGATCTTCGGAACGAAGTCCATGGAATGCACATCCGCTTTGCACCAACCGGATGGTGTCGGATCGCAAGGGGGTCACATTGGCTCCGGTGAGCTCAATGGTGTTTCGGTAGCCTTGGTAGCTAGGTCGGGAATACTCTCCTAAGGTTCGGGGCCTAAGGGGTTCTAGTGGTGGGTTTTGTTGTGGTGGGATGACGGGTTCAAAGATGTTCCCATTGTCCATGATGTCGGGTGGTGAAGAGTTACGAACAAAAACACGAAGAAATAAGATAGACTAAAGAAAACCAAAAAATAAAAATAAAATCTTACTAGAAAGGAATCTAGCAAGTAGACCTAATAAAAAGAGATTCTAACCTAGACAATAACTATTCCCCAAGCTGCGGCGCCAAAAACTTGATACGTAGGGATTGCACCAGGCTTTACCTCTTGAGGGATCTCGAGAAGCTTACAACCCCCACCAGGCAGTGTACCTGATCGTTGTAGTATAGTATAGTGACAAGTACCGGGGGATTGATCGTTCAGCTAGGAATAGTGTCGCTAGGATTAGAAAACCTAAATACTAGTTCTAAAGATGAAGGATGATTATTTTTGTATTTTTTATATTTTTTAGAAAGCAAGTAAAAATCTCGGGTTTTGAAGGATTTGGGCGGAATTAGTTGCTAGTCAACTAACCCAATACTAAGATGCAATCAAAATAAAATACTAGAAATAAAAATAAAACTAAATTAAACTAAGGTTATGAGCAATAAGTGGAGAAATTGTGTTTACTTAGATTTCACTACTCCCTAGATATCTTTTACACGTTAATTACTTGTTATAGTTGCGTGGATGACGGATTGTATTCCTTAATACCATTCATGGGGTGGCGCACTTAACTCCCCAATCCTATGAGTGCCTACTTCACTCCTATGCCGAGCCGGCTAAGAAGCTCCTAACATGGGATCATTAGAATTTACTCATGCATTAAATACAACCAATAAAACCTAGTGCACGTCAGTTCATGTTTCCTAAGATGTTCAAGCATGTTACCATTTGGAGATCTGCCAGTTTTCTTAAGCCTAACATCGAAATCATTCATCCAATATAACCATAAACAAGTAATCAACACATAATCAACATCTAGGTTTCATTATATCTAAGCAAACACAAGATAGATCTAGCCTAGCACGGTGGAATTAAGACAAGCACAAGATATAGACAACCAACACATAGACATATTGATTGAATTAGAAGAACACTTATCTCAATTACACATGTAAGGGTTCAAGGGTTGAAAACCCTTGAAAAACCTGTAAAATTCGTAATAGGTTCGGCCTTAGGGTTTCTCCAAAACTTCTCCCCTTTTAATGAATGAATATTAGAAAACTATATATAGAAAACAGAGGCTGACGGCGTCAAGACCAAATAGGTGACGCCGTCATCTCGCCGCCAAAATAATTCTCGGACTGCCTTAATCTACATTTGACGCCGTCACGTATTAGCTTCTTCCAGGCCGTCACGTGTTTAACTCTTGACGCTCTTCATGTGACGCCTTCATGTTTGCTCTGGGTCGTCATGCAATTTACTCTTGACGCCGTCAGGATGTTACTCTTGACGCCGTCACCTACTGTTCCCAGCAAGGAAAATTAAGACTTTGGCATTTTCTTCACTTTTATGCTCCAAAAATGTCCGAATTGCTTCCTTTTCCAGATTTCTCTCCCAAAGTACTTAAAATCACAAAAGGAACGATTTAGGGCAATATTTGATCAAATAAATTCAATTCCGGGCTTAAATGACCCCCTAAAAGTGGTTCATTTTTCGCCTCATCATTGATTTTCCATGATTTTTGTCCATTTCTTTCATATCCGTACCTGCATTCACATAAACACAAAAACACAACGTATTTGGCATTTTAAAGTCGGCTTTTGGTCATTTTGGTCCGGTATTTGGTAAAGAAAAGGTGTGTAAATTAATACACACCAAAATCCCCCCGACTAAAATATTTTCGTGTCCTCACGCAATGTGATCAATTCACGCTTTTGGGATAAATAATTTTGATACTCTTTTTACTAACTTTGAAAAGTAGCAAGGAGGTTCGAAAGAAGTAATAAAATCATTTATTCCCGAAAACGCTCCGTTTTCCAAAATTTTCCTTTTATTCCTTTATTCCACTTACACTTCCTATATTTGTACTTTTCTTATTTCATACTTGTGACGGTTTGTTGAACTTTCATCATTTTGCAATAATTATTAGGGTCAACGAGTAGAAACACTTTTCATAGAAAAGTGACCGTACGGATAAAAATCATCATCCTTGATTTTTCACAAGCCCCCAAACTATGCGTACAAACGATATCACAGCTTATCTACAAGTTAGATGCTAACACTACTCATAATAGTTACTTGTGGAAACTCCTTACTCCATGTCCTAAGTTTTTGTATCTCAATATTTTATTTTTGTTGAGAAATGAATTGCTTCATATTTTCTCGTTTCACTATTGTTTAGTCCGATAGTGACACCTAAGTTTAAACGATAAGTAGTTATTCATTTTCTCTTAAGAACCACTGCAATAGAAATTCGGTCCACATCAAGGAATTTTGGTACATACAATATCATAAATATAAGTTGCGGAGTACTACACGTGCACCTCATGTGTTCAATTCAGAATTACACACATGCATCTCACGCGCCAACTACTTATTTACATTCAAGCTCTTATTCAACATAACTTTCAACTTTCATTTTTTTCATTTTTCACTTTTTTCTTTCTTGACTTTTTTTCTCATAACATCAATGGAAGCTTATCGGGTAGCTCCAAAACCACATAGATAATCAACTTTTGACTTTTGATTTTTTCACTTTTTGCTCTTATTTTTGATGTTCCTTGATATGTACCCAACTTTTAAAGCAAAAATTCTCTTAAGAAAACAAAGAACTAAATATTATCCAAACCTAAATACCACTAATTAACCTAGAACATCTATTATATATTGGTGATGTTCCTGATGGGAGTAAAAAGCCACAAGTACCTTTCATGAGCTCTAAAGAGAACCACTACTCCACGTTTAGCATCTAACTTTTAAATAAACTCTATCATTTCTCGCTCTTCGCAATTTAAGATTCCAAATAGTGAAACCAGCGAATACTTAGCCGATAATCAGCCACGCATATATAAAGTCAGTTACGGAAACTTGCAAATTCTAGAAGAAGAATTCGCGTTTTCTAGCTCCTTATGTAAAAGACTAGCGAAAGCTTTTAAGCTACGCATGTATAAAGTCAAGTATGGGAACTTGCTGATTCTTAAGAAAGAATTCGCATTTTATAGCTCATGGTGTACAAGACTAGCACAAGCTTATGTGATTATCGTTGGTTAAGGGAACAAGCTAGGGCTCAACACGCCCGGTCAAGTCAAAATATTTATTCCTACTCTCGCCAGCAAGAAAGTCAACAAGGTGTCAAAACACTTATTCAAACTTTATTATATTTTTGTACAACTTTTCAACTTTTTCTCATTTTTTTTTTACTTTTTCATGACTTTTTCATCAAAATTTTTCAAATTTTCAATTTTTTCATCATTTTATTTTATTTTTGGTGGAAAAACGGAGTTGCAAGAGTGCACGACATGTGAAAAATGCAAGGTTAAAATCGAATCAAAGATTCACCCTCCCCCAGACTAGAATGAAACATTGTCCTCAATGTTTTACGGGTTAAGGTAATCCTAACAAAATTCTATGCCGTTTATTAATTATGCCAAAGAAAACGTTAGTCGATAAGATTCACGGATATAGGATTTTCCAATAAGCACCGATGAATGAAACTCAAGCGGAGAAAAGATAACGAGCACGAGAGTCATCATAAATCGCGGACAATCCTAACAAACATCACAAACAACCACGGAACACAAGAGTAGAAGAGGCACCCCCTCCTCACGTTATTTGTTAGAAAATAGAAAATAAGAAGATGAAATTGGATAAGCATGGGTTGCCACCCACGAAGCGCTTTGTTTTTGATTTCCGAGTCACGTAGCTTGACTCGATCCCCGAATTCAATTGTCCTTGGGGAAAGTTTGGAGATCCAGGACTACCATGGTCGGTACGTCCCCTCCAAAATAGTGTTTCAATCGGTGACCATTCACCTTAAAGTTGGGACCATCTTGTTGAGCTAACTCAATGGTACCATAAGGGAAAACTTGGGTTATTGTGAATGGTCCAGACCAACGGGTTTTAAGCTTACCCGAGAATATCTTTAAACGAGAGTTAAAAAGTAGCACTTGATCACCAACGTTAAAAACTCGATCTTTGATCTTGGCATCATGGATTCTTTTTGTTTTCTCTTTATAAATCAATGAATTCTCATAAGCTTGATCACGGAGTTCGACTAACTCATTCAATTGAACTTTTCGGTGACCACCCGCGGTTTTCAAGTCAAAGTTGGCATGTTTTAAGGCCCAGTAGGCCTTGTGCTCTAGTTTGATGGGCAAATGACAAGCTTTCCCGTAAACCAGCTTATATGGTGTACACCCAATGGGAGTTTTGTAAGCGGTCCGGAAAGCCCATAGTACATCTTCTAATTTGTCGGCCCAAGAAGCACGGTGCTCTCCTACTGTCCTTTCTAGTATTCGTTTTAAACCACGATTGGAGACCTCAACTTGACCACTCGTTTGTGGATGATAAGCCGTGGAAAGACGATGTGTGACACCATATTTAAGCATAACTTTGGCAAATTGATCATTGCAAAAATGGGTCCCACGATCGCTTATAATGGCTCGAGGTGCACCAAATCGGGCAAAGAGACTTTTCAAGAACTTAACAACAACTCGGGCGTCATTGGTGGGGAGCGCCTTCGCTTCAACCCATTTTGAGAAGTAATCGACGGCCACGAGAATGTATTTGTTTCCTCTAGACGACAGGAATGGCCCCATGAAATCGATGCCCCAAACGTCAAAAATTTCACAAACTTGAATCGCATTTTGTGGCATTTCATCCTTTTGAGAAATTTTCCCTTGACGTTGGCAAGAATCACATGTTTTCACCAATTCATGGGCATCCCGATATATCATCGGCCAATAAAAGCCGGAATCGAACACTTTCTTTGCGGTGAAATTGGCACCATGATGTCCCCCCGTGGGTCCACTATGGCATGCCTTAAGAATTTCAACGGCTTCCGTACCGTGAACACACCGCCGGATCACTTGATCCGCACAGACTTTGAACAAGTAGAGGTCGTCCCAAAAATAATGTTGGACATCTTTAAAGAATTTCTTCTTTTGCTGGGATGACAACCCTTTCCTAATGAATTTCCCCGCATGGTAATTCGCAAAATCGGCGAACCATGGGGTACTTTGGTCAAATTTGGTCACACTCCCAAGTGTCTCGAGAGGAAAAGCATCATTAATTTCCTCTTTCTCAAGAACACTCTGATGGGGGTTCTCAAGTCGTGAAAGGTGATCAGCAGCAAGATTCTCAGCTCCTTTCTTGTCTCGAATTTCGACATTAAATTCTTGGAGCAAAAGAACCCACCGCATTAAGCGTGGCTTAGCGTCTTGCTTCGCCATTAAGTACTTTAGGGCTGAGTGGTCCGTATACACTATGCACTTTTTAAGCAGCAAATAAGGTCTAAATTTTTCAAAAGCATAGACAACCGCTAATATCTCTTTTTCAGTAGTTGTGTAGTGATGTTGGGCGTCATTCATGGTCTTGCTTGCATAGTGTATCGGTTGAAAATACTTGTTCTTACGTTGCCCCAGAACTGCACCAATAGCATAATCACTTGTATCACACATTAACTCAAATGGTAAGTTCCAATCGGGGGCAACTAAGATTGGTGCCTCCGTTAACTTCTTTTTCAAAACATTAAATGCATCGATGCATTCATTCGTGAAGTTAAACAGAGCATCCTTCTCTAAAAGGTGGGTCAGAGGCCGGGCTATTTTGGAAAAGTCTTGAATAAAATGTCGGTAAAAGCCAGCATGACCAAGGAAACTTCGGATTCCTTTGACGGTAGTCGGGTGCGGTAATTTAGCAATAACGTCGACTTTTGCACGATCCACCTCAATCCCAAATTTGGATATCTTATGGCCGAGGACTATTCACTCTTTAACCATGAAGTGGCACTTCTCCCAATTTAGAGCTAAATTAGTGTTTTCACACCGAATTAGCATACTTTCCAAATGGGAGAGGCAAGAGTCGAAAGAATTTCCATAGACGGAGAAGTCGTACATGAACACTTCCATGGTTTTTTCAATCATATCGGAGAAAATGGCCATCATATACCGTTGAAACGTGCCTGAGGCGTTA
Organism: Artemisia argyi; assembly: GCA_030686995.1. Lineage (NCBI taxonomy): Eukaryota > Viridiplantae > Streptophyta > Magnoliopsida > Asterales > Asteraceae > Artemisia > Artemisia argyi. The sequence continues at coordinate 96,140,655 of CM060688.1, forward strand.
CATAAGCCAAAGGGCATTCTACGATAGGCAAACGTTCCATACGGGCAAGTAAAAGTGGTCTTTTCTTGATCCTGGGGATCAATGGGAATTTGAAAGTACCCAGAAAAGCCATCCAGAAAACAATAGAACTCACTTCCCGCTAAACATTCAAGCATTTGGTCTATAAAAGGGAGCGGGAAATGGTCTTTACGTGTTGCATCATTCAACTTGCGGTAGTCGATACAAACTCTCCATCCGGTCACAAGTCGAGTCGGTATAAGCTCATTATCATCATTCTTCACAACAGTGATTCCGCCCTTCTTTGGCACACAATGAACCGGGCTAACCCATGAACTATCCGAGATCAGATAAATCATTCCAGCGTCAAGGAGTTTTATAACTTCCTTTTTGATCACTTCGTGGATTTGTGGATTAACCCGTCATTGTTGTTGGACTGAAGCTTTGTGATTTTCTTCAAGTAGAATCTTATGAGTACAAAATCGAGGGTCGATTCCCTTAATGTTGGATATTTGCCAAGCAATCACACTTTTATGCTTCCGAAGCACATCTAAGAGTCGTGTCTTCTCCTCATCTTTTAGGCCTTTTGATATTATAACCGGTAATTTATCATTTTTTTCCAAGTATGTGTATTCGAGATGAGGAGGCAAATCCTTGAGCTCGAGCTCCGGAGGATTCTCTATTGACGGCTTAACTTCTTTTACGTCTGCCATTTTTAAGTCCGTCGGAGGGGAAGAAACAATTGGTTTTTCATTTAACAATTTTTCAATTAATAAAATGTCCCCCTCCGGATCAAAGTTATTATTATCAATTTCCAGTGAAACTGAATCATTTGAAAGACAAGCATTAATTTCTTCCCAAGCGAGATCACTTCCCTCAAACGGAGTGAGGGAAGGGGAAAAATCGGAGACGATCGGTTCAAAAGAAGGAGTGGGATTGCCACTCGAAGCATTTTCGGTAAAACCAAGAAATTCTTGAGCATACTCCTCCCTAAGTTCATCAATAACATCAATACGGTTGACAGAAGAAACATCATAATCGGAGGAGTATCTCGCGGTTTGATCAAGGTTAAAAGTGACGGCTTCATTTCCAATACGTAAAGTAATCTCCTCGTCATAAACATCAATTAAGGCACGACCGGTCCTTAGGAATCCTCTCCCGAGAATGAGAGGAACCCGTGGATCGGCATCGAAATCAACAACCACAAAATCCGCAGGGAAATGAAATTTCCCAACATTGACAAAAATATCCTCAGCTATGCCGATTGGACGAGACGTAGATCGGTCGGAAAGCTCGAGGGTCATAAGCGTTGGTGTCAAGTTAGGAAGAGACAACTTTTTCCATATCGACATTGGCATAAGGTTAATGCTAGCACCAAGATCGGCCAAGGCGAAGCATTGAACCATACCCAGAAAATTGCACGGTATAAAAAATTTGCCAGGGTCTTCAAGCTTTTCGAGTAGCTTTTTAAGAAGAACCGCTGAGCAATTCTCGTTCATTTGAGTCCTTGACATTTCAAAAAGTTTTTCTTTATTATTCAAAAGACCTTTTAGCATCGAAGCAAATTTGGGCATCAAAAGTATAGCATCCGCGAGACTTATATCAAAGTGTAACTCTTGAAAAATCTGATAAAATTTCTCCATTTGGTTTTTATCTTTCTCGCGGTGCTTTTGTTCGTTTAAGCGTGACGGATATGGCAACTTTGTTTTAACCGGTGTTTCATTTTCATTATCATTAACAACCTTTTCCTTTCTTTTAGACGTCGGGACCACCGGAGGTTGGATGTCTTCGGTCCTTCCATTATTAATAGGAATTTCCGTATCCGTTGTCACCTCGGGTTCACGGGCGACTACCTTGGGAGGTAGAGAAGAAGAGGTAGTCGGAGCCATCGGTCTATCATAAGTAACACCACTCCTTGTTATGATCACTTTTGCATCGCCCCTCGGGTTAGCGATCGTGTTGCTTGGCAACGTTCCAGAGCCCGAGGGTTGATCATTTAAACGCTTGTTAATATCGTTGATTTGAGTCGCAAACAATCTCGTTGTTTCATCTTGTTTAGCAATTAAAGCTTGTTGACTCTGAATCAATTGTTTAATCAACTCTTCCGTGGGCGTTGGATTTGGAATAACAGCTTGATTTTGATTATTGAAATTTTGCCCACGGTTTTGAAAATTGCCATTGTTCTGATCTCCATGATTATTATTCTAAAAATTCCCATTATTTTGAAAATTGTTCCCTTGAGGCGGGCCTTGGTGATAATTTCCCCGGTTTTGATTTTGAAAATTCTGATTTTGTCCTTGAAAACCATTATTTCCGCGGTTGTGATTTTGATTGTTATTGAATTGATGATTACGGTTTTGCACATTGTTATTCGGATTCACTTGATTAGGTTGATTAAACCCGGGTGGTCCATGATAATGGCTCGAACGGTAGCTGAGCAGATTACGATCTCCTTGAAGAGATGGATAACCGTTGCCACCCATATTCGCAGCATACACGTTCTCTTGAGCAAAAGAGCCGGTCGTCGGACACTCATAGTAAGGATGTGGACCACCACAAGTAATACAACCTTGATTAACGACATTGACTTGTTGACTTGATTTTTCCATAGACATTGCATCAACTTTCTTTGTTAAAGCCACAATCATATTTACCAATTCATCATTATTTTTACCATTGTTAGACACTTGTGGTTTATTTCTTGACAGTCTAACACGAGCCTTATTTTCAATTATCGCGAAGGCATCATTCGTGTTCCTAGCCAACAAGTTACCACCCGCAGCAGAGTTAAGTGAATCTTGGTCAGCATGACATAACCCATTATAAAAAGTATCTATCTGCTGAAGGTCGGTAAACCCATGGTTCAGACATTTTTCCTTCAAATCTTTGAATCGGTCCCAAGCTTCACTAAACGACTCATCAAAAGCTTGTTGGAACCAAAAGATTTGAGAACGTAGGTTAGAAGTTTTAGAGGGAGGATAGAAGTAATTCACAAACTTGGAAGCGAGATCATTCCAAGTGTGAATCGAGTTAGGCGGTTCCTTTTCCAGCTAAGTCCGGGCTGCTCCTTTTAAGGAGAAAGGAAATAAATTTAATTTCACCACATCGTGAGGAACTTGGTTCATTCTTATGGTCCCAGCAATGTCGGTGAAATTTCTGATGTGAGCATAGGGGTCTTCGTGATCGAACTCGTGAAAGGATATACCCGTGATCAAATTGAGTAATCCGTGATTGATCTCAAAGTTGGCATTGATGTCTGGAATCACAATAGCTCTCCTCACACAATTGAATGGTGATTGGAGTTGTTCTTCCATCGGACGTGGATCAAATGCCGGTTGTTGTCCCATCGGCGGGATAACATTGTGCTGCGGACCACCCATCGGCGGGGGTCCGTTGTGTTCGTTTTGGTTCATCTCCTCGTCGTCAAGGAAATGAACCTGACTTGTATGTCATAAAACCCGCTCAGGGTTAGAGAACGGAGACGTAAGACTCTCAAAAGAAGAATGGGTGTGCATACACCACAAGCAAAATCAAAAAGAAAATGAAAAAGAAAAAAAAAAAACTTTTTTTTTTTGTATTTTTCACAAAAACTGTTTATTTCTTTTGTTTTTCTTTTTTTAAAACGTAACGTTAATCGAAAACCGTTTCTTTCAAAACCACGCGCGCCGGGATGGGAGAGAAGAATGGATCTCTCTTCAGCTAGCAATTTAATGTCTTAGCTATCCGTATTTCCCGCTTATTCGGTTGTAGTAATTGAAATAATCCGATAAACAACTAAATTACGTTTTCGTTATTGTGTGAGACTTTTTTGGTTTACAACGCCCTTCCTTTCGGTCGAGTCGAGGCTGTAACTTTTATTATTTTTTTGGTATTTTGTAAACACTTTAGGAAAAGTGTTTTGAATTTTTCAATTTTTATAGAGATATATATACAAAGTAGAGGAAGGCTTAACAAAACACGATTTTTCAAAACGTTATTCAAAAATTCACTTCAACCCTCCCCGGCAGCGGTGCCAAAAAAAATTGATTCGTGTGAAAACCAATTATATAATATATAGTATAATATCGAAGTGATCCGCGTAAAATATGGATCACCCGAGTCGTTTCCCTGTGAAGGCGAATGGAATCAAGAATATCGATTCGTGAAACCGTGAATTGAAAAGTGAAAAAGTTAAAATAGCAATCAAAATATTCAAGTAATCACAAACAACTATGAAATATGCAAAGAGTACAAGCTAATTATGCACCAAAGTGAAAAACGTAAAAACGGAAATGCAACCGCGAAATTTAAAACGTAACGTTTATTGAAAATTGAATCTACAAACTTGAAAATATTTTTTAAAAATCTTAAACTAATAAAAAGAATTTTAAGAGAAAGAAAAATATTTTTTTTTTACTTTTTATTTATTTTCTATGAATTAATTTTGATTTTTGGAATTTAAAATGAATTAAAAATAAGGAAAAATAGAAAAATAAAGTGGAAAATTGAAAATTTAATTCTAAAAATTCTAAAATATTATAAAAGATTTTCTAAAAATATTTTTGTATTTTTCACAACATTTTCTGAATTTTTATGGATTTTTGGTAATTAAAATCTATTTAAAATTGAATAAAATCAAAAAGTAATTAAGAAAAATAGTAAAAGGGCTTAGAAAAATCTGGAAAATTCCAGAAAATCAAAAATATTAAAAAGAAGTCAGAATAAAAATTTTAAGTGAAAATGAAAAGTTTAAGTGCTTATTTAACACAACTGCTTATTCACAAGTGATTATTTTTAAGCACTTGTGAACAAAACCTTTTGAAACTTTTAACACAGACTGAAAATGATATACTATGCTCAATAATGCAAGATTTGAACAAATGAAATCACAAGAATCACATAATGTTTTTACGCTAGGACATGACGGCGTCACCATAGGCCGTCATGGTCCCTTTACACGTGACGGCCAAGAGGAATTTGGTCTTGACGGCGTCAGATCTGGATCTAGGCAATCCGATTTAATTATGGGCGGCGGGTTGACGGCGTCAGAATTTCCTTCTTGACGCCGTCACATTGGAAAATCTATATATAGTTTTGTAATTTTCATTCATAAGAGAGGACAATTTTAGGAACGACTTGGAGAAACCCTAACACGATTTTATCAGTATTTTCAAGGGTTTTCACCCCTTGAAACCTTTCATGTTCAATTAAGATAAGTATCCTTTCAATTTATTCAATATGTCTATGTGTTGTTTGAATATATCTTACGCTTGTCTTGATTTTAACATGCTAGGCTAGATCTCTTGTGTGTTTGCTTAGATGTAGTGAAACCTAGATGTTGATTATGGGTTGATTGCTTGTTTATAGTTGTTACGGATGAATGATTTCGATGTTAGGCTTAAGAAAACTGGCAGACTTCCATAGTGTAACTTGCTTCAACGTCTTAAGAAACACGAACCAATGCGTACTAGGTTTTTATGGTTGTATTTAATGCATGAGCGAATTCTAGCGATCCCATGTTAGGAGCTTCTTGCAGGCTCGACATAGGAGTGAAGTAGGAGCTCATAGAGATGGGGAAGTATGTACGCCACCCCACGATTGGTATTAAGGAATATAACCCGCCATCCACACAACTGTAACAAACTATCAACCTGTAAAAGATATCTAGGAAGTAATGAAATCTAAGTAAACACAACTTTCCCATTTATTGTTCACACCATTAGTTTAATTAGCTTTATTTACATTTTTGTTATTTTATTTTGATTGCATCTTTAGTTATTGGGTTAGTTGACTAGCAACTAATTCCGCCCACTCCTCCAAAACCCGAGATTTTACTTGCTTTTCATAAAATATAAAAATACAAAAAGAATCATCCCTCACCTCTAGACCTAGTGTTTAGGTTTTCTAATCCTAGCGACACTATTCCTGAGTTGAATGATCAATCCCCCGGTACTTGTCACTATACTATACTACAACGATCAGGTACACTGCCTGGTGGGGGTTGTAAGCTTCTCGAGATCCCTCGAGAGGTAAAGCCTGGTGCAATTCCCACGCATCACTAAATAAAGACAATATGTAATATGCAAAGATAAAGAAAGAAACGATCAAACCACAACACGATTGTTTATCTTGGTTCGGCTACAAGGACTCTTTTTCCTTGCCTTACATCCACGCCCCGAGTTTCCAACTCGAGAGTTTCAAGCACTAGTCAACAAGCTCCTTTCACGGGTGGAGAAACCTTTACAATTGTCACTTACACTTTATCCGGTACAAAGCTAGATACCGGGTCCTAGTTCAAGGTAGAACCAACCTAACGTCGCCTATCAACTATTTCTGACACTAAGCTAGATGTTGAGTTCTTTTACAAGGGTACAACCACTCTCGATAGTTCTTTTACAAGGGTACAACAACTCCCGTCACACTATGTATTTTGAGGCCTAAAATACTAACCGATCACTTCTACACAAGATACAAATGAAGTATAAACTACCAAAGTTTATACATAACAAAGCTAACAAGTCTTGCAACTTTGAGTTAAAACTTGTAACTTCTTGGAAGAACTTGTGAACTCCTTTGCTACATAAGAGAATCACACAAGTCAAATGTTACTGAGTTAGATGAGAGAATATGTGAAATATATGTCCTAAAGTGATGGGTGAACTCTTGCAAGTGGCTTGGTATTTATAGCCAAACCAACCAGCAGTCTGGCGGATCCGGCGGAACCTTAGAATGGGTTCCGCCCATGTACCCTGAGGGTTCCGCCAGGACTGACAGGAAAACATGTAAGAACTCTTTCCCTATCAAGCAATGTCACATCAAGTTAGTCAAACACACAATTGTGTAAGAAGTCATATGGAGAGTCAAACACATAAGGTTTCCATAAATGCATGATGTGATGTAAGTCTTATGGAGAGTCAAACACATAAGCTTTCCATAAATGCATGATGTGATGTATACTATATTAAGAAATAAAAACAATGTTATGTTAAAAGAGAAATGTAAAATCTAGTTATACAAGACTTAAAACTAAAGTGATGTTTTTACTATAAACAAAGGTTCATACTTTGTCATTAACAAAACTTGGCAAAGATCGTAAAACGTAAATAACGTTTTTAGGCGATATTTGTATTAACAGAGACCTCTGTAATAAACAAACATAATCTGGATGCACTGGATCCCGAAAACCAGGAGGTTGATGCATATAAACAGTTTCATCTAAATCACCATGTAAAAAAGCATTCCTGACATCAAGCTGATGAACAGGCCAATGTCGAGAAATAGCGAGGCTAAGAACAGTCTGAATGGTGCCCGACTTAACAACCGGACTAAAGGTCTCATCAACATCAACCCCCTCAATCTGTGTGCTACCATTGGCAACAAGACGTGCCTTATACCGACTAAGAGTGCCATTAGCCAAATATTTATGACGAAATAACCACATACAACTAACAACATTGACACCCTCCGGTCTAGGTACACGAGTCCAAGTTTTATTCTTAAGAAGTGCATTATACTCATCATACATAGCATTTCGCCAATTAGGATCATTAAAAGCATCTTTATATGACCGAGGCAAAGGAGAAACAGTAGACACATGACCAGCATACTTAGGATTGGAACGAGTAATCCCTGCGCGAGAACGTGTGACCATGGGATGGGTAGATACAACAGGTGGAGGCGAAGGCGGTAAAGGAGGTGTTTGTGTAGGAACAGGATCATTTGGTGGAGGTGGAGGTGTAGGTGGTGCAAGGATATCGGTTGATGTTAGTTCAGGAGCAATTGGTGTTGGTTCAGGAGCAATTGGGGTGGTGCGGATAATGGTGGAAATGAGATTGGAAGAATCTTCCAAAAAATCATATGAGGGGGTGGGTTTGGAAGGATGAGATTGAAATGGAAAAACCGTTTCATCAAAGGTAACATGGCGAGAGATGATAATTTGGTTGGTGCTAAGATCAAGACAACAATAGCCAAAATGATTGGCGCTGTGTCCCAGAAAGATTGAAGGTGTGGCACGAGGTCCTAATTTATGATTGGTATCGGTATGTGGGTAACAAAGGTATCCAAAAACACGAAGAACACTATAATCAGGTGTAGCACCAAAAAGTCGAGTAAAGGGGATCTCATTATTAATGGCACGAGAAGGTAATATATTCAATAAATAAATAGCCATATTAAAAGCCTCGGTCCAACAGTTTGGTGGTAGGTGTGCTTGAAACAATAAAGTATGAATAAGATTATTTATGGTACGAATCATGCACTCAGATTTTCCATTTTGTTTGAGATGTGCGAGGGCAAGAAAATCTAAATTGGATGCCATGGGTGGAAAATAATTTATGAAAGGCAGTATTATCAAACTCACCACCATTATCACATTGAAACGATTTAATTTCACACTTAAACTGAGTACGAACATAACTACGAAACAACTGAAATTTAGACAAAACATCATATTTATTCATTAACGGATAAACCCAAACATACTGAGAGTAATGTTGAGACTTAAGACCTTGATAGATCTTTTGAGCACTCGAGATCGTTAGTTATGCTAATGTAATCACTAACACACTAATAAATAATCTCTGTAACTTGTATTTTAAAGCGGAAACAAACACAAGTTTTAACAATTGTATACTAAGAACAATTGATCCTCTATGGATCTTTTCAATAACAATGAAAGTGTTTTCTAAAAAAAACGTAACTCAATACGTAATCTTGTGTTCCTTTTATACACAAGGAACCCTAAACCGTTTCACAAGAAACGTATATTCTAAAACTTCTAAAAGATATGCATTATAACTTCCTAAATAAACTCATGCATATCCTAACTATATTACATAAAACACAGAATAACTATATCCGCAGTAACTAATAATGCTGAATCATAACTTCAGCAGAAACACTCTTGTCAGCAAAATCTGTCTCTTCAGCAGTATTCTTCAGCAGATTCTTCAGCAGAATTCTCTCTTAGCAGAATTCCCAACAATCCTCCCCTAATCTTGAATTTGACATGGTTAAGTTCAAGATTCTTGATAGATCTTTAAAATTACATACCAAGAGGATTGAAGTCGAACATCATCAGCAAAGAATCATCATCAGCAGGATCTCTATGATCAGCACATACTTGAAAACTCCATTCTTTGCAGCAAAAAAAAAAAAAAAAAAAAAAAAAAAAAAAAAAAAAACTCCTAATAGTTTTGAGCAAACTATTACAGCTATCAACAGATTTGATGTGTCTTTACCAAAGCTGTACCCTTTGGACTAGCCAACTTTTTGATGGAATAGTCAACATCAGGTAAGTTGATAACCAAAGAAGGTGTGAGCATAAGTAACACCAAACCTTCATACAACATACACAAAACTATACAAACTTTTTTTTTTTTTTTTTTTTTTAACAAAATAAATAAAAAGACAACAAAATACCATCAAGTAGAAGCAGCTCTGGAAATCCTAATTCTGAGTTTGAACACTTTAACCAGAGATTCAGCAAACAACCTAGCATTCCCAACTGGATCAGGAGGAATCTTCAACTTTTGTTAAATCATTTTCTCCATCAGAGACACTGTCAGAGGATACCTTTTGCCAAGATCCATAAGAAGTCTGAGTCCAGATGTAGTTTCCAACACATGAACATATGGCATAGGGTAAAACTTCCAACTCTGAACCTTCCACCTCTGATTGTTTTTCCACAATCAGCACCAGCACCAGTGGGAGTAGAAGAATCAAAAAGCACTCTGAGATCACCCAATAAATACAATCCTGACCCTGTGGGAGTATGAGTGGCATAATATTTGTGAACCAAATCATTAAGAGTGAGCAAATCCTGATGATCCACAAGATGTAGAATTTCTTGTAGAAATGTGAATGACAGAGAAGTTTTATCCAGTCTATAAATGGTATTGATTTGTCCATTTTTAGACAATTCCCAGTGAACCAAAACATCTCTAACTGCCTCAGGCCAATCATCAGGGGATCCTTCTTTGATAAATGATGCATCAGGAGCATTCACATCTATTAGTATTTGTATGAAATGTGAAGTTCTCACTTTAGCTATTCTCTTAGCCCTTCTTCCAGGAACATAAATTGCATCATGAGGTAAAGAAGATTCATCAGGAGCTTCAGCTTCAGTAGATATACCTTCTGCAGTACCAGTTTCCACTGATGGATTATCCAATTGTTCATCAGTAGAATCCTGAGAAGAATCAAGTGCAGCAGATGCATATTGTTCATCCATAGCCTTCCTCATCTGTTTAGCCCTAGCAGCTTGAAGCTCTACTTCTCTTTCCTTAAGCTCATGAAATCTTGCCATTTCAGCTTGTTGTTCATCATCTAATCTCTTAGCAGCCTCTTCACCCAACCTCTCCTCCTCCATTTGTTTCCTGGTTCTCTTTCTAGATGGAGGATCTTCTGCTACTACTTTAGCTTTACCTTTATCAACACTAGATGAAGCAGCAACAGGTGTTACATCAGCAGAAGTGGCAGGTAAAGATATTGGATCAACAACAGGAACATTCACATGGACAGAAGAACCAGCATCAGCAGGAAAGGTAGGAACAAGCTTAGGAGCACCCATTCCATCCTTTTCACACCTAGACTTGATTCTATTATACATTTGAACCAACTGTTCATCTGAAAGTCCCCACACTTGTTTCCTAGTCCAAGCATTGTTATATAAAGCACTACTTTGACTGTTCACATAAGTTCTTATATAGTCTCTTTGATGTGCTTGAGTCATGGGTTTATCTCTTTTTGCTTTGGCTTTTTGCTCATCTGCTTCTTTCTTCCTCAACTTCATCTTTTTCACAATTTCAGAAACCCAGTCCTTTTTATCCACCTCATTGCTAAGAATGTCTGCAGCTAAACCAGGAGCAGCAATTACTTGTTCTCCAATATGCTGCCAGTCTGACTCATCAAAATTTTGAACAGCAGCATCCAATTCTCTCTGTCTTTCAATAGGCAAGGTAGAAATGTATCTTTTTGTAGCAGACTGATATTCTGAATCAAATTTGGCTTCCTCTGCCTTAGCCAACTCTGAACTCCTCTTATAGTCTTCCCATTCTTTCAAGAGTCTTTCTTGTTCAACTCTTTCTTCTTCTATAATAATCTCATCTTCACACACTTCAATTCCTTCAGCAGAATCAACCTGAGGAATATCTAAATCTTCCATAGGATCAGCAGTTAACTTTTGATCATCTGAATCAATCACATTATCAGCAGATCCTGTAGGCTTCAGGTTGGCATTGGTGTCATCAGGAGAAACTTGCTTAAGAATAGATGGATCATGAACAGGGGAATCCATATACTCTTTTCCTGCTACAAAGAATGTATCTGCTGATGCATGAAGCACATCAGTAGTCTTGTCAGCAGCAATGTTACTAGATGGTTGTTTCTCCTAAAGAGTATCATCAGCTTCTGCCATAAGAATGTCATCACCACTTGACCTCTTAGAAGATTCAACAGCTTTCTTTGCCAAATATTGTCTTCTACTTCTTATGCTGAAGTGAATTGTAGGCTTAGCTTGTGATACTTCAGCAACTTTAGGAGAATGAACATGTGTCTGTCTAGTCACTGCAGCCAAGATTTCAAGAGAGTCCAAATTACCCTCCTGAGGCACTTCAGCAGTATCAATTACCACCTTTCTTTTCTTCTTTTGAGTCAGTTGTGCCTCCAAATCCTGAACTTTGTTTTTCAGCTTCTCAATCTCACCACCAAGAGTAGACTTGGTATCAGCAAGCTCTTTTTGGAGATCATCAGTCTTTCTCATATACCTGCAAAGCAAATCATATACAGAAGTAAGACTAACAGGGTCCTCTGCTCCACCAACAAATTGCTCAGTGGTAAATGGAGCTTCATTGAACCTAGCAGGAGAAACAGACATATGTACAACATTAGGAGAGCCTTCATCAACTGGCTCTCTCACTGGACTAGGTGTAGGTAATCTAGTGATCTCAGGCTCAAGAGGTATAGGTACCTGTGTACCAAGAGACTGAATTGTCTCTTCAACCTCAGGAGTTTGCTCAACAGGAGCAACCTGATATGGTGAAGGAACAGGACTAGGTGACATAAGTACAGGGGAAGGTGGAGGTAGGTCAGGAGAAACATGTAATGGTTCAACAGTTGTAGCTGGCTCTTCCTCATTTACCACTGAAGGGTTACCATCAGCAGCAACACCAGAAGATGATGGATTACCATCATCAGCAGCATTTTGATAGGGCATATGACCAGCAGCATCACCCTCAGCCACATCATCATTGCCATATGGCAACATAGCAGCTAACAAAGGGTGATGTTCCCCATTATAGTTTGTTTTCATTGAGGCAAACAACTTAGAACCAAGGCTTTTAATAGGTACATGAATCCTATCTTCAGTGGTTATGTCTAAAATTATTTGTAAAAACCTAGGGTACATTAAGAACTTATGATTTTGTTTCTCAACATTTTCTAGCATATTAGCAAAAATAAATTTTGAGAAATTAAAAGTTAACCAACCCTTTAGATAAACAGACAATACCACATCCCAAATGTGCAGAGAATTGATCCCATCCTCCACACTTATTGCTTATACATTGGAGCAGCAAATGCACCAAATACCTCCACTTGGGACAAAACTGATTCTTCTGCCACTTAGTTGTGTCAGTACTTTGATAACCTGCTTCCCTCAGACCAGCAAGTATCTCTTCAGTGTTGGAGTGGTAAACACCATTCTCATCATCCAACTGAAGCTTCGTCCTGATCAAACCTTCTGTCACCACATACTCAACACCTTCAATGTCAGCCACGATCTCTGTGTCAGATCTCTTCCTAGCAGATGCCCAAAATTACTTCACCATTGATTCATAAATCACATTAGGACAGTGTGTCAAAGCATAATGAATCTTTGAACGCTGTAGAAACTCCACCATTGAATCAAACTCTTCATGACCCTTAGCCTTTTTCAAAATAGCATACTTGTTATGATCTTGCTTCAATTGAAGTTGTGCCATTTGAATGATTTTGCGTGAGACAATTATGAATTATGAAAAGAATGATGGTTTTAAATTGAGTGATGGGAGAATAATTTAGTTTAGGCAAAGATATACAAAGTAGGTTATATTTGGAAGTTCCCCAATCGTGGTCAAAATTATCGGAACTAACTGTTGACCAAGTCTAACGTGTAATATGGAACCCTCCAATTTCAAAATTACCCTTCAGCAGAAATGGAAGTCAAATCTGCTGATGAATGGTCAATCAGCAGAAACCAAGTAAGAGTAAAAATATCTTCGGTGAATATCTTGATTTTTATTGTGCCACCCAACTCGCATTTATGATCATAACACCTAGACTTTGCCTATTTAATTACCTCCAAATCACACTTCTCAGATATCAAATTATCCCCAAATCATCTCAAAACCCTAATTTCATAATTAACCCCAATTCACCCTCAAATAATGTCTTCCAAACCTGAAATTATAGACTTAACCTCCTCCTCTTCTTCCTCTTCATCATCAGAGGATCTTCCGCCATACCCATCTGAATTAGATGATTCAGATTATGCTAGAGAAATGGAAAGAAGATGGAATGCTTTGGAGAAGGGGGAACCAAGTAATATCCCTGCACCTCCTGAGAGACAATATGTCTCTCCTTTCATTTGTACATCTGATGAAGACTCTTCAGAGGATAAAGATGAAGATCCCTCATTTCTTCCTCCTTCCACACCAGAGAGACCCCAACCAAGGCCTAGGAAGAGTAATCCATATCTTTCAATATCACGGGGTGTGGTGTTGGGTCTTCTTGCTCCAGGATCTGGTTCATCTTACCATGGACGCAAGGGAAAGGGCAAGAAGGCAGAGGTGGAGGGTAACGGGAAAGGGAAAATGATGTAGGTGATGATGGGATGTTGCCAAGGACCAAAATACTCGGTTCTTGAGCATCTTCATCGTCGTTTTCATCAATCCATCCTTCTTTTTTCAGCTTCAGCTTCTTCATCATACTGGTTATGCATCAATCAGCTTTTGTAATAGATGATAGGAGCTTGAATAATTAGGATAGACTTGTATAGGGTTGAATCTTGTAATTCCATTTGAAGTTGTTTATCAGCTGTAATTTGTTCGTAGAATGAATGAAAAATCATTTGCAAATTTTGATCTCTTTATATCTTTAATCAGTAGAAATCAATCTCATCATCCATTAGACTTCAGAAGAAACAAATCTCAGCATCCAAATTAACATATGTTGGTGAAAATCAGCAACAACTTATAATGGCATCCTGCAAAATAGACACAGACTAGCAAACAAACCAAACAAGCTTACAATACATTAGTTGGTTAGTGTTAAAACTCAAAAAGTATACAAATTATACAAAGTTTACAATCACAATCCTCCCCTGAGGCATATGCCTCCCATGAGGCTTATGCCTCCCTCAAACTTTGAATTCAAGGGTTAAGCATACCAATATGGACCACTAAATGTTGAAACCTAGGTCCATCAAAAGCTTTAGTTAACAGATCTGCCACATTATCATCTGTGTGAATTTTAATCACTTTAATTAAATGTTTTTCATAAGCATCCCTGATAAAGTGATGCCTGATTTCAATATGTTTGGTTCTATTATGAAAAACTGGATTTTTAACAATACAAATGGTACTTTGATTGTCAATAAAAATGGTGGTATTCATGAAATTATACCCATAAGCCAGCAATTGATTCTGAATCCATAGAACCTGTCCACAACAATTGGCAGCAGCAACATACTCTGCTTCAGTAGTAGAGGTAGCAACAATGGTCTGTTTCTTGCATTGCCAAGAAATCAGTCTTCGTCCAAGGAATTGGCAACCTCCAGTTGTGGATCTCCTATCCATATTGGCACCAGCATAGTCACTATAACTATATGCTTCCAGCTTGAAAGGAGATTCTTTTGGGTACCAAAGACCTAATTTGGGTTGGCCTTTCAGGTACTTAAAGATCTCCTTGACAGCATTCAAATGAGAGGTAAGTGGAGTGACTTGGTGCCTTGAACAAGCACTCACAGCAAATGTAATATCTGGTCTTGAAGTAGTCAAATACATCAAAGAACCAATCAGGGACCTGTACAAATGTACATTCACAGGAAGATCAGGTTCAAGATTGTTCTTTGGTTTGGGAGCTTCATAGGGAGTAGTGGCAGTCCTGACATTCTCCATATCAAACTTCTTCAACATATCTTTTACATACTTATCCTGACTGATAAAGATACCATCAGGTTTCTGCTGAACCTGTAAACCCAAAAAGAAAGTGAGCTCCCCCATGGCGCTCATCTGAAATTCTCCCTTCATCAACTCCTCAAACTCTCTACACCATTCTTCTTTTGTGGAACCAAATATGATGTCATCCACATAAACCTGCACAAGAATGATATCCCTGGAATCTTTCTTAAGGAAGAGAGTCTTGTCAATGGCACCTCTTCTGTAACCATGCTTCAGCAGAAATGCAGAAAGCCTAGCATACCAAGCTCTTGGTGCCTGATGAAGTCCATAGAGAGCTTTGACAACCTTATACACATAATCAGGATGATCAGGGTCTTTAAATCCCTTGCGTTGAGTCACATAAACCTCTTCTTCAATCTCACCATACAGAAAAGCACATTTGACATCCATCTGATATACCATAAAGCCCATATATGATGCATAGGCCAAGAATATCCTGATTGCTTCAACTCTGGCCACTGGTGCAAAGACTTCATCATAGTCTATGCCTTCCTCTTTCCTGAACCCCTGAGCCACTAACCTTGCTTTGTTCTTCACCACAATACCCCTTGCATCTCTTTTATTCTTCAAAATCCATTTTGTCCCAATTGCATATTTACCATCAGGGAGAGGGACCAGTATCCAAACCTGCTGATTCTTAAATTGCAGCATCTTTTCTTGCATTGCTTCAAGCCAACTTGAATCAGCAAGTGCTTGAGGAACACTGGTTGGCTCTATCTGAAAAAGGAAGCAAGCAAACAGACAATGTTTGAAGTCTGTATGATTGTCCCTTTGTTGATTGTAGACATAGGAAATGAAAGCAACTTCACCATATTTAGTATTCTTCACAGTACTTCTTGTTCTAACAGGTGCTTGAGGATCTCCAATAATCTTTGATAGGGGATGAGCATTATTGATCCTTTTTGTTGCTGTGGGGTTGACATTGATTGTGGCATCAAGGTTGTTGACAGTAGGTCCAAATTCAGTATCATAGGAGGCTGAGTTAAAGATACCAGGCTTGGGTTGATAATTCCCAAGATCAGAAGGACTTGGAAATCTTGTAAAAGGCTTCTCAAAGTCTGTAGACACTTCAGTATAAATGGGAGATTGTACAGCAGGACGATCAGCAGCATTGATCACATCAGCAGAAACAGGAGAGCCTTCAGTAGAACTATCAACAGCATCCTTGTTTCCACTGACTGCTTGTGCTGATTGTTGAAGTAAGGCATCAGCTTCTTGTTCAATCTTGTCACTGAGTCTCTTAGCTTCCTGAGTGGCTGCATGTTCTTGCTTCTGAAGTCTAGCAAGATCCTCTGCATAATGTGACTCATCTTCTTGTTCTGCAACAAAATGATTACCTACAAAATGGTTAGCTGGAAAAGAAGGTACAACAATGGTTTGTTCATCTTGCTCAGAGTCACTCTCTGAGTCATCATCCAGGGAACCTGCAGGGTTAGAACTTGAATCTTTGGTACCTGCATTTGGATTAGAAACATGTCTAGTGTACCCCAAGTAATCAGTCAAATAATCTAGGTCAAAATACCAAGAATGACCTTGACCTTGAGCATTAGGCTGATCTTCTAAAAATCTTAGGTTAAGGGTCTCCTCTATCCTTTTGTCATTCAAATTGTAAACCCTATAGGCCTTGCTATGAGCTGAATAACCCACTACATATCCCACATCAGCTTTTCCATCAAACTTTCCCAGTGTATCAGCAGTAATCAAAATGGTCACTTTGCAACCAAAAGGTTTAAGGTAATGAATGTCTGGAACTTTCCCAGTGAGAAGTTCATAAGGTGTCTTGACATGAGGTCTAGTGATGGATACCCTGTTTAGGACATAAGAAGCAGTACTTACTACTTCAGTCCAAAACATAGTGGGTAACTTAAAGTCTGCAAGCATGGATCTTGCTGCCTCTATTAAGGTCCTATTTTTCCTTTCAGCAACCTCATTTTGTTGTGGGGTTCTTGGAGTGCTATAGTCCCTTTTTATCCCTTTAGACTTACAGAATTCTATGAAAGCAACATTTTTGAATTCTGTCCCATTATCACACCTAATTCCTTTAACCTTTTTATTTAGCTGGTTTTCAACAAGGGTAATAAATTCTTTTAAAATAGGAGTTGTTTCATCTTTAGTTTTCAAAAAGAATATCCAGCAAAACCTGCTATAATCATCAGTGATAACCAGGCAGAAGTACTTATGATCAATACTTCTGATAGGAGTTGGACCAATAAGACCCATGTGCAGCAACTGAAGAGGTTCTGAGATGGTGCTCACAGCTGTTATGGCTTTGTAAGAGGCTATGTGCTGCTTCCCTTTGTTGCAAGCAACACAGTTGTGTTCATTGGTGAAGATTTTTGAAGGAAGGCCCTGAACAAAACCAAGTTTAGACAACTTGTTGATGGTCTTGTAGTTCACATGAGCCATTCTCCTATGCCATTTTGTAGACTCATCCTGGGAAGCTTTGGCCACCAAACATGTCAGATCACCTTCTGGCTTAACATCATTCAGATTGAATGTGTACAAGTTGAAGGTTCTAGGAACTCTTAGCAAAACAGTTGTGTCTTCTGGAAGTTTGAAGTCCTTGGAGAGCACAAGACATTCATCCTCAAAGAAGAAAACTTTATTCTTGGTGTCACAAATTTGTGATACAAAGAACAGATTAAAGTGCTCAAGTTCCTTCACATAATAAACATTCTCAAAATGTAACAAAGGTGTTTTAATAGTTCCTTTCCCAGTGATTTTGCCATCTCCACCACCAAAAGTCACATTGCCTCGTCCTTCTATAGGCACAAAGTCATGCATCTTATCCTTGTTCCCTGACATACTTCGGGAACAACCACTATCAACTATACCTACTTCAGTACTCTTCAGGGGATGATCCTACAACAACAACAACAAAAAAATATACAAGAGTTAGTACAGAATGGAGACTCAAGTCATTGCTGACTTGAGCCTGCCTTGTGGATCATAAGAGGTAGGCCATGTAGATGTTTTAGATCCACCATTGTTCTTGGGCCTGTATTGCAGATTAGGTCCCTTCTTTGTCCAAGAAAAACCTGCTGAGGGCTTCACAGCAATACCCTCCACCAACATACATAGAGTCAAACTGTCTAGGCCAATAACCATTATAAAAGAAAGAACTAGTGGGTCGCACATAATGTCTAGAACCAGTTCTTCTCCATGAAGTGTGTTTTTCAGCAGAATTGTGTTTCTGCTGATGTGGAACAAAAGATGGTATCTCATTAATATTCTTCCACATTTGCCTAGGTTTTCTTTGACTAACACATACACCCATTCTTTGCTCATGAAAAGTACAATCCTTAATCAAATGAAATTTACTTCCACACACAAAACATTTCTTCTTTTTAGAAGATTTATTCAAAGTGAAAGATGTTCCATAACATGAAAAAGCATTCAAACCACAAACAGAATTGTTGTTAACAGAACTAGAAACATTGTTTTGCAAAGAATTAAAAAACAAGTCTTCAGAAGAAACTGTCTTGGAATCAACAGTAACTCTAACAGGCTTGTGGGGAGTCTTGGGTGATGTCTTTGGTGTGGTCTTGGGAAGGTCTGACTTCTCACTTGAATCACAACTGGCATATGAAGTAGACCCTTGGTCAGAAGACTTGTCACTGTAACAACAAGAGACAAAGTTAGCAGATTTAGAAACAGGGTCTGGCAAGTCACTTGACTTTTTGCCATAAAGATGGTGTGATCCATCAAAGTCAACAGGTATGGACAGGTCTATAGGCATGTGTTCTCGTCTAATAGGTCCAGGTACAACATTTAATCCCCCTTCCTTAACATATTTTACAGGTTTTTGAAACTCTAGTAGAGGTTCAGGGTCAAAAACACTGGATATATCAGGGTAAGTTAATTCCTCAGGATCTATATATTTTTCATACCCTAATGCTTTTCTAGACCTAACATATTGACTACTATCAATCAATTTACTTAAATGAGAGGACCCTTCTTGCCACTTCATACGACCAGCCACTTCTTTATCTAACTTTACTTGTAACTCTTGTTTTTCTTTTTCTACATCAGATTTTTCCTTTTCAGTACGCCTTAAATCTATCTTAGCACATTCTAAATCACTTTCTAAAACTCTTATCTTTTCTTCATATTTGAGTTGATTCTTTTGAAACCAAACCTTCTGTTTTTCTACAGTTTTTAAAGCCTTTTTAGAGGCCTCAACTTCTACATAACACTCATTGTATTTAGGTTTCAATTCATCATATTCTTGTTTAAGCTCATTATATCTTACACTACAGCCAAAAACACAATTGTGTACCTGAGAGATGCCCATCAAGGAAACTTGCTCCTTCTTATCTTCTGAGGGGGAGTATGCCAGCATATTCACTTGTTCAGAAGTAGAAACTTCCTCTTCAGGAGGTTCATGAACAGTCCAATCAATCTGACTATCCAGAGTCACCAAAGCTTTGGAAGGTGCAGCTTTAGAAGTCCCTGATTCCAATAGGTATGAGCCATATCTAACTTCATCACCAGACTTTCTTTCCTTGCATTCTCTTGAAAAGTGGCCCATCTGGCCACAAGTGTAGCACTTAACCTTCCTTCTGTCAAATCGTGTTGCATCTCTTCCATTAAAACCAAACTTTCTCCCAGACTTGTTCTCAAACCTTTTGATATTCATAGAAATCATTGCTAACTGCCATTTCAAGTGCATCTCCTCCATCTCTAATGGATCCACCTGTTCAAAATCCTCATAAGCAAGAAACTGTTGATGTTCATATTCAGCAACAAAAGAGTGAAGAATATCTTATATTATATTACTGGATTTTGATTTAGGAGTTGGTTTAGGTTGAGGTTGAGAAGATGCTCCTGAGGTGTAAGAACTTGAGGCATGATGCACCGGATTAGATGTGGTGCTAACAAAGGCTGAATGAGTGGATGGACGAATGGGACTTCTAACATCAGGCTCAAGAGATTTAAGCTTGTTGTAGAGGTCATCAAAAGAGATCATGTCCAATCCACCCTTGGTTTTGAGAGCAATGATCACTTGCAACCAGGATGGTAGCAAAGATCTTAGAAACTTAGCATTGCAGTCCTCATTATCCAGCCTAGCCTTCAATTGATTAAGTTGACTCAAGATCCTGTGGAACCTGTCATAACCTTTTTGGATTCCTTCTTCCTCAGATATCTGAAACTCTTGAAACTATTGCTTCAGCATTGACTTCTTCATCCTTCTTGACTCCTCATTCCCACCAAATCTTGCCTTAATGGCCATCCAAATGTCCTTGGCATCTTCCATGAAGTGGAAGTCACCCATGTGGTCATCTGGTATAGCCTGAAGGAGATATGTTCTGACCTTATTCTCCCTCTGCACAGCAAGAACTTCTTCAGCAGTTTTGGGACCTACAATAGTCACAATCCCATCGGCATCTTTGACATGTCTCTTTAAGCTGTTGCCCTTATGAATAACTTCCCAAAGGTTCCAGTCAATGTTTGTGATCCAGTTTTGCATCTTCATGGACCACAATTCATAATCCTCAGCATTCTTAAGGTATGGGAATTTGGCATTACTGTTTGAGAGATTGAGTTGTTGGAGAGAAGTGGTGTTAATGTTCTGAGTTGTATCAGCTTCATCATCTGATCCAGGCATTGTGTTTTGTTGTTTTTGATTGAAAGGGTGTAAGATTGGTGTTTCTTAGTATGACAGAGACTCTGTCGAGGCTCTGATACCACTTGTTGAGACTTAAGACCTTGATAGATCTTTTGAGCACTCGGGATCGTTAGTTATGCTAATGTAATCACTAACACACTAATAGATAATCTTTGTAACTTGTATTTTAAAGCGGAAACAAACACAAGTTTGAATAATTGTATACTAAGAACAATTGATCCTCTATGGATCTTTTCAATAACAATGAAAGTGTTTTCTAAAAAAATGTAACTCAATACATAATCTTGTGTTCCTTTTATACACAAGGAGCCCTAAACCGTTTCACAAGAAACGTATATTCTAAAACTTCTAAAAGATATGCATTATAACTTCCTAAATAAACTCATGCATATCCTAACTATATTACATAAAACACGGAATAACTATATCCGCAGTAACTAATAATGCTGAA
Source organism: Artemisia argyi (assembly GCA_030686995.1). Lineage (NCBI taxonomy): Eukaryota > Viridiplantae > Streptophyta > Magnoliopsida > Asterales > Asteraceae > Artemisia > Artemisia argyi. The sequence continues at coordinate 96,161,929 of CM060688.1, forward strand.
TCATAACTTCAGCAGAAACACTCTTGTTAGCAGAATCTGTCTCTTCAGCAGTATTCTTCAGCAGAATTCTCTCTTAGCAGAATTCCCAACAAGTAATGATCCAGAAACAAAACATAATACTTGAAACCAGAAAGACTCGGAATTGGGGATGTCCACAAATCTGATTGAACAATGTCAAAACAAGAAGTAACAGAACTAGACGAACTAACAAACGGAAGCTTCACATGTTTACCAAGCTGACAAGCATGACAAAGAACGGGAAGCTTCTCTTTATTACAGGAAATAGAATCACTAGACACAAGACGCCGCAACACTTCACTCCCTGGATGTCCAAGTCGTTGATGCCACGTATACTGACTGGTAAGATATGCTTGAGGATTGGGAGAAGGCTTCGTAATAGTATAGAGATCACCCATGCTATCACAATGGAGGAGTACCCGTCGAGTTAGGAAGTCCTTCACAGAAAAACCAGAAGGATCAAATTCAACAGTGCAATAATTATCACGAACAAATTGACGCACAGAAATTAGATTTTTGACAATTTGAGGAGTGATTAAAACATTATTTAAACGAAGAGGATGAAAAGGGGTAGACAAAATACTATGACCGGAGTTAGTGACGGGAGTGAAACGCCCATCACCAACCGCAACAGACGGAGAAATGCACTCATTAAGAATATAACTAAGACTATGTACATAATCATTAAGGTGAGAGCTCGCACCTGTATCCATATTCCAGTTGCCAGTAGTCGGTTCTTGAAGAGTGGTGGTATTAAAGGCATTTGGTAAAAGAGTCTCTTGACCCGAACCTGTGAACCTGATGCTAGTAGTTGACCCTGGTGAAAACTGGCTGGTGATGGTCCTTGCTGAACCATACCTGGACCGAACTGAACCCTAAGTTGTGAACCTACAAACTGAACCCCATGTGGTAGACCTTGAAACCCCTGCGACTGAACATGCAGCAAACAGAACCCCCTGCGCAACGTGAACCCCCTGCGGAAACAAACCTGTCACCCCAAACTGAACCCCCTGTGGTAGTAGACCGTGAACACATTGAGCAACATTATGTCCTGCCCCCTGTGGTAAACCTTGAACACCCTGTGGAAACACTTAGTCCGAATAGAGAGGCTGGGATTGGTATTGTAGTTGAGCTGGTCCATAAGGATGGTTATTCATAGTATAAGCAACATGAGAGGTATTGGTAGTATAAGCAAAAAGAGGAGTAGTTTGGCTAGACGTAGAGGTAAACCCTAACTTAGCCAACAATTGTCGCAAGGTATCCATATCCGACATAGGAGATGATGAACCTGAAGTACGAGGGAGTAAAGTAGACTTACCATGAACACCTTTGTGAAGATACCGACACGCCTCACCAAAATGACAATGACCTTTAGCAAAAAGAAAATAAGGTTTGTTTAATTTTCCCAAAGGATTAGACGAACGCCGAGCATTATTATTTGCCAATAGGACCATAGGAGAAGCGGATGTAGCATCCACAAGCGGGTCTTGAACCTTAGATTTCATACGCATCTCTTGTGTGGTCAATAAAGAACGAACCGTCTTGAGATCGGGAAAGGGTTCCCTACTAGCAATGACTGTAGAAATCACACCATACGTTTTTGGCAAGCCTTCAAGTGCAAACGTAACAATATCGTCATTGCTAAGAGGAGAACCAAGACCATTTAACACTGAAGCAATTGACTCAATTTTCTGAAAGTAGGCATCAATTATTAAGTCCCCAAGCTTCAAATTCCGTAGCTCCGCCTTCAAAGCCATAGCTCTTGGGCGTTTATTGTCTTGAAAAATTGTTTGAAGGTACACCAACGCCTCTTTGGCAGTTTGGAGATTAAGAACAACCAACCGCTTTTGAAGATTCGATGCAAGTGTGGAAAAGATCCAAGACCGAATAATGAAATCAACGTTTAGCCATTCCGGATCCCTAGTTGGTGGTGAAGAAGGTAGGACTCGGGTGGATCAACAAGATGGTCCAAGATAACATAACCATGACAAAGGTGAGAAAAATAATACACCCATGAGGAGTAATTTATCTCATCAACATCCAGTTTGATGGGAACAAAAGTTGTTAAGTGATTCATAGCCATTAGTTTATTCGATAAAGTAAGAACTGGTGGAGGAGGAGTTGTATCCGTAGTCATGGTAAAGATCGAATGGGATGGTTAGGGTTTATAAAAGGTAATCGAACAGGAACTCACCTTGGTCGATAGAAACACAAGTCGACAGAAGCGAACATAAGCAGAAGTCGACAACACACCTTGGTCGACAAACAATTTAAACACACCTCAACAACACACTTGGTCGAGAAACTATTAAACGGAAACTGGAAACAATAATTTTGAAACAGCAAACTTCAAACAGGAACTTCAAACGAACAACATTTAAATAACTTTGAAACTTCAAACTTCAAACAACAACTTTAAAAGCATTAAATCCAAATTCAGTAACCCATAATATAGCAGCATGCAAATATACGTAGGAATGGAACAACTATAATCAATAATATAGGAATGCAAATATACGTAGGAATAGTAGACCCACGATTCATATATAAATGCCAGCGACCCACGTTGAATCAATAATGAATTGATATAATCGATCAGTGGGTTTATAAAGTAGAGTACACCATGCAAAAAACAACAAAACAAGGATATACTTTCTCTTAGGGGTGAAACACAACCTTTTTTTTTTTTTTTTTTTTTTTTTTTTTTTTTTTTTTTTTTTTGCGCGGAAGGTGGATTAGGGTTTAGAATCGTAGATGGTAACTGATACCATGTAAGTGAATAGAATCGTATGTCTCATTCATTGCCTCAATGTTTACATTATATAAGATACAATATGAGCTAGCTACATAACAGGCCTAAACAAACAATACTTATCGTCTAACAGGTTTTTGATGGTGGTGATGTAAGAGATTAGAAGAATTAGATACGTTATTGAGGTGAAAATGAGACTTTCGCATATTTTGAGAGAAAGTTAATAGGTTCTTAGTTTTTAGTTAAATGCGTGTATATAACACAAAAGTTAATAACCCGATTAATATCACTATTGCTTTTAAAACATGTATTGTTTTTAAAGTACTATATGTGATATCATAATTAAGTTAATATATGAGCACTATTTATAAACTTGAGTTGTATTCAAACCTCGTGACACACATTCTCAACTGCACGCGAAGGTGGAATTTTAGCGATGGTTTGGTGGTGCAGACCACTAAACGGTTTGCCCACTTTTCTTTTTGTGTGTTTGTGAGGTATACTGTGAGATGGGAGGTATTTTTATATGTTTGGTTTAGTAGTAACCATTACACTTGTTTAGTGGTGGATTTAATATCGCTGTGTATGTTGATGTGAAGCTAATATGAATGTGATGGGTTTGGTGGCCAAAATAACATTTAGCCTAAGATAAGAGAGTAATGTTTATTTATTTAGGGTAATTTCATATCTCCTTTTTTTTAAATTTGGAAATTTCATATTTATCAAAATATATTTTAAAAACATTATACATTATGCATTCAATAGTTGTACTTTAAGTATATACGAAACTAATTATGAAAGTAAAAGGACATGTGAAATTCATCCTACTTATTTTACATTTATTTTACAATTCAAATTCTCTAAACAAATAAAAAAACATAAAAAGCAAAACTAATGGACTTATTTTTTGAGAAATGTAAGAAAAGAAAACAAGACCTAGCATGTCATATATACGGGCCGGATTAAACTTTGTTGCCATATTTACCCGTCAAAACTCAACGGCTAGTCAGTAAACTGTAAATTCAAAATAATAACGGTCTAATTATTCTAAATACCTTCTCTGGATACAAAAACTTGCGTATTTCACCATCATTTACTCTCTATCTTCCACATATTTTGAACAAATATATAATTTAAGATGATGCAAAATCTTATGAATGCTCCTCCAGGTTTTAGGCCCACAAAATCCGCTCCTTCGTCACCGGCCAAGCCCTTATGTGGCCGCAAATTCTCAGAAACTCGATCCAAGTCATTCAATCTGAGTTCAAATTGGCCCGAGCCATTTCATGTGACTCACAAAGTCCCTGTTGGGGACACTCCTTATGTCAGAGCGAAAAATGTTCAAGTAAGAAAATATTTGCTTGGCTTTAGTTTTACGAATTTTATAAGTTTTATTGATATATGTCGGGTTATATTGGTTATTTAGTTGGTAGATAAGGATCCCAAGAGAGCAATACCGTTGTTTTGGGCAGCCATTAATGCTGGAGATAGAGTGGACAGTGCTTTAAAAGACATGGTGATTGTCATGAAGCAACAAAATCGAGCAGAAGAAGCCATTGAAGCCATTAAGTCGCTACGTCACAGATGCTCGGACCAAGCACAAGAATCCCTTGACAACATTCTTCTAGATCTATACAAGGTTAGATCGTTAAAAAAAAATGTACTCTTTTTTCCTCAAAAAGATAGAACAAAATTCTTAAATTCAATTGTGATTTGCAGAAATGTGGAAGATTTGATGACCAAATAGGATTGTTGAGACATAAGTTGTTCTTGATCCAAAAAGGCATGGCTTTCAACGGGAAGCGAACGAAAACCGCACGATCTCAAGGAAAGAAGTTTCAAGTATCGATCCAGCAGGAGGCGACTAGACTGCTGGTAAGATCAAATGAAATTAAATTCAACAATCATGATCAATAGGGAATTTTGGTAAACTTTTTTTTTTTTTTTTTTTTTTTCCCCTTATTAACTTTGTAGGGAAATCTTGGGTGGGCACTAATGCAACAAAACCACTACATTGAGGCTGAAGATGCATACAGGAGAGCATTCGTTATAGCACCCGATAACAACAAGATGTGCAATTTGGGCATATGTTTGATGAAACAGGGCAGAATTGGTGAGGCAAAAGACACGCTTTGGTTAGTTAAGCCCGCAGAGATGGACGGGCCGAGAGGGGTGGACTCACACATCTCAAGGCCTATGAACGAGCCCAACAAATGCTAAGGGACCTCGAACCTGAGATGATGAATACCGGTAGTGATGGTGTTGAGCAGAGGAAACTGTTTGATGCGTTTTTGGGTTCTTCTGCTATTTGGCAGCCTCAACCTTGTACAGAACACAATGTATCCTTGCCGCCTTTAAATCCGCGTAAAACCCAAGATGGTTTTGCCAATCAGAATGTTAATTCAAACATCATAGCTAATAAATCAGTAACGGATGAATTTAGGAATTCACTTGATATTGGTGCAAATCCCTTTAATGCATCAAATTTGGTTAAAGTTCCACCATACATGCCAGAAGGTCTTAAGAGAACAAGTTCTGGAGATACTGCCAATATGGAAGCAAAAGACACGCTTAGGTTAGTTAAGCCCGCAGAGATGGACGGGCCGAGAGGGGTGGACTCACATCTCAAGGCCTATGAACGAGCCCAACAAATGCCAAGGGACCTCGAATCTGAGATGATGAATACCGGTAGTGATAGTGTTGAGCAGAGGAAACTGTTTGATGCGTTTTTGGGTTCTTCTGCTATTTGGCAGCATCAACCTTGTACAGAACACAATGTATCCTTGCCGCCTTTAAATCCGCGTAAAACCCAAGATGGTTTTGCCAGTCAGAATGTTAATTCAAACATCATAGCTAATAAATCAGTAACGGGTGAATTTAGGAATTCACTTGATATTGGTGCAAATCCCTTTAATGCATCAAATTTGGTTAAAGTTCCACCATACATGCCAGAAGGTCTTAAGAGAACAAGGTCTGGAGATACTGCCAATATGGAAGCAAGCAAGATCCGAAGGAGGTCAGTTTCACCTGAGAAAAATGCAGATTTCACCGAGTTTTTCCCTGACAGAAAGGACTTTGAAGAAGGCATTATTGTTGCGGTTTTGGGGTCGAGCAGTGAACCTGGGAATGTGGTTGCGAAATCTCAGTCAGGAATAGTTGTCGAGAAAAAGATCAAAAAGAGGCTGAAGGTTTTTCAAGATATTACTTCATCTCTCAGTCCAAGAGCCTGAACCTAAGATGACCGAGTTCTACTTCTGATTAGCAGTAGTCTAATTTATGTTGGTGATGATGGAGATAGACTTGTTCTCTCACAGCACCATAGTCATAGTTCAGTGAAGGTACAAGTAAACTTGGTTTTCTTCCGAATGTTTTTGCACTCGGAAAAAACTTAACTTATTCAAATAGCATAGTTAAATAAGAATGTTATTTTATCAGTTTATTTATAATTACAATCATTTACACAATGTTATTCTTGTGTGTTGCCAACATAATTAATTTCTTTAAAAGCTGCATGAAGCTTGTTGAGCTTCTAATAATGCTTCAAGACCTGCAATAATTGAATGACTAGACTAACCTTACATGTGAACAGATTAAACGAGCTTTCCTGGTGACACTCTTCCTGCTCGTTTTGTCTTCACATAAAGTCTCACTGCAATTGCTCTCCACTATCAAGGCGCAGATGCCGGGTGTGGCCTATTTTGGCCCGCGAAGTGCAAAACAATTTCGAAAAAATGTTATCTTTAGGTTGTGCTACACGATTTATATTTTCTGCTACATCCATTTACTTTTTGGCTACATAGATAGTAATAATTCCAATCATAATCTAAGCTAAAATTAAACTCAAGTCCTAGAAGTTTGCTTAAAATCTGAATATATACACTAAGCTCAAATTATATAGTCCAAATTTAAATAACCCTAAACTAAAAGCATTAACTCTTCTTTTTCTTCACTGGTGATAGTATTGACGAAATAACTTGCATGGATATAAAGTTACATATAGAGACGTATTTGGAGGAATCCTAATAGGATAACTACCTCTATAACTGAGTTAAATCTTTAACGACTAAAGCTGCAATTGTCGCCCATCAGAGACACTCGCTCGCCCGTGGTGGTGAACTTTTTTTGCTACATGGCCTCAAAATACCTGAATTGCCCCTACCGCTATCACTGTGCTAGATGTTGGTATACCATCGAGTCGGTCTTATAACATTGAACTTCTGACAAATTGTGATTGCACTGTACTGAACCCTCTGTGGTGTAGTCTGTAGAGATCAGTTCTATGTCTTCTATACTTAAGAACCAAAGTGCTCCTCTATTTATACTTCAATGGACATGACAGTTTCCAAATGTCCAGGGAGTAAGGTAAATTCTCGCCGATCACCAATTAAGTAACTTAGCAATTAATTCATAAAAATTATGGTAAAATCAAACTCACATAAACTCTCCAGAACATTTTCCAAAATATCTTCTACTCACTATTTGACTTGGTCGGCGGTGATCTTTATTTTGGAACAACAATTCCCTTTCGTTTCCTGCATCTTCATCACTTGCGCTTCCCTTCCAACTTCTCATTTTAGGTTCATGAGGATTCACATGTAAACATTGGTTTTAAGCTCTCATTAAAGCCCATAGTTCAGGTTCTGCAACTTGTTCTTAGTCTCGTTTCATATCACACCCTTTCGTATCTTTGAGGATCTCAAACTAACTGAAACACTACTAACAGCAGCTTTATTCTCCATTCCTTTATCAATCATCACTTCTCTCACTGCAGCTACATCTTCCCACCTTCCTGCAGAAGCACATATATTAGATAAAGCAACATAATCTTCAGTATTATCATATGCTTCGAGATTCGTCTCTGGCTTTATCGAGATTAGAATCTTCGCCACTCTCTCACCCATCACAATATCGTTATGCACCCTACAAGCATGTAACAAGCTCCGCCATAACACCTCATCGTGTTCAACTTTTTCACTGATAATAAACTCATATGCCTCAGATAAGTGTCCCACTCGCCCAAGAAGGTCCACAACGCAACCATAATGATGTGACAAAGGTACAATACCAAACTTCATTTTCATGTCATGAAACAAATAAAGACCCTCCTCAAGAAGCCCTGCTTGAGAACAAGCAAACAACAAGCTCGTAAATGTCACCGAATTAGGCACAATACCGGATGCTATCATGTCATTGAAAAACTTCAAAGCTTGTTTTCCTTTCCCATGAACAGCAAAGCCCGAAACCATAGCTGTCCAAGTCATAACATTCTTACATCCCATACTCATAAACACATCCAAAGCCAAATCCAAACACCCACACTTGGCGTACATATCAACAAGCCCAGTACCTAAATAAACATCACTTTCAACATCACAAACCGTCTTCACAATATACCCATGAACACCAACACCAGTCTCAAGACACCCAACTCTTGCAACCGCAGACAAAACACAAACCAAAGTGGTATCACTCACCTTCACCCCACACTCACCCCCCAATATCTCCAAAAACAAACACAACCCATCTCGCGCATACTCTTTCCTGGCACAATACCCTGATATCAACGAATTCCACGTAGCAACACTTCTCTCAGACATTTCATCAAACACTTTTCTCCCAAACACAAAACCACCACATTTAACATAAAAATGAACCAAAGTAGTACCCAACATAACATTAGACAAAAACCCATGTTTAATAACCCGACAATGCACTTGCATCCCATCCCATAATGTCCCACCACCTCTAGCACAAGCTCCTAACACAAAAACATAGGTAAAATCATCGAATTTTACGATATCTTTCGATACCCAATTGGCGAAAACCCGAATAGAGTCTATGGGTTTCATGCATCGGATTAAAACGTTTAGTAAATATGGGTTTTGTTCGTTGGTTTGATTGTAGAATTGGGTGGTAATGAGATGAGGGTAATGTGTGTAATGTGGTGATGATTTTAAGTAGTGTTGTATAAGTTTTGAAAGGATGGTGGGTGATTGCGTTGTTAGATTGTTTGTGATTAGTTGAGAGTGGATTTGAGCTATGTGTTTTGTGGCTAGTGATGAGGATTTTTGTAATAGGGTGATGCAGCTTTGTCTTGGAAGAGTATGCATCATGTTAATGTTATTGGAGAGTGTTATGTCTTTATGTTTAGGGTTTTTAAGAAAAAATATATACTTATGGGATTTATTATTATTATTATTATTATTATTATTATTATTATTATTATTATTATTATTTATTTTATTTTTATATATATAGATTTTTTTTACACTTCTTGATATGCATTTTTTACGAACTTCACTCACCCACAAATTTTATCTTACATGTCTCTAACGAAACTTGAACTCACAATACGCATATCTCTATGTTATTGGGCCACCCACATACCGTTGGGCCAAAAGGGTTTATAAATGCTTTTATATTTAAAGGCCAATATTATTAAACTAGACGAGTATCCGTGCATAGCAATGGGATGACAGATAGTTTAGTGATAAAAAAATTATGGGTTATAAACGAAAGGAGGTGATTTGTACACCATTATCCACCACTAAATTATGCATAGCGGTGTTGTACTGTATGCATCACTGGTGTGATTTAGTGGTGTATAGCAAAAAAAATTGTGCACAAACGAAAAATTATAAAAGTTTGAAGATTTGAAGATTAAACATAATGTTTTGAAACCCGGGTCGACCCGGGTGCTTCAACTAGTTGAACCATTTCGGTTGAAAAACGGGTTGATTTAAACCGGGACAACCCGACAGGTTGGGTCGAACACGAGTGAAATTAAACCAGGTCAACCCGCCGGGTTTGGAGCGTCCCGGGTCAACCCGGTTTTTTATGTGTATTAATAGTTTTCTTTTGAAAGATATGTTTCCAACATTTCTATTTTTAGTTTCAACTTTTTACTTTTCACTTATTGTTTTTTCCTTTATATATAGTATATGCGGGTACCCTGTGACGATTAACTTGAAAAATAGATCTCGATGAGGTCTGATTTACCAGTTTGTATCGGTTTCAACGGGTCCTCTCTTGTTCGTTTTCAGATGACTTTTATCGGTTAGCCGAACTGGTGGCGACACCGGTTCCCAGTTGAACCCGTTGGTCCGGTCCCGTTTTCAAAACTATATATACCATCAACTTGTTAGCTTGTATAAAACATTGTGTGTTTTATTAATTTGTATAATGTGTATAATAACATGTACTTTTCATTTTAGGGTGTTTTAAAAATAACATTAATTAATGTGTTTAATTATTTTATATTCTGGACTATGTTGTAGCTTGTTTAAATTGTATATTGTGAAATTTTATTGTACTTTTTAGTAAGACGTGTTTTAATTGTTTGTATTTAATTTGGTAGATATGCTGTTAATTGGTTGTACAATATAAATAAATCATTGTACTTTTAAGTAATGGTGTGTTTTAATAAGAGTATTGATTAAACTATACATATACGCGGGTACCCTGTGACGACTAACCGGAGAAATAGGTCTCGATGAGGCCTGATTTACTTGTTTGTATCGGTTTCAACGGGTCTTCTCTAGTTCATTTTCAGATGACTTTTATTAGTTAGTCGAACCGGTGGCGACACCAGTTCCCAGTTGAACCCGTTGGTCCAGTCTTCAAAACTATATGTACCATCAACTTATTAGCTTGTATGAAACTTTATGTGTTTATTAATTTGTATAATATGTATAATAACATGTACTTTTCATTTTAGGGTATTTTAAAAATAACATTAATTAGTGTGTTTAATTATTTTATATTATGATTATGTTGTAGCTTGTTTAAATTGTATATTGTGAAAATTTTATTATACTTTTTAGTAAGACATGTTTTAATTGTTTGTATTTAATTTGGAAGATATGGTTTTAGTTGGTTGTACAATATGAATAAATCATTGTACTTTTAAGTAATGGCGTGTTTTAATAAGAGTATTAATTACATTATACATTTCTCTTACCTTTAATTAATTTTCAACATTCAACAATTCAACATTTTACTTTGACTATACACCTTCTATAAAGGATTTTTATAAACCCTTTTATAAATAGTATAGATATTAACAACTCAAAGAATGTAATACAACATAAACAAACTTCAGGGAATCCAAAAATAGACAGAGCAAGCTAAAAGGTCACAGCTCTCGGGTTAACCAACCAAACATTCCAAGAAGTCGAGGATAAAGAGTATCTACTAGAAATTCAAAGCAAGGACATTCTCTGCAAGGCCGTCTTTACAGGAGTGCAAACAGTTTCATTACACAGGTTCATCGCTTAACGAGATCTACAAAATTCCATGCACTTCTATAATATCTATACACAATATGAGGCTTGATTTTAGGTAGTTCGCTCACTACTAAGAGCATCTACAATGCATTAAGTCTTAAAGACTTGATGCATTTAATGCATAATACATTTAATGACTAAAATTTGGTGGAAAGACTTGAGATTTATCAAGTCTTAGTAAAAAAGCTTTTAATGCAATGCAAAAAACCCATTCAAAAAACATTTTAGAATAGTGAAAATCTTTTAACAATTTGACACATTGTGGATGCTCTAATACGTGGGTATTTTGTGTGTATGTTTAAAGGCCTTTTATGGTGATGGCACGAGGCCACCAAAAGATGACCCTGATTCTTTGAATAACAAAGAAGATGTTTTTTGCTTTAATTGTAGTTAAATAGTCAGAGGGAGAATTGCACGTCTTGTTTCTCCAACGCCAAATATCCCAAAGCACAACCTGATACAAACCATGAATTTTTAGAAAGCTTTGGTTTTTCTGAAGTACTAACATTACCAAGAGCAATGTCTTCAATAGAGAGAATAGCTACACCTTTTGCTAGAAGGTTAATTTGAACCTACGAGTAGTTGATCATAGCCATCTATCATTCGTATCATGAAAAGAGTGAGATCACCAATAATGCCCAAGAGATTAGATAAGCCCCCCAAACTCCTTCTACGAGGAGCGAGGGGGGATTCTTTGGTTCCAAACACTAATGACCATTCCTTATAAATGGATAAGGAAAGTGGTCTATAAGTCTAACACCTTCAGAGCAAAAAGTGTCCTTAAAAAAACTAGGTATTACTCCCACTTAAGACTTTCTTAACAAATAAAGATCAAAACAAAGGGTTGGTATTCTCAATGTTTGGTACAACCCGAAGAATATTAGTCCAAACCTCATTATGCATCCACCCGTTTAACGAGCTATTAAAGCCTCCATCTTCCCCATAAAAAGATTAAAACAATTTTCTCAAAGACCATCATATTCCGCAAGGAATCAACATTTCTGGTTTTTATGGAAACTTAAGTTTTAGCTAAAAGGTTACCAATTCCAAGCTCCTGATGTTAGTTTTAAAAAAGAAAAGAGTATATATGCCAAACTGATGAGATGAAAAGTGTACCGCTTTTAGGGGGTCATTTAGGCCCAAAGTCGAGATTAGTTGATCAAATATTGCCCTAAATCGTTCCTTTTGTCATTTTAGGTACTTTTGAGAAGAAATCTGGAAAAGGAAGCATTTTGGACATTTTTGGAGCGAAAAAGTGAAGAAAACGACAAAGTCTCAAATTCATGCTGAAAATAGTACCTCACGGCGTCAAAATTTCCTTATGACGCCGTCACCCTTTGACAAAGAGGTAGATAATCAAGTTACACGTGACGCGCCAGAGAGTTTTTGGAGGAATTACACATGACGGCATCACCAAGGCCGTCAAGAGCAAATTACATGTGACGGCCAAGACCAAGTTTACACATGACGGCATCAGAATTGGATCTAGGCAATACGATGATAATTATGGTGGCGAGTTGACGGCGTCAGAACTTACTCTTGACGCCGCCAGACCCAATACTCTATATATAGTTTTTGATTTTTCATTCATTAGTGTGCAACTTTGAGAGGAGAAACCCTAGACGAATTTTATAGTATTTTTAAGAGTTTCAAACCCTTGTTTCATCCATGCTTAATTGAAGATAAGTTTTCCAATAATCATTCAATATGTCTATGTGTTGTTTGATTCTATCTTATGCTTGTCTTCACTTTAACATGCTAGGCTAGGTTTTCTTTGTATTTGCTTAGATGTAATGAAACTTAGTTATTGATTATTGGTTGGTTATTTGTTTATAATTGTTGTGGATGAATGATTTCGGTGTTAGGCTTAAGAAGACTGGCAGACTTCCAATTGGTAACTTTCTTGAACGTCTTAAGAAACATGATCGAATGTGTACTACGATAAATTGGTTATATTTAATGCATAGGTAACTACTAATGCGGCCATGTTAGGAACTAGTAGTCGGCTCGACATAGGAAGATGTAGAAGCTTATAGAGTAAGGGAAGATCATACACGGCCCTACGAATGGTATTAAGGAATATAACCCGCCATCCATGCAATTGTAACAAACTATCAACCGGTAAAAGATAGCTAGGGAGTAGTGAAATCTAAGTAAACACATTTTCTCTTATAATTGTTTTTGCCAAATTTACTTTAGTATCATTTTATTTTATTTTGTTTGCATTCATAGTCATTTGGGTTAGTTGACTAGCAACTAATTCCGCCCATTCTTCCAAAACCCGAGATTTTTACTTGCTTTTCATAAAATATAAAAATACAAAAAGAATCATCCCTCACCTTTAGACCTAGTATAATTGAGTTTTAACCCTAGCGAACACTATTCTTTGAGTTGAACGATCAATCCCCCGGTACTTGCCACTATACTATACTACAACGGTCAGGTACACTGCCTGGTGGGGATTGCAAGCTTCTCAAGATCCCTTGAGAGGTAAAACCTTTTACAAGGTTGCAAAACCACGCATCAAGTTTTTTGCGCCGCAGCCCGGGGAATAGTTATTGTCTAGGTTGAAATTTCTTTTTATTAGGTCTACTTGCTAGATTCCTTTCTAGTAAGATTTTTATTTTTATTTTTATAGGTTTTCTTTAGTTTATCTTTTTCTTTGTTTCCTTTGTTCGTAACCATTGCCATCTGCCATCATGGAAGGTGGTAATCTCTTTGACCCCATCAACCCACCACAACAAGACCATCCACAAAACCCACCACAACCAAACCAACCTCCTAGACCACGAACTTTAGGAGAGTACTCCCGTCCTAGCCACCAAGGCTATCGAAACATCATTGAGCTCACTCAAGGAGCCAATGTGTCTCCCTTGCGATCCGACACCATCCGGTTGGTGCAAAGCGGATGTGCATTCCATGGACTTAGTTCCGAAGATCCTAATCAACATCTCAAGGATTTCCTCAAAATCGTAGATTCCATAGACCTTGATGTTGAAACTCGAGAGACGACCCGATTGCCTCTCTTCCAATTCTCTCTACGTGACCAAGCTAGTCAATGGCTTGAGCGTTTACCCGCGGGATCCATCACCTCTTGGGATGATCTCACAACTCATTTCCTTGCTCAATTTTTCCCACCGGGGAGAACTACTAAGCTTAGAAATGATATCTTGATGTTCCAACAACATCAAGGTGAAACTCTCTATAAAGCATGGACTCGTTTCAAGGATTTACTCCAAAAAGTCCCTCATCATGGCATAGATCTTTGGCTCCAAGTCCAAATTTTCTATGACCATGTCGATCTCTCCACAAGGCGAACCATTGACCAAGCGGCCGGTGGCAAGCTACGTGATCTAAGTGCGGAAGAATCATGGGAACTCATAGAAGATCTTGCTCTCTATGACAACGAAAGTTGGAATGATCCTCGTGATTTGAACAAAACGGTCAAGGCAATATCTTTGCCTTTGAACAATTCAAGCACTCCCGACCGTAGGATCATGGAACTTGAAGACCAAGTCAAGTTTCTTATGAAATCCTACGAAGCTCCTAAACCTTCAAGCCAAGTGAACAAGATCACTTCTTCATGCAGATTTTGTAGTGGTCCTCATGAGACTCATAATTGCATGGAACTTCCTAAATGAGCTTTTAAGGCATTCGCATCCTCACGTTCTGATAAAGCGAAGGATAGGTGGCCCACCACTAATCGAGGACCCCGAAATTTAGGCGAGGCCTATGAAGCATGGAAGGATAAACCAAATTTCAGAGGGTACCAGACTCGGAGCGTATCCTTCAATGATTCTCCCCCACTCGCATGGTCCGAGCATTATCCACCACAAAACACCCCTAAGCAAAGCTATGAAGAAGCACTGCGAAAGTTCTCTCTCTCAAGAATTACAGCTTTCCACGCTCGAGACTCGATTCAGACAACAGCAAGCCGATATGAATAACAAGGTTAGCAACCTGTTGAACGCTATCAATGAGCGCATTGCTAGTAAATCGACTCAGGCTGAAGAGGTCAAATCCGTCACCATCATTAACCAGCCACCCACCTATGTAAAAATAAAGAGCCCTAGTAAACTCTTTAAACATATGTCGCCAAAGGTGAAGGAAGCTAGGGACCATGTTAACTCCTCGGGACCAATCCACTTCGTGAACACCATTACCACAATACTTGCTCCTATACCGATCAGAGCCATCAACCAACTAAGGATGAGGGTCATAAAGTTGAAGGTGAGGCCCCCAAGAATGACCTCGATGTGGCTAAGAGCCCTGTAGACTTACCCAAGGACTCCATCACAAAAGGGTCGAGCGAGTGGAAGGAGTCAAAAAACGAATCCGAGGGGCCTAAGGAAAATCCGGGAATCTTGGATAAATTTATTATGGAGAAACTCGAGAGACATGGTAGGGATTTCTATAGGGTGTAGAAATAAGATTGAGGAAGGCGACTCTAAAGTTTTTAAGATTTCTTGCACCACTAGGAAAAAGCTTATAATCGATACTTACATAGATCCTGACCTCCCTGTAAATGCGATCCCTCTCTCCCTTTTAAATGAAGCCTTCCCTGAACAAATTAAGTGTAAAGGACTCGATAGCATCAGGATAATGAAAAGGTTATCAGTTATGATTGGAGGATTCATCTATAACATTGATCTAACCGTGATCGATGACATAGACTCGTTCATTAATCCAACATTAACTAACCTCGTCCTCGGAAAACCTTTTGTAAAAGAAACAGGAGTGACACTAGATGAGAGCGATGGTAGTGCACTATTCACCAATGGTGTCAAGAAAGTAATTTTTCGTAAGGGTAATGAGAAAGTGTATAAATACCGACCATCATTGGATTGTAATACAAATGGATTACAGGGTGGAAGGTCGGGAAAGATAAAGCGACGTGATCCGAATAACCTCAAAATCCCTTGTATGATAGGTCACAAGCATTTTTATCATGTCTACATTGACGTGTGCCTACCCAAGAATGTTATGTCCTTGTTCCATTACAACAATATTTGCAGATGGGGATTGATTTATAAAGTAGAAAATGTTGTCGGTAGAGATCATGAAGTTCAAGTATTCGTAGGGAATATGACATTCACAATGGACTTTACGATCGTCATCACAAGTTGTTTTCGGGGCGCCCTTTTGTGAAATCACTAACTCAATAGTTGACGACCGGAACGGAATCATGACTTTCACAGATGGAATTAGGAGAATCTCATACCAAACGCCGTATAAGATGAAAGATTTCGAAGGAGTAGATTGCGACGGACTTGATAAGCTAGGCTCCTAAATTATTTTATGTGATGATGATGTTCGGAGAGGATGTAAAAACACCTTTGACTTATCATGTGGGTTCTTTAAGGGTATCAGTAAGCTTGGTTCCAAATATCGGGAAGATATATTTGAATTTGAAGATCCAAAATACCTGCACTATGAAAGCGATCCCGATAGAGATTTGGAGGATGACCTAGAAACCGTGACCAATGACGAGGTCACATAATATCCCGTGACCTTGAGTCTAGCTACAAGACTCGTAAATAAAGAAAAGTGCTTCTTGGGAGGTAACCCAAGTTTTATTTGCTTTAATTGTTTGATTGTTTGTTTGTTTGATTTTATTTGTTTCCATATGCGTGCTTTATTTTTATTGTTCATGGCTCATGTTTCAAAATAAATTGTGAAAATGCTTTACCTTGTTGTTTAACTTCGTCTTAACTTCATATAAAGGTATTTCACAAAAGCTAAGTGTAAGGGAAATCTAAATTTGTTTCTAAGAACGGAATTGAACATGAACCACAACAATATTAAATGAACATGTATATTAGTATTTGTTTGAGTCAAATGCTTGTATCGAGTCATAATGATGTTTTGCAGGAATTCCAAGAATTAAGGCATGAGTTTTTCCAGAAATTTTCCGGAAACTTAACATAAGATTTCTGTCAGAACACTCTGACGGCGTCAGGATTATAACCTGATGTCGTCAGGTGTAAAAATCTGAAAAATTTTGCGAGTTTTGTTTTTCTACCGGAGTCTTAAAGTTTTTGTTAATTCTTTAGTTTTATAAACTCCAGGAAATCTGCAAACATTCATTCCACAAGCATTATATCCTTATCATATATATAGATTGCCGCCGATTTTACGTGAGGTTTGCCATGATTGTTTTCTCAGATTTAACAGGTTATATTGGACAAGAAGATGATTTATATTTCTGGAGGAAAGCTTTTAACGTTCATTTTCTTGGAGGAAGATCTAACCATGTTACCACATTATCCACACCGAACGAATCAGGGGAGTATTTGTTTCATTCTTTTACCTTCATTACTTTTACATTCTTTTAATTAAACATTAGGGATAATGTTCAGCCTAAGTGTAAGGGGAGGGTAAATGATGATACCTTAGAGAATGCAATTGCACTTGAGTTTGTTTTTTCAAGAGTAGATCTGTAATAAAACTAAGAGAAATACTTGTTTGGGCAATTTTAGCGCCAAATTTAAATTTTTTTACAACATTTAGGAGTGAAACTTTAGCCTTAATGAGCGTCTCATGGATAGGAGTTGTATGACTAGCACAAAAACCGTACCACTCAAAATTTTTCACCCCAAATATGTAAGGTTCGCCCCTAGATTTGTTAGGAAAAGATGCTTATGAGTGTACCGGTAGTACTTAGATTCTAGAACTTGCGTTAGTGATGCATCCCGAGACCGCTAGTGAGACTACATTCGTGTAGTTAAGATTTACTTCATGATAAGAGGCATTAGGATCACCCTTGTGTTTAAACCCGAATCATAATTCATTGACCAATGAAGTCATAATTACTTGACTAATAAAGTCAATTAATTTTCCCAACCCCTGCGTTGTACTCATTTTTAGTACACGATACCCTAGTACACCCCTCCAAGCCTATCTTTTCGTTTCTAACTTTAAGCATTTTACTTAAAGGAATAATTTGTTAACAATCCACCCCAAATGTACACCCAAATCGCCTTAGACTTCCTTGTATGCACTCATCTTTAGTGCATTATTGTTATATGTTTAAACCCTTAGTTAATCTCAAGAAAGAAAAAGAAGGAGAAACGGTGTCGTTTTCACCCCAAAGTATGAGATGACGTTGTGCGCACCACAAATGCACAAAATGGTAAAAACAAAACGAGTCGACGTCGTTGTGATCCCAACATCAAATGACATCATTTGTACCGTGAATGTATTATAGAGTTAGAAATGAGCAATTAATGTTTGTTTTAATCATAGTCACATGGAATGGGAATCGTTCCGTATGAAATCAAGGATCAGGATAGCGGTTCGCTAGGTACCTTAAATTTAGTTCGATAGGGGGTAGGTTCATTTGGGATAGCTCTAGAACGATGCACCATGTAATCAGAACAATGCACCTAATAATAAATATATTTCTTGTGTGCGTTGCAAAACTTAAGTATGTAAAAGGTAAAATAGTTCAATAGTTAACTATTCCTCGTAACCAATAGTTAATAAAATAGCTTTAAGAAACATAATCATAATTCATAAGTTAAAAACTTGAGCAAAATAAGTGGAAGTAAAGTATAAATCATTTAGTTCTGTTTTGAAAAAAAATCATAGAAAAAGTTAGGAATGATGGACGCTGAGACAAAGAGAGTAAAAGATATTAAGAAATATATTAGAGTTAATTACTTAAATGGTCCTTGTGGTTTGTCAAGTATAATGAAAATAGCCAGTATACTTTTTTGCCCGAATCCTCCCCCCATGGTTTTGACCCGTAACGGGTTTGGTCCCTAAGACTAACGATCGTCAATTTTTCTCGTTAAATTGTGTCACGTGACTAACATGTGAGGGGTATTGTAGCCTTTCTTGATTGCTTGACTTATTTATATACCTTCTTTAGTCTTTCTTCCTCACTTCTCAAGACTAAAAACACTCGCACAAACACACTGTAACTTCCACAATGTTGAGATGCAATAACTGTGGAACACAATCTATCATCAAAACTTCATGGACTGCATTCAACCCAGGTAGATGATTTTATTTTTGTGGTAAAAGAGTAAGTGTTCAAATTTTCTTATTGAAAAAAAAAATGAATTTGACCTAATTTATTTATCTTCTTTTTAATAGGGAATAAATTGTAGGATTATTGATTGGTATGATCCTCTTATGTGTTATATAGATGTGCAAATCATTCGAGGTCATTTATGTTACATGAATGACCTACAAAGACCACTGCACAAAGAACTGTTGAAGCTAAAAGAATGAAGATGATATTGGTTACCAGTTGGGTGTTTTGTTGTTTATTTTGTTTTAAAGTGATTTTCTTCTAGTAATGAATTATTAGGTTGTATTTTGGTTATCAATTGGTTGAAAACTGTTGTAGTTTGGTAATGGAAGCATTTTCCTGTTTGGTAATAAATGAATGAAAGAATGTTGTAGTTTGTGTGAAAAACGTAGGGGGTGAATACGTTTCCGTTTAAAAACTTAAATATTTTATATCAAATCACCGATTAAGTTAGACGCAATATGAGAAGTTTCAATAATAAGTCTGATAAAAACTACAGCATGTCATAATAATATAAGCACAACCACAATATTAACTTCTAGCTACGACACAAACATAATCACACAATATATCCAACAATCCGCATAAGTATAGGACCGACGGTACCTTTATTTCTCACAGTACCTTTAATTATTTAAGGGTACCTTCGATAATTAATGGTACCGTCCACACATAATCAACATAGGATACAAAACAAATCACATAATGGAAATATAAATGTAAAGCGATAAATATAAGTAAAGATTTAAAGTGAAAGGTAAAAGAAGGCGGAAACTGGACACGGTGATTTACAGTGGTTCTGAGGCCAATTGCGGAAAATATAGAGCGGGAGGGGGGGGGGGGGTGAATACGTTTCTGTTTAAAAACTTAAATCTTTTGTATCTAATCACCGGTTAAGTTAGACGCAATACGATAAGTTAGACGCAATACGATAAGTGTCAATAATATGTCTTATAAAAACTAGAGCATGACATAACAATATAAGCACAACCACAATATTAACTTCTAGCTACGGCACAAATATAGTCACACAATATATCCAACAATCCGCACAAGTATAGGACCGACGGTACCTTTATTTGGTACCCTTAATTATTAAGGGTACCATCCATAATTAATGGTACCATCCACACACATAATCAACACAAGATACACAAAAAATATCACACAATGCAAATATAAATGTAAAGCGATAAATATAAATAAAGATGTAAAGTAAAAGGTAAAGATGACGCAAACCAAACACGGTGATTTATAATGGTTCGGTCACTAAGTTCCTATTCGCCCTACTCCACTCCCCGAGTACCCAACTCGAGATTTACTTCACTAATCAACAAGCTCCTTTCTCGGCGGAGAGAACCATACAACGTTGCTTATGATATTTTTCGACACTAAGCTAGATGTTGAGTTCTTCTTTGGGTACAACCAAACCCGTTATGTTTTGTGGCCCAACATAACAAACCTTGTGTTTTGAGGCCTAAACATAAACCACGTCACTTAATATATTTTTCGACACTAAGCTAGATGTCAAGTTCTAATCAAGATTGAACCAATTTTACTCACGATCTACCCGATCTTCACACAAACTACATAAGCTACAAGATCTACCCGATCTACACATAATTTACCCTATCTAGATGATCAACCCGATCTACACAAAGAAGCAAGTGTGGTGGATGTACAAAGTGAGATCCAAGACATAATAATCAAATGGATCAAAGTGCCTAATCTAAATATCAAGAACACTAATCTTGATATGGATGAACTTTTATTGACAAGAAACCTTCAAGGGATTAAGATCACAAGTGTACTAATCCTGTTGTGGTGGATTTTCATACGTGTGTGGATAACAAGATCTCTAAGCTTGCTTGGGTGGATCATGAGAGTATGCTTGCAACAAATCAGAGTTAGAAGCATTATGATCAAAGTTTTATGGTGGATTTAAGAGTATGAAAAGTGTGTTAAACATGAGAGGAAATCTATGTTTAAGTGTGTGTAAAACCAGTTTATAGAGTGTGCAAATGAGCCACTATTTATAGACAAAAAAATATTTAGTTTATAGAGTGTGCAAATGAGCCAGTATTTATAGACAAAAAATATGTTGAAATAATTAAGGGTACTGATTCGTTGTGTTTTGGTGTGTGAAAACAACAATTTATCAAAATATCAACAAACGTGAAGTTTAATTCGTCGTGAGACAAATAAACGTGAAGTAATACGAGTAAACCGTTTAGGAAAACGATTACCTCGCAAAACTTGTGAAAGTGATATTCAAATTGTGAGACCGGGAAGTGATTTCCCGGGTCGTACCCCAACGAGGTGTGAATGGAAAGCTTCGAGTGAGATTTGGATTAAAATCTTGTATGATTGGAAAAGTTATTTGGTTTTGCGTTACGTTAAGTTAATGAATTAGAAAATTAACGAACGAAAGTAAACGTAAATTAACCTAAGGTAACTAACTAACTAGGAAAAACTTAAAAACACTATGGGAAAACATAATAAGGTATCGGAAATCCTGAAACATTAACTAAATTAAAAACGCGACGTTTAATTAAAAATACGCGAGTGCGCAAAATAAAACGCGAGTTTTGAGTTTCAAACGTCCTACGAGTGTACAATTAATTTTCCTACGTACTAGAAGACAAAAGAAAATTAAAAAAAAAAAAAAAAAATTAATTTTTCAATAAAAATTCTATTTATTATGAATTAATTACTAATTAATACTAATTAAATTCTAATAATTATAAAAACTACTCTAAAAATCTGAAACTTTTTACGAAAATTCTATAAGACAAGACTGATTTAAGAAAAATATAAAAAGTTGTGACACAGTTTCAAAATAAGCAGTAATAAGCCAATAAGGGCTGAAAAAGCTTAATTAAACTAAATAAGAAAGAAAATAGTTAAATTCCACATTTTGCAAAGGTTTACTCAAAAAGACCCATAGGCACAATGGTTAGGATGGTGTGTTGTGGGCTGTGAGACCAGGGTTCGACCCCTGGTTTTACACCCTTTTTTTGAGAAATGTTTTTCTTTTGCACAAAATTGCTTAACAGATTTTTCCTTGCAATCAAATCATTTTCTTAGTTCGAAATTCCAAACTGTAAATCTGATAGGCTTAAATAACCAAACTACTCCAACAGAACAACAAGAAGTATTGTTTTAACAACAACAAAAACATTTAAGGTCACTACTAAGTTCGAATAAGCTCGGTTAAGCTCCAATCTTACAGAAGCTCACACAGGTCTATCAACTAGAATAAACTAAGCAACAAATATCAATGATAGCTACAGAAAATGATGACCACAACATGATCAAACAACAAACAAAGAATTAGTAAGTTCAATAGCTGCTGTTTGCAACAGCAGCAGCAGCACCTATGGGGGGACTTTTGGGAGCAGATTCAAACTAATAAACAAGCTCTCAAGACTTAACTAGTTATGGAATTCACTAGCGGACCCAATAGGTTACCCAAATAACTGATTTTCGACCCTAGATATCTAAAATTGACTAAGTTATAATGCTACGAAAATGGGTCAAAACTGGGCAATGGGTGCAGGGTTGTAGGAATAAAAAAAATAAATCATGAAAACGGAACTAGGGGACAATGCAAAAGCTGATAGGGGATTCCTAATGCAACTACAAGAACACTATAAGCAGTAAATACAAAATCTAAATGAGAATCCAACCTAACTGCTTCTAGGGGGGGCAGAATTAAGCAATTTACACAAGCTAAAGTCAAACAAAATTTATACTAACCATCGGGTTGTTTGTAATATGTTGGTACTGTTTGCAGTAGCGAGGTGGTCAGCGGGTGATTTGATTACCTGATGCAGACCTCGAAGGGTTTCCAGACCCAAACTCAACCATTCCAACTATCTCAAAATGCTTTTGAGCAAATTCCGTAGCAACACAAATTTAAAACCTAACAAGGAGATTGTCTTGACTCATAAGGAGTTTATGATTACCCAACAATGATAAGCAATTAACTGAATCAGACAATAAACAAAAGGCGTAATTGTAATTAATTAAACTACTTCATAAATAAACCAAACCTTAATCATTTTAAATAAGTAGTAAACGCAAGTACTTAATGAGTAAAAAAAAACTGGAAACGAATAATAATTCTTTTAACTTAAGAGATGCTAAAAAAAACTTTCATTGATGAAATAAAGAGTACATAAAAACTCAAATAAGAACCTAAGGAAAACTTAACTGACTGAAGACTTGAATTGAGATTACAACATACTTTTAAAAAAAACTTGACTATATAAACTAAAAACAAGACTACTAAAAACTACTACAAGACTGCTTAAAAAACTAAAATTGACTGCCTTTTCGGCTACAACATCTTTAACTATTTATATGGCTATAACTAGGGTTCCACTTTGCTCCTTCTTGTGCCTCTTTGCGCCACTGCCTCTTACTTTTTTTTGTTACTTTGAAGACATCTCAACCATCAATTCAAGTTAGGAGTGATCTCAGTCCTCCATTCACTTTTGGCGCTCAAATAGGAAGTGGATTGCCAGCTTGGCATGGGTTAGGTACGATTTGTGAGGAGGGGGAAAAGGGTAGTGGGATTGGGGTTAGTGTTTGAGAATGATGGGAGGATGGTGATGGTTTGGAGGTTAGCAGGTTCACGCGGGGAATTTGGGAGTGGTGTTTATTATTTTTATTCTGGGTTCGACTGAGTGGGAGGAGAAGGATGGTATACGTTTATTGACAAAGGGTTAGGGTTTGGTTTTTGGGTGAGGATATCACACGTAAAAAAACAAGGAGGTGGGCTTGTATTGGGCTTGGGTAGTTTTTAGTTAAATGGTGGGCTTGGGGTTTGTAAATGGATTGGTTTTTCAACAATTAAACATCCGTTTGGTTTTATTACTTGTGAAGTCCAAGGTCACTCCTTGTAAATTTTGAATTCTTCAAGGACTTAAGTTGCCAATTTTTCAATCTTAATTTAAGGGTCATTCCTGTCAGGTTAAATAAACCAAAGGACAAAAAAATATGAAATTTTCCCAATTTAACACACTAGGGACCAAAACTGCCATTTTGCCAAAGTACGGGGACCAAGTGTGTAACTTTTCCAAAACTTTTTACCCAAAGATCATTTGTGATTCGTTTTGACTTTTAAAGATCAAGGGTTGACTTTTCTTTGAAAATGATTGACCAGGGACTAGTTTTGTAAAACTTTGAAAGTTGGGGGACTGAAACTGCCAAATATGCAAATTTTGTTCGTTTTTCGTTTGTTTTCACTCGTTTTGCATCAGAAACATATAAAACACGATCTTTGGGATTTTCTTCGCATTTTGGTGCGTTTTGAGTATTTTTCGATCGTTTTGCAGCTCAGAATTGACTAAAAATGATGAGTATTTACACACTCATCAATCCCCCACACTAAACTATTGCTAGTCCCTAGCAATATTTTTGAGAAAAATTAATGGATTTGAAGTCTCTTTACCAAAAGCCATCACTTCTGGAGTAGCCAGGTGTAAGAACTGTGGCACACCTGATAACCGTGTGATTTTGAGCAAACCACCAGCTGTCAACGGATTTGATATGTCTTTACCAGGAGCCGTTTGCTTCTGGACTAGCCAGCTCTTGATGGAATAGTCAACATCTAGGTGAGCTGATTACCAATTATGGATTTTCCACGGCCTTTACCACAAGCCATAATCTTGCGGGCTAGCCAACTCATTAGCTTTTGAGGATGATGGGGAGTTGAGGAACCATACAATTTTTGGCAAATTGCAAGCCATAAACGGATTTGATATATCTTTACCAAGAGTCGTTTGCTCCTGGATTAGCCAATCCCTTTTGTCGTTTAGACAAGGCGGACTGATAACCACAAAAATTTTGAAACTTTAGTGAAAAAATTTTTAAAATTTTTGGTCAAAAACGGGGGTATTAGATAGTAAAATGTGATAAAATTCGCTAGAATAGCGAAATCGCCATTTGATTCGTTGTGTTTTGGTGTGTGAAAACAACAATTTATCAAAATATCAACAAACGTGAAGTTTAATTCGTCGTGAGACAAATAAACGTGAAGTAATACAAGTAAACCGTTTAGGAAAACGATTACCTCGTAAAACTTGTGAAAGTGATATTTAAATTGTGAGACCGGGAAGTGATTTCCCGGGTCGTACCCCAACGAGGTGTGAATGGAAAGCTTCGAAAGAGATTTGGATTAAAATCTTGTATGATTGGAAAGGTTATTTGGTTTTGCGTTACGTTAAGTTAATGAATTAGAAAATTAACGAATGAAAGTAAACGTAAATTAACCTAAGGTAACTAACTAACTAGGAAAAACATAAAAACACTATGGGAAAACATAATAAGGTATCGGAAATCCTGAAACGTTAACTAAATTAAAAACGCGACGTTTAATTAAAAATACGCGAGTGCGCAAAATAAAACGCGAGTTTTGAGTTTCAAACGTCCTACGAGTGTACAATTAATTTTCCTACGTACTAGAAGACAAAAGAAAATTTAAAAAAAAAAAAAAAAAAATTAATTTTTCAATAAAAATTCTATTTATTACGAAATAATTACTAATTAAATTCTAATAATTATAAAAACTACTCTAAAAATCTGAAACTTTTTATGAAAATTCTATAAGACAAGACCGATTTACGAAAAATATAAAAAGTTGTGACACAGTTTCAAAATAAGCAGTAATAAGCCAATAAGGGCTGAAAGAGCTTAATTAAACTAAATATGAAAGAAAATAGTTAAATTCCACATTTTGCAAAGGTTTACTCAAAAAGACCCATAGGCACAATGGTTAGGATGGTGTGTTGTGGGCTGTGAGACCAGGGTTCGACCCCTGGTTTTACACCCTTTTTTTGAGAAATGTTTTTCTTTTGCACAAAATTGCTTAACAGATTTTTCCTTGCAATCAAATCATTTTCTTAGTTCGAAATTCCAAACTGTAAATCTGATAGGCTTAAATAACCAAACTACTCCAACAGAACAACAAGAAGTATTGTTTTAACAACAACAAAAACATTTAAGGTCACTACTAAGTTCGAATAAGCTCGGTTAAGCTCCAATCTTACAGAAGCTCACACAGGTCTATCAACTAGAATAAACTAAGCAACAAATATCAATGATAGCTACAGAAAATGATGACCACAACATGATCAAACAACAAACAAAGAATTAGTAAGTTCAATAGCTGCTGTTTGCAACAGCAGCAGCAGCACCTATGGGGGGACTTTTGGGAGCAGATTCAAACTAATAAACAAGCTCTCAAGACTTAACTAGTTATGGAATTCACTAGCTGACCCAATAGGTTACCCAAATAACTGATTTTCGACCCTAGATATCTAAAATTGACTAAGTTATAATGCTACGAAAATGGGTCAAAACTGGGCAATGGGTGCAGGGTTGTAGGAATAAAAAAAATAAATCATGAAAACGGAACTAGGGGACAATGCAAAAGCTGCTAGGGGATTCCTAATGCAACTACAAGAACACTATAAGCAGTAAATACAAAATCTAAATGAGAATCCAACCTAACTGCTTCTAGGGGGGCAGAATTAAGCAATTTACACAAGCTAAAGTCAAACAAAATTTATACTAACCATCGGGTTGTTTGTAATATGTTGGTACTGTTTGCAGTAGCGAGGTGGTCAGCGGGTGATTTGACTACCTGATGCAGACCTCGAAGGGTTTCCAGACCCAAACTCAACCATTCCAACTATCTCAAAATGCTTTTGAGCAAATTCCGTAGCAACACAAATTTAAAACCTAACAAGGAGATTGTCTTGACTCATAAGGAGTTTATGATTACCCAACAATGCTAAGCAATTAACTGAATCAGACAATAAACAAAAGGCGTAATTGTGATTAATTAAACTACTTCATAAATAAACCAAACCTTAATCATTTTAAATAAGTAGTAAACGCAAGTACTTAATGAGTAAAAAAAACTGGAAACGAATAATAATTCTTTTAACTTAAGAGATGCTAAAAAAAACTTTCATTGATGAAATAAAGAGTACATAAAAACTCAAATAAGAACCTAAGGAAAACTTAACTGACTGAAGACTTGAATTGAGATTACAACATACTTTTAAAAAAAACTTGACTATATAAACTAAAAACAAGACTACTAAAAACTACTACAAGACTGCTTAAAAAACTAAAATTGACTGCCTTTTCGGCTACAACATCTTTAACTATTTATATGGCTATAACTAGGGTTCCAATTTGCTCCTTCTTGTGCCTCTTTGCGCCACTGCCTCTTACTTTTTTTTGTTACTTTGAAGACATCTCAACCATCAATTCAAGTTAGGAGTGATCTCAGTCCTCCATTCACTTTTGGCGCTCAAATAGGAAGTGGATTGCCAGCTTGGCATGGGTTAGGTACGATTTGTGAGGAGGGGGAAAAGGGTAGTGGGATTGGGGTTAGTGTTTGAGAATGATGGGAGGATGGTGATGGTTTGGAGGTTAGCAGGTTCACGCGGGGAATTTGGGAGTGGTGTTTATTATTTTTATTCTGGGTTCGACTGAGTGGGAGGAGAAGGATGGTATACGTTTATTGACAAAGGGTTAGGGTTTGGTTTTTGGGTGAGGATATCACACGTAAAAAAACAAGGAGGTGGGCTTGTATTGGGCTTGGGTAGTTTTTAGTTAAATGGTGGGCTTGGGGTTTGTAAATGGATTGGTTTTTCAACAATTAAACATCCGTTTGGTTTTATTACTTGTGAAGTCCAAGGTCACTCCTTGTAAATTTTGAATTCTTCAAGGACTTAAGTTGCCAATTTTCCAATCTTAATTTAAGGGTCATTCCTGTCAGGTTAAATAAACCAAAGGACAAAAAAATATGAAATTTTCCCAATTTAACACACTAGGGACCAAAACTGCCATTTTGCCAAAGTACGGGGACCAAGTGTGTAACTTTTCCAAAACTTTTTACCCATAGATCATTTCGTTTTGACTTTTAAAGATCAAGGGTTGACTTTTCTTTGAAAATGATTGACCAGGGACTAGTTTTGTAAAACTTTGAAAGTTGGGGGACTGAAACTGCCAAATATGCAAATTTTGTTCGTTTTTCGTTTGTTTTCACTCGTTTTGCATCAGAAACATATAAAACACGATCTTTGGGATTTTCTTCGCATTTTGGTGCGTTTTGAGTATTTTTCGATCGTTTTGCAGCTCAGAATTGACTAAAAATGATGAGTATTTACACACTCATCAATCCCCCACACTAAACTATTGCTAGTCCCTAGCAATATTTTTGAGAAAAATTAATGGATTTGAAGTCTCTTTACCAAAAGCCATCACTTCTGGAGTAGCCAGGTGTAAGAACTGTGGCACACCTGATAACCGTGTGATTTTGAGCAAACCACCAGCTGTCAACGGATTTGATATGTCTTTACCAGGAGCCGTTTGCTTTTGGACTAGCCAGCTCTTGATGGAATAATCAACATCTTGGTGAGCTGATTACCAATTATGGATTTTCCACGGCCTTTACCACAAGCCATAATCTTGCGGGCTAGCCAACTCATTAGCTTTTGAGGATGATGGGGAGTTGAGGAACCATACAATTTTTGGCAAATTGCAAGCCATAAACGGATTTGATATATCTTTACCAAGAGCCGTTTGCTCCTGGATTAGCCAATCCCTTTTGTCGTTTAGACAAGGCGGACTGATAACCACAAAAATTTTGAAACTTTAGTGAAAAAAATTTTAAAATTTTTGGTCAAAAACGGGGGTATTAGATAGTAAAATGTGATAAAATTCGCTAGAATAGCGAAATACCCCCCCATACTTAGAATGAATATTGTCCTAAATATTCAAAGTCCCGGCTATTATGCCGACTCTTTGAACGTTAAAGGGCAACATTACAAGCTAAATGTGGAAACATCATTTTGTTTTTTCACTTTGTTGGTAACCATAGTAGGGGCACTCCCCCACACTTAGGGTGAAAACCCTAAGTAAATGCTACTGTTTTTGTTTACCGAGTCGCTAGCTTGACTCGACCCCGAATTCATTGGTCCATGGGGAAGCATGATGTGGAAGAAACAATCTCCATCGGACTTTCATTCAAGATGTTTGGACAAACATTTGAAGCACGTGAAAGTTCCACACCGATGAGATAAGTACCCGGCTCAAAATAGTATAAACTATAAGCGGTGATGCCGGGGTCAAATATAATGTCTTCATTCCCGAAAGAGTGAAGAACAGGAGAAGTCATCCGATAGGTGAAAAAGAGAAAGAAAGTCATGATAAACATCTTGACTAACTCATCATCATCAGGAGGAGGATTCATGGATTCATGAATCTCATCATTTATGCTCATGTGATCAAGACATATCCTGGGTGTGTCTAGATCAAAGTAGAAGTGATCATACTCCGGTGGAGATATGATATGAATGAGTTCACAGAAGAACTCATCAAAGGTGAATGAATCATATTCAAGATCGATGTGAGTGAGTTCACATGAGAACTCATCGAAGGTAAATGATTCATAATCGGGGAGAGAATTATGAGAATGAAAAGTGGTACTGCCACTAATCTTCTCTCCCATAGGGTCAAACGTAAAGGCTTCGAATTCCGGTATAGAATCATCGGAAAAAATGTCACTATCCTTAATGGGGATAGGAGATGAAATGGGTTTCTCTTTGAAAGCCTCAATTTTAGAGATGAGGTGATTGACATTTAATAATGTAGCACGAAGGGCTACATCTTTGATTTCGGTGTCAGTTTCATCAATCTCTTCTTCTAAGCTGACAAGCTCAGAAGGTAATCCTTCCACATGACTGATGTTTAAAGAATTTTCATCAGTATGTGAAGTACTAAGCTCAATACTGGGATTAGAATTTAAAAGGTTTTCAATTTCTCCCAGATCGGCTTCAAAATCAAACAGATCATCATCACTTCCCAATGGAAGTGGGTTGATGTGGGTAAGTTCATCTGTAAACTCCTCAAGGAGAAGGTCAACATCAGAACGAGGCAGTGATGCCTCTACATACTCAACCTCTCCATAAGATGTACAATCATCATCAAAGTCGGAGAAAGTTTCAAAATGATCTTTTGGATTTTCAGGAGGGGAAGGTAAATCACACATATGATCGAAAGTTCCCTGTGACTCTCCTGGGATTGGGACAAGGTTCTCAACACTAGACTTTATGAATTCGTCCGATTCCGTTTCAGGAACAGTGCTAAGATGCTCATCCCCCATATTCAGAGAGTGAGTGTGAACTTCGGGTGTGATACCAATAGGCTGAGGGAGTTGAGAGGAGCTAGCATTCATGGATTGTACAAGTTCCATTTGATCATCTGCTAGTAATTTCTCCGTCACATTATTTTCTCCCTGATTTTTCACGGAAGGAACCACAACCGATGAATCCGATGAGCCTTGACGAATATCAAAGGTATCTTCATCATCACTATTGTTGTTGTCATCGTCATCGTCATCGTAGATGATAGTTTTACGCATGTGAAGTCTTACTCTAGCTGCAGCTTCAGCTTCTTCGGCTAGTATTTCTTTGTAAGACTTCGGACGAGGTTCTTCCGGAGCAGGTTTGTTAACCAAATCCTCAAGAGTATTTAAGACATTTTGCAAAAGTTCTTGAGGAAATGGTTGAGGTTGTGTTTCAAAAGTTTGGTATTGTGGAGGTTGATCGTGATAATTGTTGTCACAAGGAAAAATATTCGTAGTGTGACAATCGGTGCTAAAATGTGGACCTCCACAATACTCACAACCGTTTTGTTGTGAAGTTGGTGCATCTTGAAATGATTCGGCATTGAAATTTTGGTAACACGGATTATACTCATATGAAATGATATTGTTTTGTGGCTCATTGCAAAAGCTCGGATTAGAATCATAAGCGAATGAATTACTCGAGCCACAAAACAAACAACTTCCGTTTTGAATATCATTACCACATCGTTCACACGTGCACCAACGACATGGTTGACCGAAAAGTAGCTCACCACAACCGACGCGAGGAACAAACGATTGCCTTAGAGAAGGAATCGACCCATTCAAAGAATCAAAATAATTCGAATGATTATCAAGTCTCGAAGAACATTTTGAAAAATTCAGAGGTGGGACAAGTGGTGTGCTCTGAGAGCTAGGAATTTCTACCACTTCCGTTATGGTCCCCGGTTTTTGTTCTTGATAAACGTGACGATCAGGCAAGTCGTTTATTTTAGTCACCGTTTTAAGCTCAGTACGTTTACTTGATAAACTTCGAATCATAAATTGTGAGAGTTGTGGATCGACTCTTGACGGTTTGCCATTCATAGTTCGTATTTCGGGATGTGAGGGGAAGTCGGAAGAATTTTGAGAATCATTGAAAGCATTCGGATTTGCTTTGCACCATTTACAAAATCCGTCTCTAATATCACTTCCACACCGCTCACACCCACACTTGTAACAACGAAGATCGTCATCCACCGGACTTTTACAATGAAAACAGTGATAGTCGAGTGATGACATAAGAATTAAACATCAACGAGGGATGAGAAGGAAGAATTAAACGGTAGGAGACGAAGATTATTTTTGGGTTTTTCGAAAAGCACAACAAGACCAGCTCATAAAGACAGGGGAACTTAAACCAATAATCACAAACGCAAGGTTAACTTCTAAAGAAAAACGCACCAAGGAGCGGGAGAGAAGAATGGATCTCTCACTGGGCGAAGTTCATTGGATCGCCATATACCGTTTCGACTCCTCTTAAAGTGTGTTTCTCGTTTAAAAGTTTTCCAAAACGCAAGTGATACAAAGGCAAGTTTTGATCTTTGGTTTGAGAACTTATTATGGTCACACCCCCAGTTGGTAGGTGTTCTGCCTTGGTTTGCGGTGGTAAGATTTTAATGTTGTATTTATTAAACAATGAAACGGGAAAATCTTTTTGTGTTTTTCTTTAACTTTTATAGATATAATACATATACTAGAAACAAAAGAAAAATATTTTTGGTTTTTTATACATTTTTATAAAAGCGTAACTTCTTGCGAAGGTTCTACAAGACTAATCGTCTAAACCTTATCGAGACTTTCGACACACAGCCTCCCCGGCAGTGGCGCCATTTGATTCGTTGTGTTTTGGTGTGTGAAAACAACAATTTATCAAAATATCAACAAACGTGAAGTTTAATTCGTCGTGAGACAAATAAACGTGAAGTAATATGAGTAAACCGTTTAGGAAAACGATTACCTCGCAAAACTTGTGAAAGTGATATTCAAATTGTGAGACCGGGAAGTGATTTCCCGGGTCGTACCCCAACGAGGTGTGAATGGAAAGCTTCGAGTGAGATTTGGATTAAAATCTTGTATGATTGGAAAAGTTATTTGGTTTTGCGTTACGTTAAGTTAATGAATTAGAAAATTAACGAACGAAAGTAAACGTAAATTAACCTAAGGTAACTAACTAACTAGGAAAAACCTAAAAACACTATGGGAAAACATAATAAGGTATCGGAAATCCTGAAACGTTAACTAAATTAAAAACGCGACGTTTAATTAAAAATACGCGAGTGCGCAAAATAAAACGCGAGTTTTGAGTTTCAAACGTCCTACGAGTGTACAATTAATTTTCCTACGTACTAGAAGACAAAAGAAAATTAAAAAAAAAAAAAAAAAAAAAATTTCAATAAAAATTCTATTTATTACGAATTAATTACTAATTAATACTAATTAAATTCTAATAATTATAAAAACTACTCTAAAAATCTGAAACTTTTTATGAAAATTCTATAAGACAAGACTGATTTAAGAAAAATATAAAAAGTTGTGACACAGTTTCAAAATAAGCAGTAATAAGCCAATAAGGGCTGAAAAAGCTTAATTAAACTAAATAAGAAAGAAAATAGTTAAATTCCACATTTTGCAAAGGTTTACTCAAAAAGACCCATAGGCACAATGGTTAGGATGGTGTGTTGTGGGCTGTGAGACCAGGGTTCGACCCCTGGTTTTACACCCTTTTTTTGAGAAATGTTTTTCTTTTGCACAAAATTGCTTAACAAATTTTTCCTTGCAATCAAATCATTTTCTTAGTTCGAAATTCCAAACTGTAAATCTGATAGGCTTAAATAACCAAACTACTCCAACAGAACAACAAGAAGTATTGTTTTAACAACAACAAAAACATTTAAGGTCACTACTAAGTTCGAATAAGCTCGGTTAAGCTCCAATCTTACAGAAGCTCACACAGGTCTATCAACTAGAATAAACTAAGCAACAAATATCAATGATAGCTACAGAAAATGATGACCACAACATGATCAAACAACAAACAAAGAATTAGTAAGTTCAATAGCTGCTATTTGCAACAGCAGCAGCAGCACCTATGGGGGGACTTTTGGGAGCAGATTCAAACTAATAAACAAGCTCTCAAGACTTAACTAGTTATGGAATTCACTAGCTGACCCAATAGGTTACCCAAATAACTGATTTTCGACCCTAGATATCTAAAATTGACTAAGTTATAATGCTACGAAAATGGGTCAAAACAGGGCAATGGGTGCAGGGTTGTAGGAGTAAAAAAAATAAATCATGAAAACGGAACTAGGAATAAAAAAAATAAATCATGAAAACGGAACTAGGGGACAATGCAAAAGCTGCTAGGGGATTCCTAATGCAACTACAAGAACACTATAAGCAGTAAATACAAAATCTAAATGAGAATCCAACCTAACTGCTTCTAGGGGGCAGAATTAAGCAATTTACACAAGCTAAAGTCAAACAAAATTTATACTAACCATCGGGTTGTTTGTAATATGTTGGTACTGTTTGCAGTAGCGAGGTGGTCAGCGGGTGATTTGACTACCTGATGCAGACCTCGAAGGTTTTCCAGACCCAAACTCAACCATTCCAACTATCTCAAAATGCTTTTGAGCAAATTCCGTAGCAACACAAATTTAAAACCTAACAAGGAGATTGTCTTGACTCATAAGGAGTTTATGATTACCCAACAATGATAAGCAATTAACTGAATCAGACAATAAACAAAAGGCATAATTGTGATTAATTAAACTACTTCATAAATAAACCAAACCTTAATCATTTTAAATAAGTAGTAAACGCAAGTACTTAATGAGTAAAAAAAAACTGGAAACGAATAATAATTCTTTTAACTTAAGAGATGCTAAAAAAACTTTCATTGATGAAATAAAGAGTACATAAAAACTCAAATAAGAACCTAAGGAAAACTTAACTGACTGAAGACTTGAATTGAGATTACAACATACTTTTAAAAAAAACTTGACTATATAAACTAAAAACAAGACTACTAAAAACTACTACAAGACTGCTTAAAAAACTAAAATTGACTGCCTTTTCGGCTACAACATCTTTAACTATTTATATGGCTATAACTAGGGTTCCACTTTGCTCCTTCTTGTGCCTCTTTGCGCCACTGCCTCTTACTTTTTTTGTTACTTTGAAGACATCTCAACCATCAATTCAAGTTAGGAGTGATCTCAGTCCTCCATTCACTTTTGGCGCTCAAATAGGAAGTGGATTGCCAGCTTGGCATGGGTTAGGTACGATTTGTGAGGAGGGGGAAAGGGTAGTGGGATTGGGGTTAGTGTTTGAGAATGATGGGAGGATGGTGATGGTTTGGAGGTTAGCAGGTTCACGGGGGGAATTTGGGAGTGGTGTTTATTATTTTTATTCTAGGTTCGACTGAGTGGGAGGAGAAGGATGGTATACGTTTATTGACAAAGGGTTAGGGTTTGGTTTTTGGGTGAGGATATCACACGTAAAAAAACAAGGAGGTGGGCTTGTATTGGGCTTGGGTAGTTTTTAGTTAAATGGTGGGCTTGGGGTTTGTAAATGGATTGGTTTTTCAACAATTAAACATCCGTTTGGTTTTATTACTTGTGAAGTCCAAGGTCACTCCTTGTAAATTTTGAATTCTTCAAGGACTTAAGTTGCCAATTTTCCAATCTTAATTTAAGGGTCATTCCTGTCAGGTTAAATAAACCAAAGGACAAAAAAATATGAAATTTTCCCAATTTAACACACTAGGGACCAAAACTGCCATTTTGCCAAAGTACGGGGACCAAGTGTGTAACTTTTCCAAAACTTTTTACCCAAAGATCATTTGTGATTCGTTTTGACTTTTAAAGATCAAGGGTTGACTTTTCTTTGAAAATGATTGACCAGGGACTAGTTTTGTAAAACTTTGAAAGTTGGGGGACTGAAACTGCCAAATATGCAAATTTTGTTCGTTTTTCATTTGTTTTCACTCGTTTTGCATCAGAAACATATAAAACACGATCTTTGGGATTTTCTTCGCATTTTGGTGCGTTTTGAGTATTTTTCGATCGTTTTGCAGCTCAGAATTGACTAAAAATGATGAGTATTTACACACTCATTAGGTACCATCTGAATAATTAAAGGTACCGTCTGATAATTAAGGGTACTGTCTGAATAATTTGTTTATCTAGTGAAAATGGTAACTGGTTTTGGTGGAGGTTTTTATCTAGTGAAGGTTGTATTGTGGTTGAGGTTTTATCTAGTGAAGGTTTTATTCAT
Organism: Artemisia argyi; assembly: GCA_030686995.1. Lineage (NCBI taxonomy): Eukaryota > Viridiplantae > Streptophyta > Magnoliopsida > Asterales > Asteraceae > Artemisia > Artemisia argyi. The sequence continues at coordinate 96,197,514 of CM060688.1, forward strand.
TTTGAGGGAAAAATTCAAAATTTGAATTTTATATTTATTAAAACATTTTGTATATACTCAAAAGTAATTTTTCTAGATTTTTTTAAATGTTTTGTACACATTTAAATTTAATGTGTAAAAATGTCAAGTGTATGACAAAAATATTTCTTTGATCATAACGCAGTGTAAAAAACATATTCGAACATGTGTTAAAGCATACCTAAGATGTCGAGAGATGTTAATGTATGTGTGTTTTGATGATTTGTGGTTACGAGTAACTTACGCATTTTACGTTATGTATTACAAGTTACATGTTTGTCATTATTAAAACTGAAGAGACCGTTAATTTTAAATATCGTAATATTTGCACTAATAGTTTGGTAATGGAAGAATGTATGAAAATTGTTGTATTTTGGTAATAGAAGAATTTTGTAGTTTATTAAGTTGTATGTTTATAATAAATGAATGAAAAATGTTGCAGTTTCATTCTTTCCTGCCATAATGCATTTAAGCATTATTAACCAAAACACAAACTTTTAAAACCAAACCATCCATAAAAGTGTCAAATGCAGTTAACCAATACAAATAAAACACAACATTCATAAATTCTTATCCAAAATGCCAAAACACAAAATGAGAGTTTTTGACCAAGCAAAGTACTAACACAAACATAACATAAGTCTGACCCAGCCAAAGTACTAAACACAAACATAACATAAAGTCAAACCACCCTCCTTACATTTTCCTTTGTCAGCTTTGTTGGTGATGCATGTAGGACTGCACTTGCACTTTGTGATGGAATTGGAGTTTGTGAAGCACTTGCAGTCTGTGTAGAGACACTTGCAGTCTGTGCAGGTCATGTGCAGTCTGTGATGGTTGTGAACCAACACTAGCATTCTATGAACCACTACCAACAGTTTAACCTTTACATCTTCTTTGGCTGTGACTAACCTGCTTACACAACTTGCAAGTAACACTCTTACCTGCCCTGCTCAACTTCCCTCCTTTTCTTTCTTGGCCTTACAATTCGTGGGTGATGATCTGGTGGGATAATTGTATTTAGACCATATGATTTTTCCCAAAACATTGGACCATTAACATGATTAATTTTAGAGGAATGTTGAATGCACCTCCATTTTACCTTCCCACCCGTGTAACGTATCTTAGGAGCTGGTGAATGCAACCATTGGTGGAACTAGAAAGTTTGAAGATGGGGGAAAATACCTTTACAAATGTGGTTGTGCTAAAACATCAATGAGAGCTTATGTTGCTGAGAAAGAGCTTCAAAACGGCATAGGAGTTCAAAAAAACAACTTTTACTATGCTAAAACAACATCCCAAACGAGCAGCAAAATATCCTCAATATACAACAATTTATTCCAGCTTCTAGTGTGCAAAAAATAGCCATTTATTCGGGTAATCCTTGCAGCAACAAAAAATATAAACCATTTATTCGGGTAATCCTTGCAGCAACAAAAATTTATATTTAGCATAAAAGAAAAGCACATCTTGTTTGAGCAAAAATAAAATAAAATAAAATAAAAAAATATAAAAAATACAACAATAGAAGCTATCTTATCTTAGCCAAACAATTATTCTACATTTCTCCTCGACGATTGGGCATATTTTGGAACCGTTTCTTTACATCTTCCTCTTTAACATTTGCAAGTGTTTCTCTTTCTACAAAAGATATAACACAAGAGGTTAGGAAGTCTTCACCAATTCGATTCCTGAAATCGGACTTTATAATTTTCATTGCAGAAAAACATCTCTCTACACTTGCGTTTGCAACAAGCAAAATTAAAGCTAACTTTAATTACCGATACACCAACGGGTAATAAATGTGTTTTCTTTTCTTCACCATCATTATAGCGAGGTCGGTGATACTATTTAAGTCGTCAAAATTCTTATTTTTTGTCTCATTGGCATAATACAAATTGAGTTTACTCTCAAGTTCCATCATTTCAATACTATCAAAATCATTTGGGTACAACTCACTTAACCTCACTAACTTTGATATGTCGAAGTGAGCAAATAAATTAAATGGATTCAAACAAGCCATATTTGTAAGTAATTCGGAGCTTGCCTCACTAAAACGATCACTAAACTCTTGAATTTGTATATCCATAACCATGTTAAAACATTCAACCTCAAAGAAATGTCAATTAGTAATATTGACCCTTCGTCTCCGACTACTTGGATTAACATATACTTCATCCATGTTCAACACTTTAATATTATGTTTTTGGCAAAAAAGAAGATATACTCGTTAAAGTGGAACGAAACCGTTTACCCTAAACTCTTTTAATCGCTCCTTTTTTTATTTGACCAATGAAACCGCTCCCACAACATCTTAATCTTTTTTCTATAGAGCTTCTGACAATATATTTGTTAGACCCAAAATGTATTTCATCAAATGCAAATAAAACACAAAATCAAACGATTCAAAATACACTAAAATACCACTTGCTTGATTTTGGGTGGAACCGTTATTTCCTTCTCTTTCTACAAATTCAAGAACCTTTATAATAGATGGAAGCATATAAATCAAACGCAAAATTGTCTTGTAGTGAGAATTCCATCTTGTATCCCCGGCTCGTATAAGATAAAGCTCTTGATTTTTACCACTTCCGGTTTCAACTTCACCATTACCAATTGCTTTTTCCACTCTCACTTTTTCAAATTCTATGAATATATCTTTTCTTTTGCAAGAAGCACAAACAACATTTTTCACAAGGGAAGACTTATCAAAGAAGTCCACAACACCTAAGTATTTTCTTGCAACAACAACAACAACTACTAATTGAAGTTGATGAGCAAAACAATGTACATAATATGCCGAGTCATTTTCTTTCAATATTTAGCCTTTAAACCATTGAATTCACCACGCATACTGCTAGCTCCATCACAACCTTGACCTCTAAGTTGTTTCACGCTCAAATGATTTTTTGCAAAAAATTTATAAATGGAAGATTTAAGATACGAAGAATATGTCTCTTTCACCTTAATTATACCAACTAAGCTCTCTTCCACTAGTCCACTTTTATTGACATATAAAAAAACAATTGACATTTGTTCTTTTTTGGTAACATCACTGGACTCATCAACTAACAATGCAAACACGTCATCACCAATTGCCTTAAAAATGGTTTCAAGTACTTCGTCTTCAAAGCAAGAAGTAATTTCTTTTTTAATTTTTGGAGGCAGTAATTAACAGTTCTTTGGTGCCATTTTTAACACATCACCTATATTCTTATCTACATGTCTTTAACTTTACCAATTCTAAATAGTTACCTCTACAAAGAGAATTTAACTTTTCATCACTGCCATGAAATGATAGTTCACCATTCAGGCAATATCTAGCTGCAATAATCTGATACGGTATTTCCTCCTCTCTTGTTCAGTTCGGCTATTAAATGTAACGGCAATTGACTGGTCTTGACACATTAGAGCTTCACATTTTTTTAATGCTCGCTTGTGGAAACTATTAAAATCAAACATGACGAGTGAATCTCTCTATTTTATTCCAACCATTAAAGCCTTTTGTTACAAATGCCTCATTCCCACCTTGGTGCTCGATGTCATCTCTAAATAAGTAACTGATGCGTGGGAATCGCAATAGGCTTTACCTCTCGAGGGATCTCGAGAAGCTTACAACCCCCACCAGGCAGTGTACCTGATCGTTGTAGTATAGTATAGTGACAAGTACCGGGGGATTGATCGTTCAGCTTAGGAATAGTGTCGCTAGGATTAGAAAGCCTAATTACTAGTTCTAAAGGTGAGGGATGATTATTTTTGTGTTTTTATGTTTTATGGAAAGCAAGTAAAAATCTCGGGTTTTGGAAGAGTGGGCGGAATTAGTTGCTATTAAACTAACCCAAAACTAAGATGCAATCAAAATAAAATACTAAAAATGAAATTAAACTAATTATACTAAGGTTGTGAGCAGTAATTGGAGAAAATGTGTTTACTTAGATTTCACTACTCCCTAGATATCTTTTACACGTTAATTACTTGTTATAATTGCATGGATGACGGATCGTATTCCTTAATACCATTCATGGGGTGGCATACATAACTCCCCAATTCTATGAGCTCTTATCTCCTCCTACACCATGCCCAGCACAACTATAGGGATTGTAAACAGTGGCTCATGCATTAAATACAACCAATAAAGACCTAGTACGCCTCGGTTCATGTTTCTTAAGACGTTCAAGCATGTTACCATTTGGAGATCTGCCAGTTTTCTTAAGCCTAACATATAAATCATTCATCCAAGACAAGAATAAACAAGTAATCAACACATAATCAATATCTAGGTTTCATTAGATCTAAGCAAACACAAAAGAGATCTAGCCTAGCATGATAGAATTAAGATAAGAACAAGATATAGACAACCAACACATAGACATATTGATTGAATTAGAAGAACACTTATCTTAATTAATCATGCAAGGTATCAAGGGGTTGGAACCCTTGAAAAACCTGTAAAGTTACACCAAAATTGTCTTTAGGGTTTCTCCCAAAACTTCTCTTTTTTAATGTGAAAAACTAGAAAACTATATATAGGAAAATAGGGATGACGGCGTCAAGAACAAAGGTGTGACGCCGTCATCTCGCCGCCAAATACTTCCTCGGACGGCCTTGATCTACTTCTGACGCCGTCAAGGCCTAGGCCGTCACACAAATTACTCTTGACGCCCTGTGTGTGACGCCGTCATCAACTACGGCTTTTAATTCTTGAGGTTTGACGCCGTCAGGAGATTACTCTTGACGCCTTCATGTACTGTTCCCAGCATGGAAAATTGAGACTTTGCCGTTTTCTTCACTTTTATGCTCCAAAAACGTCCAAAATGGCTTCTTTTTCAGAATTCACTCTCCAAGTACCTAAAATCACAAAAGGAACGATTTAGGGCAATATTTGATCAAATAAATTCGGATTTGGGCTTAAATGACCCCCTAAAAATGGATCATTTTTCACCTCATCATATACCCTTACACTTGAGATTTGCTTGTCCTCAAGCAAATGCGCTTTTATTCTACTCAAAATACAAGTTAGGGGTCATTTAACACTAATATAAAAGTAATTACAACAAATAATCGTTCCACTAAAGACCAATAGACAAGCACGGAGGTCATATACAAGCACCTCACAAATAGTGTTTAGATACTCACATCTCTTGGGTGTAATAAAGTAATATAACATTATGGAAATGGAAGATATCTCTCACTACCTGTCATAGCAAAATAGATTACCATAGGCTTGGGAAAGGATCAAACCTTCACCACATGGCGTAAGCACCTAGGATAAACTATCAAAGAGGTCTTTTAAAGGGTTGTAACGTTAGGTATAGGGATATGAATTACACGGTTTTGTGGGATAAAGGAAGTTTTACTGGTGGCGAGTTAACAATCTTGGTTAATTACATGTACAATGTGGCGTTGCTAAGCCAAGACTAGACTCGACTTAAGCTAATAAATGAAAAATAACAAAAACATAAAATGAACTTAGAATGAAAAGGGATGGTAGTCCGTATGTTTTTTTTTTCTTTTTCCTTTTTCTATTTTTTTTTTCTACATTTTTATTTCTTTTTTCTTTTTTTTTTCGATTTTTTTTTTTTTTTTTTTTTTTTTTTTTTTTTTTTTTTTCATACACTCTTACCCTACCATCCAAAATAATACATCATAGGGAATGAAAATTCCCCTTACATTTGAATCTTTACATACTTTACATTCAACTATTCTAATGACTCGAATTAAGAAAATCAAAACACTTGGAGCACTTTTAAGATTAACGTACATATGGGGGTAATAATATTATGTTCTTCCCCGTTACTCCATAAAATAAGTACTTACCCATGAGTCCCAATCGTCCCAAAACAATATGTACAAGGATATGACTCGACTTAGCAATCATGTAATCAATTAGAAAGTTAACTTAGGGTTTAACAAATAACAATAATGCACTAAAGATGAGCGCATACACGGAAGGCTAAGGCGATTTGGGTGTACATTTAAGTGGGGTGTAACAAATTCTTCCTTTAAGTAAAATGCTTAAAGTTAGAAACGAAAAGATAGGCTCGGAGGGGTGTACTAGGGGTTTCGTGTACTAAAAATGAGTACAACGCTAAGGGTGTGGGAAAAATTAGTTGACTTAACTAGCCAAGTAATATGACTTAAATGGTCAAGTAATTATGATACGGGTTTAACACAAGGGTGATCCTAATGCCTCTTATCATGTAGTAAATCCTACTACACGAATGTAGTCTCACTAGCGGTCTCGGGATGCATCACTAACGCAAGTTCTAGAATCTAAATGCTACCGGTACACTCATAAGCACTAATAGTAAATGTTTTTCCTATCAAATCTAAAGGCGAACCTCACATTTTTGGGTGGAAAATTTTTCTGAATATACGGTTATGTGCTAGTCATACAATCTCCTATCCATGAGACGCTTGCTATGGCTAAAGTTTCACTCCTAAATGTTGTAAAAAATTTTAAATTTGGCGCTAAAATTACACTAACAAGTATTTCTCATAATTTTATTACACATCTACCATTAAACAAAACAAACTCAAGCGAAAGTGCATATGTAAGGTATCATCTTTTTACCCTCCCCTTACACTTAAGATGAACATTGTCCCCAATGTTCAAGTAAAGAATGTAAAAGTGAAAAAGTAAAGAGAATGAAATCAAATACTCCCCTGATTCGCTCGGTATGGATTATAGGTTGGCCAGGTTAAATCTTCCTCCAAGAAAATGAACAATCAAAGCTTCCCTTCCAGAATATAAATCATCTCCTTGTCGAACATAACCTGTAAATCCTGACAAAAATAGACAAGACAACCTTGCGTAAAATCGGCGGCATCCTATATAAGTTTCTAAGTCCTAGAAAACAAGATAAGATATAATGCTTGTGGAATGGAGTTTGCAGATCTCCTGGAGATTATAAAACTTAATAATTCACAAAAACCATAAGACTCCGTTAAAAAAACAAAACCGGTAAAATTTCCAGATTTTAACTCCTGACGCCGTCAAGAGTAATCCTCTGACGCCGTCAGAATGGACCTGCAGAAATTCTTATGTTAAGTTTCCGGAAAATTTATGGAAAAACTTGGTCTTACTTCCTGAAAAATCCTGCAAAACTTCATTATGACTCAATACAAGCATTTGACTCTAACGAATACGAATATACATGTTCATTTAATATTGTGGAGAATCATGATCGGTTTGTTTCTTGAGAACATATTTGGGGTTTCCCCTTACACTTATCTTTTGCAAAAATACTTTTAAGTTGGAGTTAAGACTAGGCCAAACAACATAGTAAAGTATTTCCACTTATTTAGTTTAGAAACATGATCAACCAACAATAAAAATAAAACATGCATACGGAAGCAAATAACAATCAAACAAATAAAATCACACAAAACATGGGTTGCCTCCCAAGAAGCGCTTTTCTTTATTTACGAGTCTTGTAGCTAGACTCAAGGTCATGGGTTACTACGTGATCTCATCATTGGTTCCACTCTCTAGGTCGTCTTCTAAACCAGTTTTGTATTCCGGACCTAGTTGCAGGCACTCTTTGTAGAAACCAAGCATCCTATTTCTACCATACTCTACTCCTCTACGTCTATCCTCCTCATTCCTATAATAAACCGCTTGCTTATGTTCCTTTTCGAAATTAGAGAAAAGGCGGTATTGTTCGATCTTGTAGGGCATTTGATAAGCAACCTCATCATTCTCTTTCTTGAACCTAACTATCCCTAAAGTCGGATCATAACTCATCCTAGTGGCTTCAACAAATGGTTTTCCGAATACTATTTGGCTTAGGAAAGCATCTATCACCGGACGAGTGTCTTCCACTATCATAAAATCAATCTCATAGGTGAGATTCCCTATAATCACATGTAATCCCTTAACTCTCCCTACAAAATTACTTATCAGATTCTTACCGGGCATCATCCTAAAATTAAGTTGCTTCTTCATCACCCAATTGTAATAAGTCCTAGTCATGATGTTCACGGGGGATCTAAGGTCGATGTAAGCTTTCCATATATGCATGTGCCCGATATTACATGGGATGTTAATGTTAGAGGGGTCTCCCATTTTGATAAGGGGGTCGCCAAAGATATATGTTCTCTCGGGACTATCGAATAAATCCTTATGGTATTCCCGTTCTTCCTTGGTTGGCAACTTATCAAAGTATTCTTCTATAGGTTCTACCTCCTCTAATTCCTCATCCTTATTAACCTCAACTTCCCTACTCTCATCCTTACTATCGGCTTCTAATCTAACTTCATCCTTGTCACTCTCCTCTATCTCCTTATCTATCGGCTTAATGGTGACAACATTGACAAAGTGGACATGTTTGGATGATGAGGGGTCCTTAATTTGGGTTCCACTATTGGTGTCCCTAGTGTCCTTCCTAGGTGTGATTAACGCTTGGTTGTTGAGGACTTTCAACAAGTTGTCAATCTTGTTGGTCATCTCCGTTTGTTGTTGGTTGAATTTGGTTTCAAACCTAGCTATGCGGGCTTCTTGAGATGCCATGAACTTTGACATCAATCCTTCAAGATTGTTGGTACTACCATAGTTGTTAGAAGGATTGTTGTTGAAAGTACGGTTGGATGGTGGACCGTTTGGTTGATAACGATTAGGCGGATTGGAGGAATTGGGTTGATTTTGTTTCCACCTAAGGTTTGGGTGATTTTTCCATGAGGGGTTGTATGAATCACCGTATGTGTTTGGCTCGGGCTTGAAAGTGTACCACTTATCTCCCGCTTCGTCGGTACGCGTGGATGCATAGTCCGCAAAAGCTGTTCCGGGGAGTTCCACACAATCACGAGTGTCATGGGGACCACTACACAATTCGCATGAAGAAGTGATTTTGTTCACTTGGCTTGAAGGCTTCGGAGCTTCGTAAGATTTCATGAGAAACTTGACTTGGTCCTCAAGTTCCATGATCCTACGGTCGGGAGTGCTAGAATTGTTCGAAGGCAAAGATATTTCCTTGACCGTTTTGTTCAAATCACGGGGATCATTCCAACTTTCGTTGTCATAGAGAGCAAGATCTTCTATGAGTTCCCATGATTGTTCCGCACTAAGATCACGTAGCTTACCACCGGCCGATTGGTCAATGGTTCGCCTCGTGGAGATGTCGATATGGTCATAAAAGATTTGGACTTGGAGCCAAAGATCTATGCCATGATGAGGGACTTTTTGGAGTAAGTCCTTGAAACGAGTCCATGCTTCATAAAGAGATTCATTTTGACGTTGTTGGAACATCAAGATGTCATTCCTAAGCTTAGTAGTTCTCCCCGGTGGGAAAAATTGAGCAAGGAAACGAGTGGTGAGATCATCCCATGTGGTGATGGATCCCGCGGGTAAACGCTCAAGCCATTGACTAGCTTGATCCCGTAGAGAGAATTGGAATAGGCGTAAACGGGTAGTCTCTCTAGTTTCAACACCTAGGTCTATGGAATCTACGATTTTGAGAAAGTCCTTAAGATGTTGGTTTGGATCTTCGGAACGAAGTCCATGGAATGCACATCCGCTTTACACCAACCGGATGGTGTCGGATCGCAAGGGGGTCACATTGTCTCCGGTGAGCTCAATGGTGTTTCGGTAGCTTTGGTGGCTAGGTCGGGAATACTCTCCTAAGGTTCGGGGCCTAAGGGGTTCTAATGGTGGGTTTTGTTGTGGTGGGATGACGGGTTCAAAGATGTTACCACCTTCCATGATGTCGGATGGTAAAGAGTTACGAACAAAGGCACGAAGAAATAAGATAGACTAAAGAAGACCTAAAAATAAAAATAAAATCTTACTAGAAAGGAATCTAGCAAGTAGACCTAATAAAAAGAAATCCTAACCTAGACAATAACTATTCCCCGGGCTGCGGCGCCAAAAACTTGATGCGTGGGAATCGCAACAGGCTTTACCTCTCGAGGGATCTCGAGAAGCTTACAACCCCCACCAGGCAGTGTACCTGATCGTTGTAGTATAGTATAGTGACAAGTACCGGGGGATTGATCGTTCAGCTTAGGAATAGTGTCGCTAGGATTAGAAAGCCTAATTACTAGTTCTAAAGGTGAGGGATGATTATTTTTGTGTTTTTATGTTTTATGGAAAGCAAGTAAAAATCTCGGGTTTTGGAAGAGTGGGCGGAATTAGTTGCTATTCAACTAACCCAAAACTAAGATGCAATCAAAATAAAATACTAAAAATGAAATTAAACTAATTATACTAAGGTTGTGAGCAGTAATTGGAGAAAATGTGTTTACTTAGATTTCACTACTCCCTAGATATCTTTTACACGTTAATTACTTGTTATAATTGCATGGATGACGGATCGTATTCCTTAATACCATTCATGGGGTGGCATACATAACTCCCCAATTCTATGAGCTCTTATCTCCTCCTACACCATGCCCAGCACAACTATAGGGATTGTAAACAGTGGCTCATGCATTAAATACAACCAATAAAGACCTAGTACGCCTCGGTTCATGTTTCTTAAGACGTTCAAGCATGTTACCATTTGGAGATCTGCCAGTTTTCTTAAGCCTAACATATAAATCATTCATCCAAGACAAGAATAAACAAGTAATCAACACATAATCAATATCTAGGTTTCATTAGATCTAAGCAAACACAAAAGAGATCTAGCCTAGCATGATAGAATTAAGATAAGAACAAGATATAGACAACCAACACATAGACATATTGATTGAATTAGAAGAACACTTATCTTAATTAATCATGCAAGGTATCAAGGGGTTGGAACCCTTGAAAAACCTGTAAAGTTACACCAAAATCGTCTTTAGGGTTTCTCCCAAAACTTCTCTTTTTTAACGTGAAAAACTAGAAAACTATATATAGGAAAATAGGGATGACGGCGTCAAGAACAAAGGTGTGACGCCGTCATCTTGCCGCCAAATACTTCCTCGGACGGCCTTGATCTACTTCTGACGCCGTCAAGGCCTAGGCCGTCACACAAATTACTCTTGACGCCCTGTGTGTGACGCCGTCATCAACTACGGCTTTTAATTCTTGAGGTTTGACGCCGTCAGGAGATTACTCTTAACGCCTTCATGTACTGTTCCCAGCATGGAAAATTGAGACTTTGCCGTTTTCTTCACTTTTATGCTTCAAAAACGTCCAAAATGGCTTCTTTTCCAGAATTCACTCTCCAAGTACCTAAAATCACAAAAGGAACGATTTAGGGCAATATTTGATCAAATAAATTCGGATTTGGGCTTAAATGACCCCCTAAAAACGGATCATTTTTCGCCTCATCAGTAACAACACAAGCAAAAGGCTTTGTCTGCCTTTACACTATACTCTAACCAATTACCATATAGATCGAACCAACTTGGGATAAAACACATTGATTTGATCGCTATAATTGTTCTTTTGAAATTATGACCACGTGGTTGGCAAGGTTTACGCTCCCAATATTTTCACATTATGTCATCTCTTTGATTTACGTTATATTATGAAATTCTTGGTCTATCAACAGGATGCCAAGGAAGATAATTCAAGTCGGGCACATTAATAGGTTGTGTACTAGGCTTTTCCCTCGTAGGTTCTCCACTAACATGATTCGATGTTGATGAAGATGGTGTTTTTCTTTATTAATTTGCTTCCATATTTATAGTGTGCTTCCATATAACACAAACAAATTCATTGTCTATGAGTTTATCTACAAGAAAAAAGGACAAAGTAAAAGTTAGACAAAGTAAAATCAACACAAAATTAATCAAAGCAAAGTAAAAGTATGTGTGAATTATTGAAGTACTCAACAAATCCATTCGTTAACAGTTATCTACTGAAGTACACAAAGCAAAGTATAAGTAAGTAACTTACTTACTTATACTTTGTTCAAGTTTTAGTGTTTTCATTACTTAAAGTAAGTATCACAAAATTGTTCAAAGCTACTAAACAAAGGACAAGAACACTAGCACAAAATTACGATGATTTTCCTTATCAGGCTAACACGATTTGTAATTTATAATACAAATTTATAATTTACATAATTAAAATTGATGTTAGGGTTATCACTTACCACACTCAAAAGATGCAAATGTTGATTAATGAGGTGAAATTTTGGGGAAAGAATTGAAGGTGTTCAGTTTAGAAGATTGACGAACCGAAGATTGAACGATTGTTATTTGTGGATTGATGTGTGCGACTGTTCGTGTATGTATTTGACTGAACTAAAGTAAGATTGTTCCAGTTCCAGAGATACGAAGTAGTCTTGTTTTAGAGTTATGAGCTCAAGTCTTTTGGGGGGGGGGGGGGGGGGGGGGACTTAATTTTTGGGTGGAGGGCAAGCCCAATAATGGAAAAAAAAAATACACTGAAATTTTATTTTGGGCTAACCATGGAGGCACTTGCCCCCCATATTAACCATATACATCTATCCCTGAATGCACCTCCATGTTTAATCTTAAAAAAAAATGGTTTGGAAACTTATCAGTTCATACAAATTACGATTTACTTTAGAAACACAAAATTCTTACAACAAATGAATAAACTAAAGGGAATGTACTTACGATAATCATGAAAGGGATTTGCTTCTGAAACTTTTTACGCACTCTCCATTCACAAGACATTATTGATATTGGTTTCAATTATCTAGGATTTCATTCAAATAGCAGGTTTAACAAGTGTGGTGGGTTGGTGAGTTAATTAGTTTGGGGGATGAAAAGTGAAATGAAGAGTTATTATAAAGTCAAACGGAAGGTATCGAGACAAAAGAAAAGAGGACCAAAAGTCAAATTACTATAATACCCCCACATGTTAGCCACGTCACACGATTTAACAAGCTAACTTGACGGGTCAAAACTATGATAAGAGTATTCGGAAAAAAGTTTAGTGACAATTTTGTTACACCCAACAAACAATATGGACCATTTAAGTAATTAACCTAATAAATTATTTATTATACATGCACCTGACACTTCTCACATGTACGTTTTGCATTGTAATTAAAACCTTAAACATAATAAATAATGAAATCAAAGCCACATTAATTAAAATTTAAACCATTCCAACATTCCCAAATATGACATAAAAAAGTCCCGTTGAAATTTTACTTTTCCGAAACTACCCTTCAAAGTCCACCATGCTTCTCTCATGCACTTTTTTGTCCTCCCAACAACAAACCCCAAACAAGATCATCTCTGAATCATGCATGTGTGAGAGATACAACTTCACTTACATATAAGGGCATTTTTGTCCTTAAAATTATTCCATACATAAATAAGTCCATTAACTCCATTCAAGACTGCTGGTCTTCTTCTCCTCTTTCTTCACAAAGTGATAAATATAAAAACAAGTGTTTGTGCTTTGGAGTACTAAAAAGGAAAAAATTGGTTTTCATTTTAAAGCTTCTTTTTATCTTTTTAAAAATCAATCTTGTGGTAACAAAGATTTTCTTGAATATTAAAAAATACCCATATGAGATTTTGTTGAAACAACTTTAAGTTTTGATTTTTTGCACTTTTTGGTTAATTTAAAGAAAACCCCGAAAAACCCAGATGGGATTTTAGCTAGAACATTAATTTGAAGAAAAACCCAGATGGGATTTTAGTTAAAAAGTTGGTTTTCAAATTTTTATAAAAAAGATGGGGTGTTATTATTCAAGATTAGAGAGTAAAGAAATTGTTTCAAGATGTAAAGGAAGAAAAAGATACATGAAACAATTTGTTAAAGCCAGACAATCATTTTCAGCCGCCCACACAATGTACTTAAAATCTTTGAAAAACACCGGTGCCGCCTTACTCCAGTTCGCCGCCGCCGAGTCACCACTCCAACACCACCACGCGCCGCCACCGTTAAACAACGAGCCGCCACCTCCGCCACAGCCGCCAATGAGTCCAACTTCCCAAACATGGACCACAACAACATCCACAACCAACACATCCACCACACCCCTCCCACCGCCACCCCCGCCGCCACCACCGCCGTCATCCACATGGGATTTCTGGGACCCATTTATGCCGGAGAGAGTGGATACAGTGAGGGAGGAGAGTGAATGGGAGGAGACAGTAGTGACAACAACGGCGGCTGCAAGTGTGGCGGCGCCGCCATCTGTTGTGAGTGGTTTTTCTAAAGTGTCATCTGATGAAACTACACAAAGCGATATGCCTGTTGCTGTTGTTTCTGGTAAATGTAAAGATTTGATGGAAATTATTAAGGAATTGGATGAGTATTTTCTTAGGGCGGCTGATTCTGGTGGCATGCTGTCTGCTTTGTTGGAAGTTCCTAAATGCATGTTTTCTGACCAACAATCCTCAGGTAATATGATGTTGTTTTGAATATGAAATTTGAGGTCAAAGATTTGATTTTGTATAGTTTAATATTATGCATGATTCTATATATTTGTGAAATATTAAGTTATTCATACTTGTGACTACTTTATGTTATATGGAATTTTTGTTAGGTTATATTATCAATCTAAAGTTTTGAATTAGAATTAAAAAATTGCTGGTTTGACCAGAGAAGTCAAATTTGAAGTAGGCAATTGAGCATTGTAGAACTTGATTACAAATTTGTGATTTTAAGTTTTTTCGTTGCCTGTACAAGAAATGATTAGTTATGTATTTATGTTATGGTTTATAGGTAAATTGAGTGGGTATGGGAAGAGTTTGAATCCATTTTTGTGCTCATGGAACTCGAGTCAGAGGTTTAATGGGTTTGTGAAGTTCGGTTGTGATGAAATGACAGTAGATGGTGTACCTATTCCCGGTAGCCACGGTTCTACAGTTGAGAGACTGTATGAATGGGAAAGGAAGTTATATGATGAGGTTAAGGTAAATTTATCCTGATTTTGTGAATATAACAAATTAATAAGCCTAGTTATGGAATCAAATGATGCGAATTTGGTTTTGGCTTTAGAATGCTGAGAGTTTGAAGATTGAGCACGAGAAGAAGACAGAACAGTTGAGGAAAATGGAGATAAAGAGAGGCGATTTTATGAAGACGGAAAAAATGAAGAAAGAGGTCGAGAAGTTGGAGTCAAGAATGACAGTTTCTACTCAGGCAATTGAATCAACGTCACAGGAAATTATCAAACTAAGAGAGGCAGAGCTTTACCCACAGCTTGTTGAGCTTGTTAAAGGGTTAGTCTTGTTTCACTTGTCTTTTAAAGGGTATTTATGTCGTTAATCTTTGAGCACTCTTAATCTTTTCACATATTACACTTCATGGTATCTATGGGTCAGCAAGATACACTTTGATAGTACAGTACAAGATATGAGGTGGTAATTTGCTTTTGACTTATTGATTCTTTCCTTGCTGTTGACTTTGTGGTATTTTTTATATTTTTGACTTTTGTAGATTAATGTCGATGTGGAGAAGTTTATATGAAAGCCACCAAGTCCAGACACACATAGTGCAACAACTCAAATACATCAACATTGTCGGCACATCGAAAGATGGCACAACTGAGATGCATCGCCAGTCAACTCTTCAGCTTGAGCTTGAAATCCAACAATGGCACACCGCATTCTGCAACCTGGTCAAAAGTCAACGAGATTATATCCAATCCTTGACTGGATGGCTTCGCCTCAGCCTTTTCCAGTTCAGTAAAAACCCGGCGTCACAAAACAAACAAGATTCTGCAATCTATACTCTTTGTGAAGAATGGCAGCTTGCGATCGATAATGCCCCTGATAAAGTCGCCTCGGAAGGCATCAAAGCCCTTTTAAGTGTAGTTCATGCAATAGTGGTCCAACAAGGTGATGAGCAAAAGCAAAAGAGAAAGTCAGACTCAATTTTCAAGGAGCTTGAGAAGAAAATGACGGATCTTCGTTCTATGGAAACGAAACACGGGACTGGGGCAGGACCACTGAGTAAAAAGATGGACCGGGTTCTGGATAAACGTGCCAAGGTGGAGGCTTTGAGAATGAAAGCTGAGGAAGAGAAGGGGAAGTATGAAAAATCAGTAGGTGTAACACGGGCGATGACCTTGAACAATTTACAAATGGGATTACCGCATGTTTTTCAAGCAGTGACTGGTTTCGCCAATGTCTGGACGCATGCTTTCGAGTCGGTTTGCAACCAAGCCAAGATTTTGGAGGAAGTGCATGATGTGAAGAGGTTAATGAACTAAGGTTTTGAGTTTTATGTGAATAGAAATGGGAGCTGTGATAGTTGAAATGGTTATGGATTTAGTTTTAATAACATTTCCTTTTAGATTTGCAGGGTTTTTGTATGCATGAACTTGTGCTGGTTCTTGTTCTTATTTGTTTGTTATAATGGTCTTAACGTCTTAAATCATATGTGTGTTTTTCTTCATAGTATCAACTGTCATGGCTGTTTTTATTGCAATGATTTCCACTTTCAACTTTAAGCTTTTTATGTACAAGTAATAATTTATTAAGTTGAACTTATTTCTATAATGATTTAAAAAGGAAAGCTATAAAAGCAAAAAGGAACTAAAAAACAAAAAGATTAGCCATTTTTGTGATGATTGAGTGATAACGGGTTGTAAAAGGCACCTTTAAGACATGGCATCCATTTTCATATAATTAAATAAATTAAGAAGAGCGGTGCAAGAAAATGTAACAATATATAAAATTGACACAAAACAGGATCCATTAATTCTTAAAAGTCTGTTTATGAGATCATAGGTAAATTCCAGCAAAATGTAAAGGAAATATAAATTTATCAATTAGGAGAGCCAGTCAGCCAGCAACAGAAAAACAAAATCAAACAAAACCAATACAAAGGAAATATAAATTTATCAATTTTAGCAACTAGATTAGAATTCCATGTTTGCCACTCCAACTCAATATTAGAGGTAGGCAGGTAGCTGTATTTCTTGTTTGCGTCGCTATTCACTTTTACATAGAATCTAAACAACAAACCCACTTAACCAAGTGAGAGATGGCCACTCTTGATAGTGATGTTGATGTATGAACGCGGAAGCAAATATGAGAATTGGGGAAATTTTATTATGAAAAGTGATAAATGTTCAAATGTACCACGGATACTTATAGCCTGTTAAGACGGTTCCAACAAACATTTAAACTAATTACATAACCTACCTTGCTACTATTAACTAAATACAAAATAGTCCTCTGACTATATATGTACACATTCCATATCAGGTTCTGAGAGACCCAACTTGTGTGAAAGAAAGGAATGTTGAGGTCCATGTAAAGCTTTAGTCATTATGTCTGCAAGCTGCAAATGAGTTGGAATGTATGCAGTTTGCAAAAATCCTTCTTGAACCTTGTCCCTTGTAAAATGAGAATCAATATCCAAATGCTTTGTTCTATCATGATAGCAAGGATTGCTGCACATCAATTTGTTGTGCAGCCTTATTGTCACAGAATAAGTTAATAGGAACTTTGACAGGAATATGTAGGTCTTTGAGTAGATAAGTGAGCCAAATTAGTTCACTTGTGGTAGCTGCCATGCTCCTATACTCTGCTTCAGTGGAAGACCTAGACATAGTTGCTTGTTTCTTGGTTTTCCATGAAACTAATGAGTGGCCCAGAAATATACAATAACCAGTAAGAGACTTCCTAATCATGACACAAGTAGCCTAGTCAGCATCAGAAAAGCCAGTTACCTTCAATAAAGGTTGAACATGATAGAAAAGGCCCTTGGATACAGTGCCTTTAAGATATCTGAGAAGATGCAAAGCAGCTTGCATATGTGATTCTTTAGGACTAGAAACAAATTGACTCAGATGTTGCATTGAATAAGAGATATCTGGGCGTGTCATGGTTAAGTATAACAGCCTGCCAACCAACCTTCAATATGTATCAGGTTCTTTTAAAGGATTACCTTTATTCAGAGACAATTTCAATTTTGGTGGTAAAGGTGAAGTGACTGGTTTTGTGGCAGTTAGACCAGCATCATGAAGCAAATCAAGAATATACTTTCTCTGATTGAGATAAGTACCCTGAGATACAGCTAATTTCAATGCCCAAGAAGTATTTATCCATGCCCAAATCTTTTATTGTAAACTTAGCATCCAAGGCTATTTTGGTCTTGTTGATTTCAGCAGGTGTATCAGTAGTAGCACATCATCCACATAAACTAGAGCCACTGTAAATTTATCTCCATTGGCTTTGACAAACATAGAATAGTCATGCTTAGACTAAACAAATCCAAGCTGTATAAGAAACTTGGGTAATTCTTGATTCCATTCTCTAGATGCTTGTTTAAGGCCATAAAGAGATTTTTTTTAGTTTGCAAACCTGTCCATCACCAGCTTTAGAATACCCTTCAGGTGGTTTCATGTAAATATCTTCATCAATAAAACCATGCAAAAAAGCATTATTTACATCGAGTTGGTGTAAAGGCCAACCCTTTGCTGTAGCAATAGCAATGAGAATCCTGACAGTTGCTAACTTTGGGTACCCTTTATGTATTTGATAAGTCTTCAGGTAGCAGGGCGATGCGATATTCTTGAGCTAGACTGATCTACAACATACATATGGACAACAAGTTGTGTGTCAAGTTTAGACGCAGTTGGATATCTTAGTGAACCTGTCATACCTATTAATGGAGTTTGATTGACTGGTTGCCAGATAGTTTTGAACCTAGATTGTGGTGAGAAACTGTTGGTAATTGTTGAACCTAAACATCTTCTTCAGCATTTTTGATTCAATGGTGGATAGAAACTCAGCAAGAAGGCATTCATTGGCTGATGCTGCAATCAGTTTGGCGGCCACACTTCTAGTAAACATGCCGTCAGTATGTTCACCAATGACATTGACAAGTTCGATATCCTAAGATCTTGACCATCTTTCTGGGGTCTGGGAAGTGAGTTGGAACTTATCAAGGCCTGATTTGGAGATGGAGTGGGTTCAAGAACAAAATGTTGGGGATTTGTTGATCGATGCTTTCACTGATGGTTGATTGGGATGGTTATGAGGGAAGATACAAAAAGAGATGTCAGCATCAGCTTGATATTTGGGTAGAGGAATCGCTCATAGATGTACATTCATCAGGAGGATGTCTTGATGAGTCATCTATCCCACTCTTTTCTATACTGGCATTTGAGAATCAGTGCTCTCATCAAGGGTGACGTAATGGGTTACTTCAGACGTTTTGTCTCATTGTGTTAGACACCCTAAATGCTTTAGAGACAAGTGGGTATTTTAGAAGGTGTTCATCATCAGCTTTTGCATCAAATTTGCCTAAGTTGCCTTTATGTTTGGACAACCAAGTACATGAAGGAGCTGATGTCAGGGATTCATTCTTTGAAGATCTCATAGGGAGTTTTACTTTGCCTTTTAACAAGTATGGATTTATTTTGTGTGAAACAGGCATTCTTTACTACTTCTGTCCAAAAGTGTTTTGAGAGAACAGATCCATTTAACATTGTTCACACAGCCTTAGTGAGTGTTCTATTCTTCCTTTCAACAACTCTGTAGAAAACTAGATGGGGGATTGAATAGTTTTACCGATTAAAAATTACTTATTAAAACTTTTAGATCGACTTATGTCAATCTAGTTTTGATGTGTTGGATATTGATAGAAATAAAAGCATACAAACTAAACTAAGAGATAGAGTTAGAGAGACACAACCACAACACAAGTATTTATAGTTGTTCGGCTACAAGGACACCTTCCTTGCCCTACTCCAATCCCCGAGTCACCTACTCGAGAGTTTGTAATCACAACACCAAATCTCCTTTCACACGGCGGAGAAGCCTTTACACTATAGCTCTCACTTTTTCCGGTACAAAGCTAGATATCGGGTTCTTAGCACGGGGGAACAAACCAACACACCCAATATAACTAAAGGATTTCACTTCCTTTTTACACCTAACGATCTAACACCTTTACAACACCTTTGTGGAAGAAAGAAAGAACAAGAATCAATTCTGTGATCTTGGAAGAAAAGATCCAAAGCAACTCATCACCCGAGCTTGCTAGACTTCGAGAGGTTGTGTTCTCGCCTTTTGAAGGAACCTAAGAGAAATACAAAGAGAAACTACATAAAAAGATCCTTGGATCTGAGGTTAGAGAGTTTAGAGTGTAGAGAGAAGTAAACTCTAAAAGATGTGAGAAACAAGTGAGAAATAGCTCACTATTTATTGGCAATTTTTCCTACTGTTCACCCAGTTCCTCCGGTTCCCTCCACAGAGGGATCCGGCCAGTGTAAACCTAGAGATCTCGCACACTGGGTAAACCAGTCCGGATTTTAGGTTACAAACCGGGTCATGGGTTATGGGTTATGGTCCATGGATAGATGATGGCATGCCTGATGTGAAAGACATCTTGGGTCATGGGTCATGGACTTTGGGTTATGGGTTTTGGACTTTGGGTCACGGGTCATGGGTTTTACCCATTATGGATGTCATGCATGATGTCATGCAATGGGTCATGGGTTATGGATCAAAGCTCCATGGGGTATGGGTTATAGACTTGTTTTTGGGTCATGGATAGTCCAAGTGTTTACTAGCATTTATCTTAACATGTATTTTATAAAATGTAAGTAACAAAAGTTACTAAAATGTTTTTATAAAATAGTTTTGGTTTCATGTTAACTACATAACTAAACATGTTTAATATTTGTTTAGTGATATGAATTAGTAAACTATTGGCTCAAAGCATTACGTATTTTATTTATTTCGTTAAAATGATTTTACGTTTGTTATCGACAAAACATTAAAAGATCGTAAAATATAAATAAACGTTTTGAAGGTTTATTTGTATTAACAATCTCTCCCTTTTTGTTGATTACAAAACATAAAATTATTTCAAGTAAAAAATAAAATTCACAAATTTTTGAATTGGAGTTTTTACTCTTTCTCCCCCTTTTTGTCGAAACAAAAAGAGTGTCGCAAAGAAACTAACCCGAATGCAAGTTTTTAGAACAAATAATTGTGAAAGAAATTTAAAAGGGAGTATAGAGAGAAAGTAGTTTCTTAGTTGCTCCCCCTTGATGAGGGCGTTAAGTAATTAGGTAGGCTAAGACGTGGTTATTGCAAGTTTTTGCAATGGTTTAAGCTCGGATGAGAGCTCCCCCTAAATGAAGGTGTTAAGTACTCCATGTGTCTTTTTGAAAAGCTACAAAACAGAGATTAGAAAAATATGTCTATATTGTCCTTTTGCTGAAAATTTTCCGGATCCTTTAAAAAAGGGATCCGGCCAGTGTAAACTGAAGGATCCAGCTGACCTGCAGATTTATTAGCAGCAGTGTACAAAAGAAAAGTTATGAAGACAAGAAATATACACACCAATCATGCCCATATAGACAAGCAGCACATAATCATATAGCTTCATTCAATAAAACAAGAGAAATGTTACACATAAGTGTCAAGCCTAAAAATAAGAGAATGACCTAAAAGGGAAAGTCTAAAAATCCTAATGACAAAATCTAGTCCTAAATACTAGAAGAGGGAGGCCACTTGTGCTTGCACTTCAAGGTTTTTGGGGAAGGTTTGGTTTGGTTACGTCATCAAGACATTCAAGAAGGTGATAGAACATGAAGCGCACTTCATCACGTAGTTCATGAACTATGGTTTGGACATGTTGACAATGATCACAAGTATCATTGTTGTTTGTTTGTTGAGGTTCTAGGTTAGAAGGTTACTAATGTGTGGTTGAGATGGGAGTACCTAGGTGGAAAGGTTCGAGATGAACCACGGGTGTTGGTTGAGAAGTATGTGTAGGGGAAGAATGTCATTGTTTGGTGATGAGGCGAAAAATGAACCGTTTTTAAAGGGTCATTTAAGCCCGGAATTGAATTTATTTGATCAAATATTGCCCTAAATCGTTCCTTTTGTGATTTTAGGTACTTTGGGAGTGAATTCTGGAAAAGGAAGCATTTTGGACGTTTTTTGAGCATAAAAGTGAAGAAAACGGCAAAGTCTTAATTTTCCTTGCTGGGAACAGTACCTGACGACGTCAAGAGCATTTTGGTGACGGCGTCAAGAGTAAAAGTATGACGGCCCAGAGAGAATGTGAAGGCGTCACCCAAGGCCGTCACGTGTTAACTTGTCAAAACTTGCGCGCGGAGTAGCTGATATTGTTTTGGTCATAACTTTTGCATACGAACTCGGATTTAGGTGATTCAAAAGCCCACGCGAAAAGGATGAAGAGATCTAAAATTTGGTGAAAAAATGGTTGTGACCGCGTCAAGAGTAACGGGCTGACATCGTCAAGAAGGGCCGACAGAAAAAATGCCTATAAATATAACATCATAACTTCACTTTTTGTAAGCCCTAAACCCTAAGGTCGATTACTGGGTTTAGGTAGGTATTTTTCCAGCAACTTAGAGGGTTTCAATCACTCCATAAACATCATGTATTGGTTTGATGATTCTATCTTAATTATGTTTTCCATTATCATTGTTGTTTGCTCTTCTTTGATGATGATTTGCTAATTCACCTTGTGTCTACTTGTGATTATGTGAAACTTGTATATAATTGATTAGATCTCATTGATTTCTTGTTGATGTTGTGTCCATCTCCATCAATGAGGGCTTGTTGATGTGTGTGTCTATCTCCATCAATTAAGGCGTGACAACTTCAATAGATCTAGTTGGTTTAGTTTATAATTCTTGTTTCCTATTGATTCTTGTTTTGATTGAATGAATTCGATGTTAGGCTTAAGAAAACTGGCAGATCTCCAATTGGTAACATGCTTGAACGTCTTAGGAAACATGAACTGACGTGCACTAGGTTTTATTGGTTGTATTTAATGCATGAGTAAATTCTAATGATCCCATGTTAGGAGCTTCTTAGCCGGCTCGACATAGGAGTGAAGTAGGAGCTTATAGGATTGGGGAGTTAAGTGCGCCACCCCATGAATGGTATTAAGGAATACAACCCGTCAATTAAAATAAGGTGTATAATTCAATAGGTAGAATTGGATAGCTAGCAAGGAGTAACATATCATAGGTAGACATGCTTCACTTATCTTGTAGAACCCTAGTTTACTTTTCTTGTTAATTAGTTTAATTAGTAGGTTTAGGGTTAGTTGATTAGCAACTAATTTTGCCCACTCTCCCAATACCCGAGATTTTTACTTGCTTTTCATAAAATATAAAAATACAAAAAGAATCATCCTTCACCTTTAGACCTAGTTAGATTAATTTCAATCCTAACGACACTATTCCTAGCTGAACGATCAATCCCCCGGTACTTGTCACTATACTATACTACAACGATCAGGTACACTGCCTGGTGGGGGTTGTAAGCTTCTCAAGATCCCTTGAGAGGTAAAGCCTGGTGCAATTCCCACGCATCAAGTTTTTGGCGCCGCAGCCCGGGGAATAGTTATTGTTTAGGTTGAATTTGATTTTTTATTTGGTCTACTCATTAGATTCCTATCAAGTGAGATTTTTTCTTTTTACTTTGTAGCTTTCTCGTAGTCTATCTTTTCTTTGTGATTTTGTTTGTAATTTACTTCAAATGGACTTTACACTTAGACTTCTAAGATTGCAAGATAGGGTTGAGCGGCTAACACACCAAAGAGTTCAAAATACCTCATTTAGAGACACCTATGAATCATATGAGCCTTCACCTAGGATAGATTCTTATGAACAACCTCCATGTTTAAGATCTAGTTTTAGTGAGGCCAATAGGAAATGCAACCTAGTTTGCCAAAGAATTATGGAGAGAGCCATTGCAACAAATCATAAGTTGGATGAAGCACTAGGTTTGCTATTATCACTACCTAAGAAAACAATTGAGGAGGATTTAGCCGAGCATGATCACATTGATAAAAAAGACATAGGTTTTATGATCGATGATGATGAATCTCAAGAAACAGATGATGAATCTCTTGGGCAATTTGTATATTGCAGTCAGAATATTGAGGATGATCCTTATGATTCGGACATAGAAGTTGAGATGCCTAGAGAAGCACGTGAGATACTTGGGAGAATGTTAGGGTTAGATTATAATAAAACACATGTTGATGATATAGGTGATATTAACACATGGAATGATGAGGTCAATAACATAAGCCTACAAAATACTCAACCATCATTTGAGGCACACACACCGCCCGTGACTTACCCGAAAGAAGTAGAAGAAACTTTAGGAATTCTGATGGAGGTAGAACCCTTGGACCAGGCACCACTTGAGGATATAGGTTTGAACACTTGTAGTGATAACCTTACTCCTAGTTCTAGGGAATTTCCTAGTGTTGATGAACCGGAACCTCAATCTTTACACACCTTTCCATCCTTAGATATATTTCTAGGAGACAAAAGGGGAACCGACCCACCCATCAACCAATATTATCCGGGTAGTTTTAGGATGAAGGAAGCCATTCACTCACCCCCTTCACCTCACGTGGCATATTCACACCCTAAGGGTGTGTATCGCTACTTTCACCCACACTTAATCCTAAGTGTAGGGAAAACCTCCCCTATTTCTGTTAAATAAGGGTAGAGTCAGGCTCGTGACTCGAACAAAAACAAGCGCTTCTTGGGAGGCAACCCATGTTTTGTGTGTTTTTATTTGTTTGTTTGTTTGTTTGTTTGTTTGGTTTTATTTGTTTCCGTATGCATGTTTTATTTTTATTGTTTGTGGGTCATGTTTCAAAGTAAATTGTGAAAATGCTTTATTTTGTTTTTAACTTCGTCTTAATTGCATATAAAGGTATTTTACAAAAGATAAGTGTAAGGAAGATCCAAATTTGTTTATAAGAATGAAATTGAGCATGAACCACAACAATATTAAATGGACATGTGTATTAGTACTTGTTAGAGTCAAATGCTTGTATCGAGTCATAATGATGTTTTGCAGGATTTTCCAGGAAGTAGGACATAAGTTTTTTCAGAAATTTTCCGGAAACTTAACGTAAAGATTTCTGCAGGTCACTTCTGACGGCGTCATGTGTAAAATTCTGGAAATTTTGCTAGTTTTGTTTATACCGGAGTCTTAAAGTTTTTGATGATTCTTTAGTTTTATAAACTCCAGGAAATCTGCAAACATTCATTCCACAAGCATTATATCTTTAATTGTTTTGTTTTTATTCCTAAGTTGGAATTACATCTAGTTGTAAGTTCTCTTTGTTCGGGGTTAATGCTTTGGGTTTTTGTCTGTTTTCTCAGGTTTAACAGGTTATATATGACAAGAAGATGATTTATATTCTGGAAGGGAAGCTTTGATTGTTCATTTTCTTGGAGGAAGATCTAACCTGGCTACCTTATTATCCATACCGAGCGAATCAGGGGAGTATTTGATTTCATTTGTTTTACTTTTTCACTTTTACATTCTTTACTTGAACATTGGGGACAATGTTCATCCTAAGTGTAAGGGGAGGGTAAAATGATGATACCTTACATGTACACTTTCGCTTGAGTTTGTTTTGTTTAATGGTAGATGTGTAATAAAACTATGAGAAATACTTGTTAGTGCAATTTTAGCGCCAAATTTAAATTTTTTTACAACATTTAGGAGTGAAACTTTAGCCATAGCAAGCGTCTCATGGATAGGAGATTGTATGACTAGCACATAACCGTATATTCAGAAAAATTTTCCACTCAAATATGTGAGGTTCGCCTTTAGATTTGATAGGAAAAGCATTTACTATTAGTGCTTATGAGTGTACCGGTAGCATATAGATTCTAGAACTTGCGTTAGTGATGCATCCCGAGACCGCTAGTAAGACTACATTCGTGTAGTAGGATTTACTATATGATAAGAGGCATTAGGATCACCTTTGTGTTAAACCCGTATCATAATTACTTGACCATTTATGTCATATTACTTGGCTAGTTAAGTCAACTAATTTTTCCCACACCCTTAGCGTTGTACTCATTTTTAGTACACGAAACCCCTAGTACACCCCTCCGAGCCTATCTTTTCGTTTCTAACTTTAAGCATCTTACTTAAAGGAAGAATTTGTTACACCCCACTTAAATGTACACCCAAATCGCCTTAGCCTTCCGTGTATGCACTCATTTTTAGTGCATTATTGTTATTTGTTAAATCCTAAGTTAACTATCTAATTGATTACATGGTTGCTAAGTCGAGTCATATCCTTGCACATATTGTTTTGGGATGATTGGGACTCATGGGTAAAGTACTTATTTTATGGAGTAATGGGGAAGAACATCATTTATTACCCCCATATGTACGTTAATCTTAAAAGTGCTCCAAGTGTTTTGATTTTCTCAATTCGAGTCATTAGATTAGTTTATTGTAAAGTATGTAAAAATTCAAGTGTAAGGGAATTTTCATTTCCTATGATGTATTATTTTGGATGGTAGGGCAAGAGTGTATGCAAAAAAAAAAAAAATCAAAAAAAAAAAAAAAATCAAAAAAACAAGAAAAAGAAAGAAAAAAAAATAGAAAAAGAAAAGAAAAAAAACATACGGACTACCATCCCGTTTCATTCTATGTTTATTTTATGTTTTTGTTATTTTTCATTTATTAGCTTAAGTCGAGTCTAGTCTTGGCTTAGCAACACCATATTGTACATGTAATTAACCAAGATTGTTAACTCGTCACCAGTAAAAACTGTCTTTATCCAACAAAACCGTGTATTTCATATCCCTACACCTAACGTTACAACCCTTTAAAAGACCTCTTTGATAGTTTATCCTAGGTGCTTACGCCATGTGGTGGAGGTTTGATCCTTTCCCAAGCCTATGGTAATCTATTTTGCTATGACAGGTAGTGAGAGATATCTTCCGTTTCCATATTGTAATTTATACTTTATTACTCCCGAGAGATGTGAGTATCTAAACACTATTTGTGAGGTGCTAGCGTATGACCTCCGTGCTTGTCTTTGGTCTTTAGTGGAATGATTATTTGTTGTAATTACTTTTATATTAGTGTTAAATGACCCCTAACTTGTATTTTGAGTAGAATAAAAGCGCATTTGCTTGAGGACAAGCAAATCTCAAGTGTAAGGGTATATGATGAGGCGAAAAATGAACCGTTTTTAGGGGGTCATTTAAGCCCGGAATTGAATTTATTTGATCAAATATTGCCCTAAATCGTTCCTTTTGTGATTTTAGGAACTTTGGGAGTGAATTCTGGAAAAGGAAGCATTTTGGACGTTTTTGGAGCATAAAAGTGAAGAAAACGGCAAAGTCTTAATTTTCCTTGCTGGGAACAGTACCTGACAGCGTCAAGAGCATTTTGGTGACGGCGTCAAGAGTAAAAGTGGTGACGGCCCAGAGAGAACGTGAAGGCGTCACCCAAGGCCGTCACGTGTTAACTTGTCAAAACTTGCGCGCGGAGTAGCTGATATTGTTTTGGTCATAACTTTTGCATACGAACTCGGATTTAGGTGATTCAAAAGCCCACGTGAAGAGGATGAAGAGATCTACAATTTGGTGAAAAAATGGTTGTGACGGCGTCAAGAGTAACGGGCTGACGCTGTCAAGAAGGGACGACAGAAAACATGCCTATAAATATAACATCATAACTTCACTTTTTGTAAGCCCTAAACCCTAAGGTCGATTCCTGGGTTTAGGTAGGTGTTTTTCCAGCAACTTAGAGGGTTTCAATCACTCCATAAACATCATGTATTGGTTTGATGATTCTATCTTAATTATGTTTTCCATTATCATTGTTGTTTGCTCTTCTTTGATGATGATTTGCTAATTCACCTTGTGTCTACTTGTGATTATGTGAAACTTGTATATAATTGATTAGATCTCATTGATTTCTTGTTGATGTTGTGTCCATCTCCATCAATGAGGGCTTGTTGATGTGTGTGTCTATCTCCATCAATTAAGGCGTGACAACTTCAATAGATCTAGTTGGTTTAGTTTATAATTCTTGTTTCCTATTGATTCTTGTTTTGATTGAATGAATTCGATGTTAGGCTTAAGAAAACTGGCAGATCTCCAATTGGTAACATGCTTGAACGTCTTAGGAAACATGAACTGACGTGCACTAGGTTTTATTGGTTGTATTTAATGCATGAGTAAATTCTAATGATCCCATGTTAGGAGCTTCTTAGCCGGCTCGACATAGGAGTGAAGTAGGAGCTTATAGGATTGGGGAGTTAAGTGCGCCACCCCATGAATGGTATTAAGGAATACAACCCGTCAATTAAAACAAGGTGTATAATTTAATAGGTAGAATTGGATAGCTAGCAAGGAGTAACATATCATAGGTAGACATGCTTCACTTATCTTGTAGAACCCTAGTTTACTTTTCTTGTTAATTAGTTTAATTAGTAGCTTTAGGGTTAGTTGATTAGCAACTAATTCCGCCCACTCTCCCAATACCCGAGATTTTTACTTGCTTTTCATAAAATATAAAAATACAAAAAGAATCATCCTTCACCTTTAGACCTAGTTAGATTAATTTCAATCCTAACGACACTATTCCTAGCTGAACGATCAATCCCCCGGTACTTGTCACTATACTATACTACAACGATCAGGTACACTGCCTGGTGGGGGTTGTAAGCTTCTCAAGATCCCTTGAGAGGTAAAGCCTGGTGCAATTCCCACGCATCATTTGGTTGAAGTGATTGTGATGGTTGACATCTTCTCATTACCCAAAATGGGCCATTTGAGGGTGGTGTATAGGAAGGTAGGTTAGCCATGGGTGGTGGTATGTTGATATCTACATCTAGGGGATAAGGCGGTGGTTGTGCCATTTTCTCAATGGATGAGAATGTAGGCAATGGTGGTGGATTTGAAGGTCTAGGAGGTAAATCCTTCAATGATTTGAAGTAGAGGTGAGGTGATGAATGAGGTGTGGTGAAAGAGAGAAGCCTTGGTTCTAAAGGTGAAGGTTTTATAGGCTGAGTGGAAATTGGAGTGTTTGGTAATGTTGGTTCAATGGGAGATGTAGGAGTTGTTTTACTGGAAGCTAATTGTGGTGGTGATGGTTCAATAGATGGAGGAGTTTGAATGTACTTAGAGATAGGTGTTCTACTAGAGGGTGAGGCCTCGGTTGAGGATATTTCATACACTATTCGTGCGTTTTTTGTTGGACGGCTCCTAGTTGATGATCTTGCACTTGGTGCTTTTGTCATGTTTAGAGGTAGGTTTAGAAGTTTAGTTTGCAGTAGAAGATGATTGTTTTGGTGTGTGATGAGATCAAATAAGTACATTTTATTAGCATCATTTATCCTATTTAATTGACTTGTTTTATATTGTTTTGTATGAGAATTGGTGCTTTAATGTTTAATTTAGTGATTCTCAGGTAAAAACAAGCAATTGGTGAAAGTTAATGTTATTGGACGAATTATGGAGCTAAATGATCAAGATTTGAAAAGTCTACTGAAATTCAAGAGATGCACCGTATCACTCTTAACAGATACGCCGCAACATCATACTTAGATGAATTCGAAGACCATTGCCTGACTTTGAAGAATGCGTCGCATCCAATTACAACATGCTCCGCATATGAAACTTTGGTAAACGAAGGATAATCAACTTTTTCTACTCCAAAATACGCCGCATCTCAATTACAACATGCGACGTATCAGCTAAAGACTTCACCAGATACTATCCAAGACATTAAAGAACATGCGCCGCATAGAGAAAGAAGTTGCGCCACATCTAAAGGCAGTGTACGAATATTCCAAAATATAATAATCTTGGACCCCACGCGAAGTTAAGTAGATGCGCCACATCTGTCATCAACATGCGTCGCATCGATCCCTCAAACAGAAACTATAAATACCCCAAGACAGATACGAGTTTTGTGTACAGAAAAACCCTAAGGAGACGAATTCAGTCGAAGAAGCATCACAAAACACGCCCCAAACGAAGATCTTAGAGCCGTAAGTAGGTCCTGTATGTGTATAATTCATTAAGTAGTTTTGTTTGTTGTATTAGTAAGCTTTAATCCATCAGGAATGATGGGCTTGTGGCCACCATACTGCTCCCCTTAAAATTGTTTTCCCATCGGTTAAAGTTTATATGATTGATGTTTTTGGTGACTTTATTTGTGCATTGATAACCTTTGTGTTTAGTTGAGTCTTCTGGGCTACCATACCTGTTCCTCGCCTGCTTATCTAGTGTCTAGAAGGTAGGATAAACATAAATAATCATTAAGAGTTTACTCACCGATATTAGGATCCAACGAGACAGATTAGATTACGATACTCATCATATAAAACTAGCAATATAACAAGTGACAAGCTACTTAATTATAAGGACAGGTCTTCTTACGTGTTTCTATTATCTATTTGTGTACGTGATTGTTATTCACTGATTCGTTCTCATTAGTTTCACTTTTATTGTTTATTAAACCCGTGTTAGTCTCTCAGGCTAAGCCCTCTTTTATTGGATTAGATTGTAAAACTAACTTAGATATTAAAATACTAATTAAATCAACTAGGTATTTGATGAGTGTGTAAATACTCATCATTTCTGTTACATTTAAACTGCAAAAACATATAAAAACACACAGGAATGCCTTAAAATACATAAAATATCCCTGGATTGTGTTTTTATGCAAAAAGATTGAAAACTGATGAAAAACAAAACATTTCACATAATTTACAGTTTCAGTCCCTGAACTTTGAAAAATTGGCAAAACTAGTCCCTGCTAAATCAAAACATGAAAAATATCATCAAAGGTCCTTAGGGATTTATAAGTTGTCAAGTATAGTCCTTTAAAGTTAAAAATTGCAAAATGACAACTTTAGTCCCTCAAGTTTGGAAAATGTCAAAAATAGTCCCTAAGGTTTTGTAAATACAAAAATATGAAAAATAAGCCTTGTACTATTCTTAATTGACAAAAATGGACCTTATGATAACTTTTGAGAAGTTACAAGTTAAACCCTTCAAAATTCAGAAAATTGCAAGTTAGGTCCCTGGAGTTTGTGGAATTGACAGAAAAGGTCCCTGGGTTTTGAAAATGAAAAAAATACATCTTTGGTCCTTGGGTTTTTCATAAATGACAAAAATAGTACTTGAAACTACTTTGGGAAATTACAAAATCAGTCCCTCTATTTTTGTCAAATTACAAAAGTGGTCCTAGTGTAATCCTTAACCAAACCGGACCCTTTAATTATTATAAACCCCAAAACCCAATCCAGTCCAACCAAACAGCCCAACCCCCTTTTATTTTCCTTGGGCCTAGCCTTTTTCCCAGCCCACCAAAGCAAACCCAACATCCATTTTAATAAAACGGGGGTTTGACCCCTCGTTGACCCGTCTTCCCCAAACCACCCCCACTGTACACTGCTCTCACCTCCACCCTTCTTCCCAATACCAGGTGGTATTGCCACCTCTTCACCACCACCTCACACCCCCTCATCATTTCAACCCACATCACATTAAATGCAATTCCCACCCTTTTTCCACCATTTTCACCACTGTAGCACCTAGCTTCTTAGTTTTTCTTCCATACTTCCCCAACTTTGTCAGAAATATCTCAAATGTCCCCCCTTAGTCACCACTAAACCCCAAAGTTCCTTAATTGTTCTCAATCTGCTCCAATGCCACGTATGAGGATTTGGCGCCAAAATTGATTTAAACGGCCATGATGAGTTTGACTCATCCAATGGTTAATTTGAGAAGTGGGAAAGTGTGAGAAGTCTACAAGGAACATAGATGGTCAATATATATCAAGTGGGAAGCATTGTGGAAGATTATCTAGTTTAATTTTCAATAATGTATGTCGATTAGTAAAATTCTCAAGTTTCTTTGTATCTTTAAGCTTTTCAAGTTGTAATACCTAACTATCAGTGTGTTTTTAATCTTTGGTAATAATAAATTTCAAGTTTCATGTATAATTCTCAAGTATGCATTTTTTCTTTTTTGCTCAAAAATATCACATAGCTTAGTAGTTGTTTACAGTGGAACACAAGGATCAAATAAGCTCACATAAGCTCCCAGGAAGTTCATAAGGGCTTCTAGATACCTTAAAACTTAGTTTAATTACCTAAAATCACAAATCACAAAGTGGTCAACAAAAGTCAACTGGGTAGATTTGGTTTTGAAATCAGGATTCAGAGGTGATTTGGATGCAAGGATGCTTTGGAAAATTGGTTTAGTACCCTGTGGAGGGTGATAGGTTGTTCATTTGGTCCTCAGCTACTCATTCCATCATTAGCCATATTGTAAGCCTTATATTTATTTAAAGTTTATTTTGCATAATCATAGTTATCTTAGCCTAAATCTGTGATATTTATGTTTGTTTAGAGTAGTTTAGTGGTAGTATAACCAGAAATTGCATTGTTGTTTGTAAGAATCAAGGTTGTTTATTATTTAAATTTTCAGTTTAATATAGCATTTTGTGGAAATTTGAGTTTTAGTTATAATTATTGGTATTTGTGTGATCATATAAGTTCATTACAACATATTATGTCTCTGGGAATCAGTTTCATGGACTGTATGGATCATTTGCTTTGAAAAACTCCCACCACAGTCAATTTAAGGAGTGTTTGGTTCTGTGGATTTCATTGATTCTCAGTGGGATTCTTGTGTTACTTTTGTTTGTTACATGTCTCAGTAGATACACATAGGTCATATAAGGCATAAAATTGAGTGATCATTTTCTAGAAAGTCAAAATCACCAAAGAAACACCACACAGTTAACTGTGTAGTGTTTTGAATTCCATAAGCACTCACTTAAGCTTATAACTAGTAGATTAAGCCTAAATCAACTTTCCTTTGGCTTGTTATATCATATTTAATCAGTTAGGATCAACCAACCTTCATATAAGTCAACCTAGTTAAAAATTAGAAAAAGTCAAAAAGTACTTGTGCAGAAAATCACCAAAATGGCATGAATTAATCTGATTTTTGTGCTTGGATTTAGAGTTTGAAATTTGTTGTGTGATTAGTCTACCATCTGTACTTATGATTTCCATTGTTTTTATATTTTTGTGATTTTTTTTAGTGGACAAATATACCCCTGGAACACACCTGCAGGGCAAGATGATGCCTTGCTACACAGACATTCACCACCATCACCACCACTTTGGTGGTTGATTGTGACCACCACAGTGGTCCCACTAGTCTAAATATTGGTTCTTACAACCCCCCTCCTACTAGGCTTGAACCCTTGACCCTTGGTCTGACCATTTGACCACTGGGCCCCACCTGAAATCAGCTTGGAAGTCTGTCCCATTTCTGATCCAGAACTTCAATAAGCAGTTGCTTATTTCAGCTTTTTAGCTTATTCATTGAGCTTATATCAGCAAATCTAGCTTATTTAAGTCAAAACAACTTATTTGTACCAGGTTTCATCCTTGTGGACCCCACATAAGTCCATTTGTTCTTAATTCCTTCTTTGGTCAAACTTGGTCAACTGTTTTGGTAATAAGCACTCTTAGTGCTTATTCTGAGTTCATAAATTATTTCCCTTTATTAAAGTTTCTTATTTTAAGTATTTTATTAGTTTTATAAAAGAAAAACCAGAATAGAACAAACTTAATTATAGTGATAGCTTCTATTTAATAGAAATTATCTATTTAATTTTCTTTTTAGCTTATTTGTAAGCATTTCTGCTATTTTATATTTTTATTAAATCTCTTATATATTAAAGTAATTTTATAAATTTTTCCAGAATTTTCCTTTGTCATTTGGTATTATTTAGAATTAATATTAGTTTATTTAATAATTAATTAATAAATAAGAATTAAATAGCATAATTATATTTTATAAAGTACCACATAGTTTTTATAATTTTTATAGCTTTTATATAAGGTAAAACAATTTTATAAATTTTTCTAGGATTTATACTGTTCATTTTCTATTTTTAATAAAATAATTAGTTTAATTGATAATTAATTAATAAATAGAATAATAATTAGTAAATTAGATTAAAAATACATAATATAAACTTTTTATAATTTTTTAGGATTCCTGTAATGGTTAATTTGATATATAAAATTTTTCATAATTACCTAAGTCTTTTAAGTATTTATAATAATTTAAATCAATATAATTAGTTAAATAATAATTAAATAATAATTAATTAATAATAAATAGATAAATAGTGTGAAAAATATAATTTTAGTTTTAAAATAAGTTTTATAATATTTTAGACTTTTAGAAATTTTAATTTTGTATTTCTAGACTTATTTTATATTTTTCTATTTATTAGTGAATTATTAACTAATTAAAAATAGTTATTAAATAATAATAATTAATTAAATAGTTATAAAAATAATTTTAATTTTCTAATAATTTTATAATAAGTTTAGGATTCCAAAAATATTATTTTCATATTTGTGGAAGTTATATTTTACAGAATTCACATTTAAATTTCATACGTTTACGTTTACTTAAATATAAACGTATATTTTATATATTTTTACATTTTTTAGGTTTTATTAAATTTTAAATAATTAGTAAAATTAAAATAAATATTTCAAGTTTATTTAATTTGCATTTAAGCCCCTAAGGCTTGCAAACTCCTACTATAGTTAAAGTTGTTTTTGTTTACGTTCAATTATTAAACGTTTACGTTTTCCAGTCCCTTTTTCACTTGTACTTATCTGATTTCACATATTAGTTGATATAGCTTATTAAAGCTATTCACACTTATATTTCAGTAGTACAATCACTTAAACCCTTTTCCTGTTCAAATCACCTGATCTCGAAGTCGTTTTATTTCAGATTTCACGCCTCGTTGGGATCTAACGATCCGGGGAAACACTAAACTCACCGGAGTATTGGCCGAAGCTGTCTGACTTGTTGACCATAACTTGGTTGATATTATCTGACTGTTTCAGACCAATCAAAATTTGGCGCCGCTGCCGGAGAGGTGTGCTGCGTATTACGACTTTTTGAAATATCTGTGAGTTTAAATTATCACACTTTGTTATATATCATCTTTTTGTCTATATTTCTTTTCTATTTCTATTTTTAGTTTCCCGTCACTCTAAGTATTCTTAGAGTCGTCTCTGGTGCATGCGCACTCGTTCTTCTAGGTCAACAAGCCCTTTACGTGAGCTTGTCAGAATTCCTCGAAGACGCCGTAGACGTTCTGCCCCAACAGCCGTATTTGAGGTACGTGCTGTTTCCCCAAAGAAAGTTATCATGGCGGAAGACCGTCCGATGAATGAGCTTCTCCAAGCACCCATTGAGGGTTACGGAGACGCTATTGTTGTCCCAGCCATTGTGGCTGAATACTTTGAGCTCAAAACCGGGTTACTAAATCTAGTAACCTCAAGCCAATTTTATGGTTTTGAGAGGGATGATCCCCATGCTCATATTCGATGGTTTAATAAAATTACCTCTACCATCAAATACAAAAACATCCCTTCCGAAGCAGTCAAACTTCTTCTTTTCCCATTTTCACTTGAGGGAGCAGCCAGGATTTGGCTGGAAAAACAACCTCCTCGCTTAATAACGTCATGGGAAGATTTAGTTACCAAATTTGTAAACGAATTTTTTCCCCCGTCCAGAACGACAAGTCTTAAAAATGAAATCATCAAATTTACTCAAAGGTTTGATGAATCGTTTGGTGACGCATGGGATCGTTTCAAAGAATTGCTTCGTCGATGTCCTCATCATGGTTTCACTGAATTGATGCAAATTGACACGTTTTATAATGGTGTGAGTCAATCTGACCAAGATTCTCTCAATGCCTCCGCTGGAGGTAATTTTTTGAGCAAAACCACAAAAGAAGCTTTAGAAATCATTGAAAATAAGTCCAAGGTCCGCACTACACGCACAAAGCCATATAACTCCCAAGTGAGTGCTGGTCCTTCTACTTCATCACCCGTGAGTACTTCTAGCACCGATGCTAAGATAGATAAACTCACGGACGCCATTCAAGCTTTGGTTCTCTCAAACCAGAAAAAAGTCACTTTCACACAAAACCCTTCACATGCTGAAGTAAAAAAGGTGGAAGTTTGTGTCACTTGTGGTGGCCCACATGCTTACTACAATTGTACTGCCATCGATGGTAGTCCTTTTGAAGCCAATGCCTTAGCCGGAACTACAAATCAGGGAGGTAATCAATACCGTCCTCAAATGGAACCAAGTTACCGTGCTAACACACATATGGGATCACCCGGGTTTAACCAAAACCCAAATTTGCAAAACAGAAACCAGAACCAACCTCGAATGAACCAAGGTTATCAAAACCAAGGGAATTTCAATCCTGGACAGAATCAAGGTTTCCACAATCAAGGAAACTTTAACAGAAACAATCTCAACCCCGGAAATCATTTTCAGGGAAATGGTAACCCAAATCAGGGAAATTTTCAGCCACAACAAGGTTATAATCAAAATAATCGTGTCCAAAATTTCCCCAACCAAACACAAGCCATTCTCCCAGCTCCACAATCATCATCTGATGAGTTGTTGAAGCAGTTCATGAAAACTCAAGAAGAGACAAACAGGTTGTTGGTCAGCCAGATTTCTGAAATTAAGAAATCTTTAAATGAACGACCCTCGGGCTCTGGAAAACTTCCGAGCAACACGATCGCAAACCCGAGGGGCGATACAAAGGCGATCACGACCAGGAGCGGAGTTTCATATGATGGACCCACTGTTCCCACTACCCCTTCTTCTTCTTCTTCTCCCAAGGTAGTGGAAAATAACGCTGAGGTAAATAAGGACGAAGTACTTTCTACTCATAAGGGAGGTACCCAAGACGTCCCATCTCATGTTGTCCCGAAACCCAAACCAAAACCTAGAGTTGTTTTTTAACCCAATGATATTCCAGTTGAAACACCAAAGTCCAAACCTTCTACCTCCTCTATTCCTTACCCTTCACGCTTGAGTGAGCAAAAGCTCCGTGAAAAAGCTAGTCACCAGATGGATAAATTCTTTCAAATCTTCCAAGATTTGCATTTTGACATTAGCTTTACGGATGCTATTATTCTGATGCCCAAATTTGCATCGACAATCAAACACTTGTTAAGCAACAAGGAGAAACTGTTTGAAATGGCAAAAGCTCCCTTGAATGAGAACTGCTCAGCAGTTCTTTTAAAGAAGCTTCCCGAGAAGCTGGGAGATCCTGGAAAATTTCTAATACCATGTGTATTTCCGGGAATGGTTGATTGCTATGCCTTGGCCGATCTTGGTGCAAGTATCAACCTAATGCCATATTCAGTTTGGAAGAAACTATCTCTTCCTGATCTTACTCCTACCTGCATGACTTTAGAGCTTGCAGACCGATCGATATCTCGTCCTCTCGGCATTGCCGAGGACGTGTGTGTGAAGGTAGGAGAATTTCATCTCCCCGCTGACTTTGTAGTGGTTGATTTTGATGCTGATCAAAGGGTCCCTCTCATTGTTGGGAGGGGTTTCCTTAGAACGGGATGTGCTCTTATCGATGTATTTGAGCAAGAAATCACTATGCGTGTGGGTAATGAAGCTGTTACATTTAACCTCGATCAAACCTCGAGGTACTCCTCCAATTATGATTCTGAAGCAGTTAATCAAATAGACATCATAGACATTGCTTCAGAGGAGTATTCTCAAGAGTTTCTTGGTTATTCTCATAATTCTGTGAGTGGGGATGCCACTCCATCATCTGAACCTATCATTTCTGACTCTTCCCCTTCTCTCACTCCGTTTGAGGGAAGTGATTTCCTTTTGGAAGAGGTCGAGGCTTTTCTCAAAAGTGATTCAGTTCCATCGGGAATTGATAACACTGAGATTGATCTGGAGGGAGATATTCTTCTCCTTGAGAGATTGCTAAATCAAGACAATTCTCCTCCACTCCCTCCCGTACAACTTCATAATCAGGAAATCAAATATGTTGAGGAAACTGATGATTTTCCTGAGGTCGAACTCAAGGACTTACCTCCTCATCTTGAATACGCATTCTTGGAGGGTGATGATAAATTACCCATCATTATTGCTAAAGGTTTAAGTGTTGAGGAGAAGTTTGCTCTCATAAAGGTCTTGAAGTCAAACAAGCAAGCAATTGCTTGGAAACTCTCCGATATTAAGGGTATTAACCCAGATTTTTGTACACACAAAATCTTGATGGAGGATGACTTCAAGCCCGCAGTGCAACATCAAAGAAGGGTAAATCCAAAAATCCATGATGTGATTAAACAAGAGGTTCTTAAACTTCTTGATGCAGGATTGATTTACCCTATCTCTGACAGTCCATGGGTTAGTCCTATTCATTGTGTCCCAAAAAAGGGTGGCATTACTGTTGTCACTAATGAGGAAAATGAGTTGATTCCAACTTGGCTGGTTACCGGATGGCGTGTTTGCATTGACTATCGTAAGTTAAATGACGCCACCCACAAAGACCACTTTCCGCTGCCCTTTATGGACCAGATGCTTGAGAGATTAGCAGGAAACGAGTACTATTGTTTCCTTGATGGTTTCTCAGGATACTTCCAAATCCCCATTGATCCATCGGATCAAGAAAAGACTACCTTTACATGCCCTTATGGAACCTTTGCCTATAAACGTATGCCTTTTGGCTTATGTAATGCTCCAGGTACGTTTCAGAGGTGCATGATGGCTATATTTACCGACATGATCGGTAAAACTATGGAGGTCTTTATGGATGACTTTTCGGTCATTGGGGATTCATTCCAAACATGTCTCACCAATTTAGAAAAAATGTTGAAAAGGTGTAAAGACACCAATCTATGTTTAAATTGGGAAAAGAGTCACTTTATGGTTAAAGAGGGCATTGTCCTCGGCCATAAGATTTCCAAGAATGGGATTGAGGTTGACAGAGCTAAGGTTGATGTCATTGCAAAACTGCCTCACCCTACTACCGTCAAAGGTATTAGGAGTTTCTTGGGTCATGCCGGTTTCTATCGTCGATTTATACAAGATTTTTCTAAAATATCACGGCCTATGACTCATCTCCTTGAAAAGGATACTCCTTTTATCTTCTCACCAGAGTGCATCGAAGCTTTTGAAACATTAAAGAAAAAGCTTACTGAGGCACCCATTCTTATTGCCCCCGACTGGGATTTACCTTTTGAGCTTATGTGCGATGCAAGTGATTTTGCTATCGGTGCAGTCTTGGGGCAACGCAAAATGAAACACTTTCAGCCTATCCACTACGCAAGCAAAACTATGAACGAAGCTCAAACTCATTACACCACTACAGAAAAAGAATTATTAGCTGTGGTGTATGCTTTTGAGAAATTTTGGACATACTTAATCTTGACTAAAAGCGTAGTGTATACGGATCATTCGGCTCTAAAATATCTATTTGCAAAACAAGATGCAAAGCCGAGATTGCTCCGTTGGGTTCTCCTCCTCCAGGAATTTGATATCATTATTCGTGATAAAAAATGAGCTGAGAACCTGGCTGCTGATCATTTGTCCCGATTAGAGAACCCTCATCAAGATGTGTATGAGAAAAAGGAAATAAATGAAACATTTCCACTCGAAACACTCAATGCGGTTGCTTTTCGTGGAGATTCTACTACCCCATGGTTTGCCGACTTCGCAAATTACCATGCGGGTAACTTTGTTGTGAAAGGGATGTCAACCCAACAGAAGAATAAATTCTTTAAGGATGTTAAACATTACTTCTGGGATGACCCCTACTTATTCAAAATCTGTGCGGATCAAGTCATCCGACGGTGTGTATATGGACAGGAAGCCACTGAAATTCTTAAGGCTTGCCATGCTGGACCCACTGGGGGACATCATAGTCCCAATTACACCACCAAAAAGGTGTTTGATTCCGGATTCTTCTGGCCTAGAACTTATAAAGATGCCCAGGATCTCATTAAAACCTGTGACGCTTGTCAGCGTCATGGAAACATTTCACAAAGAAATGAGATGCCACAAAATGCTATTCAAGTATGTGAAATATTTGATATCTGTGGCATTGACTTTATGGGGCCATTTCCATCATCTAGAGGAAACAAGTACATACTTGTGGCTGTTGATTATTTATCAAAGTGGGTTGAAGCGAAAGCTTTACCCACTAATGAAGCCCGAGTTGTAGTGAAATTCCTTAAATCTCTTTTTGCCCGTTTTGGAACTCCACGTGCTATCATAAGTGATCGTGGTACGCATTTCTGCAATGACAAATTTGATAAAGTCATGCAAAAGTATGGTGTAACTCACCGTCTTTCTACCGCGTATCACCCACAAACAAGTGGGCAAGTGGAGGTTTCAAATCGTGGTATCAAAAGGATACTTGAGAGGACTGTTGGTGAAAACCATGCTGCCTGGTCGGATAAATTAGATGACGCACTATGGGCTTTTCGTACAGCTTATAAAACACCCATTGGGTGTACACCTTACAAGCTTGTGTACGGAAAGACATGTCATCTACCGATGGAACTTGAGCACAAAGCCTACTGGGCATTGAAACTTGCCAACTTTGACCTCAAAACTGCGGGTGATCACAGAAAAGTTAAAATGAATGAATTAAATGAACTACGTGATCAGGCTTACGAGAACTCTTTAATCTATAAAGAAAAAACAAAGAGAATTCATGACTCAAAAATAAAGAACCGCATTTTTAACGTTGGTGATCGAGTACTTCTCTTTAATTCTGGATTAAAGATCTTCTCGGGTAAATTAAAAACCCATTGGACTGGTCCATTTACTATCACTAAGGTTTATCCATATGGTACCGTTGAGTTATCTCAAAATGACGGTCCATGTTTTAAAGTAAATGGCCATCGTGTGAAACACTACTTTGGAGAGGACATCCCAAACGTGGTTGTCCCGGATCTCCAAACTTTCCCCAAGGACAATTAAATTCGGGGTCGAGTCAAGCTAGCGACTCGGTAAACAAAAACAGTAGCTTCCTCATGGACAATTCAATTTGAGGTCGAGTCAAGCTAGCGACTCGATAATCAAAAACAGTAGCAATATGGGTTTTCACTCATATTTCTGATTTCTTTCTCTTTTCTACCACCCTAGTGTGGGGGAGATGCCCCACATGTTGTATATATGTATATATCTTGAAAATAAATAAATAAATAAATAAAAAAAGATGTAAATAGCCTAAAATAAAGGTTATTAATATTTCTTTCTTACGTTCTAAGTATCGGTTTAATACCCGGTGTTTTGAATATTGAGGGCAATATTCATTTCTAAGTGTGGGGGGGATTCTCACGAATTCAAACACATGTTCCATCAAGCACCCTCATTTGATCAAAATTTAAAGTTTTTTCACATTTAGAAATGCAATAAATGGTTATCAGTCCGCCATGTCTAACCCACATAAGGATTGGCTAATCCAGGAGCAAACGGCTCTTGGTAAAGATATCTCAAAACCGTTGATGGCTTGCAATTTGCCAAAAATTGTATGGTTCCTCAACCCCCATATCCCATAAAGCGAATGAGTT
Source organism: Artemisia argyi (assembly GCA_030686995.1). Classification (NCBI taxonomy): domain Eukaryota; kingdom Viridiplantae; phylum Streptophyta; class Magnoliopsida; order Asterales; family Asteraceae; genus Artemisia; species Artemisia argyi. The sequence goes on from CM060688.1 coordinate 96,238,615, forward strand.
GGCTAGCCCGCAAGATTATGGCTTGTGGTAAAGGCCGTGGAAAAACCATAATTGGTAATCAGCTCACCAAGATGTTGACTATTCCATCAAGAGTTGGCTAGTCCAGAAGCAAACGGCTTTTGGTAAAGACAAATCAAATCCGTTGACAGCTGGTGGTTTGCTAAAAATCACACGGTTATCAGGTGTGCCACAGTTCTTACACCTGGCTACTCCAGAAGTGATGGCTTTTGGTAAAGAGTAAAAATCCATTAAATTTTTCTCAAAAAGATTGCTAGGGACTAGCAATAGTTTAGTGTGGGGGATTGATGAGTGTGTAAATACTCATCATTTCTGTTACATTTAAACTGCAAAAACATATAAAAACACAAAGGAATGCCTTAAAATACATAAAATATCCCTGGATTGTGTTTTTATGCAAAAAGATTGAAAACTGATGAAAAACAAAACATTTCACATAATTTACAGTTTCAATCCCTGAACTTTGAAAAATTGGCAAAACTAGTCCCTGGTAAATCAAAACATGAAAAATATCATCAAAGGTCCTTAGGGATTTATAAGTTGTCAAGTATAGTCCTTTAAAGTTAAAAATTGCAAAATGACAACTTTAGTCCCTCAAGTTTAGAAAATGTCAAAAATAGTCCCTAAGGTTTTGTAAATACAAAAATATGAAAAATAAGCCTTGTACTATTCTTAATTGACAAAAATGGACCTTATGATAACTTTTGAGAAGTTACAAGTTAAACCCTTCAAAATTCAGAAAATTGCAAGTTAGGTCCCTGGAGTTTGTGGAATTGACAGAAAAGGTCCCTGGGTTTTGAAAATGAAAAAAATACATCTTTGGTCCTTGGGTTTTTCATAAATGACAAAAATAGTACTTGAAACTACTTTGGGAAATTACAAAATCAGTCCCTCTATTTTTGTCAAATTACAAAGTGGTCCTTGTGTAATCCTTAACCAAACCGAACCCTTTAATTATTATAAACCCCAAAACCCAATCCAGTCCAACCAAACAGCCCAACCCCCTTTTATTTTCCTTGGGCCTAGCCTTTTTCCTAGCCCACCAAAGCAAACCCAACATCCATTTTAATAAAACGGGGGTTTGACCCCTCGTTGAACCGTCTTCCCCAAACCACCCCCAGTGTACACTGCTCTCACCTCCACCCTTCTTCCCAATACCAGGTGGTATTGCCACCTCTTCACCACCACCTCACACCCCCCTCATCATTTCAACCCACATCACATTAAATGCAATTCCCACCCTTTTTCCACCATCTTCACCACTGTAGCACCTAGCTTCTTAGTTTTTCTTCCATACTTCCCCAACTTTGTTAGAAATATCTCAAATGTCCCCCCTTAGTCACCACTAAACCCCAAAGTTCCTTAATTGTTCTCAATCTGCTCCAATGCCACGTATGAGGATTTGGCGCCAAAATTGATTTAAACGGCCATGATGAGTTTGACTCATCCAATGGTTAATTTGAGAAGTGGGAAAGTGTAAGAAGTCTACAAGGAACACAGATGGTCAATATATATCAAGTGGGAAGCATTGTGGAAGATTATCTAGTTTAATTTTCAATAATGTATGTCGATTAGTAAAATTCTCAAGTTTCTTTGTATCTTTAAGCTTTTCAAGTTGTAATACCTAACTATCAGTGTGTTTTTAATCTTTGGTAATAATAAATTTCAAGTTTCATGTATAATTCTCAAGTATGCATTTTTTCTTTTTTGCTCAAAAATATCACATAGCTTAGTAGTTGTTTACAGTGGAACACAAGGATCAAATAAGCTCACATAAGCTCCCAGGAAGTTCATAAGGGCTTCTATATACCTTAAAACTTAGTTTAATTACCTAAAATCACAAATCACAAAGTGGTCAACAAAAGTCAACTGGGTAGATTTGGTTTTGAAATCAGGATTCAGAGGTGATTTGGATGCAAGGATGCTTTGGAAAATTGGTTTAGTACCCTATGGAGGGTGATAGGTTGTTCATTTGGTCCTCAGCTACTCATTCTATCATTAGCCATATTGTAAGCCTTATATTTATTTAAAGTTTATTTTGCTTAATCATAGTTATCTTAGCCTAAATCTGTGATATTTATGTTTGTTTAGAGTAGTTTAGTGGTAGTATAACCAGAAATTGCATTGTTGTTTGTAAGAATCAAGGTTGTTTATTATTTAAATTTTCAGTTTAATATAGCATTTTGTGGAAATCTGAGTTTTAGTTGTAATTATTGGTATTTGTGTGATCATATAAGTTCATTACAACATATTATGTCTCTGGGAATCAGTTTCATGGACTGTATGGATCATTTGCTTTGAAAAACTCCCACCACAGTCAATTTAAGGAGTGTTTGGTTATGTGGATTTCATTGATTCTCAGTGGGATTCTTGTGTTACTTTTGTTTGTTACATGTCTCAGTAGATACACATAGGTCATAAAAGGCATAAAATTGAGTGATCATTTTCTAGAAAGTCAAAATCACCAAAGAACCACCACACAGTTAACTGTGTAGTGTTTTGAATGCCATAAGCACTCACTTAAGCTTATAACTAGTAGATTAAGCCTAAATCAACTTTCCTTTGGCTTGTTATATCATATTTAATCTGTTAGGATCAATCAAACTTCATATAAGTCAACCTAGTTAAAAATTAGAAAAAGTCAAAAAGTACTTGTGCAGAAAATCACCAAAATGGCATGAATTAATCTGATTTTTGTGCTTGGATTTAGAGTTTGAAATTTGTTGTGTGATTAGTCTACCATCTGTACTTGTGATTTCCATTGTTTTTATATTTTTGTGATTTTTTTAGTGGACAAATATACCCCTGGAACACACCTGCAGGGCAAGATGATGCCCTGCTACACAGACATTCACCACCATCACCACCACTTTGGTGGTTGATTGTGACCACCACAGTGGTCCCACTAGTCTAAATTTTGGTTCTCACAACCCCCTCCTACTAGGCTTGAACTCTTGACCCTTGGTCTGACCATTTGACCACTGGGCCCCACCTGAAATCAGCTTGGAAATCTGTCCCATTTCTGATCCAGAACTTCAAAGAGCAGTTGCTTATTTCAGCTTTTTAGCTTATTCATTGAGCTTATATTAGCAAATCTAGTTTATTTAAGTCAAAACAACTTATTTGTACCAGGTTTCATCCTTGTGGACCCCACATAAGTCCATTTGTTCTTAATTCCTTCTTTGGTCAAACTTGGTCAACTGTTTTGGTAATAAGCACTCTTAGTGCTTGTTCTGAGTTCATAAATTATTTCCCTTTATTAAAGTTTCTTATTTTAAGTATTTTATTAGTTTTATAAAAGAAAAACCAGAATAGAACAAACTTAATTATAGTGATAGCTTTTATTTAATAGAAATTATCTATTTAATTTTCTTTTTAGCTTATTTATAAGCATTTCTGCTATTTTATATTTTTATTAAATATCTTATATATTAAAGTAAATTTATAAATTTTTCCAGAATTTTCCTTTGTCATTTGGTATTATTTAGAATTAATATTAGTTTATTTAATAATTAATTAATAAATAAGAATTAAATAGCATAATTATATTTTATAAAGTACCACATAGTTTTTATAATTTTTATAGCTTTTATATAAGGTAAAACAATTTTATAAATTTTTTTAGGATTTATACTGTTCATTTTCTATTTTTAATAAAATAATTAGTTTAATTGATAATTAATTAATAAATAGAATAATAATTAGTAAATTAGATTAAAAATACATAATATAAACTTTTTATAATTTTTTAGGATTCCTGTAATGGTTAATTAGATATATAAAATTTTTCATAATTATCTAAGTCTTTTTAGTATTTATAATAATTTAAATCAATATAATTAGTTAAATAATAATTAAATAATAATTAATTAATAATAAATAGATAAATAGTGTGAAAAATATAATTTTAGTTTTAAAATAAGTTTTATAATATTTTTGACTTTTAGAAATTTTAATTTTGTATTTCTAGACTTATTTTATATTTTTCTATTTATTAGTGAATTATTAACTAATTAAAAATACTTATTAAATAATAATAATTAATTAAATAGTTATAAAAATAATTTTAATTTTCTAATAAGTTTAGGATTCCAAAAATATTATTTTCATATTTGTGGAAGTTATATTTTAAAGAATTCACATTTAAATTTCATACGTTTACGTTTACTTAAATATAAACGTATATTTTATATATTTTTACATTTTTTAGGTTTTATTAAATTTTAAATAATTAGTAAAATTAAAATAAATATTTCAAGTTTATTTAATTTGCATTTAAGCCCCTAAGGCTTGCAAACTCCTACTATAGTTAAAGTTGTTTTTGTTTACGTTTAATTATTAAACGTTTACGTTTTCCAGTCCCTTTTTTACTTGTACTTATCTGATTTCACATATTAGTTGATATAGCTTATTAAAGCTATTCACACTTATATTTCAGTAGTACAATTACTTAAACCCTTTTCCTGTTCAAATCACCTGATCTCGAAGTCGTTTTATTTCAGATTTCACGCCTCGTTGGGATCTAACGATCCGGGGAAACACTAAACTCACCGGAGTATTGGCCTAAGCTGTCTGACTTGTTGACCATAACTTGGTTGATATTATCTGACTGTTTCAGACCAATCAGTATTACGTTCCAATTATTAATGTTCGACACTCTACTTACCAATATATACATATTGATCGGGTACACTGCTCGTTAATTGTGTGTGTTTGTAATAAGTCGGCTAAATGTAAATGTAAAACTTGAAAAGGCTTAAACACCCATGCTACACTGACATACGCAACGCATCAAGTTTTTTGCGCCGATGCCGGGGAATGAATTGTTAATATTTGTTTATTTGATTAGTATTTTAATTAGATTCTAATCACTAACTTTGTTGTATATTAGTATAGATTGCATTCATTGTATACTTTGCATATTTTACTTTCTTATTTTTTTTGTTTTCTTATTTTCTTTATTTTCTGTTTTGTGTTTTTGTTTTTCTTTATTTTTGCATATATTTGTTTTCTGCATTGTATCATTTGCATTCTGCATTTACTTTGATTGTTTCACTGCTTTTGTGCAACTTAGTGTATTTTCAGGATGATGTATGGATCAAGCATCACTATGGAAGATTACATTCTGAACCTAACCGGAAAAGCATGTTGGGATGACCAAATCTTCGATGACTGGAAGTTTGCAATAAAATATAAGATGAGGAAGGAACTTAATAAAGGTAACATTGGGTGTCTTCGATTCTTTGAACTTAAATTCCCAGCTATCATTTACAATGATTCAGTTAGCTATAAAGAGAGTCCTTCACAAGACTCCATACTTAAACTTGATAATAAAAGTGAATTATCTTTACCTACTACTGATTATTGCAAGGATATGTTTGAAAATAAAATTTTTAAGAAACGGTTTGCTAAAAAGGAAAACTTTGATATACTAAAAATTGATACAAACCTATTTTCTTATGAATTACCTAAATTTGAAAATACCAAAATCAACAATGAAAGTTGTGAGTTCGGTAATAATTTCTCAAACATAGTTCTATGTAATGTATCATCTCCGAATCATGATCTCGATTTTGATAAGCTTAAAACGTCATTTATTTCTAAGCATGGAATGAATTATTATTTAGTAAACAATGAGATTATGATTCGTAATAAAACGGATATACCAATTATTCTTTATTTGAATCTATTTATACCGTATGGTATACCGTTTGACCCCAAGTTGGTGTATAAGGAAAAGTGTTGCGGAAGCCAAAGTACGTTCCCTATTTAAATTTTGTTCACTGGCAAAACAATACGGCGCGTCTATCTAGTTAATGCGCCAGATCCCTGACTTATTTAAACATATTGACCAGTCAACGAATTTAGATAAATACGGAGCATCACAATTATGTGATGCGGCGCATCGGATTTACCCTATAAATAAGAACGAGATGCGCCGAATTTCTGTTTTTACCCCTAATCATTCACACAGTAATAACACACAATCCCGATAATCATCCCTAAAATCTCGATCAAAATCTGTTAATCCAATTCCTAGATCTATATCTTATCAACTTCAAGATAATAATCGGCTTAATTTTTGTTTAAATTTTGCGATTTATAATCAATTATAAAAAAAAATTTGGTTTATAAGAAATTGATTGATTTAGATGAAATAGGTTTTGGGCTTACGATTTGAACATTGTAAGGATGAGTTCTCCTAAGTTAATTAACAATTCTGTTATCCTAATTGTGCGAAATCGAATCAATTTGAAAACTAGGGTTTGTGAATTTTTGAAAATTATTTAAAGGGAAAATTTAGTGTGGATAGTTAATTGGGACAAAAAAGTTTTGGATATGCGGGTGTAATACGGCCTGTGAGGTTAAGTTTGCATCTCGGAGTCGAATTCTTGGAAAACGTGCTTGACCCATTTTCTTTTATACTGATATTACATTAGATGCGGTGCATCTAGATTATGTGATACGACGTAACAAACTTTGTTAAATAAAAATGCTCAAATCTCAATTGCGTCGTATTAGATGATGTGATGCGCCGCGCTTTATTTATATTATGAGGCGTATCAATGATATTTGTTACATGCTCCGTATCTCTTGTTTCACCACGGCGTATTATAGATACGACGCATTGATATTCCCAAAGCGCCGTATCACCTGACTGACAGATTACTAATAACTTTTCTATTTCAGATGGCACTTCCCGATGTTGAGTTGAGACATGAGTGGCTCAGATATGAGGATATGGGATTTACTGAGGCCACCGAGGCAGACTATCTGAGGAGGCTTAGAGATATTTACTTTAGACAGGTCTTCAGGGTCCCGATTCTCGATTTTCATAGTTTAGCACTGATTAATGGGGGAGATGCTATTGGTATGGTCAGGGATAGGCTGGAGATGGTTCATAGGGATGTTGAGGGGCAGGTCGTGTTTAGGTCTCTTGCTTGGATTAGATTATTTGGTATTAGGAGGCCGTTGATCAGAGATTTGATGAGGGAGTTCTTCAGTACTGTGCAGTACAGTGAAACTGATCTGGGGTTGGATACCGTACTTTGATGTTTAGGCTAGGTGGAGTACCTCGTCGGATGTCTATGAGGCAGTTTATTTTAGCTATAGGATTACATACCGAGGAGGAGATTCAGTCTGCTGGGTCTGCTATATACTAGGGACAGAGTTTGAGGCATGTGCCTGATAGAGGGGAGCTTCGTGATTACTGGATGGGTATTTCTTCCGGTGAGGATTCTACTATCACCACCCCTTCATACACACTCATCAGGGAGCCTTTGAGGAGGCTGTGTCATAGGTTGATTGCATTGACCGTAGCTGGGAGAGGTCTGTCACCCGAGAAGGTGACCACTCTTGACCTCTTTCTTCTCAGGAGCATGGACGAGGGACCGGTGGTGAACGTCCCTCACTTCCTAACACACTATCTTTATAGTATTGCTCTTGGGAGGGACCGTAGGAGTCAGATTACCGGGGGACATTTTGTTTCGAAGTTAGCTGTTCACTTTGGGGTTATTGGTGAGGTCATTCTAACTGGGTTGGATGTGTTTGAGGTTGAGCTTCCCTGGATTGATATTGACTACTTGGAGAGGAGACTTAGGTTGTGTGAGATGATATTGGGAGCTTACCATTTGGTGCCATTAGGTCCTCCTCGACCAGTTGTGGTTGAGCAGGAGCAGGGGGCTGATCAGGATGTCCCGGCTGCTGATCCAGCTCAGGAGGAACCACAGGTACCACCACCACCGAAACCAGTTCCTCGTACTACTTCCCAGAGACTGGATAGAATTGAGGATGAGATTAGGTTGGTCCATGGATCTATAGAGGATCAGAGAGAGGCCATCCAGGCTATCAGAGATGAGCAGAGGCGGTTGGGATCATGGTTGGTCGAGAGGATGACAAAGGTGATGTAGGAGCGTGGTATAAGGTACTAGAGGTACGATGGACCCATCATTACGGACACACATACTCATTTTGAGAGACAGAGACGTAGAGTCCGACCAAGGACTGATGGGACCAGCACCTCTGCACCTCCAGCTGATGATATTGATCCCCCTCATCCTTGATTTTATCATTGTTTGGATTTATTAACATATTTCACGTACTAATATTCTTTTGGGATTGTATTTAATACTATTATTATTATTATTATTATTATTATTATTATTATTATTATTATTATTATTATTATTATTATTATTATTATGTTTATATTTGATGTTGCAGTTATATTTTCTAGATTATGTTGTGATTAAGACTGGCATTAAGTTCAGCATAAGAGTCCGAGAGAGAACCCGAGAGATGAGCCGTGGATTATGACCATTTTTACTACAGACTGTTAATAGTTTATTTGGTAACCACATGCGCCGCATCTAGTAAAACAGATGCGACGCATCCTATCTTTCATTTTATTTTTATTTTATTCCGTACCAATTCCAGGCTCGATACGACGAATCTTCTTCAACAAGATGCGGCGCATCGACTAACCTGATGATTTACAGTTTTATTTTTATTTTCAAACTACTAATGAATTTTGTACAAGTATTGATCTTCTTAAACTCAGGTGTATAATTGGTGGTATTTATATTTATTGCTCGCAAATGCATAATGGAGGATCAAACAGAGCAAATCTCAGGGAAGTTTTTCGTTCTAATTCTTTTTAATTTCCTATTTTTAATTTTAATAAACAATGGGGACGTTGTTTAACTTAAGTGTGGGGATGGAGAATTAGAACTTTTACTTAACTCTTACTTGTCCTTATTTTTCAAGAATATGCTTTAATTTGCGCTTAATATATCAAAATTTAAAAATTTTTTAGCATGTTTTTGTTTAATCTAAGTTGAATAGCTTCACACAAGACTTTATTTTCTAAAATTGTGATTTCAAATTCACAAATCTATGAGTGTGCCGGTGACTTGTAAACTTTAGAACTTGACTTGTATACTATTCGAGACCACCATAATAAGTATTATTTTTATAATTGGAGTGACTTGTCTAAATTGGTAAATTTCTTGGATTACACCAAAAAGCCTTTATATGTTATGTGATATTAACTAACTACACTAGTTAGTTAACCCTCGTATAAACCCTTTGTTTACTCTCATTTTTAGAGTAAGATACCCCTACAAAAACACGTAGAGCCATTCCTTTAGGACTTATACACCTTGTTATTATGTTTCGTTACACCTTACACCTTAGCCTACCCTATAGATTTAAGTCCGTGGTTAGTTGCTTAGGCAAAGTGTGTTTCCTTGCATTACCTGTGTTCGTGTGCGTAAATTCATTATCTTTGGTTAGGTCGGAAAATTGCACAATGCAATTGGAGTGAAAGTACATATTGTATATGTTTAGTCAGTTTTTCGTGTGTTCACTATTTTCACTATTACATTATGTCTAAAAGTCTGAAAAGTAAATATATATATATATATATATATATATATATATATATATATATATATATATATATATATATATATATATATATATATATATCCAGAATTATTGTGATGGTATTGTGGTAAAATTTTACACCATTAGTTATAAAAAAAATCAAAAAAATGAGAAAAGAAAAAGAAAGAAGAAGTTGGTAGTTTGTTTAAACTTTAAACCAATGATGTAAAGTTTTTTTTATTAAAGTGGTTGATATTGCCACTATTGTTGTATTATATTTATGGATTGAAAGGGAATTGGACGTTATGGGAACGCCAACTAAGGATTGTTTATTCTTTGTCTAAGATCTTATTGAGTATAATTTGTGTCTACCTAAAACTTGAGTTACAAAAGAGTTAAAGCGTGAGTTATTCAATGATATGAGTCTTATTCATGGGATGGTAGGGAAGTATTCTAACCACACTTAGGACTTTAATCTATTTGTTTCTTGTTATGTATTTTTATTTTACACCAATTTATATCCTAAATGTTATCCATACCCAACCATATTGTTATATTCGTTGTTAACTTCGAGCATCCGAATATGATGGTGGCCAAGTAAGAATATTAAATATATGAACAAGGTAGTGATCATCCGAGTATTAGATTAATTAGCTAATGCGCAAGCGATCTGGTGTGTGAATTGGTGACCATTCGAGTTTAAGATTGATTAAATGATGCGCCAGCAATCTGGAGTGCAACTTGATGACCATCCGTTATGAAAATAAAGCGCCAGCGTTCTAAGGAACACATTAGTGACCATCCATCATTTGAAAGATCAAGGACTCGCGCTAGTGATCCATGAAGCATACTAGTGACCATCCGTTAGTTAAAGCGTCGAGGACTCGTACCAGCGATCTACTAAGTTTGTGCAGGAAATGTTCAAGCAAAGCTAGGTTTAACCCATGAACCAATTTTTACCGCTTTAGACTTTTTACTCCTTAGCTTTAGTGGGGGAGATGTGTATCCTTATCAAGCATATGATAGAATATTTGTCACGTCCGAACAGTTAAACGATTAGATTTGCTTTCATTAATAATATATTTCGTTTCTAATTGGTTAAGTGTTTGGCCGTGCAATTATGATAAAAACGAATAAGTATTTAAATGTAAAAATATCCTATCAAGGATACATTTTCATTATGTTTATTCTAAAGGTTTACTTGAGGACAAGTAAAGTTCAAGTGGGGGGATATTTGATGAGATCAAACAAGTACATTTTATTAGCATCATTTATCCTATTTAATTGACTTGTTTTATATTGTTTTGTATGAGAATTGGTGCTTTAATGTTTACTTTAGTGATTCTCAAGTAAAAACAAGCAATTGGTGAAAGTTAACGATATTGGACAAATTATGGAACTAAATGATCAAGATTTGAAAAGTCTACTGAAATTCAAGAGATGCGTCGTATCACTCTCAACAGATATGGCGCAACATCATACTTAGATGAATTCGAAGACCATTGCCTGACTTTGAAGAATGCGTTGCATCCAATTACAACATGCGCCGCATATGAAACTTTGGTCAACGAAGGATAATCAACTTGTTCCACTCCAAAATATGCCGCATCTCAATTACAACATGCGACGTATGAGCTACAGACTTCACCAGATACTATCCAAGACGTTAAAGAACATGCGCCGCATAGAGAAAGAAGTTACGCCGCATCAAAAGGTGGTGTACGAATATTCCAGAATATAATAATCTTGGACCCCACGTGAAGTTAAGTAGATGCGCTGCATCTGTCATCAACATGCGCCGCATCGATCCCTTAGAAAGAAACTATAAATACCCCAAGACAGATACGAGTTTTGTGTACAGAAAAACCCTAAGGAGACGAATTCAGTCGAAGAAGCATCATAAGACATGCCCCAAACGAATATCTTAGAGCCGTAAGAAGGTCCTGCATGTGTATAATTCATTAAGTAGTTTTGTTTATTGTATTAGTAAGCTTTAATCCATCAGGATTGATGGGCTTGTGGCCACCATATTGCTCCCCTTAAAATTGTTTTCCCTTCTGTTAAAGTTTATACATTTGATGTTTTTGGTGACTTTATTTGTGCATATATAACATCTGTGTTTAGTTGAGTCTTCTGGGCTACCATTCCTGTTCCTCGCCTGCTTATCTAGTGTCTAGAAGGTAGGATAAACATAAGTAATCATTAAGAGTTTACTCGCCGATATTAGGATCCAACGAGACAGATTAGATTACGATACTGATCATATAAAACTAGCAATATAACAAGTGACAAGCTATTTAATTATAAGGACATGTCTTCTTACGTGTTTCTATTATCTATCTGTGTACATGATTGCTATTCACTGATTTGTTCTCATTAGTTTTACTATTATTGTTTATTAAATCCGTGTTAGTCCCTCACGCTAAACCCCCTTTTATTAGATTAGGTTGTAAAACTAACTTAGATATTAAAATACTGATTAAATCAACTAGGTATTACATTCCATTCTTAGTGTTCGACACTCTACTTGCCACTGTATACATATTGATCGGGTACACTGCTCGTTAAGTGTGTATGTTAGTAATAAGTCGGCTAAATATAGATGTAAGACTTGAAAAGTGTTGGAACTACCCTTGATAGATCTTGAGCCAATGGATCGATAGCTTACTAATGTAATCACTAGCAAAACTATATGGACAATCTCTTTGAGCTTGTATCTATTGCGGAATATAAATACAAACAGTATACTGAATACTTTGATCCTCTATGGATCTTTTTATTATTCACTAAGAATGTTTTTGACACATACAGAATACAATGACATTGGGTTCCTTTTATACTATAAGAAACCCTATCCTCTTTTACAAGAAACGTATATTCATTAAACTCTAGAAGATATTCTATATATCTTATCCTAAAATAACAAACTCTTATCCACGGATTGACTATATCCTTAGAAACTAATGCATCAGCAGAATCCAGATCATCAGCAGAATCAATCTAAGCTTCAGCAGAATCCTGTCAGCAGTATCTATATGTTGACTTCAATAATTCCTTACAATCCTCCCCTAATCATGAAGTTGACTTGGTTAACTCTAAGATTCTTGATAGATCTTTAAGTCTCAGAAGAAGAGGATTGAACATGAACTTCATCAGCAAAGAATCTTCATCAGCAGCATCTCTATGATCAGCAAAAACTTGAAACCACCATTCTTTGCATAAACAAATGACCAAATGCACATCAAAACATAAGTTTCATACTATTCTCATCACTTCCAGGTGTGTTAACTCCTGTGAGAGGTGAATCATTGAAAATAATGGATTTGATGTCTCTTTACCAATAGCCATTACTACTGGAGTAGCTAAATGTTTCAGTTCACAAACTATGGTACACTGATAACCATATGATTTTTAGCAAATCATCAGCTATAAACGGATTTGGGATGTCTTTACCTGTAGCCGTTTGCTCAGGACTAGTCAATTATTTGGTGGATTAAATCACCTTGGTAAATTGAATACCAAATATGGTTTTCCACTGCCTTTACCACAAGCCATACACTTGTGGGCTAGCCAATTATTTGTAATCCATAAGGAAAAATCCATGGTCAATTGACAACCATCCAACTCTCAGCTGTTAAGCATGGGTGAGTTGAGAACCCAATAGTTTTTAGCAAACTATTACAGCTATCAACAGATTTGACTTGTCTTTACCAAAGTTGCACCCTTTGGACTAGCCAACTTTTTGATGAAATAGTTAACATCATGGTAAGTTGATAACCAGATAAGATGTGGTAAAGAACCAACACCAAAACCTGCATACAACAAACATAAGACTACACAAATCTGTTAGTGTTATATATATATATATATATATATATATATATATATAAATGAGAATCCTAATTTTTGTGAGAACGCGAGAAGCAATCATAGCCACTCATTTTATCCTCTTTTAACTTTAATTTAATGGCTAATATTAGTTAATCAACTTTTTGAAAATTTCTTAAAAAATTTTGAAAATTTTTAAAAAAAATTTCGAAAAAATAAATTTTTCGAAAAAAAATTTTCGAAATTTTTTTTTTCGAAAAAAATTTTCGAAATTTTTTTTTCAAAAAATTTTTTTTCTGAAATTTTTTTTTCGAAATTTTTTTTTTTCGAATTTTTTTTTTCAAAAATTTTTTTTTTAGAAAAAAATTTTTTCAAAAAATTTTTTCGGAAAAAAAGATTTTCCGAATTTTTTTTTCAGAAAAAAAATTTTTCGAAATTTTTTTTTCTGAAATTTTTTTCGTCACATATGAAAAAAAAATTGGAAATTTTCACGAAATTTATTTGGTCACGTGTGAAAAAAAAATTCGTCACATGTGAAAAAAAAATTCCGTCACGTGTAAAAAAAAAATTTCGTCACATGTGAAAAAAAATTTGGAAATTTTCACGAAAATTTTTTTGTCACGTGTGAAAAAAATTCGTCATATGTGAAAAAAAAATTCCGTCAAATGTGAAAAAAAAATTTCGTCACATGTGAAAAAAAAATTTAGAAATTTTCACGAAATTTTTTTTGTCACGTGTAAAAAAAAATTCGTTACATGTGAAAAAAAAAATTTCTTCGCATGTAAAATTTTTTTTCATCACATGTGAAAAAAAATTCCGTCACATGTGATAAAAAAAATTTCGTCACATGTGAAAAAAAATTCGAAATTTTTTATTTTTCAAAAAAAATTTTGAAAATTTTTTGAAAATTTTTAAAAAAAAATTTTGAAAAATTTTCAAAAAAAATTTCGAAAATTTTTTGAAATTTTTTCGAAATTTTTTTGAAAATTTTTTGAAATTTTTCAAAAAAAATAGTTAGCTAATAATAGCCATTAGATCAAAGTTTAAGGAGGATAAAATGAGTGGTTAGGATTAGTTCTCGCGTTCTCACAAAAATTAGATTTTCTCACATGAATGGCCCCCTATATATATATATATATATATATATATATATATATATATATATATATATATATATATATATATATATATATAGGGTGGGGTTATTATAAAAAGGGTGTTATAATAAAAAGGGTAGGAAGCCTCCACAACCATTGGATCAAATTTGACCAGATCAAAAGTGGCGGTGGCATACTCGTAAATAAATGGAACTTCAGTAGCAAATTTGTTATAGTGTATTTTATACATAAAACACATCCCTGTCATTTAGCTCAAACCATTCTGGATCTCATTTTCTCTCTCTAAAAACACTTTCTCACACTAGAAATTCACTTACATCTTAATCATATTTATCTCTAATAGAATCATGACTACATCCTCTCATCATAAACACGATCATAATCATAATCTAATAGAATCATAATCGTTAAACCTTCTAATCACTATCTAAGACGAGTGTTCCGCATCTAAAATGACCTGGTAAGTTGATTTATGAACCCCAAATTTTGTTACTGAATCTTTTTGTTAGTTTTGGTTTGTTGATATCATTTTTTAATCAATTTAAGTTCGTTTTTTTTAATATGATGAAGTAGACTTTCAAATCTATTGAAGAGTGTGTGTATGTTTATGCTTATGTGTGTTTTCTTCAAGATCTGGAACAAAATGTAGAAAAAATAAATAAATAACGTGTTTAAGAAAGTTGCATACAAGGTGTTTGATAAAATGTCTCAACTAGATGTTATAACTGTGATGCACTATACTTACATTGTGATGCAGTTGTTTTGAATGCTGATGCAGTTGCATTTTATATTATAATGCAGTAGATTTTTATTTTAACTGTGATGTAGTAGGTTATTTGTGTTTGTATATTTGGTTATTTGTGTGATGCACTTGATTTTGTACTATGATGCAGTATGTGTTCAGTTCTCATTTATATGGATGTATTAGGTTAAGCGTAGGTTGCGTTATGTGCATGAATGTGTTTGTATGTTTGGTTGTTTGTGTTATGCACTTGAAATTGAATTGAGATGCAGTAGGTTTTAAGTTGCCGCGTATGAGCATGAGGTTAAATGTAGTTTGTGTTAGTGCATCCTAGTGTATATAGTCTCTTAAATCTTTAATGCACAAAATATAAAACTAGTGAAACTTTGATGCAATGTATTATGAATTGTGATGCAGTAGGTCCAGATTGTCGCATGTATAGATTCTAAGGATGAATTAGGTTAGGCGTAGGTGGCATTATGTGTCGAAATGTGTTTATTTGCTTGGTTGTATGAACGATGCAGTTGGTTTTGAACTGTGATGCAATAGAACTTGAATTAGTGAATTTGTTATGTACTAGTAAGTAGAACTTAAATTAGTTAATTTGCTATGTTTATATTAAGTGCATCAGTTTATTTATAAAATAGTGCATCAGTTTAATAATCTATTTTGGTACTTACAGGTTAGCATGTTTGTAACAACTTGCTTAGGAAACGTCATGTAAAAGGCGACAAGATGGGCAAGATTCTAAATCCTGAAAATGGAGTGAAGATCAACCTAATATGTGAAAGAATTCAAGTATCAATAAGAGATATTTGAAGTGTTGTCATTCGTAGAGGAATATTAATTGTTATTTCAAAACAATGTTGTAAATTCTATTGGATGTTTCAAATTTTTAGTTGTAATACTTTGGATTACTGAATGTTTAATAATAAGTATTAAGTAATTTTGATTATTGCTGATTGTGAATGAGCATAGATGCAATATATTATAAACTATGATTCACTAAATTTTTCACTGTGATGCACTATATTGTTAACTATGATGCACTGAAAACACTAATGCATCAAAGTCTATACAACTGGTGCATCATAGTGTATACAACTGGTGCATCATAATATATATATATCAAGTGCATCCTAGTGTAAAAATCTGGTGCATAACATTGTATATATTCACTTAAATATAAAGATTTTTTGAATTACAAAAACTGAATCAAATATGATGCCTTAAATTTTGATGTAATAACAAATATCTGTGATGCAGAAACACAAACATTGTGATGCATTGAAAATAACACATTCGTGCATTGAAAATAGCTCTTTTGGTGGATCTTGTTTCTTGGGTTTCTTGGATGCTGGAAATGTCTTTTTACATGTCCTGGAGTTATGGTCTCTCTTCTCTCCACATACACCACACGTCCTTCTCTTGGAAAGTTATTCGACATTTACTTCGGCTCTTGACTTCATCCTTGAAAAACAACCATATCCTTTCATACATATAATATGACAAAAACACACGCCAATATATTCATATTTCAACAAACAAACACATATTGCATCAGTATTTCATACAAGCCTTTCCCACATAAAAAATATCTAAACCAATTAAACATTAAAGCTGATGCATCACAGTGTAAACTTAGTGCATCAGAGTTATAAAATCTTACTAAGACATTTTATCATACACCTTATGTGCACATTTACTAAAGGCATTTTGTACTTTTTTTCCAGATACAGACACTTTGAATATAACATATCTAGATCAATAACAACACAAAAGATATTTTCTATATCATTTCATCAAAATAAGAAGCTAGTGCATCACAATATAAAACTGGTGCATCATAGTTATAAAATATCATGTAGACATTTTAACAAACACCTGGTGTGCAAGTTTTATAAACATGTTTTTAATCTAATTTTTTTCTCAAAAACATGCTCAAAATAAATCAAACAACCGAACAAATCACTCAAATTAAATCAATAAACATTGCGTATATGGAAACGAAGATCAATATATCCATATTAATTGACGGTAATAGTTAACTATAATTAAAAAACCTTACTTTCACATTCAATAATGAATCTGGTTATATCTTTGGCGGGGGACGGTGCTGAATGGTTGTGGATAATGGTGTAGGTAGGTTGTAGAACGACGCTAAACAGTTGGGAAGGTTGTGGTGAATGGTGGAGAAGGCGGTAGAGAATGGTGGAGAAGGCGGTGGTGAATCTTGGATCGAAAGAGATGAACTGGGAAGATGGAGAGAATGGGGAATGCTAAAGTGAAGAATGAAAAAGAAAAGAAGTTATATAGTGTTCATTCAAATTGACAAAAATACCCCTGCAAGTATAAAAAAAAGGAGCGGACTAATGGGGACACGTGGCAGCATCTGGTGGCTTCCTACACTTTTTAAAAAAAGGAGCGGACTAATGTATATATATATATATATATATATATATATATATATATATATATATATATATATATATATGTATATATATATATATATATGTATATATATATATATATATGTATATATATATATATATATATATGTATATATATATATATATATATATATATATATATATATATATATATATATATATATATATGGAAGGGATCCAATAAGAAGAATAATTAAAATGAGAAGGGTAAGAAGTAATTCTAGCCACACATTTTAATTTGGGAGGGAAAATTTGATTGGAGATGCATCTATTTTTGTAGGTGCATCTAGAATGTGTGGTTGTGATTACTTCTTATCCTTCTTATTTTTATTATTCTTCTTATTTGATCCTAACTCTATATATATATATATATATATATATATATATATATATATATATATATATATATATATATATATATATATATATATATATATATATATATATATATATATACACATACATACTAAACAAAGAAAATAAACACAAAAAAATATACAATACCATTATTCAAAGAGCTCTGGCTGCGCTGATCCTTGACTTCAACAAACGAACCAAAGACTCTGCAAAGAGTCTAGCATTCCCAACTAGATCAGGAGGAATTTCCAAATGATGTAGAAGCATTTTCCCCATAAGAGCCGCAGTTAAAGGATAATCCCTGTTTATAAACATAGCCACCCTTATACCAGATGTAGTTTCCAAGACATGAACATAGGGAACATGATAAAACCTCTAACTTAATACTTTCCACCTATGATTATTATTCGAAACTGCATAACCAGACTCAGAGTCCATGAGCACTTGAAGATCACCCAAGGGATATAACCCAACACCTTCAGGAGTATGATTAGCATAATACTTGGTAACCAGGTCATAAAGAGTAAGTAAATCTTGATGATCCACAAGCATCTAAATCCTGATATCCTTCAGAAGTAGGACTCAATGGACTTGGTGTGGCAAGTCTTGTTATCTGTGGAGAGTAGACAGGGTGGTCAGGGCCAGAAACCTCAGGTGCCACATGCTTAGTAGGAGCATCAACACTAGGTGAGGGTATTGGAGTGGGAGGTCTAGGTATAGATGGCCTTAGAGATAGAGGTGGTTGGGCATAAGCAGCAACTGATGCACTTGCATTAGGAGCAACTGAAGGACCCTCAGCAGAATCTACTGGTGCATTAGCATCAGCAGGTTCTTGACCACCAGCAACTGCATCAGCAGCTGCATTGCCAGCAGGCAACATAGCAGGTAATAAAGGCCTATGGTCTCCATTATATTTTGTTTGTATAGAAGCAAATAGTTTGCTAGACAAACTCTTAACAGGCATATGGGTAGTGTCATTGGTCTGAATACCTAAGATTATTTGAAGAAACCTAGGATACATTAAAAATTTAAGTTTGGTATCCTTAACATTTTTAACCATTTCATCAAATATGTACTTAGAGAAATTAAAAGTTCTACCCTGAGATAAGCACACAATGGCAAGAGCAATATCTGTGGAGAATTGATCCCAACTTCCAGACTTAGAGCTCATACTCTGTTAGGAATACAATTATTCCTATAGAAGACTCGGTCACCTAATTAATGTAATAGCATTTTAGTTAGCTCGTAGTTAGTTAATTATATGTATTAGTTAGTTTAGTTTAAGTAACATCGTGGAAGAAGGACGGGTCTTTACCCACTGTATGCCTGATCCACAGCCCGGGTGTGGGCATTTGTAGAAAACTATATATACCCCTCTCCACATGTGGAGAGGGTTTGTGCTTTTCATTCAATCTAACATTTTCTTATTTTTCTCTCAACTCTCTCTCTCTCTCTAGAAAACACCCATCTTCCTCTCTCTAAACTCCTCTCTTATTTCTTCTTCTTCTTCTCTTATTGATTTGATCCAAGTCACACAAATCATACTAGTTAATATTGTTTGACTATTACAATTGGTATCAAGAGCCATGGTTACATTCTTGGGTTAGCAAGGTCTTGAATTCTAGGATTAGTCTTGGTGGGTTACTTGGTTCGAATTGATTTTAGCCTTATATATTCACGTTTGTTTTTTTTATTATTAGTATTGTTACTAGGTTGTAATTTCGTGGTTTGGTTCTTGCTTTTGATTTCATGGTGTATTGGTCATAGTCCAAGTCCATTTCAGCCCACTTATATTCTGCTTTCAAGTCATGTGTTTCTGGGTTTGATAATATTTTCCATACCTTCTGGTGTTCCTTTTGGGTCTACTCATGTTAAAGGGTTGTTCTTAGTTGCGGTTATATCCTGTTTCTTTCTAGCGGTTTGCAATTGAAAGATAATATTATCTTATATGCCTTGTCCTGTATTGTGAGTACAGTTGTTGGTTCTTGGCAGTTTGTGGGATGGAAACAAAAAGTTACTAGTACTGGTTTTGGCAGTTTATGTAAACTGAAAATCGCTATCTTGCGATTACTTCTTGTTTACCTGCGTTTAGTTCATTCTGCTCATACTTGCGGTTAGCTAAAGTTGCGGTTAATTTTGAAAATCTTTGTCCTTGCATTTTCAAAATTGCGGTTAGCTGATTATAGTGGTTAACTCTACAGCTTTTTGCGTTTACTTCAGTTGCGATTAACTGGTATTTAGCAATTAAATGTTCTTTTCATGATCTCAGCAAAGTTGCACTTAACAATCGACTAACTACAAATCTGCTTAAACATCAAACCCATGAAACGTGCATGATCACAGATTATATCTTCTGTTAAACAAATCCAGATTATTTCATTCACATTTTTCAGTCGAGTTTAATCAAAACAAGAAAATAAATCTAATGAAAGAATATACGATCTCAGCTAATCTCTTTTAGTCTTAACCGCTTCATGTGAACATCAGAACCTTAAGAGATATTTCATCACAGATCAAAATTTTTTTAAGCATACAATTTGTCTACTTTCCAAATACAATTACAAGAAAAGATTTCTTTGAAGCTTACACTTCTTGTCAAATATTCGAACCAATTATAGAAGGAACAAAAACATTACGTACCATTCCTCCCTTGGGTTCGGTTTAAATCAAAAGGATAACGCTGTACAATATAAGAAAATAAAAGGAAAGAACATGAACTCAATCTCTCGCTTAAATTCTTAGAATCAAAGGTTTAAGTGAAAGTCATCATCGATCTTGTTGAAGCCTAAACTCCTTTTGATACTGTCCGATTCTCAAAGCTTGTTATTCGATTGGTTTCATGTGACGGGAAAGATTAATCATTGTTTGCTAGTGTGTTTGATTGATGGTGGAGTTGAAGTGGATCATGTGGTGACTGCTAGTGAGTGATAAGGAAGGAGGCGTAATATTCTTGTGTGACTGCTGGATTAGGATTAAAGCAATTAGGGTTAGTTTGAGATTAGTGTGTATTATATAGTCAGTGAACCTAGGGTGTGGTAATGTGGTGAATTATACTTGGGCCGTGTTTAATTTGGCAACGTGATTTGTGTTCTGGGCCTCATCTTCAGAATTTTTTTTTGGGCTTTTGATAACTAAATGTGGACGTGGGTTTGCACTATTTTCGTGTATCCACTTAAAGTGAGTATTTTGGCTGCGTGAGTTACTTTGGGACATTTGTGATGTTACTTTGTGATATTACTTGTGATATTACTTTGGAACGAGCCGATACTCTACCACGATTTTGATTGAGCTTCGCAAGAATCCGAGATTGTGAATCATTTTGGGTTGTGAAATTTTTGGACTTATTGGATATTACTACGGGGTTTATTTGGATTTCGTAACATGAACGTTGTCTGAAATTCACTGTGACGTGTCTACTTTATCACTCAAACTCACTTCAACCAAACCAAATCAATTCTTCGGTGTCTCACGGTTTATTCTTGATTTTGTAAAATCCCGCGAAAGAATCTATTTCTCGGTTTAAATCATAGAATTGTAAAATCCCGTGAACGATCACAACATGTCAAACTCTTCCAACCTTGTACAACAAATAGAAGTGTTTGATTCTAAAATTGCTAATATGGAATCTTTGTGCTCTAATTCGCAAGGGAGAGAGTTGCTTCAGCCACAACAAGTGCTTCACAATGCAAATGAAAGCTGCATAGAATGTTTTCGACAACTTCATTCACATCTCTCTGTACTGTTAGAGGGTAATGGATTCAAAATGGGGTTTGAACGTGCATTTGTAACACTCTTTGGTCAAGATGTTTAGACTTTCACATGCACAATGATTCTTAACTTAGATCAACTACAACAACAACTTGACCAAGGAGAATTTTCCAAAATGGGATCCATGGCTGCCCTTTGTGTGATCAACAAACAACTCCAAGTGTTCTTTGATTCAGAATTCACTCTGAAGTATGACCATTATAGTGAGATGACGAAAAAGTGCTTTGCTGATCACACGGGAATTGAGGTTGACACGTTCAGAGACACACTTGTCCAGCTTATGGATAAAGTGAAAAGATTCATTAACGAAAAGGCACAGCATATACCTGCATATGATGACAAGGTGAAGGTATGTAGGGTACAATCATGTGATGGTGTTGGTGACTCGGGTATAGCATCGGATGTTGGGTCAGGTGTCACGATATGCAAAGAATCAGAGACTGATAAGCTTGACACACCCTGCGACTCAGTGACTAGAGATACTCCAGACATGGGCACTGAATTAAAACCAGTTAATGAGCAAGTGTCATGTGCTGAGGTACCCTAACTAAACATCATAATGTGCTTTCTGATGAACGACTGCATACTGATCAAGTTATGCCCAGTTATGACACATATTTGTTGAAAAAGACTGATAGCAATACCATTTCTGATTTAACAAATATGAATCATAAAGGGGGAGAAAGTGATCAGGATGCTGAACGTGATGATGTGTCAAGTTCTTTGTTTATGGCTGAGTCTTTTAAATCACATGATGTGGTTGATAAAGAAGTTTTTAATGAACTTTCAAACAAATTTGCACAACTTGAAAAACATTGTGTTAATCCTTTGTTTGTTGCTCAAGATGTGGTTGATAAAGAAGTTTTTAATGAACTTTCAAACAAATTTGCACACCTTGAAAACCATTGTATTTCACTTGAAATTGCAATGCAACAAAAGGAAGAAAGTTTTCAAAATAATCAACCGTGTAAAAATCCGGAACTTCCTGATTTTTGCGAATTCTTTATGATAAATGATTTGAAAGCTCAGCTGGAAGCCAAAAACTTGACAATCAACAACCTGAAAAAATGTATTTCTGAGATGTGTGATGTGTGTAATGAAGTTGAGGATAATCATGTCAGTAAGACTTTTCCTACAAGAAATTTTGAATTGGAACAAGATGTGGCTGAGTTACTTATGGAAAATGAGACTTTGAAAATTCATTGTAAAGACTTGTGTGATTCAATCAAAGAAACGAAAACTAAGACTATAGAAAAGATAACCGCTTTGATTGCCAAAAATGATGAATTCAAAGCTCAAATTCTGGAAACAGGGTTCACAATTACAGCATTAAAGAACAAGCTAAGAAAAGCAACAGGGAATAGTGTGAACACTAAGTTTGCAAAACCATCAATCTTGGGGAAACCAGTTGTACAATCCAATAGAAACCAATCAGTGGTTAGACAACCGAGTGCTTTTAGATCTGAACGACCAAAATTTTCAAAAACTCGATTTGCCTCCCAAGTTGATGTGGAAAAAGTTTTGACAAAACCAATCATTACACATTATTGGCCTAAGATTATTGCCTCTAGTTCTGCTAAGCCTCAACAAGTAGTTGCTCCTACACCCAGCTCCTCTAGGATTAGTTCTAAAACTGTGTCGAAACCTATCATTAAGGTTCAAAGCACTTATGATATAAATGACTTGCACAAGAACTATGATCTAGAAAAGGCTAGGAAAAGGGTTGATGAGTGATGAATCACACATCCTTTTTAGACCTAAATTCAGACCAAAAATACTAAATACTAACCAAAAATGCCAAGAGAACGTATGTTTTTGTATTTGTGTATGTGCAGGTACGAATATGTGAAAAATGAACAAAAACAAGACAAAACCGACAAAAACGAGCACGAGATTGGAAAAAGGTCAAAAGCCGGAGCCGGGGAAGCAAAATGATCAAAGAAAGCTCAAAATATCTATGGAAGTCTTCATAGATTCATAAAGTACCAAGTTTAGTCCCTGGACAAAGTTTTGAAGATATGGCAACTTCTGTCCCTCATCTTTCAAGTATTGACAAATTTGGTCCCTTGATGAAATAATTGAAGAAAAGACAAATTGGTCCTTCATAAATCAAAGGATGGCAATTCAAGCCCTTGGAAGAAACTTTGGAAGAATAACAAGTTTGGTCCCTATGGTTTGCAATATTACACAATTGGTCCTTGTTAACAAAATTATTACTAAAAACACTACACAACAACCGGATCCAATAATCCATAACATTCAAAAACCCAAACAGCCTAAGTCCACCAATACCCTTTACCCAGCCTGCTACCAAATACCCCGGTCAAACCCAAACCTAAACCCAGTCAACGCACCAAATTAATAAAAACCCCCAATATTCTTTCCCGCCCCCCAAAATTATTTTTACCCAGATGTTTTATTGTAGCATGAACCCTAAATCCTTCACACGCCAAATTACCCTTTCCAAGTAATAATTACCCAATCATTACATGTTCTAGAAGACCTGACACCTGACAAGAGAATTATACGTGGACCAATCAGAGCACTCACGCAGGATCAGTCACATCATATCAATCAATCAAACGGTGGAGATTAAAACTTGGGGACCAAGGGTGATCATACGGCTTGCAAGGGATTTAAAGAAACACAACAAGCACACCACGCACCAGGATTGATGATGTAGGATTTCTAGGACCTTCCCCAATTCGTGTATAAATACCCCCTCCCCCTAGTCATTTGGTGTGCTCTTTTTATGTATTATTATTCTGTCAAAAATACTTTGTAATGTTTTTCTAATTAATGAAATTTTTAATTAAAGTTCTCTTGTTTTTATTTACATTTTAGTTCTGCTTATTTACTCATTATTGTTCTATCTTATTGCTTAAGTTTTACATCTCTTATTTACTGCTTACAATCTTATATTTGTTTCTGTTATCAGCTTTTATAAACAAAAAAAATAAAATAAAATAAAAAAATAATAAATAAAAAAATATTATAAGTACATTTCAATTTAGTTTTTACAATTGAATTTAGTTTCATTTAACTTGTTTCTATTTTTACAAACTTAATTCAGTACTGTTTCATAAGTTTTTCTCAAAAATACAAAAGTCAACAAGTTGGTCAACTGTTCAAGCTTATTTCAATAAGCTAGCTTAATTAAGGAGTAAAGGCAGCCAATAAGGAGCCCCGTTGGCCTGTCAAAAGACAGGCTAGCTAAGTGAATCCCCCTCTATTTGAGCTGAGGGGGAATTGGAGTTGTAAGTTCCATTCATTTTGATTACTGTTTCATCTAATATTCATAGTAGTTTAGATCTGATTTTGTTAGTTTATTATTACTTATTGCTGTTATTTTATTCTAAATATTGCTTATTATTTGTGTTTTATGCATATTTGATAGATTTGATTTGGTATTAACTAGTATTACTGTTTCATTCATCATTCATCTGTCATACACATGTGATTTGTGGTTTCTGAGATTTGATGACTGAGATCTGTGTTTCATTTATTGTTAAGGTGTTATTGAATCATAAGCAGTACTTAGGATGAGGTTTAAATTTCATCTGCTTAAATCTGTGGTGAATTTTGGTTGAGATAGTCACCATTAGAGGGTGTTTGGTTCTGGTTGGTTTGCTGTGTACTTGTGGTTTTAAGAGGTGTTTGAAGGTTTAGACACCACACTCAAGGTTCAAATAGGCTTAGACTTTCATAAAATTCAGTAGGTTATTACTAAAAAGTCAAAATCACTTTTCTTACTTCATATTTTCATATCTGTTAAGATTTGTAGGTTGCATCTTAATATTAGTAGTTATATTAGTGTTAGTTTCAATTTATTTTAATCACAATTTGGATTATTAGAACATTTTCAGTAAGAAATTAGCCTTGAATATCCAATTTAGTCAAAGTTTGTGTTTCATAAAAAAGTCAAAAAGATATTGGTTGCCTGTTTTGGTCAGTGATTCAAAGAGGAGCACAGTCCTAAATTTTGATTCAAAATTCATTTGGAAAGTGGTTTTGTAATCCTGGTCAGGTTGTTAACAAGTTTCAAAAAGAAAAATCAAGTTTGAGATTCATTTGCTTATTGGAAATAGCTTGTAAATTGACTGTTTGGCCTATAAGTTCCCCTGCACCATCAGTTTTTAGGCTAATTGTGAGCATTCATTAGGTATCCAAACAAGTTTGGAGTTGAGAGTTATTGGTTTATTCTTGATCTCTGGTGGTCAGTCAGTATTTTGCCCCATAATCTCACACTCAACAGCTTATTTCAACTGCTAATTTGGCCTATTAAGGTTATTGTTTCAAGCATAGTATCTGTTTTCATTTAGGGCCTGCTAGTGAGTTTTTGAGCTAGGAATCTGAGACTTATTGTTCATTTGAGCTCCATATTGTTTCTAGTATCTATTTCAGTTGGTGTTTGGCTTTTTGCTTCACTGCTTATGCTATTTGCTTATTGCATAGTGCTTATTTGACTGTTTGTGTTCCATTTTGTGGTTCTGAGTATCATTTTGGTTTTCATACTGTGCCTATAAGCTTTTCAGAGTCATAATAACTTTTGGATAAACTTTGGTCAACATTGGGTCAAGAAGTGCTTATAAATAAGCACTTCTATAAGCTGATTTCAAGCCATTAAGCACTTCCAGTGCTTATTTTTCAATTTTTATATTTTTTCTAGTTTCAAAATATTATTTTAGATTTTCCCTGAAATTTTCATATTTTTCTGAGTTGATTTGCTATTTTTCTTAATTGATTTTCATTTTTAATCACTTTTTATTACTTTTTAACTAATAAAAAATCCAAAAAAATCAGAAAAACCCCAAAAAAATCCAAAAAAATATTAAAAAATTATTTTTAGTTTTTTTAGAATTTTAGAAATTTATTTTGCATTTTCTCACTTTATATGCATTTTCTTTTAAATTTTTAATTAATTAAATTAGTTTTTAATTCATAAAAAATAAATAAAAAGTCGAAAAAATATTTTTCTTTTTCTCAAAATTTTCTTTTATCATTTTTAACTTTTGAAAATTATTTCCAAGTCCGTAGGAGTAGTGTAGCTTAAAAGTCGCGTTTTATTTCGTACGTTAACGTTTATTTTTCCGTTTTAGCTTACGTTTTCGTTTCTACGTTACTTTTCTAGTTGCCTTACTTGAATTACGTGTTTAGTTGATTATTTGTGCTTCATTTACTATTTCATTAGTGTAATTCCATCAAAATCACTTTTTACCACTTTCACGACACGTTTCACGAATCGGGAATTCGAAATTCCTTTCATCCTTCACACGGACTACAACCTCGGGTTATCCGTATTTCTTTGCGGATCTCTTGAGTAATACTATACTATATATAACTTGATTTTCACACGAATCAATTTTGGCGCCGCTGCCGGGGAAGGTTGAAGTGAATTTTTCGTTTTCGTTTTTCAAAATTGTGTTTTGAAAACCTTTCTTGTATATATTTTCTATAAAAACTATAAAAATTGAAAAATCAAAAACACTTTTCCTAAAGTGTTTTCAAAAATCCTAAAAAAATAATAAAGTTACAGCCTCGACTCGACCGAAAGGAAGGGCGTTGTAAACCAAATAAGTCTCCCAATATAACTACGCGTGAAATTAATTGCTAATCGGATTACTTTGGATTCTACAACTGAATAAGCGGAAAATACGGAAGCTTTGACATTAAATTGCAAGCTGAAGAGAGATCCATTCTTCTCTCCCGTTCTGTCGCGAGTAGATTTAGAGGAAACGGTTTACGATTAACGTAACGTTTGAAAAAGAAAAAAAAACAAAAGTATAAGTTTTTGAAATTTTGCTTTATAAAAACAAAAAATACAAAAAGATTTTCCTTTTCAAATTTGATTTTCCTTTTATTTTTCAAAAATTTGATTTTTGTGTTGTATGAACACACGTTCTACGTCTAAACGACTTGTTTCACCACTTTCAAATCCGGAAAGTTTGTTTCGTCACACACACCGAGTTCTATTTCCTAATACGGAGGAAATGAACCCGAACGAACAACACTTGGGACCCCCGCCGATGGGTGGTATCCAAAACAATGTGATCCCTCCGATGGGACCACAACCGGTTTACGATCAACGTACTATGCAAGAATTGCTCCAGTGTCCCACCGAGGGATACGGGGATGCAATTGTTTTACCACCAATCCTCTCCGATAATTTTGAACTTAAAACTGGATTAATTCAACTTGTTACGTCAAAACAATTTCACGGTTTTGAGAGGGACGATCCTCACGCACACATCTGATGGTTTAATAAGTTAACTTAGACTTTGAAATTTAAGGATGTCCCTCACGATGCTATCAAATTGATGTTGTTCCCATTTTCACTCGAGGGTTCAGCCCAGATTTGGCTCGAAAGAGAACCCCCTCGATCAATTCACACATGGGAAGAACTCGTCTCGAAATTTGTTAATCATTTCTTTCCACCGTCCAAAACGACTAATCTTAAGAATGATATAACTAATTTTCAACAACGTTTTGATGAGAACTTTGGTGAGGCATGGGAATGTTTTAAGGATCTTCTTCGAAAATGTCCTCACCATGGTTTCTCCGAGTTACACCAAATCGACACGTTTTATAACGCTTTGACGCAAAACGATCAAGATTCTTTAAACGCAGCCGCTGGTGGCAATATCTTGAATCGTACGCCTAGGGATATTTTAACGATCATTGAGAACAAATCTAAGGTTCCGACTTCTCGTAACAAACCGAATGTTTCGAAAGTGACTTCTTTTACTCCTCCTTCACCTTCGTCGGTCCAATCATTGGAATTGGCCGAACTTACCGACGCTATCCGTTGTATGATGAAAGAGTTTAAGTTGCAGAACCAAAAACCCGAGCCCTTTAAAGCCGTTAATGAAAAATGTGTGATTTGTGGTGGACCGCATCCGTATTATGATTGTCAAGCCACCGATGGCCAAGTTTATAATGCTAAT
Organism: Artemisia argyi; assembly: GCA_030686995.1. NCBI lineage: Eukaryota > Viridiplantae > Streptophyta > Magnoliopsida > Asterales > Asteraceae > Artemisia > Artemisia argyi. Next base: position 96,267,227 of record CM060688.1, read on the forward strand.
ATAGCAGCCGTGACCTACAATCAAAACCAAGGTTTTCGTACTAACCAAACAAGTCCACCTGGGTTTCCACCCGTGCAAACTAATCAAAACCGTTATCCTCAAAGTAACCAAGGTTATCAAAACCAAGGTTACAATCAAAACCGTGGAACTAATTATCAAGTCCCTCCACCACAACAAGTTTATCAACCACCGCAACCTTCTCCTGAGCTTGCTAATTACATGAAGACGAACGATGTTAACATTCGAGCAATGCAAAATCAAATAAACAACATGAGGGTTGAACTTAAGAAGGAGATCGACACAACCATGACTCGACAAATAAATGAGCTTAAGCAAATGATGAGCAGTTTTATGAAGATGAATCAAGCATCGACGTCTGGTTCTCTTCCGAGCAACACAATTGCTAACCCGCGGGGTGATGCAAAAGCAATTACGACTAGGAGTGGTGTTGTAATCGATGGACCAACGGCTCCGACTACCCCTCCTTCTTCTTCATCTCCAAAGGTAGTCATCCGTGAAACCGAGGCGACAACGGATACGGAAATTCCTAGTAATAATGGAAGGACCGAGAACATCCAACCTCCGGTGGTCCCAACGTCTAAAGGAAAAGATAAAGTTGTTTACGAATCTGAGAAAGAAATACCCGTCAAAACAAATTTGACTTATCCGTCACGATTAAACGAACAAAAGCACCGTGAGAAAGATAAAATTCAGATGGAAAAGTTTTATCAGATTTTTCAAGAACTACATTTTGACATAACTCTCGCGGATGCTATACTTTTGATGCCTAAATTTGCTTCTATGCTAAAAGGTCTTTTGAATAATAAGGAAAAATTGTTTGAAATATCACGAACCCAGATGAATGAGAATTGCTAGGCGGTTATCCTCAAAAACTTCCCGAAAAGCTTGAAGACCCCGGACGATTTCTCATTCCGTGTAATTTTCCTGGGATGGTTCAATGCTTCGCCTTGGCCGATCTTGGTGCTAGCATTAACCTAATGCCGTTATCCATTTGGAAGAAGTTGTCTTTACCCAATTTGACTCCGACTTGTATGACCCTTGAGCTTGCCGACCGAACTACTTCCCGCCCAATGGGAATAGCCGAGGATGTCTTCGTTAATGTGGGAAAATTCCATTTCCCTGCCGATTTTGTCGTTGTTGATTTTGATGTTGATCCGCGGGTACCTCTCATTCTCGGGAGAGGTTTCCTAAGGACTGGCCGTGCTTTAATTGATGTTTTCGATGAAGAAATTACCTTACGCGTTGGTACCGAAGCCGTAACTTTTAATTTGGATCAAACCACGAGGTACTCCTCCGAGTCTGACAAATATTCCGTTAACCGAGTTGACGTTATCGACAAAGTTACGGAGGAGTACGCTCAAGAATTACTTGGTTCTACCGAACATGCTTCGAGTGGCAATCCCACTCATTCTTCTGAACCAATAATTTCCGATCCTTCCCCTTCTCTTACTCCGTTTGAGGGAAGTGATTTTATTTTGGAAGAGATTGAGGCCTTTCTTGCTAATGATTCGATTTCACCGGAAATTGATCATTCCGATTGTGACCCGGAGGGAGATGTTCTTTTGATTGAAAAATTATTAAATGAAGATCCCAACCCGTCCCTCCCTCCGATGGACCTTAAAATGGCCGACGTTAAACAAGTTAAGCCGTCTACTAAGAATCCTCCGGAGCCCGAGCTTAAGGATTTACCTCCTCATCTCGAATACGCATTTTTGGAAGGAACCGACAAACTTCCCGTCATTATTTCTAAAGATCTCAAAGATGAGGAGAAGAAACGTCTCTTAGATGTGCTGAAGAAGCATAAAAGTGCCATCGCTTGGCAAATTTCTGATATTAAGGGTATCGACCCTCGTTTTTGCACACATAATATCTTACTTGAAGATAATTACATGCCGTCCGTTCAGCAACAACGACGGGTTAACCCAAAAATTCATGAGGTTATCAAAAAGGAAGTTATCAAACTCCTCGATGCCGGAATGATTTATCCAATCTCGGATAGCTCTTGGGTTAGCCCGGTCCATTGCTTACCAAAGAAAGGTGGAATGATCGTCGTGACAAATGAAGATAATGAATTGATTCCGACACGTCTTGTTACCGGATGGAGAGTTTGTGTTGATTATCGTAAATTGAATGATGCGACTCGTAAGGACCATTTCCCACTTCCATTTATGGATCAAATGCTAGAACGCCAAGTGGGAAATGAGTTCTATTGTTTTCTTGATGGATTTTCCGGCTATTTTCAAATACCTATTGACCCTCCGGACCAGGAAAAGACTACCTTTACTTGCCCTTATGGTACGTTTGCCTATCGTCGTATGCCTTTTGGCTTATGCAATGCTCCAGGCACGTTCCAAAGGTGTATGATGTCTATATTCTCGGACATGATCGAGAAAACCATGGAAGTTTTCATGGATGATTTCTCGGTTTATGGAGATTCTTTCACCTCGTGCCTCTCCCATTTAGAAAATATGCTGAAACAATGTGAAGACACCAACTTGGTTCTAAATTGGGAGAAATGCCATTTCATGGTCAAAGAGGGCATTGTCCTCGGCCATAAGATATCGAAATCCAGGATTGAGGTCGATAGAGCTAAAGTCGACGTGATTGCAAAATTACCTCATCCCACCACAGTTAAAGGAATTAGAAGTTTTCTCGATCATGCCGGCTTTTACCGACGTTTCATTCAAGACTTTTCTAAGATAGCCCGGCCCCTGACCCACTTGCTTGAAAAAGATGCTCCGTTTATCTTCTAAAATGAATGCATCGAAGCATTTAATATTCTTAAAAAGAAGTTAACGGAGGCTCCCATCTTAGTTGCCCCCGATTGGGACTTGCCTTTTGAGCTAATGTGCGATGCTAGCGATTATGCCATTGGTGCAGTCCTGGGGCAACGCAATTCTAAGCATTTTCAGCCGATACACTATGCTAGTAAAACAATGACCGACGCTCAATACCATTATACGACTACTGAGAAAGAAATGTTAGCCGTCATTTACGCCTTTGAAAAATTTCGACCTTACTTACTTTTGAAGAAATGCATAGTGTATACGGATCATTCGGCTCTTAAGTACCTTATGGCAAAGCAAGATGCTAAGCCACGCTTAATGCGGTGGGTTCTACTCCTTCAAGAATTCAATGTTGAAATTCGAGATAAAAAGGGAGCTGAGAACCTTGCTGCTGATCACTTATCACGTTTAGAGAATCCCCACCAAAGTGTTTTTGAGAAAAAGGAGATTAACGAAGCTTTTCCTCTCGAGACACTGGGGAGTTTATCACATTGTGATTCTAGTACCCCATGGTTCGCCGACTTTGCGAATTACCATGCGGGGAATTTTATTCGGAAAGGGATGTCGTTCCAGCAAAAGAAGAATTTCTTTAAAGATGTTAAGCATTATTTCTGGGACGACCCCTACTTGTTTAAGATATGTGCGGATCAAGTGATCCGGCGGTGCGTTCACGGCAAAGAAGCCGCTGATATTCTTATGGCATGCCACAATGGACCCACGGGGGGACATCATGGTGCCAACTTCACCGCTAAGAAAGTTTTTGATTCCAGCTTCTACTGGCTGACGATTTATCGGGATGCTCATGAGTTGGTTAAATCATGTGATTCTTGCTAGCGTCAAGGAAAAATTTCTCAGAAGGACGAGATGCCTCAAAATGCCATCCAAGTCTGTGAAATTTTTGACGTCTGGGGTATCAATTTCATGGGTCCATTCCCGTCTTCTTGTGGTAACAAATATATCCTCGTGGCCGTCGATTACTTGTCTAAATGGGTCGAAGCGAAGGCGCTACCCACCAATGACGCCCGAGTTGTAGTGAAATTTCTTGAAAGTCTCTTCGCCCGATTTGGTGCACCTCGTGCTATTATAAGTGATCGTGGGACCCATTTTTGTAATGACCAATTCGCTAAAGTTATGCTCAAATATGGTGTCACACATCGTCTTTCTACGGCATATCATCCACAGACGAGTGGTCAAGTTGAGGTCTCCAATCGTGGCTTGAAACAAATTTTAGAAAGGACCGTAGGTGAACATCGTGCTTCATGGGCCGATAAATTAGATGATGCACTTTGGGCCTTCCGTACAGCTTACAAAACACCTATTGGGTACACCCCTTACAAGCTGGTTTACGGGAAGGCCTGCCATTTGCCCTTTGAACTTGAGCACAAGGCCTACTGGGCCTTGAAACATGCTAATTTTGACCTTCAAACCGCGGGTGATCACCGTAAAGTTCAATTGAATGAATTAGTCGAGCTTCGTGATCAGGCCTATGAGAGTTCTTTGATCTACAAAGAGAAGACAAAGAGGATTCATGATGCTAAAATTAAAGATCGCGTCTTCAATGTTGGTGACCGAGTCCTTCTTTTCAATTCTCGATTGAAGATTTTCTCGGGCAAGTTAAAAACCCGTTGGTCTGGACCATTCACCATTACCCAAGTATTTCCTTATGGAACCGTTGAGCATGCTCAACCTAATGGTCCCAATTTTATGGTAAATGGTCATCGTATCAAACATTATTTCGGAGGGGACATACCACCTATGGTTGTCCCGGATCTCCAAACTTTCCCCAAGGACGATTAAATTCGGGGATTGAGTCAAGCTCATGTGACTCGGTAATCAAAAACAAGCGCTTCGTGGGAGGCACCCCATGCTTATCCATTTTCATTTTCTTAATTTTCTATTTTCTTTAATAACGTGACGTGAGGGGGGCGACCCTTTCCAAACTCGTGTTTTCGTGGTTGTTTATGAATGTTCAGGAATTTCCCCGAAGTTTGAGGACTTTCGTGCTCGTGGTTTGTCGTTCTCTCCACTCGAGTCTCATCCTTCGCTGCTCTTTCGGAAATTCAACATATCCAAAATCTTATCGACTAACGTTTATCTCTTGGCATACTTAATAAACAGCCTTAGATTTTACGTAGGATTACCCGTATCCTTAAAACATTGAGGACAATGTTTCACTTTAGTCTGGGGGGGGTGAATCTTCGATTCGATTTGACCTGTACCATCGTCTGAGCTGTTAACTTACGCAACTCCGTTTTCCACAAAAAATTTTAATTTTTGTCAACGCTTTAAAAAAAAAAAAAAAAATGAAAAAAAAGTGAAAAAATGAAAAAAAAAAAATATATATATATATATATATATATATATATATATATATATATGATATGAATAATAAGTTTTGACACCTTGTTTTGACTTTCCTACCGGCGAGAGTAGAAATAAATGTTCCGACTTGACCGGGCGTGTTGAGCCCTAGCTCGTCTCCCTTAACCAAAATAATCAAAAGATTATGGCTAAGCATCCGCGGATCTCATTATTTGGGATTTTAAATTTGCGGAGATCGAGGAATGATAAAGTTTATTTAGAAGTTTCGTGCTATACACGGATCGCATTACTGGGATTTAAAAAGCCCACGAGAGGTACTTGTGGCCTCCTTGTTCCCACAAGCTTGCACACCAATAATAATAGATCTCTAGGATTAATTAAGGGTATATGGTTTGGGCAATACTTAGTTTTTTCTGGTTCCCAACAAAATCTCTGCATATGGGGGTTTGGTACACATAGAGGTACTGCCAGTGTTACGGTGAAATAGACTATTGCATCTTGCCGGTTCGCAGCCGATGTTGTGATCTTAGTAAATGCCGTAGGACTCGGGGTTTGGCATATGATTATGAATATCAATAATAACAGTCCAAAGCCAAATAAAAAGGCAGAGGAATCCAAAGCTATTAAAAAGCAGCGGATAGAAATCCAAAGTCATAATAAAGCTCTTACATCTTGGCGGCTCATAAACCGTTGACTGTAAAAGAATAAAGGACTAAGGACCAAAGTATTATTCAAGTGCTTATGATTATGCAAAAATGCCAAGCTTCGACTCCGGGGGTTTCCCTAATAAAAAGCTTCCGTTTCGGGTATCAAACATGGTATGTCTCGGTCATAAATAAAAAGGGGGGCCTCCACAAATCGTGTTAAATCAGAGACCTTCATGTGGACCCGATTTCTGTATGCAGGGGTTTTCGAGGGAAAGTTTGGAAACTACTTAGCGTTCAAATTTTGTGCTCTTATCGGACTAACAAATATCGAAACGAGAAAATATGAAGCAATTCATTTCTCACAAATTAAAATCTTGAGATACAAAACTTAGGACCTGGGAACAAGAGGTAATACACAATTAACTTTTGTGGGTAGTGTTAGCATCTAACTTGTGGATAAACAATAATTTCGATTTTACGCTTAGTTTGGGAGCTTGTGAAAAATCAAGGATGACGATTTTTATCCGTACGGTCTCTTCTCTGTGAGAAGTGTTTCTACTCGTTGACCCTGAAAGTTATCAACAGATAAGAATTGATAATGAAAGTCAAGGCAAACCGTCACCTATATAAAAATGAAAAAGTACAAAAATAGTAGTTGTAGTTGTTATTCATGAAAATCGGAAAATGGAGCGTTTTTGAGAATAAATGATTTTACTATCTCTTTTGAACATCATTGCTACTTTTCAACGTCAGTAAAGAGAGGTTTTGAAATTATTTATCTCTTAATCGTGAGGTGATGACATTGCGTGAGGGCACGGCAATACCTTAGTCTGGGGATTTTGATGAGTGATGAATCACACATCCTTTATAGACCTTAATTCAGACCAAAAATACCAAATACTAACCAAAAATGCCAAGAGAACGTATGTTTTTGTATTTGTGTATGTGCAGGTACGGATATGTGAAAAATGAACAAAAACAAGACAAAACCGACAAAAACGAGCACGAGATTAGAAAAAGGTCAAAAGCCGGAGCCGGGGAAGCAAAATGATCAAAGAAAGCTCAAAATATCTATGCAAGTCCTCAGAGATTCATAAAGTACCAAGTTTAGTCCCTGGACAAAGTTTTGAAGATATGGCAACTTCAGTCCCTCATCTTTCAAGTATTGACAAATTTGGTCCCTTGATGAAATAATTGAAGAAAAGACAAATTGGTCCTTCATAAATCAAAGGATGGCAATTCAAGCCCTTGGAAGAAACTTTGGAAGAATAACAAGTTTGGTCCCTATGGTTTGCAATATTACACAATTGGTCCTTGTTAACAAAATTATTACTAAAAACACTACACAACAACCGGATCCAATAATCCATAACATTCAAAAACCCAAATAGCCTAAGCCCACCAATACCCTTTACCCGGCCTGCTACCAAATACCCCGGTCAAACCCAAACCTAAACCCAGTCAACGCACCAAATTAATAAAAACCCCCAATATTCTTTCCCGCCCCCCAAAATTATTTTTACCCAGATGTTTTATTGTAGCATGAACCCTAAATCCTTCACACGCCAAATTACCCTTTCCAAGTAATAATTACCCAATCATTACATGTTCTAGAAGACCTGACACCTGACAAGAGAATTATACATGGACCAATCAGAGCACTCACGCAGGATCAGTCACATCATATCAATCAATCAAACGGTGGAGATTAAAACTTGGGGACCAAGGGTGATTATACGGCTTGCAAGGGATTCAAAGAAACACAACAAGCACACCATGCACCAGGATTGATGATATAGGATTTCTAGGACCTTCCCCAATTCGTGTATAAATACCCCCTCCCCCAAGTCATTTGGTGTGCTCTTTTTATGTATTATTATTCTGTCAAAAATACTTTGTAATGTTTTTCTAATTAATGAAATTTTTAATTTTGTTTTAATTAAAGTTCTCTTGTTTTTATTTACATTTTAGTTCTGCTTATTTACTCATTATTGTTCTATCTTATTGCTTAAGTTTTACATCTCTTATTTACTGCTTACAATCTTATACTTGTTTATGTTATCAGCTTTTATAAACAAGAATAAATAAATAAATAAATAAATATTATAAGTACATTTCAATTTAGTTTTTACAATTGAATTTAGTTTCATTTAACTTGTTTCTATTTTTACAAACTTAATTCAGTACTGTTTCATAAGTTTTTCTCAAAAATACAAAAGTCAACAAGTTGGTCAACTGTTCAAGCTTATTTCAATAAGCTAGCTTAATTAAGGAGTAAAGGCAGCCAATAAGGAGCCTCATTGGCCTGTCAAAAGACAGGCTAGCTAAGTGAATCCCCCTCTATTTGAGCTGAGGGGGAATTGGAGTTGTAAGTTCCATTCATTTTGATTACTGTTTCATCTAATATTTATAGTAGTTTAGATCTGATTTTGTTAGTTTATTATTGCTTATTGTTGTTATTTTATTCTAAATATTGCTTATTATTTGTGTTTTAGTCATATTTGATAGATTTGATTTGGTATTGACTAGTATTACTGTTTCATTCATCATTCATCTGTCATACACCTGTGATTTGTGGTTTCTGAGATTTGATGACTGAGATCTGTGTTTCATTTATTGTTAAGGTGTTATTGAATCATAAGCAGTACTTAGGATGAGGTTTAAATTTCATCTGGTTAAATCTGTGGTGAATTTTGGTTAAGATAGTCACCATAAGAGGGTGTTTGGTTCTGGTTGGTTTGCTGTGTACTTGTGGTTTTAAGAGGTGTTTGAAGGTTTAGACACCACACTCAAGGTTCAAATAGGCTTAGACTTTCATAAAATTCAGTAGGTTATTACTAAAAAGTCAAAATCACTTTTCTTACTTCATATTTTCATATCTGTTAAAATTTGTAGGTTGCATCTTAATATTAGTAGTTATATTAGTGTTAGTTTCAATTTATTTTAATCACAATTTGGATTATTAGAACATTTTCAGTAAGAAATTAGCCTTGAATATCCAATTTAGTCAAAGTTTGTGTTTCATAAAAAAGTCAAAAAGATATTGGTTGCCTGTTTTGGTCAGTGATTCAAAGAGGAGCACAGTCCTAAATTTTGATTCAAAATTCATTTGGAAAGTGGTTTTGTAATCCTGGTCAGGTTGTTAACAAGTTTCAAAAAGAAAAATCAAGTTTGAGATTCATTTGCTTATTGGAAATAGCTTGTAAATTGACTGTTTGGCCTATAAGTTCCCCTGCACCATCAGTTTTTAGGCTAAGTGTGAGCATTCATTAGGTATCCAAACAAGTTTGGAATTGAGAGTTATTGGTTTATTCTTGATCTCTGGTGGTCAGTCAGTATTTTGCCCCATAATCTCACACTCAACAGCTTATTTCAACTGCTAATTTGGCCTATTAAGGTTATTGTTTCAAGCATAGTATCTGTTTTCATTTAGGGCCTGCTAGTGAGTTTTTGAGCTAGGAATCTGAGACTTATTGTTCATTTGAGCTCCATTTTGTTTCTAGTATCTATTTCAGTTGGTGTTTGGCATTTTGCTTCACTGCTTATGCTATTTGCTTATTGCATAGTGCTTATTTGACTGTTTGTGTTCCATTTTGTGGTTCTGAGTATCATTTTGGTTTTCATACTGTGCCTATAAGCTTTTCAGAGTCATAATAACTTTTGGGTAAACTTTGGTCAACATTGGGTCAAGAAGTGCTTATAAATAAGCACTTCTATAAGCTGATTTCAAGCCATTAAGCACTTCCAGTGCTTATTTTTTAATTTTTATATTTTTCCTAGTTTCAAAATATTATTTTAGATTTTCCCTGAAATTTTAATATTTTTCTGAGTTGATTTGCTATTTTTCTTAATTGATTTTCATTTTTAATCACTTTTTATTACTTTTTAATTAATAAAAAATCCAAAAAAATCAGAAAAACCCCAGAAAAATCCAAAAAAATATTAGAAAATTATTTTTAGTTATTTTAGAATTTTAAAAATTTATTTTGCATTTTTCTCACTTTATTTGCATTTTCTTTTAAATTTTTAATTAATTAAATTAGTTTTTAATTCATAAAAAATAAATAAAAAGTCGAAAAAATATTTTTCTTTTTCTCAAAATTTTCTTTTATCATTTTTAACTTTTGAAAATTATTTCCAAGTCCGTAGGAGTAGCGTAGCTTAAAAGTCGCGTTTTATTTCGTACGTTAACGTTTATTTTTCCGTTTTAGCTTACGTTTTCGTTTCTACGTTACTTTTCTAGTTGCCTTACTTGAATTACGTGTTTAGTTGATTATTTGTGCTTCATTTACTATTTCATTAGTGTAATTCCATCAATATCACTTTTTACCACTTTCACGACACGTTTCACGAATCGGGAATTCGAAATTCCATTCATCCTTCACACGGACTACGACCTCGGGTTATCCGTATTTCTTTGCGGATCTCTTGAGTAATACTATACTATATATAACTTGATTTTCACACGAATCAAGGGCACTACTTCATAAGGATGGAATCTTAGGTTCACAACCTTGTATGATCCCTCCTAAGATATTGAGGAACAATGCTAAGGTTCAACCTGTTAAGTCTAGGATTTACAGTAAGTCATCTACAATGCATAAGAAGCAAAACATACCTATAACTTCTCCTAGGTGGATTCAAACTGCTAAATCTTTTGAGACTAGGAATATCGATAAGCCTTCCACTGTGCATAAGAAGCTTAACAATCCTAGACCTTGCCATAAGTGGATTACAACTGGTAGAATTTTTAAGGACGCTGGACTTAAGTGGATACCTACCGGAAAGATACTTTCCAATGACAATACCTTGGTTGAACATGAAACCCCCAAGGGTTTGGATACTTTTGTCACTAACCCATATATATGCAATCAAGTTTGTAATGTTAGTGCAGGTAGTCCTTACTCAGTTGCAGGTACATCAATCATTCACCACACGAGAAGACTCAAAGTCTGGAGGCCTAAAGCAAGCATATCTCCTACTTCAGGAGGTATAGAAGGTCAATGTTGATGTATGTTCACAATGACGCCTGTTCACATCAGTTCAGGCCTCGCTCTTCATCATTATGGCGTCTGCTGACAACACTTCAGGCCCCGGTCTTCAAAGAAAAGAAAGGTGTACGATTCAGTGCATCTTATCTTCAGAAGAAGAGAAATCTTCTTGTTTTGACCATTCTCAACAACATGCTTCATGCTTTCTCCATGTTCGTTCAGTCATCAAGTGGATCTACTCATCTTTGCTCGAATTCATATTCACTTGCTCATTCAAAAATGGCAAACTTCGTATGCAATTTTTGAAGGGGAGAAATAAACTACATGATGGAGTGTATTCTTGTTCACATGCTCAATCAAAAATGGCAACCTCGTATGCAATTTTTGAGGGGGAGAAGTATGAATAAAATACATGACTAATTGTATTATTATTCACTTGCTCAATCAAAAATGGCAAACCTCGCTTGCAATTTTTGAGGGGGAGAAGTGTGAATATACCACATGTTGACTGATGCTTGAAGAATGGTCATACGATTCTCCTCCAACACCTAATGTTCTACTTACTAAGGATGACTGGGATTTATGGTTGATGAATACTTCCAAGCTTCAACGTATGTTGTTCATCTAGTTCCTGAAGCTCTTGCTCCGGTTCCTGCTGATTCAACTGGTTCACCTTCCTCAATCTCCATTGATCAAGATGCACCATTTAGAAGTATTACTCAGACTAATCATGTAACCCAATCTCCAGTTACTCCACAAGGTTTTGATGATGACTATCATGATTGTGAAGATGCACATGAATAATGATCCGTCATTTTGTTCTATAATCAAGGATTGTTGTTCCTACCAATGTGCACTCTGTAAATCAACCAGAATGACATTATTGAAAATGTCGGCTAAAATGTCAAAACGGCTAAGAATTTGGACATGGAATGTCAAGTAATCACGGAGTTCATTTGGTATCCCATATTTGAGATTAAAGTTGACTTTCACAAAGGAGTGATCTTATTTTATCTTGAAGTCGGGGTTGGTTGGATGAAGACTCTTCGAGATCCTTGCTTGAGCTTTTACCTTTACAATGACGAAGACTTGGATATCTAGTTATTTTGGTAATTATTCATTTCTATTACCACAAAATAACTATCACTTCAAGGAGTGTCACAACTTACACGAAGTTGTCGATAGTCAAAAGGTGATGTACGTCTTATACTTGATGGTTGGTTGGTTGAAGAGTATAGAGTACTTAGGGATTTGATGTTGAACAAACTCTCTACACCGCTCTTTGTCACACACTAGTGCAAGCTTAAGTCACAAGATTTGGGGAATTCTTTTTCAGTTTCAACTTTGGTATATCGGGTTTACTTCATCAGTGGTCACTTCAAATAGCCTACATAAGGGTTGGTAAAGATAGTCAGAGAGAGTTTTTGTAGCAGTTGATTCTCACCAGATCCAGTTAAACCAATTTTGTTCTTCTCACAAGATTTCAAGTAGATGTGCTTATAATGTGTTGCTGATTCTGAGGTATCAAAACCAGCAAGGGGGAAGGAGACATACATCTTAATGCATAATGAGTACATGTGATGAACTTAATACTTCTTCTTAATTGAAGTTATCCCGGGAAGACAAATGTCATAATCGCAGAGAATATCAGTGTATTAACTTGTGGCGTTTGGTGTATTATTCCAACTACGTGGGGGAAGTGGTCTTCTGATACTTGTGGTATGTATTACTTCAGCTTTCAATAGGAAGAAATATGAGAAGAACAGTTGGTGCGTGAGATGATATTGCTTATCGACATCTTCATTCGTGTTGATATGATTTATGGCAAAGTGCTTCTGGTTAATGTTTCATGTACACATTGTTATGCCGATTCCGATAAGATCGCAACCATCATGGGGAGAGATATGTGTACATTAAGGACGCACAACAGGTTCACGTGATCGGACTTAATCATATATTCCGGAGGAGATATCCGCAGAGATGATCAGTGCTTCAACCTGTTACTTTGGTGTTATCATTTCTTCGTGTGTTGGATACATGCGTACAATATGGATTAAGTTGGTATGTGTAAGATAACTAGAAAGCATTTGGTGAAATGAAGATGTTGATATCATTTTCCCCTTAATAGACAAACTGCTCAAAACCGTAGAGTAATGTGAACATCGGGGACGTACAACAGGGTCACGTGATCGGGGTTCATCATACATTCCGGGATTGATTACCGCAGAGATGATCCGTGGTTCACCTTGTTACTTCGGGGTTTTCAAGCATCATATAATGAGACTTTTTGCATCACTTCAACGACTTGGGGGAAGTGGTCTCATGTAGGTGATTGTCGATTTGGGGGGAAGCTACCAAAGCTTCACATTGAGGAGGCAATAAAAATTCATCGATTTGGTGGGTGTCTAGCGATTAACTCAGTTGTGAGATTCTAGTGATTTGTTAACTACTTGTGTTTGGTGAATTGTTGTGAGTTAAGTCGTTTCGATTAGTCTGATTGTAATTTGACGTTGTGAGTTAATCTTTACGACTTGACTTATTACGATCGGATCTATTGTAACTTGATTTGTCGCGACTTGACACTTAATGCTAATTGTCACTTATCCTAGATCTCTCTCTAAGTTTAACTCGCATATTACATCTTTCGGTTTCTTTTGTTGACTTTAGTAAAATCCCGGGAGAGAATCGATCTCTCGGTTTAAGTCACAAGAGTTGTAAAATCCCGTTTAAGATTTTATCATGGCAACTACCGCTTCAGACAATTATTCAGGAGCCTCGAAAGCTTTGGTGGTGAAAGTTTAAGAGATGTTGACTACATACTTCTACAACGAGCTAAACGATAATCTCATTTTGATGCTCATATCAACATCTCCTTAAACTGTTTGGTATCCTTTGTACATATCTTATACAAATACGTAAATAGAGAAATATAAAACCTATAAAAACCATAAAAATTTGAAAAATCATAAAATACAAAAATATTCTTCTCACGACATGTCTCTTGTGTAATCAATATTATGTACGTTTCTAGAAATGTCATTCAATAATGACACGGAATCATACATATGCTTGAACAAGAGTTTTTCGGTTTCAAATAAAGTTTTTTTCTAAAACATGTCGTTTCCCAAAACATTCTTAACATTATGGCTTGTAGTCATTTCAGGCTACAACCCGGACTTCAAAATTATGGCTTACAGTCATTTCAGGCTGTAACCCGGACTTAAAATTATGGCTTGTAGTCATTTCAGGCTGCAACCCGCACTTCAAAAATAATGCTATTACTTTAGATAGCAACCCGGTTTTCAAAATTAAGGAAAACACGTCGCCAAAAAGACGGTTGTTCCTAACAAAGGGTGCCATTCATCCGAGCGTGAATTACTTCATATTCATGCACCCTCGATCTAATGTACGCTTCAGTGCATTATTTCTTGATAAAGAAGAGAAATCTTCTTTTTATCGCCAAATACTTTCCCTTCTATGATTTTTCCGGAAAGTATTTGAACAAAACTTGGTGGTACCATGAGATTTTGATTGAAAATCAAATTGAACTCAAAAGTTTGATAAAATTTTCCCTCAATCAATGACTTTAATGTTTTATGAAAATATTTATGTTTTAACATCCGTCATTGATTGAGGGGGAGAGTGATTTCTCAAAATTTTATGTATCATCAAAACTCCCCACACTTTGTACAAAACAAAAACAACAATCCGATTTGTGATGGTTATGTGTCAGAATGAGTAAATTTTCAAAGAGTTTTTGTTAAAACTTCGAATCTTTTGCAAACTCTTCAAATCTGACACATAACAACCTCCCTCACAGTTTGAGGGGGAGCAAGAAAAAGTTCCTTTTTATCAGAAAATATTAAAAAAATTAACGGCATTTCTCTCCCAAAACGTTTTCTAAATTATTTAAATCAATTGGGATCCAAAATCTCAAAAGATTTGAAATTTTTGATCGGGGGAGAGAATGTGATTTAAATATGGAATCTGATAATCAAATGTGATCTTTTGGACTCAATAAATGTGCTCCCACATATGTGCTAAACTCTTTCGAATATCGAAGCACATATTGAGGGGGAGCAAAAGGCGTTTGTGGAAGTTATACCAAAGACCGACCATTTATCTTTATGCATGGAGTGATAAGGATGGTTAAGGTTAGGTATGAGTTCCCATGATCCACCAGAACCGGAAGGATCTTCCTAGGGACAAACCTCTAGATAGATTAGAAGTCCTTAGGAATGATTGGAAAAAAGGAGAAAAGTGAGAAAGGGAAGAGTGCGGACTGAGATGGAGCTAGGACTGGAACATACCCAACAAGGTTCTAGTGGTGAAGTCTCGGTAAGCACTGAAGGGGTTGAAGAATGAAAAAGAAATGTAATGAGAAAGGGTGACAAGAAATAGCCCTCCATATATTCAACCTTAGGGCAGAAACCGGGTTCAATTCATAATCTACTAGTGGTTACTAAGGTAACACTAGTGTTGAAGACAAGACGTCATGGACCCAGTGACGCACTGCACTTAACTTCCCAACCACTCAAGTTCTCTTAAAAGAGCTTGTTTCATTCTCACGGGGAACCCTGTGCAATGTGTCAACCGCTCATTGCGAGCTATGTTGATACCTAAAATAGGAGACGCCTCCCCAGTCTCCAGGAGTGGATCAAAACGCACTATTGAGTCTAGAGCCATGAGATCATCCATAAATCTCGTTAGGACACATTCCAAATATGCTTATTGTTTCACACAATGTGGAAAATAAGATAAAATATTTAGAGTCCTACGCATTATCCTTGTGGTATTGCCAGAACATCCGAGTGATATGAAAATATTCACAATGACGATGGAAATCCTTCTAGAGCGAACTTCTCTCAAGCTCTTGGTAGGTGACATGTGAGATCCATCTTGGATCAATGATCAAGTGACAACTGGAAAGCAACAATGGTGCGATTCTAAATTGAATGAAACTTGTTCCAGGATATGGATTGACGGATACTTTTGCAAAAGCCTTTCATTGTGCTCACAAACTAATTTTCGAGCACATTGATTGTGTATAATTTTTCAAACAAAAGTATTTTTGATGGAAATGTCATTCAAAGTATAAAACTCTCGTCGTGTCTAAAAATGTTTATCATATGACACGCGAGTGATTTCTATAAATCAATTTCTCATCAATCCGTGAATATCTATTCACCGATTCACTCTATCGTGCTGTCTGCTTTGAGACGTTCCGGTATGAGAACATGCTTAGTATGAAGATTCCAAAGTGGATTCTTTGGAAAATTCGTTACTACAAGCTGGAAATTCCTGTCAAGGAGAGTTTTCTTTAAAAGAGAATCTACCTGATCACAGGTCGGTTTTCACAAAACCGGAGGGTAGTCTGTCCTCGCAGAATGAATGACAAAGCCATATTCGTTCTTTATCTTTATTTCTAACTGTTTTATTTCAGGGACACATATAAAGATGGCGTTGATGGCTCCCATTTCTAGCTGAATCGGGTCAATCCATACCTCATGCTCACACATCCTCTACACTATCAATGAAGATAAGAGACTTGCTACAACAAATGTTGAGAGACTACCAACAACGTTTCCGCAACTCTGATGAAAAAGTCTCCTGATCTACAAGTCTAATGCAACGTCTCCAGATACAGAAGGGTGTGAGCATGATGGTCCTTAGTCACTACATCACATGAAGGCAATACAACTATGGATGAGCTTGGAGATTTACTTTGGCTGATGATCTCAAAGAAGCTCAAAGATCACACGTCACAAAGGAATTCAAATCACAAGTTCGCTTGCTTGAAGTACTAAGTGTGAAGTAAAGTGAAGAATTAGATCCTACGAGCTACAGTGACGAATGAATGCTTAAAGACCAAAGAGCTTAATTTCAAAGGTGACCTCGCTTAGGAGGAGATTGTTAGGAATACAATTATTCCTATAGAAGACTCGGTCACCTAATTAATGTAATAGCATTTTAGTTAGCTCGTAGTTAGTTAATTATATGTATTAGTTAGTTTAGTTTAAGTAACACCATGGAAGAAGGACGGGTCTTTACCCACTGTATGCCTGATCCACAGCCCGGGTGTGGGCGTTTGTAGAAAACTATATATACCCCTCTCCACATGTGGAGAGGGTTGGTGCTTTTCATTCAATCTAACATTTTCTTATTTTTCTCTCAACTCTCTCTCTAGAAAACACCCATCTTCCTCTCTCTAAACTCCTCTCTTATTTCTTCTTCTTCTCTTATTGATTTGATCCAAGTCACACAAACCATACTAGTTAATATTGTTTGACTATTACATACTCTGAAGCAGAGTATGTGTCAAGAATCTCCATTTAGGGCAAAATTGATTTTTATACCAGACCTTCCCATCTCCAGCATATCCAACAGCCTGAAGACCTGCAAGAATCTCCTACTTAGGTACCTCATGCTCTCCACCTTCATCATCCAGCTGCAATTGCGCCCTAACCAAGGACTCTGTAACCACATATTCTTCCCCATCAATCGTAGCCACAATTTCCATTGGTCCTTCTTCAACAGACCTCACTTGAGTCTTTCCCCAAAATTGTTTAACCAAAGATTCATTTATAATGTCAGGGTATTGGGTTAAAGCAAAGTGAATCTTTGACCTTTGGAGAAATTCCATCATCTGAACATAATGAGCATCCCCTTTACCACGACCTATGAAAGCTTGTTAGTTGTGATCACATTTGAATAAAAGTTCTACCATGATTGATAAGAGAGAGTGGGTTTTGAATGCTGAGAGGTTTTGAAATGATTTTTTTTTTTTTGAGTTTATAAGGAGAGGGAATCAGTTAATTATGAGTGGGATTTGCACGTCTAGGTTATTTGAAGTAAACTTCCAAACGTGGACTGTAATTGGCAAGAATTGTGGAAACAATCTTTGACCAATATTTGACTTTAATAAAATCCCAAAATAAAACATGAAACTGACTCATCAGCAGAAACCAAGTCAAACAGCAGGAATCATATGGTCAATCAGCAGAAACTTACTTAATGTTGACTACGGTCAATCATTCCATCCAACAGCAGCAATGATATGGTTCAATTAGCAGAAACACTCCATCAGAGGGAACCACTATTCAGTAAAAATCTCTTGTGTTAGTCAAACTTTCTTTCCCAAATAAATTACAACCGCCTTGCATTAATGGCAATAACTTTCTTCGAAACACGAGGCTTAATTTGGCTTATAAATAGGGGTAAAAATTCCTCAAATCTTCACCAACCACATTTGCAATCCAAATCCCTAATTAGATACCATAACCCTACATTTAGAAGCAACCATGAAATCCAACCCGAGTGTTATCAATATTTCTTCTGACTCCTCTAATTCTTCTGAAGCCTTGACATCTCCATCACCATTCTAAGTGCCAACCCAACCAAGAGGACTCACAAAAGAACAAGCCAATAAGAAGAAGCATGATGTGGGTGCTTCAAGCAGAGGCCCTAATCCTGCAAGGTCCTCAGAGTCTTCTGAGGATCCCAATCCTTGGATCCCATATCAACCACCACCGCGTGAACTCGTGTCACCCTTCATCTGGACCTCGTCTGATGAAGAAGAAGATGATGATCTTTACCAGCCTCCCTCAACATGAGAAAGACCCTAATCCTCCCGTCCAAGACCACCACCACGACCAAGAAGGTCAAATCCTCCTCTGCCAGAGGCAAGAGAAATGGTGATTGGGCTCCCTTGCTCTCAACAGTATGAGACCTTCACCAGGAACAAGGGCAAGACCAAGGTTGCAGAGGTGATAGGGAAGGGAAAAGGGAAAGTAGAGTAGTGGTGTCCTGGTTGATAGGCTAGATGTTTGGTTTGTAATTGTTTTGCTTATTTCTGAATCTTGTAACTTCATCCTTCTTGTACTTATGATGAATATCAATAAAGCATTGTTTCTTCTGCATTATCTCTTGAGTAGTCATCTGCCTTGTTTGAATGAAAGTTATTGAGTTCTTTGCTACTGATGAATACACATTCCACTGATATAAACACTATTGACAGAAACTATCAGCAGGAACACATATCCAACATCTTTTATGATCATACTTCTGATATGGTTTAAAGTCATCAGCAGCAATTGGTCAAAACATATGATAACTCATCCGTAGAATCTTCTTTATGGTCAACTTGTTTATTTAGTAAATGTCACAAACTCAACTACCTCCCATTTAGTTACATTAACTCTCATTAACTCTAAATCAGCTCTATAAAGAGGCCTTTAAGTCACAAGTTACTCAAATCAACTACACACTAGTACCAAACACACCAAAAGCTTCCCAACAACACCAGTCATGAACCCCAAATCCAATGTCATTGAAATTTCTTCAGATTCATCTTCTAACTCAACCTATGATATACCCCAAATCAGGAGGGCATATTACACCATTGGTGAGGGACCTTCTGAGGTCAATCCATCTCCTGCTTCATCAGAGGAAACTCTAAATCCAACTCCCCTAGCAGTTATTCTTCCAGACTTTACTCCAGTCACTGAGTTTTTCACTAGTGAAATGGAAAGAGTTGTTGCTGATATGAGTAAAATCTCAGTCCCTGTGGAGCCTCAATATTCCCAAAGGTATAAAGGTCCACTAAAGTTGTCCTAGGGCTTGCTGCTCCCAAACTGTGGGACAAAGATATGCAATCCAGAGGGGTCCACAAGAGAATGCCTAACCCCAAGGACAAGGACATGGGATAGGGGAAGAGGAAGATGGAGTAAGGGGTTTGGGTAGGTGTAGGTTGTTGGTTAGTTGTCTTTTGAGGTTGTTCTGTTATAATGCTGTTTGGTGGTCTTGTTGATGTACTTCATGTAATGACTCTTTGATGAATAAAAGTTCTTGTTTCTATTTTATTTTATTCCACTAATATGTGATAAAATGATCTTTGTCCATTAGCAGAAACAGAAACAGAAACCTGCAAAACATCACTAAAAACAGAACACAAAAGACTCAAAAGGCAAACTTATACTAATAATTGTTAGTTTAATTAAAAATAAACCTGCAAAACAAAGTTAGCAAACATAATCATAATAATATACAAAATTTACAACATCAATATCAATCCTCCCCAAAGGCATATGCCTCCCCTCAGGCTTATGCCTCCCCTCAAACATAGCATTCAAGGGTTAACCAACCCAATGTGGACAACTAAGTGGTTAAACCTAGGTCCATCAAAAGCCTTTGTTAATAAATCAGCCACATTATCATCAGTATGAATTTTAAGCACCTGAATTAAATGTTTCTCATTTGCATCCCTTATAAAATGGTGCCTAATTTCAATATGTTTAGTTCTTTTATGAAAGACTGGATTTTTAACAATTGAAATGGTACTTTGATTATCAATATAGATTTTAGTGTTCATGAAGTTGAACCCATAATCAAGCAATTGATTTAGAATCCAAAGTACCTGACCACAACAGTTAGCAGCAACAACATATTCTGGTTCAGTAGAGGAGGTGGCCACAATGGTTTATTTCTTGCACTGCCAAGAAATTAGCCTTCTGCCAAGAAATTGACAACCTCCTGTTGTGGATTTCCTGTCCAAATTAGCTCCAGCATAATCACTGTTACTATATGCTTCCAATACAAATTGAAATTCTCTTGGATAACAAAGACCTAACTTAGGTTGGCCTTTTAGATACTTGAAAATCTTCTTTACTGCATTCAGGTGGGAAGTCAATGGAGTGACTTGGTGTCTTGAACAAGCATTGACAGCAAAAGTGATGTCAGGTCTTGAAGCTGTAAGGTACATGAGTGAGCCAATCATGGATCTGTATAGATGAACATTAACAGCTTCATCTGGTTCATTCTGATTCTTAGGCTTTGGAGGTTCATAAGGAGTAGTTGCAGTCCTCAAATTCTCAAAATCAAACTTCTTCAGGATGTCTCTAACATACTTTTCCTGATGGATAAAAATTCCCTCGGGTTGTTGATGCACTTGTAATCCCAGAAAGAATGTCAGCTCCCCCATTGCACTCATTTGAAATTCACTTTTCATCAAGTTCTCAAATTCTCTGCACTAAGCTTCCTTTGTGGAACCAAAGATGATATCATCCACATAAACTTGAACAAGAATGATATCCCTTGAATTCTTCTTAATGAATAGAGTCTTGTCAATTGCTCCTCTTCTATAGCCATGCTCCAAAAGGAATGTAGATAACCTTGCATACCAGGCTCTTGGTGCTTGATGAAGTCCATAGAGTGCTTTGACAACCTTGTACACCTTCTTTGGATTCTGTGGGTCTTCAAAACCTTGTGGCTGAGTGACATAAACTTCCTCTTCAATCTTTCCATAGAGAAAGGCACTCTTCACATCCATCTGATATACCACAAAACCCATGTATGAGGCAAAGGCCAGAAATAGCCTGATAGCCTCAATTCTAGCAACAGGTGCAAAGACTTCATCATAATCAATCCCTTCTTCTTGTCTAAAACCCTGAGCAACCAATCTTGCTTTGTTTCTGACCACAATTCCTCTAGCATCCCTCTTACATTTTAGAATCCACTTGGTCCCAATTACAAACTTTCCTGCAGGTAGATTAACAAGTACCCATACATCTTGATTCTTTCTCTTCCTGCATAGCCTCTACCCAACTAGGATCACTCATGGCTTGTTTAATACTGGGTGGTTCAACTTGCAATAAGAAACAAGCAAACAGACAATGTTGTTGATCTGTATGATTGTCCCTCTTCTGATTAGTAACATACGTGATAAAAGCACATTGACCAAATTGTGTCTTTTTCACTGTGCTCCTTGTTTGAACCATGGCACTGGGGTCACCAAGTACATTAGTCAGAGGATGAATGGTATTTATCCTCTTAGTGGGATTAGGATTAACATCAACAGAAGTTTCAAGATTGGTCAGAGTTGGAGCAAAATCGTCATCATAAGAAGCTGATTGGAAAATGCCAGCACTTTGTCGACGATTGCCAAGATCTAAGGGACTGGGAAACCTTGTAAAAGGTTCATCTAAGCTTGTGGATGTAGCAGTAGGAACATGTACAATAGCAGAAATGCCATTAGGAGTATTGGCATCAGCAGCAACAGGGGATCCATCAACAGAAACTGTGTTTATGCTAGCATCTAGAGCAGCTTGTCTCAAGAGTGCCTCAGTATCATGAGCAAACTCAAGACCAAGCCTCTTAGCTTCTTCATTTGCTGCATGTTCTTGCTTTTTAAGTCTAGCAAGATCTTCTGCATATGTTGAGTTATCCACATCATCAGCAACTTTGTCATCAAAGGCAACTTTATTAGGACCTGCAACATGAATAGGGAGAGAAGAAACAACAATAGTGGTTTCATTACATTCTGAATCACTGTCTGAGTCATCTTCTAGGGTACCTGCAATGTTAGTAGGTGACTCTTATGTACCTGCAGATGGGTTAGTTTTAAATCTAGCATACCCCAAATGTTCTGTCAAGTAGTCAAGGTCAAAGTATCATTCATGACCTTTTCCCTGAACATTTTCTCTGTCTTCCAGAAATCTCAGGTTAAGAGTCCCCTCAATCTTCTTAGCAGCCAAATTATATACCCTGTAAGCCTTACTATGAACTGAGTATCCAACTATATACCCTTCAGCAGCTTTTTCTTCAAACTTTCTGATGAGGCGAAAAATGATCCGTTTTTAGGGGGTCATTTAAGCCCGGAATGATCAAATATTGCCCTAAATCGTTCCTTTTGTGATCTTAGGTACTTTTGGAGTGAATTCTGGAAAAGGAAGCATTTTGGACGTTTTTGGAGCATAAAAGTGAAGAAAACGGCAAAGTCTTAATTTTCCTTGCTGGGAACAGTACCTGACGGCGTCACAAGTTTCTTAATGACGGCGTCAAGAGGAAAAACAAGAGGTGAAGAGGATGGAGTCCATGACGGTCCAGAATGTTTTTGCACTAGGGCATGACGGCGTCACCATAGGCCGTCATGGCCCCTTAACACGTGACGGCCTAGAGAAAAATCTCTCTTGACGGCGTCAGATCTGGATCTAGGCAATCCGATTTTATTATGGGTGGCGGGTAGACGGCATCAGAATTTTCTTCTTGACGCCGTCACCTTGGAAAATCTATATATAGTTTTGTAATTTTCATTCATAAAAGGTGGACAATTTTAGGAACGACTTGGAGAAACCCTAGCACGATTTTAACAGTATTTTCAAGGGTTTTCACCCCTTGAATCCTTTCATGTTCAATTAAGATAAGTATCCTTTCAATTCATTCAATATGTCTATGTGTTGTTTGAATATATCTAATGCTTGTCTTGATTTTAACATGCTAGGCTAGATCTCTTGTGTGTTTGCTTAGATGTAATGAAACCTAGATGTTGATTATGGGTTGATTGCTTGTTTATAGTTGTTACGGATGAATGATTTCGATGTTAGGCTTAAGAAAACTGGCAGACTTCCATAGTGTAACTTGCTTGAACGTCTTAAGAAACATGAACCAATGTGTACTAGGTTTTTATGGTTGTATTTAATGCATGAGCGAATTCTAGTGATCCCATGTTAGGAGCTTCTTGCAGGCTCGACATAGGAGTGAAGTAGGAGCTTATAGAGATGGGGAAGTACGTACGCCACCCCACGATTGGTATTAAGGAATATAACCCGTCATCCACGCAACTCTAACAAACTATCAACCTGTAAAAGATATCTAGGGAGTAATGAAATCTAAGTAAACACAACTGTCCCATTTATTGTTCACACCACTAGTTTAATTAGCTTTATTTACATTTTTGTTATTTTATTTTCATTGCATCTTAGTTATTGGGTTAGTTGATTAGCAACTAATTCCGCCCACTCTTCCAAAACCCGAGATTTTAATTGCTTTTCATAAAATATAAAAATACAAAAAGAATCATCCCTCACCTCTAGACCTAGTTTTTAGGCTTTCTAATCCTAGCAACACTATTCCTGAGTTGAACGATCAATCCCCCGGTACTTGTCACTATACTATCTACAACGATCAGGTACATTGCCTGGTGGGGGTTGTAAGTTTCTTGAGATCCCTCGAGAGGTAAAGCCTGGTGCAATTCCCACGCATCAAGTTTTTGGCGCCGCAGCCCGGGGAATAGTTATTGTTTAGGTTGAATTTGATTTTTATTAGGTCTACTCATTAGATTCCTATCAAGTGAGATTTTTTTTTCTTTTTTTTTGTAGCTTTCTCGTAGTGTATCTTTTGTTTGTGATTTTGTTTGTAATTTGCTTCAAATGGACTTTACACTTAGACTTCTAAGATTGCAAGGTTGAGTGGCTAAAACACCAAAGAGTTCAAAATACCTCATTTAGAGACACCTATGAATCATATGAGCCTTCATCTAGGATAGATTCTTATGAACAACCTCCATGTTTAGGATCTCGTTTTAGTGAGGCCAATAGGAAAAGCAACCTAGTTTGCCAAGGAATTGTGGATAGAGCTATAGCAATAAATCATAAGTTGGATGAAGCACTAGGTTTGCTATTATCACTACCTAAGAAAACAACTGAGGAGGATTTAGCCGAGCATGACCACATTGATCAAAAAGACCTAGGTTTTATGACCAATGACTTTGAATCTCAAGGAACACAGGATGAATCCTTTAGGCATATTGAATATAAGATTAATGAGGGAGATCCTTATGATTCGGACATAGAAGTTGAGATGCCTAGAGAAGCACGTGAGATACTTAGGAGAATGCTTAGGATAGATTCTACCAAAACACATGATGAGGATATAGGTGATCTTGACACATGGAATGATGAGGTCAATAACATAAGCCTACAAAATACTCAACCATCATTTGAGGCACACACACCGCCCGTGACTTACCCGGAAGAAGTAGAAGAAACTTTAGGAATTCCGATGGAGGTAGAACCCTTGGACCAGGCACCACTTGAGGATATAGGTTTGAATACTTGTAGTGATAACCTTACTCCTAGTTCTAGGGAATTTCCTAATGTTGATAAACCGAAACCTCAATATTTACACACCTTTCCATCCTTAGATATATTTCTAGGAGACAAAAGAGAAACCGACCTACCTATCAACCAATATTATCCGGGTAGTTTTAGGATGAAGGAAGCCATTCACTCACCCCCTTTACCTCACGTGGCATATTTCCACCCTAAGGGTGTGTATCGCTACTTCCACCCGCACTTAATTCAAAGTGTAGAGAAAACCTCCCCTATTTCCGTTAAATAAGGGTAGAGTCAGGCTCATGACTCGAACAAAAACAAGCGCTTATTGTGAGGCAACCCAAGCTTTATTTATTTGTTTGTTTGTTTGTTTGTTTGTTTGTTTGATTTTATTTGTTTCCGTATGCATGTTTTACTTTTATTGTTCGTGGCTCATGTTTCAAAGTAAATTGTGAAAATGCTTTATTTTGTTTTTAACTTCGTCTTAATTGCATATAAAGGTATTTTTCAAAAAATAAGTGTAAGGGAAATCTAAATCAGTTTATAAGAACGGAATTGGACACAAACCACAACAATATTAATTGAACATGTATATTAGTATTTGTTAGAGTCAAATGCTTGTATCGAGTAATAATGATGTTTTACAGGATTTTCCAGGAAGTAGGACATAAATTTTTCCAGAAATTTTGCGGAAACTTAACGTAAAGATTTCTGCAAATCACCTCTGACGGCGTCATGAGTTTACTCTTGATGGCGTCATGTGTAAAATTCTGGAAATTTTGCTAGTTTTGTTTTTCTAACGGACTCTTAAAGTTTTTGTTAATTCTTTAGTTTTATAAACTCCAGGAAATCTGCAAATATTCATTCCACAAGCATTATATCTTTAATTGTTTTGTTTTTATACCTAAGTCTGGAATTACATCTAGTTGTGAGTTTTCTTTGTTCTGATTGATGCTTTGGGTTTTTGTGATTGTTTTCTCAGGTTTAACAGGTTATATATGACAAGAAGATGATTTATATTTCTGGAAGGGAAGCTTTGAACGTTCATTTTCTTGGAGGAAGATCTAACCTTGTTACCACACTATCCACACCGAACGAATCAGGGGAGTATTTGATTTCATTCTTTTACCTATTTCACTTTTACATTCTTTAATTGAACATTGGGGACAATGTTCATCCTAAGTGTAAGGGGAGGGTAAATGATGATATCTTATAGGATACACTTGCACTTGAGTTTGTTTGTTTTATGGTAGGTGTGTAATAAAACTATGAGAAATACTTGTTAGTGTAATTTTAGCGCCAAATTTAAAATTTTTTACAACATTTAGGAGTGAAACTTTAGCCTTAGCAAGCGTCTCATGGATAGGAGTCGTATGACTAGCACAAAATCGTACTATTCAGAAAAATTTTCCACCCAAATACGTGAGGTTCGCCTTTAGATTTGATAGGAAAAGCATTTACTATTAGTGCTTATGAGTGTATCGGTAGCATTTAGATTCTAGAACTTGCGTTAGTGATGCATCCTGAGACCGCTAGTGAGACTACATTCGTGTAGTAGGATTTACTACATGATAAGAGGCATTAGGATCACCCTTGTGTTAAACCCGTATTATAATTACTTGACCATTTAAGTCATATTACTTGGCTAGTAAAGTCAACTAATTTTTCCCACACCTTAGCGTTGTACTCATTTTTAGTACACGAAACCCCTAGTACACCCCTCCGAGCCTATCTTTTCGTTTCTAACTTTTAGCATCTTACTTATAGGAAGAATTTGTTACACCACACTTAAATGTACACCCAAATCGCCTTAGCCTTCCGTGCATGCACTCATCTTTAGTGCATTATTGTTATTTGTTTAAACCCTTAGTTAATTATCTAATTGATTACATGGTTGCTAAGTCGAGTCATATCCTTGTACATATTGTTTTGGGACGATTGGGACTCATGGGTAAAGTACTAATGTTATGGAGTAATGGGGAAGAACATCATATTATTACCCCCATATGTGCGTTAATCTTAAAAGTACTCCAAGTGTTTTGATTTTCTTAATTCGAGTCATTAGATTAGTTTATTGTAAAGTATGTAAAAATTCAAGTGTAAGGGGAATGTACATTCCCTATGATGTATTATTTTGGATGGTAGGGTAAGAGTGCATGCAAAAAAAAAAAAAAGAGAAAAAAAAAAAACATACGGACTACCATCCCGTTTCATTCTATGTTTATTTTATGTTTTTGTTATTTTTGATTTATTAGCTTAAGTCGAGTCTAGTCTTGGCTTAGCAACGCCATATTGTACATGTAATTAACCAAGATGATTAACTCGCAACAAGTAAAGATTGCCTTTATCCAACAAAACCGTGTATTCCATATCCCTACACCTAACGTTATAACCCTTTAAAAGACCTCTTTGATAGTTTATCCTAGGTGCTTACGCCATGCGGTGGAGGTTTGATCCTTTCCCAAGCCTATGGTAATCTATTTTGTTATGACAGGTAGTGAGAGATGTTTTCCATTTTCATATTGTGATATATACTTTATTACACCCGAGAGATGTGAGTATCTAAACACTATTTGTGAGGTGCTAGTGTATGACCTCCATGCTTGTCTTTGGTCTTTAGTGGAATGATTATTTGTTGTAATTACTTTTATATTAGTGTTAAATGACCCCCTAACTTGTATTTTGACTAGAATAAAAGCGCATTTGCTTGAGGACAAGCAAATCTCAAGTGTAAGGGTATATGATGAGGCGAAAAATGATCCGTTTTAGGGGGTCATTTAAGCCTAGAATTGAATTTATTTGATCAAATATTGCCCTAAATCGTTCCTTTTGTGATTTTAGGTACTTTTGGAGTGAATTCTGGAAAATGAAGCATTTTGGACGTTTTTGGAGCATAAAAGTGAAGAAAACGGCAAAGTCTTAATTTTTCTTGCTGGGAACAGTACCTGACGGCGTCACAAGTTTCTTAATGACGGCGTCAAGAGGAAAAACAAGAGGTGAAAAGGATGGAGTCCATGACGGTCCAGAATGTTTTTGCACTAGGGCATGACGGCGTCACCATAGGCCGTCATGGCCCCTTAACACGTGACGGCCTAGAGAAAAATCACTCTTGACGGCGTCAGATCTGGATATAGGCAATCCGATTTTATTATGGGCGGCGGGTTGACGGCATCAGAATTTTCTTCTTGACGCCGTCACCTTGGAAAATCTATATATAGTTTTGTAATTCTCATTCATAAAAGGAGGACAATTTTAGGAACGACTTGGAGAAACCCTAGCACGATTTTAACAGTATTTTCAAGGGTTTTCACCCCTTGAATCCTTTCATGTTCAATTAAGATAAGTATCCTTTCAATTCATTCAATATGTTTATGTGTTGTTTGAATATATCTTATGCTTGTCTTGATTTTAACATGCTAGGCTAGATCCCTTATGTGTTTGCTTAGATGTAATGAAACCTAGATGTTGATTATGGGTTGATTGCTTGTTTATAGTTGTTACAGATGAATGATTTCGATGTTAGGCTTAAGAAAACTGGCAGACTTCCATAGTGTAACTTGCTTGAACGTCTTAAGAAACATGAACCAATGCGTACTAGGTTTTTATGGTTGTATTTAATGCATGAGCGAATTCTAGTGATCCCATGTTAGGAGCTTCTTGCAGGCTTGACATAGGAGTGAAGTAGGAGCTTATAGAGATGGGGAAGTACGTACGCCACCCCACGATTGGTATTAGGGAATATAACCCGTCATCCACGCAACTGTAACAAACTATCAACCTGTAAAAGATATCTAGGGAGTAATGAAGTCTAAGTAAACACAACTTTCCCATTTATTGTTCACACCACTAGTTTAATTAGCTTTATTTACATTTTTGTTATTTTATTTTGATTGCATCTTAGTTATTGGGTTAGTTGATTAGCAACTAATTCCGCCCACTCTTCCAAAACCCGAGATTTTAATTGCTTTTCATAAAATATAAAAATACAAAAAGAATCATCCCTCACCTCTAGACCTAGTTTTTAGGATTTCTAATCCTAGCAACACTATTCCTGAGTTGAACGATCAATCCCCCGGTACTTGTCACTATACTATACTACGACGATCAGGTACACTGCCTGGTGGGGGTTGTAAGCTTCTCGAGATCCCTCGAGAGGTAAAGCCTGGTGCAATTCCCACGCATCACTTTCCTAGGGGATCATTTGTATTCAGGATAGTCACTTGACATCTAAATGATTTAAATTACTCAATGGTGGGTATCCTCCCAGTCAAAAGCTCATAGGGTGTTTTATTATGTGGTCTTGTAATCAGCACCCTATTTAGAACATAACAAGCAGTGCCTACTACTTCAGTCCAAAACATAGTGGGAAGTTTAGAATCAGCAAGCATGGATCTTGCAGCCTCTATCAGGGTTCTATTCTTCCTCTCAGCAACTCCGTTTTGTTGTGGAGTCCTGGCATTACTATAGTCCCTTTTTATACCATTTGTCCCACAGAGTTCAATGAGATTGGCATTTTTGAACTCTGTCCCATTGTCACACCTTATCCCTTTTATCTTCTTGTTGAGTTGGTTTCAATGAGGGCCATAAATTCTTTTAAATTCTGAAAAGTTTGGTCTTTAGTCCCCAAAAAGAATACCCAACTAAACCTACTATAAGCATCAGTGATCACTAGACAGAAGTACTTATGGTCAATACTTCTAATGGATGTTGGACCAAAAAGATCCATATGTAGCACCTGCAGAGGTTCTGAAATGGTGCTCACAGCAGTGATGGCTTTATAAGAAGCCTTGTGTTGCTTTCCTTTGTTGCATGCAACACAGTTGTGTTCATTAGTGAAGATCTTGGAAGGAAGTCCATGAACCAGTCCATTCTTAGCAAGCTTGTTAATAACCTTGAAGTTTACATGTGCCATCCTTCTGTTCCATTTTGTAGATTCTTCCAAGGATGCTTTGGCCACCAAGCATGCTAGATCACCTTCTGGCTTTACAACATTCAAGTTGAATGTGTAAATATTGTGATTTCTTGGAACCCTTAGCAATACAAGACTCTCATCAGGCATTTTGAAGTCTTGTGATAGAATAAGACAGTCCTCCTCAGTGAATAGCACAGGAATCTTTTTGTCACAAATTTGTGAAACAGAGAACAAATTAAAATTTTGTAGCTCCTTCACATAGTAGACATTCTCAAAATCCACCTTTGGAGTTCTGATGGTTCCTTTTCCAGTGATCCTTCCTTCTCCACTTCCAAATGTCACTTTGCCTCCATTAAAAGGCACAAAATCATGTAGCTTCTCTTGATTCCCAGACATGCTTCTAGAGCAACCACTATCAACAATACCTAGTCTTTGTTTAAAAGAGGATGTTCCTACAACAACAAAATATACAACAACATGAGTACCATAGAAAGACTCAAGTCATAAAAGACTTGAGCCTGCCTTGTGGATCATTAGAATGAAGCCATGTAGATGAATTAGATCCACCATTGTTCCTGGAACCCCTGTGTATAAATGGTCTATTAAATTTCCAAGAGCAATCTGCTGAGGGCTTTACAGCAGAATTCCAATATGCCCTTCCCAAAAACATTGGGTCATAACATCCAGGCCAATAACCATTTTGAAAGTAATTATTGTTATATCCAGAAAATGGTCTAGCAACATGTCTATTCCTATCAGTAGTAAAATATCTACTAGCAAAAACAGACCCACCAGCAGGAACAAACCTATCAGTAGAAAGTGAGTTGGTTCTGCTGATGGTGTGTGTTGCCTGTGGAACATATGAGGATTTGGAATGAACAGTGGACCACTTTAGTCTAGGTCTATTATGAGCAACAAAAACACCCATCCTTTTTTCATAAAAATCACAATCCTTAATCAAATGCAATTTACTACCACAAACAAAACATTTCTTCTTTCTAGAAGATTTATTCAAACCAAAAGATGTCTTATCAACCACAGAATTGTTCAAACAAACACTGAAAATAGAATTGTTTTGTAATGACTGAAAGGAATTGTTTTTCAAAGAAGTAAATAACAAGTCTTCAGGAGAAGCTGTCTTTGAAATAACTTCATCAGCAGCAACTCTAGAGTCAGCAGACTTGTAAGAGGACTTGACAGAGGACTTTGGTGAGGACTTGGGTGAATCTGACTTGGTCTTGGAATCACAACTGGCATAACTAGAGGTAGAGGTCTCTGATGTCTTGTCACTGAAAGAACAAGAGACACATTCATTAGAATCATTACTAGATACACTACTAGAGTCAGGGGAGTCATTAGACCTATTGCCAGTTTGCATATGTGATTCAACTAGGTCCAATTGGTGGGATGTGGGCTTAGAGGTTCCTAGGATAGTGGGAGAGACAGAGTCCTTAGATGTACAAACAGGGTCTGGAAAGTCACCTGACTTTTTGCCATACAAATGATGTGAGCCATCAAAGTCTGAGGTAGTGGTGGTTGGCATAAATACTCCTCTAATTGGTCTTGGAACTGCATGCATCTCACCTTCTTTTAAGAATTTTTTATTGCTTACAGGTTCAGGGTTATACTTACTTTTCTTATCTGAATTATGGTGTACCTCTGCACCTACATATTTTTGAAAACCTAAACCTATCTCAGATGTTGCAGACTGACTACTATAGAGCAAGCTAGCTAACTTATCACCTGAAATTAGCCATTCTTTATGCCTAGCCACTTCCTTATCAAACTTATCTTGCAAAACTTGTTTCTCTAATTTAACTCTAGCCTTTTCTTTTTCAGAAAATTTTAACTCATTACTAGTCATCTCTAAATCCCTTTTTAACACTCTAATTTTCTCCTCATAAGCCAATTGATTTTGTTGAAACCAAACTTTTTGTTTTTCTAATGTTTTAACAGCTTCTTTATTTGCTTGAGCCTCAATAAAACTGGTTTTATATTTTGGTTCCATATCATCATAAGCTTCTTTAAGAGCATTATATTTTCTATCACACACAAAAACATAATTAGATACCTAAGGAGATATGCCCATGAAGGCAAATTCAGCATCACAACTAGCCAGGCAGGAGATTTGCTGAGAAGTACTGCTTGCAGCATCATCAGTATCATGCTTATTCCAATCAATGCAGGCATCCACAGCAATCACCAAAGCCTTTGAATCTCCAGCTTCTAACTCCTTCTTTTTGTAGGCTGAGTATCTTGTGTTGTCTTCAGCCTTCTTAGCATTACACTCTCCTGAAAAGTGTCCTATCTCTCCACATGAATAGCACTTCACCTTTCTCCTGTCAAATCTAGCTGGATCTCTTCCTTTAACGTTGAGCTTTCTCCCAGCTTTTTGCTCTAACCTTCTGACTTTGAGAGAAAGCATTGCCATTGCCACTTTAAATCCAACTCTTCCAATGCTAGCTCTTCAATCTGCTCAAAATCTTCAAAAGCTAGTTGCTGCTTTTGATCATAGTCAGCAACAAACGAATGAAGTACATCTTCCATCACATTACTAGTCTGTGGATGACTCTTTGGACCAGTAGATGTGAAAGATAATGTTGTAGAG
Source organism: Artemisia argyi (assembly GCA_030686995.1). NCBI lineage: Eukaryota > Viridiplantae > Streptophyta > Magnoliopsida > Asterales > Asteraceae > Artemisia > Artemisia argyi. The sequence continues at coordinate 96,299,403 of CM060688.1, forward strand.
GAAGAGCTTGGACTTGGAGCATGTGACACCCTGTTTGAATTAGTGCTTACAAATGCAGAGTGTGATGGAGTTGCTATATAAGTTGAGTGACCCTTGATATCAAGCTCCAGGCTTCTGAGCTTATTATACAGGTCATCAAAAGAGAGATAATCCAGGCCACCTTTAGTTTTTAATGAGATACTGACCTGGGACCATGAAGGAGGTAAAGCCCTTAGAAACTTGGAATTCACTTCCTCATTGTCAGGTCTGGCTTGAAGCTGATGCAGCTGACTCAGGATCTTCTGGAACTTATCATAACCTGTGTGAATGCCATCCTCCTCTGTTATCCTGAATTCTTGAAATTCCTTCTTAAGCATGGATTTTCTCATTCTTTTAGATTCCTCATTCCCCTTGAACCTTGCTTTTATGGCCAACCAGATGTCTCTTGGATCATCAAGGAAGTGAAAATCTCCCATGTGATCATCTGGGATTACTTGAAGCAAGATGTTTTTTTTCTTTGTTCTCCCTTTGTACAACAATGATTTCTTCAGCAAAAGCAGGAGGATAGATGGTAATATGGCCATTAGGGTCTTTTCCTATCTTCTTAGGACTGTTTCCATTCAAGATCACATTCCATAGATTGAAGTCAACACTAGCAATCCAGTTCTACATCTTCATAGCCCATATCTCATACTCATCTTTCTTGAGATAGGGAAACTTGGCATTGTTGTTGGAAAAAGCAACTTACTGAAGCTGTTGTGTGAGGGTGTTGTTGTTGTTTTGAGTGACATCAGAAGAGTCTGTATCTCCCATAGGTACTGAATGAAAAGGTGTTTGAAGGTAAGTTTGATTACAGAGATTATCCCCTGACTCTGATATCACTTGTAGGAACTACCCTTGACAGATCTTGAGCCAATGGATCGATAGCTTACTAATGTAATCATTAGCAAAACTATATGGACAATCTCTGTGAGCTTGTATCTATTGCGGAATATAAACACAAACAGTATACTAAATACTTTGATCCTCTATGGATCTTTTAATTATTCACTAAGAATGTTTTTGACACATATAGAATACAATGACCTTGGGTTCCTTTTATACCATAAGAAACCCTAACCTCTTTTACAAGAAACGTATATTCATTAAACTCTAGAAGATATTCTATATATCTTATCCTAAAATAACAAACTCTTATCCACGGATTAACTATATCCACAGAAACTAATGCATCATCAGAATCCAGATCATCAGCAGAATCAATCTAAGCTTCAGCAGAATCCTGTCAGCAGTATCTATTTGCTGACTTCAATAATTCCTTACAAAAAGGCTTAAACACCCTATGCTACACTGACATACGCAATGCATCAGTGTGGTTTGGAAGTACAAACACAAGTGGCTTAAATAGTAAAGGATCAAGTAACTGAATTAGAGCCTAAACCACTAAAATCCTTTGAATTATAATGATATGCATGCACTAAGGTCAACTATAGTAATGCAATCTTCTAGGAGGTTTATTAAAGGTAATGTGGAGTGTTTGAGTGAATAAAATTGAGTTTTAGAAGACTACAAGGGATCAAACCTGTGTCAGTTTGCGCGGTTCCAGCGAATCCTTCCAAAAAGGGATCCAGCTAGCTATAGCTGAGGGAACCGGCTAGCAGATTAGGTAAAAAAGAGAAATGATGGTGATTTAGCTATTGCAGCCCTATGTACCCTGATGAAATGAGTGTAAGATAGTGTTTTAAATGGGAAAAATCCTAAATGGTTCAAGACTAATGATGAAGGGTTGCCATTAATGGTCTTTAGAGGTGAGAAAGAGGTCTAAAGTGGATCATTAAGTGAGTATGAGCTAAGACAATCATATCACTAAGTGTTAAATGTCTGTAGGTTTCAGCAAAAGATGGTATGAAAAATTAAAAAATTCTTTAAAAATCATAAGAATTAAAAGATTGATTTTTAGGATTTTTTTGACGTAAGTATTGCGAAAATAAAATTGTTAAAATTTATTTAAATTATGTTTAAGTGAAAAATGATCAGAGAGAGGTGATGCAAGAGGTGGTACTAAAAAATAGTGGAAATTGTGAAAATGATAAATAAAAAACACCTATGAAAATACTTAAGTTAATCCAAAGTGGTTAAGGGGGCTACTAACCTCAAAGTCGGTTAAAAATACCTAATGGGAAATAAGTAACTAGTACACAGAGGTTGGAAGGGTTATGTGTGAATGCACTAGACATTAAAAATGCCACTGTATGACTAGATCCTTTATAGGGGGGATCCGGGTAGTTATAACTAAGGGACACTGCTACTGACTTAAATGTTCACAGTAAGCTCGCCAAATTTTTTCTTACTTCTAGAATTCTAATCAACACTTATATATGGAAAAAAGTCAGATATATCAAGTAGAGCATGTAACAAACACATAAATGATGGTACTCAATTCATGATAATCCAACTTCAAACCACAAGTTTTAGAAGAATTTTTGAAATAACTTAATTTAATAATAAAGTGAAAATTACAAAATCATGTATGACCAATTCACCAACTTTCATAGGTACTTTCTTCACTTGGGAATGCTTTCCTCGTCTTCGCTTGCTGAATCATCAGATGGTTCATGGTAGGTGGATGATTCGGGAATGAGATATGATGTTAGGTGTGACTTATTAATGGGTTCAATTACTTTATTAAAAAGTGGGTATTGAGGGTTTTGTAGATATGGGTGATCATTCATGAAATGACGATAGAAACGAGTTAGGAATATCCCATAAGGTATTAGTTTATTTCTTTTATCTTTAAGATGTATTATGAGCACAATAGGCAGGTAAATATTCACGATCTTTGGCTAGACTAAGAACATTTTCACGTAAGATGAGTGCCATAGGTTGTAAGAAATAGCAAATGTCAATCATACGTAACCTATGGGGATGCTGTGTTGAGTCATAAAGAACATTGATTAATTCTCCAGGAGAATGAATGTATGTAGGGTATGGCCCATGTTCTTCTTGTTTAAGAGAATCGATCAAATTTCTCTGTATAGGCATATTGCCCAAGATTTGGAAGTCCAAGAATCTGAGTAAATTGTTCAAGGGAATAGAGGAATTTGAAGTTTTGTACGGAAAACCAAAGGGTAACAGATTGATTCTCGTTACGTCTGAGACAAATATCACGAACGAATTCTAGTACAAAACGTGGACAAATAAGTTCGTTGATGGTGAGAAGTGAATCAAAACCTATTGTTCGAAACGCTCTTCTAAATTCTTCAAAAAGAGTTAAGTTGGGGTCGACAATCCTTCCTTCGTGAAGATATCGTGACTCAAGGTTTTGGAAACTTGAAGTGACATCAAGGCGTGTGCAAGGTTCAGTTGAAATGTTTGGGATGTAGACGTTGGTCAGATGATGATCAAAGTCATATGTATACGACATTTTAGAGACCTAGACAAATATAAGCAAACATAAACTTTATTGATGTATGAAAGTTTTTAGTTTAATCTTGTTTGTCAAATTTTGATCAAATGGGACAATATGTTAAGACAATTATTTGTCTTAAAGATTGATTTAAATCTAGAACACCATTTGAATAGTTTGATTTAATCCCATTTGAGTTACTACTTGATATACAAAATCCTAGATTCTAATCGAAAGAAAGAAGATTAAAATAGATGATGTAATTACTTACAATGATGAGTAGAATACAGATTATGAGAAAGTGGAACCCTGATTTTGAGAGGGTTTTGGTTTTGATCGTTCTTGATGTAAAGAGAGGGAAAGAATGTTGTTTGTTTTATGTTTGAAAAATGTATCTGTTTATCTGATGTGCCGGTTCTGTCGGATCCTTTTGAAAAGGGATCCGGTAGGTTATAACGGAAGGATCCGGCAAGACAGTCGAAAGAAAAACAATAAGGATGGTGTTTGGTGTGATTAGTCCTTTTAATTAGTTTGTTTTAAGTGTTTGATTATGACTGATTTTACTTAGAGTGAATCAACATATTAGATGAAAAATGTGACGAAGTTTAGATAAGACATATTAACGAAGAATAGATTTTAGAAGAGAGTTTTTAGTAATTTAGAAAGGAGAGTGGGAACATAAGATAGGTCGTAGTTGTGTTGTCTTCATTACCTTTTAAGATGAGGTGCTAAGAAAGTAAGAAGTTTGATTGAGATGATGATCAAGACTTGAGAAACATTTTCTTGTATCGTTAATAAATGATGGACAATTCCTCATAGATTAAGAAAAGAATAGTGAAGAGAGACTTTGAAAGTTGTGATTAGATTAAAAGATTAGTGTTGATATGACTCTTTTTGAAGCGAATTAGTTTTCAAAAGAGTTTTAAAGAATAAAACAAGTAGGCACAAGTATGTCAAGTAATATGTACCAAATACATCAACACTTTTTAATCACAAACAAATAATCACCTAGAAAAGGAGGAACAAACAAACCTTTGCCATAATATCCTTAAAAGTGAGAGCACTCCTAAGTGAGCAATACTTCATGAGCTTCATGAAGAGCCTATCAAACATGAAGTTTTCTACAAGGAGGTATGTTAGAAATATTATTAAAAGTTATAACAATTCTTGTCAATATCCAAATCTAGAAAATGTTATTTTTATTGTAAAAATGAGTTAGATGCCATCTTTCACAAAAGATTTTTCCTTCGTTGTAGTTTTAAAATATACACGGATCATATCAAGTTTTTAAAGTACAATATACTCTAAAACACTTGGTAATGAAGCTCTGATACCAATTATAGAAAACAAGAAGGGGGGGGGGAGGGTTGAATAGTTTTACCGATTAAAGTTACTTATTAAAACTTTTAGATCGACTTATGTCAATCTAGTTTTGACGTGCTGGATATTGTTAGAAATAAAAGCATACAAACTAAACTAAGAGATACAGTTAGAGAGACACAACCACAACATAAGTATTTATAGTGGTTCGGCTACAAGGACACCTTCATTGCCCTACTCTACTCCCCGAGTCACCTACTCGAGAGTTCGTAATTACAACACTAAATCTCCTTTCACACGGCGGAGAAGCCTTTACACCATAGCTCTCACTTTTTCCGGTACAAAGCTAGATACCGGGTCCTTAGCACTGCGGACCAAACCAACACACCAAATACAACTCAACTAAAGGATTTCACTTCCTTTTTACACCTAATGACCCAACACCTTTACAACACCTTTGTAGAAGAAAGAAAGAACAAGAATCACTTATGTGATTTTGGAAGGAAAGATCCAAAGCAACTCATCACACGAGCTTGCTAGACTTCGAGAGGTTGTGTTCTCGCCTTTTGAAGGAACCTAAGAGGAAAAAAAAAGAGAAACTACATAGAAAGATCCTTGGATATGAGGTTAGAGAGTTTAGAGTATAGAGAGAAGTAAACTCTAAAAGGTGTGAGAAACAAGTGAGAAACGGCTCACTATTTATAGGCAATTTTGCCTACTATTCACCCGGTTCTGCCGGTTCCCTCCCTAGAGGGATCCGGCCGGTGTAAACCCAGGGATCCGGTACACTGGGTAAACTAGTCCGGATTTTGGGTTACAAATCGGGTCATGGGTTATGGGTTATGGTCCATGGATAGATGATGTCATGCCTGATGTCAAAGACATCTTGGGTCATGGGTCATGGACTTTAGGTTATGGGTTATGGAATTTGGGTCATGGGTCATGTGTTTTACCCATTGTGGATGTCATGCATGATGTCATGCAATGCGTCATGGGTTATGGATCAAAGCTCCATAGGTTATGGGTTATGGACTTGTTTTTAGGTCATGGATAGTCCAAGTGTTTACTATCATTTATCTTAACATGTATTTTATGAAATGTAAGTAACAAAAGTTACTAAAATATTTTTATAAAATAGTTTTGGTTTCATGTTAACTACATAACGAAACATGTTTAATATTTGTTTAGTGAAATGAGTTAGTAAACTATTGGCGCAAAGCATTACGTATTTTAATTATTTCTTTAAAATGATTTTTTACGTTTGTTATCTACAAAACATTGAAAGATCGTAAAATATAAATAAACATTTTGAAGGTTTATTTGTATTAACAAACTCCATTTTGTTTAGGAGTATAGGAAGAAGAGAAGTTCAGTGAAATGCCTTTCTCACCATAGAAACACTCAAGATCATAGTTTTTGAGTTCTGTGCCACTGTCCATGCTGATTTGTTTAACTTTGACGTCATTTTGATTTTCGATGTTTATTTCTCGTGGTGTATGGATATTGGTCAGATAGGTCCAAGAAGATCCATATGCAGGAGGTGAAGGCAACCTTTGATGGGGAAGTTTTGTTTGGTTTTAAAGGATGCTCAGTGGTGCTTCCCCCTTTTTTGGCTAAGCGTGGTTTATCCTTAGAAAACGTAAGAGATGATGAGCCAAGAACTAGTTTTGTTTAGCAAGATTGTTTATGTGTTTGAAATTTAGGTAGGAAAGAATTTTGTGCCAAAGCCAGCTCAGAGATTCAGTAGCTTTAGCAAGCAGACAAGTCTCATTTTGAGTGTGTGTTGACATGTCTAGTGTATAAACATCTTCTCTTCTTGGTGCTAGAACAACTTTGTTAGCATTGAAGATAGTTCCTTGCTAATCATCAAATTGAACTATGTGTATAGCATCACATAATTAACTGACACTAATGAGATTGTACTTGAGACCATTATCACAAGCAATTTTAGTAAAAACTATTCCACTACAGTTAATTGAACCACAACCTTCACTGAGACATGATGAGTTGTCAGCAAATATCACCTTGGGTCCTGGTTTTTTTTTACATATTTGTGTAGATATCCATTCATACCAATTATACTCCTTGACCATTCACTGTCTAGATTATAATTAGATTGGTATGTCTGCGGAAGCAGTAAACTGTGTCAGTTTTTCTTGTGAGCTTATTTTCTGATGGGTTTAGTTTTGAGGGTCTTTTTGAAAAGTACAATTGATTCATGGTCAGTGGTGGAGTGAATAATGCTTCCACAGACTTCACATCTGGACATTGATGAGGATCCAACATTCAGTGACGATGATTTAATGATGTTACTACTAGCGTGAATGACTTTGTCATGTCCTGAAGTGTCATGGGTTAGATCTCCACGTACATCACAGTGGGAATACATCCCACAGTCATCAGGATGATTATCATTGAATCCACAGTGAGGACTGGGTTGAAGAGATTTAGCCTTTAGTCTCTGATTCCTTTTGGAAGATGAGTTCTTGAGGATATTACTTTTGTGGTTTGGAAGATGGAGAGGCAAGGTGGGAGTTGTGATCAGAGGTCCTATGATCTTCTTGCTTGCATATCATGCAAAACAAGATTTTGTAGCAATTATCAGTGGTGTGACTTGTGTAATTGCAGAGTTCACATCTCTGTTTGGGTGTGGATTTTGTCTTTGTGTTAGTAAACTTTTACTACAAATTATGATAGAGCTGCACATTTCGGTTTTTTAAACCGAACCAGTTTCGGTTCGAGTCAAATAGTCAAAAACCGGTTTGACCAAAAACCAGATTGGTTTGAAACCGGTTTTGGGAGACAAAAGGTCCGGTCTAAACCGGTTTTATCCAGAATCGGTCCGGTTGACAACAAAAAATGCAAACCGACGGATCAGTTTTCGAGAAACTGGTTTTCCCTAAACAGGTTTTCGGTTTTTTTTTCAGAGCAGATTGGTTTTCGGATTTTTTGTTCACCTCTAGATTATGGTATCAATACTTGTGATATTTATGGACTGCAACATAAAAGCAAAATAGAGCCATATAACATCCAACGATCATAACTTTTAAGCATTTAGGGTAATTTCTTTTTTATCGATGTATTTTTTTATCACGAATTTGGCTTCTTCTTTATTCAACAATCTTCTCTTTTATTTTTTCTCTCACAGTGTCCATGTTACAAGGGCTATGTTTGGCGCAAAGCTTTTTGGAGTTTTTTTGAGGTGATAAGCGGTGAGCAATGAGTTTTTTTATTTTTAGTGTTCATTTGGCAACAGAGCGGTGAGCTTTGCTATTTTTTAGAAAAGCTCATTTTTTCAATGCTCCTTTAAGAAGCTGTGAGTGGCGAGCAGTGCGCTCTGGCTACAGCTCACAGCTACTACTCGCAGCTCACCGCTACTGTCAGAGTTAATTTGCCAAACATAGCCAAGGTTTAGACACTTAAAAAATAGGACGCGCTCATAAAAGAACAAGAAGAAAACAAAACTGCTCGGCCTGTTCAACGGTTTTTTCTAGCCCTCGATGGTTCGCTTCAAAATGGTTCTTAGCGCATACCAAACTGGTGGCCTCTCCGGTTAAACCGGTTGACCCGGTGCAGTTTTCAAAACCATGTTGAAAACATTATATGAATTTTTAATAACATGTTATTATAATTAAATTTGTACTATAGAAAATAGCGTGATCTTTAAACCGGTTAAACTGAAAACCGACTATGTGTTCAATTCTTGAAATATTGAATTTCACCAAACATGCCTTAAACTTTTTAGAGGACGTACAAATGATTTTGAATAGATAAAAATAACCTATACCAATGATAAGCCCATGTTTCGTTGGCAAACAACTAGAACAAAAAAAAAAATAATAATAAATAATAATAATAATAATAAATGAAAAAATGAAAAAGGAAAAATACAAAAAGAGAGTTGATCACCACCACCCACCACAACCCCAAAACGAGAGAGAGCGCTTCAACAGCATTTTTTTCCGGCTCAATTCATTCGCAAGGTATGTATGCATTATTATTCATCCAAACACATTTCTTTCTTTCTTTCTTTCTTGTTACCTTCCTATTCCTATCAACAGCAACAACAAATTTATTCTTCATTTGCATTTGATCTAGGGCTTCCAATTAACAACATTATCCTTATAATTATTATTGCTAAACAATTGTGAATTTGTCAGATTAGGTAAATAAACAAAAACGAAGAAACGGAGGAAATATATGATCAGTCAGGTCTTCTTGTTTTGAAGATCTGAAATAATAAATAATAATAATGAGCGCTTCCAGATTCATCAAGTGCGTCACGGTTGGTGACGGTGCCGTCGGAAAGACTTGTCTCTTGATTTCCTACACCAGCAACACTTTCCCCACGGTTATTGCTACCTTCTTTTATTTCTTTAAATCTATCTACATTATGTTGTATGCTTGTATTGTTAGACCTATCACTATCTCCCAATTACGTTAGTTATCCTCCTATCATATCGATAGGATGTATTCGCAAGATATCGAAATGTTGAATTGCAAGTTTTCTTTGTTGCATAGCGGTAGCGAAATGGGAGAAGATTATCGTGGTACTTATTGTGTTGTGATTCTGAGAAGGAGAGAGAGTTGCGTGTTTATGTGTATCAAATATATGGGCCTTATTTTTTTTTTTTGAAATTGGATGGGATCTGTAACGACCGTAACATAGATGGTTTATCTATATCTATACTACTATATAATGCATTTGGGACTATTCTATAATAAAAAAGGCTTAAAATTCAGACTTTTACTTGCTTATTATAGAAGGATTTCAAAATTAATTGGTTAGGAAGCAAGTTGGTTAGAAAGTTTGTTAGGAAGCTTGTTGGTTGTTCAAACTAAAATTATTTGGCTTAACCATCTCTACCATCTCTACTTGTAAAACATAAAGACAACTAAATGTGTAACCGAATAACCAAATAACGCAAAATATAGTCACAGGTACCCGCCGCCGCATTGCGCGGGTACTGTTCTAGTAATATAGTATGAATTAGACTTAAAATGTGGTTTTTGTTGACAAGAGAATGTGGTCTGTTTTAGAGAGAGAGAGAGAGAGAAAATTGTGTGTTTAGTTTTAGTTGATAAGGATGGGTGATAAGGGGAAGAAAATGTGAATGTTTTAAATTGGAGGCCTGTGACGGGTCTTGTTATCTGAGAAATTGGGAAATTGTATGTTGTCATAACTTAATTGCATAGTAATAAGTACGAATATCGATGTATGTGAATGGATCCTAGAAATTGCTATTAGGGTAAAATGTTTGCGAGTTAACTTCAATGTATATGATTATGAAGGGAGTATAGCATTAATATGTTTGCACATTGTATTACGCGTTTTACACTGCTAGTGTTTGATGTAATTGTTTTGGAAGATGAATGTTATAAAATGTGACTTTGACTGCTTTTGTTCACTACGATGATAATTTGTGTAAGGAAGAAATATCTTTTCACATGATATTAATTTGTTTCTTTGTTCTGTTGACAACAGGATTACGTGCCAACTGTATTTGATAATTTCAGTGCTAATGTTGTTGTCAATGGTGCCACTGTCAATCTAGGCTTGTGGGATACTGCTGGTGAGCTTATCAAATCCTGTCGTAGTTCAATACTCGCCTTTTATGCTTTTTAGTGATATATTAACGGGGTGAAATTTATATACTGGAAACAGGACAGGAGGACTATAACAGATTAAGACCATTGAGTTACCGTGGGGCTGATGTTTTCATTTTGGCATTTTCCCTCATCAGCAAGGCCAGTTACGAAAATGTTTCTAAGAAGGTAAATACTTTCAGTTTGTGTCATTTTTCTTGCCTCTTGGGTCTTTTTTCTTCTTCATAATACTTCTGATGGCAGTTGTACGTTGAACTGAAGTTCTGTTATGCTTCTGTTTTCAGTGGATTCCAGAGTTGAAGCATTATGCTCCTGGTGTCCCGATAGTCCTTGTTGGGACCAAACTCGGTGAGTTAATAAATGAATGATCTTTCTAAGACCCTTTAAATTTACTTGTCAGAAATCAGAATAAATTTTTGTAAAATTACATATTGAATTTTGAAGATGAGCACCATTTTGAAGATTAGTTTCATTTATGCATATGCGTGTTTGCCAGTCTTGCATATTAATTGAATTCTGATGTAATATTATATAATTTAATTCATAACAAATATTAAACCTGGTTGATTGTAGATCTTCGAGATGACAAGCAGTTCTTTGTAGATCATCCTGGCGCAACTCCAATAACTAATGCTCAGGTAAATGAGTATTAACCATATACTTATGCCTCAGATGAGTAAAGTAATACTAGCTTCAATATTTCCTTATTCCAGACAATCATCTTTGTTTTTGTTATAGGGAGAGGAGCTAAAGAAGACAATTGGAGCACCCGAATACATCGAATGTAGCTCAAAAACACAAGAGGCATGTACAGTTTTGCATTGATTTACCTAGAGGTGGCAAGCTGGGCGGTTTTGGGAATGTGTCGAAACTGATTAGGGTTGGAAAAGGTTGTGTTTTAGCACGGGTTGAAATGGGCTTGGCCATGTTTGGTTGATTTTCAAATACTTTGTGTCTATATTAATCTTTAAATAAACAGTTTTCGTTAATTATGGTCAATAAAAACAATTTTGTTACAATAAAGGTAAATTATTTTTTACAGGAAAAAAAATTGAACTTGGGGGCGGATTACAACCCCTTTTGAGTCGTTCCCCTTTTAGCTGCAAAACTTTTAATTGACAACCGAAGTCAAACCTTTGATTGATAAATGGTTAAAACTGCGACCAGATGATATTCCCTATATGAAAATTCAGGATTATGTAATGCTAACATGTCCATGGTTCCTTTTAGATTAAAAAGTTTTATTTGACCCGTTTGAGATACAGCACAACAAAAACCACCCCATTCATTGATAAATGGGTTAAAATTGCCACCTCATGATATTCCCTAGATCAAAATTCAGGAGTTTGTAGTGCTAACAAGCTTCATGGTTTCCTCAGAATGTCAAAGGAGTTTTTGATGCTGCCATTAAAGTTGTCCTCGCGCCCCCAAAGTCAAAGAAAAAGAAGAAGGCGGGACAAAAGGCTTGCTCTATATTATGAATAAGGTCCAAGGAGAAACAGGCTGACACAAAAAAACTAGCTATGTTTTTTTTTACCTTTATGCCCTTTCATCCTCCCCATTCTCTCGCTCGTCGTCGAGGCTAACTGTGATCATCAATGTGAAGCATCAGTTTGTTTGTCGCTTGTCACCATCATCCATGATCCCTTGCCAGGTTTTAATGTTTTTTCTATGTATTACGTTTGACCAGAGATCCAGTTAGAAAAAGAAAGTTGTGTTGGATTCATTTCGCTTATATTCGTTTATTTGTATTTGGTCTTTCAATACCTGGAGATCTTTTCATACTAATCATGTAGCTGGTTGAAATGATGGTTGTTATCGTATGCATTTTTCTTTATTGTTTTGTTTCTTTGTCTTATGTCTCATCATTTATTCAAGTTATATTTAGTGGGGTTTTGATGTCCATTTCCCCAACCTTTAGTTGTCGTCATGATCACGTCATATGATCATTTTCAACTCTTTTGGGTGTCGAGTTAGTGGAGAAATATTGACATCATATATTCCCACTTCGCGTTTCAATTTGTATGAATATGGAGACACAAGGGAGGGGGAAGTCCATTTGACATTTCTTATGTCTAATCACTGGCAAGACAAAAGAGGTAGTAGTTGAGATTGATTTGGCTTTTTATTCTAAGTGGAGAATATGCTCATCAATAGAGCAAGATTTTGATTCACTTCTGGTGGATTGAAGTGTCATATTATGCTAAACGTGTACTTAGCTCGTTTCCCATACCGAATATGGCCAGTTGATTTAGTGTCAAAATTGTAGTTAAAATCGTCAGTTTTTGTTCAAGAGTGAAAGATATATCAAGAAACCGGAAGTGACAACCTGGCTTTAAGTTGAAGATGGGTAAGTATTAGTCGGTCTGTCAGCCTCTTCAAATTGAGAGCATTAGCTTATTTTCTGGTTTTACAACAGATTACTGGTCACGTTATTACATCAGTTTATTAAAAAGGGGTTCAAAAGTTGACGACTCTTGGTTTTTAATTGTCACTAGTGTCGTAAAATGGGTATCATTTGGATTAACAATTTCAGATAAACCGTAGCATATCATCCATTGTTTATCAGTGTTCGACCTTATCAACTTCTGAAATCAGGTTTTCCCTATAAAAAAATTCTTATAAACATGTAAAATCACATTATACGTAGTATGAACAGAATGCTTTTAATTAGATTCTAGACATTTAAACGCATAATTTCATAGTGCCGCTTTAGTTAGAATTTTAGACATGTAAACGCATATTTCGCAGTCGTACTTACCACCGTCCGTTAACAATATCTCGCCCTCACAAAGTTAAATGTATCAAATACCCTGATTTGAAAAGTATTATTCGTTTTTCAGTTCGATGCCAAATTAATGTATGGAGGTGATGAGAAAGAATCTTGCTGCTCTTGACCTACCTTCCAAAAAGAACCATTACCTTTAAAAAACTTAGTTGTGCTTCACTCAAATTTTCCTAGAATATGTACCTTCTCCACAGACCCTCTCTCCAACTATATAAATTCATCTCCAGACCCATTATTAGATGCACCAAAACATTTGTTTTCTTTCATCTTGCAAACCCGAGGTCACATAAAAATGGCTTCTAGGAGGATTCTAAAAGAGCTCAAAGACTTGCAAAGAGACCCTCCAGCCTCTTGCAGTGCTGGTCCTGTTGCCCAGGATATGTTCCATTGGCAAGCAACAATCATTGGTCCAAATGATAGTCCATACTCCGGTGGCGTCTTCCAAGTTACCATCCACTTTCCTCCGGACTATCCTTTCAAACCACCAAAGGTACAAGTCTATCATCTCCATCGCCAAAAACTACTTCAAAGATGGTCTTTTGATGAGTTTGCTAATGGTTTTTCATAATTCTTGTAGGTTGCATTTAGGACTAAAGTGTTTCATCCAAATATAAACAACAACGGTAACATTTGTCTTGATATTCTCAAAGATCAATGGAGTCCTGCCCTAACTATATCCAAGGTTTTCTTTTGTTTAAGTTACATGCTAAAATTCTGTATCTGCTAATAACTCGGACAGAAAGCTAACGATATGTTTGTTTGTGGCTTATCCAGGTTTTGCTGTCAATATGTTCATTGCTGACAGATCCAAACCCTGATGACCCGTTGGTCCCAGAAATCGCCCATATGTACAAGATAGACAAGGTTAAGTATGAAGCCATGGCTCGGAGTTGGACTCAAAAGTATGCCATGTATTGAAAAATGATGAAGTTTGAAGAACTTCACCCAATGGAAAGAAAAGACTTAGGTGAGGAGGAACATGAAAGCAATTATACGCAGGATGCTGGTGTAATATATGTTATGACTTGATTTGGAGTCTGGTTTTAATTTGGAATAAACGATTCTGATTTGTTTAATGTTTTTCTTTCATTTATAACTAGAAGCATAATATCTCATCGTTTCTCAAAGATCATGTACCCCCTGACATCTGATTTTAAGAAACCATATACTACTTCTGAATGATCCTTAATGCGTCTTTTCCCTAAATTCTATTTGTTATCTTAATACTGACACATGGGATTCAAGATTCAAGAAGGATATCTTTCTGGAAAATTAATATTTTTTGGACGGACTATATCCTCAAACTCAGACAAAGATTTCCGTAGAGTTTCAAGCCACTTAAGATCAGTGACTGCAATATTGATTTGTGGTTTTTAAATTTATTAAGGGATGAAGAACTGAAAATACCAAAGCCTTGGTGATAGTCGATATTTTGGTAAAAAAGGAAAGGTTTAATAACCTTGTGACTCTCTCGTAGTACATCATACATAATTGGATCAACTCTCCTCTAACTACTTACGCCAATACAATACTTGTTCTTGTGGAAAGGAGACTATAAGCATCACAAGCCTCAACATTTTCCTTGTTTGTGTTTTGTGAGTCTCCACATTCAGAAGATTTACATTATCATTTTTCTACACTTTATGTTTTCATGTTGTGGTTTATTTGTCTCTTGTAGCTACGTACATACCTTACGATAACAATAAATATACATGTATTTCACGAGAATGAGTAAACTCATCTTCTCCATTTCACACACTAAACCCTAGTTGTATGTGAGCGTTACCCAGCTTTAGATAAATGCTCTTGAAACTGAACATACGACTAGCCTAATCTCTGTTAGGCCAATTCAGTGCCCAAAGTCCTTTTATATAGATTTGAATAAAAAACAACTTAAGTGAATACAGGTATCTGAATGTAACGAAACATATTCATGGAGTCATCCTTAAGAAGTTCTGTGGACGTATGATCCGGACTGGGCCAGGCTCGGCAGACAGTGGCCCACTCTACGCCTAAACCCTAATTCCATGCCTTATAAATATATGGCTCAGATTCTCTTCTAGATAGAACACAACAGGTTACCCTAAACCTAACTCTTATATGCTATATCGCATCGATACTAACTTGACCGTCGGAGGTGGATCCCGGGGCTACGGCCTCGGGTCAACTCCTAACGGGTTCTCTTTGTTGACAGGTCTACTCAGGGCTCGAGAAAACGACGAACGGCCCAGGGAGAGTTGTCAAATCCAACCCGCGCCAAATTATGCATCAACAAGTGGCGCCATCCGTGGGACACACTACGACAAGTTTCGTACTCTCACATCACCGGAAAGCAACCATCGAGTTCAAAAGCCGGTAACTTTAAAATATATTTTTTGATAAGATATTTTGATCTTTTTAATAAGATCCTACCACATACTACGGCATACATATTTAAAATATCGCATGGGCTACGGGCACCACAATGCGGTACAATATTAAATAATTATTATAGAACTTTGTAGATTATGTTCCAAATATAATATTGCACAGCGCACATATATATTTTTTATACGTACAAAGTTGTTCATTCTAGATTATTTCATTCTATAATCGTTATGAATATTAAACGCATAAAATATTCGTAGTAATATTTTCAAACAGTATCTGTTTAAAATATTTTCTAAAATTTAAAAAGATATCCCAATATTTTTTGTGCATATCTTTTAAATCGGTAAGATATGTTATCTTTTTAAAGTTTCTGAAGATTTTATGTAAATCTTTTAACTTGGTAAACACGATTTTACCTATAACCGCACTAAGTCCGCACGATCGGACCTACTTTATCTTTTAGCCGCGAACAACGCAGTCACGATAAATCTACCCGCGTTAGGCCGTGCGTTCGGACATCTTCGCAGATTAGCGCCATGAGCGCACTGTCACGTACAGGCACCACCATGCTAGTCAATCGCCATAAGCGCACTGGACAAAAGCCGTGGTCATCTGCGATCATCCACAAACGTTAGAGTCTATGCGGTCACGATACATCCATCTGCGTCTGTACGTGTGATTGAAACTATTAGTCGCGGTCACGGTGTGTCCATCCGCGCCATTGTTTTTATTATAATAAAAAAGAAAAAGATCAATCAATCGCCATGAGCGTACTGCGTTCGCAGATTCGCTACATGCTACTTCTCTTATATAGTTTGTAAAACCTCACGATAGGTGTAATTCACACTACTACTTCTCTTATGTGTTAATTTCACATGTTATGTGATGTATATTGCTTCACGCTAATCTTTTACTTCATTACGTTTTATATGTTGCGATTCGCGGCATATACTTTTTAATATTTGCATTAAGTGTTTTTCAGGATTTGAATATCTAAGTTTAATTCTCCTACAAGAGTAGCACCATCAAACTTGGGGGGCTACCAGGGTATATACTACCACTGTTTCTGTACGCGTCACGCATGTATATTTGGAAGCAGATCGTAAGAGGTATTGCAAGCCCGGTACAAAGACGGATTTAAATATTCGCACTATCTTGCCGTAGGGGAGACGTCCTCTGTCGGTTGTAAAGACGAATGTGATGTTCGCGCACAGCACACATCCTTCTCGCGCACAACGCGCACTTCTGCCATAGAAGCACGTCTTATGTCACACCATGCTGCATCGCTACTGGTACAAAAGGTACGCCCTTACCCAGGATGCAACATACGAGATCCACTTTCACCATTGTGAGACAATCACAATCGCAATCCCAGTGCGCACTGTCGCATGTGGGCTGCGCAGTATGGTCCGTCCCATGTGCACACCTAAGTTGCGCATACATGGGTCATGCCGTCATGGTTGATTGGGCCTACTCGGCCATGAACAGGACTTAAGTCTAGCATAACATAGCCATGTACTATTTCAAACTAGACTTGGGGGGCTTGTGGACGTATGGTCCGGACTGGGCCAGGAATGGGCCAGGCCCGGCAGACAGCGGCCCACTCTACGCCTAAACCCTAATTCCATGCCTTATAAATATAGGGCTGGGATTCTCTTCTAGACAGAACACAAACCTAACTCTTATATGCTATATCGCATCGATACTGACTTGACCGTCGGAGGTGGATCCCGGGGCTCCGGCCTCGGGTCCACTCCGAACGGGTTCTCTTTGTTGACAGGTCTACTCAGGGCTCGAGAAGACGACGAACGGCCCAGGGAGAGTCGTCAAATCCAGCCCGCGCCAGATTATGCATCAACAATTTCTTCAAAGTCTGAAGATATAGACTCATCACAACATGAGGCGGAACTCAGAGAATGATGACAAGAACCATGATCAGGATGATTGAGTGAGTGTGTGATGACAACAACACAATGATTCCCTAAGATCTCCTCAACTCACTTAAGAAATTCTGAGACTTAAACATTTTGATAGAATGTTTAAGTCACTGAAATGTAGGAGGTAAAATATTTTGAAAAGAAAAGTGCAATGCACTATCACAAAGTCAAAATGTTACTTTAATTAGTAAAAGTACAAAAACAGTTGTAATCACTGTTCCACCAAAAGTATGTTGGTAACCTACTAGGAATAGAGTCAAAAGTATATAATGTACTTTTGCCTATCAGATGATGACATGTATCTTTTACCTCATGTGTATCTATTTTGTCCCCGCCTATAAATAGATTGTTGTATTTAGAGGTGGTAAAACGGGCAGGCCAGACGGGCACGGGCTATGAGCTAAACGGGCGAGGGCTAAACGGACACACGGGCTAAACGGGCACGGGCGTGCGCATGTTATATGAATTGTCTTAGAAAATACCCAAAACGACGAAATAAATTCCTCAAAATTAACACCTCATTTATATTTAAAAAATTAAGTATATTATATCTATAAGTTTTTCTTTAAAAATAATTGTAATGTTATCTAATTGAGAGAATGTGTGCCCATTTGTGTCCATTTAACTTTTAGATAGGCAATATATGCCCATTTCAAAAAAAAAAAAAAAAAAAAAAAAAAAAAAAGGGACTAAATGTGCCCAAATCTTTTAAAAGGTTGCCCATTCAGCCTTTTTTTTTTTTTTTTTTTTTTTTTTTTTTTGCACAAATTGCCACCTCTAGTTGTATTGAAGGAAAAACTCATCTCTCGTATCAAAAGTTTTAAGCACTTTTAAGAGTCGTTTTTCCTTCTTCAAATAGAACTAATTCATAGATTTTATACCTATTGGTTAGTATAATTCTTACTTAAACATAATAGTTTGGTTTGTGTTTAAGTTTAATGAGGAGATCACATATACATACTTGTTATTCAATCCCAAATGTTATTCCGCAAACACTTGGGTATAATTATACTTGGTATAATTATTTTATTTAAATCAATAAAGAGTTAAACGTTGAAAAAGAATTATATTATGCATAAATTGATTTTATGTAAATGTGTAACCATTGTTAGCATACATTTTACTTAAGTGTTAACTACTACATAGTTAATAAGTGAGTAAACGGAAACAACAATCTCACATACATATTGTCATATTGTACATGTTGCATATTTCTTAAAACTCATTTAATAATAATAATAATAATAATAATAATAATGTCTGACCATTATGTGTAGCATAGATAAGTGGCTAGCATATATATATATATATATATATATATATATATATATATATATATATAGGGAAATGATAATGTGAGAACTTTCTTAAAGTTGTAAAAATGAGAACTATTCTAAAATACCATTAAAACATTGATACATAACCATTTTAGCAAAGATGCACCAAAATATTATAAATTAACACAAGTTAACAATAAATAGACTAATAACCAACTCATACATGAGAAACGGATTACTGATACACAATTAAATTTTTGATACATATACCTTAAAATCTCAAAAAACTAATTTCTTATACATAAATTGATACACCTAATACACAACAACCACTAAAAACTTAATAAACAATACTAAACCATGATACACATTACACGTTGAATCAAAGTGTATCACTTAGTTTACGTCAATTTTCATAAGAAAACCCATCAAATCTTTAACAATTTTAGTTGTAATTAATTATTTTTTTATTTTCTTTTAAGTTGTGTGTCATTGTGAGATTTTGGTAGGTTCTCATTTTTACAACTTTAAAAAAGTTCTCATTTGATCTCAATTCTATATATATATATATATATATATATATATATATATATATATATATATATATATATATATATATATATAGAATCCGAATCGATTGAGAAGAGTTTTAGATTGAGAAAAATGAGAAGCAATCTAGGTCATTCATCTCATTAAATTAGATTAAGGGCATTATGGTACAATTTTATTTTCTCTTTCATATTAAAACTACATTAATACTCATTCCATGTTTCTCTTCCAATTTTATATATGAAACTGATTACTTTCGATCCCCTTTTTTTCTCCATTGATACGCCTGGGCCCGAGCCCATGGCTTATTTAGGTCTTAGGGTTTACTTTGTCTTATAAGTACTCTTGTAATCATTTATTATAATCAATCAATCAAAAGTTAATAAACAAATCTCTAGTTCTTCTCTTCTGTTTTCTGACGGAGCCCGCACACGCTTGAAGTGGTGCCTTATCCCGATACAACCCCTAACCGGGTCGTATCAATTGGTGCTTTAATTGAGAGCTCTCGTTGAGAGGGTTTACAATTAGGGTTCCAATTAAAAAAAAAAAAAAAAAAAATATATATATATATATATATATATATATATATATATATTGTTCATCGACAATATTCACCCGAAGTACTGTTCATCGATCACTATTCACGGGTACTGTTCATCGCGGGTACTATTCATCAGAGAGAGATTTTTTTTTTTTTGAGTTATTAATCGCTTGAGTATTATTCATGGCATCCGGCGGCAGCAATCGGGACGTAGAATACGCACTCTCTAAGCTCTTGCAAATGGGTACGGTGGCTGAATATCAGAGTGTGTTTGTGGTACTTGCAAATCAAGTAACATGGATCTCTGAATCTTTACTTACATCGTTTTATATCTCCGGACTTAAACTGAAGTTACAAATAGAACTGTTGAGGGCAAGGCCTACAACTTTAGGAGAAGCCTTTTCCTTAGCCCATATAGTCGAGGCTCGTTTTGAGGCAATTGAAGTGAAGGAGAAAGAGCATATAATTGAAAAGAAATCAGATATCATTCCATCATTACCTGCTTCACATGAGATTAAAAGGTCTTTAGATGCTGATGAATATATTGGTGTTGATGTGGTTAATAACGCGATAGATGGTGTTTTCGATATTGGTGAGAGTAATGAAGTTCATAGCAAGTTTGAAGAATTTTCAGAAAATAAGAAAAGTATGGAAGAGATTATTGTGGGTGGTCGTGAATTTGATGGTCGTTTGGATGAAATAAATTTGGTTTTAATCAAGGAGTTTGTGATTAAGATGTTGGAGGGTAGAGATGTTTCCGACGAGAGTTTGGTTGTTTGTTTGAAGTGGGTATATCGCGAGAAGAGTCGTGGGTCAGCAAAAGATGGAAGAAGGGTGTTGTGTTATGTCCGGTGGAAGAAGAAAACGATGAAGGCGGCAATTCAAAGAAGATTATGGGATCCCGGATTACGCCAATGTTTCAAGAGGACGGACTGTCCAAATGACTCAAGAAGTCCAAACGTATGGCATAAATATTATGTCATATAATCTATCTTTATTTACATGTCTTTGTTTAGATTAGTTTCATGTTTCTTTAGGAAAGTCGATTAAGAATGTTTTAAGACAACACCTTGAGGGCAAGGTGGCTTTGAAGGAGTGAGGAATGATACGCCTGGGCCCGAGCCCATGGCTTATTTAGGTCTTAGGGTTTACTTTGTCTTATAAGTACTCTTGTAATCATTTATTATAATCAATCAATCAAAAGTTAATAAACAAATCTCTAGTTCTTCTCTTCTGTTTTCTGACGGAGCCCGCACACGCTTGAAGTGGTGCCTTATCCCGATACAACCCCTAACCGGGTCGTATCATCCATCGTGAGCACCAACATTTCAATATGTATTTGATAAATCTGAAATTACTCCTACTTGTTTATTGTACTAATTATTACATATCAAATGATTCATGTAGGGATCTTCTTTTGTCAAATGATTCATGCACGTTATTCTTTTAATCTTTAATTGTTCAGGATTAATGTTATATATTTGTCCAGTGATTCATGTATGTGTTCTCAAAATTTGCGGTGATCATAGTTCAAAGTTTTGGATTGGCCATCATATATCTTCACCACTATAGATATCAAATTTTCTTTTGTTATGACTTTTTCTTTTGTATCTATTGTTTATCATGTTATATATGATACCTTCAAATAGACATTTGATTGTCGATTATCTTGAGTCATAAATGATACAAGCCATCAATCGATTGAAATTTGAATCATTGTGCTAATAGTGAATCATAAGAATATATCGTTATTATGATTCGTGCAATGTTGGTATCTCGTTAAATTACCGTTGTGATCGAAATTTGAATCATCGTGTTAATAGTGAATCATAAGAATATAACGTTATTATGATTGGAGCAATGTTGGTATCTCGTTAACTCACTGTTGTGAAAGATTGATTCACATTTCTTTTTCCATAATTCAAAATATTATACACACACAACTTTTTGGATCTGTATCGACTAGTTTTGTATAACTTTACATAATTTGTAATAACAGCCTAAAAAGACTTTATATTAGTAATGATTCACTAGTTTCGGTTATGATTCACCAATACAAATAAATTGTGAAATAATCGGTCTTCAATCACTATAAGATTCAAAAAATAATACACATGCCAAAACACCAACTTTATTGTTTTGAATCAGTGATCAAAAAAGATTATAAAAAATAGCATATTTCAATGATTTACTACATATTAAATTATCTTATCATATGATTCAAAAACCAAAGATTTTCTTTTTTTTTTTTTTTTCTTTTTTTTTTTTTTTTTTTTGAACATAAAAAAAAAAAAAAAAAAAAAAAAAAAAAAAAAAAAAACACCAAAGATTCACTACATATTAAACTAGCATATTTCAATGATTCAGAACTTGAGACATTAAGCCACGATTCCAAAAGTAGAACTTTTAAAAACATAGAAAACTGACTCGTGTATTTCAAATTATGAATACCAAAATTGTAGGGATATTTATTGTACAATTAAATATGGATTCGTTTAATTACTTTTGTACCCTTTTCATCCCAATAGTTAAATATACACAATTACTCAAGATCAAATAATATCTATGGCCAAGATTGCTTCTTAATCTTCTCAATCTAATATTCTTCTCAATGGAACCAAATCCTATATATATATATATATATATATATATATATATATATATATATATATATATATATATATATATATAAAATGAATGGATCAAGTAAGAAAAATAATTAAAATAAGAAGAGTAAGAAGTAATTATATCCACATATTTCAAATTAGGAGGGAAAATTTGAAGGAAGATGTATCCACTTTTGTAGGTACATCTGAAATATGTGGTTGTGTTTACTTCTTATCATTTCTATTTTAATTATTCTTCCTATTTGATCCTAACTATATATATATATATATATATATATATATATATATATATATATATATATATATATATATATATATATATATATATATATATATACACCCTCTAATCATCCTTTAAATGCCATACACATGCATAAAATATTAGTCGGAATCTAATGATATAGAATGTTGGGTCCGAACTTTGAGGTCAATGTCATAAACATGTGTATTTCATCCTTTTTACATTCTTTCTAATAACTCGCACATGTTTTTATTTCCGCTTGGAGTTAGACATCCATACTTGTCACTTGCCTACCTTAAGTAATTAGCCGAATGCTTTTTTTTTTTTTTTTTTTTTTTTTTTTTGTTTCCCTCTCTTTCTCTCTCTCTTCTCCTTAGACTAAGAGCCTCTTTGTTTAATTTGAAAGAAGATGTATCCATTTTTGTAGATGCATCTAAAATGTGTGGTTGTGGTTACTTCTATTTTAATTATTCTTTCTATTTGATCCTAACTATATATATATATATATATATATATATACCCTCTAATCATCCTTTAAATGCCATACACATGCATAAAATATTAGTCGGAATCTAATGATATAGAATGTTGGGTCCGAACTTTAAGGTCAATGTCATAAACATGTGTTTTTCATCCTTTTTACATTCTTTCTGATAACTCGCACATGTTCATCCACTTGCCTACCATAAGTAATTAGCCGAATCCCCAACCCCCTCCCCCCCTTTTTTTTTTTCCTCTCTTTTTCTCTCTCTTCTCCCTAGGCTAAGGGCCTTTTTGTTTAGTTTTTTATTAAGTCCTATTAAATTAAAGGCCTGTCTCGATATATGTAGTCTATTTGTAAATAAAAAAATGGTCGTTTGTTTTGTGTGCTGAATAAAATGTCCGAATTAAAAAAAATTGTTATTATACATTTTTATTTAAAATAAGTGTTGAATTAGAGGTTAAAAGGTGGGAATGTAAATATGTAAAAGTATGATAAAAGTGATGACTTAATATAGAGACGCTCACTCTCATAACTTTTTCTCAAAAGCCGTCCATTTAAATTAAGCACCAAACAAACACTTAATTAATAACTTAATAAATTTACCTATTTATGAATTAAGACTTTTTAAGTCATGATAAAACACTACCAGGGGGTGGCAATGTTGCCTAACCATGCCTAAAACTTAATTGTAATTAGCTAATAGAATGAATCCAACTAATTTCATGCCTAATGATGCCTAAGTACATATTTTTAGTGGCAATGTTGCCTAACCATGCCTAAACCTTTTTTTGCTCCAAACGGTATAATAATTCAATGCTCCAACGGTACAAATTTTTGAAACTATACTTCATACCGACCGGTGAACATCACCGTAGTCCTTGCCGATTTGTAAATGCCGACTAGGAGGCAATGGCATTGCCGATTGATGCCGAGCCATAAACTCATATGTTGCCAACCCCCTAAGACCCTTATAAATATATGTGGGGTTCACCTTTATTAGAGCCACTTAACGAGGAGAGGTTAATATTTTTTGTCTTGAGATATAAAGGAAGTAAGAGAAATATGTGGGTCCTGCTTAAAAAAATACTACTCCCTCCGTTTCAAAATTTAAGTCCAGTTTGACTTTTTGAATCTAACTTTGACTTTAAATATTTTTGCTTGTGTTACATAATACTTGATGCAAAATATATAAATGGATTGGGTTTTAAATATATTTTAATATGATATAATTTTCATCAAGTATTATATAATAAAAATTAAAATATTTATGGTCAAAGTTTGATTTAAAAAGTCAACATGAACTTAAATTTTGGGACGGAGGTAGTATTAGATATTTTGTCAACCAAATCCCTTAGCTAAGGGTAAAAAGAATACACCCTAAGCTTGTCCTTGATCACATTGATTTGATAAGATTGTGATAGTGATGTTCCCTTATAGTTAGTATTAACTAGAAAGTTAAACTAACCAAGCTCCATGACTTAGTAATATAAGGATTAATTTGACAATCAGTAAAAACGTAAAAGATAAAAGACAAGATATTTTTTAACGTTTAATTCTTATTAGAAATCAATCAAAGAATTATACCCAAGTGTTTGCGGAAGAACACTTGGGATTGAAATGACAAGTATGGTGTATTACTCCTCACTAAACTTAAGTAGCAACTAATGAACCAACTGCGCTATCTCAGGGACGGTTGCTATTTGGAGAGAGTAAAGATTGGTTTGAGGATCTAAACACACTCCTTGTGTTGGTGATACTTTGAGTATAAGTAACTAGCACGCGAAATTTACTAGCTAATACTTAGAAGATTTTGTGTATTGAATGTATTGAACAGTTGTATTGATGGAACACTAAAGTAAAAACAATGAGTTAACCAAACAAATAGCTTCAATATTATTGATAATACGAGTGATCTAGAATATCACTAGGGTTTACAACCTTGAAGCTTTCACAAAGATGTGTATGAGATATATGAAACACCTAACCTAGGACCTCCTTTTATAGCACAAGGAGTCCTTTACAAGTAAACTACTTTGATACAATATTCGTATCAATCTAAACGTATAAGATATACATAATATCTATTCTATAATTATCTCCAAGCATATCTTCATGAATATGTCTTCAGCTCATAAGCAGTACAAACATCTTGTACTAGCAGTACTAAGTTAGTTAGTACTGCTAGTGTTATCTTCAGAAGTTCCAACTTTGTCTTCAATAGTTTGTACTGTTAATTTAAGGGTAAAGACCATAAAATAACAACGTACTTTCTCAAATTTACCGAGATGAAACACGTACTTTTTTATTAACATTTAAGCCAACAAAACTTGCAAATATTGTTCTAAGGTCAACAAAAAGACTTATTATATTAAAAATAATAATTGAAATGACTATATTACCCTTGTCTTCTTAAACTATACCACTCATCTTCTTCCAGCTTTTCATTCACACACCACAATTAAAAAACGAAGCAGGGAGGAAGAACATCATTGCATTTACATAAGATCCCACACCACGAAAAAGAATAAGACGAGATGAAGAGGAGAAGACCAGAAACAACA
Organism: Artemisia argyi; assembly: GCA_030686995.1. Lineage (NCBI taxonomy): Eukaryota > Viridiplantae > Streptophyta > Magnoliopsida > Asterales > Asteraceae > Artemisia > Artemisia argyi. The sequence continues at coordinate 96,325,090 of CM060688.1, forward strand.
TCCAACAACAAATCCAAGATCTCAGATTTATCTCTTTTCGGTAATCAAATTCGTCCTAAGACATAAACTATAGAGATAAACTCATCATCGATCATATCTTACACTCTTACATCAAATTAAATAACAAGATCTCAGTTTGTTATCTTGTATGTTAGAACCATAATCATCATCGATCTATTTTGAAGACTTGCTTCTTTCTTATATCCGAAAAATAAATATAGTAGTATAACAAATCTGTTATATACTATATTTGTTTCGTTCAAAAACACAATAACAAAACCCAAACCATATGTCGAGCCTACCTGTGACCTCACTTAGGGGTATTGAAGACGAGTCGTGCCTCGATATGCGATGAATGTTTCAATGGTTTCACTTGGTTCTGTTATTCGTGGCTTATGGTGATCAGGATACGAATGAATCATGTATTTGATTTTGTCCTTTTTTTTTTTTTTTTTTTTTTTGATTGACTGAGTTTTGTGATGAATCGGATTGTGATGATGTTGATGAGATCGATTGTGGTTTGATAGTGATGAGATTAGATGATGGAGATGGATTTTGTTATGTCAACTGTATTGGGAAGATGAGTTAGATGACAGAGTTTAAGATGGGTGGCTGCTAGATCTTGTTAGCAGTGTTTTTTGTTTTTTTTGAGTTTAAGAAAAAGGGTAATATAGTCATTTTAATTATTATTTTTAATATAATAGTCTTTTTGTTGACCTTAGAACAATATTTGCAAGTTTTGTTGGCTTAAATGTTAATAAAAAAGTACGTGCTTCATCTCGGTAAATTTAAGAAAGTAAGTTGTTATTTTATGGTCTTTACCCTTAATTTAATTCCTAACAATCCTCCCCTAAACTTACGATTTCTCTGCAAATCACTAAGTTTCTTCAATTAAACTTCACTCTTCTGATCTGAGGGGAATTCTTCCAAAAACATACTTTCTTCTTCCGAGCTTCTGTCTCTCTTTTACATTGATCATGAATTCTCTGCAACAAATCTTTAACTAATTCTGTTCTTTCTTCACATATGAGCCTTGAAGAAAGCACAACAGTGAGAACTCCTGATCTAAGAGGATATTCCTTCTCTGCTAACATAAAGACATCCACTCCAGTTTGTGTAGAAACATGATAAACACTGCAAGAGTCATATAGTTTCCATAAGGTGCTTAGGTTATGAGCTTCAAACCTCCAATGTCTGTCACTTGGATCAGGTTCATATAGTCTCTGAAAATGAACCCATAACTCCTTTGCTTTAACATCAGTGAATTCACCAGACTTGGATTTCTCTTTTACCAATCTCCACAGAGTGTCTAAATCTTCCCTATCACAAGATCTGATAAGGTCTTCAAATTGTGTGTACGAAGCAGTCTCACCACCAACTCTGATTATCTTCCAAGCTGATCCAAATTCATTTGTATAAATCTCCCAATCTATTATACGGTGTTTTGCTTGTATGTGATCCATATATATGACTGCAGGAACTATGTTGATCATCTCATCAAGCTGCTCTTTAGATAATCTTTCATGTTCTTTTTCTTCTCCTTTAGCTTCTTCTTTTTCTTCATTAGCAGCTTCTTCTTTAGTAGGTTTTTCTTCAACTGTTTTGAGCCTCTTTGGTGATTTTTCTGTGTCATCTTCTTCTATTGGCACAAACTGTTGAACCTTCCTATATGCAAGATAATACAATCTTTCTATCTCATCCTGTGGTTTCCCTTTCAGTTGATTAGCATTCCAATTATCTTGATGGATCAAATACTTCTTCATACCAGCAATTATTTGAGCCTTTGTAGGTTTCCTTTTTCTTTTCTGACCTTGCCTCTCCTTGATTGTCTCCATCAAAGCATGCAGTGCTTCTTCTTCATCATTCCTTGAATTAATGAAATCAGCAAGTTGTGCTGATCTTTCTTCAACTGTTAAGCTCTGATCTGCAATAAGTTCTTCAGCTTTGCCTTCACAACTGGATCTGATTCAATTTGATCTTGTTGAGCCATAAGAGAGTCTGAAGCAATCTTTTCATTCTGCAGTCTCTGAGCTTCCATAAAGCTAGCAACTTCTTCTTCATGCACCTTTCTGGCAACTTTTGCTTCAAAATCAATTCGAGCTTGAGTTCTTGGTTTCACCTTCTTTGGTTGCTCATCTTCTTCTTCTGTCATGGGAGCTTTTCCTTTCTTTGCTCTTCTTCTCTCATACTAAGATTGCTTAGCAGTATCAACTGTGGTACTTGGTTGTGCCTCTTGAGTTTGTACTGCTACTTCTGTTAACCTAGCAGTACCTTCTTGAGCACTTGTAGCAGTACCTTCTTCAAAATTCATTGGCTCAGTACCTTGATCACCTCCTTCTCCAAACTCATTATTACCAGCAGTAGTACCTTTAGTACCTTTTTCTTCAAAATTTAATTGCCTCCCATGAATCCTTGAAGATATCCTCCCCTGTTTGGAAGAATTTCCACCATCTGGGTCATCATGAGAGTCACTAGAACTTGAACTGGTAGATTGAATGATTGTGGTCCTCCTTGTTTAACGCTTAAGATTAATGTCCAAAATGTATGTACAACTACATAAATGGCATAAATTGGAGTAAACTACATTTTTGGTCCTTGTGGTTGTATCAAAATTCTACTTTCAGTCCAATTTGAAAAAAGTGATACATTTTAGTCCAAAACTCCACGTGGCTTTCACTTTTGGTCCAATTTTCTAACGGGGTTAGTGTAGTCGTTAAGTTAGTTGCAACATTAGTACTTGAACCTAACGGTCGTTTGCAATGTTTGCACCGTTAGTCCTTTCACTTAGTTAGTTTAAAAAAAAAAATCGAAAAAAATTTCTAAAAAAATTATTTTTTAAGGAAAGTGTTTTTTTCCAAAAAAAAAAATTTTGAAAAATTCGAAAAAAATTTTAATAAAAAATTTTCTTAAAAATTACTAAAAAAAATTATTTTTTTTAGAAAATTTTTTGAATTTTTTATTTCCATAAAAAATAATTTGAAAAAAAAAATTCTAATAAAAAATTTTCTTAAAAATTACTAAAAAATTATTTTTTTTTTGAAAATTTTTTTTCCAAAAAAAATTTTTGAAAAATTCTAAAAAAAAATTTTTGACGAAATTTTTTTTTTTCCAAAAAAAATAATTTGAAAAAAATTTTCCAAAAATAAAATAATTTTTTTAGAAATTATTTCGAATTTTTTAAGAAAAATTTTTATTAGAAATTTTTTTTCAAATTATTTTTTTTGGAAAAAATTTTTTTCGACAAAGAATTTTTTTAGAATTCTTCAAATTATTCTTTTTGGGAAAAAATAATTTTTTTTAGTAATTTTTAAGAAAAATTTCTATTAGAATTTTTTTTGGAAAAAAAATTTTTGTCAAAAATTTTTTTTTTTAGAATTTTTCAGAAAAAAAATATTAAAAAAAATAATTTTTTTAGAATTTTTTTCTAATTTTTTTCGATTCTTTTTAGATTTTTTTTTTAAACTAAGTGAAGGGACTAACGGTGCAAACATTGCAAACGACCGTTAGGTTAAAGGACTAATGTTGCAACTGACTTAACGACTACACTAACCCCGTTAGAAAATTGGACCAAAAGTGAAAGCCACGTAGACTTTTGGACTAAAATGTATCACTTTTTACAAATTGGACTGAAAGTGGAATTTTGATACAACCATAAAGATCAAAAATGTAGTTTACTCTATAAATTGAATATGCACCATATTATAAATTTTCCATGAAAAGGTTATCATACCAAGTTTTAGAATTACTCCATTCGATAAGCGTTTAAAGCTTAAGGTTGTCAGGAAACAATTTCTTATTTCAGTTTCATTTGCAATGACAATTAACAAAAGCCAGGGTCAATTGCTTTCAAAAGTTATTTTGTACCTCCCCCGTCTTGTTTGCACACATGGACAACTATACGTTGTTGTCTCAAGAGTTAAAAGCAAAAATGGTTTGCAGGTTGTCGTTTGTCATCAGGATGGAAATATGTCTAAAAGTAATACAAATGTCGTATACAAAGAAGTACTTCAAGGTATATAAATAAGGTTTCAGAGGTATGTACAATATACATATCACATGTTTTTTTACCATACATTATATTATAATAGATTATGAATCACAACCTACTTTTACTTACATTTTCTATGAAATATTATGTGTGCACGGAATGGACATTTGCTATTAAATTGATTAGCGCTCACATACGTCATTTGCTATTCAAGACCGTCAAATTTGGAGATGACAACGACATCGATGTTTATTATTTTAATTGTTACAAACTCAATTGATTGTCAAATAATTCATATATTATCTCATTGTTTCTCTTATATATTAATGGAACATGTTTACGTTCGTTGTTTTCTTATTATCTCTTTTCATTTTTTTTTTATATACCCCGTGAATCCACGTGTTTTTAAGCTAGTTGTAGTATAAGATATAATTCTTAAGTGATAATTAATATATCAGCAACCTTAACAGAACACATAATAAGCACGGACGGAACTTAGTGGGGACCAGGAGGGGTCGTGCCCCCCACCCCCGGAAAAGTTTTAAAATCAATTACCACAACAGACACTGCTCACACTCAATTACAAAAATCAACACTTTCAAAGGAGTTTACCAAAATCGATACTTTGGGCGAGCAAACCATTTACTCTCCAATTCATTTTCAGCTACATATCCTCATTAAAAGACAAAATACACAGAGAGCAAATGTTTTGCTCTCCCTCCCAATTGCTTGCCGCCTCACTAAAAGACAAAACACATAGAAAGCAAATGTTTTGCGCTCTCTCCCAATTGTCCGCCGGGTTAAAACTGTGTCGATTTTTGTAACTCTCCTTTCGAGGATCTATTTTGGTAATACGTGTGTATATATCTTCATTTAAAAAATTCTCTCAACTTTTTAGCCATAAGTACCTTTTTAACCCTTACACATTGTGGTGGTAGACATTATTAGTACGAACATTAAATGAAAATGTAAATCGGCCCCCTCAAAACAAATATGTTATAGATTGACCCTTCAAATTAAGCTTGTCAAGTTCCGTCTATGATAATAAACATAGAAAACTAATACATAAATTAGAACTAATTAATGTATTTTTGATGTTAAGTGACACTGTTTTTGTTTTAATGAAGTTGACTAGCTTTGTCATGAGGAAAAAAAAAAAAAAAAAAAAAAAAAGATTGTGGGAAGCCCTTGCCATTTTTTTAAGGCTATATATAATGATTCAGAGAATACTAGGAATCAAGTCTTATTCCTTCTTACGAATGGCGCTTCAACTCTATCAAGTAGTTTCTACTCAAAGTATCTTTGTTTTGTGTAAACCAAAGCAATGTTTGCCACAAATTCTAAAACATCACAGAAGACAACAACTCTCCATACAATGTGTATCCAAGACTGAAGTTTCTCAACATGATAGTCCCAGCCAACTATTTGGAGTGACGATTTTATCAAACTCTTAGATGCCAGTATTTCGGTAAATTGTCATACTTTTAGGACCCAAAAGTATGGTGTTCTTTTGTCTTCATTTTCAGCTATTGTCCACAAAAATATTGATTATATAAAGTATATCCCATATATATAAATTAATTATCATCATATCCTATTATGAAAAAACACAGATCAACTATGAGAGGGTGAACGAGCTTGAGCAGAAAGTGAGGTCATTACTGCACACTGATTCTGAAAATGGTAGTTTGAGTGTCTTGCAAGTGCTGGAACACATCGATGATATAGAAAGGTTGGGCCTTGGCTATCGGTTTCAAAATGATATCCTCAGAGCACTAAACACAATTGCAGACAGAAATACTTTTAAAATCGGAGAGAAGGAAGTCAGTGTTTATGCGGCATCTCTTAAATTCAGGCTTCTTAGAAAACATGGTTATAACGTGTCCCAAGGTACTTCTAATTTCTTCTTTATATACGTCAGGATTTTCACTTGAAGTCCTATAGATTTCCATCGCTCGTGATTAACTTCTTAGTGATTGATTCATTGTAACTGAATACAGATTTTGTAAGGAGATTTAAGGACAGCAGAGGTGACTTCATGGGATTTCTAAAGACAGATCTCAAGGGGTTGATAAATCTATATGAAGCTTCATATCTTGCTTTTGAGGGAGAATGGGATTTGCATGAGGCCAAGTTATTCGCAACTGAATATTTGCCTAATTTCAAGCGTAGAGAATCTGGTGCACATGAACTGATAAATCATGCACTGGAACTCCCCTTGTATCGCAGAATGCTCAGATTAGATGCAAGGTGGTACATTGATGCATACGGTAAACGAAAGGATGCAAATATACTTATGTTAGAGCTCGCTGCATTAGAATTCAACATGGTTCAATCACAACTAAAGGCAGAACTTCAAGAACTATCAAAGTAAAGCTAGCCTTTTATATAGATTCTCCATATACATAATTGAAATAATTGTTGAGATAATAATATTTTCAACATCCAAAATTCAATAACAGCCTTTAATTTGTCCCTTTCCACTACAGGTGGTGGAAAAATATTGGTCTAGCAAGCAAGCTAAGCTTCGTTAGGGACCGACTCATGGAATGTTTCTTTTGGACAGTTGGAATGGTATTTGAACCTCAATATTATTCATGCCGTGTAGGGCTCACGAAAGTTGGGGCGTTAATTACTGTAATTGATGACATCTATGATGTTTATGGTTCTCTAAATGAACTCAAGATCTTCACCGATGCTGTTAAGAGGTTTGCAGTTTCGAACATCACTGATTTAATAATTTCCTCACTTGGTTCAAAGTTTATAACCACTTAACTACAAGTTTTCAAAGCGAATTTGTAATCATTCTTTTTCAGGTGGGACATTACTGCAATAGAACATATGCCTGAGTATTTACAAGTAGGCTACCGAGCTCTTTTCAACACCGTCACTGAATTGGGCTTCAACACTCCGATTGCACTACCAATCCTAGCAAAAGAGGTTAGTGTAACCATAATTAATAAAGGACTTTGTATACAAGTGAGTATTAACTAGCTTGTTATAATAACCCCTCTTTTCGTGCGGAAATAATAGTGGGGAGATTTATTAGAAGCGTTCTATGTGGAAGCCAAGTGGACTCATAACAAATACATTCCAACACTTGAAGATTATCTGAATAATGCTTGGCGATCGGTCTCTGGAGTGGTTATACTTACGCATGGTTACTTTTTAGTCAACAAAGAAATGAAGAAAGATACGATTGAGTCCTTAGAGAAGTATCACGAGCTCTTTAAATGGTCGTCAACTATTTTCAGACTATGCAATGATTTGGGTACTTCATCGGTATGTTTTATTACTCCGAGTATTCCTACAATGTTTTACTTATTCATTTTTGTCGTGATTCCGTATTTATTTTGGCATAGGATGAGATAAAACAAGGCAAAACGACAAATGCAATATCATGTTACATGCACGAGAATGGTGTTTGTGAGGAAGTTGCTCGTGAATATATAAAAAATATGATTGATGAAGCATGGAGGAAAATGATCAAAGCTCAAGTAGCTTGTTCTCAAGAGTCGGGAGATCCAGTCATTGATATGGCCATCAATCTTGCTCGAATTTCACATTGTACGTACCAATATGGGGATGGACATGGAGCTCCAGATGCCCGAGCCAAAGATCGAGTCATATCCGTGATTATTGAGCCCGTTACAATCTGGAAAAGGAGCACCAATAAGATAAATTGATAGGAATGCAACATAATATTCATATATAGCATGATTTGAAATAGGCCTATATGTACCAACCATGGATTTGAATAATGATATGTCGTACTATTCATCACCGATTGTTGGCCAGTAGTAAAATAACCCTACCTTGATTACCAAAAAAAACTTTAACGACCAAAAATGTTACTTTCATACTTAGATAATTTAACGATTATAAACTGTCGCGGAACATAAATAAACACAGGTGAATTCAAAGTTTGAATATCTATATATATATATAGCATACAGAGTCGCACTTATAATATCATATATCCTTTCTAAAACCTCAAAATATTGTGTTTAATTTGCCAATTTATAACTTAATATCGGACATGGGGTATCATATGGTGCTAAAAATCATCTAAATTATGCACTTTAAATAGAAAAAAAAAGATTTATTATATGTTAATTAAGGTTTAATACACATAATATCGATGTATTTTACTAACCGCATGTAAGTATCCAAAAAGGGTATTGATATCTATACATACACTTTTACTTCATATACATAAAATTTACACATAAATTTAGTAGGACCACTAGTATCATATAACTAAAATTTATATGTATGAAGTAAAAATTTATGTGTAGATATCACTACTCATCCAAAAATTGTCCAATATTAAACATTTACTTTCATTTTTTTTTTTTTTTCCAAAAGCTTATTATGATATCTTACGGTTAACCACTAAGGGTATGTTTGTTGTTGCTGGAGCTGGAGATAGTGCTGGAGATTATAAATTATTTTTATAAGTTACATGAATTAATCTTTGGTTTTAAGAGATTATGGAAAATTATTTTTTTTTATAATCTCTTATAAGTTATTTCTGCCAAACAAAGATTATTTTTTAAGTAGTTTATTTTTTGAAAAAATAAGCATAATCTCTCAACAATCTTGTGTACGAAACATAGCCTTAGTGGCAATTTCATTTTAGTATTCGTAACTATAGTGTGTTTTCCGCCCAATTTTCTGGCGTCAGTCATTTGTTCTAAAAATGAAATTACGGCGCCATAACTTTTAGCTAGCGTTTACCGTTAAGATTGTACCCACTCAAATTAATAAGTTGTGTTACGATTTCTTTTTTCTTAACGTGCTTCAATTATGTGCTTTTCACAAATATCCGACTAAAAAATAGGAATTGCATGACTCCATACCAAATTACCACACACGCGAAACACATGTACCCAAACTATCTTGTATCCCTTACACATATTGAGTGGAAGGCAACGCGCGTATCACTTTCAAGATAGAAACACAGAAAGGAATCTCGCTAACGTTGGACCCTGCTAACTATGTACGTGTCACTATCCCCACAAATTGACGAAACACATATATAAAAAATAGACCACATATCCTGCCATATATCAAACCCTTACATGGAAAAACAAAATCCTCTTGATACGTAGGAAAAACTTAACTTACTATTTAGAACTTTCTTTGCACCAACAATATTACATGTTAGGGAGATGACCGGAGTACATGAATGTTTTAACCTATAATATGTCATCAATATTGTGTTATATATGTTCAATGCAAACACCACAACAAAAGGGAGGACGGGCGAGGACACTTTCGGCAGGGACACAATGTCCCCGCTGAAAGTCGCAAAACGAAAAACCCCATGCTGAGCTGGCACATCATTTCGTTGACCGTTTACTAAATTTTCAATGCACACTTTTCGCGGGGACATGTCCCCGCCGATGTATTTATGATATTTGGTAAAGTTTGACCAAAATAGTGTCTCATAATTGTTCCCGGGTATTTTTCCCGCCGTTACTTTCGGCGGGGACATGTCCCCGCCAAAAGGGTGGATACAAAATGCCAAACTTTCAGCGGGGTCCTGTCCCTGCCGAAAACTCTTTCCAGTTTTCTCTCCAAGTAATTACTTTATCCCGCCTATACTAGCCGGTAACAATAATACCTTTTGGCAGAGACATGTCCCGGCCAAAAGTTAAGGCGCCAATTTTTCCACCAAATTGCAACTTTGTCGGCCAAACTTTTACTATATATTATAATATATCAAAACACTTCTCACAAAACAAAGATAAATTCGGCAAAACACACATAAATTCTTCAAAAACCCAATTGTCAATTATCACAAAACACACACAACAATGGATGGTTTAACGTTGGAACAGGAGTGGGTAAAGGCTTTATCAAACATGCTCCTGTATAATGAAATTATACTTGAATATGGCTGGGAAATTTTTTTATGAATATGGTTCTTATGCGAATTGTGCCCCGTGGATGAGGGACCGGATTCTGGAATGGTTGAGGCAAAAGTCGTACTATAGAGAGCATTTGGAAGAGATGGATGCTGCTGATGCTCAAGCTGCTGCTGAAGCTCAAGCTGCTGCTGAAGCTCAAGCTACTGCTGAAGCTGAAAGCACTTTGGGCCACAGATTTGATGATCTGGGAAATAGGATAACAAACCTCGAAGCTTTGTTTCAATAAATCGACCGCCGGATGAAAGCAAGGAAGGGAAAAATTGGTGCAAGTTCTAGCAAAGTGGGAAGTAGCAGCAAAAGAAAATGAATGGGCGATGTCTGTTATGGTCTACGTCGTGTGTTTCGTTGCTTGTTGAGATGTTTCGTTTTAGTTGTTTAGTTTGCTTGTCGAGTTGTTTCATTTGATCTGTTTCGTTTGCTTGTCGAGTTGTTTAGTTTGAGTCTGTATGAAAATGTATGTGGTTTATAACTCTTGCGTGGTTTGAATAAAATGTTTGCCTTCGTGTTTGAATAAATATTTTTTTTGTAATATTAAGGTAATAGTTCAAAAACTATATTACATATCAATAATGGTGTGGACTCCTAACAGAGAAGCTAGCGGTGACACTCATCCTTGTGAAGGATGATTGTTATTGTTATTTTTATTATGATTATTGTGATGTTTAATATCTAATTGTAGCTTTGTTAGTATAGAAAACTATGTGGATAACAAGTTACTAATGCTAAGTGTGTGGTTCAAATCAAATGTAGAGTTGTATATTTTGAGTTGTTAACCAACAATGTTGGGTGATGTTTGGGATTGTGTGGAAAACTAGAAGGGGGGGTTGAATAGTTTTACGTCCTTTTAAAATTTATAAGCACAAGTTTGTTTTAAAAACTTCGATTCTGGTTTATGTGAATTCAATACTTGCACTATATGAACTATTGTAAAATAACTAACTAACAAAACTAATATAGTAACGGTAAATAAATAAGTAATGAGAAGAGTTAGAAAGATCAAACCACAACACAAGGATTTATAGTGGTTCGGCTACAAGGACACCTTCCTTGTTCCTACTCCACTCCCCGAGTCACCTACTCGAGAGTTTTCTTCACTATGTCAACAAACTCCCTTATGGCGGAGAAAACCTTACACACCAATATACACACCAATTTACACACCAATCTACACACCAATCTACACACCAATCTTCACACCAATCTACACGCCAATCTTCACACCAATCTACACGCCAATCTTCTTCACACCTTCTACACGCCAATCTTCACACCAATCTACACGCCAATCTTCTTCACACCTTCTACACACCAATCTTCACAACTATCCTACTTCACTACTAATCAACTTCTACTATCTACACAACTTCTATATCTTCTAAACAAATAATAACAAGCACAACACAATATTGACAAATGAATATATATATATACACTATGCACAACAACTCTTCAACACTTCTTGAACTTGGTTGTAGAGAGTTCTTCTTTTGCACTTAGAATGAGAATGGATGATGAGGGATTGAATCACTTGAAACAAGGATTAATATACAAATGATCAAAGGGTTTTTGATGAGTTTTAGATGATTGTAGATCTGAAAATTTCGTGCAAAAGGTGAGGAAAAATTCCAGAATTAAGGTGGTATTTATAGGGGAAGAAATCTGACAGTTTCTGACAGGGGAGCCTGGCCGGTCCCCTTAAAGCATGGCCGGCCCCCTTAAAATTAAGGGGACCGCCCCTTATAATTAAGGGGGCCGCCCAACTGTAACGGCCAGAAAACTTGTCTTTTAGTGGGGAAAGTTTATTTGGTGAAAAACTAACTGATTTTGGTTAAATATTTGAAATCATATATTTAGTATGATTAAAACATTTTTCCTTATTACCAAAAGTGTTTTTCAAAAATATATAATAAGATTATATAATTAAATAAACTTTGTATTAGTTAATTAAATACCCCTTTGATCATGAGATGTATTAAGCACTTGTTTATCCATACCTTAAGTGATTAAGTTGGATATAATGATATAGACTAGCTTAATACTTGTTTACGTAGTAATCAAACGATTGACGAGTTTACATTTTGTGATCGTCAAAATATAGAGATATTGAAAAATATAAATAACGTTTTCATACATTATTTATGTCAACAATCTCCCCCTTTTTGATGATTACAAAATTTAAACTCATTAGTCGAAAATTAGTCTATATACAAGTATTAGAGTGAGTTTATATCACTTCTCCCCCTTTTTGTGAGCATCAAAAAGGTTACCCCGTTTTAATGGAAGCTCCCCCTTGATGTAAGCTCCCCCTCGTTTTGAGGCCAAAAGGAATCGAGAAATGGATATCTTGCAAAAATATTTAGTAGCAAGCAACATATATATGTATATAGCATGCAAAAATATAGACTAACCATAACCATATCATTAATCAAGTGAAAATAATACATCAAGCATTACATCAACAAATGAAACAAGTAATGCTACAACCAACAAAAGCCTTTAAAGGTTTACAATCATCATAGAAATAATAAACCAAGTCTCAAACATGAGAGTCCTCTCTAGAGCTTGCCATCCAAAAGGTTTAACATAATTTTATTTGTGAAACACCAAGCATGTTTAATTGGGAGGAATTGATGGTGAACATGGGGATGGTGATGGTGGAGGTGTGTTTGTTGATGGTGGTGGTGGTGTTGTGTTTGTTGTTGGTGGTTGATGCAACATGTTTTCAATATGAGAAAACATGTATTGGATCTCATCTCTCAATCCGAACACAATTGTTCGGTTGTGAATGCAACAAAGGCATGTGTCTCCATGAGCTTCAAGTAAGCTCCATGGGACGGGGTTATAGGTTGGTGGGTTGATAGGAGATGATGAGAAATGTGCATCAAGAGGTGTTAATGGTGATAATGAGAGAGTGAGTGCAAGGGTGGAGTGTTCATTGGTAGGTTGTGATGGTTGAACCATTGGTGGAGAGGATAAGTGGGTGTTTATGTAGTCATTAATGGATGAAGTGGATGGTATGGAGGAAGTAGAATGTCCATTTGTTGAGGGTGTTTTGGAGGGTGCATTTGGTGCACTAGGAGATGAACATTGAGGTTGTGGTGATGGGGTGGTGTTGTCTTCATTTGTAAGATCAATGAAGAGTTGTTTGGGTGGTATAATGACAAGTTTTTGTTTCTTGGCATTGTTTGAATGGGTGGTTCTTGGTGATGACATGATGATGGTTTATGAGTGATGAGGATGATGAATGATGAATTAAACATGCATGGGGATTATATAGTGGGAAAACATGTTTAGAAGTGGAATTATTTTGAAATTGTAATGTTATATTCCAAAATCAGTTTGGTTTTTAAGAGTAATGATAGCTGGGACTAGCAAAAGGGATCACATGATGCAAAAGAAAACAGTGTAAAAAAAACTGTTTCAGATGGCCGGTCCCCTTAAATGGTGGCCGGTCCCCTTAATTTTAAGGGGGCCGCCCTTTATGATTTAAGGGGGCCGCCCATCTGACGACCCAGAAATCAAAAATTTTCAAAAATTTTCTGGAAAGATGTTATGTTCTGGTTTGAATGTGCAGCAAGCTCAATTTGGACACTTCACATTTGTCTTGGTTTATTAGAAAGCATACATGTCATATAGTTATATAACCATTAACTAATCATGCAAACATATATATAGATTAAGAGAGAAACATGCATAAAAATATCAAAGACAATCAAGTTATCATCCTAAACACATATTCAAATAACAAGTATTTCCGAATAAACTTCGGACAAATAGCACACAAGACATAAAAATAAAACATTGTTAAACAAACATAATCCGACCATATCATTTCTTTTTCTTCCCGAAGATACCCTTCAAAGTCTTCCCAATAGATTTGAAGCCACCTCTAACTTCTTCGTGCAAGCTCTTTTGTCTTCTAAGCATCTCGGTAGTTCGTTCATGAAGCACTTCTTCAGTTTGATCACTTGGAGATGGAGTAGAATAGTTGGGATAGTCAAGATCCTCTAAATTGTCAACGAACTCAGAAAACGAAGGGGTACTAGCATCATCGATGTTTTCCTCCTCATCATCATCATCTTGCCTTGAGGATGATCCATGAAAGCTATGACGACGAGGTTTACCCTTGTCACTTCGAGTTCGTCGAGCTTGTTTTAGAGCGAGAGTACGCAGAGTGGGGTAGATGGACTCATAAATACTATTGTCAAGATCGGGGTAGTACTCGATAACATGACGATAGATACGAGTAAGGAACATTCCATATGGAAGGTTGGCTTTGGGAGTTTTTCTAGCACACTCAATCCGTTTGATAAAGAAGTAGGCCAAATTGTACGGCTTTTCGACAGCTATACAATACAACATGTGAGCAAGGCTAGCCGGGAGATGGTCCCGGTGACCTCCAGTACCAAACGCATTCTCACGAATGAGTTCTTCCCAACGCTTCATGTGTGGGCTTAATTCTTTGAGGAGAAGTTGATATGGAGAAATTTGAACGTTTTTGGATTTTATTTTTCGACTTGTGGTGGCACGATCTATACCAAGGATTTGACGAATTTCGTCGGGATGAGGAATTTCGTCGAAATAAGGACCGAAGGTTGGTCGATAGCGATTAAGAGATTCGAGGTCCCACTCGTTTATGAAAACGGCTTGACCTCTAAAAGGAATTTGAAGGATATGACCAAATTGTTCGAGAGTGAGGGTGATAAATTCATTTTGAATCATGAAGGAGATGGTGATGAAACCAAGATCATTGGTTTGGACGGTGACTTGGCTATAGAAATCCATTATGAAACGAGGAATGATAGGTTCATTTATTTCATAAAGACAATTGAAGTTGATGCTTGTAAACACGCGATTTATGTAGTCGGATTGAGCAAAAGCAAGATCTACTACACATCCCTCATGAATATTTCTATCTTCAATTTGACGATAGATAAGTCCAATGGAAGGAGATGTGGTAGGGAGTTGAGAAACTTTGGGAATGTAGTTTTTAGTGTGAGAAAGATCTTCGGTAATTGCTTTGGGCATTTTCACCTAAACACATCAACAATTCAAAAAGACCAAAATAAATATAAAGAAAGATAAAAATATATGTTTATTGTCAAGGCTTATGTTGGAACGTAAACATACTTCGTTACTAATCCTAAGAAGTAGATTACCATGTTCATTAATATTGTTTTTAACTCGTTCTAGATATACTTTACGATGTTTAATTAGTAGTTATGGACAAATCCAAACGCCCCTTTAAACATCTTAATATATCATGAAATTTACTAGATTTACATTAGATTGTAAAACTAGCTATTTCTTGCGAGTTTCTTATGCATGTAATTTGTTTTAAAAAAAAATTGGTTTGTATTTTTTTTTAATAAAAGTGTCATTTTTAGTAATAAACCAAACGCTTCCTTAACTAGTGACTTATAACTCAAGTGCGTCAATATACATATGAATTATATATCTTGACGAGTTCGATAAGCAATTTTAAGGTTTATAATTATAATGAAGTTTTATAAAAATTATAAAAACTATGTTTTGATATTATTCGGACATAATCCAAACACCCCTATATTGTGAACCAATATAATTTTTCTTAGTCGAAAAATGTAATTTCAAGTTTTATAAGTTACAAAAGTATAATGTGATTAGTTTTAAACACGTTTTCAAATCATTATTCAACAATGAGCTTACTAAAATTTTTGAAAAGGAGTGTATGAAATTTTTCAAAAATTTTTGACATGATAGTTTATAATAACTAGTATCTAGTGTTGATTAATCATCCTAATCCTAGGGGAAGCATTTGGTTATGGAGTTTTAAGGCTTAATTCGAAAGAAATTATGAAATTTGACGAATTTTATAAAACATGCATAATCATGAGTATGATCAAATAAGATGAAATTAGATGAAATGTGTTATGAAAAACTTACAATAAGTAATGGTGATTATGTTAGATGAATTTGCCCTTTGCGAATTAACCCGAATTATGTGATTTGGAATTGATTTGAGAGGTTTTTGGGTTTTGGTTTTCGTCACAGCAGGAGCAGGGAAAGAGAGGGATGAAAAAATGGAGTGTTTGGCAAAAGGAAGAAAGGGAAAAACGGGCTTGAGCTCTCAGAGGGCCGGTCCCCTTAAACATTAAGGGGGCCGCCCTTGTATTTGCTGCCGGTC
This sequence comes from Artemisia argyi, assembly GCA_030686995.1. NCBI lineage: Eukaryota > Viridiplantae > Streptophyta > Magnoliopsida > Asterales > Asteraceae > Artemisia > Artemisia argyi. The sequence continues at coordinate 96,341,180 of CM060688.1, forward strand.
CCCTTAAACATTAAGGGGTCCGCCCTTAAAAATTTGATATTTCAAGTTTTGGTTTCTGGAACAAACAAGAAAATATTTATATATATATACTAGATTTATATTTAATCAAAAATACGTTGAAGAGTATACGCACGAGAGGAATTACTTGACATTTTTACTTGACATTTTGTCAATAAAATTTTCTTGATCGTTTCGGATGAAATTCATCAAGTTGTCAAGCACACGAGAAAGTTGTGGAAGGTTTATAAGTATATATATATATATATATATATATATATATATATATATATATATATATATATATATATATATATATATATATATAGTATGGGCTTATAAGACGAGAACATAGGAGGGAGACGTATGCAACGGAAGCCGGGAGTTTGTTTCATCCATAGATTTTTCGACTCATCTCACTTCATCAGCATGAGTGTTGATTGAACATTAAAGTTCAATAAGGCAAATGGGGAAAAGAAATGTTCGTAAACGAACAATCTCTAGTTCTAGAAAATCAACAAATGAATTTCCTAGGTTATAAGATCCTAAATATAGCTAAGTATATAAATATATATATATATATATATATATATATATATATATATATATATATATATATATATATATATATATATGTATATATGTATATTTAGCTATAATATAGTTTTTTAAAAAAATAGAGATTAATAAGTCAAGTAAAGCCACATAAATATAACACACTAAACTAAGCATGCATTTCTAGACAAGGAACTTAAAAGGAAATGTGTACCTTTTGTCTTTAATGCGTTAATCTTCAGGGTCTTCAAGAAGTAAATCGGACAAGAGGTGACAATGAAAAGTTCCATGTTTGGATGGCGAATATTATTTACGTTGGTGCCCATTGTTTCATTTGTCCAAAGTCATTTGGTCCGAACATGTTTTGTATTTGACTTGGATGCATATAAGGTGGAAACATTCCCCAAGGATTGAAGTTCCACATTTGTTGATTATAGTTAAAGTTTCGTCTATTATGGTTTGTTCTTGGTTGAGGTGTTTTAGGTCTAGGATAAGAATTATTTGGTTTCCTAGGTGGTGGAGTTTTAGATCTTGTTTTAGATTTAGATGATCCAACTTCGGTTTTTAAAGATGGTTTATAAAATGGCTTTATTTCTTCATTACTAGCGATAGGTATTGTTTTATTTTTTATGAGTAAATGTTTAGGATTAAGTATTGAAGGTTTTGGTTCATTTTCAAATTTAACGTTTTTAGCTCCACTTGTTGAAGATTCAATTGAGTTAAATCCTAGTCCGGTTTTATCTCCTGATATTCTTTGAATACTTATTATTTTACTAAGTGAGTTACTACTATTTTCAAATTTATCAAGTTTGCAGATTTCATCCTTAAGTATGTTGTTTTCACTTTTAAGCTCTTGACATGTTTTACATTCTTCAACAATTTCTTTTCCTTTTTCAAGTTGACGTATTTTAATTTTTAGTTCAAGCACTTCATTTTCTAGTTGGTTGTTTATGTATTTTAGTGATTTATTTTTAACCATAACCAGTTGTCCTATTTTACATAATCTATTGTATTCACTATCTAAATCTTTTTCATCTAATGATAGATTTTCATCACTAAAGTATTCGGATTCGGAACGTACCTCACTTGGTGATTTGGCCATGAGACACTTTTCATCCTTTGTTGTTTCATTCTCATCTTCATCACTATCACTCCAGGCACCTCCAACGAATGCTCTTTGATTTTGATCTCTTGTCATCATTGGACATTTTCCAATGAGGTGATTCGGATCACCACACTTGAAACACTTTCTCTCATTCTTGCTATACTTGTCATCATTATTCTTTTGAGATGTTCTTCTTTCATCGTGTGGTTGTCTAACGAATCTTCCTCGCCTTTTGAAGAATTTCTTGAAGTCTCTTACGGCCATGGCATATTCTTCGTCATCGCTTTCGGAAGATGAGCTATCTTCGTTGTTGGATTCCTTTCTAGCTTTCAAGGCGATTGACTTGCTTTGCTCACGTTTTCCTTTAACCATTTCAGAGTCCTTCTTTATAATTGCTTCGTAGACTTTCAGATTTCCAATTAATTCATCAAGTTGTAGTGTTGACAAATTCTTTGATTCTTCAATAGCCGTCACTTTAGCTCGCCATTTTGGGTGAAGAGCTCTAAGAAATTTCCTCACAAAATTCTTACTAGAGAAATTCTCATCAAGTGCTTTTAAACTTGTGATGATAATGTTAAATCTAGCAAAAGCATTATCAATTGATTCCTCTTCCGGAATCGTGAATTGCTCATATTGTTGAACAAGTAGATCTATTTTGTTATCTTTGACTTGATTATTACCTTGGTGAGTTATTAATAAAGAGTTCCAAATTTCTTTTGCGGTTTCACACATAAAGATCCTTTCGTACTCTTTACGTGGTAGCGCATTATAAATAACCATTTTTGCTTCATTATTTTTAGCAAGTTTTCTTTTTAAATCATCATTTTGTTTTTCAAAAGGTACGATTTCATCTTTCTTAGTTTCGGGGTTATTTTGAATAGGTAAAAAATCACCATTGGTAATAACATGCCAAAGATCTAGATCTTTTGATTTCACATAAGTTTCGAATCGATTTTTCCAATATAAAAATCCATCACTTTCAAATAGTGGTGGTCTTTGCATAGATTGCCCTTCTAAATATTTTTCAGATTCCATAGATCGTTACAAGTTTTAAAATACAATATATTTTAAAAAATCTTGCTAGACGTGGCTCTGGTACCAATTGTGGAAAACTAGAAGGGGGGGTTGAATAGTTTTACGTCCTTTTAAAATTTATAAGCACAAGTTTGTTTTAAAAACTTCGATTCTGGTTTATGTGAATTCAATACTTGCACTATATGAACTATTGTAAAATAACTAACTAACAAAACTAATATAGTAACGGTAAATAAATAAGTAATGAGAAGAGTTAGAAAGATCAAACCACAACACAAGGATTTATAGTGGTTCGGCTACAAGGACACCTTCCTTGTTCCTACTCCACTCCCCGAGTCACCTACTCGAGAGTTTTCTTCACTATGTCAACAAACTCCCTTATGGCGGAGAAAACCTTACACACCAATATACACACCAATTTACACACCAATCTACACACCAATCTTCACACCAATCTACACGCCAATCTTCACACCAATCTACACGCCAATCTTCTTCACACCTTCTACACGCCAATCTTCACACCAATCTACACGCCAATCTTCTTCACACCTTCTACACACCAATCTTCACAACTATCATACTTCACTACTAATCAACTTCTACTATCTACACAACTTCTATATCTTCTAAACAAATAATAACAAGCACAACACAATATTCACAAATGAATATATATATACACTATGCACAACAACTCTTCAACACTTCTTGAACTTGGTTGTAGAGAGTTCTTCTTTTGCACTTAGAATGAGAATGGATGATGAGGGATTGAATCACTTGAAACAAGGATTAATATACAAATGATCAAAGGGTTTTTGATGAGTTTTAGATGATTGTAGATCTGAAAATTTCGTGCAAAAGGTGAGGAAAAATTCCAGAATTAAGGTGGTATTTATAGGGGAAGAAATCTGACAGTTTCTGACAGGGGAGCCTGGCCGGTCCCCTTAAAGCATGGCCGGCCCCCTTAAAATTAAGGGGACCGCCCCTTATAATTAAGGGGGCCGCCCAACTGTAACGGCCAGAAAACTTGTCTTTTAGTGGGGAAAGTTTATTTGGTGAAAAACTAACTGATTTTGGTTAAATATTTGAAATCATATATTTAGTATGATTAAAACATTTTTCCTTATTACCAAAAGTGTTTTTCAAAAATATATAATAAGATTATATAATTAAATAAACTTTGTATTAGTTAATTAAATACCCCTTTGATCGTGAGATGTATTAAGAACTTGTTTATCCATACCTTAAGTGATTAAGTTGGATATAATGATATAGACTAGCTTAATACTTGTTTACGTAGTAATCAAACGATTGACGAGTTTACATTTTGTGATCGTCAAAATATAGAGATATTGAAAAATATAAATAACGTTTTCATACATTATTTATGTCAACTGATTGCTTTATAAACTGCTTAATTTCTTACTGCGGATGTTTTGTTAGATTAATAATTACAATTTTGAGTGTTTGGATAGAAGCTTACGATTTTAAGAGATTAAGCAGTTTTGAGTGTATCTAATCGTGTTTGGACATCAGTTTTCACAACAACAACAATATTTTGTTAAACAACAATAACACAACAAACAACAACAACAATAACAACAACAACAACATTACATACGAAGATTTTCCATGTCACCTAACAGGTTACGGAGTATTGCATCCGACTGACATGCGTGCTCGTTGTTGTCGGGATTCGTTGCCATTTCAGCTCTTGCCTTGAGCATCCTGTAGGTCCAAAAGTTCTGGATCTAAGCAGCCTTTGTAAGACAATAGACACCTTGGATAAATCTAAACTATCTATGTGAGAAACTCTTAAACAATGTAAACTTGATGTTAACGCGGAATATTAACACAAGCAACAAGAACAACACAGAGATTTACTAACTTTGTATTCTATTAAACTTTAGAAAACTTGGCATTGAACATTATGCCGTAGGGTTCTTTTTATATTATAAGGAAACCCTAATTCTACAAAACGTGTGAAAAGGATGCATACATATCTTCTCCTAAGATATCTAACCATGTGCATATCCTTTCCTATAATATCTCCTAAGATATCTAACTTGTTAAACAAAACAGACTTAACTATCTAAACATAAACAGACTTAACTATGTCTGCCAGACTTAACTTAGTTCTGGCCAGACTTAACTATCTATCCGACTTAACTAATCTACTAGAGTTAAGTCTGGTTACAATAATTCCCAACACAACCTTACTCTTGTCTCTAGCACCTGTTTTTGTGCCTCAAGCATATTTATCCTAAGATCTTTTTCATGGCAGTTTGAGCACCCAAAACCGTGAGATGTTGAACTAGAAGAGATTACTTGTAACTGTTCATCAAATTCACTCTTCCACATAAAATATCCACATCCATGATCTTTTTCTCTTGGCTGTCACATAAATAATGATATTATATCATTGTTTGTATATATACATAAATAAGAAATGTATAATTGTTCACCTTCGAAAGAGGATATGCATAATATTCCAATCTAAATGTTTCTGGTTTATGGCTCGTTCTTTTTTTTTATATTTCCTGCTCCACAATTACACATAAAAAGATTATATCGCTGCATCTCAGGTTAAGTGGTTTTGAGGAGAACGAGTGTTGTGAGGTTTTGAGAATAAGAGGTTGTGAGGTTGGTTTGAGGATAAGCAGATCTTTTATCAAACGTTTTGGTGGGAAATTTTGGCGCCAGTATTTTGGTGGGAAAATTTTGGTGGGAAGTGTTTTGATGACAGATGGTGTGATATTATCTAAGATTTTGGTGGGAAAATTTGGTGGGAAGATTTGAGAATGTTTTGAGAGTGGTAAGGTGGCTTTAGTAGACAACTGATTCGTATAGATGCACCTTTAAGGTAGAGGCATAACTTAAATGCATGGATAATGTGTATAACCACATCATCTCGGCTCGTTTGTTTAACATCTCGTGTATAACCATATCATCTCGGCTCGTTCGTTTAACATCTCGTGTATAACCACATCATCTCGGCTTGTTTGTTTATCATCTCGTGTATAACTACATCATCTCGGCTCGTTCGTTTAACATCTCGTGTATAACCATATCATCTTGGCTCGTTTGTTTAACATCTCGTGTATAAACATATGATCTCGGCTCGTTCGTTTATCATCTCATGTATAACCACATCATCTCGGCTCGTTCGTTTAACATCTCGTGTATAAACACATCATCTCAGCTCGTTCGTTTAACATCTCGTGTATAACCACATCATCTCGGTTCGTTGGTTTATCATCTCATGTATAACCACATCATCTCGGCTCGTTCGTTTAACATCTCGTGTATAACCACATCATCTCAGCTCGTTTGTTTAACATCTCGTGTATAACCACATCATCTCAGCTTGTTCGTTTATCATCTCGTGTATAACCACATCATCTCGGCTCGTTCGTTTAATATCTCGTGTATAACCACATCATCTCGGCTCGTTCGTTTAACATCTCGTGTATAACCATATCATCTTGTCTCGTTCATTTAACATGTCGTGTATAACCACATCATCTCGGCTCGTTTGTTTATCATCTAGTATAAATAATTTTAAATGATTTAACTTAATTAAAATGATTTAAAAATAATTTTTAATGATTTAAATACAAATGATTTAACTTAATTAAAATGATTTAAAAATAATTTTAAATGATTTAAATTAAGTATAAATGATTTAACTTAATTAGTTAAAAATGATGTAAATAATTTTAAAATTTTTAAATTAATTAAATATGATTTAGAAAAAAATTAATTAAATTTATGATTTAATTAATATTGATTTAAGTTAATTAAAATGATATAAAATAGTTTTTTAATCAAAAACATCTTTCAGTGGGGACATGTCCTCGCTAAAGGTTTTCATCAAATTTTTTGTTTTTCCCTCTATGCATTTACTTTATCCCGCCAAAGTTTTTGGCTAATGATAAAAACTTTTAGCGGGGACGTGTCCCCGTCAAAAGTATGACCTCAATTATTAACATATGCCAATCTGGGTTTCACCACTTAAAAATTAAAAACTTTATTACACCCATCGTCTTCGCCTCTCTCCCATCGTGTAACCACCACCACCATAGCACAACCACTTCACCACACCACAACTACTCCACCACCACTTCACCACCACATCACCATCTCCACCACAACACACCCACACTCGCACCACTGTGCACATCTCTTTCCCTCCCCCTCTCGTTTAATTCTTTCCTCCGAACCCCTCTCTCATTTAATTCTTTCCCTCCTCCTCTCATTTCTTCCTTTCTCTAACCAAGACCAAGTCGAGACCAAGGTGAGTATTTTTTTTTAAAAAAAAATTTGATTTTGCGTTATTTATTTAAATTGCGTGTTTTTTTATTTTTTTAATTTATTTTTTGTTATTTGTGAAGGATTAATTGTTGTTAATTTTTGTTATTTGTTTTCTGAGTTTTGTTTTTTATAAATTTTTTTGTTAATTTTTTTTGGAACAGTGTGCTATCGAGAGCCGAGGCGAAGCTGAGACCACAACCAAGACGAAGCCTGTTGTCAAGACCATAACCGAGTTTTTTTTTTTTTTTTTTTTTTTTTTTTTTTTTTTTTTTTTTTTTTTATGTGTTACGGTGATATGTCGCTGCCAAAAGTTTATATTGAATAATTTGTGTTTATGTTTGTTTGGTGAGGACAGTCCACAGCCGAAAGCCGAGACCATCCTACTGTCAAGACCAGCCGAAAGCCGAGACCAGCCTTTGTCAAGACCAGCTAGCCAAGAGCCAAGGCCACAATCGGTATGTTTTTTATCACATGCTTTAATGTTTGTGTTTGGTTATCAGTAGGGTGTTTTATTTCGAGAATGCGTTTGGGATTACTTCTTAAGCTGCTATGGTGTTTGGTTTCGGCTTATATCAGTAGGGTGTTTGGTTTTGGCTTATATCAGTAGGGTACTAGGGTATTTGGTTTCGGCTTATCTCGGTAGGGTGTTTGGTTTCGGCTTATATCAATAGGCTTATATTAGTGGGTGTCTAAGTGTAGACATGATGAGGCAAAGCATAGATAGAACATGATTACAGTAGATACATATACAAATGCACATCTCGTGACATAAAATAGATCTTATGTAAGCGCAAATGTAGGCTGATAAGTTAGGGAGTGGTTATGTTAGCTTATATATTGGACTTACGAACTTATGTAAATTTGGAAAATGTGGGTTGATAAGTTATAAGCATTTCCAAATTTACATAAGCTCATAAGCCCGAAAGGGTGCGTTTGATAAGCTTATTGTGTTTTCATTTGGTATACGTTTGATGATGTATTTGGTATGCGTTTGTTAATATATGAAAATGATTGTGCTAATATGTTACGTTTGACAATGTATTTTACTTTAGTGACTAATTTCGGAAAGTCCCCATCCGAAGTTAATCATCCCATAGAAAACCCATCCAAAATTAATTTATTAGAAATTAATTTCGGAACGTCCCCTGTTTGGGACTGCTTTTTGAATGTTTGTCTCATTTAGAATATGAATGCGTATAATTGATTTACTATTTGTGAAAATTTCGACAGTGTTTCCCCGTTACTACTACGAATATGTCTTTAATGCACATATTTAGGGAGTTGAGGGGAAATGTTGCCAAAAAAATTTCAAATAGTAAATTCAGTTATATGCTTTCATATATGAGACGAAACATTCAGAGAGTGGGTTAGGATTGCCTTCCATAGTTTGATTAGGTGAACAAAACGAACAACTTGTAATTTATCCTTTTTATATGTGTTTACGTGTAGATTTTTGTGAACATGTTTAATTCTATATAATTATTTGTTGCATCATTAAAGCGCAGTTATGCCAATTGATAAGAGTTGGGTCTCATTATCTCGTGCTAGCGTTGAATTTTTAAAAGGTCTTAAAGCTTTTTGCGCATATTCCAAGTCCTTTGTGAATATTGATAGGAATGTAAGATCTCCATGTGCTGGTTGTTATAACAATGGTTGGATCCCGAACGACGCTTTGTTTGATCACATACACACAAATGGTTGGGACCAAAGTTATACAAAATGGTATATTCACGGTGAACCGGATACCCGGACAGTAGTACCCAACACAAATCATCCTGGGACGAGTGACATGGCTGAGTTTCTTCATGATATTATTCCGAATGATCCAACTCAAGAAAATATTGGCGAGACAAATAACGAACCAACTCAAGCAACAATACTTCCTCAACGTAACGAGTTTGAAGCGTTACTTGAAACTGCCAACGAACCACTATACCCGAGCTGTAATTGGATGTCTTCATTGGATTTTATGGCAAAGTTTACGAACATTAAGGTCAAAGGTAAAATGAATGACACCACATTTAACGAAACACTAAAATTTCTTCATGAATGTTTCCCACCCATTCTAGGATACAAAATCCCTTCGTCATACTGTGAAATAAAAAAGGCATATAAAACGATCGGTTTAGGATACGAATCCTTACATGCTTGTGTAAATGACTGTTTTTTATATCGGGGGGTGGGTAACGAAGATTTGCAGAATTGTCTCATCTGCAATGCTAGTAGATGGAAAGACAAGAACACACTAGGGAAGAAAGTTCCTAACAAGGTTTTGCATTACTTTCCTATCATTCCTAGACTATAACATCTGTACAAGTCTAAACACACTGCAAAACATATGACTTGGCATGCTTCTGGGCAATCTACGAAGAACGGTAAGATGCAACACCTGGTTGATGGTGAAGCATGGAAGAAATTTGACATCAAGTATAAGAAAGAATTTGCTGATGAAAAAAGAAACGTCCGATTAGGGTTGGCTGCTAATGGTTTCAATCCGTATGGCAACCTTAGTCAGTCTTACAACATGTGGCCAGTAATATTAACAACATACAATACGCCTCCCTGGATATGTATGAGAGAGACTTCTCTTATGTTGACATTGTTAATTCTGGGCCCTAAATCACCTGGGAAGGACATAGATATTTACTTGAGGCCTTTGATTAAAGACCTAAAGAATATATGGAAAGATGGGGTCATGACTACGAACGCTGTTATATGCACTTAATTCTGTATGAAAGCAGCGCTTTTATGGACTATCAATGACTTTCCCACTTGAAGTAGTTTGTCTGGGTGGAGTGGGCAAGGTTATAGGGCATGTCCAACCTGTAATATAGAAACTCCATCTATTCGCGTGTTAAGCAAAACCGCTTATGTTGGTCACAGAAGATTCTTAAAAGCGAACAATAGATGGCGGAAGAACAAAAGGGCATTCTATACTCCGGTCGATGATAGACCACCTCCAAAAAAATTAACCAGTTATGACATTTTGACTCAACTTGGGCGATTGCCCATACGTATCCCAGGGAAACATCCAAGTTTTGGGGGTGCGAAGAAAAAATGTGATCATGATCGCGAATTGAATTGGACCAAAGTATATATTTTCTACGAGCTACAGTATTGGTCTTTTCTTACACTAAAACACAATTTAGATGTCATGCATATCAAAAAAATGTGTGTTAAAGTGTGTTGGGTACTTTGTTAATGAATGACAAATCAAAAGACACCAACAAGGCAAGACAAGACTTACAGAATTTGAATATTCATGATGCTTTGTGGCTGGTGAACAAAGGCGGTGGGAAATGCTCTAAGCCTCATCCCACGTACTCTTTAACAACTGAAGAAAGAAAACTTTTTTTGTCAATTCATCAAAGGTATGCATTTTATTTCAAAATTTATTTGTTCCAATTCAATTCACGTATTCATTTCTACGACTTATTCTAATATCATGATTTTTTTTTGTCAATTCATCAAATGTGTTAAACTACCTTATGGGTTCTCTAACTTCAAGCATAAAGTGATAGACAGTGATAACAACATAACAGGCTTGAAGGCTGATGAGGCAAAAAATGATCCGTTTTTAGGGGGTCATTTAAGCCCGGGATTGAATTTATTTGATCAAATATTGCCCTAAATCGTTGCTTTTGTGATTTTAGGTACTTTTGGAGTGAATTCTGGAAAAGGAAGCATTTTGGACGTTTTCGGAGCATAAAAGTGAAGAAAACGGCAAAGTCTTAATTTTCCTTGCTGGGAACAGTACCTGACGGCGTCACCAAGTTTCTACATGACGGCGTCAAGAGGAAAAACAAGAGGTGAAGAGTATGGAGTCCATGACGGTCCAGAACACTTTTGCACTAGGGCGTGACGGCGTCACCAAGGCCGTCATGACCCCTTAACACGTGACGGCCCAGAGGAGAAATGCTCTTGACGGCGTCAGATCTGGATCTAGGCAATCCGATTTTATTATGGGCGTCGGGTTGACGGTGTCATAATTTTCTTCTTAACGCCGTCACCTTAGAAAATCTATATATATTCTTTGTAATTTTCATTCATAAAAGAGGACAATATTAGGGACGACTTGAATAAACCCTAGCTCGACTTTTACAGTATTTTCAAGGGTTTTCACCCCTTGAAACCTTTCATGTTCAATTAAGATAAGTATCCTTTCAATTCATTCAATATGTCTATGTGTTGTTTGAATATATCTTACGCTTGTCTTGATTTTAACATGCTAGGCTAGATCTTTTGTATGTTTGCTTAGATGTAATGAAACCTAGATGTTGATTATAGGTTGATTGCTTGTTTATAGTTGTAATTGATGAATGATTTCGATGTTAGGCTTAAGAAAACTGGCAGACTTCCATAGTGTAACTTGTTTGAACGTCTTAAGAAACATGAACCAATGCGTACTAGGTTTTTATGGTTGTATTTAATGCATGAGCGAATTCTAGTGATCCCATGTTAGGAGCTTCTTGCAGGCTCGACATAGGAGTGAAGTAGGAGCTTATAGAGATGGGGAAGTACGTACGCCACCCCACGATTGGTATTAAGGAATATAACCTGTCATCCACGCAACTATAACAAACTATCAACCTGTAAAAGATATATAGGGAGTAATGAAATCTAAGTAAACACAATTTTCCCATTTATTGTTCACACCACTAGTTTAATTAGTTTAATTTACATTTTTGTTATTTTATTTTGATTGCATCTTTAGTTATTGGGTTAGTTGACTAGCAACTAATTCCGCCCACTCTTCCAAAATCCGAGATTTTTACTTGCATTTATAAAAATACAAAAAGAATCATCCCTCACCTCTAGACCTAGTTTTTAGGCTTTTTAATGCTAGCGACACTATTCCTGAGTTGAACGATCAATCCCCCGGTACTTGTCACTATACTATACTACAACGATCAGGTACACTGCCTGGTGGGGGTTGTAAGCTTCTCGAGATCCCTCGAGAGGTAAAGCCTGGTGCAATTCCCACGCATCAAAGGCTCATGACTGTCATATAATGATGCAGCGGTTACTTTCTGCTGGACTTCAAAATTACTTGAAGGACCAAACCACCGCAACACCAATAATCGAGCTTTGTTCATTCTTCAAACAAATATGTGCTCGAACTTTGATGGTGGATGACATGTTGAAATCTAAAGAACAACTCATCAATATTTTGTGCAGTTTCGAGTAAATCTTTCCTCCAGCTATTTTTGACATTATGATTCACTTGGTTATTCATCTACCCGAAGAGGCTATTGAAGGCGGGCCTATTTACATGAGGTGGATGTATCCATTTGAAAGATACATGAAAAAGTTCAAAAATTATGTCAGAAATAAAGCTAAGCCTGAAGGTTCAATAGCGGAGGGTTATATTGCTGATGAAGCATTAACTTTTTGTTCGCATTATTTTCGGGGTGTTGAGACGAGATTTAATCATCCTGACCAGAATGAGGACAGTCCAAGCCCAACAAGTTGATTTCAAGTGTTTCGATCAGCCTGTAAATTGAATGGTAAACAATCATTAATTCGGCTTGAACCTGCCACAATGCAGAAAGTAATATGGTATGTACTACACAACATTCATGAAATCGACCCGTACATGAACGAGTACAAGAGGTACGCGTTTTATTTCAAAATTTTGTATTACATAAGTTATTATTCGACGACTTATTCTAATATCATGAACATTTACAGGGCATTTCCTGGCAATGACATACAAGAAGGATTTCCTCGCTAGTTTGGGAACAAGGCAGACTTATTGTATGTATTACCCTGTAAAAATAACTACTATTACTCATCTATATCTATTCTTAACCTTTTTTCATAGATTCGTGAATTAAAAGTAAAGGACTACCCAAGTTGTACTTTCGAGTTATTCGCATTGGCTTGTGGACCATCATGTACTGCAGTCTCAGTCGACTCTTGCATAGTGAACGGTGTGAAGTTTATCATAATCCACCTTGATTTACGTCGTTCAACCTAAAACAGCAGAATTTCAACTCCTAGTCCTAGCGGAGGAATGTATTATGGCCAGCTTGAAGAAATTCTCGAGCTTGATTATTTTCCGTTCAAGGTTGTGTTGTTCAAAGTCAAATGGTTCGACACTAATAACGATGCTCGCATAAAACGTTGTACCTATAGAAACATCATTACACAAATTATGACAATTGTGTATCATTTCAAAATGAACCATACATTCTTGCAACGCAAGCAACACAAGTCTTTTACCTTTATTTCGCGGGTAAACGTGGTAATTTCAAGGCCGTCCAAGATTCTTATCATCAAAAGATTTGGAACCCGGATATCATCGTGGTAAAAGACAATCAGGATGTTGTATATAATAACACCTCATCACATGTCACATTCTCTGCTGAGTTGGATACGTTGAATTATAACACCATAAATAGAGATGTTTAGCCAGCGGAAATTGAGGCACCACCATAACTAATTATCATTGATGTCGACGACTATGATGATATTGATTATCATGACCATGTTCCTCATGATTTAGCATCTGATGGTGAAGACAACGTCGATCAAGAAGATGAAAATGAAGCTGACACTAGTATTGAGGGTTTTTATCTTAGTGATGAGGGAGATTGATCTCAAATTGTAATTTGTTAAACGATACTTATTTTAATGAAATTGTTATTGAGTGGTTAAATGTGTTCATTTATTTATTATTTTTTAAGTAAATTACATGGATGGTCCCTGTGGTTTGTCTAAAATAACAACTTTCGTCCCTCAAAGTTTAAAGTTGCACTGGTAGTCCCTAAGTTGTTAAACAAATAACACCAC